>CM057337.1:326843821-328299321 GCA_030015575.1 Agapanthus africanus
ATCACAAACTGCACTTTTAAAACATGTTATGGTGCTGGACAGCTTCTGATCTATTCTGCACAGCAATACTAAAACACATCTATCTCCCAAACCAGTAGTAAGAATTAGGCGAGACTTGAAACCATGTTTGCATAACACCTAGGACTACGTTTCTTGTTTTATTTCTGAATTCATACGAGTTGAATAATCGGTAGTTTCCAGCATTTCTTCATAACATTGTTTCTGGTTTGTGCTTGAATATTATACTTGTGTTGTTTCTTCCCAAGCGACTTCCTCATTATGTTTATACCTAAATGAACTACTTGATTTGATATATTGCATGACTGATACGAACTTAACTCGACCCATGAATATGTATTTCCATGAACTTGATTTGAACTCGACATGAACTTGACATGAACTTACAACACTCTAACGTATTTAAGGATTCATGTAATGATTGTGTCATTTCTTTATAACCTAACATATACGAGGGAAAAGGGTAGTTTGGTAATGAATGTATGTCGTGGCATGAGAGTCCACTAAAAATCACTTAACCCGAATCTCTTGTGCCGTTATTCCGTGGGTTTGACGGAGCTTAACTCTATGTGTTGTTGGTCCGTGGGTTTGACGGACTAGTACATGATTGTATATTACATTTTGGAAACTTGGAATATATACATATATATAATAGTCTTGCTCAATATGATAGTATGCGATCTGGTTTGTATCTATCTTAACATGTGTATATGTTTCTTTTAACGTATCGCTAATACATGTTGATAGAGCCCGTTGGATCATTGCTTGAATACCAGCGTTGTGATTGTTAGTGTAATATGCCCTAGAGGCCATTATTGTATAGTACTAGTTTGTATATTACATTTTGGAAGCTTGGGATATATACACGGATTTATAACAGTCTTGCTCAATATGGTAGTATATTACTTGGTTTGTATCTATCTAAATATGTGTATAAGTTTCTTATGACGTATCGCTAATACATATTGATAGAGCCCTTAGGATCTTTGCTGGACTATTAGCATCGTGATGGCAGTCACACTAGTGAAGGGTGGGTAGTCTATAAGCACATCCTTATACAGGTCTCTTGTCATAGGATTATCAAGACAGGGCATCGATACTCAAGAGTAGACTAGTGTATACGCTTCTCATCCCAGCATGGGAGATGGTTTGTCCCACAGCCATCATACGTCATACTAGAGATAGTATGCATGTAACATTTCAGAAAAATAAAATATTATTTTTGGGAATTTTTATAATTTAATATTAATTTTAATGAATATTTTAATATTTCGGCATAATTAAATACCGATAAAATGGGGGGAAATTTGGAAAATTATAGAAATTACTAAAAGAGGGTGTTTTATGTAAATTAAGAAAATTTTAAGTTTTTATGATTAGTTTGACACTAATTTAGTACTAATCGCGATTAAAAATCGCTAATCGGATTTTGGGGGTGTTTTGTGCAAAACATGCACATATCTTTTTTATTACACTTGTGCATTTTCTACCATGGTTGTTTGGGTTTACTATTGATGTGAGAAGGATTTAGAGGGAAAGAGAAAAGAAAACAAGAAAAGAAAAGAGAAAGGAATAAAATATGAAGTATGGGTGAGAGAGAGAAAGGGGGGGTTTCCTTTGACCAAAGACTTAGCCATTCCCTTCATTCCAACACTCATTTCTCTCCCTCTTCTTCACATTGCTGCTACTGCTGCCGCCTCTCTCTCCCTCTTCACAAAATTGCCAAGAACACCATGGAAATCACCTCAAAACCCTATCCTCATTTCACAAAAATGATGCACAAGCTCAAGACAAGCATATTGGACCAAGAAAGCAAGGATTTTGGCCACTTGGGGCAACTCAAGAATTTTTTTGAGTTGCCAAATGACGTATTTTATGAACCATTAGCTTAGTATTCCTATTACTTTTGCATCCATACATGTTTGATATCGATATCGAGTGGTTTTATGGACTTAGGCAAAACCTAGTTAGGGTTTGAAGGAATTGTGAGTTGTGGTGAGCAATTGAGCTCAGTAGAGGCTACACAAACACCCTAGTGCTTGAATTAAGACCCAAACTTGAGACTTGAAACCCGAAATACGGATTTAGAAGCCGATATCGGAAAAACTGTGATTTCTGTGAAGGTTATATGAGATCTGCTATCACCCCGAGACTTTGAAAATCTTTTTGTGAACACAGTGATACATGCAGGCACCCAGGAAGCTACCACCAAAACCCTAGCCCCTACCTCCCTAACCAGGCCGTAGATTTAATCTGTTTGGCCGCAATTTGCGGCCTGGGTCCCACCGTTTTGGTTCGTTTTGGTTATATAGCTCCTACACCTATAGATTAGACCCCTGGCATGTGCAAAATTGTCTAATTTGACCGAGGGTGAAATCTGGGACCCTTTTCTCTAGTTGTTGTTTTGGATTCGTGTTTATGTATTGCGTATTTTTAATTCTGGAATTGTGTATCCGTGTTTTACCTCGATCACTTGACGTTTGCACGACGAGATCGAGGGCCGTTTGATGGTTTTGAAAGCGTACCCATAGGTTCTAACCTATAGGCCTTTTAGCGTATCGTATTGGTTTTCGCGTGTCGTTTTAGTTTCGATTTGGTTTTAATGTGATGCGATACGTGTGATATGTAGGTACCTCCACGGTGATCGGAGGCGATGAAGATGATGATGGCAATATCGACACCAACACGCAGAATGCAATGTGAGTAGATTATATCTACGGGGGAAGTCGGGTGGATGGCGTATAGCACCCCCGCAGTTCGATGTCTAGTATACTGTATATACTATATATATGATAGTTTATTGTGTGACATGGAGATCATAGATGTGGTAAGTGTACTATGGATAATTAGGGTTGGAAGTAAACTAGTGTAGTTCCTAGTCGCGAACCCTAGAATAGGTTTACACCTACACGCACGCACATACTTGCATACATTCTTTCTTTCACGTGTGCGTATATGGGAATATGTATATATGTGTTCGCATGGGTATGGGACTATGTGTACATATACTGGGTTATGAGGATAGTACTGGGGATTTGAGATGAGTCGATGAGATTGGGCATGGTGCCATGAGATCGGTGATATGATGTGATTCGTATTTGGGATACGACATGAGGCGGGATCATCGACAATTATATATATATATATATATATATATATATATATATATATCGACTCAGATGTAGGTGGTTTCCATACCCCTCCTGTTTAGCTTGTTGGTTAGGTCTGTAGATTACTTAGTAGACATTAGACTAGACCCGAGTCATACCTATTTCAAAACTAACGAATCGGGGATATTTTAAAAATAGGCAAAAGGGATTATACGGATATTTTCAAACGACGCATCTTTTCTTAAAACACCGTAGCCCTTATTTTACTAAAAAAACCCGATTCGTCTTATTTCAAATGGCAAAGCTGCATGATATATTTATTGATGTAGATTCTGCACTGTTGCGTTGATCATTCGATTCCACATATTCATGCTATTTGCATTGCATTGCTTGTGTTTATTGCTATATTACAACCATGCAGTTAGGACACCAGCACCATTATCAATGATGCGTATGTTCCACGTACACTGCTTGCCGGCTCACACACTTCATCATCGATAACTGTAGTACTGTTGCATTCAGGATATGACCCTTGCATAACATACTTGTGTACCTATATACTATATACTCATACTTGTGCACATATCTACTGCACACTCATACTTGTGCACATACCTATTATACACACATACGTATTTGCACATACATAGATGATTCTGGCTTGATTAGAGATTTTGGGAACCGCAAGATACTCTTTAAAATTGATTTCTTTTAAAAGAGCGGTTTCCCTCAATATGTGCATATTACTATTCCATGTCGCATGATACACTGATATGCCTACATTTCTTTTACATGTCGCATACATCATGCTTTTTTATTATACGCATTGAGATATGTTGTTTCCATGATATTTCTGGATTTGGGAACCGTGGGATTTCAAAGAGAGTATGTAATTGTTTTAAAAACCTGGTTACCCTTGATATGATATTTCAGTGCGTCCACCATGTGTTTTCTCGGTGCTGAGAGCGACATGTGAAACCCGATTCGAGGAGTTGGATGATCCGTTTGCGGGTACATGGTGGACCCGGTATGGTTCCCCGGGGAAAGAAATGTTTTTCGTAGAGCAGACGATGAGCCTAGCAGGGTGGCGAGTACCTACCGGTGATTGGTTGGACCTGGCGGTTATCCGAAGGATACTGACCAGAGTCGATAGATGGATATGGGATGATCCGTACTGCTAGGGACGAGGGCCGATTCCGCAGACGGAGCCCGTGGGCCGATCCGGACTGACGGAGCCTGATATATGAGGATTTTACGTGCCGATGCTGGGCACAACTTTCATGATGTTTTCGAGTGTCGATGCTGGACACTCCGGTTCCATGATTTTGACGTGTCGCGGGGGACACAGATGGTTTATATCCTCATACTTCCATGCATAGGCTTATGATATTTACATGCATGATGTTTATTGTCATTGGGTGCCGCATGGACGGGATCCACATACATACAGACTTGATTACATTGATCATACCTCATATTTATGATATGTTATTACCTGAGCACTGGCACGAGCACTTGGCACTACACTCATATATAGAGGTTACATTGCCACTTTAGCATGCTTCAGACTTATTTATATGAGGTTTTTATATATCTGATCGTATTGATTTAGGATTGTGTCATACATACGATTTCTGCTCTGTGATGTTTTCTATTCACGAGTTGGCAACTCACCCCGTTGTGCCACAGTTTCTTGCAGGTTTTGCCGTACAGGTTTCATTGCGGCTTTTCTGGCACACTGCTTCCCTTACGGGTGACTTGCTTTGGTAGGTGGGTTCTTTTGCATCAGAACCACCATTGTATATGTATTATTCAGTTGTATCTAGAAATTCCATCAACCAAAACTTGTATATTGTTTCAGACTAAGAAACCAGTTATGTATTATTTCGACCTTAGAGTCGCGCGTTGTAGTATTACGGTTTTCATGCTGTTTAAGTTTCTTTTTTTGAGTTTTGATCCTCGCCTTTCGGCGTTGTATATTATATTGCTTGCGTGGTTGTGACCGTCGATTGACGAAGAGCTAGCTCCCGCTTGGGGATGCCTTTTATCATTGCTTATATAGTATTCTTGTTGTACCCCGTTCGGGGCCAGTATTTACAAAGGAAACTCTGCTGAAATTTTTAGAAAAGATAATATATTTTAAAAACGCATATTCGGCTTATTTATTTAAAAACCTTGTTTTCAAAACATGTTTTCTTTACTTCTTAAAAACCAGTTTTCTTTATTTACTCCTTAAAATGGTTTTAGATTTCTGGGCTTTTGGCTTACTTGGATTATATGGGGTCCTATAGACTTCATATGATTAAAGGGCTAGTCACGAGCTATTTCGGGTCGTGACAATATAGGTGCTCATTGGGTTATGAGTTACACTGGACGGACTCGTGGGGTACTGCTGGTTGGTACTATACCTATCGTCAAGTAGCTGTTCCCAGGTGACATGAGTAGAGCTTAGTCCGTTGACTTGACACTGCTACTTCGCCTCAAGTGTGTTCCTACTGTTCTTAGATTGCTACCCTACCATGGCTCTATTGATTCATGCAAACAGGTAGTAGTTGGGTGCAGTCCCGAAGCACTTGGAGGCAGTGGCGGTTAGATAGGATTCGTCTCTCCCGGTATTGGAGGTTGATGTCGCGCTGTGTTCGGAAAGCCATTACACAAAGTTTCTGGATAGGGTAAGCGAGATTTACTGATAGGTACTCCAGTAGTTTCTCAGGGTGTTTTGCACTGTACTCCGGCATGACTTATTGCGCTATTAGGGGTATAACCTTTACCGCCCCCTAGGCCCAATATGCGATAATCTTAGACGAACAGACCGGACTGTACGGAGTTTTCCACAGACAGGCTCAGTAGGAATTTGGATGAGTTTTCTTGTCGGCCTTCTTATCGACAGATACCTGGGTAGCCGTTACGTGCAGCTAGTACCGCTGACGTGCTTGTTGTTAAACCGACTGCCAGTGTACAGTCGAGTCTTTAGAGTCCCACACAGAGGGTTTCCTTGCATTGGGCGAAACGATGTAGAGGTCGTATGGTTTTATGATAGGGTTTGTTCACATACGTATACTTGTACGTGTGTGATGTTCGAGCGGACAATACTAGTGGGCTTTGGTTTAAGCCGGATCCTAGTATTTGATTGTTGGATTAGTTTCATCTCATAGTATTCGTGTTTCTCGGAACACGAATGCGGGTATGTATATACGGATGAAAGGGGTATAGAAGGAGACACATCATTATGGTTTTGACCATTGACTTGATTAAAACAATTATAAGGTGGAGGAAAGTATTTGTTATTTTTGCAAATGATAATTGTGGCATGGCTACTTGTTTTTGATTACTTGACTTGGTTTGACCACTTGACTTGGTTTGACCACTTGACTTAGATATTTTTGTGAGATATTTTATGGCACTAGATATTTTGGATGAGATATTTTTCTTTCCATGCTTGTGTTCATGTCAAGTTAGCCATCCCATTTTAAATTACCATTATCAAAAATCATTTCTCTTTCCTCAAGTTCACACTCTCCTTCTTCCTCTCAAAACCCTAGTGTCTCATGTGTTGAGAATCAAGGGTTAGTGAGACTTAGCTACCCAAAATCACTCTCTACTCATTCTGGGTTACTTAGTTTAGCATACCAAGTGACCTAGTTGCCTCAACTTGGAGGTTAAGCTCAAGGTTGGAATTCTCGGGTGGATCTTCTTCGACTTCGAGAAGCCGACAAGGAGGTGCTATCTATTTCCACTCTAAGGAGCTCACGAGGTGAAGGAGGATAGCGAGAAGACAAGAAGGACACGATACTATGAGGTATAACATTCATCCGAGTAGTTAAACCTTATATAGTTTGCTAGCTAAGGTTTTATGTTCGATCCTTGCTTTAAGTCGGTGTTGCGAAGCCCGTAAAAAACATTTTTTGCTAATTCCGCCTCCCCGCGAACACGTATGGTGCGCGACATCGACTAACAGTGGTATCAGAGCCTCTCATAAACCCTAGATAGCTTGTAACGATGTTAGAATTCCACCGTTTTTGTCACGGAAAAACTATCGACAAAAACAGTTTTCAAAAGTGATATTTTGAGTTTTTTGCGCACCCTGCGGGCTCACGGTTTGAACCGAGAAGCCGCGGGGTGAAGAGTGCGCACCCCGGGGACACCCTAGATAGGACCAACTGTTAGTTATATGTATGCCCTAGAGGCCATTACTGTACTTTGGATGTATATTGTAGTGGATGCTGGGTCATATATAGGTAGGACTTTCTTGCTCGACATGATAGTACGCTATCTGGTTGCTCTTTATCTTAACATATATACTTTCTGTCTCTCTCTGTTACATGTTGATAAAGCCCTTAGGATGTGTACTCGACTTTTAGGACTATGATGCAGATCATACTAGTGGGGCCTGGGTAGTCCATGAGTACATCCTTCAATGTTCCTAGTCATGGGAATATCGAGACGGGGTATTGATATTCCAGAGTAGACTAGCGTATATCTTCTCGACCCATGTGATGGGCGATGGATGATCCCATATCCATTGGTGTTTGACATCAGAGATGGTATGCGGGTACTCAGTGGAGACTGGGTACACTGAACGGACTCGCCGAGAACTCCCAGATGGTATTATACCTCACGTCAGATGGCAGTTCTCTAGTGACACTGGTACAGCTTAGTCTGTTGACCCGATATCATCATAGAGTCTTGTGTATCTCCCACTGTGCTTTGATTTCCACCCTACCACGGCTCTACTGAGTCGTGCAAACAGGTGGTTTTTGGGTACAGTCCCGATTCACATGGAGGCAATGAGCGATAGGAGGGGATTCGTCTCTCCCGGTATTGGGGGTTGATGTTGCGCTATGCACGACTGGCCATAACAGGAAATCCATGCCCACGGTTGCAGTGATATACTGGTAAGAGTTATAAGTAGTTTCACGATTGTTATGGACCTCACGTCGACATGACTTATCGAGCTATTGGGGTCTGACGTTCACCACCCCTAGGCGAGATATGCGACATATCAGACGAACAGACCGAACTGTACGGTAAGTGTTGCTGGTTGGATTCATAGGAGTGTGAACGGGCTTGCTCGTCGATCTTCTGATCGCTCAATACCCGGGTGGCCATTACGTTTAGCAGACCGCTTGCGGCTTGTGGGTGCTTGATATGATCATCATCTGCTGCCGGCGTATTGACGAGTCTTTAGAGTCCTACACAGAGGTTTCCTGGCTCAAGCGAAATGAAATAGGAGCGCATATGAGATATGTGCGGGACCGAGAATAATGCATGTATGTGATACCGTATTCTATTCTCGCGATGAATGTATCGATTGGTTGTATGCGATATAACCTAGTTATCGAATCGAAGATTGATTCGATAAGTCGATACATTGGATACTAGTCGGTTATATGCGACATGACCGGATCATTGAATCAAGTGTTGATTTAATGATTTAATGTAAAATTATATATTTGATATATTACTTTGCATTAACTAGTATTGGTTCACTTAAAAAGGATTTTCTCACTTGATGTGCACATTGTATATGTGATATATTTTTTTGTGCACTTGATTGTATCATGTTTGATGATACATGAATGTTTGTGTGTATGATTAAACCATGGTTATGTGATGGTTAGGGTTTTCATTTTATTAACTATTTCTTTTATTTATTTAATTTTAAGGCAAGAAACAAAAGGGTGGCTTGTTTTGTTTTTCCTTGAAACTTCTTGAATCATTGAAGCTTTGACCATTTTGTTTGTTTGCCTTAACCTAACCATTCAACCTAACCCTAGTTTAGTCTCTGCACATTGTAAGTCCACGGCGGCGCCCCGGCCGTCGATCCGACGCCGGAAACGCAGAAACAAAAACTTTGCAAACTAGCAAACCGGCACCATCGCGCACTTATACCCCAGATCGGGCCATTAACCTAGCTACTAGCAAACAAGAAAAGAGTAGAGAAGCTATACCAAGCGATCCATGTCCTTCGGTCTTCGTCTCCACTCCGATCTCCCGCGGAATCTCCGTCCGTCACCTCCTCGTCGAAACGGGCACCACATCGCCAAAATCTTTTACGGGCTCCCACCTCTGGACCGAGGTAACTCGGGCGCGAAGTTGGCTAGCCGACGCGTCCAAGGTTTGCTGTAGACTAGTGTAGAAACTTGTCTCTTTGGGGCTTATGGAAGTTGCCATGGATGTGGAGGTGAAGAAATCAACTATGGAAGTGAGCTTAAGAACTTGGTAGCATGAAAAATGAGATGAAACATTTTTCCCTCACTCAAATGAACCTCTCTCTCTCCCTTAAGAATAGTTGCCGGCCCTCTCAAGTGGTTGGTTGTGAAAAAAGAAAAGATTAATCAAGAGTAGAAAGAGGAATGAATCAATTAGAAAAAGGTCACACCAATTTCCTTTTTCAATCCACTCACAAACCATCACCAAAAAGCAATGAATAAGACTAGAATGGAATCTCATCATGATGCTACCATTTTAGAAGAAAGCCCTCCACAAATAAGTTATTTGCACTCTTGCAAATAACCCCCTCCAACGGAAAGTCCGGCCGTGAAGAAACAAAGAAAAAACCGGTCGAAACGGAATACAAACTGGCAACTTCAAAAAACCGATCCCGTAATAAATTACAGGAAAACCCCGCTACTGCAAATACATGCCCGCATTTGTATTCCCACTGAACACAAATGCAAAGAGACAAAATCTACACTGTCAAATACTAGGATCCGGCTTAAACCAAAGCCGGCTAGTAAAATCCGTCCGATCACGATCCGTGCAATACCGCATGTATCTGATCGAACCCTGCCATATCGCCCGAAACCTGAGTAACTGTGTGTGGTGGACTCTAAAGACTCGTCAATACTATGGCTGTGGATTCAACCACTAGCACGTCAGAGGTATCAGCCAATACATAACGGGCTACCAGGTATTGACTACAAGGGACGTCGATGAGCGAACTCATCCTGACACCCTACTGAGCCTGTCAGTGACAATATCCGTACAGTCCGGTCCGTTCGTCTATGAGCATCGCATGGCGGGCCTAGGGGGTTGGTAAAAGTCAGACCCCCAAAAGCGGTACAAGTCGTGTCGGAATGTAGCCCAGAACACCCTGAGATACTACTGGAATACCTACCAGTAAATCTCCTGCCTTGGCCAAGGACTTTACATGTTCTGGCTCTCCTAGACACAGCGCGACCTCACCCCCAATACCGGGAGAGACGAACCCCTGCAGATCCGCTCACTGCCTCCACGTGGCTCGGGACTGTACCCAACTAAAACCTGTTTGCACGACTCCTTTGAGCCGTGGTAGGGTAGTAATCAAAGCACAGTGGGAACTCACACGAGATCAATGACGATCTCAGGTCGATGAACTAACCTGTACACATGTTACCAGGGAACTGCTATCTGACATCAGGTATAATCACAACTAGCAGGTTCCCGGCGAGTCCTGTCCGGTATACTCATAACCCAATGAGCACCTGTATACATCTTATGTGAACCAACTGACACCAGTGGCTTGTGAGACCGGCCACCGCCCCTCGTCGGGGTCTCGACTGTATACACTAGTCTACTCTGGAGAATCGATGCCCTGTCTCGAAACTCCCATGACTAGGGACCTTTTAAGGATTTGCTTATAGACCCCAGCTCCCACTTATATGATCGCCCTCATACTGCTGGAAGTCAAGCAAGAATCCTAGGGGCTCTATCAACGTGTAATAGCGACTCGTAAGGTCACCTAAAGCAATACACGATGATAAAGATAAACCAGATAGCATACTATCATCTCGAGTAAGACTGTCCTACCGGGATAGGTCCTCCCTCAATCATTGCAATCACGTGCCTGTGATCCAATAATTGACTCTGAGGGCACTATCTCCAACAATCTCCCACTTGCACTCAAGGCTAATTATTGCGATGTCGCATACTCACAGCCCGTGTGATACCGAACACCCAACTCCTCTACTAGTCAGTCTCACAAAGCTCGTTTGCGAAACTATTGCGTTCGAGGAATAGCCTCAGTGAATGGATCCGCTATGGTGTTTCTTTCTATGTCTTTCTTTATCCCATGTTCGCGGAGAAAGCCATCTCACGAAATGAGCAATACCTGTGTTAGAATGTCTGGATGTCTGATGGGACCTAGCTCATAAATGAACTCCAAATCCAAACTTCTTAGACTGTATCGTCAACTGAACTTAATCAGTATCCTGCGCCATGCCTTCCCTCAGTATCCACCTGGACCACCTGTCCAAAATACTGCCCCTCGTTAGAGGGAAAACTATAACTCTGAAAACCACTCTGCCATCCAGGTCACCTTGGAAGCCTGGAATGATAACTGTCTCCTGAAGGAGAATGCTGTTATCATATCCCTAGAACATTAACTTATGTTCTAAAACTGCTTCCGACTGTTTCTCCAGGATTGGATCAATATCAACTTATTGCATCTACTGCAAGAACAACATCTGGTGTGGTACTTGACATCTCATGATTGACTCAATTGCCTAAGCAAGTGATCTGCCAATCATGCGTATCCCTCTCCCCTTTAGTCTGTAAGACACCTTTAGAAAGGGTGACTCCATCACCTGCAGGTATACTACCGTGCCAGGAGTCATCCATTCTAAATACTCATAGAATGCTGTCTAAGTACCCAGATTGGGAAACCACCCAAATCTAGATCTAATACCATAGATCCAGTAACCAGAATGTCAGATATAATATCCAAGTCCTATGTGGAGAAACCACTGTGTGACGACCAAAGTATAACCGATCGTAGTATAGGAATATCACTTCCTACTCTGTGTATGTCATCCAACTACCAGGACATCACACCCTACTACCTTCTTAACAGATCCATCCCCTATTCTGATGAAGTCAAACCTATGACTGTCACATCAGAAATAGATGGTCTATCTCCGCTATACCTGCTTTAGTCTATAAATAGACATAAGCCATTTGTCCACCAATGCTTCCGCTGCTCCCACTGACCACGACAACCCTCTGGCAGAGTCATATGGACGTGCACTTCTAAAACCAGTTTAGAATGACGCTATACTCATCCTCCTGCCGGGTCTCACAGTCTGCAACAACAGCAATGGCAAGTCTGGGTAAACAAGAACCTCCCTGTCACCGTCCTTGAGGCTAACGAAGTACCTCTCGGGTGCCTGAGGTTACCCACCATATCTGCGGAGTGGCCAATGGAATGTCAAACCAGATTGAATCTTTAGGTTCTTTATCAAATCTTCAGTAATCGTTTGCGGTTCTGGAATCACATCCAGTTCTACCATACTCCCACTACTGTTTTCTGGAAAAAAAATCCATTTTTATTAAAACTGTGGCGAGTCAAGAACAATATCACTATTGATCTTCTAGATGGTAGAAAGTCAACCCTCGTCATAGCCCGGGTCAACCCACAAACAGCCATTACAGAAACGTGCCTTGAGTTATCCGGAGTCTGGTTTTAAGCATAAGCCGAACAACTCCCCATATCTTAACATCGTTAAGATATGAACTATTCTATATCCAATACAGAAACAGAGGCACTGATTTAATTGAACCAGATTCAAATCATGCAGCTGTCTCCAATGCATGTCAACTGAATGGAGAGAGGCCGATCAGCGTTACTCAACTTAGGAATGCTTCCAATTATGAGTAACCTGAAAGAGAAGCAAGTTCTTTTAAACATTACTATCAACTGAATACCATACACAAGTATCTACATCTTCGATCACCTTGAAGAATCTCGATACTTGCAATATCTGGTTCTCTACTTTATTCATATACCTATAACTTCTCAAAACTTGGACCCTGCGTTTCTACGAAACACCTGTCTAAGAACCAGAGAAGTCATAAGTAAACCGAATATAGTACGAGGACCAACCCCTCTGTCCTAATGGACACTGGACAATATACAATACTCTGTATAAGTCCCCTGAGTCTAGTAACTCATTCACTGTGTATCGTAGGTTGAAAATTGTACTTATAGTTAAGAAGAATTACACCGCTGTTCAATACTCCTTACCTAACCATCCACTGATATAGGTAAATGTCATAGACATAATTTCAAAAAGTATATCTCACTCTATAAAAATAGACGTACAGATATATCAATTTGAAATTGGTGCATAACAACGAATATTCAAAACTAAATATTTGCCGTCCGGCAAACAACCCAGGTGACTTCCTCAAATATCACCAATTACAACGAATTCCAATATAATGAGGATGATCACCTAATCCCCAATAACTTACTCCCACTCATCATCTGTAAAACCATACAGATGAGAGAATCAAACCTGGTAAATACATACCCTGGAGCAAGTGTCTAATTGGGAAATCAGTTTTCTTTTAACAGTACACAGTGAAACTGAAACATTGAAATGTTTCGATGGGGTATCCCGGTATTTCTAGTAATGCCTCTTCCATTATCCAGATTCACAACTATAACCGTATAATCCTTTGCCATCTCTCCAAATCCCTTTATATATCTTTAGTCATTACCTTCTGCGCACCCCTTTAGGCCAGATGGTTTTCTTCATTCCCTACCGTTCGGCACCAGCCTATGGTTTGGAAGAAGACCATCCAATAAGCATAATGGGTGTACTGTCCTAATCCTAGGAGCACTCGCAATGCGAGAGAAGGTGAAGATAAAAGACAACCGAATAAACCTTATTCCTATTTCTCCTGAACCAGGATCCATCCCCGAACTGGAACAAGTTCCTTCCGAGTTCGTATATAACCATACGATGGATTATCCAATAAACTTGGGATCTTCGTAGTGATACGGAGTGTCTTGGAGAAATACAAAGGTGATTTAGGATTGGCGAAGAAATACTTGGTTTGGTCGTGAACAGCAGTCACAATTTACTTTGCCCTCTTACTAATCCCTTGTTATGTCTTTACTTAATACCTTCTGTACACCGTTTAGGCTAACTGGTTTTCTTCATTCCCTACCGTTCGGCACCATCCTAAGTTTTGGAAGAAGACTATCCAATTTGCGTAATAGGTATACTATCTCCTAAACCAAGGAGTACTCGTAACCTGAGAGAAGGTAAAAGGAAAAGACAACTGAATAGTCCTATTCGTTTTCTCCAGAACTGGAAACCATCCTCGAATTCCTTCGAGTTCGTATATAAACATACGATGGTTTTGTCCAATGGAAGTGGACGTTCGTAGTAATACGGGGCGTCCTGGAGAAAAGGGTAAAAGTAGGAGTGACAATGAGGTTTGCAACTCTGACAATCCAAAAGCCAGTGTTAAGAAGGTTCGGTCAACTTGGTCACTGAGTCATAGTCTAGGGTCGGGTCAATGGTCGCTGCCAAAGAGAGAGAGAAAAGAAACACTCAGCGTGCACTCTAACCTAGATCAGAATGGTTATCACTTTATCTAATCTGGAAACCTCCCACTGTAACGCCAAATTCTTCCCCAAACCTGAAAGAAGAATTAGCCGGGATCACCCGAGGAGTAAACCAACTCATCAGTGGGAATCGGGATCCAACTATCATCGCATGATAACGTGACGGAATCCGCTCACGTTATCACACTCCAGAAGGTATGCGCATGCCTGGCAAATTTCAGTTTCTTTAGAAACTCCCGATGTGATTTTTGCCCCATGCTCTTATGACCTTGACTTTGGCCAACATATCATAAGTCACATGTCAAGTTCTACCCGTCATTATCCAGGTTAATTTGAACCCACCCGTACAAGCCCTTGACTTTGGCCAACAAGGCTATACGACTGTCCCAAACCAACGCATCTATCTATGCTGCATATGAATACCCAACAGCTACCAAACATTGTGCCTTGACTTTGGCCAACATACACAGCTTGAATACTATTGACTATCCATATGAAACGACGGAGGGCTACGAATGGTTTCTGGCGAAAACCTTTAACGTAATGAACTTGATATCGTTGAAGGAATGGATAGCTTTTTAGAAAATATAGTGACGAAAACCTTTACGAAAGAGGTCACTCCCGGTGAAGGGATCTCGGCTCTTTCCCCGTAGGATGGGGTGCAGGATATTCCAACTGAACACCACGATGCAAAGCAAAAGTAATCGGCTATAGTGAAGTTATTGCCCTGACGCAAACTTCTGTCCAAGGGGTCACTCCCGGTGAAGGGATCTCGTCCCTTGCCTCGTCGACTGAGGAGCAGGGTATTCCAACTGAATACCACGATGCAAAACAAAAGTGAACGCCCTTGCAATAACAGCTTTTTGAAAAATATTCCAACAACATCAAATAGGTTTGTTTATCTTGCATTGATCCGAATCAACGCAGTCCCATCAATTAATCACACCAATAAAAAACGAAAATAATGACGTACGTATATGCCATCCGCATTCGCCACTGGGTCCCGTCATCACCCGTTAGGTTAGCTAACTAACGACAGAGCAGGGACTGGACTAGCGCGGATGCAAAACATCTACTAGTATATATATAATACATAATTTTCGCTCAAGGCGTGATAAAATGCAACATCACATAAATGTACAGCATCACAGAACAATACAGATATCTGGGATCACCGGGTTTCATAGAGCCGCTACTGAAACCCGACGTTCCCCTGGTCGTGTGGATAGCCTGTGCAATGAAATCCTAGACCCCTACGGGCGCGGCAAGTTACCCGCCAAAACCTGAAGCGAGGCAGCCCCCTTCAGCAACGTGAATGGACCACCCAACACTTCACAGAATCCGGTAACTTGGGCACCCCTCCTGGGTCAACCTGTACCCCCTATAAGTGCGGCGAATAGCCCGCCAATTCTAGAGTAAAGCCCCCTCCGTCTCAATGCCATGAGATGCGGGCCCGTTGCCCTCTAGAATCCGGCTATCCGTGCACCCCTCCGCGGGGTAATCCTAGTACAGAAAGTAAAATATACATACAACGGGTACATCGATCGCAACCTGGTCATGCCCCAAAAGAATAATACAAACAGGCAGTGACGGCAGTCCACATGTCGGACGCTCGCCCCGCAATATCAAATGTACATATAAAAAAAAACCGTACTAATACTGCAACCAGGCTATCCCCACGACCGATCCGAAACATCACAGCACAACACAGAACATCAACGTGAATGTCACGTTCGCAAATCCGTCTAAAAGGGCTATAGCGATAGACTGGATTTACCGATCGAGTGACATTCACGGTCGCAGATATAATGTAAATACTATGAACTAGCATGTTTAAAATATCCGATCGAACAAATTTTACCAAGTGGGCCCCAAAGCATTACTGTAGCACTTACAGAAAATCTGGACCCAAAAAGAATATCCCAAAACCCCTATTTCCAACTCAGAAGCAATCTGCAAAATTTTGGTCAAGTGATCAATCAAAAGAGCGGCGGAACCGCGGCCCAAGCATGGGTTTGGCCGCGGTTCCGCGGCGTTATGGTGAGATCTCGCGACCAAATTTTCACAGTTTGCTTAGATTTCCATGCACAGTATACTGCAATAACCTGAAAAAATTTTGGAGCTAAAAAAATTTCGACAGAGAACAGTGCACTGAAAATACGGTTTTTGCGATTTTTGTTCGATCGGGTTTTAAACACACTAGAGCAAGCTAGGCAAGGTTAACGGCGTGGCTCTGATACCAATGTAAGTCCGCGGCGGCGCCCCGGCCGTCGATCCGATGCCGGAAACGCGGAAACAAAACCTTTGCAAACTAGCAAACCGGCACCACCGCGCACTTATACCCCGGATCGGGCTATTAACCTAGCTACTAGCAAACAAGAAAAGAGTAGAGAAGCTATACGAAGCGATCCGTGTCCTTCGGTCTTCGTCTCCACTCCGATCTCCCGCGGAATCTCCGTCCGTCACCTCCTCGTCGAAACGGGCACCACATCGCCAAAATCTTTTACGGGCTCCTACCTCTGGACCGAGGCAACTCGGGCGCGAAGTTGGCTAGCCGACGCGTCCAAGGTTTGCTGTAGACTAGTGTAGAAACTTGTCTCTTTGGGGCTTATGGAAGTTGCCATCGATGTGGAGGTGAAGAAATCTACTATGGAAGTGAGCTTAGGAATTTGGTAGCATGAAAAATGAGATGAAACATTTTTCCCTCACTCAAATGAACCTCTCTCTCCCTCAAGAATAGTGGCCGGCCCTCTCAAGTGGTGGGTTGTGAAAAAAGAAAAGATTAATCAAGAGAAGAAAGAGGAATGAATCAATTAGAAAAAGGTCACACCAATTTCCTTTTTCAATCCACTCATAAACCATCACCAAAAAGCAATGAATAAGACTAGAATGGAATCTCATCATGATGCTACCATTTTAGAAGAAAGCCCTACACAAATAAGTTATTTGCACTCTTGCAAATAACCCCCTCCAACGGAAAGTCCGGCCGCGAAGGAACAAAGAAAAAACCGGTCGAAACGGAATACAAACTGGCAACTTCAGAAAACCAATCGCGTAATAAATTACAGGAAAACCCCGCTACTGCAAATACATGCCCATATTTGTATTCCCACTGAACACAAATGCAAAGAGACAAAATCTACACTGTCAAATACTAGGATCCGGCTTAAACCAAAGCCAGCTAGTAAAATCCGTCCGATCACGATCCGTGCAATACCGCACGTATCTGATCGAACCCTGCCATATCTCCATACGGCCTCTACAGCATTTCGCCCGAAACCTGAGTAACTGTGTGTGGTGGACTCTAAAGACTCGTCAATACTATGGCTGTGGATTCAACCACTAGCACGTCAGAGGTATCAGCCAATACATAACGGGCTACCAGGTATTGACTACAAGGGACGTCGATGAGCGAACTCATCCTGACACCCTACTGAGCATGTCAGTGACAATATCCGTACAGTCCGGTCCGTTCGTCTATGAGCATCGCATGGCGGGCCTTGGGGGTTGGTAAAAGTCAGACCCCCAAAAGCGATACAAGTCGTGTCGGAGTGTAGCCCAGAACACCCTGAGATACTACTGGAATACCTACCAGTAAATCTCCTGCCTTGGCCAAGGACTTTACATGTTCTGGCTCTCCTAGACACAGCGCGACCTCACCCCCAACACCGGGAGAGACGAACCCCTGCAGATCCGCTCACTGCCTTCACGTGGCTCGGGACTGTACCCAACTAAAACCTGTTTGCACGACTCCTTTGAGCCGTGGTAGGGTAGTAATCAAAGCACAGTGGGAACTCACACGAGACAAATGACGATCTCAGGTCGATGAACTAACCTGTACACATGTCACCAGGGAACTGCTATCTGACATCAGGTATAATCCCAACTAGCAGGTTCCCGGCGAGTCGTGTCCGGTGTACTCATAACCCAATGAGCACCTGTATACATCTTAGGTGAACCAACTGACACCAGTGGCTTGTGAGACCGGCCACCGCCCTTCGTCGGGGTCTCGACTGTATACACTAGTCTACTCTGGAGAATCGATGCCCTGTCTCGAAACTCCCACGACTAGGGACCTTTTAAAGATTTGCTTATAGACCCCAGCTCCCACTTATATGATCGCCCTCATACTGCTGGAAGTCAAGCAAGAATCCTAGGGGCTCTATCAACGTGTAATAGCGACTCGTAAGGTCACCTAAAGCAGTACACAATGATAAAGATAAACCAGATAGCATACTATCATCTCGAGTAAGACTGTCCTACCGGGATAGGTCATCCCTCAATCATTGCAATCACGTGCCTGTGATCCAATAATTGACTCTGAGGGCACTATCTCCAACACACATAACCTTGGTTGCTATATGATAAGTATTCATTTTATTTTCTATTTTAAAAATACTTATCATATTCTTCTTCTTCTTCTTCTTCTTCTTCTTCTTCTTCATCAACAAGAAGAAAAACTTGCCTCCATCAATGGCAACTTGAGAAAAAGAGTGAGAAATCCAATTCTAAAGTGAACCCACTTCCTATTTCTTCATCCTCTACCACTTTCCAAGTAGTATAGGGTGTTTTCTTCACAAGTTTCATGACTTGGTCAAGTTGGAGTTTGATCTTGAGTTGCCTTGACGTAGATCATCTTCGGCATCGAAGTCGACGACCTAGCTCGATCAATTCTTCGATGAAACCACCGCGAGAGTCCGAGATCCGATGGGTACAGTGGAGGGACTTCATCACGGAGCTATAGAGGTGGAGGACCGGATCTACAAAGGTTGTAGCCCCTTCCCTTTTAGTTAAAGTTGTTAACCTGCATTGCATCGCCTATACATTTAGTTAACGATCCGTATTAGGGTTTGTAGGCACATGGAAAATTTTGAATTAGCCATGTTTGATCACTTGTAAGACCCCATTAGTGTGCCTAGGAACCCTACAGTGGTATCAGAGCTACTAGGCATTGGATGTCGACCTATGGGGGGTTCTCACTGTGTGACAGTGTGGCGAAGCATAGGCTCTTACCCCCAGGGTGTCCCGAGACCGGAAGGTGTTCCGGCGGGTTGTAGTCCTCGCGAGGGGGCATGCGTAAAAAGTAGCGGCTGAAGGACCCGTTGGTGCCACGGCGACCCCATTGGATGGGGTGGCTGTCTGACCAACAGTGGTATCAGAGCCTAGCTAGAGCCTTAGGCGATGCGTAGACGGAGTTAGAAGTCCGATCGAACCGAAACCCTAACTCCAAAATGCTCTCTGGACATTTTTCGAAAACTGGGTTTTCTCCAGATTAAAAATTCTTAAAAAATTCAGCAGGAAGATCTAAGAATTATGGTGCAAAACGAGCTCCTGATTCATCTAAACCGCCGCGGAACAGCGGCAGAAGCATGGCTTCTGCGGCGGTTCCGCGGTCGTATGGTCACATTGCCCAATAATTTTTGCACAGTAATTCCTATATTTTGGTTCTGGATTTTCTGGGATTTTTTAATATTTATTCAAGAGTTGAATATTCTGGGTTGTATTGGGAGTTCGTAGATTCGATCGGATTATCAAACTTTGTCTATGTGTTTTCCGGATATTTTAGAATATGTTAAAAAGTTCGACCAGATAAGAATACCCACTTTTTCCCCTGCCGGGAAATTTCCAATTGTTGGATTTTTCCATAGTTTAATGACGTTCTAAGTAGTGCAAGTAACGCGATGGTCCCTCTAGAAGACAATAAACCTTAACTCGATTATGTGACCGTCTTGAACTGCCCTTTGAACCTTAGGGTTTGGGGCAGTACGGCGTGCCACATGTGAGGCGTTGGCTTGACCCTTCTACGGCTGGAACGTTGGTACTGAGGCACGAAGTGAATGTTTTTAAACTTATTTCATGTGTTGAGCTATTTCGGGAAAACTTAGGTGTTCAATTGCTCGATCGGAAAGTTTGACACTTTCTATTTATCCGGAATGTGATACAATAATTGGAATTCACAAGTAGTTATGAGATAACTGAATGAATGTTATAAATCTAGCGGTTTAGTCTCACTTGATCGGTTGCCACGGAATTTTGATGTGATCAAAAGTCTGTCGCAATCACGTAGTGTACGCGGATACTCGCCGGGTAAACTTAATAGACAGCCTCGCCCCATAGCCCCGACCAAGTGACTGTAGGAGAACCCCGTCGCCGAAAGCATCCGTTCGGGTGCTCGCGGCAGCGGTGTTCCGCCTTAGTGCACTTCGTCGACGGTATTGGGGGTGCGGCCGTCTACTAAAGTTTACGACGAGCATTCGATCAGAAAAGTGTTTTCGATTTTGAGACTAAAATGCGGCGTTTATAATTGTTAGGCATGCGATGTCTAAGTATTTCATTTGATTAGGCATGCGATGTCTAAAGAGTTTGCGGATTCCAACTGTTGTAGTTTTACACTTTCTTTTCTGTGACCGTAAGTGTAATATGTGATATCGCCGGTTTCGTTGCTATATGTCAACGACAATTGGGATGCGCATATTTACTTACGTTGATGACATGTGTTGTTATGTGTTGCTGGATATGTTATATTGGATCGTCGTGTTCGAATAGCCGGGTTTTTTTTTATGCGAGATGAGTTTTTTTTCATTTTCATTCATGTAAAAACTTGTATGTAATATTCTTTTATTAGGGCACTTCCAGGTTGCGGATGATGTCACCATTTGTATATTATTTACTTTTCTGCACTAAGATAGACCCAAGGAGGAGGGCATAAGTAACCGGGTTCTAGGGTCCAGTGGGAGACCAACTCGAGGAGTCGAGTCCGGGTCTCCTAACCCTAGAATTGGTAGGGTTGCTTGCCGCTCTCGTAGGGGTCTAGGGGTGTGGGATTGGCTATTCATCACGACCGTGGAATCCGTGTTTTATACTGGCTCGTATTGAAAACACGGACGTCCTAGTATATCCAATATTTCATATGATATTTTCTGCTGCGTTATCTGTGATGTGATCGTGAGATATGTTCAGATAGATATTATATATAGTATATATGATATATTATATATACGTTGCTTATGTTTTACACCCGCGCTAGCCCTACCCCGCTCTGTCGTTAGTTACCTAACCTAACGGTGCAGACGGGACATCGAGGCGAATATGTGAAATATGAATACCGAACACTTCTAAATGAGTGCAAATGATAGGGAAATTGCCGTGTTAAAAATACATTATTTTCGATGAGGAAAGGACCGAGATCCCTTCACCGGGAGTGACTCCTTTAGCGATAACTGGCAGATGCTACACCCTCGGTTTGTCTTTTGATTGCTTCTATAGTTTCTGCTTTGCACAGTGATATATATGATATATCCCTCACCTCATACGACGAGGAAAGGGCCGACGATCCCTTCACCGGGAGTGACCCCTTTAGCAAAACTAGAAAAGCCTCAAAAACATTCCATTTAAAAACCATTTGATTCCGCAACGAGATCAAGTTCAAAGCGTTAAAGGTTTTCACAAAAACCATTCGCAACCCTCCGTCATTTTAGGAAGTAGAGTACTTAGTATTCGTGCTACGTTTGTCGACCATAGCCGAGGCGTAGTGTGCGGTAGCTAAGTGATGTCTTCCTATACAGCATATGATGCGATTAGTTAGGACAGTCATGTGGCTTTGTTGACCTTAGCCAAGGGTCATGTAGGTGGGTCTAATTAATCACGAAATGACGGGTAGAACTTGACTAGTACCTATGATTTGTTGACCTTAGCCAAGGTCATAGCTGCTAGGGGTAAAAACCATTATCGGGAGTTTCAAGTGTTGAAATTTGCAATGAGATTGCATACCTTCTATATGATAGTTGGATCCCGATACCCACTACGAGTAATTGTTACTCCTGGGAGAGTTTTGCACTTTGCAATTAGCCGATCAAGTAGGTGTCTAGAAAGGTTTCAACGGGGTTACGCCTCTGGGAAAACGAGGTTTACTGTAATTAGGTCCGTGCGAAAGCACGGGGAACCTCCCTCAAAGTACCGACACTGGCCTGGCTGAAAGATTGGCGAACTTATAGAGTGTAATTAATCCCGGCTAGTCTTTCCTTTTAAGGTTTGAAGGAAGATTTGATAAAAACGGTGGGAGCCATCCTGATTAGATAAAATATATAACCAATCTAATCTTGCAAGAGCGCACGCAGAGTGTTTTCTTCTTTCTCTCTCTCCAGGTAGCGACCATATCACGCCTTAATCAAGATAATAATATGGATGTATTGACCGAACCCGCTTGTTATACTGAGCTGGGGAACGTTGGTCCCGCTCCAACTTATAATTGTTATAAGACCGAGCAGGAATTAGGGGAAAACCAGAATTCCTATGCCGCCCAAAACGAAGAAAGTGCATATGATGCATCTCCTTCGGGTGTGTTCATTATACAGAACTGTTTTCTCAGTATCCTCTGCATCCTGGGTATTTGATACTGGATCAGGATCCCAGATATGTAATCATGTTACATAGGGCTACAAAAAGGTAGAAAACTGAGAACGGGTGATAAGTTTCATGAGACAGAAAACGGGGCAAGTGTTGCAGCCAAGTCTGTTGGTCACTGTCACCCTGTATTACCAGTACATTGATTCTGAACAAATGCTATTAGATACCGAACCTGATATACAAAATCATATCAATCTCTTTATTAGTAAAGAAGGATATAATTTTGTATTGTTGGATATTGTTTTGAACATTTCCTATTTCAAAAGTTGATCAGTTCAGGCACGTTATCTAAAAGCATTGACGTTCTAAATCAAACTACAGTTCCTCGTATACAGAACACACACAACAGGAAGAGTTCAGAAATGAACGAATCATTCTTGAGGCATTGTAGACTAGGTCATATCAATGCGACCCGACTGGCTGAAGTTACATTTTAGATGCATATTTAAATCAGTTTGAATTTACATCTTGTGAAACTTGCCAGTCATGTCACAGAGATAAGATGACCATAACTCTGTTTATTGGAAATAGAGAAAGAGTTAGTAAACTCTTGGGACTGATATATGATGATGTATGTAAGGTCTCCTGTCTACACATGCCAGGACCGGTTCTTTGTACTTCATTACGTTCTCTGATGATCTCTCAAGCTTCAGACATATGTTCCTGTTGAAACATAGGCCCGAAGCTTTTGAGATATTCACAGAATATAAGTTAGAAGTAGAGAACAAAAAACCGGGTATAAGTATTATATCCGATAATGAGATCAGGGAGGAGAATACTTGTGCATGGAATTCCTGGACTGTTCTAAAGGAGAATGAGATTCTCTCTCCGTATTACTCCTCTGAATACACCACAGCACAACGGTGTATCAGAACGGAGCAATCGCACAATATTAGATATGGTGTGCTCTATGATGAGTATTACTGAGTTACCTATTGGGGTTGTGCACTTGAGAAGCTGCATACCTATTGAATAGGGTTCGATTAAAATCAGTGCCTACCACTACATATAAGATATGGTATGGGAAGAGCCAATCTCTTAAGCAAGTTAAGATTTGGGATTGTCCGGCCTATGTCTAAAGAAAAATCCGGACAAGATCGAGGCAAGGTCAGTTCTATAGAACTGGAAAGGTTCCAGCTATACAAATTGCAGCTGATGATTTGACAGAACCAAAGGATTCAATAATCCCCGACGAACCTCAGCCTCTCCGCCGATCTGGTAGGGTTCCTCACCTGCCTGAGAGATACTTCGATTTCTCGATGATAGTGGGAGCGAGGACTGCATCATGAGATGATGACCCAACTAGATTCAAGCAGGCCATCGAGAGTAGGGACTCTGTAAGAATGGCTGGATGCTTAGCGATCTGAGATGGAATCCATGTACACCAACAAAGTATGGACTTTGGGTGCTATATCTGAAGGGTTAAATCCCCATCAGGAGCAAGTATATCTTGAGAAGATTACTTGGTGTAGATGGAAAAGTTAAGACTTTCAAAGCTAGACTTGTTGAAGTTTTTCGTCATCGACCAGGCGTGGATAGTGATGAAACCTTTTCCAAGTGACTATGCTAAAGTCCATCCGGATCCTACTTAACATTGCTACATACCATGACTGCGATATCTGGTGGTTGGGTGCCATGACTGCTTTTCTAAATATTGATTTAGAAGAGAACGTCTATAAGAACACAGCCAGAGGGCTTCGTAAACAGTGGGAGAAGCGGAAACGTGTGCAAGTTGCTTTACAGAATAAAGCAGGCATCGCGGAGTTGAAACGTCTGTTTTGATATGATAGTCAAAGTATTTGACTTCATCAAAATGGTAGACGAACCTTGTATATACAAAAAGGTAGTAGAGAGTAAGGTGGTCATCCTCGTATTGTACGTAGACAACATACTCTTGATAGGAAAAGAGTTTCCTATGCTACGCACGGTCAATCTCCTCTTATCACATGGATTCTCCATATAGGATCAAAGTGATACCTCCTAAATCCTGGGTTTTGGGTCTATGAGTTAGATCTAGATGGATGTTAGGATTCTCACTAGTTGTAGTGAGATGGTATCAATCGATCCTGGGGAGAATCACTGGAAAGGTTCCAGGGTGATAAGGATGACTAAATGTCAGTCGCAGGCATTGTCTTTATCCTCAGTGGAGGAACGGTATGTTGGAAGAGTTCCAAGCTAGATACCATGGCAATCTAGACGATAAAGGCTGGTAACATCGCTATTAAAGATACTACCAAAGAGGTAGTTTGGGTGTATATTGGTTCATGAGATGAACTAGGTTCCTACCATTGTATGACAATGGAAATGTGGCTTCGGCCCAGGAACCCTGGTCCCATCAGTGACCCAGACATATTTTGAGGCAGCATCACCTGATCATGGAGATAGTTGATCTCCAGGGCGATCGAGGTTGGGGAGTAGATTTAGAGGACAATGTCACGATCCGAAAGTACGGAACGTAATCGGCACTTAGATTACGAAGCGTCTAGAGGCGCCACGTAACCTAAGTAAGCCAAAGCCCAGAAATCTAAACC
Organism: Agapanthus africanus; assembly: GCA_030015575.1. NCBI lineage: Eukaryota > Viridiplantae > Streptophyta > Magnoliopsida > Asparagales > Amaryllidaceae > Agapanthus > Agapanthus africanus. The sequence continues at coordinate 326,869,225 of CM057337.1, forward strand.
ATGAAAAAGAAGAAGAAGAAAAAGAAAACAAGTTTAAAAGCATCAGCAAATTTTCTCAAAAATTTCGGCAGAGTCTCCTCTGTAAAAACTGGCCCCCAAACGGGTACAACAAGTATAATATAAATAAACAATAAAAAGCATCCCCAAACGGGTGCTAGCTCAACGCCAACAGGCGGAAACAACCACAACAAACACAATAATATACAACGCCAAAGGGCGAGGCTCAAAACTCAAAAGAAAAAAAAAACCACCAGATCAGAATAATACATGCGCGACTCTAAGGTCGAAATAAAAGACTGGTCCAATAAACTTATCAAGTAATACAAGTATGGTTGATGGAGCTTACTAGATACAACGAATGAATAAAATACAATGGTAGTTCAGATACAAGTGAACCAACCTACCGTGCAAATCACCCTGAAATAAAAGATGTGCCAGCAAGCTGCCCGGGAAACCTGTACATCGAACCTGTAATAAAATTTGGCACAACGGGGGTGAGTTGCCAACTCGTGAGTAGAAGACATCTATGAAAAGAAATCGAATGCATGACGCTATCCTAGGTCATAATAATACACTACTATATCCCAAACATCTAGTAATAGCAGGGTAATACTACGTGTAAGTACAGATACTCCGTGTTCGTGTCAGTGCCTCATATAATATTATGTCATATGAAATGAAATGCATGCACCATGAATGTAAAGTAACAAATCCTGAAATTCAGATATATATGTATAAGAACTCTTTAGCTGTTATCATAGTAAAGTGTGTATAAGCATCTGAAATCTCAACAATGAAATCCATGGAAATCTGTGTCAAGCATCGACACAACACATGTAATCTCAAGTCTCAATATGTCAGGCTCCGTCAGTCTGGATCGGCCCATATCATCAAATCTCACGACAACGGTCGGTATCCTCCGGATATCCGCCGCGCCAGACATCACCGGTAGGTAGCCTTCCCCTGCCAGGCTTATCGTCTACAACTCGATCTTCTTGCCCCGGGATACCATACCGGGCCCACCATGTACCCGAGACGGTTCATCACTCCTCAAATCGGGTCTCGAAATCCAACATAAAACATGAAATCTCAAGGTGGACGACACATACATCACGAGAAAACCGCATCTTATTTTAAAAAGAGAGGAGGAGAGAGAGAGAAGGTTTTATAATTTCTTGCGGTTTTCCCCAAAATACAGAAATCTCATAAAAATCCAAATCTTTATATCATGAGTAAGTATATGATAAGTGTCGGCACATGCCCATGATACTACAGGATAACATGAAAATATGAATGCATGAATGTCAAGTAATAGATATCATGTCTATACTAACATCAGAGAGCAATCACGATATTATATCGGTCTAGTTGTTAACTGATTCTATCAATAAAAGATAATATAATCTAAAGTGTACGTGACATAGCAATTACCGATGATGATGTGTGTGAGCCGGCAAATAAGTGTGCGTGGAATATGCGCATCATCGGTAATGGTGCTGGTGTCCTAACAGGTAAAGTTTATACTGACTATAGCAACATATGTAAGAACATGCACCATGATGATTACAATATGAATGTAATACAGGTGTGCATTATCCACTCCTCCGCGATATACGAGTGCAACTACCACTATGTGAGTCGAACATAAACTAGTGTCCATCTAATATCCTAAGAAACTAACCTAAGAAACTAGTCAATAAGAAACAAGCATCTACCTAAGGTCTGAACCAATATCTCTAATAGTCGGCGATCCCGCCTCAATAGCGTCACGTACGTAGTACGGCTTCCTCGAATCAAGAGTGCGGATCAATCATCATATCTAAGCCTCGTACGGTAAAATCCATCGTACGGCATCCCAATATCGGGGTACGGGTCAAGTATCTCCTAGGTGTCTCATCATTCGTATAATGTCATCACCAACACATCTCATGATCAAGGTACTAAACTGTAATCGCCTACATCAATCATATATCATTGCCCTCATAATATGCATCATTAGTTTATCCTCAGAAATATCATGTCATATGTATCATATCGTAATCAAGTCATACATATCCCATATCGTGATCAATCACAAGTTATAGTCCGGGTACTATTTTAGAGTCCCATGTACCTCAATATCATCACTACCCCTTATAATTTAAATATACATGTTCATTATCTCATTCTCTAATGATCCGCTAACACTTAATACGACTGTATAGCCAAGAATCACGGCATCAAGCCCAGTTACACTATTTCATCATACCTCGGATATCATATCACATCAATGAATAACATATACTTGTTGTATATATATGTATATACCTATACCTAGTTCTATATATATACACATACACGTATACCCCATGTCGAGTTTCAGTGTGTGCGTGGGTGTGTTTCTATCTGAAACCTACGAATCTCTTCCAAGGTACTCATCCTCTGATATGGTTTTCCTAAATCAGTCTAGTCCAGCCTAGGGTCAATACTAGGGTCTTACTAGAGTCACATCTTGTTTCCTAATGTCAATAAGTACTATTCCTATTCTACGTTGCGGGGGTGCTAAACGCCATCCACCCGACTTCCCCCCGCAGATATGCATCTACTCACCTGGTCCATGTCTGCCGAAGACAGTATCGCCATCCTCCTCTTCATCGCCCGCAGTCCACGTGAGGGGTACCTAGACTCAAACATATAAATAGCATCGTAAACTGAATCATATACGAAAGTCAAACGATACAAGGAACAAGCATAGGTTAAAACCAATGTCCCGTCCACGCAAAAGAACCAAATATCGCTCGATATCGGCGTATAAACTCCGATGGATCGAGATAAACATCAACAAATAACTCGTAGTTTTAAAACACATTACTTATATTGTAAAACATGATCAAATTCATCGAAACACTAAAATCGATCAAATCGTCCGTTTTCGAAAAACCCGAAAATGTCAATTTACCGTTTTTCATCAAAACTTGACATTTAAATGAAACCAATGGTTATAAAACTCATTAAATAGCATAACTAGACTATACAACCCCTTACTTTATTTTTATTACACAATTTTGCATTTATTTGAAATTTCTAGTTTGCAACTTTTAACAATTTTTAACATTTTTCAAGCAAAATACCACAATTCCACCACAAAACGTGATTTTTCATGAATTAATGTATTAAACCATAATTCATAATGATAATGATTTAATGAAACCATAAATTATATTTTTAATCACATTTATTTAGAAATTTCTAAAATCTAGTTTACAAAATAGCAATTTTTATCACAATTTATCAATTATCAATAGAAACTAGCAATCAAACTAAGTTTTTCTTTCCATTAACATGCTAAAGTTCTCACTAAAACTACAATCTAATGATAGCCACCTTAATTGGAATTTTATATCACCCACATATATATTTTACAAAAACTAGTTAGCTAAAAAGCTTCATTTAAACAATTTTAAATGAAAAAATTTACAATTCAACAAACATGCAAGATTTTCCAATTCTAAAAGTGTTAAACTAACTATTATAACACTAATTAATTAATAAAAATCATAACTTGAATTTACAAACCTAACTTGAATTTTAGAATTTGCAACTAGAATTAATCTAATTAATCTAATTATGCTTAAATGAACATCTAATAACAATAAATCAAAAGAAGGAAATTTATACCTCCAAAATATGAAACCCAAACATGAAATAAGTCTCCAAAATGCATGCTTTCCATCTCCAAAATCCATGCTAAATAGGTCAAAGGAAAATGGTAGAGGTTGAATGTTGATTTTTGAGATTTATTTTTGGAATTTTTGATGAATTTTGATGATTTTTAATGCAAAAATGATGGGGGAAAATTTTTGGGGCTACTCATGGAGGGGAGGCCGGCCATGGAGAGGGAGGAGGGTGGAGAGAGAGAAAAAATGTGTGGTATTGTGTAGAAAGTTCATAAATAATGCATTTTTTCATTTAAACCCTTTATTATCTAACTTTTTCAATTTAACCCTTTTCCTAGAAATTTCTAGAACCATGGAGAGATTTTGGAAAAGATTTTGCATATTACACACTTGATTCTAATATACCATGGCTCATTTTTACAAATTAAAACTATTCAAATTTGTAATTTACACTAATTTAAATAAAAAAATAAAGCTTATGTTAATATTTAAAATATTTAATTTAGGAAAAATATTTAATCGAACTAAAAATTTATAAGTGGCTAAATAAACACCATTTACTAGTAATTACATAATTAAAATAGGTATTTTTAAAATTATAATGAAAAACAATCACGGTTTAATTTTACGAAAAATACATTTTACTTTACCGAAATTCATAAAATTCACTTAAACAATTTTATTCATTTAATTATTTATTTAATTATTTTTAAAACGTTACAATCTTCCCCCCTTTAAGAAATTCGGTCCCCGAATTTAAATTAAAACTCCCCCTCCAAATATTAAAATATTTAGCAAACACTCAAATCGTCGGGGCTCCGAAATCATCAATACATAACTAAAATCAACTCCGTCAAGCATAACGCAATCATCGGAGTTATGGCGAGAATAAATTATCAAAACCCAGTATGAAAACCATCATAATATACAGCAATCTATAACTTATATATAGTTCGCATCCTATTAAAATCGCCTAAACATCATAATAAAGAAGCATACAAAAACCCCTATTGAAAATCGCCGTGCAATGCACGTGTCACGGCATAAGTAGCGGACGTTTAATTTTTTTTTTTATAAAAAAGCTATATATATATATATATATATTTTATTTAACATACACGTCCCGCCTGGTTACTAAATCAAATAATAATGATTATGAAAACATACTGCTCAAACTGAAATCAATCCCAATCACATCAATAAAATATCATGTGCGTCCGGTACGCACTGAAATCGAAACAAAATACAGATACCACGAATACACACAACAAAAAAACTAAGTGCAACAGGTGTGCACCAAAAACATCTGTCAAGTGCAACGGGCGTGCACGACTCAATATCAGGTGCATCTAATCTGCACAAAACCTCGATTTAGTGCATCTGGTGTGCACAAAATCGCATCAAGTGCGCCAAGTATGCGCAAGAATCCTAATCAGGTGCACATGGTGCACGAAAACATACATCGAATATCAAAATCGAAATCACAGCACAAAAATGCATGAAAACTAGGTCGAAACATATGTCAAAATCATGTGTAACCCCTATGCATGAAATCAAATCAAAAATCTCAAAATATATAAAACCAAATCAAGTGTACTGGGTGTGTACTAAACAACATCAATACAACTGATATATGAAACACAAATAGAATGAAATGAAGGTACACACATGAAATACCAATCGTAGAACAAAGTCTTCAAAATACCAAAATCCAATCAACGAAAATATGAAATTCAAATCACTAAATCACAATCGTAAACACTATCGTCAATATCCGCCTCTTTCCTCTGATGTCGATTGCTTCGAACTCGTCTCTTCGTAGCTGTGCTGACTGTGCTACCCACGGCAATACTCATATCTAGAGTCTCCCACGTAATCGATCCCTTCACCTGATATCCGGACTACATTAACTTTTCGATCGATCCATCAAAATCCCATAATTCCCCGAGAGCTCAACACTCAAGTACAGCTTAAAAATATCCGGTACTTACCCCAGCATCGATGATCCAGCCGTAGAAGGGCAAACTCAAGCCTCACTAATGACACCGCGGAACTGCCGTAAACCCTAAGGTTCAAGGGCGTTCTCGTGGTCATTATGTCGAGTTAGGGTTTCATTCTTCTAGAGGGTCCATCGAAATACCTGCATGTTCTTCCGAATACTTTAAACTTGGAAAAATGGTTTTCTGATAATCGTTCGAACCCTTTAACTTCATCCGGACGGCATGTGAATACCCTTTATCCGCACGCTAAGCAATGCTTCAATCCTCAAGAATAACCAATACTCTAATGGTTATCGCATTCGAGCCGCAGCTCCCTCTGCCCGTGCGCCCGTGGTAACAGAACCACCCTCCGATATCGACGAAGATAGAACAAAGGAACGAATGAAATACGGTGCAAACAAATGTACATCCTAAGACTCCTTAAGCAGAGTAGCGTATCGTATGTATGCCGCGGACCATACCCACAGTACGTTACTCTACCTAAATCGCCAACTCCATCAACCAAGGGTCACCTAGACTTATACAAGGTTAAACCTAGCGCTCTGATACCAATTTTGTCACGACCCGAAAGTACGGAACGTGATCGGCACTTAGATTACGAAGCGTCTAGAGGCGCCACGTAACCTAAGTAAGCCGAAGCCCAGAAATCTAAACCATGAAAAAGAAGAAGAAGAAAAAGAAAACAAGTTTAAAAGCATCAGCAAATTTTCTCAAAAATTTCGGCAGAGTCTCCTCTGTAAAAACTGGCCCCCAAACGGGTACAACAAGTATAATATAAATAAACAATAAAAAGCATCCCCAAACGGGTGCTAGCTCAACGCCAACAGGCGGAAACAACCACAACAAATACAATAATATACAACGCTAAAGGGCGAGGCTCAAAACTCAAAAGAAAAACAAAACCACCAGATCAGAATAATACATGCGCGACTCTAAGGTCGAAATAAAAGACTGGTCCAATAAACTTATCAAGTAATACAAGTATGGTTGATGGAGCTTACTAGATACAACGAATGAATAAAATACAATGGTGGTTCAGATACAAGTGAACCAACCTACCGTGCAAATCACCCTGAAATTAAAGATGTGCCAGCAAGCTGCCCGGGAAACCTGTACATCGAACCTGTAATAAAATTTGGCACAACGGGGGTGAGTTTCCAACTCGTGAGTAGAAGACATCTACGAAAAGAAATCGAATGCACGATGCTATCCTAGGTCATAATAATACACTACTATATCCCAAACATCTAGTAATAGCAGGGTAATACTACGTGTAAGTGCAGATACTCCGTGTTCGTGTCAGTGCCTCATATAATATTATGTCATATGAAATGAAATGCATGCACCATGAATGTAAAGTAACAAATCCTAAAATCCAGATATATATGTATAAGAACTATTTAGCTGTTATCATAGTAAAGTGTGTATAAGCATCTGAAATCTCAACAATGAAATCCATGGAAATCTGTGTCAAGCATCGACACAACACATGTAATCTCAAGTCTCAATATGTCGGGCTCCGTCAGTCTGGATCGGCCCATATCATCAAATCTCACGACAACGGTCGGTATCCTCCGGATATCCGCCGCGCCAGACATCACCGGTAGGTAACCTTCCCCTGCCAGGCTCATCGTCTACAACTCGATCTTCTTGCCCCGGGGTACCATACCGGGCCCACCATGTACCCGAGACGGTTCATCCACTCCTCGAATCGGGTCTCGAAATCCAACAGAAAACATGAAATCTCATGGTGGACGACACATACATCACGAGAAAACCGCATCTTATTTTAAAAAGAGAGGAGGAGAGAGAGAGAAGGTTTTATAATTTCTTGCGGTTTTCCCCAAAATCCAGAAATCTCATAGAAATCCAAATCTTAAAATCATGAGTAAGTATATGATAAGTGTCGGCATATGCCCATGATACTACAGGATAACATGAAAATATGAATGCATGAATGTCAAGTAATAGATATCATGTCTATACTAACATCAGAGAGCAATCACGATATTATATCGGTCTAGTTGTTAACTGATTCTATCAATAAAAGATAATATAATCTAAAGTGTACGTGACATAGCAATTACCGATGATGATGTGTGTGAGCCGGCAAATAAGTGTGCGTGGAATATGCGCATCATCGGTAATGGTGCTGGTGTCCTAACAGGTAAAGTTTATACTGACTATAGCAACATATGTAAGAACATGCACCATGATGATTACAATATGAATGTAATACAGGTGTGCATTATCCACTCCTCCGCGATATACGAGTACAACTACCACTATGTGAGTCGAACATAAACTAGTGTCCATCTAATATCCTAAGGAACTAACCTAAGAAACTAGTCAATAAGAAACAAGCATCTACCTAAGGTCTGAACCAATATCTCTAATAGTCGGCGATCCCGCCTCAATAGCGTCACGTACGTAGTACGGCTTCCTCGAATCAAGAGTGCGGATCAATCATCATATCTAAGCCTCGTACGGTAAAATCCATCGTACGGCATCCCAATATCGGGGTACGGGTCAAGTATCTCCTAGGTGTCTCATCATTCGTATAATGTCATCACCAACACATCTCATGATCAAGGTACTAAACTGTAATCGCCTACATCAATCATATATCATTGCCCTCATAATATGCATCATTAGTTTATCCTCAGAAATATCATGTCATATGTATCATATCGTAATCAAGTCATACATATCCCATATCGTGATCAATCACAAGTTATAGTCCGGGTACTATTTTAGAGTCCATGTACCTCAATATCATCACTACGCCTTATAATTTAAATATACATGTTCATTATCTCATTCTCTAATGATCCGCTAACACTTAATACGACTGTATAGCCAAGAATCACGGCATCAAGCCCAGTTACACTATTTCATCATACCTCGGATATCATATCACATCAATGAATCACATATACGTGTTGTATATATATGTATATACCTATACCTAGTTCTATATATACACATACACGTATACCCCATGTCGAGTTTCAGTGTGTGCGTGTGTGTGTTTCTATCTGAAACCTACGAATCTCTTCTAAGGTACTCATCCTCTGATATGGTTTTCCTAAATCAGTCTAGTCCAGCCTAGGGTCAATACTAGGGTCCTACTAGGGTCACATCTTGTTTCCTAATTTCAATAAGTACTATTCCTATTCTACGTTGTGGGGGTGCTAAACGCCATCCACCCGACTTCCCCCCGTAGATATGCATCTACTCACCGGTCCATGTCTGCCGAAGACAGTGTCGCCATCCTCCTCTTCATCGCCCGCAGTCCACGTGAGGGGTACCTAGACGCAAACATATAAATAGCATCGTAAACTGAATCACATACGAAAGTCAAACGATATAAGGAACAAGCATAGGTTAAAACCTATGTCCCGTCCACGCAAAAGAACCAAATATCGCTCGATATCGGCGTATAAACTCCGATGGATCGAGATAAACATCAACAAATAACTCGTAGTTTTAAAACACATTACTTATATTGTAAAACATGATCAAATTCATCGAAACACTAAAATCGATCAAATCGTCCGTTTTCGAAAAACCCGAAAATGTCAATTTACCGTTTTTCATCAAAACTTGACATTTAAATGAAACCAATGGTTATAAAACTCATTAAATAGCATAACTAGACTATACAACCCCTTACTTTATTTTTATTACACAATTTTGCATTTATTTGAAATTTCTAGTTTGCAACTTTTAACAATTTTTAACATTTTTCAAGCAAAATACAACAATTCCACCACAAAACGTGATTTTTCATGAATTAATGTATTAAACCATATTTCATAATGATAATGATTTAATGAAACCATAAATTATATTTTTAATCACATTTATTTAGAAATTTCTAAAATCTAGTTTACAAAATAGAAATTTTTATCATAATTTATCAATTATCAATAGAAACTAGCAATCAAACTAAGTTTTTCTTTCCATTAACATGCTAAAGTTCTCACTAAAACTACAATCTAATGATAGCCACCTTAATTGGAATTTTATATCACCCACATATATATTTTACAAAAACTAGTTAGCTAAAAAGCTTCATTTAAACAATTTTAAATGAAAAAATTTACAATTCAACAAAAATGCAAGATTTTCCAATTCTAAAAGTGTTAAACTAACTAGTATAACACTAATTAATTAATAAAAATCATAACTTGAATTTACAAACCTAACTTGAATTTTAGAATTTGCAACTAGAATTAATCTAATTAATCTAATTATGCTTAAATGAACATCTAATAACAATAAATCAAAAGAAGGAAATTTATACCTCCAAAATATGAAACCCAAAAATGAAATAAGTCTCCAAAATGCATGCTTTCCATCTCCAAAATCCATGCTAAATAGGTCAAAGGAAAATGGTAGAGGTTGAATGTTGATTTTTGAGATTTATTTTTGGAATTTTTGATGAATTTTGATGATTCTTAATGCAAAAATGATGGGGGGAAAATTTTGGGGCTACTCATGGAGGGGAGACCGGCCATGGAGAGGGAGGAGGATGGAGAGAGAGAAAAAATGTGTGGTATTGTGTAGAAAGTTCATAAATAATGCATTTTTTTCACTTAAACCCTTTATTATCTAACTTTTTCAATTTAACCCTTTTCCTAGAAATTTCTAGAACCATGGAGAGATTTTGGAAAAGATTTTGCATATTACACACTTGATTCTTATATACCATGGCTCATTTTTACAAATTAAAACTATTCAAATTTGTAATTTACACTAATTTAAATAAAAAAATAAAGCTTATGTTAATATTTAAAATATTTAATTTAGGAAAAATATTTAATTGAACTAAAAATTTATAAGTGGCTAAATAAACACCATTTACTAGTAATTACATAATTAAAATAGGTATTTTTAAAATTATAATGAAAAACAATCACGGTTTAATTTTACGAAAAATACATTTTACTTTACCGAAATTCATAAAATTCACTTAAACAATTTTATTCATTTAATTATTTATTTAATTATTTTTAAAACGTTACAGACAACACGGCGGATCCACTCACAAAGGCTTTTTCCCAGAGAGAGACTTATATGGGATGGTTGAGTATGTGATACTGCAACCACTGCTACAGATGGACCTACTGCAAGTGGGAGATTGTTAGTTATATGTATGCCCTAGAGGCCATTACTGTACATTGGATGTATATTGTAGTGGATGCTGGGTCATATATAGGTAGGACTTTCTTGCTCGACATGATAGTACACTATCTGGTTGCTCTTTATCTTAACATATATACTTTTTGTCTCTCTTTGTTATATGTTGATAAAGCCCTTAGGATGTGTACTCGACTTCCAGGACTATGATGCAGATCATACTAGTGGGGCCTGGGTAGTCCATGAGTACATCCTTCAATGTTCCTAGTCATGGGAAAATCGAGACGGGGCATCGATATTCCAGAGTAGACTAGCGTATATCTTCTCGACCCATGTGATGGGCGATGGATGATCCCATATCCATTGGTGTTTAACATCAGAGATGGTATGCAGGTGCTCTGTGGAGACTGGGTACACTGAACGGACTCGCCAAGAACTCCTAAATGGTATTATACCTCACGTCAGTTGGCAGTTCTCTGGTGACACTGGTACAGCTTAGTCTGTTGACCCGAGATCGTCATAGAGTCTTGTGTGTCTCCCATTGTGCTTTGATTTCCACCCTACCACGGCTCTACTGAGTCGTGCAAACAGGTGGTTTTTGGGTACAGTCCCGATTCACATGGAGGCAATGAGCGATAGGAGGGGATTCGTCTCTCCCGGTATTGGGGGTTGATGTTGCGCTATGCACGACTGGCCATAACAAGAAATCCCTGGCCAGGGTTGCAGTGATATACTGGTAAGAGTTATCAGTAGTTTCACGATTGTTATGGACCTCACGTCGGCATGAGTTATCGAGCTATTGGGGTCTGACGTTGACCACCCCTAGGCGAGATATGCGACATATCAGACGAACAGACCGGACTGTACGGTAAGTGTTGCTGGTTGGATTCACAGGAGTGTGAGCGGGCTTGCTCGTCGATCTTCTGATCGCTCAATACCCGGGTGGCCGTTATGTTTAGCAGACCGCTTGCGGCTTGTGGGTGCTTGATATGATCATCATCTGCTGCCGGCGTATTGACGAGTATTTAGAGTCCTACACAGAGGTTTCCTGGCTCAAGCGAAACGAAATAGGAGCGCATATGAGATATGTGCGGGACCGAGAATAATGCGTGTATGTGATACCGTATTCTATTCTCGTGATGAATGTATCGATTGGTTGTATGCGATATAACCAAGTTATCGAATCGAAGATTGATTCGATAAGTCGATACATTAGATACTAGTCGGTTATATGCGACATGACCGGATCATTGAATCAACTGTTGATTTAATGATTTAATGTATAATTATATATTTGATATATTACTTTGCATTAACTAGTATTGGTTCACTTAAAAAGGATTTTCTCACTTGATGTGCACATTGTATATGTGATATATTTTTTTGTGCACTTGATTATATCATGTTTGATGATACATGAATGTTTGTGTGTATGATTAATCCATGGTTATGTAATGGTTAGGGTTTTCATTTTCTTAACTATTTCTTTTATTTATTTAATTTTAAGGCAAGAAACAAAAGGGTGGCTTGTTTTGTTTTTCCTTGAAACTTCTTGAAGCTTTGAAGCTTTGACCATTTTGTTTGTTTGCCTTAACCTAACCATTCAACCTAACCCTAGTTTAGTCTCTACACATAACCATGGTTGCTATATGATAAGTATTCATTTTATTTTCTATTTTAAAAATACTTATCATATTCTTCTTCTTCTTCTTCATCAAAGAGAAGAAAAACTTGCCTCCATCAATGGCAACTTGAGAAAAAGAGTGAGAAATCCAATTCTAAAGTGAACCCACTTCCTATTTCTTCATCCTCTACCACTTGCCAAGTAGTATAGGGTGTTTTCTTCACAAGTTTCATGACTTGGTGAAGTTGGAGTTTGATCTTGAGTTGCCTCGACGTAGATCATCTTCGGCATCGAAGTTGACGACCTAGCTCGATCAATTCTTCGATGAAACCACCGCGAGAGTCCGAGATCCGATGGGTACAGCGGAGGGACTTCATCACGGAGCTATGGAGGTGGAGGACCGGATCTACAAAGGTTGTAGCCCCTTCCCTTTTAGTTAAAGTTGTTAACTTGCATTGCATCGCCTATACATTTAGTTAACGATCCGTATTAGGGTTTGTAGGCACATGGAAAATTTTGAATTAGCCATGTTTGATCACTTGTGAGACCTCATTAGTGTGCCTAGGAACCCTACACCAACGGCCGGTACCACCCCCCAAGACCACCACTTGGTGGCTGGTGACCCGAGAGCACCACATTTTGGTGCTCTCGGGTCTGCCTCCCCTTGAGGGCCACCTCGTGGTGACCCTCAGGGGTGGGTACCCTCTCGAGGCCTCCCATTTGATAGTAATTCATGTTTCTTCACCTCTGCGAAGATTCGGGAGGATTTCAAGTTTGTTTCGACTCCCGGATTGGCTCAAAACTATCGGTTTTGGAACTTTAGCTCACTGGATTTTCAAGTCTTGGAAAATTGTTTAAGTTTGCTAATTGCTTGCGGAATTCTAATGTCGTAGTTACTTTACAAGCTTTGTGTTGTATATATATGTTTGGAAAAGTCGACTAATTTCTATACGTCGATTAGTCGGGGATGCACATATCTGTGATGATATTATGTTGGTTTGTGTATATGAACTTGTTAGATCGTCGTGGATGAATAGCCGGGGATGTGAGATGAGGGTTTTCATTCTTTCATTCGATGTAAAATTTGTAAAGTGATATAATATTATTTTTGCGAAGCACATCCGGGTTGAGGTTGTAGCCACCGTGGTATTATTTCTTTTACTGTTTTTGCTCCTAGGATAGACCCAAGGTGGGGTACACAAACTACCGGGTACTTTGATGTGCAGAGTGACCTACTCACTTTGTTGAGGGAGGTTGCTTCACTTCGGGTATTTAGCGAGTAGTTTGCCACATCCGTAGGGGTCTGAGGTAGGGTTTGGCTATTCATCATGAACGTGGAATCTGTCTTTCGTTACAGGCTCAAACGGAACACGGAATTCCTAGTATATCCAATGTGTTCATCTGTGATCTGGAATGCCTATCATTGCGTATGACGAATGGATATTATTATATATGTATTATATAATAGACGATGCTTATATTTTGCATCCGCGCTAGTCCATCCCCCGCTCTGTCGTTAGTTAAGTAACCAAACGGGTGATGACGGGGCACCGTGGCGAATGCGGATGGCATAAGCGTACGTTGTATTTTTGTTGTTTTCTGCAATGGTAGGTTAATTGATGGGACTGCATTATATTAATGCTAAGCAAACAAACCAAATTTGAATCATTGGAACAATTTCAAAACCACTCGGTTGTTTCAAAACAGCAAAACTTTTAAAATGCGGAGCTTAAACCACTCCTTTTAAAAGCTATCAGGTTCCTTTGATTATATCAAGTTCGCTACGTTCACGGTTTTACCAAAACCATTCGTAGCCCTCCGTCATTTCAGTTGGATATTCAGTAGTATTCAAGCTATGTATTTTGACTTTCGCTAAGGCATAGTGATCGGTGGCTGCTGAATATTTATCTGTAGCATAGATAGATGCGTTGGTTTGGGACAGTCGCACTGCTATTTTGGCCTTCGTCAAGGGTATGTACCGGTGGGTTCAAATTAACCTAGACAATGACGGGTAGAACTTGACATGTGACTTATGATATTTTGGACTTCGTTAAGGTCATAAGAGCATGGGGCAAAAATCCACATCGGGAGTTTCTAAAGAAACTGAAACTTGCTAGTGTTGCATACCATTTGGAGTGTGACAATTTTGGTAGGATTCCTTCAACTTTATCACACGATGATATTTGGATCCCAATCCTACTGTGAGTATATGCTACTCCTCGGGAGATTTTTTCACTTAACGATCAATGCTATAAACCAAGTAGGCGTCTAGAAAGGTGTTAGCGGGGCTAAGCCCTCAAGGAAAAGAGGTTATTTAATTAAGGAACTTCGTGAAAGCGTCGTAAAAACTCTCTCGAAGTACCGACACTGGTCTGGCAGAACGGTTAAGCAAGTATTGTACGGTGAGATTAATCCTGACTAATTCTTCTTTTATGGTTTAAGGAAGGATTCGAGAAACAGTGAGAACCATCCTGTTTAGATAAACTAAAAAACCAATCTAAATTTGCAAGAGCATCATGCTAAAGTGTTTCTTCTCTCTCTCTTAATTGCAGCGACCAAACATGACGGGCCTTAAGTTACTATTAGATAAAAATATATTGACAGGGCCAAACTATAAAGATTGGTTCAGGAATGTCAAGATGGCAATCACATATGACAAATTGGGCTATGTTCTTACTAATAAAGCCCCCGCCGTCTCAGGTCCAGATTCGAGCATCGTGGATAAGGAAATCCGTAAGACCTGGGAAATTGATTGTGCGAAAGCCAAGTGCCTCGTGCTGGCCTCCATGGACAATGAACACCAGAGGCGGCATGAGAATATGGATCTTGAATGCATATTCCTCCATACCAAGGAATTATATGGAGAGCAATCTCGTATCGCAATACGAGACCTCGAAGAAGCTATTTCAGGCGAGGTTGGCTGTTGGGTCATCTGTAGGGGAATACGTCCTTAAGATGATCGGCTACATTGAGGAGCTCGCGGACCTTGGGACCACGTTAGAGAACGAGCTGTATACAGACTTGATTCTCCAGTCCCTTCCTTCCACCTACGCCAAGTTTATCTTGAATTTTAATATTCATGGTAAAGAAGTTGAACTTCCAGAACTCCTCAACATGTTAAAGAGTGCTGAGTGTTAGTTATGTATATGCCCTAGAGGCCATTGTTGTACATATGATGTATATTATAATGGATGCTTGGATATATATAGAGAGGACGTTCTTGTTCGTCATGATAGTATGCTATTTGGTTTTCCTTTATCTTAACATGTTGACTTATATTAGTTTACTGTCTTACTTTCACATGTTGATAAAGCCCTTCGGATCTGTACTCGACTACTGGGACTATGATGAGATCATACTACTGGGGCCACGGTAGTCGATGAGTACATCCTATAATTGTTCCTAGTCGAGGGTGTGTCGAAACAAGGCATCGATACACTAGTGTAGACTAGCGTATACGCATCTTGACCCATATGATAGGCGATGGATGATCCCATATCCATCGGTATTTTGACATCAGAGATGGTGTATGGGTGCTCAGTAGAGACTGGGTACACTGGACGGACTCGCCGAGAACTCCCAGATGGTGATATACCACACGTCAGCTGGCAGTTCTCCGGTGACACTAGTACAGGGTAGTCTGTAGACCCGAGATCGTCATAGAGTCTTGTGTGATTCCCACTGTGCTTTGATTTCCACCTTACCACGTCCAAGAGGGCGTGCAAAATGGTGGCTTTTGGGTGCAGTCACGAATCACATGGAGGCAATGAGTGATAGGAGGGGATTCGTCTCTCCCGGTATAGGGAGTTGATGTTGTGCTGTGTTCGATTGGCTATAACTGGAAGTCCCTGGCCAGGGCTGATATAGAGATTTACTGTTACCAGTAGTTTCTTGACCCGTTATGAGCCTCACATCGACACGACTTATCGGTTATTGGGGTCTGACGTATACCACCCCTAGACTAGATATGCAACATATCAGACGAAGAGACCGGATTGTACGGGAGTGTTACTGATTGGATTCACAGGAGAATGTACAGGCTAGCTTGTTGATCTTCTGATCACTCAATACCTGGGTGGCTGTTACGTTTAGCTGACTGCTTGCAGCTTGTGGGTGTTTGATATGATCATCACCTGCTACCGGCGTATTGACGATTCTTTAGAGTCCTACACAGAGGTTTCTTGACTCAGGCAAAATGGAGTAGGGGCACATATGTGATATGTGCACGACCGAGGATAATGCGATATGAGATACCGTATTATATTCTCGCGATATTTAGATACGAGCCGGGTTATCGGATCAAGTGTTGATTCGATGAATCGGTACATGATATATTAGTCAGTTATATTCGATATAGCCGGATTGTCGGATCAAGTGTTGATTCGATAATTTAATGTATAATAATATATATGATATATTGCATAACATTATCTAATATTGGTTCGCTTTTCTATTTCATTTTCTCACCGGATAATGCATTGATATATATGCGATATATATTAATTGTATTATTTTCTTTTGTTATAAATATATAATATATATGTGATATATATTATTGTAACATGATATGATTACTAATGCAACATGTTTAGTGGAGATTAAACAAGGTTAGGGTTTGATTTGGGTTAGTTCATTCATGAACATTCTAGAAGCTTTTCTTTTGTCATGAGAAAGATATTATGGTTGATATTTTCTTATGACTCATTGTTTAACTCAACCCAAACCCTAGCCCTAGTTAATTCTCTACATGAGTTATCCTTGTCATCCTTGACCATGGTTGCATTATTAATGATATATCATTTCATTATTCGTCTCAAAAAGGATTATGCATTATTTCTTCTTCTTCTTCAACCTTGAGCTTTGAGAAAGCTTACTAGGTTTTCATTTTGTGATGATTTCATGTGAGAATTTGATATAAAAAGAAAGCATAAATACTACTCCATCATCCTCATCTAATCTAGCCAATTAGATTAGGGTGTTCGCCTCATTAGAGTGAGAGAGCTTGAGTTATAGAAATTTCGACGTAGATCATCGGAGAAAAGGAACACTACAAGCTAGCATGGATCGTTCAAGTCGTGGAGCTTCTCTTGAGTCTGGGAGATCGTGGATCGCGGCGAAGGGACTTCTACTCAGAGCTTATGAAGCGAAGGAGCGGACTACAAAGGTTGTAATCCCTCACACTTAGTTGTAAAGATGTTTACTTGCATGTTAAACCCTAATAATCTAGGCTTTGGGTTGTTCGGCACGTCTAATTTTTTATTCGGGCATGGTTGATGCCTTATTAACCCTTGTATGAGTGCTTAGGAACCCTACAGTGGTATCAGAGCCTAGCTAGAGCATTAGGCGATGTGTATATGAAGTTAAAACTCCGATCGAACCCCGATACATCGAAATAGACCCCTTCTCTGGAAATTTTGTAAAAATGTGATTTTTTCTGCATTAAAAATACTCAAAAAATCAGCAGGGAATTATAAGGATTACCATGAAATACGAGCCCACAATTCCATGAAGTCGCCGCGGAATTACGGCGGGAACCTGCTTCTGGCGGCGGTTCTACGGCCGAACTTTGGTTTTATGGACACGTGTCTTCAGGGTGCATCCGTAGATGCTTGTACATAAATCTTGGGTATTTTTAATCTGACTCAAGTGTTGAGTGTTCTGGGGATTATTTTGTAATCGTAGATTCGATCGGAAAATTTAATTTCGTTTTGTTTCCCGGATATTTTAGAAACTGTTAAAATGTTCGAACGGATATCATTAACTCACTTTTTTCCGGCACGAAAAATTTTCAAGTGTTGAATTTTTCTTGAGTTTAAATTTTTCGGAAAAACGTACAAGTAACGCGGTGGACCCTCTAGAAGAACACAAACCTTAACTCGATTATGTGACCGTCTGAACTGTCTCTAAACCTTAGGGTTTGGGGCAGTACGGCGTGCCACATGTGAGGCGTTGGCTTGACCCTTCTACGGCTGGACCATTGGTATTGTGACGTATTCTGGGACTTTTTGAACTCCGCTCAAGTGTTGAGCTATTTAGGAAATCTTGGGTATTTGATTATTCGATCGGAAAGTTTAATATTGTCTATTTATCTGGAATGTGATACAATATGTGGAATTCAAAAAGTTAGGCATGAAATGCGAAGTATGTGATATTTTAGATTTACGATGTCTAAAGAAATTGTGGATTCCAAATGTTGTAGTTTTACACTTTCTTTTCTTTGACCGTAAGCGTAGTATGTGGTGTATCGCCGGCTTCATTGCTATACATCAACGACAATCGGGATACGCATACTTGCTTACGTTGATGATATGAGATATTATGTGTTGCTGTGATATGTTATATTGGATCGTCGTGTTCTGAATAGCCGGGAGTTTTATGTGAGATGAGGGTTTTTATTTTCATTCATGTAAAATTCATTTGTATGCAATATTCTTTTATTGGAGCACTTCCGGGATGAGGTTGATGTCACCAGTGTATATTATTTACTTTTCCGCATTAGGTAGACCCAAGGAGGGGAGCACAAGTAACCGAGTTCTAGGGTCCAGTGGGAGGCCATCTCGAGGAGTCGAGACCGGGTCTCTTAACCCTTGAATTGGCAGTGTTACTTGCCGCTCTCGTAGGGGTCTAGAGATGTGGGTTTGGCTATTCATCGCAATCGTGGAATTCGTGGTTTATACAGGCTCGTATTAAAACACGGACATCCTAGTATATCCAATATTTTATATATGTTCTTTTGCTGCAATGTTCTGTGATGAGATTATATTACTGCCTGAGATGAATGCTTATACTGTAGGGTTCCTAGGCACTCTCAAGAGGTCTCACAAGGCATCAACCATGCCAATTTCAAAAATTACGGTGCCGAGAAACCCTAATACGGATCGTTGGCTAGAAGTTTAGGCGAAAAAGAAACTAGTTAACAACTTAACTAAATGGTAAACGGAAATACAACCTTTGTAGATCCGGTCCTCCATCTCCATAGCTCCGTAATGAAGTCTCCTCGCTGTCCAAATGGAAACCCGGGCTCTAGCGTCGGCTTCATCGGAGAAATGGGCGGGCAAGGTCGTCGGCTTCGTGCCGAAGATGATCTACGTCGAGGCATCACTAGATCAAGCTCCCACTTCACCAAGTCATGAAACTTGTGAAGAGAACACACTCTACTACTTGGCAAGAGGTAGAGGATGAAGAAATAGGAAGTGGGTTCACTTTAGAATTGGATTTCTCACTCATATTCTCAAGTTGCCATTGATGGTGGCATAGTTTCATTCTTGAAGAAGAAGATGAAGATGAAGATGATAATATGATAAGTTAATTAAAAGGAATAATAAAAATGAATACTTATCATATCATAACCTTAGTTAGGTGTAGAGAATAGACCATAGTTAGTTATGATGGTTAGGGTTAAGCAAGAGACAAGAATGGTGGATTAGGTCAAAGCTTCATGAAGCTTCAACAAAACAACAAATAAAGCCACCATTCTTTTCTTATCATTTCCAAAATGAATAAACAAATAAAAGAATGAATAAGCAAAACCCTAATCATCATTTTAACCATGGTTTAGTTCTTTACACTTAACCAAAAAAGCATGTATCATCAAACATGATACAATCATGTGCACAAAAGTATATCACATATACAACTTGCACAAATCAAGTGAGAAAATCCATTTAAAGTGAACCAATACTAGTTAATGTAAAGTAATATATCAAATATATAATTATACATTAAATCATTAAATCAACACTTGATTTAATGATCCGGTCATATCGCATATAACCGACTAATATCTACAGTAACAACTTATCGAATCAACACTTGATCCGATAACCCGGCTATATCGCATATAACCGATCAATGTCACAAATCGCGAGAATCGAATACAGTATCACATACTGGTATCATTCTCGGTCCCGCACATAACTCATATGTGCTCCTATTTCGTTTCGCTTGAGCCAGGAAACCTCTGTGTAGGACTCTAAAGACTCGTCAATACGCCGGCAGCAGGTGATGATCATATCAAACACCCGCAAGCCGCAAGCGGTCTGCTAAACGTAACGGCCACCCGGGTATTGAGCGATCAGAAGATCGACGAGCAAGCCCGCTCACACTCCTATGAATCCAACCAGTAACACTTACCGTACAGTCCGGTCTGATCGTCTGATATGTCGCATATCTCGCCTAGGGGTGGTAAACATCAGACCCCAATAGCTCGATAAGTCGTGTCGATATGAGGTCTATAACAATTCGAGAAACTACTGGTAACACTTACCAGTAAATCTCAGCAACCCTGACCAGGGATTTCCGGTTATAGCCAATCGAACACAGCGCAACATCAACCCTTATACCGGGAGAGACGATCCCCTCCTATCGCTCATTGCCTCCATGTGACTCGGGACTGTACCCAAAAACCACCGTTTTGCACACCCTTTTAGACGTGGTAAGGTGGAAATCAAAGCACAGTGGGAACCACACAAGACTCTATGACGATCTCGGGTCAACAGACTACTCTGTACCAGTGTCACCAGAGAACTGCCATCTGACATAAGGTATAATACCATCTGGGAGTTCTCGGCGAGTTCGTCCAGTGTACCCAGTCTCCACTGAGCACCCGTATATCATCTCCGATGTCAAACACCAATGGATATGGGATCATCCATCGCCCATCTGTATGGGTCGAGAAGGTATACGCTAGTCTACACTGGTATATCGATGCCCCGTCTCGATACACCCACGACTAGGGACTTTAAAGGATGTACTTATGGACTACCATGTCCCTACTAGTATGATCCGCATCATAGTCCAGGTAGTCAAGTACACATCCTAAGGGCTTTACCAATCATGTAACAGAGAGACAATCAGTATACACGTTAAGGTAAAGAGTAACCAGATAGCATACTATCATGTCGAGCAAGAAAGTCCTCCCTATATATGTCCCAGCATCCACTACAATATACATCCTATGTATAGCAATGGCCTCTAGGGCATACATATAACTAACATATACTATATATATATATATGCTGATATATAAATATTACTGCTTTCGTTTCTTCTGTGATGCTTAGGAAGCATAAGCTGATGGGTTTTATTAATGAGATTAATAAAAGAAAAGAAACCTAAAAAGATGTTGTAGAATCAAAACTTTATAAAAAGGGTAGCTACAGTTTTGCTTTGCATAGCGGTATATATGATATACCCTGCACCTTATTCGATGAAGAAAGAGCCGAGATCCCTTCACCGGGAGTGACCTCTTTAGCTAAACTGGCAGATGCTACAAACTCGCGGTTTAGTTTTTGACAGCTTATATAGTTCTTGCTTTGCACAGCGGTATATATGATATACCCTGCACCTTATTCGATGGGGAAAGAGCCGAGATCCCTTCACGGGGAGTGACCTCTTTAGCGAAACTAGAAAATCCTCAAAAATACTCCTTTTCAAAATCACTTATTTCTACAACGATATCAAGTTCATTACGCTCATGGTTTTCTGAAAAACCTACGTAGCCCTCCGACATTTCAGATAGGCAATACTTAGTATTCGTGCTGCGTTTGTTGGCTTTCATCAAGGCGTAGTGTGCGGTAGCTAACTATTATTTATCTGTAACATATGATGAGATTGGGTTAGGGTAGTCGTGCGGCTTTGTTGGCTTTCGTCAATAGACGTACGGCTAGGTTTAATTCAATCAAGAAATATACGGGTTGAACTTGACTAGCGGACTATGGTTTGTTGGCATTCGTCAAGGTCATAGCACGTTAGGGGTAAAAAGCATTATCGGAAATTTCAAGTGTTGAAATTTGCAATGAGATTGCATACCTCCTATGGGATAGTTGGATCCCGATACCCGCTGCGAGTAAGAGTTACTCCTGGGAGAATTTTACACAGGACAATTAGTCGATCAAGTAGGTGTCTAGAAAGGTGTTAACGGGGTTATGCCTTTGGGAAAACGAGATTTATTTTAATTAGGTCCGTGTGAAAGCACGGGGAACCTCCCTCAAGTACTGACACTCATTTGGATGAAAGATTGACGAAATTGTAGGGTGTAATTAATCCCGGCTAATCTTACCTTTTAGGGTTTGAAGGAAGATTTGATAAAAACAGTGGGAGACATCCTGATTAGATAAGATAATAACCAATCTAATCTTGCAAGAGTATACGCTAAAATGTTTTTCTTCTCTCTCCCTCCAGGTAGCGACCATGTCAGGCCATAATCAAGATAATAATATGTATGTATTGACTGAACCCGCTTATTATACTGAGCAGGGGAACGTTGGTCCCGTTCTTTCTTATAAGAGTTATAAGAATGAATAGGGAATAGGAGAATATTTGGATTCTCATGCCGCCCAAACAGAGAACATGCATGTTGATGCACCTTTTTTGGGTGTGTTAGTTATTGAGAACTGTTTCTCAGTTCACCCTATGTCCTGGGTATTAGATACCGGATCGGGATCCCATATATGTAAAATGTTACATGGGCTACGTAAAGGTAGACAACTGGTAAAAGGTGATCATTCTGTTCAAGTAGGGAATGGTGCAAGTATTGCAGCCAAAGCAGTTGGCGAATATCACCTAGTATTACCAAGCAGTAGTATACTGATTCTAAATGAGTGCTATTATATACCGAACATCATATGAAACATTATATCAGTTTCTTTATTAAGTAAAGAAGGATATAATTTTGTAGTACAGAATAATGTTATGAACATATTCCTGAATCAAAAGTTGATTGGATCAGGCTCGTTACATAATGGCATATTCATTCTCAATCAAAATACAGTCCTTAATATACAAAACACACACAAGAGGAAGAATTCAGAAATGAACGAATCCTTCTTATGGCATTGTAGACTTGGTCATATCAATGCGACACGACTGGTTAAGTTACATAAGGATGGATATTTGAATCCGTTCGAATTATCATCTTATGATACTTTCCATTCATGTCTCAAAGGAAAAATGACCAAAACTCCGTTTAGTGGACACGGAGAAAGAGTTGCGGAACTCTTAGGACTGGTACATAGTGATGCATGCGGTCCTATGTCTACGCATGCCAGGAACGGTTCTTCCTACTTCATTACATTAACTGACGATCTCTCTAGATACGGACATGTGTTCCTAATGAAACACAAGTCTGAAGCTTTTGAGAAATTCAGAGAATATAAGCACGAAGTAGAAAACCAAACGGGCAAAAATATTAAGATCCTTCGATCTGATCGAGGAGGAGAATACTTGAGCAATGAGTTCCTAGATTATCTAAAGGAGAATGGGATTCTCTCTCAGCTTACTCCTCCTTATACACCACAGCACGACGTTGTATCGGAATGGAGGAATCGCACCCTATTAGATATGGTACGCTCGATGATGAGTGATGCTGAGTTACCTATTTCCTTTTGGGGGTATGCGCTTGAGACAGCCATACACCTATTGAATATGGTTCCTACCAAATCAGTGCCTACCACTCCATATAAGATATGGAAAGGGAAGAGACCATCTCTCAAGTATGTTAAGATATGGGGTTGTACGGCCTATGTCAAAAGGCTAAATCCGGACAAACTCGAGGCAAGGTCTGTCCTATGTAAGTTTGTAGGATATCCCAAGAACTTACAAGGGTATATCTTCTACCATACTGAGGAACAAAAGGTGTTTGTTTCTCGACATGCCACCTTTTTAGAAAAGGAATTTCTTGCAAAAGAAATTTGTGGCAAGGAGGTAGAACTGGAAGAGGTTCCAGCGACACAAACTATGACAGAAGACTTGGTAGAACCAGAGGATTCAGTAGTACCCAACGAACCCCAGCCTCTCCGCCGATCTAGTAGGGTTTCTCATCCACCTAAGAGATACCGCGGTTTTCTCATTGATGGTGGAAGCGAGGATTGCATCATGGTAGATGATGACCCGACTAGTTTCGAGCAGGCCATCACGAGTGGTGACTCTGTGAAATGGATGGATGCAATGCGATCTGAGATGGAATCCATGTACACCAACAAAGTATGGACTTTGGAAAATGCTCCTGAAGGGGTAAAACCCATTGGGAGCAAGTGGATCTTTAAAAAGAAAATTGGTGTAGATGGAAAAGTTGAGACTTTCAAAGCTAGACTTGTTGCAAAGGGTTTTCGTCAACGACCAGGTGTGGATTATGACGAAACCTTTTCTCCAGTGGCTATGCTTAAGTCCATCCGGATCTTACTTGCCATTGCTGCATACCATGACTACGAAATCTGGCAAATGGATGTTAAGACCGCCTTTCTAAACGGTGATTTAGAAGAGTGCGTGTACATGACTCAGTCAGAGGGCTTCGTAGATAGTGGGAGCAGCGGAAAGGTGTGCAAGCTGCTTAAATCCATTTATGGGTTAAAGCAAACATCGCGGAGTTGGAACATCTGTTTTGATGTTGTAGTCAAAGAGTTTGACTTCATCAAAAATATAGATGAACCTTGTATTTATAAGAAGGTTGCAGAGAGTAAGGTAGTCTTCCTCGTATTGTACGTCGATGACATACTCTTGATAGGAAATGATATTCCTATGCTGCAATCAGTCAAGCTCTTCTTATCATAAAGATTCTCAATGAAAGATCTAGGTGATGCCTCCTGCATATTGGGAATTATGATCTATAGAGATAAATCTAAAAGGATACTGGGATTGTCCCAATCCAGGTACATTGACACCATACTAAAGAGGTTTAGTATGGAAGAATCCAAGCGTGGGAACCTACCCACGATCTCTGGACTCACTCTCTCCAAAGAGATGTCTCCCAAGACTAATTTGGAGAGAGCTCGCATGCAAGGGATACCCTATGCTTCGGCAGTAGGCTCTATCATGTATGCGATGCTATGTACCAGACCCAACGTAGCATACTCACTAAGTGTAGTGAGTCGGTATCAAGCAGATCCTGGAGAGAATCACTGGACAGCTGTGAAGAACATTCTCAAGAACTTACGAAGGACTAAAGAGATGTTCTTGGTGTATGGTAACAGAGAACTCCAGGTGGAGTCCTTTACCGATTCCAGCTTCCAAAGTGATAAGGACAACTCTAAGTCGCACTCGGGATTTATCTTTACCCTCAATGGAGGGGCAGTATGTTGGAAGAGTTCCAAACAGGATACCATTGCAGACTCGATGATGGAGGCTGAATACATCACTGCCAACGATGCTGCCAAAGATGTTGTCTGGATAAAGAAGTTCATTAGTGAACTTGGTGTGGTTCCATCCATTGAGCATCCAATACCTCTGTATTGTGATAACAATGGAGCTGTGGCTTTGGCCAAGGAACCCAAGTCCCATCAAAAGTCCAGACATATTCTGAGGCGGTATCACCTGATCAGGGAGATAGTTGATCGCTGGAAGATCGAGGTCAGGAGAGTAGATACGAAGGACAACACTGCGGATCCATTCACGAAGGCCATTCTCCAGATACAGTTTGAGAGATTATTCGGGATGCTAGGTATGAGATACTACAACAGCTGGCCTTAGTGCAAGTGGAGATTGTTAGTTATGTATATGCCCTATAGGCCATTGTTGTACATATGATGTAAATTATAATGGATGCTTGGATATATATTGAGAGGACGTTCTTGCTCGTTATGATAGTATGCTATTTGGTTTTCCTTTATCTTAACATGTTGACTTATATTAGTTTACTGTCTTACTCTCACATGTTGATAAAGCCCTTAGGATATTTACTCGACTACTGGGACTATGATGAGATCATACTAGTGGGGCAATGGTAGTCGTTGAGTACATCCTATAACTGTTCCTAGTCGAGGGTGTGTCGAGACACGGCATCGATACACCAGTGTAGACTAGCGTATACGCATCTTGACCCATATGATAGGCGATGGATGATCCCATATCCATTGGTGTTTTGACATTAGAGATGGTGTACGGGTGCTCAGTAGAGACTGGGTACACTGGACGGACTCGCCGAGAACTCCCAGATGGTGATATACCACACGTCAGATGGCAGTTCTCCGGTGACACTAGTACAGGGTAGTCTGTAGACCCGAGATCGTCATAGAGTCTTGTGTGATTCCCACCGTGCTTTGATTTCCACCTTACCACGTCCAAGAGGGCGTGCAAAACGGTGGCTTTTGGGTGCAGTCCTGAATCACATGGAGGCAATGAGCGATAGGAGGGGATTCGTCTCTCCCGGTATAGGGAGTTGATGTTGTGCTGTGTTCGATTGGCTATAACTGGAAGTCCCTGGCCAGGGCTGATATAGAGATTTACTGTTACCAGTAGTTTCTTGACCCGTTATGAGCCTCACATCGACACGACTTATCGGTTATTGGGGTCTGACGTATACCACCCCTAGACTAGATATGCAACATATCAGACGAAGAGACCGGATTGTACGGGAGTGTTACTGATTGGATTCACATGAGAATGTACAGGCTAGCTTGTTGATCTTCTGATCGCTCAATACCTGGGTGGCTGTTACGTTTAGCTGACCGCTTGCAGCTTGTGGGTATTTGATATGATCATCACCTGCTACCGGCGTATTGACGATTCTTTAGAGTCCTACACAGAAGTTTCTTGACTCAGGTAAAATGGAGTAGGGGCACATATGTGATTTGTGTACGACCGAGGATAATGCGATATGAGATACCGTATTATATTCTCGCAATATTTAGATATGAGCCGGGTCATCGGATCAAGTGTTGATTCGATGAATCGGTACATGATATATTAGTCAGTTATATTCGATATAGCCGGATTGTCGGATCAAGTGTTGATTCGATAATTTAATGTATAATAATATATATGATATATTGCATTACATTATCTAATATTGGCTCGCTTTATTATTTCATTTTCTCACCGGATAATGCATTGATATATATGCGATATATATTAATTGTATTATTTTCTTTTGTTACAAATATATAATATATATATGATATATATTATTGTAATATTATATGATTACTAATGCAACATGTTTAGTGGAGATTAAACAAGGTTAGGGTTTGATTTGGGTTAGTTCATTCATGAACATTCTAAAAGCTTTTCTTTTGTCATAAGAAAGATATTATGGTTAATATTTTCTTATGACTCATTGTTTAACTCAATCCAAACCCTAGCCCTAGTTAATTCTCTACATGAGTTATCCTTGTCATCCTTGACCATGGTTGCATTATTAATGATATATCATTTCATTATTCATCACAAAAAGGATTATGCATTATTTCTTCTTCTTCTTCAACCTTGAGCTTTGAGAAAGTTTACTAGGTTTTCATTTTGTGATGATTTCATATGAGAATTTGATATACAAAGAAAGCATAAATACTACTCCATCATCCTCATTTAATCTAGCCAATTAGATTAGGGTGTTCACCTCATTAGAGTGAGAGAGCTTGAGTTATAGAAACTTCGACGTAGATCATCGGAGAAAAGGAACACTACAAGCTAGCATGGATCGTTCGAGTCGTGGAGCCTCTCTTGAGTCCGGGAGATCGTGGATCGCGGCGAAGGGACTTCTACTCGGAGCTTATGAAGCGAAGGAGCGGACTACAAAGGTTGTAATCCCTCACACTTAGTTGTAAAGATGTTTACTTGCATGTTAAACCCTAATAATCTAGCAAAGATCCCAGCTTTTGGTTGTTCGGCATGTCTAATTTTTTATTCGGGCATGGTTGATGCCTTATTAACCCTTGTATGAGTGCCTAGGAACCCTACACTGAGGGCATCCTGAAGATATCCAGGGAAACACCCGCTCTGCTTGTTGGTGGAGCTTCCTCTTCTAGTTCCAAGGCGAAAGCCAAAGGAAAGAAGAAGAAGGCCCCCACCAAGCCGAGAGGCGGTGTTAGTAAGGTAAAAGCCAAGGGCAAGGCAAAAGTGGCGGGGCCGACTGTAGGGAAGGAAGAATGCTTCTACTGTCATAAAAAGGGCCATTGGAAGAAAGATTGCAGGGCTTGGAGAGCCAAGAACTAGGACCCGATGTAAGTTGTGGCTTCGGCTTCAGGTGTGTTTATAGTTGAAAACTGTCTGTCAATCAACTTTACTTCTTGGGTATTGGATACCGGATCAGGATCTCATATCTGTAATTCTTTGCAGGAACTGAGAAGCCGTAGAGTTCTGAAGACCGGTGATATGACCCTCAGGGTTGCTAACGGAGCGAGCGTGGATGCTGTGTCTGCAGGGGAATATCACATAGGATTGACGAGTGGACATATTTTGGTTTTGCGCAATTGTTTTTATGTACCTAGTTTGACTTGTAATATAATTTCTGTATCTTTGTTATCAAAAGAAGGTTATGATTTTTGTAACATTTCAGGAAAATAAAATATTATTTTTGGGAATATTTATAATTAAATAATGAATATTTTTATTAGTGCGGTATAATTAAATACTGATAAATTGGGAAAAATTTGGAAAAAATTATGGAAATTACTGAAATGAGGGTGCTTTATGTGATTTATGCAAATTAAAAATTTTTATGATTAATTATATACTATTTTAATGCTAATCGCGATTAAATATCGCTAATCGCGTATTAAGCCGGATTTGTGCATATGACATGCACCATGTCATATTACCTTTTTCTACATTTTCCTACATGGTCTTTTCTTTTATCATGCATGGTTTTAGTTTTAAAATGAAAAAAACAAAACAAAACAAAAGAAAAGAAATGAAATAGGAATAAACAATAAAGCATGGGCATGATAGAGAGAGGTGAGGGGTTAACTTTGACTTGACCATTCTCTCATCATTCCCTCTTCTATCTTCCTCCATGGCTGCTACCCTCCACCTCCTCCCTCCTCAAACACCCAACTTCATCACCAAAAACACCTTAAAACTCCATCCCCACTTCATTAAAAATATGCACAAGCCCACTAGCTACACTTTGGACCAAGAAAAATCGGATTTTAAAGGCTTGGAGCAACTCAATAAAATTCTTGAGTTGCCAAATGAGATAATCCCTTCACCATTTGTGTAGTTTTTCATTCACTTTAGCACCTATATTAGTTTAGAACTGTTTTAGTGTCGTTTAGTTAACTTTGAAAATTTCAAGTTAGGGTTTGAGAAATTATTGATTCCAAAGGTGCAATTGAGGTGTAATTAGTGACTACAACCCTTGTGGTGATTGATTAAAGACCTAAACCAGAGACTAAAACCCCAATTAGAGAACTTAGAAATCCTCGATATCGTATTTTGTAGAAATTGTGTAGGGAAATTGAAATCTGCTAACACTTGGGGACCTGGAAAATTATTTAGCAAACACAGTGATACAACCAGGCACCCTAGGAGCTACCATTGAAACCCTGGACCCAACCCCCAACATCAGGCCACAGTTTTATTCTTCCTGGCCGCAATTTGCCGCCAGGGTGGGGTGGAACCCCTTAGTTGTTAGTTGTATGTATGCCCTAGAGGCCAGTATTGTACAGATGATGTATATTATATTGGATGCTTGGACATATATAGAGATGACTTTCTTGCTCGATATGATAGTATGCTATCTGGTTACTCTTTATCTTAACATGTATACTTGTCTCTTTATACTGTCTTATAGTTACATGTTGGTAAAGCCCTTAGGATATGTACTTGACTGCCTGGACTATGATGCAGATCATACTAATGGGGACATGGTAGTCCATAAGTACATCCTTCAAGGTCCCTAGTCGTGGGTGTATCGAGACGGGGCATCGATATACCAGTGTAGACTAGCGTATACGCTTCTCGACCCATGAGATGGGCGATGGATAATCCCATATCCATTGGTGTTTGACATCAGAGATGGTATACGGGTGCTCAGTATAGACTGGGTACACTGGACGGACTCGTCGAGAACTCCCAGATGGTATTATACCTCACGTCAGATGGCAGTTCTCAGGTGACACTTGTGCAGGTTAGTCTGTAGACCCGAGATCGTCATAGAGTCTTGTGTGATTCCCACTGTGCTTTGATCTCCACCTTACCACGTCCATGAGGGCGTGCAAAACGGTGGTCTTTGGGTACAGTCCCGAGTCACATGGAGGCAATGAGCGATAGGAGGGGTTTCGTCTCTCCCGGTATTGGGGGTTGATGTTGCGCAGTGCTCGATTGGCCGTAACAGGGAAGTCCCTGGCCAGGGCTGATCAAAGATTTGCTGGTAAGTGTTACCAGTAGTTTCTCGACCCGTTATGAGCCTCACATCAGCATGACTTATCGGTTATTGGGGTTTGACGTTTACCACCCCTAGACTTGATATGCGACATATCAGACGATCAGACCGGACTGTACGGTAAGTGTTACTGGTTGGATTCACAGGAGTGTGAGCGGGCTAGCTCGTCGATCTTCTGATCGCTCAATACCCGGATGGCCGTTACGTTTAGCAGACCACTTGCGGCTTGTGGGTGCTTGATATGATCATCATCTGCTACCGGCGTATTGACGAGTCTTTAGAGTCCTACACAGAGGTTTCCTGGCTCAAGCGAAACGAAATAGGAGCGCATATGAGATATGTGCAGGACCGAGAATAATGCGTGTATGTAATACCGTATTTCATTCTCGCGATGGATGTATCGATTGGTTATATTCGATATAACCTAGATATCGAATCAAGGATTGATTCGATAAGCCGATACATAGGATACTAGTCGGTTATATGCGATATGACCGGATCGTTAAATCAAGTGTTGATTTAATGATTTAATGTATAATTATATATTTGATATATTACTTTGCATTAACTAGTATTGGTTCACTTTATATGGATTTTCTCACTTGATATGCAAGAAGTATATGTGATATACTTTTGTGCACATATTTGTATCATGTTTGATGATGCTTGATCACTTTGTTAAGTGTAAAGAATTAAAACCATGATTAAGTGTTGATTAGGGTTTTGCATATTCCTTTATTTATTTATTTATTTATTTGAAAAGGATTATGATGAGAATGGTGGCTTTCTTTGTTTTAAGTTGAAGCTTCATGAAGCTTTGACTTTTGTAACCATTCTTGTCATCATGCTTAACCCTAACCCTCTCAAGTAACCATGGTCTATTCTCTACACTTAACCATAGTTAGTGAATGATAAGTATTGATTTATTTTCATTTATCAAACACTTATCATTTTTCTAGCTTCATCTTCTTCTTCATCTTCAAGAAGAAAAGCTTAAGGTCCATCAATGGCAACTTGAGCTAAAGTGAGAGAAATCCAATTCTAAAGTGAACCCACCTCCTATTTGTTCACCCTCTACCTCTTGCCAAGTTGTTTTGGGTGTTTTCTTCACAAGTTTCACAAATTTGTGAACTCGGAGCTTGAACTTGTGATGCCTCGACGTAGATCATCTTCGGCACGAAGCCGACGACCTAGTCCGCCCATTTTCCCGATGAAGCCGACGATTGAGTTCAGGATTCAAGATGGACAGCGAGAGGACGCCTACGTGGAGCTAAGGAAGTGGATATCCGGATCTACAAAGGTTGTAGCTTCTGATCTTTAGTTAAATTGTTAACTAGATTCGTATTTCGCCTAAATTTCTAGTCAACGATCTAGTCTAGGGTTTCTCGGCACCGTAAAATTTGAAATTGGCATGGTTGATGCCTTGTGAGATCTCTTGAGAGTGCCTAGGAACCCTACAGTGGTATCAGAGCCTAGCTAGAGCCTTAGACGAAGTCTAGACGACGTTTGAAACCCGAACGAACCCGAAACCCTAAAACCCAAGTGCTTTCTGGACTTTTTCTAAAATCTGGGATTTTTCCATATTAAAAATGCCTAAAAAATTCAGCAGGAAGATCTAAGAATTATGGTGCAACACGAGCTCATGATGCGTCTAAACCGCCGCGGAAACGCGGCAGAAGCATGGCTTCTGCCGCGCTTCCGCCGCCTACTGCTCACAATGCACAATATTTTTTGCACAGTAATTCCTCTTTTCTGATGCTGGATTTTATGGGAATTTTTAAATATTATTCAAGAGTTGAATTTTCTGGGGTTGTTTTGTGGATTCGGTGTTTCGATCGGGGTATCAGATTTTGTCTATGTGGCTTTCCGGATAAATTTTAGAATATGTTAAAAAGTTCGACCGGATATAAATACCCAATTTTTCCCCTGTCGGGAAATTTCCAAGTGTTGGATTTTTCCGTAGTTTAACGATGTTCTAAGTAGTGCAAGTAACGCGATGGACCCTCTAGAAGACAACAAACCTTAACTCGATTATGTGACCGTCTTGAACTGCCCTTTGAACCTTCGGGTTTAGGGCAGTACGG
Source organism: Agapanthus africanus (assembly GCA_030015575.1). NCBI lineage: Eukaryota > Viridiplantae > Streptophyta > Magnoliopsida > Asparagales > Amaryllidaceae > Agapanthus > Agapanthus africanus. Next base: position 326,901,828 of record CM057337.1, read on the forward strand.
CGTGCCACATGTGAGGCGTTGGCTTGACCCTTCTACGGCTGGACCGTTGGTACTAAGGCACGAACTGAATGTTGTTAGACTTATTTCATGTGTTGAGCTGTATCGGGAAAACTTGGGTGTTCGACTGTTCGATCGGAAAGTTTAACATTTTCTAATTATCTGGAATGTGATACAATAATTGGAATTCACAAGTAGTTATGAGATAACTGAATGAATATTATAAATCTAGCCGTTTAGTCTCACTTGATGTTGAAAAGAGTTTTCGATAATGAGACTAAAATGTGGGGTTTATAATTGTTAAGCATGTGATGTCTAAGTAATTCATTTGATTAGGCATGTGATGTCTAAAGAGGTTGCGGATTCCAACTGTTGTAGTTTTACACTTTCTTTTCTGTGACCGTAAGTGTAGTATGTTCATATCGCCGGTTTCGTTGCTATACGTCAACGACAATTGGGGTATGCATACTTACTTACGTTGATGACATGTGATGTTATGTGTTGCTGGATATGTTATATTGGATCGTCGTATTTGAATAGCCGGGGTTTTTTATGTGAGATGAGTGTTTTTCATTTTCATTCATGTAAAAACTTGTATGTAATATTCTTTTATTTGGGGCACTTCCAGGTAGCGGAAGTTGTCACCTTTTGTATATTATTTACTTTTCCGCATTAGGATAGACCCAAGGAGGGGAGCATAAGTAACCGGGTTCTGGGGTCCAGTGGGAGACCAACTCAAGGAGTCGAGTCCGGGTCTCCTAACCCTAGAATTGGTAGGGTTGCTTGCCGCTCTCGTAGGGGTCTAGGGGTGTGGGATTGGCTATTCATCACGACCGTGGAATCCGTGTTTTATACTGGCTCGTATTGAAAACACGGACGTCCTAGTATATCCAATATTTCATATGTTTCTTCTGCTGCGATATCTGTGATATGATCATGTGATGTTCTGTGATAGATACAGTATATAGTATATATGATATATTATATAGACGTTACTTATGTTTTGCACCCGCACTAGCCCTGCCCTGCTCTGTCGTTAGTTACCTAACCTAACGGTGCACGAGGGGACATCGAGGCGAATGCGGATGGCATAAGTGTACATCGTATTTATCTGTGATGTTTAGGTATTTAAATGATGGGACTTCATTAATGTGATTAATGAAAGAAAAGAAACCTAAGATGTTGTAGAATCAAATTTTAAACAAAACAGGTAGCTACAGTTCTTGCTTTGCATAGCGGTATATATGATATACCCTGCACCTTATTCGATGAGGAAAGGACCGAGATCCCTTCACCGGGAGTGACTCCTTTAGAAATAACTGGCAGATGCTACACACTCGGTTTGCTTTTGATTGCTTTTGAGTTTTGCTTTGCACGGTGATATATATGATATATCCCGCACCTCATTCGACGAGGAAAGGGCCGACGGTCCCTTCACCGGGAGTGACCCCTTTAGCAAAACTAGAAAAGCCTCAAAATCACTCCATTTCAAAACTTCATTTTGATTCTACAACGATATCAAGTTCATTACGCTCATGGTTTTTATGAAAAACCTGCGTAGCCCTCCGTCATTTCAGATAAGTACTAGTTAGTATTCGTGCTGCGGTAGTTTGGCCTCCGTCAAGGCGTAGTGTACGGTAGCTAACTAGTGCTTATCTGCTAGCATATGATGCGATTGGATTAGGGTATTCATACGGCGTTGTTTGGCCTCCGTCAAGGGTTGTGCGGGTGGGTTTAATTCAATCAGGAAATGACGGGTTGAACTTGACTAGCGGACTATGGGTTGTTTGGCCTTCGTCAAGGTCATAGGACGCTAGGGGCAAAATATTATCGGGAATTTCAAGTGTTGAAATTTGCAATGAGATTGCATACCTTCTATGAGATAGTTGGATCCCGATACCCGCTGCGAGTAAGAGTTACTCCTGGGAGAGTTTTACACATTACAATTAGCCGATCAAGTTGGTGTCTAGAAAGGTGTTAACGAGGTTACGCCTCTGGGAAAACGAGGTTTACATTAATTAGGTTCGTGCGAAAGCACGGGGGACCTCCCTCAAAGTACCGACACTGGCCTGGCTGAAAGATTGGCGAACTTGTAGTGTGTAATTAATCCCGGCTAGTCTTTCCTTTTAGGGTTTGAAGGAAGATTTGATAAAAAGCAGTGGGAGCCATCCTGATTAGATAAGATAATAACCAATCTGATCTTGCACGAGCATACGCTAAAGTGTTTTCTTCTCTCTCTCTTCAGGTAGCGACCATTTCATGCCCTAATAAAGATAATAATATGGATGTATTGACCGAACCCGCATGTTATACTGTGCAGGGGAACGTTGAACCCGTTCTATCTTATAAGAGTTATAAGAATGAACAGGAAACAGGAGAATATCTGGATTCTCACACCGCCCAAACGGAGAGCATGCATATTGATGCATCATCTTCGGGTGTGTTTGTTATTGAGAACTGTTTCTCAGTTCACCCTACGTCCTGGGTATTAGATACCGGATCAGGATCCCACATATGTAAGATGTTACATGGGCTACGGAAGGTAGAGAACTGGGAAAAGGTGATCATTCCGTTCAAGTAGGGAACGGTGCAAATGTTGCAGCCAAAGCAATTGGCGAATATCACCTAGTATTACCAAGTGATGATACAATGATCCTGAATAAGTGCTATTATATACCGAACATGATGTGCAACATTATATCAGTTTCTTTATTGAGTAAAGAAGGATATAATTTTGTAGTACAGGATAATGTTATGAACATATTCCTAGATCAAAAGTTGATTGCATCAGGCTCGTTACATAATGGCATATTCATTCTAAATCAAAATACAGTCCTTAATATACAAAACACAAACAAGAGGAAAAGTTCAAAAATGAACGAATCCTACTTGTGGCATTGTAGACTTGGTTATATCAATGCGACACGACTGGCTAAGTTACATAAGGATGGTTATTTGAATCCGTTCAAATTATCATCTTATGATACTTGCCATTCATGTCTCAAAGGAAAAATGACCAAAGCTCCGTTTAGTGGACACGGAGAAAGAGTTACTGAACTCTTAGGACTGGTACATAGTGATGTATGCGGTCCCATGTCTACACATACCAGGGATGGTTCTTCGTACTTCATTACATTCACTGACGATCTTTCTAGATTCGGATATGTGTTCCTAATGAAACACAAATCAGAAGCTTTTGAGAAATTTAGAGAATATAAACAAGAAGTAGAGAACCAAACGGGCAAAAGTATTAAGATCCTTCGATCTGATCGAGGAGGAGAATACTTAAGTAACGAATTCAGAGATTATCTAAAAGAGAATGGGATTCTCTCTCAGCTTACTCCTCCTTATACACCACAACACAACGGTGTATCGGAGCGGAGAAATCGCACCCTATTAGATATGGTGCGCTCTATGATGAGTGCAGCTGAGTTACCTATTTCCTTCTGGGGATATGCACTGGAGACTGCTGCATACCTATTGAATAGAGTTCCAACCAAATCAGTGCCTACCACTCCATATGAGATATGGAATGGCAAGAGACCATGTCTTAATTTTATTCAGATATGGGGTTGTCTGGCCTATGTTAAAACACAAAATCCGGACAAGCTCGAGGCAAGGTCTGTTCTATGTAAGTTTGTTGGATATCCCAAACATTCACGAGGGTATATCTTCTACCACTCCGAGGAACAAAAAGTGTTTGTTTCTCGACATGCCACTTTCTTAGAAAAAAGTTTTCTTATGAAACAGATAAGTGGCATTGAGGTAGAACTGGAAGAGGTTCCAGCGACACAAACTATAACAGAAGACTTGGTAGAACCAGAGAATTCAGTAGAACTCGACGAACCCCAGCCTCTCCGCCGATCTAGTAGGGTTTCTCGTCCACCAGAGAGATACTACGGTTTTCTCATTGACGGTGGAAGCGAGGATTGCATCATGGAGGATGATGACCCAACTAGTTTCGAGCAGGCCATCACGAGTAGGGACTCGGTAAAATGGCTGGATGCTATGCGGTCCGAGATGGAATCCATGTACACCAACAAAGTATGGACTTTGGATATTGCTCCTGAAGAGGTAAAACCCATTGGGAGCAAGTGGATCTTCAAGAAAAAACTTGGTGTAGATGGGAAAGTGGAGACTTTCAAAGCTAGACTTGTTGCAAAAGGTTTTCGCCAAAGACCAGGTGTGGATTATGACGAAACCTTTTCTCGAGTGGCTATGCTTAAATCCATCCGTATCATGCTTGCCATCGCTGCATGTCATGACTATGAAATCTGGCAAATGGATGTTAAGACCGCCTTTCTAAATGGTGATTTAGAAGAGTGCGTGTACATGACTCAGCCAGAGGGCTTCGTAGACAGTGGGAGCAGCGGGAAGGTGTGCAAGCTGCTTAAATCCATTTATGGATTAAAGCAAGCATCGCGGAGTTGGAACATCTGCTTTGACGTCGCTATCAGGGAGTTTGATTTCGTCAAAAACCCAGATGAACCTTGTATCTACAAGAAGGTGGCAGAGAGTAAGGTTGTCTTCCTCGTATTGCACGTGGACGACATACTCTTGATAGGAAATGATATTCCTATGCTGCAATCGGTCAAGCTCTTCTTATCACAAAGATTCTCGATGAAAGATCTTGGTGATGCCTCCTGCATATTGGGGATTAGGATCTATAGAGATAGATCCAAACGGATATTGGGATTGTCCTAATCCAGGTACATTGACACTATACTAAAGAGGTTTAGTATGGAAGAATCCAAGCGTGGGAACTTGCCCACGATCTCTGGAGTCACTCTCTCCAAAGAGATGTCTCCCAAGACTGATTTGGAGAGAGCTCGCATGCAAGGGATACCCTATGCTTCGGCTGTGGGCTCTATCATGTATGCGATGCTATGTACCAGACCCGATGTAGCATACTCACTAAGTGTAGTGAGCAGGTATCAAGCTGATCCTGGAGAGAGTCACTGGACAGCTGTGGAGAGCATTCTCAAGTACTTACGAAGGACTAAAGAGATGCTCTTGGTGTATGGTAACGGAGAACTCCAAGTGGAGTCCTTTACCGATTCGAGCTTCCAGAGTGATAAGGACGACTCTAAGTCGCAGTCGGGATTTGTCTTTACCCTTTACGGAGGGGCGGTTAGCTGGAAGAGTTCCAAGCAGGAAACCGTGGCAGACTCGACGATGGAGGCTGAATACATCGCTGCCAACGATACTGCCAAAGAGGCTGTCTGAATCAAGAAGTTCATTACTGAACTTGGAGTGGTTCCATCCATTGAGCATCCAATACCTTTGTATTGCGATAACAATGGAGCGGTGGCTTTGGCCAAGGAACCCAGGTCCCATCAGTGATCCAGGCATATTCTGAGGCGGTATCACCTGATCCGGGAGATAGTTGATCGCCGGGAGATCGAGGTCAGGAGAGTTGACACGAAGAACAACACGGCGGATCCACTCACGAAAGCCATTCCCCAGATACAGTTTGAGAGACTCTTCGGGATGCTCGGTATGCGATACTACAGCAGCGGGCCCTAGTGCAAGTGGGAGATTGTTAGTTGTATGTATGCCCTAAAGGCCAGTATTGTACAGATGATGTATATTATATTGGATGCTTGGACATATATAGAGATGACTTTCTTGCTCGATATGATAGTATGCTATCTGGTTACTCTTTATCTTAACATGTATACTAGTCTCTTTATACTGTCTTATAGTTACATGTTGGTAAAGCCCTTAGGATATGTACTTGACTGCCTGGACTATGATGCAGATCATACTAGTGGGGACATGGTAGTCCATAAGTACATCCTTCAAGGTCCCTAGTCGTGGGTGTATCGAGACGGGGCATCGATATACCAGTGTAGACTAGCGTATACGCTTCTCGACCCTTGAGATGGGCGATGGATGATCCCATATCCATTGGTGTTTGACATCAGAGATGGTATACGGGTGCTCAGTATAGACTGGGTACACTAGACGGACTCGCCGAGAACTCCCAGATGGTATTATACCTCACGTCAGATGGCAGTTCTCAGGTGACACTTGTGCAGGTTAGTCTGTAGACCCGAGATCGTCATAGAGTCTTGTGTGATTCCCACTGTGCTTTGATCTCCACCTTACCACGTCCATGAGGGCATGCAAAACGGTGGTCTTTGGGTACAGTCCCGAGTCACATGGAGGCAATGAGCGATAGGAGGGGTTTCGTCTCTCCCGGTATTGGGGGTTGATGTTGCGCAGTGCTCGATTGGCCGTAACAGGGAAGTCCCTGGCCAGGGCTGATCAGAGATTTGCTGGTAAGTGTTACCAGTAGTTTCTCGACCCGTTATGAGCCTCACATCAGCACGACTTATCGGTTATTGGGGTTTAACGTTTACCACCCCTAGACTTGATATGCGACATATCAGACGATCAGACCGGACTGTACAATAAGTGTTACTGGTTGGATTCACAGGAGTGTGAGCGGGCTAGCTCGTCGATCTTCTGATCGCTCAATACCCGGATGGCCGTTACGTTTAGCAGACCGCTTGCGGCTTGTGGGTGCTTGATATGATCATCATCTGCTACCGGCGTATTGACGAGTCTTTAGAGTCCTACACAGAGGTTTCCTGGCTCAAGCGAAACGAAATAGGAGCACATATGAGATATGTGCAGGACCGAGAATAATGCGTGTATGTGATACCATATTTCATTCTCGCGATGGATGTATCGATTAGTTATATTCGATATAACCTAGATATCGAATCAAGGATTGATTCGATAAGCCGATACATAGGATACTAGTCGGTTATATGCGATATGACCGGATCGTTAAATCAAGTGTTGATTTAATGATTTAATGTATAATTATATATTTGATATATTACTTTGCATTAACTACTATTGGTTCACTTTATATGGATTTTCTCACTTGATATGCAAGAAGTATATGTGATATACTTTTGTGCACATATTTGTATCATGTTTGATGATGCTTGATCACTTTGTTAAGTGTAAAGAATTAAAACCATGGTTAAGTGTTGATTAGGGTTTTGCATATTCATTTATTTATTTATTTATTTATTTGAAAAGGATTATGATGAGAATGGTGGCTTTCTTTGTTTTAAGTTGAAGTTTCATGAAGCTTTGACTTTTGTAACCATTCTTGTCATCATGCTTAACCCTAACCCTCTCAAGTAACCATGGTCTATTCTCTACACTTAACCTTAGTTAGTGAATAATAAGTATTGATTTATTTTCATTTATCAAACACTTATCGTTTTTCTAGCTTCATCTTCTTCTTCATCTTCAAGAAGAAAAGCTTAAGGTCCATCAATGGCAACTTGAGCTAAAGTGAGAGAAATCCAATTCTAAAGTGAACCCACCTCCTATTTCTTCACCCTCTACCTCTTGCCAAGTTGTTTTGGGTGTTTTCTTCACAAGTTTCACAAATTTGTGAAGTCGGAGCTTGAACTTGCGATGCCTCGACGTAGATCATCTTCGGCACGAAGCCGACGACCTAGTCCGCCCATTTTCCCGATGAAGCCGATGATTGAGTTCGGGATTCAAGATGGACAGCGAGAGGACGCCTATGTGGAGCTAAAGAAGTGGATATCCGGATCTACAAAGGTTGTAGCTTCTGATCTTTAGTTAAATTGTTAACTAGATTCGTATTTCGCCTAAATTTCTAGTCAACGATCTAGTCTAGGGTTTCTCGGCACCGTAAAATTTGAAATTGGCATGGTTGATGCCTTGTGAGACCTCTTGAGAGTGCCTAGGAACCCTACATTAGTGTTTGGTCCATGTCTTGTTCTCCAGTAAACTAGACCCTTTATATGTGCAACTTTGGCTAATTTGACCCGGGGTAAAATCTGGAGCAAGTTTTCAAGTTTCTGAATTCGTTTTGCGGGTTTTAATGAACTGGAAATTGGTATTTGTGTTTTATCTCGGTCGATTCACGTTTATACGTCGATCGTCGAGAGTTGTTTGGTTATTCTTGCATGCGTAAACTATAGGTTTTAACCTATGGGTGATTCATGCGACATTTTGGTTTTCGTGCGTGATTTCGTTTACGATGATATATGTAATATGTAGGTACCCCATGTGGATTTCAAGACGGCGAAGATGAGCATGGCGTCATCGACTCCAACAAGCGAAGATCATGTGAGTAGATCTATATCTATGGGGGAAGTCGGGTGGATGGCGTATAGCACCCCCGCAAACTTTGATGGAAACCGATTTATATATATAGTTTATGATTAATGAAACTTTTAATAGAAAACTATAGATAGAGTTAAAAGGTAGTTAGAGAACCATATTAGAAACTAAGGATAGTTAGAAGTGATATGATACGACTAGTATATGATGACGGGATTTGAGGATGATATTTGATGATATTGCCGTTTAGGGTACTATAAGATTAGATAGTCGACGTAGATGTGTCATTTGAACCATACCTATTTCCAAACTGAAGAATCGTATGCATCTTTTAAACAGATATCTTGAGGGACGTTATGGATTTTCAAATGATATCTTTTCTTTAAAAACACCGTAGCCCCTACTTTCAAAACTACGATTCGTATCTTTCAAAAACTGTTTGTATGGTTCGAGTGTGTATGTTAGATTAGATACGTATGCTTATAGTAAAGGTAGAATGTATTTGTAAAATTTGACTTTATGTGGGATATAAATGCGATGAAAAGAATATATAACACGATATGATGATTTGATGATATGTTGGTATACGGATGCGAGTTGATTGAGATGATTGATACCCTGCCGGTCCCCTGATATGAGATTGTTGGGGATGTGACCTGGGACATAGGTATATAGAGATATTTATATATGCTGTGAATCGTGAGTGATAGTTGCGCGAGACGTTAGGTCTGTACCCTCCTCGTCTTATAGGTTCATAGGATCCCTGACAGCTTAATGCCGCCGTACGATGATTTTCCGTACCTGATGAGTTTGACTTGATCTTTGATCCATACCCTTGACTAGAGGATGCAGTACGATGGATTATACCGTACGCGATGTTGTGAAGATGGATACCAATTGATAGATTCACCGACTCGGTCATGTTAGATACGTATATCATATAGCTTTTAGCTGGCGATTTACCTTATGCTACATTCATGTCATTCTCATTGCATCATATATATACCTGTACTAGTACACCTACACAATTATCGATGATGCGTATGCTACACTTACACAGATTGGCCGGCTCACACACTTCATCATCGATAATTGCTATGTCACTTCCACAGTAGAATCGCTGCATCAGGATGTGACTCCTTGCATGATATACTTGCTATAGCTACATATTGTAAACTCATACATCCGTATATACCACTTCTATATCCATATTGGCGCACATACATATTGTATACTCATACTTGCGTATATACCACTTATACATCCATACTTGCTATAGCTACATATTGTACACTCATATATGCGTATATACCACTTGTACATTCATATTGGCGCACATACATATTGTACACTCATACTTGCGTATATACCACTTGTACATCCATAATTGCGCACATACATATTGCACACTCATACTTGCGTATATACCACTTCTACATCCATACTTGTGCACTTACATATTGTACACTCATACATGCGTATATGCTACTTGTACATCCATAATTGCGCACATACATATTGCACACTCATACTTGCGTATATACCACTTGTACATCCATACTTGCGCACATACATATTGTACACTCATACGTATATACCACTTGTACATCCATAATTGCGCACATACATATTGTACACTCATACTTGCGTATATACCACTTGTACATCCATACTTGCGCACATACATATTGTACACTCTTACATGCGTATATACCATTTGTACGTCCATACTTGCGTATATAGACATATGCACCTTTATATGATATTGCATTCTATTTTGGAGATTTGGGAACCGCATGATCTATTTTAAAAACTGGATTCATTTAAAAGGACGGTTTTCCCTCGATATGTACATATTATTGTTCCATGTTGCATGATATTCGAACATGCTTACATTTTAATCATATATCGCATACATCATGCTTTATGATTTTACGCATTGAGATATGTTGTTTTCATGAGATTTCTGGATTTTAGAACCGTGGCTATTTTATAAGAAAGCATGTACTGTTTTAAAAACCCGGTTTCTCTTGATATGATTTTTCAGTACATCCACCATGCGTTTTCTCGGTTCTGAGACGTATGATATGTGAAACCCGATTCGAGGAGCTGGATGAGGCCGATTGCGGGTACATGGTGGACCCGGTATGGTACCCCGGGGTGAGAACGGATTGCTGTACAGTAGATGGTGAGCGTGGCAGAGGGACTACTACCTATCAGTGATAGCATTTGGGCTCGGTGGATATCCAGAGGATACCGACCGGAGTCGAGAGATGAGATGGGTCGATCCTGACTGACGGAGCCCGAGGGCCGATCCGGACCGACGGAGCCCGAGATATGAGGATTTACGTGTCGATGCTTGACACGGGTTTCATGATGTTTTCGAGTGTCGATGCTGGACACTCAGGTTCCATGATTTTGATGTGTCGCGAGGGACACACGTTGATTTATATCCTCATACCTTCATGCATATGCTTTTATGAGATTCACATGCATGCATACATTGATTATATGGGTGGACGAGATCCACATGCATACATACATTGATTATATGGGTGGACAAGATCCACATGCATACATACATTGATTATATTGTTGGATGATATCCACATACAGATAGACCTTGAGTATATTATTGGCACATATGTAGATAAGGTCACCCTAGATATCATAGTATTACCTTTATGATATAGTTGACCTAGGAGTCGTTGTTTATTCGATTTCTACTTGTCGATGTTTTTTCTGCTCACGAGTTGGCAACTCACCCCCGTTGTGCCACAGTTCTTGCAGGTTGACCGCTTGGATCGGTAGTGGCATCGCTGGCGCACAGTTGCTTTCGGGTGATTGCTTTGGTAGGTGGGACATTTATATCATACCCACTCTTGTATTTATATTTCATATTGTATCTAGTCAACTCCATCAGTCAAAACTAGTAATTGTATAAGTAATGAGGCTTAGTGAGACTTGTGGTTGCAAGACTTAGAGCGAGGGGTATTCCGCTACTTGTGGTTTTGATGTCTTGCATATTTCTTTATCTTTTGTTGTGAATTTCGTCGTTGGACATCGTATACTTATGTTTATGCTTTGTGTGGTTGTAGATCCGCCGTATGGCGAAGAGGTAGCTCCCGCTTGGGGATGCCTTTTATATTAGCATGTATTATGGTTTTGGATTAAAATATACAAAGGAGGTGTTGCCCAAATTTTTAAAAGACGAAACATGTTTTCAACTAGTAAGATAAACTTGCATTTTTCATGTTCCATTATTTATGATCTAAGAAAAAATTTTGATTTCATTATAACCTTATTACAAAACTTCACCTCTTTTATTTTCTGAAAAAGGTTTAGATTTCTGGGTTTTCAGCTTACTTGAATTACGTTACGCGTTTAGACGTTGCGTGATTTAAGTGCTGGTCACAAGCTTAAATTTCGGGTCGTGACAAAATTGGTATCAGAGTACAAGGTTTAACCTTGGTTCGAGTCTATGTTTGACTATATGGAGTCTAGGTCGGGTATGTATTTCGGAACCTAGGCTTGACCTTACGGAACTTAGACTTGAATGGGGGGTATTAGACCCGAACTTTAATTACATAGGCCGACCCTGATTGATGGAGTAGGTACCTTGAGTAGAGTGACGTATCGTACGTATGTTCCGCGGCATATTTACGATACGATACTCCACTTAAGAAACCTTAGGATGTACATATTTTGAGATCAGTGATTCTTTTCGTACCCATGATTATACATCCATTTGAGATATTCTATTCATTTCCATGATCATACTCTCACTGATTCCATTTCCCTCTTATGATCATGTATCCATCCGGGATCTGTTGATTCCTTTCATTCCGTTGCTCCGTTTTCGTCGATACACACTTGAGGTTCCTATCACCATAGTTTGAGCGCAGATTGAGCTGCTGTTAGTGATGTGGTAAGTGTGAGCTCGTCATGGACAAGGACCGACCATCGTGTTTTCTGGTGACATGGAAACCTATCGAGTTAGTGCTTATGTTGTGACCTTTCAGATGAGGCGAGTGTTTGGTTTTGCACCGGATGATCGGGCCATTGTTAGAGCTGCCGGTTGCGAGAGGACTGTTGATGTACAGCCTACCTCAGAGGTTGTGATGTCGTCTACCATATGGAAAGATGATCAAGCTTTTGCTGAGATTGATGGGATGTCGCTTCCAGAGCTTATGAGCTGAGATCGCTGGAGCTTTCAGGCAGAGTTGTGACAGATGATAGCTAGTCTATCTCGAGTTGAGAGACGAAGGTGATTCGTCAGATTTGATGCGCCGACGCAGGCCCAGTTGAGTTAAAGATTTCCATTGTGGAGAGTCTTACTCAGATCTAGAGTAGACCAATCCAGATATGACCGTTGATGTATCATCTTTCCTGGAGAATTGAGACATTGTTTAGCATGCGGATGAAGGATATTCACATGTCGGCTAGGCGATGCTAATATGTTCGAGCGAGTGTCAGAAACCCATTTTCCCCAAGTTTAAAGTGTTCGGAGGAACATGCAAGTGATTCTGTGGACCCTCTAGAAGAATGAAACCCTAACTCGACATGATGACCATGAAACCGCTTTTGAACCTTATGGTTTGTGGCAGTTTAGCGGTGTCATCAGTGAGGCTTCGGTTTGCACTTCTACGGTTGTTCCAGAGGTACTACGGTGTGTACCAGATATTTTTAGACTGTGCTCAGGTGTTGAGCTTTCGAGAAATTTTGGGACCTCGATGACTCGATCGAAAAGTTTTGACGTCGTCCAGATATCATGTGATAAGAGATCAGCAAGCTGACCAGCTTCGGATAGAAGACCTCACCCAGATGCGTTGTGAGTTGATCAAGAACGGACGAGTATAGAGTATTTCTCCGATAGTTGGGATGAGCTCCCGAGGGCGTGTTCGGCTAGATATCTTCTACAGAGTGATGAAGATACCGAGTTCATGATTTCGAGTCCGTGCGGGAGACTCCAGATTAACTGTAGCCGAGGACCATTGCAGTACGCAGATAGCACGATGTGACGTCGAAGTGGACGATGATACAGACGAGTGGAGCCAGAGGTTCATACGAGATGCTGACGAGCTGTTGCTACTCCCCGTCGAGATTAAAGATATGATATGTATACAGAGGCATTGGGACGCAGCCAGTTCCCAAGGAAATGCTGTGCTGAAAACGCAGATGTCCAGAAAACGAGAAAGGATTATGCAAGAGGACCATCCTCCGTATAGTTCAGCATAGACGAGATCGGAAGAGACCCTGAGCAGGTGCCTTCCAGGACACTGCTGCGATGAGATTTGCACCAGGATCAGTTGGGTCACTTGTATTTAGAGGACCAGAGGCCGACGCCAGTGACGTACTGCTTTATGAGTGATCATACAAATTGGCCGAGAGATGACCAGAGAAGTGCCAGAGCGGAATCGTTTCCGTTAGTACACCTGACCGGGCCGACGAGCGGATGGATTGCGAGATTGGTGAATCCACAGAGAAATGAGGACCCAGAGACAGAGGATGCTAGGCAGTGAGCAGGAGGCAAGCGGATATTCTTGGTCTGTCGGTTTTATGCGCACCGATTTATTTTTCGACATTGTAGGAGGTGTACCTCAATGTCATTTGTTGCGATTTGCGTTTATGATCCGAGTATCACACTTATATCGCTTAGATTTGAGTTTTGATGATTGTGTTTCATGATATGATTTTCGTGCACCATGGCTGCACCTGCTGGGTATTTACATGTTTGGGCATAGTTATTGCGCTGGATATATATTTTATACACCGTTGTGTTGATTTGCGATTTGTGCATGCCTATTGTGTTTGATGTCGATTTTGTACTTTCGTAGCATGTGTTTATGATTTCGTGGATTTCATACGGATTGTTAGTAATATGTATGCCCTAGAGGCCATTACTGTACATGCAATGTATATTGTAGTGGATGCTTGGACATATATAGGGAGGACTTTCTTGCTCGACATGATAGTATTCTATCTGGTTGCTCTTTATCTTAACATGTGGACTTGTATTGGTTTACTGTCTTCCTCTCACATGTTGATAAAGCCCTTAGGATATGTACTTGACTACTAGGACTATGATGCAAATCATACTAGTGGGGCCAATGTAGTCAAAGAGTACATCCTATAACTGTTCCTAGTCGAGAGAGTATCGAGACTGGGCATCGATACTCCAGAGTAGCCTAGCGTATACGCTTCTCGACCCATATGATGGGCGATGGATGATCCCATATCCATTAGTGTTTGACATCATGCGGGTGCTCAGTGAAGACTGCGTACACTGAAAGGACAAGCCGAGAACTCCTAGATGGTATTGTACCTATCGTCAGATAGCAGTTCTCTGGTGACACTGGTACAGATTAGTCTGTAGACCCGAGATCGTCATAGAGACTTGTGTGATTCCCACTGTGCTTTGATTTCCACCATACCACATTCATGAGAACGTGCAAAACGGTGGCTTTTGGGTACAGTCCCGAGTCACATGGAGGCAATGAGCGATAGGAGGGGTTTCGTCTCTTCCAGTATAGGGAGTTGATGTTGCACTATGCTTGATTGGCCATAACAGGAAATCCCTGGCCAGGGTTGCTGAGATCTACTGGTAAGTGTTATCAGTAGTTTCTCGAACCGTTATAGACCTTGCATCGGCATGACTTATCAGGCTATTGGGGTCTGACGTTATACCACCCCCAGGCTGTGACATGCGACATATCAGACGAAGAGACCGGACTGTACGGTAGTATTACTGATTGGATTCGCAGGAGTACGAACAGACTTGCTTGTTGATCTTCTGATCGCTCAATACCCGGGTGGCCGTTACGTTTAACAGACCGCTTGCGGCTTGTGGGTGTTTGATATGATCATCACCTACTGTCGGCGTATTGACGAGTCTTTAGAGTCCTACATAGAGGTTTTCTGGCTCAAGCGAAACGGAGTAGGAGCGCATATGTGATATGTGCGGGACCGAGATTAATGCTAGTATGTGATACCGTATTCTATTCTCGTGATGTGTGACATGATTGGTTATATGTGATATAGCCGAGTTATCGGATCAAGCGTTGATTCGATAAGATGTTGCATTTGATATTAGTCGGTTATATGTGATATAACCGGATTATTAAATCAAGAGTTGATTTGATAATTTAATGTATAATTATATATTTGATATATTATATTACATTAACTTCTATTTAGCTCACTAATGATTTCTTTTCTCACTATATGTGCACATTGTATATATGTGATATGTATATTTGTGTACATATATTGTATCATGTTTGATGATACATACAAGATGGGTGTATGAGATTAATACCATGCTAGGGTTAAGTTAGGGTTTCTATTTATGTTAAGCTAATTCAAAAGAGATTGACTTTGTCATGGTAAAACTTGGACAAAAGCTTTTGGATAAGCTTTGACAAAGTCAACACTTTTGTCTAGTTAAAGATATTTATCAAACCCAACCCTTAATCTGTAACATTTCAAAAAAAAATATATTATTTTTTGGAATTTTTATAATTTAATAATATTATATTGAATATTTTAATAAGGCGGTATAATTAAATACCGATAAATTGGGGAAAAAACTCGGAAAATTATAGAAACTATTAAAAGAGGGTGTTTTATGTGAATTATGCAATTTTTAAGTTTTTATGATTAATTATACGCTATTTTAGTGCTAATCGCGATTAAAAATCGCTAATCGCGGATTAAGCGTGTCTTGTGCGCTTAGCTTGCACAAAGTCTTTTTCACACTTGTGCATTTTTCTAGCATGGTTTCTTTTGGGTTTTCTATTACAATATTAGAGAGAAGAAAAGAGCGGAAAAAGAAAAGATTTGAATAATAGAGGTATGGGCAAGAGAGAGAAACAGAGGGTGAGGGGTCAAACTTGGACTAAGCTCCCATTCATTCTCATTTTCCTCCATCATTCTCTCCCTCTCCCTCTCCCTCTCCCTCATCAAGCTGCTGCTGCTGCTGCCCCTCTCTTCCATCTTCACAAAAACCCCAAAAACTCCATGCTAAACATTTCAAAACTCAAACCCCATTTCACAAAAAAGGTGCACAAGCTCACAAGCTACCTTATGGACCAAGAAAAATATGATTTTGGCACTTTAGGAGATTCTTGGGAGCTAGATGAGGTAACCCCTTTCACAATTAGTGTAGTGTTTCATGTGCTTTAGCCTCATTACAAGTTTAATATCGTTTTGGTGAAGTTTTGTGGACTTTGGAAAAGCCTAGAAAGGGTTGAGGTTATTTTGAGTTGGATTAAGTGCTAATAAGCCTTATTAGTGACCTAAACCCCTCCCAAGTGATAGAAACCTAGACCAACCCAACTGAAACCCAAAATACGGAATTTCAGAACTTTTCATGTCGGTTTGTGAACTTTGAGTGTGCAGGCAAATCTGGAATGAACTGGGATTTTTACTGGAAAAATAAACAACTTCAGGAGCTTAGAATTGACCCTAGGAAGACACCCTGAGAGCACGAACCCCAAAGGAGTCCCCAGGGCCGACGAGGCCGGTTTAGCATGAGAGAGGGCTCGACCATATGGTGAGGGTGTGGGTCCAGGTTTCTTCTGTAGGTCACATGTACCCTATGTATCAGTGCTCGCATGGTTTTCACCATCATACAAATCTGGGACTAATTTCCTACAGTGTAGTATTATGACATTGCCACGACTTAAACTTTACATACCAAATCTTGGTTTTGTGTTAGATTGGTAGCCTACAGGGATCTGGAGTGACCCTCGACACTTACAGGAAAAACTAGCAAGACCATTACCCTATATTGACTACCAGGAGACTACCCTACAAACATGACTCCCCAACTCCTTACCAGGGCCGGCATCGCCGGAATTTTAGGGTAAGGGGCCGGCCACCTTGTGGATTCAGGAGTCCTGGTTGCTTTCATAGCTCATTTACACGTTGTACATCACTCCAGTATTGCTTTGGAACATTGGTTGCACCTCAATCAAAATCTGGGACTGAATGCATGCGTTGCTATTTTGATTCGAGTTAGGGTTTTGCGTATTTTGAATTCTAGATTTGCGTATTTGTGTTTTGCCTCGATCACTTGACGTTTGTACGACGATATCAAGAGTTGTTTGATGATTTTGAAAGCGTAAACCATAGGTTCTAACCTATAGGCTTTTAAGCGTATCGTTTGGGTTTTCGTGTGTCGTTTTCGTTTCGATTCGGTTTTAATGTGATGCGATACGTATGACATGTAGGTACCCCTACGGTGATTCGAGACGATGAAGAAGATGGTGGCGACATTGACATCGGCAAGCAAGATCAAGGTGAGTAGATTATATCTACGGGGGAAGTCGGGTGGATGGCGTATAGCACCCCCGCAGTTCGATGTCTAGTATACTATATATACTATATATATGATAGCGTTAAGTGTGATTTAGATATTCTAGATGTGATTAGGTGTACTATGGATAGATTAGGGTTTAGAAGTAAACTAGTATGGTTTCCTAGTTGCGAATCCTAGAATAGGTTTACAACCCCACGTACACACATGCTTATTTGCTATACCTATGCTTGGATGATGAGGATAGTGGATGATATTTGGAGATGAGTCGATGTGATTGGGCATTGTGCCGTGAGATCGACGATATGATGCGGTTCGTATTTGGGATACGGCATGAGATTTTAGCGGGCCTTTGGGGCGTGTTTTCATACACGCACATATATCTATATAGATGGAATCGGTTTGTACTAGACTTAGATCAGTATCCTAGATCATGAGATATGAGGATAAGGATACCAGAAAATTGACGAGATGATTGTGATATTGACCCGTACCCAGATTTAGGATGTCGTATGATGGATGTACCGTACGAGCTTTATATTGATGATAGATTCACACTCATGACTCGAGGATGTCATATGATATTGTATCGTACGCGGTACCTTTGAGGCGGGATCATTGACTATTATATATATATATATATATATATATCGACTCAGATTTAGGTGGTTTCCATACCCCTCCCGATTAGATCTGTAGTTTGCTTAGTAGACGTTAGACTAGACCGAGTCATACCTATTTCAAAACTAACGAATCGGGAATATTTCTAAAGACAGGCAAAGGGATTCCACGGATATTTTCAAAAGACACATCTTTTCTTAAAAGCACCGTAGTCCTTATTTTCCTATAAAAAAAACGATTCGTCTTCTTTCAAATGGCAAAATAGTATGACATAGATACATTGATGTAGATTCTGCACTGATGTGTTTATTATTTATTGCCGCATATTCTTGTTGTTCGCATCGCATTGCATGTTTAAACATGTTTATTGTCATATCAAACCCATGCTGTTAGGACACCAGCACCATTATCGATGATGCATATGTTCCACGTACACCTGCTTGGCGGCTCACACACTTCATCATCGATAATTGCCATGTCACTACACAGTAGGATTATTGCATCAGGATATGACCCCTTACATGACATACTTGCGTACACACATATTGTACCCCCATATTTACACATACATAGATGATTCTGGCTTGATTAGAGATTTGGGAACCGCAAGATACTCTTTAAAACTGATTCATTTTGAAAGAGCGGTTTCCCTCCATATGTACATATTACTATTCCATGTTGCATAATATACTGATATGCTTACATTTCTTTTACATGTCGCATACATCATGCTCTTTTATTAGACGCATTGAGATATGTTGTTTCCATGATATTTCTGGATTTGGGAACCGTTGGTATTTCAAAGAGAGTATGTAATTGTTTTAAAAACCCGGTTACCCTTGATATGATATTTCAGTGCGTCCACCATGTGTTTTCTCGGTGCTGAGAGCGACATGTGAAACCCGATTCGAGGAGGCGGATGAGGCCGATTGCGGGTACATGGTGGACCCAGTATGGTTCCACGGGGTGAGAAATGTTTTTCGTGGAGTAGACGATGAGCCTGGCAGGGTGGCCAGTACCTACCGGTGATTGTATTTGAGCTCGGAGGATATCCGAAGGATACCGATCGGAGTCGAGAGATGACATGGGCAGATCCGGACTGACGGAGCCCGATATATGAGGATTTACGTGCCGATGTTGGGCACAGCATTCATGATGTTTTCGAGTGTCGATGCTGGACACTCCGGTTCCATGATTTTGATGTGTCGCTAGGGACACATGTGTAAGTCCATATTGCGACCCCCGGTACTTACGGGGAGGCGGAAACGGTATAAAAAACGAATTTTTATCGCAAGAGGCAACATGGACTAAACTATGTCGGGATCGTTGTCTAAACTAAAACTAGTTAACAAGCTAAAGAGAGTTAGCTACTATGGAGGATGGTTATACCTAAACTTGAACTCCTTCTCTTCTTGTTGTTGTTCTTCTTTCTTGTTCTTTGTAGAAGCTTGAATGGTTCTCTTCTCGTCGCCTTCTTCTTGCCGAAGATAGATCCACCTTGAAGGTTCGACCTTTGGGCTCTTCCTCGATCTTTGAGTGAACTAGGGTTTCCGGCTTGCTAAACCTTCATCCTAGAATGAGTAGAGAGTGATTAGGGTTTGCTTTTCTATCTAAAGAGAATGATTCTCAACACATGAGAAGGTTTCTCTTTTCAAGAGGAAGAAGAAGATGAAATGAGGAGAGAGAGAGTGAGAATGATAGAATGAGCTCAATTATTTCTTTCTTGCAACCATATTGCAAAAGAAAATGAATTATCTAAATGATAATAATTGAAATAAGAATAGTTGATGGTTATTTTGGAATGACCACTATCATACCTCTTTTAATGAAGTGTAAGCATGAATCAAGGAAGACTTTCAAGGCATGAAAAGTGGTCAATGGTCAACAAGTCAACCAAGGTCAACAAGTCAACAAGAAAAACAACCATAACATAATTCTTATTTAATTACTATTATTAATAGATAATATACAAATTCATTAGGGTTTGGAAAATGATAACTGTCAACTGTGCATACGCACCCGATCCGAAACCCTAATGAAAAACCTCATTCTCCGCCTCAAGCAACTGTGCATACACACCTGCATTCTCGTTCCGAGGAACAAGAATACCAAGATATAAAAGCAACCCCCAAAACATATACCAGTATCTGGCTCAAACCAGAGCCTGCCAGTATAATCCGTCCGGACTCCAAACGTGCACAAGTGCGCGGATGAGAACGAACCTTGTCGCAAAACCATGCGACCTCTACTCTGTTTTGCCCAGAGGCGAATACCCTCTGTGTGGGACTCTAAAGACTCGACACTACGCTGGCAGTGGGTTTAACCACAGACCGCAAGCGGCACTAGCTGTGCGTAGCGGTCCCCAGGTAGATGCCGACAAGAAGGCTGACGAGGTGAAACCCCATCTGAACTCCTACTGAGTCTGAATGTGACATTCTCCGTACAGTCCGGTCTGTTCGTCTGATACATCGCATGGCGGGCCTAGGGGGCGGTAAAACGTCAGTCCCCCAATAGCGGTACAAGTCGTGTCGGAGTGAAGCCCAAAACACCCTGAGATAACACTGGAAACCTACCAGTATATCTCGCTTGCCCTGGCCAGGGACTACTCGTGTAATGGCTCTCCTAGACACAGCGCGATGTCAACCCCCAATACCGGGAGAGACGAATCCTGTCTAACCGTCACTGCCTCCAAGTGCTTCGGGACTGCACCCAACCACCACCTGTTTGCACGACTCCTTTGAGCCGTGGTAGGGTAGTGATCAAAGTGCAGTGGGAACACACTCGAGGCGAAGTGTCAGTGTCAAGTCAGCGGACTAAGCTGTACTCATGTCACCTGGGAACTGATAACTGACGATAGGTATAATACCAACCTGTCAGTTCCCGACGAGTCCTGTCCAGTGTACTCGTAACCCAACGAGCACCCGTATACTATCTCCAGTACGACGTACTGATGGCTGTGGGACAGACCATCTCCCACACTGGGATGAGAAGCGCATACGCTAGTCTACTCCGGAGTATCGATGCCCTGTCTCGATAGTCCTACGACTAGGGACCTGTATAAGGATGTGCCTATAGATTACCCAGCCCCCACTAGTGTGACTGCCATCACAACGCTGGTAATCAAGCAAAGATCCTAAGGGCTCCACTAATGCGTATAAGTGATATACTGAAATAAACACAAGTACACATTGAAGTAGAAACAAACCAAGTAGCATACTACTATATTGAGCAAGATTGTTTATACAAGGTGAATATCCCAAGCTTCCATCAAGTAATATACAAACTAGTATGATACAGTAATGGCCTCTAGGGCATATACACTAACAATCTCCCACTTGCACTAAGGCCATGTACTGGCGTATCGAAGACCTATCATCTCGATCAGCCGCTCGAACTGAGTCTGGGGTAGGGCCTTGGTGAATGGATCTGCAGTGTTCTCTTCTGAAGCAACCCTCCGAACCTCGATCTCCTTGCGATCCACGATCTCCCTGATCAGGTGATACCGCCTCAAGATGTGCCTGGATCTCTGATGGGACCTGGGTTCCTTTGCTAAAGCTATAGCCCCGTTGTTGTCGCAATACAGAGGTACTGGGTCAACAATGGACGGAACCACCTGAAGTTCTTTTAAGAACTTCCTTATCCAGACAGCTTCTTTTGCGGCATCAGATGCAGCGATGTATTCCGCTTCCATAGTCGAGTCTGCAACGGTTTCCTGTTTGGAACTCTTCCAACACACCGCCCCTCCATTGAGGGTAAAGACAAAACCCGACATGGACTTGGAATCATCCTTGTCACTCTGGAAGCTGGAGTCAGCAAAGGCCTCAATCTGGAGGTCTTTTCCGCCATACACCAAGAACATCTCCTTAGTCCTCCTCAGGTACTTGAGAATGTTCTTTACCGCTATCCAATGTTTCTCCCCAGGGTTTGACTGATACCGGCTTACTACACTCAGTGCATAAGCTACATCCGGTCTGGTACACAACATCGCATACATTATAGAGCCTACCGCAGAAGCGTAGGGTATAATAGACATGCGATCCCTCTCCAAATCAGTCTTGGGAGACATCTCTTTAGAGAGGGTGATCCCGTGACAAGCCGGTAAGTTACCGCGCTTGGAATCTTCCATACTGAATCTTTTCAGTACGGTGTCGATGTACCTGGACTGTGAAAGTCCTAATATCCTCTTGGATCTATCACGATGGATCCGGATCCCCAGGATGTAAGAGGCATCACCCAGGTCTTTCATGGAGAACCTGTGTGACAAGAAACCCTTGACAGATTGTAGCATAGGAATGTCATTTCCTATTAAGAGAATGTCATCCACGTATAAAACAAGGAATACCACAGTTCTCGCTACAAATCTACTATAGATGCACGGTTCATCTGGATTTTTGATAAAGTCAAATTCCTTGACCGTCTCATCAAAACAGATGTTCCAACTCCGCGATGCCTGCTTTAGTCCATAAATGGACTTAAGCAACTTGCACACCTTTCCGCTGCTCCCACTCTGAATGAAACCCTCCGGCTGATCCATATAGACACACTCCTCTAAATTTCCATTTAGAAAAGCGGTTTTTACGTCCATCTGCCAAATCTCATAATCGTGGAAGGCAGCAATGGCAAGAAGGATCCGAATGGATTTCAGCATAGCCACTGGAGAAAAGGTTTCGTCGTAGTCCAAGCCAGGTCTTTGACGGAAACCCTTTGCTACAAGTCTAGCTTTATAGGTCTCAACCTGTCCATCTACACCAATCTTCCTTTTGAAGATCCACTTGCATCCTACGGGTTTTACCCCGTCTGGAGCAATGTCCAACGTCCATACTTTGTTGGTGTACATGGACTCCATTTCGGTCCGCATTGCATCCAGCCATTTTACCGAGTCAATGCTCTGAACGGCCTGCTGGAAGCTAGTAGGCTCATCATAGTCTATGATGCAATCCTCTCTATCCCCGTCTATGAGAAAACCGTAGTATCTCTCGGGCGGATGAGACTGCCTACTACTTCTGCGGAGCGGCATAGGAATGTCCTGTTCATTTGAACCCTCTGGTTCCATTAAGCTTTCAGTAATAGTCTGTGGTTCTGGAATTTCTTCCAGTTCTATTGCGCTCCCACTTACTTCTTTTTCTAAGAACTGATGTTCCAGAAAATGGGCATTACGAGAAACAAGGACTTTTTGCTCCTCTGCGTAATAGAAAAGATACCCCCTGGAGTTCTTTGGGTATCCCACAAACTTGCACAGTACTGAGCGTGCCTCGAGCTTGTCCGCATGCTGCTTTTTGACATAAGCTGGACATCCCCAAATCTTCAGGTACTGAAGATAGGGTTTCTTCCCACTCCATAACTCATATGGTGTGGTAGGCACAGTCTTAGTAGGAACTCGGTTCAATAGGTATGCAGCTGTTTCTAGCGCATACCCCCAGAATGATCGCGGTAACTCAGCGTTACTCATCATAGACCGTACCATATCCAATAGGGTGCGATTCCGTCTCTCCGATACACCGTTATGTTGCGGGGTGTATGGAGGAGTAAGCTGAGAGAGAATCCCATTCTCTTTTAAATAGTCCAGGAATTCGGCACTTAAGTATTCTCCACCTCGATCCGATCTTAGAATCTTAATACTTTTGCCGGTCTGTTTCTCTACTTCATTCTTATACTCCTGGAATTTTCCAAAGGCCTCGGACTTATGTTTCATTAAGAAGACATAACCGTACCTTGAGAAGTCATCCGTAAAAGTAATGAAGTAAGAATGTCCGCTTCGGGCATGTGTAGACATTGGACCGCACACGTCACTGTGTACGAGTCCCAAGAGCTCGCTCGCTCTTACTCCATGTCCAGTAAACGGAGTCTTTGTCATCTTTCCCTTGAGACAGGATTGACAAGTGGCATACGATTGATATTCGAACGCATTCAAATACCCTTCTGTATGTAACTTCGTCAACCTTCTCTCATTGATGTGACCCAATCTACAATGCCATAAGAAAGTCTGATTAATATCTGGTGACTTTCTTTTGTGTGTATTCTGGACATTGAAAATCTGTGGTTGGTTTAATACGTATATACCATTGCTCAATGTACCTGACCCAATCAGAACTTGATTAAGGTGAATGTTAACAACATTACTTACAAACGCAAATTCATAACCTTCTTTAGAAACCAAAGATACAGAAATGATATTACAAGTTGCGTTGGGTACAAAAAAGCAATTACGCAAAACCAAAACATGTCCATCTGACATTCCTAGGTGATAGTCCCCCACGGCTTTAGCATCCATGCTAGCTCCGTTCGCAACTCTGAGGGTCATGTCACCTTCCTTCAAAAACCTACGGTTTCTCAACGCCTGCAAAGAATTACAGATATGAGATCCTGATCCGGTATCCAATACCCAGGAAGTAGAGTTTATAGAAAGACAGTTTTCAATAACATACACACCTGAAGCTGAAGCCGCAACCTGCTTCAGTTCCTGTGTCCTGGCTTTCCAAGCCCTGCAATCTTTCTTCCAGTGTCCACTCTTGTGACAATAGAAGCATTCCTCTTTACCAACAAGCTTCCCCGCTATCTTTGTTGCCTTTTCCTTTCCCTTCGCACCCACTTTACTAACACCGCCTCTTGGTTTGGCGGGGGCTTTCTTTTTCTTTCCCTTGGCTTTCGCCTTGGACCTAGAAGAAGAAGATCCTCCTACAAACAAAGTGGATGTATCCCTACCCTTCTGTAGGGTGCCCTCTGCGCTCCTCAGCAGGTTGAGGAGTTCTGAAAGTTCAACTTCCTTTTCTTGCAAGTTGAAATTCAGTATGAACTGGGCGTAAGTGGATGGAAGGGACTGGAGAATTATATCTGTGTAGAGTTCACTATCCAACGTGGTCCCAAGTTCCGCGAGCTCCTCAGTGTAGCCAATCATCTTAAGCACGTGGTCCGCTACCGATGATCCGACGGCCAACTTAGTCGAAAATAACTTCTTCGACACTTCGTATCTTGCGATACGAGACTGCTCTCCATACAGTTCTTTTGTATGAAGAAATATGGATTCCAAATCCATATTCTCGTGCCTCCTCTGATGGTCATTGTCCATCGAGGCAAGTACGAGGCATCTGGCCTTCGCGCTGTCAATCTCCCAAGTCTTACGGATTTCCTTATCCGCGACGCTGGAGGTGGGACCTGGGACGGGGGGAGCTTTGCTGGTAAGAAGATACCCCAGCTTGTCGTAAGAGATTGCCAATTTGACATTCCTGAGCCAATCTTTGTAGTTTGGCCCTGTCAATATGTTTTTATCTAGAAGTAACTTAAGTCCAGTCATTTCGATTTGGTCGCTGCAGGGGGAGAGAAGAAACACTTAGCACGATGCTCTTGCAAGTTTAGAATGGTTTTTAATTTGTCTAAACAGGATGGCTCCCACTGTCTCTCGAATCCCTCCTCAAACCACAAAGGAAGAATTAGCCGGGATCAATCCCACCGTACAATACTTGCTTAACCGTTCAGCCAGGCCAGTGTCGGTACTTCGAGGGAGGTTTTCCAACGCTTTCGCGAAGTTCCTTAATTTAAGAACCTCTTTTCCCTGGGGGCGTAGCCCCGCTAACACCTTTCTAGGCACCTACTAGGTTTATAGCATTGATCGTTTAGTGAGAAATTTCCCGAGGAGTAGCATATACTCACAGTAGGATCGGGATCCAAATATCATCGCGTGATGAAAATGAAGGAATCCTACCATAATCATCACACTCCAAATGGTATGCAAATCTAGCAAGTTTCAGTACTTATGAAACTCCCGATGTGGATTTTTGCCCCATGCTCTTATGACCTTGGCGTGAGGTCAAAATGTCATAAGTCACATGTCAAGTTCTTCCCATCATTATCCCGGTTGATTTGAATCCACCCGTACCTACCCTTGACGTAGGCCAAAATGGTGGTACGACTGTCTCAAAACAACGCATTCTATCTATGCAACAGATAAATATCCGGCAGCTACCAATCACTATGCCTTGGCGTGAGGTCAAAATACATAGCTTGAATACTACCGTATATTTAACTGAAATGATGGAGGGCTACGAATGGTTTTGGCGAAACCGTGAACGTAGTGAACTTGATATAATCGATGGAACGAGATAGCTTTTAGAAGGAGTGGCTCAAGCTCCGCATTTAAAAGTTAGTTTTTGAAAAGAACCGAGTGGTTTTTCGAAAGTGTTCCATCGACTTAAACTTGGTTTATTATCTTGCATTAGTTCTTTTAATGCGTGATATTCTTGCATTAGTTCTTTTAATGCGTCCCATCATTTAATTCCTACCATTGCAGAAAACAACCAAAATATGACGTACGCTTATGCCATTCGCATTCGCCACGGGGTCCCGTCATCACTCGTTAGGTTACTTAACTAACGACAGAGCGGGGGCTGGGCTAGCGCGGCTGTAAAACATAAGCAACGCCTAAATAGAAAGCAATGATAGACATTACAGATCACAGATGAATACATTGGATATACTAGCAATCCGCATTCCTTTCGAGCCTGAAACGAAAAGCGGATAACACGGTCGCGGTGAATAGCAAATACCCCACCCAAGACCCCTACGGGTGCGGCAAACTACCCTCCATGTTCCCGGTAGTTTGTGCACCCCACCATGGGTCTATCCTAGGAGCAAAAACAGTAAAAAGAATTATACAATGACGGCTACAACCCCGACCCGGTTGTGCGGCCAAACAAATAATATAATTACATCAATTTACATTTACAATGAATGAAAGAAAAACAAAAGCTCATCTCACATCCACCCCGGCTATTCACCCGCGACAGTCCAACACATTCATATACACATTCCAGAACATTACAGATCATGTATAACCCCGACTAATCGACTTATAGCGATTAGCCGACGTTCAATACATGCAAACATCACAGATATAACCAACATAGCTAAAGTGCAGTGAAGTTCGGAAAAAAAAAATACGGAATTTTAGGACCCCAAAAGTGAATTTCTGTTCTGGAAAATCTGGGTACATATAATATATCTTAAAAATCCCAAAACCAACACAGAAGAACACTGCACGAAAAACGATGCAAAGAAGACACCAACTTGCGGCGGTTCCGCGGCCAGATGAGTAGGTGAGGCCGCGGAAGCGCGGCGGTTTGGAGGAATCATGATATCGTTTTTCTTGTGTGTTCTTAGAAAACCCTGAGACGATTTTACAAGTATAAATTTTTTCATTTTGAGCAGAAAAAAATTTCAACAGAAAGTTAGGTTTTCGTTTTTCCGGTTTTGCGATTTTTCGGTTCCGAACTTCGTTACACTTCACTACCAAGCTAGTTTAAGTTTAGTTAGGCTCTGATACCACTGTAAGTCCATATTGCGACCCCCGGTACTTACGGGGAGGCGGAAACGGTATAAAAAACGAATTTTTATCGCAAGAGGCAACATGGACTAAACTATGTCGGGATCGTTGTCTAAACTAAAACTAGTTAACAAGCTAAAGAGAGTTAGCTACTATGGAGGATGGTTATACCTAAACTTGAACTCCTTCTCTTCTTGTTGTTGTTCTTCTTTCTTGTTCTTTGTAGAAGCTTGAATGGTTCTCTTCTCGTCGCCTTCTTCTTGCCGAAGATAGATCCACCTTGAAGGTTCGACCTTTGGGCTCTTCCTCGATCTTTGAGTGAACTAGGGTTTCCGGCTTGCTAAACCTTCATCCTAGAATGAGTAGAGAGTGATTAGGGTTTGCTTTTCTATCTAAAGAGAATGATTCTCAACACATGAGAAGGTTTCTCTTTTCAAGAGGAAGAAGAAGATGAAATGAGGAGAGAGAGTGAGAATGATAGAATGAGCTCAATTATTTCTTTCTTGCAACCATATTGCAAAAGAAAATGAATTATCTAAATGATAATAATTGAAATAAGAATAGTTGATGGTTATTTTGGAATGACCACTATCATACCTCTTTTAATGAAGTGTAAGCATGAATCAAGGAAGACTTTCAAGGCATGAAAAGTGGTCAATGGTCAACAAGTCAACCAAGGTCAACAAGTCAACAAGAAAAACAACCATAACATAATTCTTATTTAATTACTATTATTAATAGATAATATACAAATTCATTAGGGTTTGGAAAATGATAACTGTCAACTGTGCATACGCACCCGATCCGAAACCCTAATGAAAAACCTCATTCTCCGCCTCAAGCAACTGTGCATACACACCTGCATTCTCGTTCCGAGGAACAAGAATACCAAGATATAAAAGCAACCCCCAAAACATATACCAGTATCTGGCTCAAACCAGAGCCTGCCAGTATAATCCGTCCGGACTCCAAACGTGCACAAGTGCGCGGATGAGAACGAACCTTGTCGCAAAACCATGCGACCTCTACTCTGTTTTGCCCAGAGGCGAATACCCTCTGTGTGGGACTCTAAAGACTCGACACTACGCTGGCAGTGGGTTTAACCACAGACCGCAAGCGGCACTAGCTGTGCGTAGCGGTCCCCAGGTAGATGCCGACAAGAAGGCTGACGAGGTGAAACCCCATCTGAACTCCTACTGAGTCTGAATGTGACATTCTCCGTACAGTCCGGTCTGTTCGTCTGATACATCGCATGGCGGGCCTAGGGGGCGGTAAAACGTCAGTCCCCCAATAGCGGTACAAGTCGTGTCGGAGTGAAGCCCAAAACACCCTGAGATAACACTGGAAACCTACCAGTATATCTCGCTTGCCCTGGCCAGGGACTACTCGTGTAATGGCTCTCCTAGACACAGCGCGATGTCAACCCCCAATACCGGGAGAGACGAATCCTGTCTAACCGTCACTGCCTCCAAGTGCTTCGGGACTGCACCCAACCACCACCTGTTTGCACGACTCCTTTGAGCCGTGGTAGGGTAGTGATCAAAGTGCAGTGGGAACACACTCGAGGCGAAGTGTCAGTGTCAAGTCAGCGGACTAAGCTGTACTCATGTCACCTGGGAACTGATAACTGACGATAGGTATAATACCAACCTGTCAGTTCCCGACGAGTCCTGTCCAGTGTACTCGTAACCCAACGAGCACCCGTATACTATCTCCAGTACGACGTACTGATGGCTGTGGGACAGACCATCTCCCACACTGGGATGAGAAGCGCATACGCTAGTCTACTCCGGAGTATCGATGCCCTGTCTCGATAGTCCTACGACTAGGGACCTGTATAAGGATGTGCCTATAGATTACCCAGCCCCCACTAGTGTGACTGCCATCACAACGCTGGTAATCAAGCAAAGATCCTAAGGGCTCCACTAATGCGTATAAGTGATATACTGAAATAAACACAAGTACACATTGAAGTAGAAACAAACCAAGTAGCATACTACTATATTGAGCAAGATTGTTTATACAAGGTGAATATCCCAAGCTTCCATCAAGTAATATACAAACTAGTATGATACAGTAATGGCCTCTAGGGCATATACACTAACAACATGTTGATTATATCCCCATACTTCCATGCATATGCTTTATGATATTTACATGCATGATGTTTATTGTCATTGGGTGACACGTGGACGATATCCACATACTCGTAAACTTCATGATATAGTCGACATTGATCATACCTCATATTTAGGATATGTTATTACCTGAGGCACAGGCACGAGCACTTGGCACCACACTCATGTATAGATATTACATTGCCACCTTATCATGCTTCAGACTTATTCATTTGAGGTTTACATATATATTTTATCATATTGACCTAGGATTGTGTCATACATACGATTTCTGCTCTGTGAAGTTTTCTATTCACGAGTTGGCAACTCACCCCCGTTGTGCCACAGTTCTTGGAGGTTTTGCCGTACAGGTTCCACTGCGGCTTTTCTGGCACACTGCTTCCTATCTGGATGATTGCATTGGTAGGTGGGTTCTTTTGCATCAGAACCACCATTGTATATGTATTATTCAGTTGTATCTAGAAATTCCATCAACCAAACTTGTATATTGTTTCAGACTTAGAAAACCAGTTGTGTATTATTTCGACCTTAGAGTCGCGCGTTGTAGTAGTATGGTTTTCATGCTGATTTTCGAGTTTCCTTTTTGAGTTTTGATCCTCGCCCTTCGGCGTTGTATATTATACTGCTTGCGTGGTTGTGACCGTCGATTGACAAAGAGCTAGCTCCCGCTTGGGGATGCCTTTTATTATTGTGCATATATTATTCTTGTTGTACCATGTTCGGGGCCAGTATTTACAAAGGAAACTCTGCCGAAATTTTCAGAAAAGACATGAGATTTTTTTAAATGCATATTCGGCTGACTTATTTAAAAACCTTGTTTTTCAAACATGTTTTCGTCACTTCTTAAAACTATTTTTCCTTCATTTATTATTTAAAATGGTTTTAGACTTCTGGGCTTTTGGCTTACTTGGATTAGATGGGGTCCTATAGACTTCATATGATTCAGGGGCCAGTCACGTGATATTTCGGGTCGTGACATAACCATAGTGTGGAGTTAATTCTCTACATGAGTTAGGCATTATTGCTTTAACTCAACCATGGGTGTAATAATTCATTTAGATGAATTATTCATGAGTTCTTCTTCTTCTTCAAGCTCCATGAAAAGCTTTCTAGTTTCAATAGAGGTATGAGAAATAATGTGAGAAAATCAATTTTAAACTGAGCCCACTTCCTACTTCTTCATCCTCTACCACTTGCCATGTAGTAGAGTGTGTTCTCTTCACAAAGTTTATGACCTAGTGAAGGAATAGCTTGAGTTAGTGTCTTCTCGACGTAGATCATCTTCGGCCTCGAAGTCATTGAAGCAAGCACGTTCGTTTCTTCATAGAGCCTCTCTAGAGTCCAGAGTTTACGATCGCAGCGAAGGGGACTACTACACGGAGCTATTTGAAGTGAAGGACCGGTCTACAAAGGTTGTATTCCTTTCTCACTACTTATTGCAAAGTGTTTGCATATATTTACTGTATATTTCTAGTTAACGATTCATGGTTAGGGTTCGCTAGAACGGCAAAATTTTAAATATGGCATGGACGATGCCTCCCGAAACCTTGCTGCCATGCTAGGTAACCCTACAGTGGTATCAGAGCCATGCTAGAAATTTATACGGATTTTGTTAAGATTACGAAACCGAAACAACTCCGAAACATGAAACGGAAAACCTGCTTGCTGTCGTTTTTTATAGGTTGTCAAAAAAATTTGCAAACAAGTACAGAGTCATGTATGGGATATATCATGAACACACACAAAATTTCAGGGCATTTGGTGAAAATTGGGCCGGCCACCATAGGTGCCATATCGGCCAAAACCGAGCACCCCCCCCCCCGAAATTTTGCCTGTGTTCCAGTGACTTGGTTTTGGTGTTTCAGGTGTTGTTTATTTTTGCTAATTTTGCATGTGATGTAATTTTACACTGTAAGCAATTCGGAGTGTTTCGTATTCGTAGTTTTAACATTGTTTCGGGATGTTCACGTATTGTCTAGGCGAAGTTAAAAAGTTCGATCGAATGTCAAAAACCCATTTTTCTAAGTTTAACGTATTCGGAAAAATATGCAAGTGATTCTGTAGACCCTCTAGAAGAACGTAAACCTTAACTCGATTATGTGGACGTCAAAACCACCACTGAACCCTAGGGTTTGTGGTAGTTTAGCGTGATCACATGTGAGGCGTTAGTTTGACCCTTCTACGGCTGGTTCACAGGTACTGTGGCATCTTCTGGGTATTATTAAAACTGTGCTCAAGTGTTGAGCTGTCGAGAAATTGTGGGACTTTGATGAATCGATCGAAGAGTTTAACGTCGTCTGGGTTTCATGTGATGGGATACAGTATTTGGAATCCACAGATAGTTATGAGATAACTAATTTGAATGTTATAAATCTAGCAATTTAGTCTCATTTGATCGGTTGCCACGGGATTTTGATGTGATCAAAAGTCCGTCGCAATCACGTACTGTACGCGGATACTCGCCGGGTAAACTTAATAGATAGCCATGCCCCATATCCCTGACTAGGTGACTGTAGGAGAGCCCCATCGCCAAAAGCATCCGTTCAGGTGCTCACGGCAGCGGTGTTCCGCCTTAGTGCACTTCGTCGACGGTATCGGGGGTGTGGCCATCTGCTAAAATTTTCGACGAGCATTCGATCAAGATGTCGGGAATCTTGTTGAATTGCCCGACTTGTTATTAAAAAGTGTTTTCGGTATCGAGAGTAAAATGCGGGGTTTATAATTGTTAGGCATGCGATATCTAAGGAATTCATTTGGTTAGGCATGTGATGTCTAAGTGTTGGCTATAGTGCCCTCATGGAAATTATCATAGCCGCGGACTTGTGATTATGATGATTGAGTGAGGACCTATACCGATAGAACAGTCTTACTTAAGATGATAGTATGCTATCTGGTTTGTCTAATCATCATGTACATGTTGATAGAGCCCATAGGATTCTTGTTTGACTGCCGACATTATGATGGCGATCATATATGTGGGAGCTGGGGTCTATAAGCACATCCTTAAATGTCCCTAGTCGTAGGAGTATCGAGACCGGGCATCGATACTCCAGTGTAGACTAGTGTATACTGATCTAGACCCCGACGAGGAGCGGTGGCCAGGTCTCACAAGCCATTGGTGTTAGCTTGTTCACCTAACATAGTATACAGGTGCTCATTGGGTTATGGGTACACTGGACGGACTCGCCAGGAACCTGCTAGTTGGTATTATACCTATTGTCAGATAGCAGTTCCCAGGTGACATGTGTACAGGTTAGTCTATCGACCTGAGATCGTCATTTGTCTCATGCGAGTTCCCACTGTGCTTTGATTACTACCCTACCACGGCTCAAAGGAGTCATGCAAACAGGTTTTAGTTGGGTACAGTCCCGAGCCACGTGGAGGCAGCGATCGGATCGTTGGGGATTCGTCCCCCCCGGTATTGGGGGTTGATGTCGCGTTGTGTACGGATGGCCATCACCATAAATCCATAGCCACGGTAGACGAGAACTACCGATCCAGGATCGATAGTTTCTCAGGTGGTGATGGGTTTCATACCGACACTAAATATCGCGTTGTTGGGGGTCTGACTTTATCCACCCCCCTAGACTCGATATACAATACTCTTAGACGAATAGACTGGACTGTACGGATATTGTCACTATGAGGCTCAGTAGGGTTCAAGATGAGTTTGCTCGTCGGCCTCCCTTTCGCTCAATACCTGGGTAGCCGTTACATACAGCTAGTGCCACTGACGTGCTTGCGGTTAAACCCACTGCCAGCATATTGACGAGTCTTTAGAGTCCCACACAGAGGGTTTTCACGGTTCAGGCGATATGGTGTACATGACGTATGTTGATACATACAGGTGTCCGATTAAATATGTGCACTTGCTGCGCAGACTTTGATCGGACGGTTGATAATACTAGCGGTTTAGGATTAAGCCGGATTATTAAATCAGATTTTGATTTAATAATTTATATATGTATTTGTATATACGTATTCTAGTATTATTGTTCGCTATTCGTTTTCTCTCTTGGCTATTCGTATTTTTGGTATGAATACGCGTATATGTATTTCGATACATGTACCGGGAAGTATTCCGTATTTTCTATGGAATAGCTTCTAGAAGGTGCCACCTTATTTATATGATTTTCCATTTATGGAAATTCATTTATCTTATAAATGAGGTGGAGGGTGTGAGGTGGCATGTGCATAGTATTATGCATAGTCTTAAGCATGGAGCGAAGTATGGTGTGTAATTGTTTAATTGGAAAATGAAATGGGACATTTTTGTGAGGATGAGAGAGAGGGGCCGGCCACTAATTGGAGGGGGGTTCTTTTCATTTGGAAATTGGATGATTACATTATCACATCACTAGCCTCCTCGCTCTCTCACTCTCATTCTCACAAATACTTAGCTAATTCTTTGCTCATGCCAAAAGCTTCGTCACCTCTTTCATCTTCTTCTTGAGTTGCTCTATGGAGCACATGGATGAGAGAAAAATTATAGTGACACTTTTATACACCCCCACACTCCATCGCTAGCGGCTTTGGAGCGTCGGTTGCCTCGTTCGTCGAGGCTGGAGCTTGCGCTGTTTCCCTCAGGTGGATCATCGGAGATGGAGGAAGACCGGCAACCAAACTTCGTCAAAGAACCGATAGGAGCTTGGAATGAAGATCGAAGGACTCAGATCAACTCGGTATAACAATTCTAACTTTTAGATTAGCTCGCTAGATTAGAGTTTAAGGTTGATCCATAAATTGGGTAACGGTAGCGCCGATTTTAGAAATTTTTGTTCCGCATTTTGGTCGCGTTTTGATGGCCAGGGCACTGCCGTAACCCTTCATGGTATCAGAGCCATCCTTTAAACCCTTACTAGATAGTTTAGACAATGTTAAAGTATCGAAATCGAAACAAACACGAAACGGTGCACTGCAGATTCTGTTCCCTGTCGATTTTCAAAGTCTTCAAAAAAAATTTCAAACAATTGCAGAAGACTACTGACATGACCACTTGACCATACCCCAAATACGAATGATTGAATGAATTCTCGGTTCGTGTAGTTTTAGAAAATGTATGGAAATCACAACCAAAAATTATTTGACCGCAATCAATAACGGTGTCGATTGTAGCGCGTTAGTAAGTGCGGATCGTCCTCAGGGAAAGTGTAATCCGTTCGTATTTCGAATTAGATGAATTGAAAATTAAAGAAAAGAAAAGAAGACAATTCAATTCAAGATTTGTAAAATGAATTCAAGAATCATCTAGATCTAATCTAATTAACAAGAAAACATTAAAATCAAGAATTGAGATGTGATGATTTCCAAATCAAATATTAAGAATCGAAGTGAGGCTCGTAGGAATCGATCGGATCTATAGATATGATGAAATCTAGCGATTACATATTCTTATCCATCGATGAATTGTAACTAGATCGATGATGATCAACGAGAATTAGGGATTTCTTGTGAAACTAGGGTTTCATCATCTATCCCTTGTTCCTTCGTCGATATCATTCACATTCTAGCCTCTAGTAAATTTAAGAATCGATCGTGGATCCCTAATTTCGAGCGAACACAATCAAGAAAGCATCGCATCGAAACTAGGTCGTCGATTCTTCAATTTGCTAGGGTTTACAAACTCGTAGGACTTAAGAATTGTTTTAAGATTTGTTACATCATCAATCTATTGATCGTCTCGACTCCTTTACGAGCGGAGTTTTACTCAAACATCATAATAAGAACCACAATTACAAATTGAGATCGAATCATGATGCAAGAATTTAAAGAAAGCAAGATTAAAGAATTTCACCTTTTATTTATCAACAATTCCATTACAATTCGCTCAAGAACTACAAGAGGAAGAACTCGATCGTCGATTTGGCTTCGCTCGTCTCCTTGAGTCGCGGATCGGCTTGGATCACTTGCTCGATTGAAGATCGGCTCCGCTCCTAAATGGTTGAAGGCTTCTCGCTTGATTTAGTACTCAGGATCTTGAATTTGGGTTTGGAATTTGAATTAGGGTTTACAAGTTGTGTCACTCAACTTGTGGGGAATTTGGTGTAAGAATCAACAACCTTTAGAAGTGAAGCCTAGGGTCCCTTTTTTAGCCTTAAAAATGATTAGCTTCCTTAAGAAGCTAGGATTAGGTTAGCTTCCCTTGTAAGCTAGTTAGTTAGGTAGAAGCCTCTAGAAGTAGTTAGTTAGGGTTTAGCTTCCACCTTAAGCTAGGAGGTTAGGGAGAAGGTTCTAGGCTTTAAGGTAGTTAACGAGAGGCTTGCTTTGGAAGCATGGACATCATTAGCTTGCACAAGGAGCCCTTTCTGATTTGGCAGAAGCTTCTACAGTTATCTGGAGATTGCAGTGGCTTAATGAAGTGTACAACATGAGAGAATACTTCAGCAGTAAAAATTTGATGACGTGGCTGTCACGTGACCGCGGATCTGAGGCACATGCCTGCTTAAGCCGCGGATCCGCGGCTCTATTGAAGCATTGGGCTATGAAAGTTTCTGGTATCTCTTGGGCTGACATTTGGGCCTTTATAAAATATGTGGAATCTCGTTTGTCTTTCTGTATCACTGCCAGATCTCAAATCTTTGAGTTGGCGTATTGTTATCGGCACTGTTTCACAATTTTGGCCTTTCTCCTGAAATTTCCGGCACAGACTTCAAAACAAGTGTTGCGCAATACAAGGATGATGCGATGCCATAAAAAACAGTCAATTTCCCTAAAAATGCCGGTTTTAGAGTATAACACATGTGATCTGATCTTTTACTATTGTTTTGCTAATATGTGTAATATGCAAACCGAACACCTCTAGATGAATGCAAAAGATTGGGAAATTGACGTGTTAAAAATACATTATTTTTGACTGATCAAATTCCCCCAAACTTATTTTCGATCGTCTCGAGCGAATTGTTTTATTAAAAAGAGAAGGAGAAAATAAAGAAAGAGAAAAACTAACTAGCACACTTTCGTAGGCAACACGATTGCACTGAGCACGTGCAACAAGCCTTTAAACCTCTTGGTGTCCCTAGTAGGAGGAGTGTTGTTTCCTGAGGGTTTTTCGCAGATTGCACCCACAAAATCCAATAATAAAAGGAAGATCATGAATATTACATTTAAAGAAAAGAATCGTAAAAGAAAAGCTTTGATAATTAGGGTTTCCAACTAAGCTAGCTTTTCGGTTGTCATGAGCCCTATCTTAATAGTCATGAAAAGATGTTAGAAATCACATCATCCCTCAATAAAACATCGTCTTTATTCTTCATTCCTATCTTTCTTCCAACCATCGATCATATAACCCTACGTGTGTGTAATATACATCCCTACACCCGGAGAATTCAATTCAAGCTATCATACTCTTGTCCATCTGCCTCAGTACTTTTTAATTAATGAATATTTAGATGAAATTGCTCACACACTTTCATGCGACCGTTAATACTTCTTGAGGTACTAACCGACCGATTACTCATGTGCTTGCTTATACGGTGTTTTTCATCGTCTTGCACCACCTAAGGCTTAGCAGTGACTCCCAGACCAGTTGGCCTTAGGGCACTAGGTGAAGAAGCACCCTCGCTATATTTTTTTATTGCTGCCTTGGCGATAACAAAACTAGTGTTCATTTTTCTCACCATTTTAAATTTTATTCATTTTTTTTATTTTTATTTCCTTCATACATCGGCTTTTAGACAAGAGCATTTCAAGGTATCCTCTACTATCCCGAGTTTCAAGACGTGTGTAAGTACGTATAGTAGGGTATCAACGTTCAAAATGTTTGGCTTCCAGAATAGGAACTATTTTTCAGACTTATTTTTATCCTCAGATTAGTGACTTCCTTCATCTTACTAACCCTTGGGACAACGGCTCATAACTACTTATTACTAGTTCGTATAAGAAAACTTCTAATTTTCTTGGTTTTCTTAAATTTTTCCAGTCTTTTGGATGTAATTTTTCACTATCTAATCTTTTATTATCTTATTTATGTAAAAAATATTTTATTTTTTTGAAAATTTTTAAATTTTTATAGGTTTTGAAAATGTTTTGTGCTTATGCAAAGTATGATGCAAATGATGCGAAAAATAAGCACAAACCTCCCCCAAACTTGTTTTCAACAGTGTCCTCACTGTTGCCTTCTGCTAAATCTCAAAAACCTGTAAGCTTGGGAGGAAATTTATTAAATGGGGGCAAAATATATAAGTGAAAATTCTCCCCAAACTTATTTTTGGCTCCACATTTTGTATAAAAATTTTCTTATCAAGAGCCAGATTATACCCCCCAAACTTGAGTTAAGCCATGTTAATATTTGAAAATCACTTGAGGGGGTCAAGAATCAGTGGTCGATGCCAAGCTTTGTAAAGACCGAAAGTTAACACCAACCATTCAAAAATTTTATCAATGTAGTGCTCAGGTTGGTGGAAGAAGAAGTGGGGAAAGGGTAAGTGGTGGAATAGAATGTGTGTGCGTCTCGTTTTGGAGAGACGATGCAGTGAATGTGATGGATTACTCGCATTCTTTTTACAGTTCAGAAGAAGGGGTGGAGGTTCAATTTCATTGATTGGGAGATGATTCATCTCAACACCCGTGTCATTCAAAAATGCGAGTTCTTCAGCGAAGATCTCCTCAAAAGTTTCATCAATACCCCAAAGAATAATGTCATCACAAAGTACGGGGTGATTTTCAGACTCTAAAAGCATTTCATAATCAGTGTTGGTTGTTGACCCGGACAACTCGGTGGAAGAGTCCGTATGTGTATGATACATAGTTGGGTCAAATAACAATATATGAAAAGAGTCAAGATCAGTATCATGAGGATCGTCAAATTCGCTGTTGTCGACATCCATTAAGTCGACAGAACTGACCTGAGCAATAGGTTCGGAGGGTATACTTCCCAACTTATAAATGTTCAGCTCAATTGACCTATTCCCGAAGGATAGGGTCATAGAACCATTACGACAGTTGATGATAGCGTTGGAAGTGGCTAAAAAGGGCCGACCTAAAATCACCGGAATTTGATTCCGTGGGTTCGCTACAGGCTGTGTATCAATTACAATAAAGTCCACAGGGAATACAAATTCCCCGATTTTTATTAATACATCCTCCAGTTCACCCCTAAGTTTGGTAATTGATCGGTCAGCCATCTGGAGAGTGCAAGGAGCTGGTTTCAACTCTCCGATCCCTAACTGCTCATAGACTGAGAATGGAAGCAGGTTAACACTTGCGCCAAGGTGTAGTAGAGCACGGTTAATGTGTTTTTCCCCGATAGAAATGGAAATAGTAGGATAGCCAGGATCCTTACGTTTCCTCGGTAATTGTTGGGGAAAGGCTGTGTCTACTATTTTTGCCATGAATATCTTCTTGGGCACTTGAGTCTTCCTCTTTCTAGTGCACAAGTCCTTAAGAGTTTTCGCATAAGCGGGGACTTGTTGGATTGCATCTAGAAGAGGGATGTTGATGTTAATTTGTTTCAAGATTTCAGTGATCTTCTCCATTTGTAGACTTGGTCTGTTTCCCCTTAACCGATTCGGGTAAGGAGCTTGGGCAATAAGGTCGGGGTCCAACACTGGAGAAGATCGTGTGGGTGGAAACGATCTAAGAATAGGAGTGGGGATCATTTTCGGTGGACTAGAAGAGATGGGCTGAGGTGTCGAGCCTTGTGGGAAACAGAGAATAGGCTCGGAAGAAGATGGTGGGGCAGAAGAACTGGGGCTAGAACTAGAAGTAGAAGTGGAAGGAAAGGTCTCAGCCGGGGTATCATCGATAGATTTTTCTGTGTCATCAATCTCTTCCCCAACGTGATTGTCAAGCACTCTTCCAGATCTCAACGTGATTGCATTCAGATGATGTGAATAGCCAGGATTGGGTAAAGGTTGAGCTGGAAGTTTCCCTTTCTCTCTTGCACTCATTTCGGCTTTTTATTGTGCAATTTGTTCTTCCATCAATTTAATATTCTCATTTTGAGAGACAGTATTTCTTTTCATGTCATCGATAGAAGACTTCATTTCAGCCGACACTTGCATGATATTTGTTAGGACCAAATTCATGTATTGTGCAAATGAAGAGGATTCATCAGTCCCGGTCAACTGCAAAGGATTAGACGGTGCAGGTGTGTTGACCGGATTTTGTAAGTTTGGTGCTTGGTAGGGGTGCTGACTCAATTGAAGTGGTTGCTGTTGTGGTGGAGGAACCCTTTGAAAATTGTTTTGATTTGGAACCGTGTTTTGATTATGTAATTGGTTCCAAGAAAAATTTGGGTGATTCCTCCAACCCTGATTATATGTGGAAGAATATGGATCATTTCTAGGTCTTTGAAAAGCGGCATTAGTATGCTCTTGACCTTGAAACGGAGAATTCAATGGACATTCTTCCGTCAAATGAGAAGGATCAGAACAGCATCCACATACAGTTTTGGAGAGTGACATTTTATTTAGGGCGACAGCTAAAAATTTATTTTCCATAGTCTCAAGTTTCTTTTTCATAGCTGAAATGTCAGCTCTAACTCCTATGGAAACATCTGATTGGTTATTGCCACCCCTAGACGATTGACTCACACTCTCCCACTGTAAAGATTTTTCAGCAAAATCTTCTAGGAATTTCTAGGCTTCCCTATCATTTTTGGTCATGAAGTTGCCTTGATACATTAATTGAAGGGTCTATTTTGTTTTAGGATTAATGCCCTCATAAATGATTCGGCACAGATCCCATCTGGGGATTCCGTGATGTGGACATTGAACTAACAGATCCTTAAAGCGTTCAAGACATTTTGAGAATGTTTCATTTGGAAGTTGGGTGAATTGATTTATTTCACTACGGACTCAAGCTGTCTTGTGATTAGGGTAGAATTTCTTAAGAAATGCTGCAACGAATTCTTCCCAATTCTTAATGGAATGTGCGGTAGTGTTATACAGCCACTTTTTGGCTATATCACACAAGGTAAATGGGAGAAGACGGAGACGCATAGCATCCACAGAAAGCTGTGAAGTACCCATCATTGCGCATACATTTTCAAATTTGGTGATAAAGACATATGTGTCTTCAGACTCGAGACCGTGATATTTGGGTAGAAGGTTGATGTATTGGTGTTTAATCTGAAAATTGTCCCCGTTGGCTGGTGGAATGGAGAGACAGGTCGAAAGAGGACCTCGTGTGGGATAGCACCGCTCTTGGAGAGAGATGCGGGGTGGATTCTGCGTACCAACGGACGGTGGTAGAGTAGTGGTAAAGAAGTTCGATGGAGAAGGATCCATCGATGTGGGTGTGGTGGTGGGTAAAGAAGAAGTAAATGTAGAAATACCGACTTTGGAGTCGATCGGGGGAACGCGGACTAAACCGGCACTAGAATCCCGTGTCCAGCCTATCTTGCACTAAAGGGTTTAGTACAAGTGGCAGCGTTAATATAATTAGAGAAAATGAATGAAGTGATTGGTGTTTGTTTTGAAAAATATACGGATTTTTGAAAAGATGATGCAAATCACAACAAATGCAACAAGCAACCCTAAGTCTAGTGGTCACCTAGGTCAAGGCTCTAGACCGCTCCTAACTGCCAAAAGACAAGTCGCAGGATCAATCCTCCACTGCCTCTTTGTCTCTCCTGTGGCCAGGTAAGTGCCAGGTAAGTGGGAGGTTCTCCACTATGTAAGTAGTGGGCCTAATTAAGTAACCACTAGCCTTCGACACACTTGCCTTAGACACCACAAAAGAAACGCGGATAAGCAATGAATTACCCACGGCCTTCTTCTGTCCTAAGTGAGCGTGACGGTCCTTAGAGTCATCTCTAGATCTTTTTTAGTTAATGAGGGTAGTGCGGATGCAAGTTTGTGATTTTTGGGGCTTAGGAAGGGTAATGAACTCCCCACCTAATCCGGATTTGGTCGTGCCCCTTAATTTCCATATTAATATGCAAACAACCAAAAATAAAAAACACACACAATTTTTTATTGCTTTTTGCGGCGCTGCGAATTTTGCAAAGATACCTGCAGCAAATTGTTAATTGGAGCAGACAGAGAAGGAGATAAGAAAGTAAGAAGATACCTGAGTGAATTTGGTACAGTGATCTGCCTGAACAGCCGCGGAAACGCGGTGGGAGTCGCCTAATGCTGCGGAAATGCGGTGAAGTGAGTTGATCACTGCACAAAAATTTCAACCACTGTTCCTGTTCACCTTCTTAGCTCTCAGGAAAATTCAGAATATTTTTCCTCAAGCTCCACCGATTCTAGATTTCCTCGCAACAAATCACAACGAATCGTTTAGTGTTTGCGCGAATTTTAATCTCAAAATTATAATGGAATAAACTTTTCAACTCAAATTTCAAAAACGAACAATTAGCGCACTATCCCCGGCAACGGCACCATTTGATTAAAACGAATTCTCGGTTCGTGTAGTTTTAGAAAATGTATAGAAATCACAACCAAAAATTATTTGACCGCAATCAATAACGGTGTCGATTGTAGCGTGTTAGTAAGTGCGGACGTCCTCAGGGAAAGTGTAATCCGTTCGTATTTTGAATTAGATGAATTGAAAATTAAAGAAAAGAAAAGAAGACAATTCAATTCAAGATTTGTAAAATGAATTCAAGAATCATCTAGATCTAATCTAATTAATAAGAAAACATTAAAATCAAGAATTGAGATGTGATGATTTCCAAATCAAATATCAAGAATCGAAGTGAGGCTCGTAGGAATCTATCGGATCTATAGATGTGATGAAATCTAGCGATTACATATTCTTATCCATCGATGAATTGATACTAGATTGATGATGATCAATGAGAATTAGGGATTTCTTGTGAAACTAGGGTTTCATCATCTATCCCTTGTTCCTTCGTTGATATAATTCACATTCTAGCCTCTAGTAAATTCAAGAATCGATCGTGGATCCCTAATTTCGAGCGAACACAATCAAGAAAGCATCGCATCGAAACTAGGTCGTCGATTCTTCAATTTGCTAAGGTTTACAAACTCGTAGGACTTAAGAATTGTTTTAAGATTTTTTACATCATCATTCTATTGATCGTCTCGACTCCTTTACGAGCGGAGTTTTACTCAAACATCACAACAAGAACCACAATTACAAATTGAGATCGAATCATGATGCAAGAATTTAAAGAAAGCAAGATTAAAGAATTTCACCTTTTATTTATCAACAATTCCATTACAATTCGCTCAAGAACTACAAGAGGAAGAACTCGACCGTCGATTTGGCTTCGCTCGTCTCCTTGAGTCGCAGATCGGATTGGATCACTTGCTCGATTGAAGATCGGCTCCGCTCCTAAAAGGTTGAAGGCTTCTCGCTTGATTTGGTACTCGGGATCTTGAATTTGGCTTTGGAATTTGAATTAGGGTTTACAAATTGGGACACTCAACTTGTGGGGAATTTGGTGTAAGAATCAACAACCTTCAACAACCTTTAGAAGTGAAGCCTAGGGTCTCTTTTATAGCCTTAAGAATGATTAGCTTCCTTAAGAAGCTAGAATTAGGTTAGCTTCCCTTGTAAGCAAGTTAGTTAGGTAGAAGCCTCTAGAAGTAGTTAGTTAGGGTTTAGCTTCAACCTTAAGTTAGGAAGTTAGGGAGAAGGTTCTAGGCTTTAAGATAGTTAAGGAGAGGCTTGCTTTGGAAGCTTGGACATCATTAGCTTGCACAAGGAGCCCTTTCTGATCTGGAAGAAGCTTCTAGAGTTATCTGGAGATTGCAGTGGCTTAATGAAGTGTACAACTTGAGAGAATACTTCTGCAGTAAAAATTTGATGGCGTGGCTGTTACGTGACCGCGGATCCGCGGCACATGCCTGCTTAGGCCGCGGATCCGCTCCTCTATTGAAGCCTTAGGCTATGAAAGTTCCTGGTATCTCTTGGGCTGACATTTAGGCCTTTATAAAATATGTGGAATCTCATTTGTCTTTCTGTATCACTGCCAGATCTCAAATCTTTGAGTTGGCGTATTGTTATCTGCACTGTTTCACAATTTTAGCCTTTCTCCTGAAATTTCCGGCACAGACTTCGAAACAAGTGTTGCGCAATACAAGGATGATGCGATGCCATGAAAAATAGTCAATTTCTCTAAAAATGCCGGTTTTAGAGTATAACACATGTGATCTAGTCTTTTACTATTATTTTGCTAATATGTGTAATATGCAAACCGAACACCTCTAGATGAATGCAAAAGATAGGGAAATTGACGTGTTAAAAATACATTATTTTCGACTGATCAACGAACCCTCTTCACCTGTTTTGGGCCGAGCACATTCATGAAAATTCCGAGGAGGCCGGCCTGGGCGTGGGGTTTTGACTTCGTTTTTTGGGTGTGGTTTGGTCTCTGGAAAATTGTTGCAGTGATATTGTTTATTTGGCCCATTTTTGATATTGTGTTATCAGTTGTTCGGGGGCTTTTCGAGGTGTTTCGGAGTCGATGTTTCAACACTGTTTAAATGTTTATCTCAGTACTTACATTTATATCTGGGACCGTGAATGTCATTTGATCGGTAAACTCGTCTAATTGCTATATGTCTTTTAGACGGGTTT
The DNA here is from genome assembly GCA_030015575.1 of Agapanthus africanus. Lineage (NCBI taxonomy): Eukaryota > Viridiplantae > Streptophyta > Magnoliopsida > Asparagales > Amaryllidaceae > Agapanthus > Agapanthus africanus. The sequence goes on from CM057337.1 coordinate 326,945,839, forward strand.
GCGAACGTGACATTCACATTGATGTTCTGTGATGTCCTGTGATGTTGGTTGGATTGTCGTGGTGGATAGCTGTGGTGCAATGTTAGTACAGTTTTATTTCATTTGTATATTTGATATTGCGGGGCGAGCGTCCGACATGTGGACTGCCGTCACTGCCAGTTTGTATATTATTCTTTTGGGGTACGACCGGGTTGAGGTCGATGTCACCCTTGTATATTATTTTCTTTTCTGTACTAGGATTACCTCACGGTGGGGTGCACGAATAGCCGGATACTAGAGGGTAACGGGTCTGCATCTTATGGCGTTGGGACGAAGGGGACCTTACTCTAGAATTGGCGGGCTATTCGCCGCACTCGTAGGGGGTATAGGTTGACCAAGGAGGGGTGCTCAAGTTACCGGATTCCGTGAAGTGCTGGGTGGCCCATTCACGTTGTTGAAGGGGGTTGCCTGGCGGGTAACTTGCCGCGCTCGTAGGGGTCTAGGTTTCATTGCACAGGCTATCCACACGACAGGGAACGTCGGGTCTCATTTGCAGCTCAAGTGAAACCCGGGGCTTCAAGATTATCCACGATTCTGTGATGTTTCTATGATATTTCTGTGATGTTGCTTATATCATGCCTTGGATGATTGTTATATATATTTATATATATACTAGTAGATGTTGTATATGTTTTGCACCCGCGCTAGCCCAGTCCCCGCTCTGTCGTTAGTTAAGTAACCTAACGGGTGATGACGGGACCCAGTAGCGAATGCAGATAGAATATTCGTACATTTTATTTTCGTTCTTTTCTGGTGTGATTAATTGATGGGGCATTGATTCTTATCAATGCAAGGATAAAACAAACCAATATATGATGTTGTTGGAACCAAGTTTTTTAAAAACTGACATTACAGGCGTTCTCTTTTGCTTTGCATCGTGGTATTCATTTTGGAATATCCTGCACCTCATTCGACGAGGCAAGGGACGAGATCCCTTCATCGGGAGTGACCCCTTGAGTAAAAGTTTGCGTTAACGTAATAACTTCACTATAGTCGATTACTTTTGCTTTGCATCGTGGTATTCAGTTCGGGATATCCTGCACCCCATTCGACGGGGAAAGAGCCGAGATCCCTTCACCGGGAGTGACCTCTTTAGCAAAAGTTTTCGCCACTATATATTTATAAAACCACTTGGATTCCTTCAACGATATCAAGTTCATTACGTTAAAGGTTTTTCGCCAAAAACCAGCCATAGCCCTCCGTCATTTCGGATAAGTAGCGCATAGTATTCATGCGGTGTTTGTTGGCCAAAGTCAAGGCATCGTGTGCGGTAGCTGTGTGTTGCTTGTCCGTCGCATGGATATGCATTGGTTTAGGACAGTCGTACCACTTTGTTAGCCAAAGTCAAAGGTGTGTGCGGGTGGTTCTAAATCAATCAGGACAATGACGGGTAGAACTTGACTTGCGGGTTATGATTTGTTGGCCAAAGTCAAGGTCATAAACCGCTTGGGGTAAAAATCATATCGATAGTTTCAAACATACAGGAAACTTGCCAGGCTTGTTCATACCTTTTGGAGTGTGGTAACTTGAGTGGCTTCCATCAAGTTATCATGCGATGATAGTTGGATCCCGATTCCCACTGATGAGTAGGATTACTCTTCGGGTGATTCCGACTGATTCTCCTTTTAGGTTTGGAGGAGAATTCGAGGAAACAGTGGGAGCCATCCAAATTAGATAAAATGATTAACCATTCTGATCTAGGTTAGAGTGCACGCTGAGTGTTTCTTTTCTCTCTCTCTCTCTGGCTGCGACTATAACCCAACCTTGACTAAAACTCATGAACCAAGTTAACCGAACCTTCTTAAAACACTTTGGGTTTTGGAATGTCACGGTGTCGCATACATCAATGTCACTTCTATATCACCTTTGCTTTTCTCCAGGACACCCCATATTACTACGAACATCCACTTCCATTGGATAAATCCATCGTATAGTTGCATACGAACTCGAAGGAACTTTTTCGAAGATGGATTCTAGTTCTGGAGAGATTGAATAGGATTATTCGGTTTTCTTTTCTTTTTACTTTCTCTCAAGTTGTGAGGGCTCCTAGGATTAAGAGAGGGTACACCTATTGAGCTTATTGGATAGTCTTCTTCCAGACCATAGGCAGGTGCCGAACGGTAGGGAAGGAAGAAAACCAACAAGCTTAACTGTGGTGTACAGAAGCTAATAAGTAAAGACATATAAAGGGATTAGAATAATGGCAAAGGAAATTGCGATCACCATCATTCACGACAAAGACCGTGTATACCCCTGCAACTCCTACATCCACTTTTCTTTTCTCTAGAACACTCCGTATCACTACGGATATCCACTTCCATTGGATATGCCATCGTATAATTACATACGAACTCAAAGAAATTCGTTCCAGATTCGGGGATGGTTTCCGGTTCAAGAGAAATTGGATAGGATTATTCAGATGTCTTTTCTCTTTACCTTCTCTCAGGTTGTGAGGGCTCCTAGGATTAGGAGAGTACACCTATTACGCTTATTGGATAGTCTTCTTCCAAACCTTAGGCTGGTGCCGAAAGGTAGGGAATGAAGAAAACCAATTAGCGTAAAGGAGGTGTACAGAAGTTAATAAGTAAAGACATAATAAAGAGATTGGAGTGAGGGCAGGTAAGTATATAGTTACTGTCATGATTCAGGATAATGGAAGAGGCATTACTAGGAATACCAGTTAACCCTTTTGAAACATTTTCATGTTTCAGTTTCACTATGCGATGTTAATTGAAAACTGTTTTCCCAATTGGAACCTAACTCCAGGGTATGTATTTACCAGATCAGTTTCTCACATCTCTATGTTATTATAGATGGTGAGTGGGAGTAAGGTATTGGGAATTGGGTGATTAGATCCTCTTTATATCAGAATTCGTTGTAATTGGTGATATTTGAGGAAATCATCTGGATTTTGTCAAATGACAAATATTTGATTTTGAATATCCGTTGTTATGCACCAATTTCAAACTGATATATCTGTACATTTATTTTATAAAGTGAGATATAACCTTTTGATATTATGTCTATGACATTTACCTATATCAGCTGGTGATTAGGTAAGGTGCATCAACAACGGTGTAATTTTTCTTAACCATAGTACAGTTTTTCAACCTACGATGCATAGATTTTGAGTTGTTGAACTCAGAGGACTTATACAAAGTATTGTATGTTGTCCAGTGTCCATTAGGACAATGGGATTGGTACTCGCACTCAGATTTTGAGAAGTTATAGGTATAAGAATAAAGTAGAGAACCATTTGTTAGAAGTATCAAGATTCTTCGATGAAGTTGAAGATGTAGATACTTGTGTTTGGTATTCCAATGATAGTAATGTTTTTGAGAACTTGATTCTCCTTCGGGTTATTCATATATGGATGCACTCCTAGATGAGTAATGCTGATTGACCTCCTTCCATTTGGTTGATATGCACTGGAGACAGCTGCATGATTTTGAATCTGGTTCCAATTAAATTAGTGCTTTTGTTTCTATATATATAGAATCAATTTATATCTTGACGATGTTAAGGTATAGGGAGTTGTCCGGCTGATGCTTAAAACTAGAATCCGGATAAACTCAATGCACGTTTTAGTAATGGCTATTCGTGGGTTATCCCGGGCTTTGACGAGGGATAACTTTCTACCATCAGGAAGATCAATATTTATATTGTTCTTAACTCGCCACAGTTTTAGTAAAAAGGATTTTTCAGAAAAACAGAAGTGGGATTATGGTAGAACTGGAAGTGATTCCAGAACCACAAACGATCACTAAAGATTTAATAGAACCTAAGGATTCAATTAGTTACGACATTCCATTAGCCACTCCGCAGTTTTGGTGGGTAACCTCAGGCACCCGAGAGGTACTTCGGTCTTCTCAGTGATGGTGACAGGGAGGTTCTTGTTTACCCAGACTTGTCATTGCTGCTGTTCTAGACTGTAAGACCCAGCAGGAGGATGTGTATAGCGTCGTTCTAAACTAGCTTTAGAAGTGCACGTATATATATGACTTTGCCAGAGGGTTGTTGTAGTCAGTGGGAGCAGCGGAAGTATAGTGGGCAAGTAGCTTATTTCTATTTATAGGCTAAAGTAGGTATAGCGGAAATAGATCATCTATTTTTGATGTGACAGTCATAGGCTCTGACATCATTAGAATAGGAGATGGATCTGGTAAGAAGGTAGTAGGATGTGATGTCCAGGTATTAGGATGACATGCACTTGATAGGAAGAGATATTCCTATACTACAATCGGTTATACGGTGGTTGTTACACAATGGTTTCTCCACATAGGATATGGATAAAATATCAGGCATTCTGGTTACTAGATCTATAGTTTTAGATCAGATTTGGGAAGAATCCCAATTTGGGTACTTTGACATTATTCTAAAGGAATTTTAGAATGGACGACTCCTAGCATGGTGGTGTACCTGCAGGTGATGGAGTCAACCTCTCTAAAGGTGTCTTACAGACTAAAGGGGAGAGAGATCTACATGATTAGCATATCACTTGCTTAGGCAATTGAGTTAATCATGAAATGTCAAGTACCACACAAGATATTGTTTTTTGCACTAGCTGCAATAAACATATATTAATCTAATCCTGGAGAAACATTGGGAAGCAGTTTATGAACATAAGTGAATGTTCTTAGGATATAGTAACGGCAGCCTCCTTCAGGAGATGGTTATCATTTCAGGCTTCCAAGGTGACCTGGATGACAGAGTGACTGTCAGAGTTATAGTTTTCCCTCTTCTGAAGGACGGTATGTTGGACAGGTGGTCCAAGCGGATACTGAGGAAGGCATGGCGCATGTTACTGATTAAATTCAGTGGATGATACAGTCTAGGAGGTTTGCTGGATTTGGAGTTTGTTTGCGAACTGGGTCCCATCAGATATCCAGACAAATTCTAAGACAGGTGTTGCTCATTTCGGGAGATAGTTTTCTCCGCGAAGTTGAGATATAGAGAGATACAGAAAGAAACACTGGAGCGGATCCACACACTGAGGCTATTTCTCGAACGCAATCATTTTCGCAAACGGGCTTTGCGAAACTGATTATGTCACGTCCCGAAAGTACGGAATATGACCGGCACTTAAACTACGAACGTCTCGAGGCGTACGTAATCTAAGTAAGCCGAAAACCCAGAAATCCAAACCAAGAAAAGTAGTAGAGTGAAGGAAAACCAATTTAAAACAAGTAGTTTTAATAGCATAAGCCGAATTATGCGGTTTTAAAAAAAACATCAATATTTCCTAAAAATTTCGGCAGAGTCTCCTTTGTAAATACTGGCCCCCAAACGGGATACAACATTAATAGTATACGAAATCAATAAAAGGCATCCCCAAGCGGGAGCTAGCTCTTCGTCAATCGACGGTCACAACCACACAAGTAATATAATATACAACGCCAACGGCGAGGATTAAAATTCAAAAGGAAACTCAAAACCACAAGAAAACCACAGAAATATAACGCGCGACTCTAAGGTCGAAGGAATAACATCACTGGTCTCTATCTCAAAATAATTACATGTTTGGTTGATGGAACTTCTAGATACAACAGAGTAATAATATACAAGTTATATAATGGGGGGTACGATACAAGTAAACCCACCTACTAGCAAATCACCCGAAGGAAACTATGCCCGCAAGCCGTAAAGAAACCTGTACGGCAAACCTGCAAGAAACTGGGGCACAACGGGGGTGAGTTGCCAACTCGTGAATAGAAAAACATATACGAAAAGAAATCGCATAAATAACGCACTCCTAGGTCAATGATCATAATATATCCTCAATTATATATATAACATGCAACCTATAACAAGGCTAGGGTAAATATCTAACCCGAGTGTAATCTCATGTGCCCGTGTCAGTGCCTCAGATAGCAATATATCATATGAATGAGGTATGAATGCATGAAAACAGAATACATGTAAATGAAGAACTGTTTTCATAATTTAGTGAGATTTCCTTTGTATTTTTAAAATGAGGTATCATAAATGAAATCAACATAAAACAGTGCCCAGCATCGACACAAAACAAGTGTCCAAATATCTCGATATCTCTGTATCACAATCTCTGTACCTCAATATCTTAAAATCTCAATATCTCAATCACAATATCTAGGGCGCCGTCAATCCAGACCGGCCCCTACCATCCATCTCAAGACCACGACGGTATCCTCCGAATATCCGACGCGTCGGGTAAAATCACCGGTAGGTAGTGCTCCCCTGCCAGGCTCACATCGTCATCATCACGCGCTTCTTGCCCCGGGATACCTTACCGGGTCCACCATGTACCCAAAACGGTTCATCCGTCTCCTCGAATCGGGTCTCGAAATCCATCAGCAAACTCATGGGGGACGACTCATACATCATGGGAAAAACCGCACTTTTTATTTAAAAAGAGAGAAATCAGTTTATATAAGTTTTGCGGTTTTCCCCCCCAAATCCAGAAAATTTCATGGAAATCCGAATCCAAATCATCAATAGCATGTAAAACCATGAATATAGGCATAACAATGAATAACAGTATGCATGAAGTGACAAGTAATAACTACAATGTTAAGCTGGCATATAAGGCAGATACACTAATATCAAGTCAAATTACTAACGAACAAGCTAAGTCAAGCAATAATATTTTCTAAGGTGTACGTGACATGGCAATTACCGATGAAGATGTGTGTGAGCCGGCAAGTAAGTGTACGTGGTACATACGCATCATCGGTAATGGTGCTGGTGTCCTAACAATATGATATCAACATTTCAATAAGAAATTATAACATAAGTATGCGATGCGAAGCGAACCACAATAATAAGCGGGAGCTGAATACTAGACGCAACTGTAACTAACCTGCATTAATCTAATATAAGTCCTACAAATGGTGCCTTTTGAAATAACACGAATCATGGGGTTTTGAAAATAGGGGCTATGGTGCTTTTATGAAAAGATACGTCTTTTGAAATATCCGTAGGATCCCTTGGGCTGTCTTTTAAAATACCCAAGATTCGTTAGTTTTTGAAATAGGCAAGAATCGAGTCTAATCTAACAACTAAACTAAACTAAAGGGCTAGGCTAACAAGCTGGGCTACAGGTAATGAAACCGCCTACATCTGAGTCGATCCATATACATACTTGTATACGTATAGTCGGTGATCCCGCCTCAATAATATCATATTCGACACCCTATCTATAATCAGGCATCCCAAATCAAGAGTGCGGATCAATCATCAATATAGCTCGTACGTAAATCCGTCGTACGACATCCCAAATCTGGGTACGGGTCAATATCACATTCATCATACTATTCACCTGGTATCCTCTTTATCACATATCATGATCGGGGTACTGATCTACGTCTAGTACAATACTGATACCGCCTAAGTATGCATGCACGTGTGTGAAACACTACGTCAAGACCCGTTACAACGTCATGTCGTATCTCAAATACGAACCCTGCTATATCACCGATCTCACGGCCTCAATTCAAATATCATTGACTCATCTTAAATCCCAAGTACTATCCCCATTATCCATGCATGTGTATATGAATGTACATATGCATAGTCCCATACCCACGCATATATACATATATACACATCCCAATCGGCGCACAAGAAGTAATGTATGCAAGTCTGTGTGCGCGTATGTGGGTATAACAACTACTCTGGGGTTTCGCAACTAACCCAAAGCTAATCCATGAACACATAATCATATCATGAATAAACATTCTTGTATCATAAAACACCTATATAAACATATCTATATGAACTATACTACGGACTGCGGGGGTGCTATACGCCATCCACCCGACTTCTCCCCGTAGATATAAATCTACTCACCTGGTCCTCGCTAGCCGGTGCCGACGTCGCCACGCGCTTGCTTATCGTCTCGAAGTCCACATGGGGTACCTACATATCATAATGCACCGTGTCGTATTAAAACCAAATTCGAAATCGAAACGGCATATGAAAATCAAATCGGCACGCATATCACGCATAGGTCAAAACCTATTGCCTACGCATGCAAGAATAGCCAAACCAACCCTCGATGTTGATGTACAAACGTCAAACCATCGAGAAAAACCCAAACACTTTCATTTGCGCATTCACGAACACTAATTATAATATAAAATATGTTAGAATTCATAAAAACCCCAAATTCACCTTAAAAGCCATTTTTCCGAAAATCTAGCAAGCAAAAATTACCCGTTTTAGTACAAAACTCGACGTTTAAACAAATCTAGCGGCCATAATACTTATTAAATATCTTAAATAAGTCATAAAAACAATTCTCATAATTTAATCTCATTAAATTCCATTAACCCCAAAATCCTAGTTTACAAAATACCCAATTTTTAACAATTCATAGCAAAAATGCACAAACAACAATTTAGCTTGGATTTTGATGAACTAAAAACATTAAACCACTCTATATAATATCTATAATGACATGAAATCTTAATTTGAATTTTATTTCACAAGAATATAATTATTTTAAAAACGTAGTTTACAATTTATATAAATATCACAATTTAAATCAACAAAAAGCAAATTAGCAACTTAATTTGATTTAGCAAAACATTAATATGGAAAATAACTCCCACAACCATAGTCTCACAACACAAAAGCCTAACTAGATTTTTCACAAACCCTAATCTAAACCTTCTCTTGCAAACCCACAACTTTCAATTAAACCGAAATTAAGCACCTAACAAGCTTCATTAAGGAATTAAACCAACAATTGAACAATGGGTCAAAAGTTATACCTCACAACCATGAATCAAACTTGAAATCTAGACCTCCAATTTGAAATCCTTGCACCAAGATCCATGCTAAAGAAGATGAGGGAAAATGGGTAGGAATCGGATTTGGATTTTAGCTTGATTTTTGAGGTATTTTGATGAATTTTTGATGCAAAATGAGAGAGGGAGAAAGAGGGGCTGTTGTTGATGCAGGAATTTGGAGGGCTCGGCTGGAATGGGGAGGAGAAATGAGTGAGGGAGGAGAGAGAATGAGGTGGAGAAAGTGGGAAAGTCAAAGTCCACATTTTCTTTTATCATTTTCTTTTCTTTTCTTCTCTTTTCTTTGTGATTGGAGAGAGACAGGGGTCGGGCTGTCATGGTGGGGTCAGCCACATGGGGAGAGGGAGAGAGGGTGAGTTATGGGTGTATGGGTTAGGCAAAAAGATAAATGTATTACCCCAATTCCCATTAACACTAATTTCACCGAAAAAAAGCCTTTTTCTTCGATATTTTCTAAACCGTTTTGGAAAACTATTTCGTTTCAAAAACCACATGATAAAATTTTATTTAATGTTTTATAATGCACAAAATTTGTTTCAACTCATTCCAATTTGTAATTTTCCCTAATTAAATATATTAGTGACGGCTTAAAATAATATTAAAATAATTAATTTCGGAAAATTTTTCAGAAAATTTGAAATTTCACCAGTGGCTCAATAAACACCAAATACTAGCAATTACATAGCTAGAATATGTATATTTAATTTTATAATAAAGATATTTGCATTTTGACTTTTTACAGAAAACCCCCTTATTTTACCGTTTTTTCGAAATTTCACCGAAACGATTTTCAAAGCGTTACAATCTTCCCCACTTAAAGAAATTCAGTCCCCGAAATTAAATTAAAACTTCCCCCAAATAATAAAATATTTCAGCCAAAACTATCGAATCACCGGGGCTCCGAAATCATAAATACATAAAACAAATCGTACCGCAACGCATGCGCATGAAAAATGAGCATATAACTCAAATCAGAACTCCGTTAAGCATCCCGCAATCATCGGAGTCATGGGGAAGACATCAATACCAAATCCAAAGCAAAACCAATATGATATAACTCGAAACTATACATGTAAAATATATTCAGGTACTGTCCTCTGACTAGTCCTGCTCAGTACGAAAACACATAGCAATATCATAAAACGTACTGCTCTATAAGAAAAATCAATCCCGAAATACGCGTATGAATACTACGTGCGTCTTGTGCGCATGGAAATCAAAATCCAAATATGTGCCATACATATGCACAGAAACAACATCTAAGTGCATCGGGTGTGCACGAAACATCTGTCATAGGCAACATGCGTGCCTGACAGCAAAATCAGGTGCATCTGACATGCATGAAAAATCTCGATTTAGTGCATCTGGTGTGCACCAAAATCACACATCAAAACATGCACCCAACATGCGCGAAAATTCAACTCAGGTGCATCCATCGTGTACGAAATCATGAAATCCAATATCAAGCGCCGAACATGCGCAAAATCAAATCAGGTGCACAAGGTGCACAAAACAATTATCGAGTATCACAATCGAAATCGAAGTCCAGTGCATCTAAGTGCACAAAAGGCGTATCACTGCACTGCAAGCATATATAAACTATACAGAGTGTAGGAACCAAATCGTGTGCGTGCATACGCACAAAACCAACTCAAATATCTAAAACCGTAAAATCACAAACATGTGAAACCAAAGCACGAAAACGATATCAAGTGCAACACTGTGCAAAGATCGTAAATCCTCAATCATAAAAATCAAATCATGCGAATAAATCACCCAAAATATCGAAATCAATAATGGCGGAATAGTACCGCTCAAGTGCATCCTCTAAGAATCTCGGGCCAACTGTCGCGGTCACTAGTGGGACGTCTCGTCGATGATCATGAACTCTGGCCTGCTGGTGTGCGTAACAATGACCACTCCTGGGTCAAGGTCTTCACTGTGAATTACCAATCTCTCGGTCCATCGGCTCATCGGCCCTGTCAGGTGTGCTAACGGGGATGATCCCGTTCTGGCACTTCTCTGGTCATCTCTCGGTCAATTATCGTGACCACTCGTAAGACAGCATATCACTGGCGTCGGCCTCTGGCTCTCTGAATGTACGTGACACATCTGATCCTGGGTGCAAGTATCATTGCAGCAGGGTCCTGGAAGGAATCCTGCTCACGGTCTCTTCCATGTCTCGTCTCTGCCAACTGTCCGGAAGTCATCGTCCTTTCCTATATCTGCATCTTGCTCTGTAACGACTGCAAACTCATCGTGACTCCTTCTGGAAGGTAAATCCAAGTACCATGCCTCGGCATGCGCATCGCATCTCTGATATCGGCGGAGTGGAACGTCATCTCATCTAGATCTGGTACGAACCTCCTACTTCACTTTTCTCTAATGTCATCTACTTTGGACTCGTCTCGTCGTGGCTGCATGGACTGAGCTCCAACGACTATCTTCGTATCTGGAGTCTCCCAAGAATGTATCTCACCACCTAGCATCCGAATTAAGTCGAGCCATCTGATCGAGTCGTCAAAACCTCATAATCCCCCAAGAGCTCAACATCTTGGGCACCGTTTAATAGTATCGAGTACATACAACAGCATCGGTGGTCCAGCCGTAGAAAGGCAAACCCAAGCCTCACTAATGGCGCCGCAGAACTGCCGCAAACCCGAAGGTTCCAAGGCTTTCACACGGTCATTAAGTCGAGTTAGGGTTTCATTCTTCCAGAGGGACCATAGAATTGCCTGCATGTCTTTCCGACTACTTTAAATTTGGAATAATAGGTTTCTGACATTCGATCGTCTCTGTCGACTCTCAACGTCTCCGTATGAAGTCGTCTCTAGCTGGAATCAATCTATCTGATGACCTCGCATCGGGGTAGCGAACGAACCACATGTCCTAGGCATTCATCCCCGGGTGACTAGCGACCTTTTATCATCTCTTAGTACAACTCGTACTGCAATAGCTCCAACATCTGGGGCGATATCTCATTGTTCGCAGCAATAACTGGCTCACTCGTCTGCACGCTGAATAGTGCCTCAATTATCATGAATAAGCAATGCGCCAACGGTCATCAAAAATCTGGCTGGCCTCTGTCGGTGGCCCAATCCTCTGGTACTGATCGGCACGTCTGAGAAATCTCGTAAAGGCAATCCGCCAAACGCTCGTGACGCGAAAATACAGTAAAAAGACACATCTCCACAATCATGTGTCGCCGGAATTACGCCCTGGTCAGTCCTCGTTCGTGACGAGCTCGTGCTGACCGCAACTCTAGTCATAGCTCTCCTTGCCCGTAATCGTGGCAGCAAAACCATGACTGGTACTGATGAGGCTAGATCGGAATGAATATAATACTGAGCAAAGAAATGTACATCCTAAGGCTTCTTAAGTGGAGTAGCGTATCGTAAATATGCCGCGGAACATACCTACGGTACGTCACTCTACTTTAGTCACCTATTCCATCAACCAAGGGTCATCCTACGCTCTGAAGGTAAAACCTAACGCTCTGATACCAACTTTGTCACGTCCCGAAAGTACGGAATATGACCGGCACTTAAACTACGAACGTCTCGAGGCGTACGTAATCTAAGTAAGCCGAAAACCCAGAAATCCAAACCAAGAAAAGTAGTAGAGTGAAGGAAAACCAATTTAAAACAAGTAGTTTTAATAGCATAAGCCGAATTATGCGGTTTTAAAAAAAACATCAATATTTCCCAAAAATTTCGGCAGAGTCTCCTTTGTAAATACTGGCCCCCAAACGGGATACAACATGAATAGTATACGAAATCAATAAAAGGCATCCCCAAGCGGGAGCTAGCTCTTCGTCAATCGACGGTCACAACCACACAAGTAATATAATATACAACGCCAACGGCGAGGATCAAAATTCAAAAGGAAACTCAAAACTACAAGAAAACCACAGAAATATAACGCGCGACTCTAAGGTCGAAGGAATAACATCACTGGTCTCTATCTCAAAATAATTACATGTTTGGTTGAAGGAACTTCTAGATACAACAGAGTAATAATATACAAGTTATATAATAGAGGGTACGATACAAGTAAACCCACCTACTAGCAAATCACCCGAAGGAAACTATGCCCGTAAGCCGTAAAGAAACCTGTACGGCAAACCTGGAAGAAACTGGGGCACAACGGGGGTGAGTTGCCAACTCGTGAATAGAAAAACATCTACGAAAAGAAATCGCATAAATAACGCACTCCTAGGTCAATGATCATAATATATCCTCAATTATATATATAACATGCAACCTATAACAAGGCTAGGGAAAATATCTAACCCGAGTGTAATCTCATATGCCCGTGTCAGTGCCTCAGGTAGCAATATATCGTATGAATGAGGTATGAATGCATGAAAACAGAATACATGTAAATGAAGAACTGTTTTCATAATTTAGTGAGATTTTCTTTGTATTTTTAAAATGAGGTATCATAAATAAAATCAACATAAAACAGTGCCCAGCATCGACACAAAACAAGTGTCCAAATATCTCGATATCTCTGTATCACAATCTCTATACCTCAATATCTCAAAATCTCAATATCTCAATCACAATATCTAGGGTGCCGTCAATCCAGACCGGCCCCTACCATCCATCTCAAGACCACGACGGTATCCTCCGGATATCCGACGCGTCGGGTAAAATCACCGGTAGGTAGTGCTCCCCTGCCAGGCTCACATCGTCATCATCACACGCTTCTTGCCCCGGGGTACCTTACCGGGTCCACCATGTACCCGAAACGGTTCATCCGTCTCCTCGAATCGGGTCTCGAAATCCATCAGCAAAATCATGGTGGACGACTCATACATCATGGGAAAAACCGTACTTTTTATTTAAAAAGAGAGAAATCAGTTTATATAAGTTTTGCGGTTTTCCCCCCCAAATCCAGAAAATTTCATGGAAATCCGAATCCAAATCATCAATAGCATGTAAAACCATGAATATAGGCATAACAATGAATAACAGTATGCATGAAGTGACAAGTAATAACTACAATGTTAAGCTGGCATATAAGGCAGATACACAGATATCAAGTCAAATTACTAACGAACAAGCTAAGTCAAGCAATAATATTTTCTAAGGTGTACGTGACATGGCAATTACCGATGAAGATGTGTGTGAGCCAGCAAGTAAGTGTACGTGGTACATACGCATCATCGGTAATGGTGCTGGTGTCCTAACAATATGATATCAACATTTCAATAAGAAATTATAACATAAGTATGCGATGCGAAGCGAACCACAATAATAAGCGGGAGCTGAATACTAGACGCAACTGTAACTAACCTGCATTAATCTAATATAAGTCCTACAAATGGTGCCTTTTGAAATAACACGAATCATGGGGTTTTAAAAATAGGGGCTACGGTGTTTTTATGAAAAGATACGTCTTTTGAAATATCCGTAGGATCCCTTGGGCTGTCTTTTAAAATACCCACGATTCGTTAGTTTTTGAAATAGGTAAGAATCGAGTCTAATCTAACAACTAAACTAAACTAAAGGGCTAGGCTAACAAGCTGGGCTACAGGTAATGAAACCGTCTACATCTGAGTCGATCCATATACATACCTGTATACGTATAGTCGGTGATCCCGCCCCAATAATATCATATTCGACACCCTATCTATAATCAGGCATCCCAAATCAAGAGTGCGGATCAATCATCAATATAGCTCGTACGTAAATCCGTCGTACGACATCCCAAATCTGGGTACGGGTCAATATCACATTCATCATACTATTCACCTGGTATCCTCTTTATCACATATCATGATCGGGGTACTGATCTACGTCTAGTACAATATTGATACCGCCTAAGTATGCATGCACGTGTGTGAAATACTACGTCAAGACCCGTTACAACGTCATGTCGTATCTCAAATACGAACCCTGCTATATCACCGATCTCACGTCCTCAATTCAAATCTCATTGAATCATCTTAAATCCCAAGTACTATCCCCATTATCCATGCATGTGTATATGAATGTACATATGCATAGTCCCATACCCACGCATATATACATATATACACATCCCAATCGGCGCACAAGAAGTAATGTATGCAAGTCTGTGTGCGCGTATGTGGGTATAACAACTACTCTAGGGTTTCGCAACTAACCCAAAGCTAATCCATGAACACATAATCATATCATGAATAAACATTCTCGTATCATAAAACACCTATATAAACATATCTATATGAACTATACTACGGACTGCGGGGGTGCTATACGCCATCCACCCGACTTCTCCCCGTAGATATAAATCTACTCACCTGGTCCTCGCTAGCCGGTGCCGACGTCGCCACGCGCTTGCTTGTCGTCTCGAAGTCCACATGGGGTACCTACATATCATAATGCACCGTGTCGTATTAAAACCAAATTCGAAATCGAAACGGCATACGAAAATCAAATCGGCACGCGTATCACGCATAGGTCAAAACCTATTGCCTACGCATGCAAGAATAGCCAAACCAACCCTCGATGTTGATGTACAAACGTCAAACCATCGAGAAAAACCCAAACACTTTCATTTGCACATTCACGAACACTAATTATAATATAAAATATGTTAGAATTCACAAAAACCCCAAATTCACCTTAAAAGCCATTTTTCCGAAAATCTAGCAAGCAAAAATTACCCGTTTTAGTACAAAACTCGACGTTTAAACAAATCTAGCGGCCATAATACTTATTAAATATCTTAAATAAGTCATAAAAACAATTCTCATAATTTAATCTCATTAAATTCCATTAACCCCAAAATTCTAGTTTACAAAATACCCAATTTTTAACAATTCATAGCAAAAATGCACAAACAACAATTTAGCTTGGATTTTGATGAACTAAAAACATTAAACCACTCAATATAATATCTATAATGACATGAAATCTTAATTTGAATTTTATCTCACAAGAATATAATTATTTTGAAAACCTAGTTTACAATTTATATAAATATCACAATTTAAATCAACAAAAAGCAAATTAGCAACTTAATTTGATTTAGCAAAACATTAATATGGCAAATAACTCCCACAACCATAGTCTCACAACACAAAACCCTAACTAGATTTTTCACAAACCCTAATCTAAACCTTCTCTTGCAAACCCACAACTTTCAATTAAACCGAAATTAAGCACCTAACAAGCTTCATTAAGGAATTAAACCAACAATTGAACAATGGGTCAAAAGTTATACCTCACAACCATGAATCAAACTTGAAATCTAGACCTCCAATTTAAAATCCTTGCACCAAGATCCATGCTAAAGAAGATGAGGGAAAATGGGTAGGAATCGGATTTGGATTTTAGCTTGATTTTTGAGGTATTTTGATGAATTTTTGATGCAAAATGAGAGAGGGTGAAAGAGGGGCTGTTGTTGATGCAGGAATTTGGAGGGCTCGGCTGGAATGGGGAGGGGAAATGAGTGAGGGAGGAGAGAGAGTGAGGTGGAGAAAGTGGGAAAGTCAAAGTCCACATTTTCTTTTATCATTTTCTTTTCTTTTCTTCTCTTTTCTTTGTGATTGGAGAGAGAGAGGGGGAGGGCTGTCATGGTGGTGTCAGCCACATGGGGAGAGGGAGAGAGGGTGAGTTATGGGTGTATGGGTTAGGCAAAAAGATAAATGTATTACCCCAATTCCCATTAACACTAATTTCACCGAAAAAAAGCCTTTTTCTTCGATATTTTCTAAACCGTTTTGGAAAACGATTTCATTTCAAAAACCACATGATAAAATTTTATTTAATGTTTTATGGTGCACAAAATTTGTTTGAACTCATTCCAATTTGTAATTTTCCCTAATTAAATATATTAGTGACGACTTAAAATAATATTAAAATAATTAATTTCGGAAAAATTTTCAGAAAATTTGAAATTTCACCAGTGGCTCTATAAACACCAAATACTAGCAACTACATAGCTAGAATATATATATTTAATTTTATAATAAAGATATTTGCATTTTGACTTTTTACAGAAAACCCCCTTATTTTTCCGTTTTTTCGAAATTTCACCGAAACGATTTTCAAAGCGTTACAGATTAGTAGAGAAGTTGGGTGTTCGGTATTACACGGGCTGTGAGAATGCGAAATCGCAATAATTGGCCTTAAGTGCAAGTGGGAGATTGTTGGCTATAGTGCCCTCAAGGTAATTATCATAGTCGCGGACTTGAGATTATGATGATTGAGTGAGGACCTATACCGATAAAACAGTCTTACTTAAGATGATAGTATGCTATCTGGTTTGTCTTTATCATCATGTACATGTTGATAGAGGCATTATGATGGCGATCATATATGTGGGAGCTGGGGTCTATAAGCACATCCTTAAATGTCCCTAATCATAAGAGTATCGAGACCGGGCATCGATACTCCAGTGTAGACTAATGTATACTGATCTAGACCCCGACGAGGGGCGGTGGCCAGGTCTCACAAGCCATTGGTGTTAGCTTGTTCACCTAAGATAGTCTACAGGTGCTCATTGGGTTATGGGTACACTGGACAGACTCGCCAGTAACCTGCTAATTGGTATTATACCTATTGTCAGATAGCAATTCCCAGGTGACATATGTACAGGTTAGTCTGTCGACCTGATATTGTCATTTGTCTCGTGTGAGTTCCCACTGTGCTTTGATTACTACCCTACCACGGCTCAAAGGAGTCGTGCAAACAGGTTTTAGTTGGGTACAGTCCCGAGCCACATGGAGGCAGTGATCGGATCGTCGGGGACTCATCTCTCTCGGTATTGGGGGTTGATGTCGCGTTGTGTACGAATGGCCATCACCATAAATCCATGGCCACGGTGGACGAGAACTACCGATCCAGGATCGATAGTTTCTCAGGTGGTGATAGGTTTCATGCCGACACTAAATATCGCGTTGTTAGGGCTCTGACTTTATCCACCCCCCTAGACTCGATATGCGATACTCTTAGACGAACAGACTGGACTGTACGGATATTGTCACTGTCAGATTCAGTAGGGGTTCAGGATGAGTTTGCTCGTCGGCCTCCCTTTCGCTCAATACCTGGGTAGCCGTTATGTACAGCTAGTGCCGCTGACGTGCTTGTGGTTAAACCCACTGCCAGCGTATTGACGAATCTTTAAAGTCCCACACAGAGGGTTTTCGCGGTTCAGGCGATATGGTGTACATGGCGTATGTTGATACATACAGGTGTCCGATTAAATATGTGCACTTGCTGCGCAGACATTGATTGGACGGTTGATAATACTAGCGGCTTAGGATTAAGCCGGATTATTAAATCGGATTTTGATTTAATAATTTATATATGTATTTTTATATACGTATTCTAGTATTATTGTTCGCTATTCGTTTTCTTTCTTGGCTACTCGTATTTTTGGTACGAATACGCGTATATGTATTTCGATACATGTACCGGGAAGTATTCCGTATTTTCTACGGAATAGCTTCTAGAAGGCGCCGCCTCATTTATATGATTTTCCATTTATGGAAATTCATTTATCTTATAAATGAGGTGGAGGGTATGAGGTGGCATGTGCATAGTATTATGCATAGTCTTAAGCATGGAGCAAAGTATTGTGTGCAATTGTTTAATTGGAAAATGAAATGGGACATTTTTGTGAGGATGAGAGAGAGGGGCCGGCAACTAATTGGAGGGGGGTTCTTTTCATTTGGAAATTGGATGATTACATTATCACAACACTAGCCTCCTCACTCTCTCACTCTCATTCTCACAAATACTTAGCCAATTCTTTGCTCATGCCAAAAACTTCATCACCTCTTTCATCTTCTTCTTGAGTTGCTCCATGGAGCACATGGATGAGAGAAAAATTATAGTGACACTTTCATACACCCCCACTCTCCATCGCTAGCAACTTTGGAGCGTCGGTTGCCTCGATCGTCAAGGCTGGAGCTTGCGCCGTTTCCCTCAGGTGGATCATCGGAGATGGAGGAAGACCGGTAACCAAACTTCGTCAAAGAACCGCTAGGAGCTTGGAATGAAGACCGAAGGACTCGGATCAACTTGGTATAATAATTCTAACTCTTAGATTAGCTCGCTAGATTTGGGTTTAAGGTCGATCCATAAATCGGGTAACGGTAGCGCTGGTTTTAGAAATTTTTGTTCCGCATTTTGGCCGCGTTTTGATGGCCGGGGCGCTGTCGTAACCCTTCACTAAGGTGGTTGCGGATTCCAACTGTTGTAGTTTTTCACTTTCTTTTATGCGACCGTAAGTGTAATATGTGGTGTATCGCGGGTTTCGGTGCTATATGTCAACGACAATTGGGATACGCATATTTACTTACGTTGATAACATGTGATGTTATGTGTTGTTGTGATATGTTATATTAGATCGTCGTGTTTTGAATAGCCGGGGGTTTATGTGAGATGAGAGTTTTTCAGTTTTCATTCATTTAAAATTCTTTGTATATAATATTTTTTTATTGGGGCACTTCCGAGTTGAGGATGATGTCACCATTGTATATTATTTACTTTTCCGCATTAGGATAGACCCAAGGCGGGGAGAAAAAGTAACCGGGTTCTAGGGTCCAGTGGGAGACCATTTCGAGGAGTCGAGACCGGGTCTCCTGACTCTAGAATTGGCAGGGTTACATGCCGCTCTCGTAGGGGTCTAGGAATGTGGGCTTGGCTATTCATCTTGACCGTGGAATCCGTGTTTTATACTGGCTTGAAATAAAACACGGAAATCCTAGTATATCCAATATTTCATGTATGTTCTTCTGCTGCAATGTTCTGTGATGAGATCATATTACTGCCTGAGACGAATGTTTATATAATATATATGAGATATATATTGTATATTGTTGATTTCGTTTCAAATGTGATGCTTGTGAAGAATAATAAATGGGACTTCATTAATGAGATCAATGAAATAAAAGAAACCTAAAGATGTTGTAAAAACTTGTTTCGAAAACTGGTAGCTCTAGTTCTTGCTTTGTATAGCGGTATTCCTTGTAGAATATCCAGCACCTTATTCGATAAGGAAAGAGCCGAGATCCCTTCACCGGGAGTGACCTCTTTAGCAAAACTAGCAGATGCTACAAATTCGGTTTGTCTTTTGATTGCTTTTATAGTTCTTGCTTTGCACAGCGGTATTCCTTGTAGAATATCCAGCACCTTATTCGATAAGGAAAGAGCCGAGACCCCTTCACCGGGAGTGACCTCTTTAGCAAAACTAGTAAAAGCCTAAAAAACACTCCTTTTCAAAAATCACTCGATTCTACAACGATATCAAGTTCATTACGCAAAAGGTTTTCTTAAAAACCTGTCGTAGCCCTCCGTCATTTGAGGAAGTAGAGTACTTAGTATTCGTGCTGCGTATGTCGACTATAGTTGAGGCGTAGTGTACGGTAGCTAAGTGATGTCTTCCTACACAGCATATAATGCGATTAATTAGGACAGTCATGTGATTATGTTGACCATAGTTGAGGGTCATGTGGGTGGGTCTAATTAATCATGAAATGACGGGTAGAACTTGACTAGTGCTTATGATATGTTGACCATAGTTAAGGTCATAAGTACTAGGGGTAAAATATTATTGGGAATTTCAAATGTTGAAATTTGCAATGAGATTGCATACCTCCTATGAGATAGTTGGATCTCGATACCCACTGCGAGTAAGAGTTACTCCTGGGAGAGTTTTACACATTAAAATTAGCCGATCAAGTAGGTGTCTAGAAAGGTGATAACGGGGTTACGTCTCTAAGAAAATGAGGTTTATTTTAATTAGGTCCGTGCGAAAGCACGAGGAACCTCCCTCAAAGTACCGACACTGGCCTGACTGAAAGATTGGCGAACTTGTAGAGTGTAATTAATCCCGGCTAGTCTTACCTTTTAGGGTTTAAAGGAAGATTTGACTAAAAACAGTGTGAGACATCCTGATTAGATATATTAATAACCAATCTAATCTTGCAAGAGCATACGCTGAGTGTTTTCTTCTCTCTCTCTCCAGGTAGCGACCATGTCACGTCTTAATCAAGATTAATAATACGGATGAATTAACCGAACCCACTTGTTTAACTGAGCTAGGGAACGTTGGACCCGCTCCAACTTATAATTCTTATAAGACTGAGCAGGAAATAGGGGATTACCAGGATTCCCGTGCCACCCAAACGAAGAAAGTGCATGATGATGCATCTTCTTCGGTTGTGTTCATTACCAAGAACCATTTCTCAGTATCCTATACGTCCTGGGTATGAGATACCGGATCAGGATCCCGCATATGTAATCTGTTACATGGGCTATGGATAGGTAGAGAACTGAGAACGGGTGATAAGTTTCATGAGATGAAAACGGTGCAACTGTTGCAGCCAAATAAGTTGGCAGTTATCACCCTGTATTACTAAATACATTGACTCCGAACGAATGCTATTAGATACCGAACCTGATATACAACATCATATCAGTCTCTTTATTTTGTAAAGAAGGATATAATTTTGTATTGTTGGATAATGTTTTGAACATTTCCTATATCAAGAGTTGATCGGTTCAGGCATGTTATCTAAAAGCATATACGTTCTAAATCAAACTACAGTTCTTAATGTACAGAACACACACAAGAGGAAGAGTTCAAAAATGAACGAATCCTTCTTGAGGCATTGTAGACTAGGTCATATCAATAAGACCAGACTAGCTGAAGTTATATTTAGATGCATATTTAAATCTGTTTGAATTTACATCTTATGAAACTTGCCAGTCATGTCATAAAGATAGAATGACCATAGCTCCATTTATTGGAAATAGAGAAAGAGTTATTGAACTCTCAGTATTGATACATGATGATATATGAAAGTCCCCTGTCTACACATGCCAGGACTGGTTCTTTGTACTTTATTATATTCACTGATGGTCTCTCAAGATTCGCACATGTGTTCCTATTGAAACATATGTCTGAAGCTTTTGAGAAATTCAAAGAATATAAGTTGGAAGTGGAGAACCAAAAACATGTATAAGTATTATGTCCTATGATGAGATCAGGGAGGAGAATACTTGAGCACGGAATTCCTAGACTATTCTAAAGTAGAATGAGATTCTCTCTCAGCATTACTCCTCCGTATACACCACAGCACGTTGGTGTATTGGGGCGGAGCAAATCGCACCCTATGTGATATGGTGCGCTCTATGATGAGTACTACTGAGTTTCCTATTTCCTTTTGGGAGTTATGAACTTGAGAAGCTGCATACCTATTGAATAGGGTTCCAATCAAATCAGATGCCTATCACTCCATATGTGATATGGAATGGGAAAAGACCATATCTTAAGAATGTTAAGATTTGGGGTTGTCCGGCCTATGCCTAAAAGCAAAATCCGGAAAAGCTCGAGGCAAGGTCGGTTCTGTGGAAGTTTGTTGGATATCCTAACCATTAGCAAAGGAATATCTTCTACCACATCGAGAAACAAAAGATGTTTTGTTTCTCAGCTTGCCACCTTTGTGAAAGGGTATTTCTTGTGAAGAAATTAGTGGTCGTGAGGTAGAACTGGAAGGAGTTCCATCTATACAAACTGCAGCTGATGATTTGGTAGAACCTGAGGATTCAATAGTTCCCGACAAACCTCAGCCTCTCCGCCGATCTAGTAGGGATCCTCACCCACCTGAGAGATACTTCGGTTTTCTCTATGACAGTGGGAGAGAGGATTGCATCATGAGCTGATGACCCAACTAGTATCGAGTAGGCCATCAGGAGTGGGGATTTTTTAAGAATGGCTGGATGCTAAACGATCTGAGATGGAATCCATATACACCAACAAAGTATGGACTTTGGTTGCTTTATCTGAAAGGTTAATTCCCCATCAGGAGCTAGTATATCTTGAGAAGATTACTTGGTGTACATGGAAAAGTTGAGACTTTCAAAGCTATGCTTAAGTCCATCCAGATCCTACTTGCCATTGCTACATACCATGACTATGATATCTGGTGGTTGGGTGTCATGACTGCTTTTCTAAATAGTGATTTAGAATAGAGTGTCTATAAGTACACAGCCAGAGGGCTTCGTAGACAGTGGGAGCAGCGAAAACATGTGCAAGGTGCTTTATGGGTTAAAGAAGGCATCGCGGAGTTGGAACGTCTGTTTTGATGTAGTAGTCAAAGTGTTTGACTTCATCAAAATGGTAGATGAACCTTATATACACAAAAATGGCAGTAGGGAGTATGATGGTGATCCTCGTATTGTACGTGGATGACATACTCTTGATAGGAAAGGAGTTTCTTATGGATCTCCTCTTATCACAAGGATTCTCCATATAGGATCAAGGTGATACCTCCTAAATCCTGGGTTATGGTTCTATGTGATAGATCTAAATGGATGTTAGGATTCTCACTAGGTGTAGTGAGATGGTATCAATCAATCCTGGGGAGAATCACTAGAAAGGTTCCAGGGTGATAAGGACGACTGAATGTCAGTCACAGGCATTGTCCTTACCATCAGGAGAGGGACGGTATGTTGGAAGAGTTCCAAGCTAGATACCGTAGCAAACTAGACGATAAAGGCTCGATACATCACTACCAAGGATGCTACCAAAGAAATAGTCTGGATATACACTAGTTCATGAGATGAACTTCGTTCCTACCATTGTGTAACAATGGAGTTGTGGCTTTGGCCAAGAAACCCCCGTCCCATCTGTGATCCAGACATATTCTTAGGCAGTATCACCTGATCATGGAGATGGTTGATCTCCAGGGAGATCTAGGTTCAGGAGAGTAGACACAGAGGACAACACGGCGGATCCACTCACAAAGGCCTATTCCCAGGAGAGACTTTTATGGGATGGTTGAGTATGAAATACTTCAACCACTGCTGATTGTTGCGTATAGGATACCACAACTGATGGCCCTAGTGCAAGTGGGAGATTGTTAGTAATATGTATGCCCTAGAGGCCATTATTGTACATGCGATGTATATTATAGTGGATGCTTGGACATATATAGGGAGGACTTTCTTTCTCGACATGATTGTATGCTATCTGGTTGCTCTTTATCTTAACATGTGGACTTGTATTGTTTACTGTCTTCCTCTCACATGTTGATAAAGCCCTTAGGATATGTACTTGACTACTAGGACTATGATGCAGATCATACTAGTGGGGCCAGTGTAGTCAAAGAGTACATCCTATAACTATTCCTAGTCGAGGGAGTATTAAGACTGGGCATCGATACTCCAGAGTAGACTAGTGTATACGCTTCTCGACCCATGTGATGGGCGATGGATGATCCCATATCCATTGGTGTTTGACATCAGAGAAGGTATTCGGGTGCTCAGTGGAGACTGGGTACACTGAACGGACTCACCGAGAACTCCTATATGGTATTGTACCTATCGTCGGATAGCAGTTCTCTGGTGACACTGGTACAGGTTAGTCTGTAGACCCGAGATCGTCATAGAGTCTTGTATGATTCCCACTGTGCTTTGATTTCTACCTTACCACGTTCATGAGAACGTGCAAAACGGTGGCTTTTGGGTACAGTCCCGAGTCACATGGAGGCAATGAGCGATAGGAGGGTACCGGGAGAAGTTGTTTCTTTTCCAGAGCAAACTTCTAATGCGTTGAAAGAAAGAGCTCCTGATGCCTAGGCTGTTGCGACAGTGGAATAAATAGGAGAAAGGGAAGAGGAAAATCTTTTGGCTAGTGCTCAGATTGGAACCATTTAACTGCTTATTTTTTTTAGATCTGGGGAGTTTCGTCTCTCCAGGTATAGAGAGTTGATGTTGCGCTATGCTCGATTGGCCATAACAGGAAATCCCTGGCTAGGGTTGCTAAGATCTACTGGTAAGTGTTATCAGTGGTTTCTCGGACAGTTATGGACCATGCATCGGCATGACTTATCAGGCTATTGGGGTCTGACGTTATACCACCCCCAGGCTGTGATATGCGACATATCAGACGAAGAGACCGGACTGTACGGTAGTGTAACGATTGGATTCGCAGGAGTACGAACAAACTTTCTTATTGATCTTCTGATCGCTCAATACCCGGATGGTCGTTACGTTTAGCAGACCGCTTGAGCTTGTGGGTGTTTGATATGATCGTCACCTACTGCCGGCGTATTGACGAGTGTTTAGAGTCCTACACAGAGGTTTCCTGGCTTAAGCGAAACGGAGTAGGAGCGTATATGTGATATGTGCGGGACCGAGATTAATGTGAGTATGTGATACCGCATTCTATTCTCGCTATGTGTGACATGATTGGTTATATGTGATATAGCCGAGTTATCGGATCAAGAGTTGATTCGATAAGATGTTGCATTTGATATTAGTCGGTTATATGTGATATAGCTGGATTATTAAATCAAGAGTTGATTTGATAATTTAATGTATAATTATATATTTGATATATTATATTAAATTAACTAATATTTAGCTCACTAATGATTTCTTTTCTCACTAGATATGCACATTGTATATATGTGATATGTATATTTGTGTACATATATTGTGTCATGTTTGATGATACATACAAGATGGGTGTATGAGATTAATAATATGCTAGGGTTAAGTTAGGGTTTCTATTTATGTTAAGCTAATTCAAAAGAGATTGACTTTGTCATGGTAAAGCTTGGACAAAAGCTTTTGGATAAGCTTTGACAAAGTCAACACTTTTGTCTAGTTAAAGATATTTATCAAACCCAACCCTTAACCATAGTGTGGAGTTAATTCTCTACATGAGTTAGGCATGATAGCTTTAACTCAACCATGGGTGTAATAATTCATTTGGATGAATTATTCATGAGTTCTTCTTCTTCTTCAAGCTCCATGAAAAGCTTTCTAGCTTCAATGGAGGTATGAGAAATAATGTGAGAAAATCAATTCTAAAGTGAGCCCACCTCTTACTTCTTCATCCTCTACCACTTGCCACGTAGTAGAGTGTGTTCTCTTCACAAAGTTTATGACCTAGGGAAGGAATAGCTTGAGTTAGTGTCTCCTCGACGTAGATCATCTTCGGCCTCGAAGTCATCGAAGCAAGCACGTTCGTTTCTTCATAGAACCTCTCTAGAGTCCGGAGTTTACGATCGCAGCGAAGGGGACTACTACACGAAGCTATTTGAAGTGAAGGACCTGTCTACAAAGGTTGTATTCCTTGCTCACTACTTATTGCAAAGTGTTTGCATATGTTTACTGTATATTTCTAGTTAACGATTCATGGTTAGGGTTAGCTAGAATGGCAAAATTTTAAATATGGCATGGACGATGCCTCCCGAAACCTTGCTGCCGTGCTAGGCAACCCTACACGGATGATGTGATTTTTGCACTCGGTATAGCTCACATGTGCTTGCAGTGCATTAATACGGATTTGTGCACATAGTTGTTCACGTTTTTGATTTATACACCTTGGTACATTCGGTGTCGTTTTTATACGTATTTGAGTTATTAATGTGAGTTTCGTGCCTTGATTGCACCGTACTTGTGTTTCGCGCATTTGATGCACCAGATTTGAGATTTTCGTGCACAATATTTGCACCAGATATTGTTGTCGTACACACCCGTTGCACTGGACAGATGTTTTCGTGCACACTTGTTGCACTTACTTTTGCTTTTGTGCATATTGTGGCACCTGTATTCGGAATTGATTCCGTGCGCACCGGACGCACGAAATTGTTGGATACTCCTTTTGAGGCTGATTTTTCTTTTGAGCACTTTGTTTTCGTTTTGGGCACCATATTATATAATGGCCAAACGGGACTGATCTGAGGACAGTACCTGAGTACTTTGCATGCATTAAAAGTTTACCAAGAGTTTTTTGAAAAAGAGCTATAGTCTCGCTATTTCCTACGTGTCCGTGAGCGACACGAACGTTTTTAAAGGAAAACCTTTTGGGATATTTTGAAACGACGGAACGTATATTTAGCAAAACATATATGGACATATATTATTATTTTACAAATGAGCGTCCGTCACTTGTGCCGTGAATTACGCATTCACGCGGCGATTCAGAAAAGATTTTGCATGTGTTTTATTCAGTTTTGGAGATTTTTTTTTCAAGGATGCGTACTATATATGTATAATAGTATTTGACTAATGTATATTGGATTTTATTAGTGGATTTCGAGATCTGCAACTCCATGGTAACTCCGATGATATGCGTGCAAATCCGATGGTTTGCGTGACGCTTGACGGAGTTCGATTTTGAGTTTCATACTCGTTTTTCAGGCACACGCGATGTTAGTTATGTATATACCCTAGAGGCCATTGTTGTACATATGATGTATATTATAATGGATGCTTGGATATATAGAGAGAGGACTTTCTTGCTCGACATGATAGTATGCTATCTGGTTTCACTTTGTCTTAACATGTTGACTTGTATTAGTTTACTGTCTTGCTCTCACATGTTGATAAAGCCCTTAGGATCTGTACTCGACTACTAGGACTATGATACAGATCATACTAGTGGGGCCAGGGTAGTCTACGAGTACATCCTATAACTGTTCCTAGTCGAGGGTGTATCGAGACAGGGCATCGATACTCCAGAGTGGACTAGTGTACACGCATCTTGACCAATATGATGGGCGATGGATGATCTCATATCCATTGGTGTTGGATATCAAAGATGGTGTATGGGTGCTCAGTGGAGACTGGGTACACTGAACGGACTCGTCGAGAACTCCTAGATGGTATTATACTTATCGTCAGATAGCAGTTCTCCGGTGACACTGGTACAGGTTAGTCTGTAGACCCTAGATCGTCATAGAGTCTTGTGTGATTCCCACTGTGCTTTGATTTCAACCTTACCACGTCCATGAGGGCATGCAAAACGGTGGCTTTTGGGTACAGTCCCAAATCACATGGAGGCAATGAGCGATAGGAGGGGTTTCGTCTCTCCCGGTATAGGGAGTTGATGTTATGCTGTGTTCGATTGGCTATAACTGGAAGTCCCTGACCAGGGCTGATATGGAGTGGTACTGGTAAGTGTTATCAGTAGTTTCTCGACCTGTTATGAGCCTTACATCGACACGACTTATCGGTTACTGGGGTCTGACGTTTACCACCCCTAGACATATGCAACATATCAGACGAAGAAATCGGACTGTACGGGAGTGTTACTGATTGGATTCACAGGAGAATGTACAGGCTTGCATGTTGATCTTCTGATCGCTCAATACATGGGTGGCTGTTACGTTTAGCTGACCGCTTGCAGCTTGTGGGTGTTTTATATGATCATCACCTACTGCCGGCGTATTGACGATTCTTCAGAGTCCTACACAGAGGTTTTCTGGCTCAGGAAAAACGGAGTAGGGGCACATATGCGATATGTGCGGAACCGAGACTAATACAATATGATATACCGTATTCTATTCTTGCGATATGTGATATCGTCCGGGTATATGTGATATAGCCGGGTCATCGGATCAAGTGTTGATTCGATGAAATGGTACTTGTTATATTAGCCGATTATATGTAATATAGCCGGGTTATCGGATCAAGTGTTGATTCGATAATTTAATGTATAATTATATATGAGATATATTACGTTACATTAACTAATATAAGCTTGCTTTATTGATTCTTTTTCTCACTTTGATAATACATTGATGTATATGCGATATATGTTAATTGTATTATTTTCTATTGTTATATTATATATTATATATGTGATATATAATATTGTAACATGCAAGGTTAAAATTGCAACTAGGGTTTATGAGACTTGAACCATGCTAGGTTTTGATTAGGGTTTATAATTTTTATTAAGGAAATACAAATAATGGTGGAATTATCCATGGTTGATATTTTGATGGAAGCTTATAGGCTTCTTTGACTTTGTCCACCATTTTTGTCTTCCTTAAGATATTTGTTGATGTAACTCTAACCATAGCAAACGGTTAAGTCTCTACAAGGGCTAAGGATGTCATTTTTAACCCATGGTTGCAATTGTAACCTTACAACAATTCATTACTCATCACAAAAGCTTTCTTCTTCTTCCTCCTTGAAAAAGCTTTCTAGCTTTTTGTGTTGTGATGATTTAAAGTGAGAAATTGAAAACAAAAGAGAGCAAAATTCCTACTTCATCATCCTCATCAATTCTAGCCACTTAGATTAGGGTGTTCACTTCACTAATACTTCATTAGAGAAGTGAAATCTTGGGTTTGTGTAACGTTTTAGAAAATCGTTATGCGAATTTTTTTTCCGTTTTAGGGTAAATTTGTCGGTATTTTCCGTTTTAACCCGACTGTGATCCAACGTCCATATAGACTTGTCAGCACCTAGTTTAGCTAAAATAAAGCTAGTGCACAAGCTTTGGGGGTATATGGGACGTTTTGGTTCAATTTGATTTTTTCCCAATTTAAATATTATTTTAATGTGGTATTTACATTTTGGGAAATTTCTCCAGAATTGGAATCTTTTCAAGTAAATCAAGTTGGGTAAAACAAAACTTTCCTTATAATATCTAGATTTTTGTTGTGCATGGGTTTTAAAGTTTTTAAAGGATAAGAAAAGAATGCATGAGGTGGCTTCATGCATGAATGTGCATGTGAATGCATTAAAGTGCATTTATTGATGAGAAAAGCTAGAAAACCCTACACAATTCCCTCACCTTCCTCAATTATTGGCCGAGCCTCCTCTTTCCTCTCCCTTTGAGTTTTCCTTCTTCATTTTTCATCAATTCAAAGCTAGTAAATCACCAAAATTTCCAAAATAAATCACAATATTACATCAAGTCTTGGTTTTTGCTTCTTGTTCACTTGGAGCTAGGAAAGCTTGGATCTTGGGAGCTAACTTTGATAGGTATAATCCCTAATATGTTAATTAAGAGTTTTTATAATGGGTAGCTCATTGGTTATTGTTTAGAACACGTTAGATATCGATTTGTGCAATATTGTATTTTTTTATGTCCTTTTTGAGTCTCTGTGATCTGCTGTGATCTGAGATTTTTAGTGTTTGACCAAACAAGATTTTTATGATGTACTAGTGACCCTGGAGCACCACCTGAGACATGAGTACCATCCCACTGGCCATGGCCGGTGACTCAAGGCGAAATTCCGGCACGCCGGCTATTGAGGGAAGTGTTGGGGTTTGGTTTTTGTGGGTAGTTGTCTGCTGTGGTTTATGGGTGTTTGGTACTGTTTACTTTTTTAGTATTTACAGTATGCAAAATCTGGGATCGTTTTCCTATAATCTATTGTTTTGTGTCTGCAGGATACGTTATACGACACGAATTGTGCACTTTGTGTGATTTTGCTCTTAAGTTGTTTTCGTCGTGTCGCTACGCACGTTAGCCACAATACGATTACTTGAGAGTATGTTTTGTGTTGTTGCATCGGTTAAATATAGTTTGTGCATGTTTTGGGTCTATTATTAATGTATACTTGCTTTATTGTTTTGATGTGGTGGGTTCACAGGCGGGGACTTCGGACACATCTACAAGGGGAAAATAAGTGGTTGGCTTCACTTAGCCAGGAGCGTTGGTGAGTAGATTTATCATCTACAGGGGAATTGCCCACATGGCGTTATGCGTCTGGGCTAGAAATGACTTAACTTGTTGCATATTCTAAGTCATATTTAGAATTGCGCATTTACCCTACTGTTTAGTAAATTGTTGTGCTTGGACTAGTATCCTTAGGACACTGCACTATTATTGACGACTCATATTGCATGAGCACTGATTGTATGCCACACACACCGTCAATAATTTCCATGTCACGTACAACCCACTTTTAGATATGATAATGTTTGGTTAGGGACATTATGACCTTGATTCATATTTCTTATCGCATATGATATATATAGTTACCTGTATACCTATAGAGTATTGTACCATTAGTGATAGGTACATACACACTTCATGACATAGCTACAAGTATACCTTGCACACATACATCACTTATACCCAGGGGTATATTACATCATTACTCATTGGTAGATACATATACCTTGCTATATCTTATGTTTACACATATACCTGTTTATAGCTACATGTTTAACTTTACTTGATGTTATATAGACTTGGAGAAATTAGGAACCGCATGATTTATATGTTAGCTTGTTGCAGTTAAATAGCGGCTTTTCCTTTATATGCTCGCATTTCATATTTATGATGCGTATATTATATTCATGGATTTTCGCATTGAGATATGGATTTTTCATGATGTTTTCTGGATTTGGGGACCGTGGTAGTTTCATGAAATTATGTATTATTTGAAAAACCCAGTTTCCCTTGATATAATATTTCAGCAGCCACCAAGAGATTTATCGATTCGGATATATATATACCCCATGCGAGGAACGGAGGGAGCCGTGTGCGAGTACATGGTGGGGCCCGGAGGTTCCCCGGGGAAAAAAATCTCAGTGAGGAGATGAGTTAGTGGGGTAACCATACTTTCCGGTGACATTACCAATGACTCGGCGATTATCATGGGGATACCGACGGGAGTCATGTGCGTACGGATACGTCGAGAGGCGAGGGTCAGAGCTACGCACTCGAGATTTCGAGATAGCGTATGATACGTACCTATCAGGGAGCCAGTCATGGAGACAGCACCTGATAGATCAGCCTTTCTGTGTCGATACTTGACACATTGTTTTCATGATATTTTACTCCTAAGTATATATATATATTAGTGGAGTGGGACGCTAATATATATGTATACATCATCATATTTATTCATGCAAATATAGCTAGGATATACGAGATGCACTTGATCTTGGATTTAGGACATTTGTGATTTACTTGATATTGAATACAGGATATATATGAGATTTGTTGATTTTGTACATTCAGGATATATGAGATTTACTTGATATTGTACATTCAGGATTTATGAGACTTATATGATATGAGAGCCAATTTGGGGGGCTGATTTGAGGAATTGGGATTTGGATTGTCTTGATAGATTTTGATCCTACCACGATGTCAGGATTCCGTGGAAATGACATATTTCATTCCATACTCCACCTTTATTATTTATGCACTGCTTCATGTATTAGTAGTACCTGTTAGTGTACCTTTCATGACTGTTGCATTTACATACCTTTATTTATATGCATTACATCATGTATTAGTAGTACCTGTTAGAGTACCTTTCATGACTGTTGCATATATACTTTTTCATACCATTATTGCATGATTATTGCATACCGATTGTCATATCATTACTTCATGTACTTCTAGTACCTGATAGAGTACCTTACATGACTGTTACATATATATCGTTATATTATTGTTTCATGTATTAATTGTACCTGCTAGTGTACTTTTCATGATTTTTGCATTACATATGACCATTCATGGCTATCAGATGCTTATGTTAGATTCGCGCTGTACGTACATACACGCGATTACCTGCTTATGTTATTTTACTATTCACGAGTTGACAACTCACCCCCGTTGTGCCACAGTGTTTTGCAGGTGTTCCTCAGGATAGTCAGAGGCAGGGCTAATTTCATCCATCGTATAATCTTTGCTGCGGATACCGCTTCGCCTGACAGTGTGCAGTTTTGCTTAGGTAGGTTTTGAGGTTATCCAATGTTGCTTATTGTATATTCGTTGTATCATGTACTCTCCATCTACCATTATCTTGTATGACTTAGAGACTTGATGTGGGGACGATATTGTATATTATTTTGTGACTTGGAGGTTTTTATGCAGTTTTATTTATATCGTCTCTTTCTTCGCTACGGCGTCGTATATCTGTTGTGGTGGTTGTTGTAGGGTTGCTAGACACTCTAACAAGGTTCTGCAAGGCATCAACCATTCCCAATTAAAAATTTAGCCGTGCCGAACAACCCTAAACAAGATCTTTGCTAGATAATTAGGGTTTCACATGCAAGTAAATACCATTTACGACTAAGTGAATACGAAATACAACCTTTGTAGATCGGTCCTTCACTTCAAAAGCTCCTTGTTGTAGTCCTTTCGCTGCGATCATGGTCCTCCCGGGCTCTTGCATGGCTTCACGAGGCAGAAGGAGCGTCCTTGCTTGAAGTCTTCGAGGCCGAAGATGATCTACGTCGAGAGAATACGAACTCAAGCTTCTTCTTCACTAACTAGAGAATTAGTGAAGCAAACACCCTAAACTAAAGTGCTAGTCGAGTAGAGGTTGAGGAAATAGGAAGTGGGTACACCTTAGAATTATTTATCTCACATTTATTTCTCACTTAATCAAAACCTAGAGAGCTTTTGAGCTCAAGGAAGAAGATGAACAAATAATGAGATGAGGATAATGATCAAGTGAGTGAGCTAACCATGGGTGAGTGAGTATCATATACTAACTCATGTAGAGACATCACCATGGCTAATCCAAATGGTTAGGTTAACAAAAAATCTAAAGTAAAGACAAAGTTAGTGGACTTTGTCAAAGCAAAGCAAGCTTCTACAAGCTTCATGCTCTTTCCAAATCTCCACTAATTTTGTAATTACCTTAAATAATTATAACCCACCATAATAAATAGAATGGTGTATGTCTTACACACCCATGAATGATGTATCAACAACCATGATACAAAAAGAAAACACATTTTAATATATATACGCACATAGTATTCGTATGCACATTTTGGGATTGATTTCATATGAAGCAGTACGTTTTTGTGATATTTGCGATTTGTTTTCGTACTGAGCAGGACTAGTCAGAGGACAGTGCCTGAATATATTTTGCATGCATTGATAGTTATCGAAGGAATTTCCAAAAAGCGAGCTATAGTCTCAGTATTTATCTGCGTGCCTGATATGACACGAAACGTTTAAAACAAGGAAACCCTTCTAAATTGTTTCCAAAACGGCGGAACGTACATATTAAACAAAAGATATATGTATATGGTTATTTTCTTACGATAGACGTCCGCCACTGTGCAGTGTTATGCGCATTGCACAGCGACTTTAAAACATTTGGCATGCATTTCCTTTTGATATTTACATGTATAGATTCGGTATTTACATGTATAGTTCCGATTTATAGCATATCGGTTTTGCTTTGGATTGGGCATTCATGCCTTTACCATGACTCCGATTATTGCGGGACGCTTGACGGAGTTCTGATTTTGAGTTATCTGCTCACTACTCACACGCACGCATTGCGCTATGATGCGTTTTATGTATTGATGATTTCGGAGCCCCGATGACTTGGACATTTTATTGAAATGTTTTAGAATTTGGAGGTTTAAATTTAAATTCGGGGACCGAATTTCTTTAAGGGGGGAAGATTGTAACATTTCAAAAAAAACAAAATATTATTTTTGGGAATTTTATAATTTAATATTATTTTTAATGAATATTTTAATATTTCGGTATAATTAAATACCGATAAATGGGGGAAATTTTGGAAAAATTATGGAAAATTCTAAAATAGGGTATTTTATGGAATTATGCCATTTTTAAGTTTTTATGATTAGTTTGACACTAATTTAGTGCTAATCACGATTAAAAATCGCTAATTGGATTTTTGGCATATTTGTGCAAAACATGCACATATCATTTTTGTGCTCTACACTTGTGCATTTCTACCATATCACTTTGGGTTTACTATTTAAGTAAGAAGGATTTAGAGGGAAAAGAAAAAGAAAAGAAAAGGAAAAAGGTATCATGATTATGAGAGAGAAAGTGAGGGTCAACCTTCTCTTTGAACCATGCCTCCCTCATCATTTCCTCAACCCTTTTCTCTCTCCCCCTCCATGAGTGCTACTGCTGCCCCTTTCCCTCTTCTTCCTCCACCTTCAATCCCCCATAACACCATGGAAACAACCCCGAAACCCCATTTTGACTTCACAAACTTGTTCATAAGCTCGAGAGGATCGCATTGGACTAAGAAAGAGTGGATCTTGAGGATTTTGAGCAACTCAAGAAAATTCTTGAGTTGCCAAAGGAGGTAATTTCTGCACCCTTAGTATAGTATTCCAATTCCTTGTGCATCTATACTTGGTTCATGTTGATATTGGGTAGTTTTGAGGACTTGAGAAATTCCAAGTTAGGATTTAGGGTTTGATCTGAAATCAAAAGTGAAATTGAGACTTGTTGTGACCTTAGAACCCCTGTTGTGATGTTATTTTGGACCCAAACCTGAATTAAAACCCGAAATACGAATTTAGTGAATCGATATCGGGAAAAACTGTAAATCTGGGAGTGTTTTTCTAGGTCTGCTATCACCCGAGACACCTGAAAATAAAATTGATTTGACAGAGAGATATGCAGGCACCCTGGAACTACCACACAAAATCGTAGCCCCTATCTCCTTTCCCAGGCCGCAGATAAATCCCTTCTGGCCGCAATTTGCGGCCAAACCAGGTTGGAACCCCCTCATTTTTGTTCTGTAGCCTTTTACCCTATAAACTTGACCTTTGGTATATGCAACTTTGACCGATTCCATCTAGGGTAGAATCTGGGGTAGTTTTCTTGTGTTGGCGCATGGTTTACGACTTGTTTTAGCATGGATTTTGGTATTTGGTGATTCGTTTCTGTCGGGTGGCGTTTGAACGTCAACGGCAAAGAGTTATTGATCGTGTTTGCATGCGAGACTATAGGTTTTTACCTATGGGCGTAGCGTATGCCGTTTTGGTTTCCGATGTGATTTTCATGTGCTTTAGCGTTTGTGATATCCTTGTAGGTACCCCACATGACGTCGAGGCGTTGAAGATAAAGACGGTGACATCGGCATCGGCACACGAGAAGCAAGGTGAGTAGATTTATATCTACGGGGAGAAGTCGGG
Organism: Agapanthus africanus; assembly: GCA_030015575.1. NCBI lineage: Eukaryota > Viridiplantae > Streptophyta > Magnoliopsida > Asparagales > Amaryllidaceae > Agapanthus > Agapanthus africanus. The sequence continues at coordinate 326,981,315 of CM057337.1, forward strand.
TGGATGGCGTATAGCACCCCCGCAGTTCGTGGTTGTAAGTGCACGGCGGCGCCCCGGCCGTCAATCCGACGGCCAAATGCGGAAGCGGTGATAAACTTTAATTTCGCAAACTTAGCAAACCGGCACCACCGCGCACTAAACCCCGGATCGGGCCATTAAACTAGATCTAGCTAACTACAAGACGGGTTAGAGATATACCGAGTGATCCGAGTCCTCCGGTCTTCTCGCCGTCGTCCCGATCTCCCGCGGATCCTCCGGTCGTCACATCCTTGCCGGAAGGGCACCACATCGTCTGCATCTTTTACGGGCTCCCACCTCAATACCGAGGCAACTCGGGCGCGAAGTTGGCTGGCCGACGCGTCCAAGATTTGCTGTAGAATGTGTAGGGTTGAGGCTATGTCTCATTTGGGGTTTGTAGTTGCCTTGATGGAGGAATGGAATTTTGAAGTGGAGCTAGAATGTGTGTAGCAAGGAAAAATGAGATGAACCAAATTATCCTCATCAAAATGAAACCCTCTCATTTTTCTCCCCCTTTCCCCAAAAATGTGGCCGGCCTATCATTTGTGTGAATGGTGGAGAGAATCAACTAAGGGAGGTGAGTGTAAGAAAAAAGGTGGAGGGTGACCACAACCAAAACATCATCATAACAAATTCACATCAAACCCATACCCTCTCTTATCTCAATTAATGCAAGTGATGGTGCATCAAAAGAAAAGATGGAAAGGGAATCTAAAGATGCTATCATAATCTCTCATCTCACAAATAAACCCTCCACAAAAATGTTATTTGCAAACTTGCAAATAACCCCCTCCATCGGAAAAGTCCGGCCGGGAAAGAACAAAGGAAAACCGGCTGGAACGGAATGCAAACTGGCAACTCCAGAAAACTGGTCCCGTAATTAATTACAGGAAAAACCCCGCTACTGCATATACATGCCCGCATTTGTATTCCGACCGGATACAAATGCAATGAGACAAAATCTACACTGTACTATACTAGGATCCGGCTTAAACCAAAGCCGGCTAGTAATATCCGTCCGATCCTGATCCGTGCAATACCGCACGTATCTGATCGACCCCTGCCATATATCTATACGGCCTCTAGTACAAACCGTCCGATCCTGATCCGTGCAATACCGCACGTATCTGATCGGACCCTGCCATATCTCCATACGGCCTCTACAGCGTTTCGCCCGAAAGCTGAGTAACTGAATGTGTGGTGGACTCTAAAGACTCGTCAATACTATGGCTGTGGATTTAACCACTAGCACGTCAGAGGTATAAGCCAATACATAACGGGCCACCAGCTATTGACCAAAAGGGATGTCGATGAGCGAACTCATCCTGACACCCTACTGAGCCTATCAGTGACAATATCCGTACAGTCCGGTCCGTTCGTCTATGAGCATTGCATGTCGGGCCTAGGAGGTGGGTAAAAGTCAGACCCCCAAAAGCGGTACAAGTCGTGTCGGAGTGTAGCCCAGAACACCCTGAGATACTACTGGAATACCTACCAGTAAACCACCTGCCTTGGCCAAGGACTTCGTGTAATGGCTCTCCTAGACACAGCGCGACCTCACCCCCAATACCGGGAGAGACGAACCCCCGAAGATCCGCTCACTGCCTCCATGTGGCTCGGGACTGTACCCAACTAAAACCTGTTTGCACGACTCCTTTGAGCCGTGGTAGGGTAGTAATCAAAGCACAGTGGGAACTCACACGAGACAAATGACGATCCCCAGGTCGATGAACTAACCTGTACACATGTCACCTGGGAACTGCTATCTGACATGAGGTATAAGACCAACTAGCATGTTCCCGGCGAGTCCTGTCCGGTGTACTCATAACCCAATGAGCGCCTGTATACATCTTAGGTGAACCAACTGACACCAGTGTCCTGTGAGACCGGCCACCGCCCCTCGTCGGGGTCTCGACTGTATACACTAGTCTACTCTGGAGAATCGATGCCCTGTCTCGAAAACTCCCACGGCTATGGACCATTTAAGGATGTGCTTATAGACTACCAGCTCCCACGTATATGATCGCCCTCATACTGCTGGCAGTCAAGCAAGAATCCTAGGGGCTCTATCAACGTGTAATAGCGACCTGTAAGGTCACCTGAAACAGTACACGATGATAAAGGTAAACCAGATAGCATACTATCATCTCGAGTAAGACTGTCGTACCGGGATAGGTCCTCCCTCAATCATTGCAATCACGTGCCTGTGATCCAATAATTGACTCTGAGGGCACTATCTCCAACAATCTCCCACTTGCACTCAAGGCTAATTATTGCGATGTCGCATACTCACAGCCCGTGTGATACCGAACACCCAACTCCTCTACTAGTCAGTCTCACAAAGCCTGTTTGGAAGACTATTGCATTCGAGGAATAGCCTCAGTGAGTGGATCCGCTCAGATGTTTCTTTCTATGTCTCTCTATATCTCAAGTTCGCAGAGAAAAGCCATCTCCCGAAATGAGCAATACCTGTCTTAGAATGTGTCTGGATGTCTGATGGGACTTAGCTCATTAATGAACTCCAAATCCAAACTTCTTAGACTGTATCGTCAACTGAACTTAATCAGTATCCTGCGCCATGCCTCCCTCAGTATTGCCTTGGATCACCTATCCAAAATACTGCCCCTCGTCAGAGGGAAAACTATAACTCTGACAACCTCCTTGTCGTCCAGATCACCTTGGAAGCCTGGAATGATAACTGTCTCCTAAAGGAGGCTGCCGTTATCAATTCCCTAGAACATTAACTTATGTTCTAAAACTGCTTCCGATTGTTTCTCCAGGATTGGATCAATATCATCTTATTGCATCTAGTGCAAGAACAACATCTGGTGTGGTACTTGACATCTCATGATTGACTCAATTGCCTAAGCAAGTGATCTGCCAATCATGCACATCCCTCTCTACTTTAGTCTATAAGACACCTTTAGAGAGGGTGACTCCATTACCTGCAGGTACACTACCGTGCCAGGAGTCGTTCATTCTAAATACTCTTAGAATGCTGTCTAAGTACCCTGATTGGGAAACCACCTAAATCTAGATCTAAAACCATAGACCTAGTAACCAGTATGTCTGATATAATATTCAAGTCCTATATGGAGAAACCACTGTGTGACAACCAAAGAATAACCGATCGTAGTATAGGAGTTTCCTTTCCTACTTTGTATATGTCATCCAAATACCATGACATCACACCCTACTACCTTCTCAACAGATCCATCCTCAATTCTGATGACGTCAAACCCATGACTGTCACATCAGAAATAGATGATCTATCTCCGCTATATCTGCTTTAGTCTATAAATAGACATAAGCGTGATGTCCACCAATGCTTCCGCTGCTCCCACTGACTACGACAACCCTCTGGCAGAGTCATATAGACGTGCACTTCTAAAGCTAGTTTAGAACGACGCTATACTCATCCTCCTGTCTGGTCTCGCAGCCTGGAACAACAACAATGGCAAGTATGGGTAAACAAGAACTTCCCTGTCACCGTCCTTGAGGCTACCGGGGTATCTCTCGGGTGCCTGAAGTTACCCACCTTATCTGCGGAGTGGCCAATGGAATGTCAATCCATATTGAATCTTTAGGTTCCTTATCAAATCTTCAGTAATCGTTTGCGGTTCTGGAATCACTTCCAGTTCTACCATACTCCCACTACTGTTTTCTGAAAAAATCCATTTTTATTAAAACCGTGGCGAGTCTAGAACAATATTACTATTGTTCTTCCAGATGGTAGAAAGTTAACCCTCGTCATAGCCTGGGTCAACCCACAAACGGCCATTATATAAACGCGCCTTTGAGTTATCCAGAGTCTGGTTTTAAGCATAAGCCGAACAACTCCCTGTACCTTAACATCGTTAAGATATGAACTGTTCTATATCCAATATAGGAACAGAGGCACTGATTTAATTGAACCAGATTCAAATCATGCAGCTGTCTCCAGTGCATGTCTACTAATGGAAAGAGGCCGATCAGCGTTACTCAACTTAGGAATGCTTCCAATTATGAGTAACCTGAAAGAGAAGCAAGTTCTCTTAATCATTACAATCAACTGAATACCATACACAAGTATCTACATCTTCGATCACTTTGAAGAATCCCGATACTTGCAATACTTGGTTCTCTACTTTATTCAAATACCTATAACTTCTCAAAATTCGGACCCTGTGTTTTTACGAAACACTTGTCTAAAAACTAGAGAAGTCATAAGTAAACTGAATATAGTACGAGAACCAACCCCTCTGTCCTTAATGGACACTGGACAACATACAATACTCTGTATAAGTCCCTTGAGTCTGATAACTCATTCACTGTGTGTTGTAGGTTGAAAATTGTACTTATGGTTAAGAAGAATTACACCGCTGTTCAATACTCCTTACCTAACCATCCACTGATATAGGTAAATGTCATCGACATAATTTCAAAAGGTATATCTCATTCTATGAAAATAGACGTACAGATATATCAATTTGAAATTGGTGCACAACAATGGATATTCAAAACCAAATATTTGCCGACCGGCAAACAGCCCAGATGATCTCCTCAAATACCACCGATTACAACGAATCCCGATATAATGAGGATGATCACCCTATTCCCAATAACTTACTCCCACTCATCATCTGTAAAGCCATACAGATGTGAGAATCAAACCTGGTAAATACATACCCTGGAGCAAGTGTCTAATCAGGAAATCAGTTTTCTTTTAACAGTACACAGTTGAACTGAAATATTGAAATGTTTCGATGGGGTATTCTGGTATTCCTAGTAATGCCTCTTCCATTATCCAGATTCACAACTATAACCGTATAATTCTTTGCCACCTCTCCAAATCCCTTTATATGTCTTTAGTCATTACCTTCTACACACCCCTTCAGGCCAATTGGTTTTCTTCCTTCCCTACCGTTCGGCACCAGCCTATGGTTTGGAAGAAGACTATCCAATAAGCATAATGGGTGTACTGTCCTAGTCCTAGGAGCACTCGCAATGCGAGAGAAGGTGAAGATAAAAGACAACCGAATAAACCTTATTCCTATTTCTCCTGGACCAGAATCCATCCCCGAACTGGAACAAGTTCCTTTCGAGTTCGTATATAACCATACGATGGATTATCCAATAAACTGTGGATCTTCGTAGTGATACGGAGTGTCCTGGAGAAATACAAAGGTGATTTAGGATTGGCGAAGAAATACTTGGTTTGGTCGTGAATATCAGTCGCAATTTACTTTGCCCTCTTACTAATCCCTTGCTTTGTCTTAATCTTAATACCTTCTGCACACCGTTTAGGCTAATTGGTTTTCTTCATTCCCTACCGGTCGGCACCAGCCTAAGGTTTGGAAGAAGACTATCCAATTTGCATAATAGGTGTACTATCTCCTAAACCAAGGAGTACTCACAACCTGAGAGAAGGTAAAAGGAAAAGACAACTGAATAGTCCTATTCGTTTTCTCCAGAACCAGAAACCATCCTCGAATTCCTTCGAGTTCGTATATAACCATACGATGGTTTTGTCCAATGGAAGTGGACGCTTGTAGAAATACGGGGTGTCCTGGAAAAAAGGGTAAAAGTAGGAGTGGTAATGAGGTCTGCAACTCTGACAATCCAAAAGCCAGTGTTAAGAAGGTTCGGTCAACTTGGTCACTGAGTCATAGTCTTAGGGTCGGGTCAATGGTCGCTGCCAGAGAGAGAGAGAAAAGAAACACTCAGCGTGCACTCTAACCTAGATCAGAATGGTTACCAATTTATCTAATCTGGAAACCTCCCACTGTACCTCAAATTCTCCTCCAAACCTGAAAGAAGAATTAGTCAGGGTCACCCGAGGAGTAAACCAACTCATCAGTGGGAATCGGGATCCAACTCTCATCGCATGATAACGTGACGGAATCCGCTCACGCTATCACACTCCAGAAGGTATGCGCATATCTGGCAAGTTTCAGTTCTTTTGAAACTCCCGATGTGATTTTTACCCCATGCTCTTATGACCTTGACTTTGGCCAACATATCATAAGTCACATGTCAAGTTCTACCCGTCATTCTCCAGGTTAATTTGAACCCACCCGTACCTACCCTTGACTTTGGCCAAAATGGCAGTACGGCTGTCCCAAACCAACGCATCTATCTATGCTGCATATGAATACCCAACAGCTACCAAACACTGTGCCTTGACTTTGGCCAACATACACAGCTTGAATACTATTGACTATCCATATGAAACGACGGAGGGCTACGAATGGTTTCTGGCGAAAACCTTTAACGTAATGAACTTGATATCGTTGAAGGAATGGATAGCTTTTTAGAAAATATAGTGACGAAAACCTTTACTAAAGAGGTCACTCCCGGTGAAGGGATCTCGGCTCTTTCCCCGTAGAATGGGGTGCAGGATATTCCAAATGAATACCACGATGCAAAGCAAAAGTAATCGGCTATAGTGAAGTTAATGCCCTGACGCAAAATTCTGTCCAAGGGGTCACTCCCGGTGAAGGGATCTCGGCCCTTGCCTCGTCGACTGAGGAGCAGGATATTCCAAATGAATACCACGATGCAAAACAAAAGTGAACGTCCTTGCAATAACAGCCTTTTGAAAAGTGTTCCAACAACATCAGAATAGGTTTGTTTTAACTTGCATTGATCTGAATCAACGCAGTCCCATCAATTGATCACACCACAAAGAACGAAAATATACTGATGTACGTATATGCCATCCGCATTCGCCACTGGGTCCCGTCATTACCCGTTAGGTTAGCTAACTAACGACAGAGCGGGGACTGGACTAGCGCGGATGTAAAACATATACAACATCTACTAATATATATACCAATATATTATATTCGCTCAAGGCGTGATAAAAATGCAACATCACAGAAATGTACAGCATCACAGAACAATACAGATATCTGGGATCCCCGGGTTTCACAGAGCCACTGCTGAAACCCGACGTTCCCCTGGTCGTGTGGATAGCCTGTGCAATGAAATCCTAGGCCCCTACGGGCGCGGCAAGTTACCCGCCGAAACCTGAAGCGAGGCAGCCCCCTTCAGTGCCGTGAATGGACCACCCAGCACTTCATGGAATCCGGTAACTTGGGCACCCCTCCTGGGTCAACCTGTACCCCTACGAGTGCGGCGAATAGCCTGCCAATCCTAGAGTGAAGCCCCTTCCGTCTCAATGCCATGAGATGCGGGCTTGTTGCCCTCTAGAACCCGGCTATCCGTGCACCCCTCCGCGGGGCAATCCTAGTACAGAAAGTAAAATATACATACATCGGGTACATCGACCGCAACCTGGTCGTGCCCCAAAAGAATAATACAAACAGGCAGTGACGGCAGTCCACATGTCGGACGCTCACCCCGCAACATCAAATGTACATAATACAACAACACTGTACTAGCATTGCATCCAGGCTATCCCCCACGACCGATCCGCAACATCACAGCAAAACACAGAACATCAACGTGAAAGTCACGTTCGCAAATCCGTCTAACCGGGCTATAGCAGTTAGACCGGATTTACCGATCGAGTGACATTCATGGTCGCAGATATAATGTAAATACTGTGAAATAATGTGTTTAAAATATCCGATCGATCAAAAATTAACAAGTGGGCCCCCAAGCAATACTGTAGCACTCACAGAAATTCTGGGCCCAATTTTAATATTCCAAAACCCTTATTTTCAGCCCATCGGCCCATGGGAAAATTTTGACGCATTGATCCCTCAACACGGCGGCGGAACCGCGGCAACAAGGGGGGTTTTGCCGCGGTTCCGCGCTCTACCTGAGAGATCAATGTCTCGAATTTTCCCAGAACTCTTAGAACTTCTTGTACATCAGTTTTCTACAACCTGAAAAATTTTTAGAGCCAGAAAAAATTCGACAGAAAACTGATGTGAGGAAAATGTGGTTTTTTTTTTTTGGAATTTTGGTCGATCGGAAATGCAAACACATCAAACAAAGCTAGACGAAGTTAATGGCGAGTCTCTGATACCACTGTAAGTGCACGGCGGCGCCCCGGCCGTCAATCCGACGGCCAAATGCGGAAGCGGTGATAAACTTTAATTTCGCGAACTTAGCAAACCGGCACCACCGCGCACTAAACCCCGGATCGGGCCATTAAACTAGATCTAGCTAACTACAAGACGGGTTAGAGATATACCGAGTGATCCGAGTCCTCCGGTCTTCTCGTCGTCGTCCCGATCTCCCGCGGATCCTCCGGTCGTCACATCCTTGCCGGAAGGGCACCACATCGTCTGCATCTTTTACGGGTTCCCACCTCAATACCGAGGCAACTCGGGCGCGAAGTTGGCTGGCCGACGCGTCCAAGATTTGCTGTAGAATGTGTAGGGTTGAGGCTATGTCTCATTTGGGGTTTGTAGTTGCCTTGATGGAGGAATGGAATTTTGAAGTGGAGCTAGAATGTGTGTAGCAAGGAAAAATGAGATGAACCAAATTATCCTCATCAAAATGAAACCCTCTCATTTTTCTCCCCTTTTCCCCAAAAATGTGGCCGGCCTATCATTTGTGTGAATGGTGGAGAGAATCAACTAAGGGAGGTGAGTGTAGGAAAAAAGGTGGAGGGTGACCACAACCAAAACATCATCATAACAAATTCACATCAAACCCATACCCTTTCTTATCTCAATTAATGCAAGTGATGGTGCATCAAAAGAAAAGATGGAAAGGGAATCTAAAGATGCTATCATAATCTCTCATCTCACAAATAAACCCTCCACAAAAATGTTATTTGCAAACTTGCAAATAACCCCCTCCATCGGAAAAGTCCGGCCGGGAAAGAACAAAGGAAAACCGGCTGGAACGGAATGCAAACTAGCAACTCCAGAAAACTGGTCCCGTAATTAATTACAGGAAAAACCCCGCTACTGCATATACATGCCCGCATTTGTATTCCGACCGGATACAAATGCAATGAGACAAAATCTACACTGTACTATACTAGGATCCGGCTTAAACCAAAGCCGGCTAGTAATATCCGTCCGATCCTGATCCGTGCAATACCGCACGTATCTGATCGACCCTTGCCATATATCTATACGGCCTCTAGTACAAACCGTCCGATCCTGATCCGTGCAATACCGCACGTATCTGATCGGACCCTGCCATATCTCCATACGGCCTCTACAGCGTTTCGCCCGAAAGCTGAGTAACTGAATGTGTGGTGGACTCTAAAGACTCGTCAATACTATGGCTGTGGATTTAACCACTAGCACGTCAGAGGTATAAGCCAATACGTAACGGGCCACCAGCTATTGACCAAAAGGGACGTCGATGAGCGAACTCATCCTGACACCCTACTGAGCCTGTCAGTGACAATATCCGTACAGTCCGGTCCGTTCGTCTATGAGCATCGCATGTCGGGCCTAGGGGGTGGGTAAAAGTCAGACCCCCAAAAGCGGTACAAGTCGTGTTGGAGTGTAGCCCAGAACACCCTGAGATACTACTGGAATACCTACCAGTAAATCTCCTGCCTTGGCCAAGGACTTCGTGTAATGGCTCTCCTAGACACAGCGCGACCTCACCCCCAATACCGGGAGAGACGAACCCCCGAAGATCCGCTCACTGCCTCCATGTGGCTCGGGACTGTACCCAACTAAAACCTGTTTGCACGACTCCTTTGAGCCGTGGTAGGGTAGTAATCAAAGCACAGTGGGAACTCACACGAGACAAATGACGATCCCCAGGTCGATGAACTAACCTGTACACATGTCACCTGGGAACTGCTATCTGACATGAGGTATAAGACCAACTAGCAAGTTCCCGGCGAGTCCTGTCCGGTGTACTCATAACCCAATGAGCACCTGTATACATCTTAGGTGAACCAACTGACACCAGTGGCCTGTGAGACCGGCCACCGCCCCTCGTCGGGGTCTCGACTGTATACACTAGTCTACTTTGGAGAATCGATGCCCTGTCTCGAAAACTCCCACGACTAGGGACCATTTAAGTATGTGCTTATAGACTACCAGCTCCCACGTATATGATCGCCCTCATACTGCTGGCAGTCAAGCAAGAATCCTAGGGGCTCTATCAACGTGTAATAGCGACCTGTAAGGTCACTTGAAACAGTACACGATGATAAAGGTAAACCAGATAGCATACTATCATCTCGAGTAAGACTGTCGTACCGGGATAGGTCATCCCTCAATCATTGCAATCACGTGCCTGTGATCCAATAATTGACTCTGAGGGCACTATCTCCAACAGTGGTGATGTATACGAATACATATACACACATATATTGATTATATATTGTTTGAGATTATTGATGTTAAAAGATGGATATTTGGTGTGTTTGGATTGGTTTAGTGTTGCGAAACCCTAGAGTAGTGGTTGCACCACACATACACACACGCCCATACTTGCATACATTCTTCTTTCATATGTGCGTATATGGGATTATATTTTTATGTGTTCACATGGGTATGGGACTATGTGTTCATATACTGGATTTGAGAATAGTATTTAGGATTTGAGGTGAGTCGATGAGATTCGATTTGAGACCGTGAGATCGGTGATATGGCAGGATTCGTATTTGAGATACGTCATGATGTTATCGCGGATCTTTGGACGACGATACCATATGAATGGTGATATACATAGAATAGTTGACTTGTGATCGAGACATGAGATAAGATATGTTAAGATAACTATAATGGGTCGCATTGGGTGATGTATACCTCTTTATGATGATATGTGATGATGACATCGGTTTGTATGAGGCTGTAGATCAGTGGTCAGATCATGAATACATTGATGATATCAGTATTGTACTAAACGTAGATTAGTACCCCGGATTGTGATCTTTGATAAAGAGGATACTAGATGAATAATACGATGAATGTGATATTGACCCGTACCCAGATTTGGGGATGCCGTACGACAGATTTACGTACGGGCTATATATTGATGATTGATCCGCACTCTTGACTTAGGAATGCCTGATTATAGATATGATATCGGATGTGATATTACTGAGGCGTGATCACCGACTAATATATATATATATATATATATATATATATATACGTATCGACTCAGATGTTAGGCGGTTTCCTTACCTTCAGTTAGCCTGTTAGCTCAGCCCTATAGTTTAGTGTAGTTGTTAGACTAGATTTATATTAAATGCAGATTAGTTATCGTTATGTCTAGTATTCAGCTCCCGCACATTATTGTTGTTCGCTCCGCATCGCATACTTATTTTGTGATTTCATATTCCATTGTTGATATCATGCTGTTAGGACACCAGCACCATTACCAATGATGCGTATGTCCCACGTACACTTACTTGCCGGCTCACACACATCTTCATCGGTAATTGCCATGTCACGTACACTTTAGAAAATACTATTACATTGACATAGCTTGTTAGCTAATAGTTTCGACATGATATTAGTGTACTTGCCTTATATGCTAGTTTAGACATTGTAGTTATTACTTGCTGCTTCATGCATGTTATTATTCACTGTTATGCCGCATTCATGGATTTTATGCCTATATTCACTGTTTACATGCTATTGAGGATTTGGATTCAGATTTTCATGAGATTTCCTGGATTTGGGGGAAAACCGCAAAAACATTTATAAACTTCTTTTCTCTCTCTTTTTAAAGGAAAATAGCGGTTTTCCCATGATGTATGAGTCATCCACCATGAGTTTGCCGATGGATTTCGAGACCCGATTCGAGGAGTTAGATGAACCGTTTCAGGTACATAGTAGGCCCGGTGCGGTACCTCGGGGCGAGAAGGTCGCAGAGGATGGCGTTGAACCTGGCAGGGGAGCACTACCGACCGGTGATTTTACCCGACGCGTCGGATATCTGGAGGATACCGTCGTGGTCTTGAGATTGATGGTAGGGGCCGGTCAGGACTGACGGCTCCCTAGATAGTGAGATTGATACTGAGATTTTGAGATATTGAGCTACTGAGATTTGATGATACAGGCCAGTCCGGATAGCCGGAGCTTGGGATTTTAAGATATTAGGATTTATGTTTTGTGTCGATCCTAGACACTGTTTATGCTGATTTCATTTATGATACCTCGCTTTAAAAATACAGTAATCTCACTAAGTTATGAAAGCAGTTTCTTCAGTACATGTATTCTGTTTTCATGCATGCATACATCATCCATATGATATATTGCTATCTGAGGCACTGACACGAGAACTTGGTATTACAGTTGTTTTGAGGTATACCCTAGCCATTGTTATAGCTGCAGATTATATATTTGAGAATATATATATTGATCGTATGACCTAGGATTGCGTCATACATGCGATTCCTGATATTAGATGTATTCTATTCACGAGTTGGCAACTCACCCCCGTTGTACCACAGTTTCTTGTAGGTTTTGCTGTACAGGTTTCATTACGGCTTTGCTGGCACTACTTCCATTTCCGGGTGATTTGCTAGTAGGTGGGTTCACTTGTATCGTGACCATCAGTATATTTTGTATAATATTATTCATTTGTATCTAGAAGTTCCATCAACCAAACATGTATTTATTTCAGAGATAGAGACCAGTGTTGTTTATTCTTTCGACCTTAGAGTCGCGCGTTGTATTTCTATGGAGTCCATGCTGTTTTGAGTTTCCTTTTCTGTTGTGATCCTCGCCTTTCGGCGTTGTATATTATATTGCTTGCGTGGTTGTGACCGTCGATTGACGAAGAGCTAGCTCCCGCTTGGGGATGCCTTTTTCATTATATATGCTTTATCAGGTTTTGTACCCGTTTGGGGTCAGTTTTTACAAAGGAAACTCTGCCGAAATTTTTAGAAAAGACTTGTGATTTTAAAATGCATATTTCGGCGTATGTTGCAAACTATTTGATTTAAAATGGTTTTTCCTTCACTCTACTACTTTCCTTGGTTTGGATTTCTGGGTTTTTCGGCTTACTTAGATTACATACGCCTCGAGACGTTTCGTAGTTTAAGTGTCGGTCATGATCCGTACTTTCGGGTCGTGACAGTATGCTATCAGGTTTATCTTTATCATCGTGTACATATTTTAGGTGACATTACAGGTCACTATTGCACGTTGGTAGAGCCCTTAGGATTCTTGCTTGACGGCCACCAGTATGATGTCGATCATATACGTGGGAGCTTGGTTCTATAAGCCATTGGTGTCAGTTGGTTCACCTAAGATGTATACAGGTGCTCATTAGGTTATGAGTACACCAGACAGGACTCACCGGGAACATGCTAGTTGGTATTATACCTGACGTCAGATAGCAGTTCCCTGGTGACATGTGTACAGGTTAGTTCATCGACCTGAGATCATCATTTGTCTCGTATGAGTTCCCACTGTGCTTTGATTACTACCCTACCACGGCTCAAAAGAGTCGTGCAAACAGGTTTTAGTTGGGTACAGTCCCGAGCCACATGGAGGCAGTGAGCGGATCGGCAGGGGTTTCGCCTCTCCCGGTATTGGGGGTGAGATCGAGCTGTGTCTAGGAGAGCCATTACACGAAGTCCTTGGCCAAGGCAGGAGATTTACTGGTAGGTATTCCAATAGTATCTCAGGATGTTCTGGGCTACACTCCGACACGACTTGTACCGCTCTTGGGGGTCTGACTTTTACCAACCCCCTAGGCCCGACATGCGATGCTTATAGACGAACGGACCGAACTGTACAGATATTGTCACTGAGAGGCTCAGTAGGGTGTCAGGATGAGTTCGCTCATCGACCTCCGTTTTGGTCAATACCTGGTAGCCCGTTACGTACTGCTAGTACCTATGACGTGCTAGTGGTTAAATTCACAACCAAAGTATTGATGAGACTTTAGAGTCCCCTACAGATAGTTTCTCAAGTTTCGGGAGAAACGTTGTAGAGGCCGTATAATATATGGCAGGGTCCGATCATATACGTGAAGTAGTGCACGGATCATGATCGGGCGAATCATACTAGTGGGCTTTGGTTTAAGCCGGATCCTAGTATTAGATTTGTTGGATTACTTTAGTCTCATCGCATTCGCATTCAGTCGGAATGCGGATGCAGGTATGTATATACAGGTGAGGGGTATCCTTGTGATCCGTCAAGAGTTTACTTTAGATATTGCCGTATCTTTTTATTGTTTTAAACATTTGGGTTAATGTTTACAAATGGAAATTATGAGCTAGAAATCATGATTATGAGCATTAATTGTGACACATGCAAAAGTGGTGACTCATGGTCTCTTTCTTTGTGCATGTGTCACATTATGTGATGGATTTGTAGGTTGAATTGAGACGAAGAGAGAGAAGGGCAGCCATTGTAAAGAGTTTGGTCTTGTATTTTTCATTCTCACTCTCTCATTTTATCATAGAACAAAAGAAAGAAAATGGCTCATCTTCTTCTTCTTCCTCTAGCTCACCATTTCCATTGATGGCTTCATCTTCAACTTCCATCCATACAATGGATGCAAGAGACAAAGTGATCACACACATTCTCTACTTCACCTTGGACACGTCGGCTAGCAAACTTCATGTCCGAGTTGCTTCGGACGAAGCAGGAGCCCATAAAAAGACTCGAAGATGTGGTGCCCTTTCCGACGAGAAGACCAGAGATCGGAGATGCCGCGAGGAGCTTGGGATGGTGGCCAAAGACCGAAGGACACGGATCGATCGGTATAGCTTTCCAACCCTTTCTCTAGTTGCTAGTTGTAGGTTAATGGTTCGATCCGGGTTTAAAGTATACGATAGCGCCGGTTTCTAGTTTAAGAAAAGTTTTCGTTTCCGCATTTTGGCCTCGGACAGACGGCCGGGGCGCTACCATAGACTTACAATTGCTTCACTTGATCTTTCAAATCCGTGGAGCAAACACCCTACACAAAATAGCTAAAGAAGTGTAGGATGATGAAGTGGTTTATGTTCTCACTTAAAAACCCTCTCTTTTCTCTTTTTCTCACTCTAAACAAATTTCAAAAGAGCTTGAAGAAAGAGGAAGATGAAGATGGCAAAGCTTTTTCAAGATAATGATAAATGTTATGTTTTAAAAATAAAACAAAAGGATATATATATGTGAGACACTCTCACAACAAACCATAGTTAATATAAATATCTAGATATTTTGTGATGAGTTAAAGAACAAAGGAAATTAACCAAGGTTTAGTCAAAGGTCAAACAAAGAAGAGTGTGGAAACTATGAGTCATTTGGAAAGAATGAGTCATTAGTTAATTTCCATTATCTTTTATCTTAAAACAAAAATCTATATATTAATATGAACCATGTGAGTCTTGCATTGCCATCTTCAATATATAAACCATGATACATATGCATGCATGTATGTATGCATTCACATCAACATGTGTATGTATATACATGCATACATCCAAAAGAAAAGGGTTTAATAAAAGTGAGCTAAAAGTCATTATTAAATCAACATTTGATTTAATAAACCGGTCATATCACATACGACCCGACCAATAGTAAACATCCGATTAATATACGGTATCTCATACACCATTTAATCGAGCTCCCGCGCATATCTCATATGCACACCACATCGTTTTACCTGAGCTAGGAAAGTTTTTTGTGGGACTCTAAGACTCGTCAATACGCCGGTAGTAGGTGATGATCACATCAAACACCTACAAGCCGCAAGCGGTCAGCTAAACGTAACGTCCACCCGGGTATTGAGCGATCAGAAGAAAAACAAGCAAACCTGTCAAAACTACCGTTAATCCATCTGGCAACACTTACCGTACAGTCCGGTCTCTTCGTCAGATATATTGCATATCGAGTCTAGGGATGGAATCGTCAACCCCAATAACTCAATAAGTCATGCCGGTATATGGTCTACAACAGATCGAGAAACTACTGATAACACTTATCAGTAATATCTCAGCAGCCCTGGCCAGGGACTTCTTGCTATAGCAAATCGTGCACGGCGCAACATCAACCCCCAATACCGGGAGAGACGAAACCCCTCCTATCGCTCATTGCCTCCATGTGCCTCAGGATCGTACCCAAAATCCACCCGTTTGTACGACTCAGTAGAGCCGTAGTAGGGTGGAGATCAAAGTACAGTGGGAGGACACACAAGACTCTATGGCGATCTCGGGTCTATAGACTAACCTGTACCAGTGTCACCTGAGAACTCCTATCCGACGTATGATATAATACCATATAGGAGTTCTCGGTGAGTCCGTTCAGTGTACCCAGTCTCACTGAGCACCCGTATACAATCTTTGGTGTCATCACACCAAACGGATATGGGATCATCCATCGCCCATCAAATGAAACAAGAATGGTATATGCTAGTCAATACTGGAATACCGATGCCCTGCCTCGATATACCTGCGACTAAGAACATTTCAAGGATATGCTTATAAACTACAGGTGTCCCACTAGTATGATCCACATCATAATCCCAGTAGTCAAGCCAATATCCTTAGGGCTTTATCAACATGTACCAAATGAGTAAAAACATGATCAAGTGAACATATGATAAAGAGAAACCAGATAGCATACTATCATGTCGAGCAAGACTGTCCTCTGAATATATATATATATATATATATATATATATATATACACTGTTAGTTGTATGTATGCCCTAGAGGCCAGTATTGTACAGATGATGTATATTATATTGGATGCTTGGACATATATAGAGATGACTTTCTTGCTCGATATGATAGTATGCTATCTGGTTGCTCTTTATCTTAACATGTACACTTGTCTCTTTAAACTGTCCTATAGTTACATGTTGGTAAAGCCCTTAGGATGTGTACTTGACTACCTGGACTATGATGCAGATCATACTAGTGGGGACATGGCAGTCCATACGTACATCCTTCAAGGTCCCTAGTCGTAGGTGTATCGAGACGGGGCATCGATATACCAGTGTAGACTAGCGTATTCGCTTCTCGACCCATGAGATGGGCGATGGATGATCCCATATCCATCGGTGTTTGACATTAGAGATGGTGTACGAGTGCTCAGTGGAGACTGGGTACACTGGACGGACTCGCCGAGAACTCCCAGATGGTATTATACCTCACGTCAGATGGCAGTTCTCAGGTGACACTTGTGCAGGTTAGTCTATAGACCTGAGATCGTCATAGAGTCTTGTGTGATTCCCACTGTGTTTTGATCTCCACCTTACCACGTCCATGAGGGCGTGCAAAACGGTGGTCTTTGGGCACAGTCCCGAGTCACATGGAGGCAATGAGCGATAGGAGGGGTTTCGTCTCTCCCGGTATTGGGGGTTGATGTTGCGCTGTGCTCAATTGGC
Organism: Agapanthus africanus; assembly: GCA_030015575.1. Classification (NCBI taxonomy): domain Eukaryota; kingdom Viridiplantae; phylum Streptophyta; class Magnoliopsida; order Asparagales; family Amaryllidaceae; genus Agapanthus; species Agapanthus africanus. Next base: position 326,998,550 of record CM057337.1, read on the forward strand.
CGTAACAGGGAAGTCCCTGGCCAGGGCTGATCAGAGATTTGCTGGTAAGCGTTACCAGTAGTTTCTCGACCCGTTATGAGCCTCACATCGGCACGACTTATCGGTTATTGGGGTCTGACGTTTACCACCCCTAGACTTGATATGCGACATATCAGACGAACAGACCGGACTGTACGGTAAGTGTTACTGGTTGGATTCACAGGAGTGTGAGCGGGCTAGCTCGTCGATCTTCTGATCGCTCAATACCCGGATGGCCGTTACGTTTGGCAGACCGCTTGCGGCTTGTGGGTGCTTGATATGATCATCATCTGCTACCGGCGTATTGACGAGTCTTAGAGTCCTACATAGAGGTTTCCTGGCTCAAGCGAAACGAAATAGGAGCACATATGAGATATGTGCGGGACCGAGAATAATGCGTGTATGGGATACCGCATTTCATTCTCGCGATGAATGTTTCGATTGGTTGTATGCGATATGACCTAGTTATCGAATCATTGATTCGATAAATCGATACATTCGATACTAGTCGGTTATGTGCGACATGACCGGATCATTGAATCAAATGTTAATTTAATGATTTAATGTATAATTATATTTGATATATTACTTTGCATTAACTAGTATTGGTTCACTTTAAATGGATTTTCTCACTTGAAGTTCACACATTGTATATGTGATATATTTTGTGTGCACTTGATTGTATCATGTTTGTTGTTGCATGCTAACTTATGTTTTGTGTAAAGATTAAACCATGGTTGTGTAATGATTAGGGTTTTGATTTATTCACTCATTTATTTATCCATTCTTTATTTATATTTAATTAGATAAAAGAAAACAAAATGGTTTTCTTTATCATGAAGCTTGTTGAAGCTTCATGAAGCTTTGACTAAAGAGACCATTTTGTCTTCATGCTTAACCCTAACCATTCCCACTTACCATGGTCTATTCTCTACACTTAACCTTAGTTAGGATATGATAAGTATTGATTTATTTTCTTTTATGGATATACTTTTATCGTATTCTATCTTCATTCTCTCCTTCTTCTTCAAGAAAGAAAATAAGACTCCATCAATGGCAACTTGAGTTCTAAAGTGAGAAATCCAATTCTAAAGTGAACCCACCTCCTATTTCTTCATCCTCTACCTCTTGCCAAGTTGTTTTGGGTGTTTTCTTCACAAGTTTCACAACTTGGTGAAGTTGGAGCTTGAACTTGTGATGCCTCGACGTAGATCTTCTTCGGCACGAAGCCGACGACCTTGCCCGCCCATTTCTCCGATGAAGCCGATGCTTGAGTCCGGGATTCGAGACGAACAGCGAGAGGACGACTACATGGAGCTGAGGAAGTGGATAACCGGATCTACAAAGGTTGTAGCTTTTTTCTTTTAGTTAAGATGTTAACTAGTTTACTGTTTCGCCTAAATTTCTAGTCGACGATCCGTATTAGGGTTTCTCGGCACCCATAAAATTTGAAATTGGCATGGTTGATGCCTTGTGAGACCTCTATAGTGTGCCTAGGAACCCTACAGTGGTATCAGAGACTAGCTAGAGCCTTAGGCGAAGTCTAGACGACGTTTGAAACCCGATCGAACCGAAACCCTAAATTCCACGATGCTCTCTGGAAATTTTCTGAAAATTTGGTTTTTTGTGAATTAAAAATATGCAGAAAAATAAGCAGGAATTTCTAAGAATTACAGTGAAGTACGATCTCATGATTCCACAAATGTGCGGCGGAACCGCGGCATTAGCATGCTAATGCGGCGGTTCCGCGGACATCTTGTCCCTTCTCCTCTTGATTTCTGCACAGTAATTCTTATATTTGAATGCTATATTTTCTGGGTATTTTTATTATGACTCAAGAGTTGAGTATTCTGGAGTTGTATTGGGAATCGAAGATTCGATCGGATTATCAAATTTCGTCTATGTGTTTTTCCGGATAATTTTGGAATATGTTAAAAAGTTCGACCGGATGTAAATACCCAATCTTTCCCCTGCCGGAAAATTTCCAAGTGTTAGATTTTTCTGTGGTTTAAGGACGTTCTGAGTAGTGCAAGTAACGCGATGGTCCCTCTAGAAGACAACAAACCTTAACTCGATTATATGACCGTCTTGAACTGCCCTTTGAACCTTCGGGTTTGGGGCAGTACAGCGTGCCACATGTGAGGCGTTGGCTTGACCCTTCTACGGCTGGACCGTTGGTACTGAGGCATGAAGTGAATGATTTCATGTGTTGAACGGTTTCGGGAAAACTTGGGTGTTCGAATGTTCGATCGGAAAGTTTAATATTTTCTATTTATCCGGAATGGGATACAATAATTGGAATTCACAAACAGTTATGAGATAACTGAATGAATGTTATAAATCTAGCGGTTTAGTTTCATTTGATATTGAAAAGAGTTTTCGATAATGAGACTAAAATGCGGGGTTTATAACTGTTAGGCATGTGATGTCTAAGTATTTCATTTGATTAGGCATGTGATGTCTAAAGAGGTTGCGGATTCCAACTGTTGTAGTTTTACACTTTCTTTTCTGTGACCGTAAGTGTAATATGTGATATCGCCGGTTTCGTTGCTATATGTCAACGACAATTGGGATGCGCATATTTACTTACGTTGATGACATGTGATGTTATGTGTTGCTGGATATGTTATATTGGATCGTCGTGTTTGAATAGCCGGGGTTTTTTATGTGAGATGAGTGTTTTTCATTTTCATTCATGTAAAAACTTGTATGTAATATTCTGTTATTGGGGCACTTCCAGGTTGCGGAAGATGTCATCTTTTGTATATTATTTACTTTTCCGCATTAGGATAGACCCAAGAAGGGGAGCACAAGTAACCGGGTTCTAGGGTCCAGTGGGAGACCATCTCGAGGAGTCGAGTCCGGGTCTCCTAACCCTAGAATTGGTAGGGTTGCTTGCCGCTCTCGTAGGGGTCTAGGGGTGTGGGATTGGCTATTCATCACGACCGTGGAATCCGTGTTTTATACTGGCTCGTATTGAAAACACGGACGTCCTAGTATATCCAATGTTTCATATGTTTCTTCTGCTGCGATATCTGTGATGTGATCATGTGATGTTCTATGATAGATACAGTATATAGTATATATGATATATTATATAGACGTTACTTATGTTTTGCACCCGCACTAGCCATGCCCTGCTCTATCGTTAGTTACCTAATCTAACGGTGCACGAGGGGACATCCAGGCGAATGCGGATGGCATAAGTGTACGTCGTATTTATCTGTGATGTTTTAGGTATTTAAATGATGGGACTTCATTAATGTGATTAATGAAAGAAAAGAAGCCTAAAAGATGTTGTAGAATCAAATTTTAAAATAAAACAAGTAGCTACAGTTCTTGCTTTGCATAGCGGTATATATGATATACCCTGCACCTTATTCGATGAGGAAAGGACCGAAATCCCTTCACCGGGAGTGACTCCTTTAGCAATAACTGGCAGATGCTACACACTCGGTTTGTTTTTGATTGCTTCTATAGTTTCTGCTTTGCACAGTGATATATATGATATATCCCGCACCTCATTCGACGAGGAAAGGGCCGACGATCCCTTCACCGGGAGTGACCCCTTTAGCAAAACTAGAAAAGCCTCAAAATCACTCCATTTCAAAACTTCATTTGATTCTACAACGATATCAAGTTCATTACGCTCATGGTTTTCAGAAAAACCTGCGTAGCCCTCCGTCATTTCAGATAAGTTGCATATAGTATTCGTGCTACATTTGTTGGCTTTCGTCAAGGTGTAGTGTGCAGTAGCTATGTGCTGCTTATCTGCTGCATATGATGCGACTGGATTAGGGTAGTCGTACGGCTTTGTTGGCTTTCGTCAAGGGTCGTGCGGGTGGGTTTAATTCAGTCAAGAAATGTACGGGTTGAACTTGACTAGCGGGCTGTGGTTTGTTGGCTTTCGTCTGTAGGGTTCCTAGGCACTCTAGTGAAGTCTCACAAGTGATCAAATATGCACAAATCAAATTTTACGGGTGCCTACAAACCCGACTACGGATCGTTTACTAGATATTTAGGCGAAAACATAAACTAGTTAACATTTTAACTAAGGGAACGGATATACAACCTTTGTAGATCCGGTCCACCACCTCCACGGCTCCGCAATGAAGTCCCCTCGCTGTCCAAATCATGTCTTGGGCTCTAGCGTCGGCATCATCGAAGAATGGGCGGGCTTGATCGTCGGTTCGATGCCGAAGATGATCTACGTCGAGGCATCGCTAGAACAAGCTCCAACTTCACCAAGTCGGAAAAACTTGTGAAGGAAACACCCTATACTACTTGGCAAGAGGTAGAGGATGAAGAAATAGGAAGTGGATAAACTTTAGTTTTGGATTTCTCACTAGACTTCATGACTTGCCATTGGAGTAGCAAGCTTTCTTCAATGTTGAAGAAGATGAAGAAGAAGAAGAAGATATGATAAGTTAAAATAAAATAGAAAAGAAAATACAATACTTATCATATCTTTGACCATGGTTTAGTGTAGAGACTTAACTTAGGTTAGATGAGTGGTTAGGGTTAGGTATGAGACAAGAATGGTGACTAAAACAATGCTACATGAATCTTCAACTAAAAACAAGAATAGCCACCATTCATTTCTCATTTTCTTTTTCTTTTGAAATAAATAAAATAAAAAGATAAATGAAAAAGATGAAACCCTAATCACTAACTAACCATGGTTTAATACTTTACACAAAACCAAACAAGAATGTATCATCAAACATGATACAATCATGTGCACAAAGAAATATATCACATATACAACTTGCACAATTCAAGTGAGAAAATCCTTTTAAAGTGAACCATTACTAGTTAATGCAAAGTAATATATCAAATATATAATTATACATTAAATCATTAAATCAACACTTGATTCAATGATCCGGTCATGTCGCATATAACCGGCCAGTATCCTATGTATCGGCTTATCGAATCAATCCTTGATTCGATAACTAGGTTATATCGCATATAACCAATCGATACATAAATCGTGAGAATGGAATACGGTATCACATACACGCATTATTCTCGGTCCCGCACATATCTCATATGCGCTCCTATTTCGTTTCGCTTGAGCCAGGAAACCTCTGTGTAGGACTCTAAAGACTCGTCAATACGCCGGCAGCAGATGATGATCATATCAAGCATCCACAAGCCGCAAGCGGTCTGCTAAACGTAACGGCCACCCGGGTATTGAGCGATCAGAAGATCGACGAGCAAGCCCGCTCACACTCCTGCGAATCCAACCAGTAACACTTACCGTACGGTCCGGTCTGTTCGTCTGATATGTCGCATATCTCGCCTAGGGGTGGTAAACGTCAGACCCCAATAGCTCGATAAGTCATGCCGACTTGAGGTCCATAACATTCGTGAAACTACTGATAACTCTTACCAGTATATCACTGCAACCCTGGCCAGGGATTTCCTGTTATGGCCAGTCGAGCATAGCACAACATCAACCCCCAATACCGGGAGAGACGAATCCCCTCCTATCGCTCATTGCCTCCATGTGAATCGGGACTGTACCCAAAAACCACCTGTTTGCACAACTCAGTAGAGCCGTGGTAGGGTGGAAATCAAAGCACAGTGGGAGACACACAAGACTCTATGACGATCTCGGGTCAACAGACTAAGCTGTACCAGTGTCACCAGAGAACTGCCATCTGACGTGAGGTATAATACCATCTGGGAGTTCTCGGCGAGTCCGTTCAGTGTACCCAGTCTCCACTGAGCACCCGCATACCATCTTCGATGTCAAACACCAATGGATATGGGATCATCCATCGCCCATCGCATGGGTCGAGAAGATATACGCTAGTCTACTCTGGAATATCGATGCCCCGTCTCGATATTCCCACGACTAGGAACAATTCAAGGATGTACTCTTGGACTACCCAGGCCCCACTAGTATGATCTACATCATAGTCCTGGAAGTCGAGCACACATCCTATGGGCTTTATCAACATGTAATCAGAGAGACAGAAAGTATACATGTTAAGATAAAGTGCAACCAGATAGCGTACTATCATGTCGAGCAAGAAAGTCCTTCCTATATATGTCCCAGCATCCACTACAATATACATCCAATGTACAGTAATGGCCTCTAGGGCATACATATAACTAACAATCTCCCACTTGCACTAGGGCAATCTGTAGCAGTGGTTGCAGTATCACATACTCAACCATCCCCTAAAAGTCTCTCTTTGGGAAAAAGGCCTTCGTGAGTGGATCCGCCGTGTTGTCCTCTGAGTCTACTCTCTTAACCTCGATCAACCTGGAGATCAACTTTCTCCATGATCAGGTGATGCTTCCTCAGAATATGTCTGGGTCACTGATGGGACCAGGGTTCCAGGGCCTAAGCCACACTTCCATTGTCATACAATGGTAGGAACCAAGTTCATCTTATGAACCAAAATACACCTAAACTGCCTCTTTGGTAGTATCTTCAATAGCGATGTTACCAGCCTTTATCGTCTCGTTTGCCACGGTATCTAGTTTGGAACTCTTCCAACATACCGTCCCTTTACTGAGGGTAAAGACAGTGCCTGTGACTGACATTCAGTCGTCTTTATCACCCTGGAACACTTCCAGTGATTCTCCCCAGGATCGATTGATACAATCTCACTATACCTAGTGAGAACTCTAATATCCCTTTAGATCTATCTCATAGGTCCAAATCTCAGGATTTAGGAGGTATCATCTTTATCCTATTTGGAGAATCCTTGTGATAATAGGAGATCGATCGATCGTAGTATAGGAAACTCTTTTCCTATCAAGAGTATGTTGTCTACGTACAATACGAAGATGACCACCTTACTCTCTACTACCTTTTTGTATATACAAGGTTCGTCTACCATTTTGATGAAGTCAAACACTTTGACTATCACATCAAAACAGACGTTCCAACTCCACGATGCCTACTTCATCATGTAAAGCAACTTGCACACGTTTCCGCTGCTCCCACTGTTTACGAAGACCTCTGGCTGTGTTCTTATAGACGTTCTCTTCTAAATCAGTATTTAGAAAAGCAGTCATGGCACCCAACCGCCAGATATCGTAGTCATGGTATGTAGCCGTGGTAAGTAGGATCTGGATAGACTTAAGCATAGCTACTGGAAAAAAGGTTTCATCATTATCCACGCCTGGTCGATGACGAAAACCTTTAAGAAGTCTAGCTTTGAAAGTCTCAACTTTTCCATCTATACCAAGTAATCTTCTCAAGATTTACTTGCTCCTGATGGGGATTTAACCCTTCAGATATAGCAGCTAAAGTCCATACTTTGCTGGTGTACATGGATTCCATCTCAGATCGCTAAGCATCCAGCCATTCTTACAGAGTCCCTACTCTCGATGGCCTGCTCGAAACTAGTTGGGTCATCATCTCATGATGCAATCCTTGCTCCCACTGTCATCGAGAAACGGAGGTATCTCTCAGGCGGATGAGGAACCCTACTAGATCGGCGGAGAGGCTGAGGTTCGTCGGAAACTATTGAATCCTTTGGTTCTACCAAATCATTAGCAGTTTTGTACAGCTGGAACCTTTCCAGTTCTACAGAACTGATCTTGCCTCGATCTTGTCCGGATTTTGCCTTTGACATAGGCCGGACAATCCCAAATCTTAACTTACTTAAGAGATAGGTTCTTCCCATACTATATCTTATATGGAGTGGTAGGCAGTGATTTGATTCAAACCTAATTCAATAGGTATGCAGCTTCTCAAGTGCATAACTCCCAAAAGGAAAAAGGTAACTCAGTAGTACTCATCATAGAGCACACCTTATCATATAGGGTGTGATAGCCCCGCCCCGATATACCATCGTGCTATGGTGTATACGGAGGAGTAATGCTGAGAGAGAATCTCATTCTCCTTTAGAATAGTCCAGGAATTCTATGCACAAGTATTCTCCTCCCTGATCTCATCATAGGACATAATACTTATACCCGGTTATTGGTTCTCTACTTCTAACTTATATTCTGTGAATACCTCAAAAGCTTCGGACTTATGTTTCAGCAGGAACATACGACTGAATCTTGAGAGATTATCAGAGAATATAATGAAGTATAAAGAACCAGTCCTGGCATGTGTAGACTGGAGACCTTACATACATCATCATGTATCAGTCCCAAGAGTTCATTAACTCTTTCTCTGTTTACAATAAACGGAGCTATGGTCATCTTATCTTTGTGACATGACTGGCAAGTTTCACAAGATGTAAATTCAAACTGATTTAAATATACATCTAAATGTAACTTCAGCCAGTCGGGTCGCATTGATATGACCTAGTCTACAATGCCTCAAGAAGGATTCGTTCATTCTGAAGTCTTCCTCTTGTGTGTGTTCTGAATACTAAGAACTGCAGTTTGATTTAGAACGTCAATGCTTTTAGATAACGTGCCTGAACCGATCAACTTTTGATATAGGAAATGTTCAAAACATTATCCATCAATACAAAATTATATCTTTTCTTTAGCAATAAAGAGACTGATATGATTTTGTATATCAGGTTCGGTATCTAATAGCATTTGTTCAGAATCAATGTATTCGTAATACAGGGTGACAGTGACCAACAGACTTGGCTGCAACTCTTGCCCCGTTTTCTGTCTCATGAAACTTATCACCCGTTCTCAGTTTTTCTACCTTTTTGTAGCCCTATGTAACAGATTACATATCTGGGATCCTGATCCGATATCATATACCCAGGATGCAGAGGATACTGAGAAACAGTTCTTTGTAATGAACACACCCGAAGGAGATGCATCATATGCACTTTCTTCGTTTGGGCGGCATAGGAATTCTGGTATTCCCCTATTTCCTGCTCTGTCTTATAACAATTATAAGTTGGAGCGGGACCAACGTTCCCCAGCTCAGTATAACAAGCGGGTTCGGTCAATACATCCATATTATTATCTTGATTAAGGCGTGATATGGTCGCTACCAGGAGAGAGAGAGAAGAAAACACTCTGCGTGCGCTCTTGCAAGATCAGATTGGTTATATATTTTATCTAATCAGGATGACTCCCACTGTTTTTATCAAATCTTCCTTCAAACCTTAAAAGGAAAGACTAGCCGGGATTAATTACACTCTACAAGTTTGCCAATCTTTCAGCCAGGCCAGTGTCGGTACTTTGAGGGAGGTTCCCCGTGCTTTCGCACGGACCTAATTACTGTAAACCTCGTTTTCCCAGAGGCGTAACCCCGTTGACACCTTTCTAGACACCTACTTGATCGGCTAATTGCAAAGTGCAAAACTCTCCCAGGAGTAACAATTACTCGCAGTGGGTATCGGGATCCAACTATCACATAGAAGGTATGCAATCTCATTGCAAATTTCAACACTTGAAACTCCCGATATAGGTTTTTACCCCTAGCACCTATGACCTTAACTATAGTCAACAAATCATAAGTACTAGTCAAGTTCAACCCGTCAATTCGTGATTAATTAGACCCACCCACATGACCCTTAACTAAGGTCAACAAAGTCACGCGGCTGTCCTAACTAATCGCATCATATGCAGTGTAGGAATACATCACTTAGCTACCGTACACTGTGCCTTGACTATGGTCAACAAACACAGCACGAATACTAAGTACTCTACTTCCTAAAATGACGGAGGGTTGCGAATGGTTTTTGTGAAAACCTTTAATGCTTTGAACTTGATCTCGTTGCGGAATCAAATGGTTTTTAAATGGAAAGTTTTTGAAGCTTTTCTAGTTTTGCTAAAGGGGTCACTCCCGGTGAAGGGATCGTCGGCCCTTTCCTCGTCGAATGAGGTGCGGGATATATCATATATATCACTGTGCAAAGCAGAAACTATAGAAGCGATCAAATACAAACCGAGTGTGTAGCATCTGCTAGTTATTGCTAAAGGAGTCACTCCCGGTGAAGGGATCTCGGTCCTTTCCTCATCGAATAAGGTGCAGGATGTTCTATAATGAACACCGCGATGCAAAGCAAGAACTGTAGCTACCTGTTTTATTTTAAAATTCGATTCCACAACATCAATTAGGTTTATTTTTCTTTCATTAATCTCATTAATGAATATCCCATCATTTAAATCCACCTAACCATCACAGATAAATATAACGTACGCTTATGCCATCCGCATTCGCCTCGCTGTCCCGTCTGCACCGTTAGGTTAGGTAACTAACGCCAGAGCGAGGCAGGGCTAGCGCGGGTGTAAAACATAAGCAACGTCTATATAATATATCATATATACTATAATATCTGTCACAGAGCACAGAACATCGCATGATCACAGATATAACACAGCAGAAGAAACATATGAAATATTGGATATACTAGGACGTCCGTGTTTTCAATACGAGCCAGTACAAAACACGGATTCCACGGTCGTGATGAATAGCCAATCCCACACCCCTAGACCCCTACGAGAGCGGCAAGCAACCCTACCAATTCTAGGGTTAGGAGACCCGGACTCGACTCCTCGAGTTGGTCTCCCACTGGACCCCAGAACCCGGTTACTTGTGCTCCCCTCCTTGGGTCTATCCTAGTGCAGAAAAGTAAATAATATACAAACGGTGACTACTTCCGCAACCTGGAAGTGCCCCAATAAAAGAATATTACATACAAGTTTTTACATGAATGAAAATGAAAAACACTCATCTCACATAAAAACCCCCGGCTATTCAAACACGACGATCCAATATAACATATCCAGCAACACATAACATCAGATGTCATCAACGTAAGTAAATATGCGCATCCTAATTGTCGTTGACATATAGCAACGAAACCGGCGATATCACATATTACACTTACGGTCACAGAAAAGAAAATGTAAAACTACAACAGTTGGAATCCGCAACCTCCTCAGACATCGCATGCCTGACCAAATGAAATACTTAGACATCGCATGCCTAACAATTATAAACCCCGCATTTTAGTCTCATTATCGAAAACTCTTTTCAATATCAAGTCGGGAAATTCAACAAGATTCCCGACATCCTGATCGAATGCTCGTCGCAAACTTTAGTAGGCGGCCGCACCCCCGATGCCGTCGACGAAGTGCACCAAGGCGGAACACCGCTGCCGCGAGCACCCGAACGGATGCTTTCGGCGACGGGGTTCTCCTGCAGTCACTTGGTCGGGGCTATGGAGTGAGGCTGTCTATTAAGTTTACCGGCGAGTATCCGCGTTCACAACGTGATTGCAACGGACTTTTGATCACATCAAAATTCCGTGGCAACCGATCAAGTGAGACTAAACTGCTATGTTTATAATATTCATTCCGTTATCTCATAACTATTTGTGAATTCCAATTATTGTATCACATTCCGGATAAATAGAAAATGCTAAACTTTTCGATCGAACAATCGAACACCCAAGTTTTCCCGATACAGATCAACACATGAAACAAGTCTAAAAACATTCAGTTCGTGCCTCAGTACCAACGGTCCAGCCGTAGAAGGGTCAAGCCAACGCCTCACATGTGGCACGCCGTACTGCCCCAAACCCGAAGGTTCAAAGGGTAGTTCAAGACGGTCACATAATCGAGTTAAGGTTTGTTGTCTTCTAGAGGGACCATCGTGTTACTTGCACTACTTAGAGCGTGATTAAACTACAGAAATATCCAACACTTGGAAATTTCCCGACAGGGGAAAAATTGGGTATTTATATCCGGTCGAACTTTTTAACATATTCAAAAAATTATCCGGAACGACACATAGACAAAGTTTGACAATCCGATCGAATGTATGAACTCCCAATACAACCCAAAATACTCAACTCTTGATTTCAGATTAAAAATTCCCAGGAAAACCAGCACTGAAAAATAGGAGTTACTGTGCAAAATTCAATGGCAGATAAGACAAAAGTGCGGCGGAAGGGCCGCATTAGCACGCTAATGCCGCGGTTCCGCCGCACTTTAGAAAGATCATTAGGTAATTTTTGCATCGTAATTCTTAGATTTACCTGCTTGTTTTTCTGCATATTTTTAATTTGCAAAAATCCACATTTTACAAAAATGTCCAGAGAGCATTTTAAAGTCGGGGTTTCGGGTCGATCGGACTTCTAACTCCGTCTACGCATCGCCTAAGGCTCTAGCTAGGCTCTGATACCACTGTAGGGTTCCTAGGCACTCTAGTGAAGTCTCACAAGTGATCAAACATGCACAAATCAAATTTTACGGGTGCCTACAAACCCGACTACGGATCGTTTACTAGATATTTAGGCGAAAACATAAACTAGTTAACATTTTAACTAAGGGAACGGATATACAACCTTTGTAGATCCGGTCCACCACCTCCACAGCTCCGCAATGAAGTCCCCTCGCTGTCCAAATCATGTCTTGGGCTCTAGCGTCGGCATCATCGAAGAATGGGCGGGCTTGATCGTCGGTTCGATGCCGAAGATGATCTACGTCGAGGCATCGCTAGAACAAGCTCCAACTTCACCAAGTCGGAAAAACTTGTGAAGGAAACACCCTATACTACTTGGCAAGAGGTAGAGGATGAAGAAATAGGAAGTGGGTAAACTTTAGTTTTGGATTTCTCACTAGACTTCATGACTTGCCATTGGAGTAGCAAGCTTTCTTCAATGTTGAAGAAGATGAAGAAGAAGAAGAAGATATGATAAGTTAAAATAAAATAGAAAAGAAAATACAATACTTATCATATCTTTGACCATGGTTTAGTGTAGAGACTTAACTTAGGTTAGATGAGTGGTTAGGGTTAGGTATGAGACAAGAATGGTGACTAAAACAATGCTACATGAATCTTCAACTAAAAACAAGAATAGCCACCATTCATTTCTCATTTTCTTTTTCTTTTGAAATAAATAAAATAAAAGGATAAATGAAAAAGATGAAACCCTAATCACTAACTAACCATGGTTTAATACTTTACACAAAACCAAACAAGAATGTATCATCAAACATGATACAATCATGTGCACAAAGAAATATATCACATATACAACTTGCACAATTCAAGTGAGAAAATCCTTTTAAAGTGAACCATTACTAGTTAATGCAAAGTAATATATCAAATATATAATTATACATTAAATCATTAAATCAACACTTGATTCAATGATCCGGTCATGTCGCATATAACCGGCCAGTATCCTATGTATCGGCTTATCGAATCAATCCTTGATTCGATAACTAGGTTATATCGCATATAACCAATCGATACATAGATCGTGAGAATGGAATACGGTATCACATACACGCATTATTCTCGGTCCCGCACATATCTCATATGCGCTCCTATTTCGTTTCGCTTGAGCCAGGAAACCTCTGTGTAGGACTCTAAAGACTCGTCAATACGCCGGCAGCAGATGATGATCATATCAAGCATCCACAAGCCGCAAGCGGTCTGCTAAACGTAACGGCCACCCGGGTATTGAGCGATCAGAAGATCGACGAGCAAGCCCGCTCACACTCCTGCGAATCCAACCAGTAACACTTACCGTACGGTCCGGTCTGTTCGTCTGATATGTCGCATATCTCGCCTAGGGGTGGTAAACGTCAGACCCCAATAGCTCGATAAGTCATGCCGACTTGAGGTCCATAACATTCGTGAAACTACTGATAACTCTTACCAGTATATCACTGCAACCCTGGCCAGGGATTTCCTGTTATGGCCAGTCGAGCATAGCACAACATCAACCCCCAATACCGGGAGAGACGAATCCCCTCCTATCGCTCATTGCCTCCATGTGAATCGGGACTGTACCCAAAAACCACCTGTTTGCACAACTCAGTAGAGCCGTGGTAGGGTGGAAATCAAAGCACAGTGGGAGACACACAAGACTCTATGACGATCTCGGGTCAACAGACTAAGCTGTACCAGTGTCACCAGAGAACCGCCATCTGACGTGAGGTATAATACCATCTGGGAGTTCTCGGCGAGTCCGTTCAGTGTACCCAGTCTCCACTGAGCACCCGCATACCATCTTCGATGTCAAACACCAATGGATATGGGATCATCCATCGCCCATCGCATGGGTCGAGAAGATATACGCTAGTCTACTCTGGAATATCGATGCCCCGTCTCGATATTCCCACGACTAGGAACAATTCAAGGATGTACTCTTGGACTACCCAGGCCCCACTAGTATCATCTACATCATAGTCCTGGAAGTCGAGCACACATCCTATGGGCTTTATCAACATGTAATCAGAGAGACAGAAAGTATACATGTTAAGATAAAGTGCAACCAGATAGCGTACTATCATGTCGAGCAAGAAAGTCCTTCCTATATATGTCCCAGCATCCACTACAATATACATCCAATGTACAGTAATGGCCTCTAGGGCATACATATAACTAACATCGTCAAGGTCATAGCACGCTAGGGGCAAAAGCATTATCGGGAATTTCAAGTGTTGAAATTTGCAATGAGATTGCATACCTTCTATGAGATAGTTGGATCCCGATACCCACTGCGAGTAAGAGTTACTCCTGGGAGAGTTTTACACATTACAAATAGCCGATCAATTAGGTGTCTAGAAAGGTGTCAACGGGATTACGCCTCTGGGAAAACGAGGTTTACATTAATTAGGTTCGTGCGAAAGCACGGGGGACCTCCCTCAAAGTACCGATACTGGCCTGGCTGAAAGATTGGCGAACTTGTAGTGTGTAATTAATCCCGGCTAGTCTTTCCTTTTAAGGTTTGAAGGAAGATTTGATAAAAACCAGTGGGATCCATCCTGATTAGATAAGATAATAACCAATCTGATCTTGCAAGAGCATACGCTAAAGTGTTTTCTTCTCTCTCTCTCCAGGTAGCGACCATGTCATGCCCTAATAAAGATAATAATATGGATGTATTGACCGAACCCGCATGTTATACTGTGCTGGGGAACGTTGGTTCCGTTCTTTCTTATAAGAGTTATAGGAATGAACAGGATATAGGGGAATACCAGGATTCCCATGCCACCCGAATGAAGAAAGTACATGATGATGCATTTTCTTCGGGTGTGTTCGTTACAGAGAACTGTTTCTCCATTTGCTCTACGTCCTGGGTATTAGATACCGGGTCAGGATCCCATATATGTAATCAGTTACATGGGCTTAGGAAAGATAGAGAACTTGGAGAAGGTGATAAAGACATTAGAGTTGGAAATGGTGCAATTGTTGCAGCTAAGACTGTCGGGGAATATCACCTTGCATTACCAACTGGTAATACATTGGTTCTGAACGAATGCTATTACATGCCGAACCTGATATGCAACATTATATCGGTTTCTTTATTGAGTAAAGAGGGATATAATTTTGTATTACAGGATAATGTTATGAACATTTTCCGTAACCAAAAGTTGGTTGGATCAGGCACGTTGTGCAATGGCATTTATGTTCTAAATCAATCAACAGTTCTGAGCATAACAAACACACACAAGAGGAAGAGTTCAGAACTGAACGAATCCTTCTTGTGGCATTGTAAACTGGGTCACATCAATATGACAAGACTGGCTAAGTTGCATAAGGATGGATATTTGAAACCATTCGAATTTTCATCTTATGACACTTGCCAGTCATGTCTCAAAGGCAAGATGACCAAAACTCCGTTTACGGGACACGGAGAAAGAGTTACCGAACTCTTGGGACTGATACATAGTGATGTATGCGGTCCCATGTCTACACATGCCAGGGATGGTTCTTCGTACTTCATTACATTCACTGACGATCTCTCAAGATACGGACATGTGTACTTGATAAGACACAAGTCTGAAGCTTTTGAGAAATTTAGAGAATATAAACAAGAAGTCGAGAACCAAACCGGAAAAAGTATTAAAATCCTTCGATCTGATCGAGGAGGTGAATACTTAAGCAGTGAATTCCTGGACTTCCTAAAAGAGAATGGGATTCTCTCTCAACTGACTCCTCCATATACACCACAGCACAACGGTGTATCAGAAAGGAGGAACCGCACCCTATTAGATATGGTGCGCTCTATGATGAGCACAGCTGAGTTACCTATTTCCTTCTGGGGGTATGCGCTTGAGACAGCCATACATCTATTGAATATGGTCTCCACCAAATCAGTGCCTACCACTCCATATGAGATATGGAAAGGGAAGAGACCATGTCTTAACTATGTTAAGATATGGGGTTTTCCAGCCTATGTCAAACAAAAAAATCCAGACAAACTCGAGGTACGGTCTGTTCTATGCAAATTTATAGGATATCCCAAAAATTCACAAGGGTATATCTTCTACCACCCTGAGGAACAAAGAGTGTTTGTTTCTCGGCATGCCACCTTTTTAGAAAAGGAATTTCTTGAAAAAGAGATTAGTGGTCATGAGGTAGAACTGGAAGAGGTTCCAGCTACAGAAGCTACAACAGAAGATCTGGTGGAACCAGAGGATTCAGTAGTACCCGACGAACCCCAGCCTCTCCGCCGATCTAGTAGGGTTCCTCGCCAACCTGAGAGATACTACGGTTTTCTCATGGATGGTGGGAGCGAGGATTGCATCATGGAGGATGATGACCCAACTAGCTTCGAGCAGGCCATCACAAGTAGGGACTCAGTGAAATGGCTGGATGCTATGCGGTCCGAGATGGAATCCATGTACACCAACAAAGTATGGACTTTGGATGTTGCTCCTGAAGGGGTAAAACCCATCGGGAGCAAGTGGATCTTCAAGAAAAAACTTGGTGTAGATGGAAAAGTGGAGACTTTCAAAGCTAGACTTGTAGCAAAGGGTTTTCGTCAAAGACCAGGTGTGGACTATGACGAAACCTTTTCTCCAGTGGCTATGCTTAAATCCATCCGGATCATGCTTGCCATCGCTGCATATCATGATTACGAAATCTGGCAAATGGATGTTAAGACCGCCTTTCTAAACGGTGATTTAGAAGAGTGCGTGTACATGACTCAGCCAGAGGGGTTCGTGGACAGTGGGAGCCGCGGGAAGGTGTGCAAGCTGCTTAAATCCATTTATGGATTAAAGCAAGCATCGTGGAGTTGGAACATCTGCTTTGACGTCGTTATCAAAGAGTTTGATTTCGTCAAAAATCTAGATGAACCTTGTATTTACAAGAAGGTAGCAGAGAGTAAGGTGGTCTTCCTCGTATTGTACGTGGACGACATACTCTTGATAGGAAATGATATTCCTATGCTGCAATCGGTCAAGCTCTTCTTATCACAAAGATTCTCAATGAAAGATCTTGGTGATGCCTCCTGCATATTGGGAATCAGGATCTATAGAGATAGATCCAAACGGATATTAGGATTGTCCCAATCTAGGTACATTGACACCATACTAAAGAGGTTTAGTATGGAAGAATCCAAGCGTGGGAATTTACCCACGATTTCTGGAGTCACTCTCTCCAAAGAGATGTCTCCCAAGACTGATTTGGAGAGAGCTCGCATGCAAGGGATACCCTATGCTTCGGCTGTAGGCTCTATCATGTATGCGATGCTATGTACCAGACCCGATGTTGCATACTCACTAAGTATAGTGAGCAGGTATCAAGCTGATCCTGGAGAGAGTCACTGGACAGCTGTGAAGAGCATTCTCAAGTACTTACGAAGGACTAAAGAGATGCTCTTGGTGTATGGTAACAGAGAACTCCAAGTGGAGTCCTTTACCGATTCGAGCTTCCAGAGTGATAAGGACGACTCTAAGTCTTAGTCGGGTTTTGTCTTTACCCTTTACGGAGGGGCGGTTAGCTGGAAGAGTTCCAAGCAGGAAACCGTGGCAGACTCGACGATGGAGGCTGAATACATCGCTGCCAACGATGCTGCCAAAGAGGATGTCTGGATCAAGAAGTTCATTACTGAACTTGGTGTGGTTCCATCCATTGAGCATCCAATACCTTTGTATTGCGATAACAATGGAGCGGTGGCTTTGGCCAAGGAACCCAGGTCCCATCAGCGATCCAGGCATATTCTGAGGTGGTATCACCTGATCCGGGAGATAGTTGATCGCCGGGAGATCGAGGTCAGGAGAGTTGACACGAAGAACAACACGGCGGATCCACTCACGAAGGCTATTCCCCAGATACAGTTTGAGAGACTCTTCGAGCTGCTCGGAATGCGATACTACAGCAGCTGGCCCTAGTGCAAGTGGGAGATTGTTAGTTGTATGTATGCCCTAGAGGCCAGTATTGTACAGATGATGTATATTATATTGGATGCTTGGACATATATAGAGATGACTTTCTTGCTCGATATGATAGTATGCTATCTAGTTGCTCTTTATCTTAACATGTACACTTGTCTCTTTAAACTGTCCTATAGTTACATGTTGGTAAAGCCCTTAGGATGTGTACTTGATTACCTGGACTATGATGCAGATCATACTAGTGGGGACATGGTAGTCCATAGGTACATCCTTCAAGGTCCCTAGTCGTGGGTGTATCGAGACGGGGCATCGATATACCAGTGTAGACTAGCGTATTCGCTTCTCGACCCATGAGATTGGCGATGGATGATCCCATATCCATCGGTGTTTGACATCAGAGATGGTGTACGAGTGCTCAGTGGAGACTGGGTACACTGGACGGACTCGCCGAGAACTCCCAGATGGTATTATACCTCACGTCAGATGGCAGTTCTCAGGTGACACTTGTGCAGGTTAGTCTGTAGACCTGAGATCGTCATAGAGTCTTGTGTGATTCCCACTGTGCTTTGATCTCCACCTTACCACGTCCATGAGGGCATGCAAAACGGTGGTCTTTGGGCACAGTCCTGAGTCACATGGAGGCAATGAGCGATAGGAGGGGTTTCGTCTCTCCCGGTATTGGGGATTGATGTTGCGCTGTGCTCGATTGGCCGTAACAGGGAAGTCCCTGGCCAGGGCTGATCAGAGATTTGCTGGTAAGCGTTACCAGTAGTTTCTCGACCCGTTATGAGCCTCACATCGGCACGACTTATCGGTTATTGGGGTCTGACGTTTACCACCCCTAGACTTGATATGCGACATATCAGACGAACAGACCGGACTGTACGGTAAGTGTTACTGGTTGGATTCACAGGAGTGTGAGCGGGCTAGCTCGTCGATCTTCTGATTGCTCAATACCCGGATGGCCGTTACGTTTGGCAGACCGCTTGCGGCTTGTGGGTGCTTGATATGATCATCATCTGCTACCGGCGTATTGACGAGTCTTTAGAGTCCTACACAGAGGTTTCCTGGCTCAAGCGAAACGAAATAGGAGCGCATATGAGATATGTGCGGGACCGAGAATAATGCGTGTATGGGATACCGCATTTCATTCTCGCGATGAATGTTTCGATTGGTTGTATGCGATATGACCTAGTTATCGAATCATTGATTCGATAAATCGATACATTCGATACTAGTCGGTTATGTGCGACATGACCGGATCATGGAATCAAATGTTGATTTAATGATTTAATGTATAATTATATTTGATATATTACTTTGCATTAACTAGTATTGGTTCACTTTAAATGGATTTTCTCACCTGAAGTTCACACATTGTATATGTGATATATTTTGTGTGCACTTGATTGTATCATGTTTGTTGTTGCATGCTAACTTATGTTTTGTGTAAAGATTAAACCATGGTTGTGTAATGATTAGGGTTTTGATTTATTCACTCATTTATTTATCCATTCTTTATTTATATTTAATTAGATAAAAGAAAAAAAAATGGTTTTCTTTATCATGAAGCTTAAAGCTTCATGAAGCTTTGACTAAAGAGACCATTTTGTCTTCATGCTTAACCCTAACCATTCCCACTTACCATGGTCTATTCTCTACACTTAACCTTAGTTAGGATATGATAAGTATTGATTTATTTTCTTTTATGGATATACTTTTATCATATTCTATCTTCATTCTCTCCTTCTTCTTCAAGAAAGAAAATAAGACTCCATCAATGGCAACTTGAGTTCTAAAGTGAGAAATCCAATTCTAAAGTGAACCCACCTCCTATTTCTTCATCCTCTACCTCTTGCCAAGTTGTTTTGGGTGTTTTCTTCACAAGTTTCACAACTTGGTGAAGTTGGAGCTTGAACTTGTGATGCCTCGACGTAGATCTTCTTCGGCACGAAGCCGACGACCTTGCCTGCCCATTTCTCCGATGAAGCCGATGCTTGAGTCCGGGATTCGAGACGGACAGCGAGAGGACGACTACATGGATCTAAGGAAGTGGATAACCAGATCTACAAAGGTTGTAGCTCTTTTCTTTTAGTTAAGATGTTAACTAGTTTACTGTTTCGCCTAAATTTCTAGTCGACGATCCGTATTAGGGTTTCTCGGCACCCATAAAATTTGAAATTGGCATGGTTGATGCCTTATGAGACCTCTATAGTGTGCCTAAGAACCCTACATACACACACATCAGTACATACACTATGATATAATAGCCTCTACGGCATACATATATCCAACAACTGAGTGCTTCTTTCTCTCTCTCTCTCTTTGACAGCGACCATGGCCTGACCCTATACTATAACTCAGTGACCAAGTCAACCGAACTTTCTTAAAACACTGGCTTTTGGATTCTCTGAGTCACATACCTCATTACCACTCCTACTTTTACCCTTTGTATTTCTCCAGAACACCCCGTATTACTATGAACATCCACTTCCATTGGATAAATCTATCGTATGGTTATATACGAACTCGAAGGAACTTGTTCCAGATTTGAGAATGGATTCTGGTTCTGGAGAGATAGAATACGATTATTCAGTTGTCTTTTCCTTTTACCTTCTCTCAGGTTGTGAGGGCTCCTAGGATTAGGAGACGGTACAACTACTACGCTTATTGGATAACCTTCTTCCAAACCATAGGCAGGTGCCGAAAGCTAGGGAATGAAGAAAACCAATTAGCCTAAGTGTGGTGTACAGAAGGTAATGAGTAAAGACAAATAAAAGGATTAGAAAGAGGGCAAAGTAAATTACTACTGCTATTCACGACCAAACCAAGTCTTTCAACGCCACTCCTACTTCACCTTTGTATTTCTCAAGAACACCCCGTATCACTACGAACATCCAATCCTATTGGATAAATCCATCATATGGTTATATAGGAACTCGAAGGAACTTTTTCGAGGATGGATTCTAGTTCAGGAGAAATAGAATAAGGATTATTCAGTTGTCTTTTATCCTTACCTTCTCTCAAGTTGCAAGTACTCCTAGCATTAGAAGAGTACACCTATTATGCTTATTGGATAGTCTTCTTCCAAACCATAGGCTGGTGCCGAACGGTAGGGAAGGAAGAAAACCATTTAAGCTTAACGAAGGTGTACAGAAGGTAACGACCAATGACAAATAAAGGGATTTGGAGAGATGGCAAAGAAATATACGGTTTCAGTCGTGAATCTGATAATGGAAGAGGCATTGCTATGAATATTCGGATACCCCTTCGAAAAATTTTCATGTTTCAGTTTCACTATGCGTTGTTAATTGAAAACTGAATTCCCAATTAGGTCCTTACTCCAGGGTATGTATTTACCAGGTATGATTCTCACATCTGTATGGTTTTACAGATGATGAGTGGGAGTAAGTTATTGGGAATTAGGTGACCGTCCTCATTCTATCGGAATTCGTTGTAATTGGTGATATTTGAGGAAATCATCTGGATTTTACCGGATGGGAAATATTTGGTTTTGAATACCCGTTATTATGCACCAATTTCAAACTGATATATCTGTACGTTTATTTATAAAGTGAGATATAACTTTTTGAAATTATGTCTATGACATTTACCTATATCAGTTGGTGATTAGGTAAGGTGCATTCAACAGCGGTGTTAGTCTTCTTAAGCATAGTACAGTTTTCAACCTACGATGCACAGGGTTTGAGTTATTAAACTCAGGGGACTTATACAAAGTATTGTATGTTGTCCAGTGTCTATTAAGACAATGGGGTTGGTACTCGTACTATATTCTGTTTACTCATAATTTCTCTAGTTCTAGACAAGTATTTCGTTGAAATACAAGGTTCAGATTTTGAGAAGTTATAGGTATAAGAATAAAGTAGAGAACCATTTGTTGGAAGTATCAGGATTCATCGAGAAAGTCGAAGATGTAAATAATTGTGTTTGGTATTCCGTTGATAGTAATGGTTTTGAGAACTTGCTTCTTTTTCAGGTCACTCATATATGGATGCATTCGTAGGTGAGTAATGCTGATTGGCTTCTTTCCATTTGGTTGATATGCACTGGAGACAGCTGCATGATTTTGAATCTGGTTCCAATTAAATTAGTGCTTTTGTTTCTATATTAAATACACATAGAATCAATTTATATCTTAACGATGTTAAGGTATAGGGAGTTGTCCGGCTGATGCTTAAAACCAGAATCCGGATAAACTCAAGCCATGTTTTAGTAATGGTTGTTCGTGGGTTATCCCGGGCTTTGACGAGGGATAACTTTCTACCATCAGGAAGATCAATATTTATTTTGTTCTTGACTCGCCACAGTTTTAGTAAAATGGACTTTTTCAGAAAACACAAGTGGGAGTATAGTAGAACTGGAAGTTATTTCAGAACCACAAACGATTACTGGAAATTTAATAGAACCTAAGAATTCAATTGGATTTGATGTTCCATTAGCCACTCCGCAGATTTGGTGGGTAACCTCAGGCACCCGAGAGATACTTCGGTCTTCTCAGAGACGGTGATAGGGAGGTTCTTGTTTACCCAGACTTGCCATTGCTGTTGTTCTAGACTATAAGACTCGGCAGGAGGATGAGTATAGCGTCGTTCTTGTTAGTTATATGTATGCTCTAGAGGCCATTACTGTACATTGGATGTATTTTGTAGTGGATGCTGGGACATATATAGGGAGGACTTTCTTGCTCGACATGATAGTATGCTATCTGGTTACACTTTACCTTAACGTGTACACTGATTGTCTCTCTGTTACATGTTGGTAAAGCCCTTAGGATGTGTACTTGACTACCTGGACTATGATGCGGATCATACTAGTGGGGACATGGTAGTCCATAAGTACATCCTTCAAAGTCCCTAGTCGTGGATGTATCGAGACGGGGCATCGATATACCAGAGTAGACAAGCGTATACCTTCTCGACCCATACAGATGGGCGATGGATGATCCCATATCCATTGGTGTTTGACATCGGAGATGATATACGGGTGCTCAGTGGAGACTGGGTACACTGGACGGACTCGCCGAGAACTCCCAGATGGTATTATACCTTACGTCAGATGGCAGTTCTCTGGTGACAGTGGTACAGAGTAGTCTGTTGACCCGAGATCGTCGTAGAGTCTTGTGTGGTTCCCACTGTGCTTTGATTTCCATCTTACCACGTCCAAGAGGGCGTGCAAAACGGTAGTCTTTGGGTACAGTCCCGAATCACATGGAGGCAATGAGCGATAGGAGGGGATTCGTCTCTCCCGGTATAGGGAGTGGATGTTGCGCTGTGTTCGATTGGCTATAACCGAAAATCCCTGGCCAGGGTTGCTGAGATTTACTGGTAAGTGTTACCAGTAGTTTCTCGAATTGTTATAGACCTCATATCGACACGACTTATCGAGCTATTGGGGTCTGACGTTTACCACCCCTAGGCGAGATATGCGACATATCAGACGATCAGACCGGACTGTACGGTAAGTGTTACTGGTTGGATTCACAGGAGTGTGAGCGGGCTTGCTCGTCGATCTTCTCATCGCTCAATACCCGGGTGGCCGTTACGTTTAGCAGACCGCTTGCGGCTTGTGGGTGTTTGATATGATTATCACCTGCTGCCGGCGTATTGACGAGTCTTTAGAGTCCTACACAGAGGTTTCCTGGCTCAAGCGAAACGAAATAGGAGCGCATATGAGATATATGTGGGACCGAGAATGATACCAGTATGTGATACTGTATTCGATTCTCGCGATATGTGACATTGATCGGTTATATGCGATATAGCCGGGTTATCGGATCAAGTGTTGATTCGATAAGTTGTTACTGTTGATACTAGTCGGTTATATGCGATATAACCGGATCATTAAATCAAGTGTTGATTTAATGATTTAATGTATAATTATATATTTGATATATTACTTTGCATTAACTAGTATCGGTTCACTTTAAATGGATTTTCTCACTCGGATGTGCACATCGTATATGTGATATACGTTTGTGCACTTGGATGTATCATGTTTGATGATACATGTTTACTTGAGCTTGTGTAAAGAATAAACCATGGTTTTATGAATGGTTAGGGTTTTGATTTCTTATTCATTTATTCTTTTGGGAAATGAAAGGATAATGAACAAAACGGTTTCTTCTTTATTTCTTTCTTGAAGCTTCATGAAGACTTTGACCAAGTGACCATTTTGTCTCATGCTTAACCCTAACCATTCCACTTAACCATGATTCATTCTCTACACTTGACCATGGTTTGATTATGATAAGTATTCATTTTTCTTTTCAATTTAAATTAACTTATCATATTCATTCTTTCTTCTTCTTCTTCTTCATCACATGAAGAAAGCTTGCTACTACAATGGCAACTTGAGAAAACAAGTGAGAAATCCAATTCTAAAGTGAACCCACTTCCTATTTCTTCATCCTCTACCTCTTGCCAAGTAGTATAGGGTGTTTTCTTCACAAGTTTTATGACTTGGTGAAGTGGAAGATTGATCTAGTGATGCCTCGACGTAGATCATCTTCGGCATCGACAACGACGACCTGGCCCGCCCTTTTCTCCGACGAAGCCGACGCTAGAGTCCGGGATCCGATTGGGACAGCGGAGGGACTTCATCATGGAGCTATGGAGGTGGAGAACCGGATCTACAAAGGTTGTATTTCCGTTCTTTAAGTTAGATTGTTAACTAGTTGCATTGTTCTCCTATATATATCTAGCCAACGATCCGTATTAGGGTTTCTCGGCACCCGTAAAATTTGAAATTGGCATGGTTGATGCCTTGTGAGACCTCATTAGAGTGCCTAGGAACCCTACAGTGGTATCAGAGCCTAGCTAGAGCCTTAGGCGATGCGTAGACGAAGTTTGAAACCCGAACGAACCCGAAACCCTAACACAAACATGCTCTCTGGACTTTTTCCAAAATCTGGAGTTTTTCCGTATTAAAAATATGCAGAAAATTCAGCAGAAGATTATAAGGGTTACTGTGAAATTCGACAGCTTGAATCCATCAAACAGCCGCGGTTCCGCGGCACAAGCATGGCTTGTGCGGCGGTTCCGCGGCCTAAATGTCTCCTTGTGCATTGAATTTTGCACAGTAACTCCTACTAAGCAGTGCTGGTTTTCCTGGGATTTTTTAATATTAATTCAAGAGTTGAATATTCTAGGTTGTTTTGGGGATTCGAATGTTCGATCGGATTATCAAATTTTGTCTGTGTGGCTTTCCGGATAATTTTTGAATATGTTAAAAAGTTCGACCGGATATAAATACCCAATTTTTCCCCTGTCGGGAAATTTCCAAATGTTGGATTTTTCCGTGGTTTAACGACGTTCTAAGTAGTGCAAGTAACGCGATGGACCCTCTAGAAGACAACAAACCTTAACTCGATTATGTGACCGTCTTGAACTGCCCTTCGAACCTTCGGGTTTGGGGCAGTACGGCGTGCCACATGTGAGGCGTTGGCTTGACCCTTCTACGGCTGGACCGTTGGTACTGAGGCACGAACTGAATGTTGTTAGACTTATTTCATGTGTTGATCTATACCGGGAAAACTTGGGTGTTCGACTGTTTGATCGAAAAGTTTAACATTTTCTATTTATCCGGAATGTGATACAATAATTGGAATTCACAAGTAGTTATGAGATAACTGAATGAATGTTATAAACATAGCAGTTTAGTCTCACTTGATCGGTTGCCACGGAATTTTGATATGATCAAAAGTCCGTCGCAATCACGTAGCGTACGCGGATACTCGCCGGATAAACTTAATAGACAGCCTCACTCCATAGCCCCGACCAAGTGACTGTAGGAGAACCCCGTCACCGAAAGCATCCGTTCGGGGGCTCGCGGCAGCGGTGATCCGCTTTGGTGCACTTCGTCGACGGTATCGGGGGTGCAGCCGCCTACTAAAGTTTGCGACGAGTATTCGATCAAATTGTCGGGAATCCTGTTGAATTGCCCGACTTGGTATTGAAAAGTGTTTTCGATAATGAGACTAAAATGCGGGGTTTATAATTGTTAGGCATGCGATGTCTAAGGAATTCATTTGGTCAGGCATGCGATGTCTGAGGTGGTTGCGGATTCCAACTGTTGTAGTTTTACACTTTTTTTTCTGTGACCGTAAGTGAAATATGTGATATCGCCGGTTTCGTTGCTATATGTCAACGACAATTGGGATGCGCATATTTACTTACGTTGATGACATGTGATGTTATGTGTTGCTGGATATGTTATATTGGATCGTCGTGTTTGAATAGCCGGGGTTTTTTATGTGAGATGAGTGTTTTTTATTTTCATTCATGTAAAAACTTGTATGTAATATTCTTTTATTGGGGCACTTCCAGGTTACGGAAGATGTCACCCTTTGTATATTATTTACTTTTCCGCACTAGGATAGACCCAAGGAGGAGGGCACAAGTAACCCGGTTC
This sequence comes from Agapanthus africanus, assembly GCA_030015575.1. Lineage (NCBI taxonomy): Eukaryota > Viridiplantae > Streptophyta > Magnoliopsida > Asparagales > Amaryllidaceae > Agapanthus > Agapanthus africanus. The sequence goes on from CM057337.1 coordinate 327,025,037, forward strand.
TAGGGTCCAGTGGGAGACCAACTCGAGGAGTCGAGTACGGGTCTCCTAACTCTAGAATTGGTAGGGTTGCTTGCCGCTCTCGTTGGGGTCTAGGGGTGTGGGTTTGGCTATTCATCACGACCGTGGAATCCGTGTTTTATACTGGCTCGTATTGAAAACACGGACGTCCTAGTATATCCAATATTTCATATGATTCTTCTGCTGCAATATCTGTGATGTGATCATGTGATATGTTCTGTGATGGATACTATATATAGTATATATGATATATTATATAGGCGTTACTTATGTCTTACACCCGTGCTAGCCCTGCCCCGCTCTGTCGTTAGTTACCTAACCTAACGGTGCACGAGGGGACATCGAGGCGAATGCGGATGGCATAAGTGTACGTCGTATTTATCTGTGATGTTTAGGTACTTAAATGATGGGACTTCATTAATGTGATTAATGAAAATAAAAGAAACCTAAGATGTTGTAGAATCGAATTTCAAAATAAAACAGGTAGCTACAGTTCTTGCTTTGCACAGAGGTATATGTTATATATCCTGCACCTTATTCGATGAGGAAAGGACCGGGATCCTTTCACCGGGAGTGACTCCTTTAGCAATAACTGGTAGATGCTACACACTCGGTTTGTCTTTTGATTGCTTTTAAGAGTTTTTGCTTTGCACAGTGATATATGTGATATATCCTGCACCTCATTCGACGAGGAAAGGACCGACGATCCCTTCACCGGGAGTGACTCCTTTAGCAAAACTAGAAAAGCCTCAAAAACACTCTATTTTAAAATCATTTGATTCGACAACGATATCAAGTTCATTACGCAATAGGTTTTCAGAAAAACCTGTCGTAGCCCTCCGTCATTTCAGATAAGTAGTAGTTAGTATTCGTGCTGCGTTTGTTGGCCTTTGTCAAGGCGCAGTGTGCGGTAGCTAACTGGTGCTTATCTGCTTATGCATATGATGCAGATTGGATTAGGGTAGTCGTGCGACCTTGTTGGCCTTTGTCAAGGGCCGTGCGGGTGGGTTTAATTCAATCAGGAAATGACGGGTTGAACTTGACTAGCATCCTATGGTTTGTTGGCCTTTGTCAAGGTCATAGGAGGTTAGGGGCAAAATATTATCGGGAATTTCAAGTGTTGAAATTTGCAATGAGATTGCATACCTTCTATAAGATAGTTGGATCCCGATACCCGCTGCGAGTAAGAGTTACTCCTGGGAGAGTTTTACACATTACAATTATCCGATCAAGTAGGTGTCTAGAAAGGTGTCAACGGGGTTACGCCTCTGGGAAAACGAGGTTTACATTAATTAGGTTCGTGCGAAAGCACGGGGGACCTCCCTCAAAGTACCGACACTGGCCTGGCTAAAAGATTGGCGAACTTGTAGTGTGTAATTAATCCAGGCTAGTCTTTCCTTTTAAGGTTTGAAGGAAGATTTGATGAAAAGCAGTGGGAGCCATCCTGATTAGATAAAATAATAACCAATCTATTCTTGCAAGAGCGCACGCTGAGTGTTTTCTTCTCTCTCTCTCCAGGTAGCGACCATATCACGCCTTAATCAAGATAATAATACGGATATTTGACGGAACCCGCTTGTTATACTGAGCTGGGGAACGTTGGTCCCGCTCTAACTTATAATTGTTATAAGACCGAGCAGGAAATTGGGGAATACCAGAATTCCCGTGCCGCCCAAACGAAGAGAGTGCATGCTGATGCATCATCTTCGGGTGTGTTCGTTACACAGAACTGTTTCTCAGTATCCTCTGAATCCTGGGTATATGATACCGGATCAGGATCCCAGATATGTAATCTGTTACATTGGGCTAAAAAAGGGTAGAAAAACTGAGATCGGGTGATAAGTTTCATGAGGCAGAAAACGGGGCAAGTGTTGCAGCCAAGTCTGTTGGTCACTGTCACCCTGTATTGTAATACATTGATTCTGAACAAATGCTATTAGATACCGAACCTGATATACAAAATCATATCAGTCTCTTTATTAGTAAAGAAATGATAAAATTTTGTATTGATGGATAATGTTTTGAACATTTCCTATATCAAAAGTTGATCGGTTCAGGCACGTTATCTAAAAGCATTGATGTTCTAAATCAAACTACAGTTCTTAGTATACGGAACACACAAAAGAGAAAGAGTTCAGAAATGAACGAATTCTTCTTGAGGCATTGTAGACTAGGTCATATCAATGCGACCCGACTAGCTGAAGTTACATATAGATGCATATTTAAATCAGTTTGAATTTACATCTTGTGAAACTTGCCAGTCATGTCACAGAGATAAGATGACCATAGCTCTGTTTACTGGAAACAGAGAAAGAGTTAATGAACTCTTGGGATGATACATGTTGATGTATGTAGGCCCCCTGTCTACACATGCCAAGACTGGTTCTTTATACTTCATTATATTCTCTGATAATCTCTCAAGATTCAGTCATATGTTCCCGTTGAAACATGAGTCTGAACCTTTTGAGATATTCACAGAATATAAGTTAGAAGTAGAGAACCAATACGGGTATAAGTATTATGTCCTATGATGAGATCAGGGAGGAAAATACTTGTGCATGGAATTCCTGGACTATTCTAAAGGAGAATGAGATTCTCTCTCAGCATTACTCCTCTGTATACACCATAGCACGATGGTATATCGGGGCGGAGCAGATACACCCTATTTGCTATGGTGTGCTCTATGATGAGTACTACTGAGTTACCTGTTTCCTTTTGGGAGTTATGCACTTATGAAGTTGCATACCTATTGAATAGGGTTCCAATCAAATCAGTTGCCTACCGCTTCATATGTGATATGGAATAGGAAGAGCCCATGTCTTAAGCTAGTTAAGATTTGGGGTTGACCGGCCTATGTCTGAAAGCAAAATCCGGACAAGCTCAAGGCAAGGTCTGTAATGTAGAACTGGAAAGGTTCCAGCTATACAAACTACAGCAGATGATTTGGTAGAACCAAAGGATTCAGTAGATGCCAACTAACCTCAGCCTCTCCGCCGATCTAGTAGGGTTCCTCATCCACCTGAGAGATACTTCGGTTGCTCTATGACAGTGGGAGCGAGGATTGCATCATGAGATGATGACCCAACTAGTTTCGAGCTGGCCATCAGGAGTAAGACTCTGTAAGAATGGCTGGATGCTTAGCGATCTGAGATGGAATCCTTATACACCGACAAAGTATGGACTTTGGTTGCTATATCTGAAGGGTTAAATCCCCATCAGGAGCAAGTAAATCTTGAGAAGATTACTTGGTGTACTTGGAAAAGTTGAGACCTTCAAAACTAGACTTGTTAAAGGTTTGCATCATTGACCAGGTATGGATTATGTTGAAACCTTTTCTAAGGATCTATGCTTAAGTCCATCCAGATCCTACTTGCCACGGCTACATACCATGACTATGATATCTGGTGGTTGGGTGTCATGACAGCTTTTCTAAATGATATTTTAGAAGAGAGCGTCTATAAGTACACAGCCAGAGGGCTTCGTAGACAGTGGGAGCAGCGGAAACGTGTGCAAGATGCTTTATAGAATAAAGCAGGCATCGCGGAGTTGGAACGTCTGTTTTGATGAAGTAGTCAAAGAGTTTGACATCATCAAAATGGTAGATGAACCTTGTATAAACAAAAAGGTGGTAGGGAGTATGGTGACGATCCTCGTAGAGTACGTGGATGACATACTCTTGATAGGGAAGGAGTTTCCTATGCTACGCTCGATCAATCTCCGCATATCACAAAGATTCTCCATATAGGATCAAAGTGATACCTCCTAAATCCTGGTATTTGGATCTATGAGATAGATCTAATTGGATATTAGCATACTCACTAATTGTAGTGAGATGGTATCAGTTGATCCTGGGGAGAATCACTGGAAGGGTTCCAGGGTGATAAAGACGACTGAGTGTCAGTCACAGGCATTGTCTTAATCCTCAGTAGAGGGACGGTATGTTGGAAGAGTTCCAAGCTAGATACCGTGACATACTAGACGATAAAGCCAGGATACATCGCTACTTAAGATGCTACCAAAGAGGCTGTTTGGGTGTATATTGGTTCATGAGATGAACTATGTTCCTCCCATTGTGTGACAATGGAGTTGTGGCTTATGCCAAGGAACGCAGGTCCCATCAGTGATCCAGACATATTCTAAGGCAGTATCACTTGATCATGGAGATGGTTGATCTCTAAGGGATCGAGGTTAGGAGACCAGACTCAGAGGATAACACGGCGGATCCACTCACGAAGGCCTATTCCCAGAGAGAGACTTTTATGGGATGGTTGAGTATGAGATACTACAACCACTGCTACAGATGACCATAGCGCAAGTGGGAGATTGTTAGTTATATGTATGCTCTAGAGGCCATTACTGTACATTGATGTATATTGTAGTGGATGCTGGGACATATATAGGGAGGACTTTCTTGCTCGACATGATAGTATTCTATCTGGTTACACTTTACCTTAACGTGTACACTGATTGTCTCTCTGTTACATGTTGGTAAAGCCCTTAGGATGTGTACTTGACTACCTGGACTATGATGCGGATCATACTAGTGGGGACATGGTAGTCCATAAGTACATCCTTCAAAGTCCCTAGTCGTGGGTGTATCGAGACGGGGCATCGATATACCAGAGTAGACAAGCGTATACCTTCTCAACCCATACAGATGGGCGATGGATGATCCCATATCCATTGGTGTTTGACATCGAAGATGATATACGGGTGCTCAGTGGAGACTGGGTACACTGGACGGACTCGCCGAGAACTCCCAGATGGTATTATACCTTACGTCAGATGGCAGTTCTCTGGTGACACTGGTACAGAGTAGTCTGTTGACCCGAGATTGTCATAGAGTCTTGTGTGGTTCCCACTGTGCTTTGATTTCCATCTTACCACGTCCAAGAGGGCATGCAAAACGGTGGTTTTTTGGTACAGTCCCGAATCACATGGAGGCAATGAGCGATAGGAGGGGATTCGTCTCTCCCGGTATAGGGAGTGGATGTTGCGCTGTGTTCGATTGGCTATAACCGGAAATCCCTGGCCAGGGTTGCTGAGATTTACTGGTAAGTGTTACCAGTAGTTTCTCGAATTGTTATAGACCTCATATCGACACGACTTATCGAGCTATTGGGGTCTGACGTTTACCACCCCTAGGCGAGATATGCGACATATCAGACGATCAGACCGGACTGTACGGTAAGTGTTACTGGTTGGATTCACAGGAGTGTGAGCGGGCTTGCTCGTCGATCTTCTCATCGCTCAATACCCGGGTGGCCGTTACGTTTAGCAGACCGCTTGCGGCTTGTGGGTGTTTGATATGATCATCACCTGCTGCCGGCGTATTGACGAGTCTTTAGAGTTCTACACAGAGGTTTCCTGGCTCAAGCGAAACGAAATAGGAGCGCATATGAGATATGTGCGGGACCGAGAATGATACCAGTATGTGATACTGTATTCGATTCTCACGATATGAGACATTGATCGGTTATATGCGATATAGCCGGGTTATCGGATCAAGTGTTGATTCGATAAGTTGTTACTGTTGATACTAGTCGGTTATATGCGATATAACCGGATCATTAAATCAAGTGTTGATTTAATGATTTAATGTATAATTATATATTTGATATATTACTTTGTATTAACTAGTATCGGTTCACTTTAAATGGATTTTCTCACTCGGATGTGCACATCGTATATGTGATATACGTTTGTGCACTTGGATGTATCATGTTTGATGATACATGTTTACTTGAGCTTGTGTAAAGAATAAACCATGGTTTTATGAATGGTTAGGGTTTTGATTTCTTATTCATTTATTCTTTTGGGAAATGAAAGGATAATGAACAAAATGGTTTCTTCTTTATTTCTTTCTTGAAGCTTCATGAAGACTTTGACCAAGTGACCATTTTGTCTCATGCTTAACCCTAACCATTCCACTTAACCATGATTCATTCTCTACACTTGACCATGGTTTGATTATGATAAGTATTCATTTTTCTTTTCAATTTAAATTAACTTATCATATTCATTCTTTCTTCTTCTTCTTCTTCATCACATGAAGAAAGCTTGCTACTACAATGGCAACTTGAGAAAACAAGTGAGAAATCCAATTCTAAAGTGAACCCACTTCCTATTTCTTCATCCTCTACCTCTTGCCAAGTAGTATAGGGTGTTTTCTTCACAAGTTTTATGACTTGGTGAAGTGGGAGCTTGATCTAGTGATGCCTCGACGTAGATCATCTTCGGTATCGACATCGACGACCTAGCCCGCCCTTTTCTCCGACGAAGCCGACGCTAGAGTCCGGGATCCGATTGGGACAGCGGAGGGACTTCATCATAGAGCTATGGAGGTAGAGAACCGGATCTACAAAGGTTGTATTTCCGTTCTTTAAGTTAAATTGTTAACTAGTTGCATTGTTCGCCTATATATATCTAGCCAACGATCCGTATTAGGGTTTCTCGGCACCCGTAAAATTTGAAATTGGCATGGTTGATGCCTTGTGAGACCTCATTAGAGTGTCTAGGAACCCTACAGTTCTAAACTAGCTTTAGAAGTGCACATATATATAACCCAACCAGAGGGTTGTTGTAGTCAGTGGGAGCAGCGGAAGCATAGTGGGCAAGTAGCTTATGTCTATTTATAGACTAAAGCAGGGATAGCGGAAATAGATTATCTATTTTTGATATGACAGTCATAGGCTTTGACTTCATCAGAATAGGAGATGGATCTGCTAAGAAGGTAGTAGATAGTGATGTCCAGGTATTAGAATGACATGCACTTGATAGGAAGAGATATTCCTATACTACGATCGGTTATACTGTGGTTGTCACAAAGTTGTTTCTCCACATAGGATATGGATATAATATCAAATTTTCTGGTTACTACATCTATGGTTTTAGATCTAGATTTGGGAAGTATCCCAATCTGGGTACTTTGACATTATTCTAAAGGGATTTTAGGATGGACGACTCCTGCCATGGTGGTGTACCTGCAGATGATGGAGTCACCTTCTCTGAAGGTGTCTTCTAGACCAAAGGGGAGAGGGGTCTGCATGATTAGCATATCACTTGCTTAGGCAATTGAGTTAATCATGAAATATCAAGTACCACACCAGATATTGCTTTTGCACTAGATGCAATAAGCAGATATATTAATCCAATCCTGGAGAAACATTGCGAAGCAGTTATAGAACATAAATGGATGTTCTTGGGATATGGTAACGGCAGCCTCCTTCAGGAGACGGTTATCATTTCAGTCTTCCAAGGTGACCTGGATGACAGAGTGACTGTCAGAGTTATAGTTTTTCTTCTTTTGAGGGACGGTATGTTGGACAGGTAGTCCAAGCGGATACTGAGGAAAGGCATGGCGCAGAATACTGATTAAATTCAGTGGACGATACAGTCTAGGAAGTTTGCTGGAATTGGAGTTCTTTTGTGAACTGGGTCCTATCAGATATCCAGAAAAATTATAAGACAGGTATTGCTCATTTCGGGAGATAGCTTTCTCCGCGAAGTTGAGATATAGAGAGATACAGAAAGAAACATTGAAGCGGATCCACTCACTGAGGCTATTTCTCGAACGCATTAGTTTCGCAAACGGGCTTTGCGAAACTGATAAGTAGAGAAGTTGGGTGTTCGGTATCACGGGCTGTGAGTATGCGACATCGCAATAATTGGTCTTAAGTGCAAGTGGGAGATTGTTGGCTATAGTGCCCTCAAAGCAATTATCATAGTCGCGGACATGTGATTATGATGATTGAGTGAGGACCTATTGTTTATAACATAATATTGCATTTTGTATTCCCCATTCTTATGCATTTAAGAATAAAAACAGGTGCTTTTGACCCATGTCTGCTACATGTTACAGGTTACAGGTTCTTGGCGCGAAAACAGTGAAAAACACAAAAGACAACACAAAAGAAGGACTTTTAACCAACAATTAGGAAGATCTTAGTAAAACCCAGCAGAAGAACGGTTCACCATCAACAAGGAAACGCAAGATCCAAATTTGCGAGAAAAACGGTTAAAAGATCCATTGCAAAGTGTTCACTGAAGATCTGGAATTAATACAGAAGCCAAATTGATAAAAGGAATAAAGAACAGGGAAGCCCAAAAGATACCAAGGCAGCCCAGAAAAAATGATGAAGTGAACTCACCATTGGGCCGCGGAACCGAGGCCCAAGCGCGCCCATGTCGCGGTTCCACGGCCGTTTGAAGCCCTAGTGCGCAGGAAATTTTACCATAATTTTTGGCGGCTTTGGAAAGATTTTCTAGGGGTATATTTGTAATTGTAGACATGCGGTGCAATTGTAAACCTAGGGTTTCTATATCCTATAAATAGAACCTAAAAGCCTTGTATTTTCTTATGCCTCTACTCATGAATAAAATTCTGTTTTCTTGAAGTTAGAGCGCATCAAAAGTAAGTAGGTTATTTTCCTTGCAGTAGTTGTAGTTTTTCATATCTGCCCTAGGTAAATTACTTTCTTGCCTTAGTTTAATTTAGTTTAGTTTTTATTAACTTGCAGTAAATGTTTTCTCTCTTTAATAAAATCATGTTTTTCTTCATCCCCTCAATGAGCGAGTAGTTTCCTCGCTTGTTAGGGTTAGGAATAGGGAAGGATTTGAGAGATGAAGATCTCTCATCTCTTTTCATTGCCAAACTTTTATGAACATTAGAACTCCATGCATACCTTCTTATTCCGCTCCCTACGGCACTTCTACCCTCGAGGTAGCGGTGATTCCGTAGTCTAAAGGCCCGGATTTTAAGGTTTTCCATGGAGGTTAGGGTGAAGATTAATAAAGGAAGGACAAGGATCAAGAGGAAGAATCAATCATCCCAATCATCCTAATCCCCTTTATAAATATTTACCATAACACTAATATGATAGATTTAATTAATGGCAATGGAAAGAGATGTAGATCTTTGTTTACCAAATTTTCCTTAAACCTAATTCTAGCAAGTTTCTAATCCTAGTATCATACAACTTCAATTTTTAGGTTTAATTATAAATCCAAATACCATTTGGAATTAACTCGTAAGAACTTAAAGGAGATTTACACATCCATGTGGACCGACCCGTATTCACCGGCTAGCTGCAAAGCGACGCCGTTCTTGATTGCGGTTATAAATATTTTTGATCGACAAAACTTCTATAAATCAAATGGCGCCGTTGCCGGGGATGGCGTAAAATTTCCTTTTTGCAATTTCGGGTTAATCAAAATTTTAAAAAAATCATAAAATTCTGAAAAATTCAAAAAAAAAAAAATATATAAAAATTCTATCATCTTTTATTGTTTGAAGGGTTTCTTTGTGAATCTTTGCAGGTTTGACGGATCTGAAACAACACAGGAGGCAATTCAGAAAAGGGTACATCAAAACAGGAGGAGATTGAAAGTACAGAGCAGCTAAAGAAATTTGGAGATCTAAAGCCCCCAAAGAGCCGCGTTTCCGCGGCATATCCCTTGTCAAAACCGCGGTTCCGCCGCGTGTTGATCTCTTCTCTGCGAAAAATTTGCATGGTTTGATTTCTCTCATTCTCCCTTCTGCAAATCCCCATATATCTTCTGTCAAATCTTCTGCAAGATTCTTTGCGCTAAAAATCTTTTTCCCCCTTCCAATAATTGGTTTTCTGCAGGATTCTTTGCGCCGCGCTAAATAGAAAATTGATTGCAAGTGATTTACTGCTTTGCATACTTTAATCTGACTTTAAGGGGCTATTGACCAATTCAGATTGGGTGGGGATTTCATCACCCTTCCCAGGACCCCAAAAATCACTTAAAGCATTTGAATTGACCACTTTTAATTTAAAAAATATTAGACTCAGCCCTAAGGACGTCGAGCTCAATAGGACAGAGGACTAGTATAGGCATCGGCCATTTATCCTAACCGACATTGCGGTGTCTAGGCTAGTGGTTATTAATTAGGCCCACTGTAGTGGTGGTTCCTTCCCACTTACCTGGCCGTACTTGTCCGTGAAGAGGCGGTTTGAGGTCCTATCTCTAGCCCTTTGGAACAGTTAGGAGCTGTCTAGCTGACCTAGGTGACCCTAGACTTAGGCCTGATTGTGCATGTGTGGTTAATTGCATTTGTGTCACTAGTCTCTTTTCAAAATCTTTTTGCAAAAGCTCACTTAAAAAGAATAAGGAAAATCTTTTCAAAACTTGCAACTTGTCGCTAAAGAATCTTCGCACTCACTTACACCACTTCTTCTCATTGACGTTTTCTTACCTTCACATTCTGTCTTTCATCTTTCGACTACACTGACCCTTTTTAGTGTATGTCTGGTTGGACTAGGGACCCTTGCGTCCGATTAGTCCGTGTTTCGTTGGTACCGACCGACGAACCTTTCGACTCCGAAGTCGAAATCTTGTCCACTTCTTCACTTTCACCATCAAATTCTTCCGAAGGTATGTCGGGATACGATCCTAACAACACCTTACCGACGGGAATGATTCCACCTCCGTTAGGTGCGAATAACCCGAATCACCCACCTGTTGAAGCGCCCGCACGAGTCGCGCTCCAGGATCTTTTCTACCCCATCCGCACCGCCCTTCCTACTTGTCTTTCCCTCCCACCGGCTAATGGGGACAATTTTGAGATCAAACCCCACTTCATCAATATGCTGCCTAAGTTTCATGGTTTGGAATCTGAAGATGCATATATCTTTATCAACAAATTCCAAAACGTTTGCGCCATGATGAAAACTACCCAATTAAGTGATGACGCTATAAGGCTAAGGGTCATTGCTTTCACCTTATGTGACCTAGCCGAGAAGTGGCTATACAACACCGCATCACACTCAATTAGAAATTGGGACGAGTTTGTGAAAACTTTTCTAAAAAAGTTCTATCCTCATCACAAAACTGCTAAAATCCGTAATGAGATTATACAATTTTCACAGCTTCCTGCCGAACCATTTTGGAAATGTTTTGAAAGATTCAAAGACCTACTCGTTCAATGCCCTCACCATGGGATCGAAAGATGGCAACTCTGCCAAACATTATACGAGGGATTGAACCCGGCAACGAAGCAGTTGCTAGAAACCATTAGTCAAGATCACTTTCTGTCCAAATCTAGTGAGGAAGCATGGCAGTTTCTTGAGGATCTTAGTGAACAAACAATTCAGTGGGAGAGCACCAAGACCACATCATCATCTTCTTCTATTGGTCAAACTAGGGCAGGCATACATCAAATAGAGATGTCAATTGCTATGAAGGCCGAGATGGCCGCTCTTACGAAAAAGCTAGAAGCACTTGAGACCAAAATCTCAGCACCTTCTCCTGCCCCTGTTGTGCTTCCACGAACTGTGTGTGCTTGTTGTTCGGATCCATCACATCTCACCGAAGAGTGTCCTTACACCGCATCTACTCAAGGACAAGATCAAGTCAATGCTGCCTTTCAGCAACGACAAAGAAATGATCCATACTCTTCGACATACAATCCGGGTTGGAAGAGCCACCCTAATTTCGCTTGGAACCAAAATCAACAATCCCAAGGAAACAACAATTTTCAAAGAGCTCCTCCTCCTCAACAACAAGCACCTCCACAAACTCAATTTCAGCAACCTCTCCAACAGCAGCCTTACCCTAATCAGATGAACAATTTTGTGCCCAACAATTTTGTTCCCCCTCAAAATGCTGTTAGCTCGCTCGAAAGAAGTCTAGAAGCATTCCTAAAGCAATCTGCACAGTCCACAACTAGGATAGAGACTTCTGTTCAATCTTTGGTGCAAAACAGTGCCTCACACGATCAAAGCATCAAAGCTATTGAGGCACAAATTGCACAACTCAACGCAGCATTGAAAGAGCGAGAGAAAGGAAAGCTTCCGTCTCAACCACTCCCAAATCCTGGTCACGCACATGTTGCACATGAACAGCAGAATCATAACGTGAATGCTGTGACTACGTTGAGATCCGGAAAAGTGCTGCAAAACAATGTGGGTATTCACCATGACACCTCTGCCGGTGGTTCTTCATCTTCCTCTTCTTCTTCGTTAGAGCCTATTCTCCATCCTTCACATGGCTCTACTTCTTCTAGCTCGAACGGACCCTCTTCTCACAACACGAACACATTTACACGGGGTTCCGTACCAACTCAACAATCTGATCCGCAAAAATTGGATTCAACAACTTTTCAAAATGTTCCTTTTCCAAATCGGTTGAGATCCAATAAACCAACTCCACAGATGGAGAAGATTGTAGAGTTGTTCAAACAGGTCAGCATAAATATCCCTCTTTTGGATGCAATCCAACAAGTTCCTTCATATGCAAAAATCTTAAAGGACTTATGCACCAAAAAGAGGAAGTCACAAGTACCAAAGAAAGTTTTCGTGGCTAGTGCTGTTAGTGATGCTCTTGTCAATTCTTTACCCCCAAAGCACAAGGACCCCGGTTGTCCTACTATTTCGATCACAATTGGGAGCAAGACCATCAATAGAGCACTATTAGATCTTGTTGCTAGTGTCAATTTGCTACCTTATTCGGTGTACGAACAATTAGGCGTTGGAAAGCTTAAGCCTACTCATTACACTCTCCAGATGGCCGACCGATCAATCACCCATCCTAGGGGAGAGTTGGAGGATGTGTTAATTAGAGTAGGGGATTTCATTTTTCCCGTTGACTTTATTGTTATAGATACGCAGCCTGTCGCTAACCCCCGTAATCAAATTCCGGTGATACTTGGTCGACCATTCCTCGCGACTTCTAACGCGGTAATCAACTGTCGTAACGGTTCAATGAATCTATCTTTTGGCACTATGACAGTTGAACTCAACATTTTCAAGTTAGGAAGTCAGCCTTGCGAGCCTAATTCTAGCGTACTTGATGTGTGCTCGATCGATGAGATCGCGGAGGAGGACTGTGAGTTCGAGAATTTTATGTTTGATCACAGCAATATAGACGCCACTAGTGCGTTCCTCCTAGAATCCGACACAGCTTTCACGACGGACAAAGATTATGAGTGTTTCACCTTTGTTGATGATCTTGAAGACTCTCCACCCGAGTTTGAGTCTTTTGCTTTTTCGGATGAGTTAGTTGAACCATCCGACTCGGTAGCGTACACTCAATTTGAACCTTTGATGGAATCCTTCGAGTTTGAAACTGTTACTCCATTGTTACCATCTATTGTTTCACCACCTAAACTCGAGCTAAAGCTTTTGCCGTCACACCTAAAATATGCTTATCTAGGTGAAAATGAGACCTTACCAGTTATCATATCGGCCTCTCTAGCTCTTGAGCAAGAGAAGGCTCTTTTAACGGTCTTATACGATAATCGGCAAGCTTTCGGCTGGTCTATGGCGGACATCAAGGGGATTAGTCCCCTCATAGTCGAACATCATATACACTTGATGGATGATGCCAAGCCGGCAAGGGATCCACAAAGACGCCTCAACCTCATTATGAAAGAGGCGGTCAAGAAGGAGATTGTTAAGTGTCTTGATAGCGGTATCATTTACCCTATCTCGGATAGCCAATGGGTTAGCCCCATTCATGTCATGCCAAAGAAATCAGGGATCACGGTCATTACCAACGAGGCGAATGAGTTAATTCCCACTCACACCCAAACTGGGTGGCGAGTTTGCATCGACTACCGGAAACTCAATGCCGCGACAAGGAAGGACCACTTTCCTTTACCATTCATTGACCAAATGCTAGAACGATTGGCGGGGCACGAATTCTACTGCTTTCTAGATGGCTATTCCGGTTATAATCAAGTCCCCATAGCCAAAGAGGATCAAGACAAGACCACTTTTACTTGCCCCTTTGGCACTTTTGCTTATCGTCGCATGCCCTTTGGGTTATGCAATGCGCCCGCTACATTTCAGCGGTGCATGATGGGGATCTTTTCGGACATGGTGGAGAAGTTTTTGGAAATCTTTATGGATGATTTCTCTATTTTTGGTGACTCCTTCGATGAGTGTTTACGACATCTTGACGCAGTTCTCACCCGCTGTAGGGAAAAGAACCTGACTTTGAATTGGGAGAAGTGCCACTTTATGGTACGAGAAGGCATTGTCTTAGGACATGTCATCTCGCAAAATGGCATAGAGGTTGATAAAGCTAAAATCGAAGTCATTTCTAATCTTCCTCCTCCTAAATGCGTCAAAGATATCCGAGCTTTCCTTGGCCATGCCGGTTTTTATAGACGGTTCATCAAGGACTTTAGCAAGATTGCTAGACCCTTGACTCTCTTGTTGGCCAAGGACACTACTTTTGTTTTCGACTCAACTTGCATGGAAGCGTTCGAGTCTTTGAAACACTCACTCATTTCTGCGCCCATCCTTTCATCTCCAGACTGGACGCATCCCTTCGAACTTATGTGCGACGCATCAGACTTTGCCATTGGTGCTGTTCTTGGACAACACATTAACAAGATGCCGCATGTAATTTACTACGCTAGCCGAACATTAAATGAGGCCCAATTAAACTACACAACACCAGAAAAAGAGTTTTTAGCGGTTGTGTTCGCACTTGAAAATTTTCGTCCTTATTTAATCGGCTCTCCAGTTATAGTGTACACGGATCACTCAGCTCTTCGCCACCTTTTTGCGAAGAAGGATGCTAAGTCTAGGCTAATACGTTGGATCTTTTTGCTGGAAGAATTTGACCTTGTTATAAGGGACAAAAAGAAATGTGAAAACATAGTGGCCGATCACCTTTCACGACTTCCTTCTTCGCCTACACTTGAACTTCCTATCACTGATGTTTTCCCCGATGAGAAACTCTTGACCGTTTCTTGCGAACCATGGTTCGCCGATATTGTAAACTACTTAGCCACCGGCTTGATACCTAACGATTGGTCGAAACAAGATAAACTTCGATTTTTGTCCCAAGTAAAGCATTTTTACTGGGATGAACCTTATCTTTTTAAATACTGTTCCGACCAAATCATTCGTCGGTATGTACCTGAAAATGAGGTTAAGAGTGTGTTGTCTTTTTGCCACGATCAAGCATGTGGCGGGCACTTTGGCCCAAAGAAGACAGCCGAGAAAGTTTTGCAGTGTGGTTTCTATTGGCCACGACTCTTCAAAGATGCATTCGAATACTGCAAAACTTGCTCCCGGTGCCAACACTTGGGCCGGATATCGCGGAGAAACGAAATGTCGCTCCAACCAATTTTGGTTGTAGACATTTTTGATGTTTGGGGTATAGATTTTATGGGACCATTTCCTAACTCTTTTGGAAATGTGCATATTCTTTTGGCTGTTGACTATGTTTCAAAATGGGTCGAGGCTGTACCAAGTCGAACGAATGACAACAAGGTTGTCGCTCGATTTCTAAAAGAACACATCTTTTCTCGATTTGGGCACCCTCGTGCGATAATAAGTGATAATGGTTCTCACTTTTGCAATAGGACTTTTGAGTCCTTAATGCGCAAATACTCTATCACCCATAAGCTGTCAACGCCATACCATCCCCAAACATGTGGGCAAGCCGAGGTCTCGAATCGGCAAATTAAGCAAATCTTGGAGAAAACGGTTTCTAAAAACCGTAAAGATTGGTCACTCAAATTAATCGACGCGCTATGGGCTTTCCGTACTGCGTAGAAGACCGATCTTGGCATGTCTCCATACCGGCTTGTTTACGGGAAGGCTTGCCACCTTCCAGTA
The DNA here is from genome assembly GCA_030015575.1 of Agapanthus africanus. Lineage (NCBI taxonomy): Eukaryota > Viridiplantae > Streptophyta > Magnoliopsida > Asparagales > Amaryllidaceae > Agapanthus > Agapanthus africanus. The sequence continues at coordinate 327,040,657 of CM057337.1, forward strand.
GAAATTGAGCACAAGGCATTTTGGGCCATTAAGGAGCTGAATCTATCTTTAGGAGATGCGGGCAGCAACCGAAAGCTACAGTTAAATGAACTAGAAGAGCTGCGGGATGAGGCATATGATAATGCCGTGATTGCTAAGAACCGAGTTAAAGTATTTCATGATAAAAACCTTCTGCGAAAGACATTTAAACCAGGTCAACAGGTTTTATTATATGATACTCGGTTACATTTACATCCCGGCAAGCTCCGTTCTAGGTGGAAGGGACCTTTTGTAGTCCGCACCGTTTATCCGCACGGTGCGGTTGATCTGGAAAACCCGGAGGACGGTACGCTTTTCAAAGTAAATGGGCATCGTTTGAAACCGTTCCTCACAGCGGACCCTTCGGAGGAGCTCCTGTTCTTGCAGGAGCCGATCTACACTGAGTATTATTCCTCCACTTTCACCCCCAGATTTCTTTTCTTCCAAAACATTATTTCAAATAAGTTTGGGGGTGTGTATATAATTTGTAAATATATATTCCCAAAATACCATAAAAAAATGAAAAAATTTGAAAAATAAAAAAAATAATTTTTGGACCTAATTGCAAATTTGCAGATTAATAGCTGATTTTACAAATAAAACCCTAGTTTAAGAGGGTGTTTTTTGCAAATCACCTCCTCCCCCCTATTTAAAGGAACCCGACCCCCCTGTCATTTTACCCTAAATTCTTTTCTCTTCACAAAACCCTAGCCGCCGCCCCCTACCCTCTCCAGAAAAATCTCGCAGCAACTCTACCAGAGCGCCGCGCAACCGCCGCATCTGCCGCCTCCCGCCGCTGATCCGCCGCCGTCTCGAGTCTTCACCCCCTGAAATTTTCAAGGGAGGTATATCTGACTGTTTCCTCTCTGTTACTGCATATACTTTCACTGTAAACATCTAAATGGCACATAAAATGCAGTATGAAAGAGATTTTTCCCCTGTTTTCGCACACGAGATTTACGGTACATATTTCCCATATGAAATCGCACAAAGGGGCTGGAATTTCCTCCTCTATAATCATACATCTGCGTTTGCTCTACCTAACCTAGTTGCCCTATTTTACGAATCCATGGAAGATAATAGCCTTGACAACTTAGGGTATATTAAACTGAATTGGGGAAATCGGAAAATTCACATTGATAGGGACATGATACACGAGGTTACACTTATACCACGTGTACCTGCACATGAACACCCACTGCGCTTTGAAGATTATATGCCATTAATGGGTAATGACTGTGCACGAGAACCGCGTAAGGGCATCCAAGCACGGACCCTTTTCGCAAACGTTTTAACTGTGTGCCGGTGGGCACAAAACAATATTTTTGGAAGTTCTCACAACACAACCTTCTTCACCCCTTCGTTACATGTCGTCCACACACTGATGACGAAAAATCCTAGGTTCGACATGTGCATGGTTTTGCTCCAATCCATAGGTACGGGGAAACGAGGTTCCGTATACCCATGTCCCATGCTCGTTACCCAACTCTGCCTTATTTCCTCCCCGCCGAGGAATTTGACTCATATATGATAGACGGTGTCCCGGTTCGACCACTTGTAGAGGGCGTCTCGTCGTCCTACTCTAGACTCACAGATATTTAGACACGAACCGAACCGGCAGAAAATGTCCCTGCACAGACCCCTAGCTCGAGCTCGACTTCGAGCGGGGAAGAACTAACTCCCCAGGAGCATGCACGATTGATGCGGAGAACAGTGAGAAGAATAGACTCTTTGAGGGATGAGTTTCGGGCGACTGCACGAGATCACGACCGTCGGCTGACGGAAATTGAGAGGGGTATTCAAACCCTTTTGGCTAGAGGGGAAAGATCGCGTTCACGCTCACGAGCGCGACGTGGGGCCGGGCAGTGAGGGCACTGCTTTGCTCAAGTTTGGGGGAGAGGGTAGTGTATACAGTTATCTTTTGCATTGCATACTGTATATATTTTTTCTTTTGATTTTGCATATTTAATTTCTGCATTGCATCTTTATATAAAAAATCATAAAAATTTGAAAATTTGAAACATAAAAAAAAAATTAGAAAACAGAAAAACCCATAAAAATTGAAAAAAATTCAAAAATTATAAAAATTAATGTATTCAATTCTGGTTAATTGACTTGAGTTTGATAAATAGGTTAACTGGCTAGGAAAAACTAAATCTTAGACTTAGCAAATTAAAAGCCCTAAAAATAACCTTTCTTAGAGTTTAACGGTAGAAAGTATATGTCTTTGTAGATTATTTAGAAATAGGCAAATTTTGGGTTCACTTCTTGGGCTAAGTCGAAACGAAGGAAAAGTATTAAAACTTTTATTAGAGTATAAGTTTGAAAAATAGTTCCTACCTTAAGTCTAGATTCTGAAAACATGTACCCTACAAAATGCACAAACACGCACCTTGAAACTTGGATTAGTAGAAGAGACCTTGAAATACTCTTGTCTAAGTCCTTAGCACAATGAAAATAAAAAGAAAAAAAAAGTGAATAAAGAAAAAAATGGACACTGGTTTTTATGATTACTTAAGGCTGTAAAAATAGAAAAATATTTAGCGAGGGTGCTTCATCACCTAGTGCCTTCGACCAACTGGTTTGGGAGCCACTGCTAAAAGCCTTGGGTGTTGCAAAACTAGGAAGTACGCTTTAAAACGCTAACGCATCTTGTAATCGGTTGTTGGTACCTCAAGAAGTATTAACAGTCGCATGAAAGATGTGAAAGCGAAAATTCACCAATTAATAAGTGCTTTGGACAATGGACGAGAGTACGATTGCTTGATTTGAATTTCCAAGTGTAGGGGTGATATTTACACACACGTGGGGATATGTGATTAGAGTTTAGATAAGAGAAAGGAATGAAGAATAGAACTTGTATTTTTAATAGAGTTGATAGAAATTCCTAAGTGGAGATGGAACCCTAGAAGTAAAACTTAAGAAATGCCGAAAGCTGAGTAATTCTATAGAACATATATAATCTTAAGTTAAATAATGAGAAAGTGTGAAGAATATGGGTGGATAATTTGCGGGCCGACGATAATAGATTTCCTTGTTAGAAAACCTAGTTAGAAAACAAAAAGTCAAAAAGCCAAATTGATAGGATTTTGTGGGTGTAATCCGCTGAAAACCCTCAGGAGACAACACTCCTCCTACTAGGGACACCTAGAGGTTTAACGGCTTGTTGCACGAGCTCAGTGCAATCGCGTTTCCCTGCGAAAGTGCGGCTAGGTTAGATTTTTATCGAGACTAAGTAAAATAATAAGTTTGCTCGAGGGCGAGTAAAAGATAAGTTTGGGGGTATTTGTTTATAACATAATATTGCATTTTGTATTCCCCATTCTTATGCATTTAAGAATAAAAACAGGTGCTTTTGACCTATATCTGCTACATGTTACAGGTTACAGGTTCTTGGCGCGAAAACAGTGAAAAACACAAAAGACGACACAAAAGAAGGACTTTTGACCAACAACTAGGAAGATCTTAGTAAAACCCAGCAGAAGAACGGTTCACCATCAACAAGGCAACGCAAGATCCAAATTTGCGAGAAAAACAGTTAAAAGATCCATTGCAAAGTGTTCACTGAAGATCTGGAATTAATACAGAAGCCAAATTGATAAAAGGAATAAAGAACCAGGAAGCCCAAGAGATACCAAGGCAGCCCAGAAAAAAATGATGAAGTGAACTCACCATTGGGCCGCGGAACCGCGGCCCAAGCGCGCCCATGCCGCGGTTCCGCGGCCGTTTGAAGCCCTAGTGCGCAGGAAATTTTACCATAATTTTTGGCGGCTTTGGAAAGATTTTCTAGGGGTATATTTGTAATTGTAGACATGCGGTGCAATTGTAAACCTAGGGTTTCTATATCCTATAAATAGAACCCAAAAGCCTTGTATTTTCTTATGCCTCTACTCATGAATAAAATTCTGTTTTCTTGAAGTTAGAGCGCATCAAAAGTAAGTAGGTTATTTTCCTTGCAGTAGTTGTAGTTTTTCATATCTGCCCTAGGTAAATTACTTTCTTGCCTTAGTTTAATTTAGTTTAGTTCTTATTAACTTGTAGTAAATGTTTTCTCTCTTTAATAAAATCATGTCTTTCTTCATCCCCCCAATGAGCGAGTAGTTTCCTCGCTTGTTAGGGTTAGGAATAGGGAAGGATTTGAGAGATGAAGATCTCTCATCTCTTTTCGTTGCCAAACTTTTATGAACATTAGAACTCCATGCATACCTTCTTATTCCGCTCCCTACGGCACTTCTACTCTCGAGGTAGCGATGATTCCGTAGTCTAAAGGCCCGGATTTTAAGGTTTTCCATGGAGGTTAGGGTGAAGATTAATAAAGGAAGGACAAGGATCAAGAGGAAGAATCAATCATCCCAATCATCCTAATCCCCTTTATAAATATTTACCATAACACTAATATGATAGATTTAATTAATGGCAATAGAAAGAGATATAGATCTTTGTTTACCAAATTTTCCTTAAACCTAATTCTAGCAAGTTTCTAATCCTAGTATCATACAACTTCAATTTTTAGGCTTAATTATAAATCCAAACACCATTTGGAATTAACTCGTAAGAACTTAAAGGAGATTTACACATCCCTGTGGACCGACCCGTATTCATCGGCTAGCTGCAAAGCGACGCCGTTCTTGATTGCGGTTACAAATATTTTTGATCGACAAAACTTCTATAAATCACCTATACCGATAGAATAGTCTTACTTGAGATGATAGTATGCTATCTGGTTTGTTTTTATCATCATGTACATGGTGATAGAGCCCATAAGATTCTTGCTTGACTACTAGCATTATGATGGCGATCATATTCGTGAGAGCTGGGGGTCTATAAGCACATCCTTAAGTGTCCCTAGTCGTGGGAGTGTCGAGACTGGGCATCGATACTCCAGTGTAGACTAGTGTATACTGATCGAGACCCCGACGAGGGGCGGTGGCAAGGTCTTACAAGCCATTGGTGTTTGTTTGTTCACCTAAGATAGTATATAGGTGCTCATTGGGTTATGAGTACAATGGACGGACTCGCCGGGAACCTGCTAGTTGGTATTATAGCTATTGTCAGATAGCAGTTCCCAGGTGACATGTGTACAGGTTAGTCAGTCGACCTGAGATCTTCATTTGTCTCGTGTGAGTTCCCACTGTGCTTTGATTACTACCCTACCACGGCTCAAAGGAGTCGTGCAAACAGGTTTTAGTTGGGTATAGTCCCGAGCCACATGGAGGCAGTGATCGGATCGTCGGGGATTCGTCTCTCCCGGTATTGAGGGTTAATGTCGCGTTGTGCACGGGTGGCCATCACCAGAAATCCATGGCCATGGTGAACGAAAATTATCGATCCAGGATCGATAGTTTATCAGGTTGTGATGGTATCATGCCAACACTAAATATCGCGTTGTTAGGGGTATGACTTTATCCACCCCCTAGACTCGATATGTGATGCTCTTAGACGAAGAGACCGGACTGTACGGATATTGTCGCTGTCAGGCTCAGTAGGGGTTAAGGATGAGTTTGCTCGTCGGCCTCCCTTTCGCTCAATACCTGGGTAGCCGTTACGTACAGCTAGTGCCGCTGACGTGCTTGTGGTTATACCCACTGCCAGCGTATTGACGAGTCTTTAGAGTCCCATACAGAGGGTTTTTCATGGTTCAGGCGATATAGTGTAGATCACGTATATTGGTAGATACAGGTGTCCGATTAAATATGTGCACATGTTGCGCAGGCTTTAATCGAACGGTTAATAATACTAGCAGCTTAGGATTAAGCCGGATTATTAAATCAGGTTTTGATTTAATAATTTACATATGTATTTATATATATGTATTCTAGTATTAATGTTCGCTATTTATTTTCTCTCTTGGCTATTCGTATTTTTGTACGAATACGCGTATATGTATTTCGATATATGTACCGGGAAGTATTCCGTATTTCATACGGAATAGCTTTTAGAAGATGCCACCTCATATATATGATTTTACATTTATGGAAATTCATTTGTTTTATAAATGAGGTGGAGGATGTGAGGTGGCAATGAACATGGAACATGGTATGGGCTTGAGTATGGTTGATTTGTTTAATGCAAAATGGTGGAGATTTTTTTTTATGGGAGAGAGAGGGGAGCCGGCCACTTTTATTGGGTAGGGTTGATTTCATTTTTGATTGATTACATTATCACAATATTAGCCCACTCTCTCACTCTCTCAAGTTCATAAAAGACTTAGCCATTTTTGCTCATGCCAAAGATCACCTCTTTCATCTTCTTCTTGCATTGCTCATTTGAGTTTTGGGTTGAGAGAAAATTATAGTGACACACTACTACACCCCCACTCTCCATCGCTAGCAACTTTGGAGCGTCGGTTGCCTCATTTGTCGAGGTTGGAGCTTGCGCCATTTCCCTCAGGTTGATCATCGGAGATGGAGGAAGACCGGCAACCAAACTACGTCAAAGAACCACTAGGAGCTTGGAATGAAGACCGAAGGACACGGATCAACTCGGTATAACCATTCTAACCTCTATATTAGTTTGCTAGTTTAGAATTTAAGGACGATCCGGGAATCGGGTAACGGTAGTGCCGGTTTAGTAAATTTTTGTTCCGCATTTGGCCATGTTTTGATGGCCGGGACGCTGCCGTAATCCTTCACAAGAGGCAGCCGAGCGGCTACCCTGCTCGGCCATCCCTGGCTGGTAGCTCCCTATCCCATAACGCCAGGGATCAAAGCCCTCGCCAAGAGGAAGCCGAGCGGCAACCCTGCTCGGTCATCCTTAAGGATCAAAGCCCTCATCAAGAGGCACCAGGCAGCAACCCTGCTCGGCCATCCTTAGTAAGCCTTTAACAACCCCTCCCGCACTAAGGATCTAAGCCCTCACCAAGAGGCAGCCGAGCGGCTACCCTGCTCGGCTATCCCTGGCTGGTAGCTCCCCTACCCCACAGCGCCAGGGATCAAAGCCCTCACCAAGAGGGAGCCGACCGGCTACCCTGCTCGACTATCCCTGACTGGTAGCTCTCTACCCCACAACGCAAGGGATCAAAGCCCTCGCCAAGAGGCAACTGAGCAGCTTCACTGCTCGGTCAACCCTTAGCAGACCTCCTATGGCCCCTCCAGCGCTAAGGATCTAAGCCCTCATGAAGAGGCAGCCGAGCGGCTACCCTGCTCGGCTATCCCTGGCTGGTAGCTCCCTACCCCACAACGCCAAGGATCTAAGACTTCACCAAGAGGCAGCCGAGCGGCTACCCTGCTCGGCTATCCCTGGCTGGTAGCTCCATACCCCACAACGCCAGGGATCAAAGCCCTCGCCAAGAGGCACCGGGCAGCAACCCTGCTCGGCCATCCTTAAGGATCAAAGCCCTCGCCAAGAGGCACCGGGCAGCAACCCTGCTCGGCCATCCTTAGTAGGCCTCTTACAGCCCCTCCCACGCTAAGGATCAAAATCCCTCGAAAGAGGAAACCGGGCCCGCCCTTGCTTGGTTATCCCTAGCTGGTAGCTCCCTACCCCAACACACCAGGGATCAAAGCCCTCAACAAGAGGCACTGGGCAGTAACCCTGCTCGGCCCATCCTTAAGGATCAAAAGCCCTCGAAAGAGGCAATCAGGCCCGCCCTTGCTCGGTTATCCCTAGCTGGTACCTCCCTACCCCAACACACCAGAAATCAAAGCCCTCGCCAAGATGTACTGGGCAGCAACCCTGCTCGGCCATCCTTAGTAGGCCTCTAATGGCCTCTCCCACGCTAAGGATAAAAAGCCCTCAAAAGAGGCAGCCGGGCGGCTACCCTACTCGGTTATCCCTGGCTGGTAGCTCCCTACCCCACAACGCCAGGGATCAAAGCCCTCACAAAGAGGCACCGAGCAGCTACTCTGATCAGCCCCGTCCTTAGCATGCCTCTCCGAGCCTCCCACGCTAAGGAACATGACCTCATCACGAGGCATCCGGTCTGTCTACGTCTGAGCGATCTCCACCTCGACTTCGGGGCCATGGAGATACCGTCTTTACACACTGGGCAAATGAACAGATTCAACTCGATGCGTAATTGCTATATGAAGAACCGACATAACACTGTAGGGTTCCTAGGCACACCCATGATGTTCCACAACAGAACAACAGATCAAACATGCCAAAATCAAATTTTTTCTATGTGCCGAGAAACCCTAAACTAGATCGTTACTAGAGGTAAGGCGATGCAAGCAAGCTAACAACTTTAACTAAAAATGAACGGAAAATACAACCTTTGTAGATCCGGTCCTCCACCTCCATAGCTCCGTGACGATGTCCCTTCGCTGCGATCATCAGATCCCGGACTCTAGCGTTGGTTTCGTCGGAGAAATGATCGGGCTAGGTCGTCGACTTCGATGCCGAAGATGATCTACGTCAAGGAAACTCAAGATCAAGCTCCACCTTCACCAAGTCATGAAACTTGTGAAGAAAACACCCTATACTACATGGCAAGTGCTAGAGGATGAAGAAATAGGAAGTGGGTTCACATTTGATTTGGATTTCTCACTTGGAATCATCACTTAGAAATTTCAAGCAAAGGTTTTTCTTTTTCTCTTCATGAAGAAGATGAAGAAGAAGAATGAAAAAGAATTATGAATAATAGAAAAACAAGTGATGGTTATCATAATGCAACCATGGTTAAGTGTAGAGAATAAACTAGGGTTAGGTGAATGGTTAGGTTAAGCAAAAGAAACAAAAATGGTTGAACTTTTCAAAGCTTCATGAAGCTTCAAAGAAAATCCAAAAGAAGCAACCATTTCTTTTCTTGCTAAAAAGAATAAATAAATAAAATAAATAATCAAGAGAAGATAATAAAACCCTAATCATTCACTTAAACATGGTTTAAAGTAAACACAAACCCAAGTTTGTATGTATCATCAAACATGATACAAACAAGTGTACAAAAATATATCACATATACAACTTGTGCATTTCAAGTGAGAAAATCCATCTTTAAGTGAACAAATATTAGTTAATGTAAAGTAATATATCTAATATATAATTATACATTAAATCATTAAATCAACACTTGATTTAACGATCCGTTCATATCGCATATGACCGACTAATATCCAATGTATCGACTTATCAAATCAATCCTTGATTCGATAACCAGATTATATCGCATATAACCAATCGATACATTCATCGCGAGAATAGAATACAGTATCACATACTGGTATTATTCTCGGTCCCGCACATATCTCATATGCGCTCCTATTTCGTTTCTCTTGAACCAGGAAACCTCTGTGTAGGACTCTAAAGACTCGTCAATACGCCGGCAGCAGATGATGATCATATCAAGCACCCACAAGCCGCAAGCGGTCTGCTAAACGTAACGGCCACCCGGGTATTGAGCGATCAGAAGATCGACGAGCAAGCCCGCTCACACTCCTGTGAATCCAACCAGTAACACTTACCGTACAGTCCGGTCTGTTCGTCTGATATGTCGCATATCTCGCCTAGGAGTGGTAAACGTCAGACCCCAATAGCTTGATAAGTCATGCCGACGTAAGGTCCATAACATGTGTGAAACTACTGATAACACTTACCAGTAGATCACTGCAACCCTGGCCAGGGATTTCCAGTTATGGCCAGTCGTGCATAGCGCAACATCAACCCCCAATACCGGGAGAGACGAATCCCCTCCTATCGCTCATTGCCTCCATATGAATCGGGACTGTACCCAAAAACCACCTGTTTGCACGACTCAGTAGAGCCGTGGTAGGGTGGAAATTAAAGCATAGTGGGAGACACACAAGACTCTATGACGATCTCGGGTCAACAGACTAAGCTGTACCAGTGTCACCAGAGAACTGCCATCTGACGTGAGGTATAATACCATGTGGGAGTTCTCGGCGAGTCCGTTCAGTGTACCCAGTCTCCACTGAGCACCCGCATACCATCTCTGATGTCAAACACCAATGGATATGGGATCATCCATCGCCCATCACATGGGTCGAGAAGATATACGCTAGTCTACTCTGGAATATCGATGCCCCGTCTCGATATTCCCACGACTAGGAACATTGAAGGATGTACTCATGGACTACCCAGGCCCTACTAGTATGATCTACATCATAGTCCTGGAAGTCGAGTACATATCCTAAGGGCTTTATCAACATGTAACGGAGAGACAGAAAGTATACATGTTAAGATAAAGAGCAACCAGATAGCGTACTATCATGTCGAGCAAGAAAGTCCTACCTATATATGTCCCAGCATCCACTACAATAAACATCCTATGTACAGTAATGGCCTCTAAGGCATACATATAACTAACAATCTCCCACTTGCACTAGGGTCATCTGTAGCAGTGGTTGCAGTATCACATACTCAACCATCCCATATAAGTCTCTCTTTGGGAAAAAGCATTTGTGAGTGGATCCGCCGTGTTGTCCTCTAAGTCTACTCTCCTTACCTCGATCATCCTGGAGATCAACTATCTCCATGATCAGGTGATGCTGCCTCAGAATATGTCTGGGTCACTGATGGGATCGGGGTTCCTGGGCCAAAGCCACACTTCCATTGTCACACAATGGTAGGAACCTAGTTCATCTCATGAACCAATATACACCCAAACTGCCTCTTTGGTAGTATCTTTAATAGCGATGTTACCAGCCTTTATCGTCTAGTCTGCCACGGTATCTAGCTTGGAACTCTTCCAACATACCGTCCCTCCATAGAGGGTAAAGACATTGCCTGCGACTGACATTCAGTCGTCCTTATTACCCTGGAACCTTTCCAGTGATTCTCCCCAGGATCAACTGATACCATCTCACTACAGCTAGTGAGAATCCTAACATCCATTTAGATCTATCTCATAGATCCAAAACCTAGGATTTAGGAGGTATCACTTTGATCCTATATGGAGAATCCATGTGATAGGAGGAGATTGACCGAGCGTAGCATAGGAAACTCTTTTCCTATCAGGAGTATGTTGTCTACGTACAATACGGGGATGACCACCTTACTCTCTACTACCTTTTTGTATATACAAGGTTCATCTACCATTTTGATGAAGTCAAACTCTTTGACTATCGCATCAAAACAGACGTTCCAACTCCGCGATGCCTGCTTTATCCTGTAAAGCAACTTGCACATGTTTCCACTGCTCCCACTGTTTACGAAGCTCTCTGGCTGTGTACTTATAGACGTTCTCTTCTAAATCAGTATTTAGAAAAGCAGTCATGACACCCAACCACCAGATATCGTAGTCATGGTATATAGCCGTGGCAAGTAGGATCCGAATGGACTTAAGTATAGCCACTTGGAAAAGGTTTCATCATTATCTATGCCTGGTCGATGACGAAAACCTTCAACAAGTCTAGCTTTGAAAGTCTCAACTTTTCCATCTACACCAAGTAATCTTCTCAAGATATACTTGCTCCTGATGGGGATTTAACCCTTCAGATATAGCATCCAAAGTCCATACTTTGTTGGTGTACATGGATTCCATCTCAGATCGCTAAGCATCTAGCCATTCTTACAGAGTCCCTACTCTCGATGGCCTGCTCGAACCTAGTTGGGTCATCATCTCATAATGCAATCCTCGCTCCCACTATCATCGAGAAACCGAAGTATCTCTCAGGCAGGTGAGGAACCCTGCTAGATCGGCGGAGAGGCTGAGGTTCGTCGGGGACTATTGAATCCTCTGGTTCTGTCAAATCAGCTGCAGTTTTGTATGGTTGGAACCTTTCCATTTCTACAAAACTGACCTTGCCTCGATCTTGTCCGGATTTTGCTTTTGACATAGGCCGGACAATCCCAAATCTTAACTTACTTAAGAGATAGGCTCTTCCCATACCATATCTTATATGGAGTGGTAGGCACTGATTTGATTCGAACCCAATTCAATAGGTATGCAACTTCTCAAGTGCATAACCCCCTAAAAAGAAATAGGTAACTCAGTAGTACTTATCATAGAGCACACCATATCATATAGGGTGCTATTGCTTCGCCCTGATACACCATTGTGCTGTGGTGTATACAGAGGAGTAACACTGAGAGAGAATCTCATTCTCCTTTAGAATAGTCCAAGAATTCCATGCACAAGTATTCTCCTCCATGATCTCATCAAAGGACATAATACTTATACCCGGTTTTTGGTTCTCTACTTCTAACTTATATTCTGTGAATATCTCAAAAGCTTCGGACTTATGTTTCAACAGGAACATATGGCTGAATCTTGAGAGATTATCAGAGAATGTAATGAAGTACAAAGAACCGGTCCTGGCATGTGTAGACAGGGGACCTTGCATACATCACTATGTATTAGTCCCAAGAGTTCACTAACTCTTTCTTTGTTTCCAGTAAACAGAGCTATGGTCATCTTATCTTTGTGACATGACTGGCAAGTTTCACAAGATGTAAATTCAAACTAATTTAAATATGCATCTAAATGTAACTTCAGCCAGTCGGGTCGCATTGATATGACCTAGTCTACAATACCTCAAGAAGGATTCGTTCATTTCTGAACTCTTCCTCTTGTGTGTGTTCTGTATACTAGGAACTGTAGTTTGATTTAGAACGTTAATGCTTTTAGATAACGTGCCTGAACCGATCAACTTTTGAAATAGGAAATGTTTAAAACATTATCCAACAATACAAAATTATATGCTTTCTTTAATAATAAAGAGACTGATATGATTTTGTATATCAGGTTCGGTATCTAATAGCATTTGTTCAGAATTAATGTATTTGTAATACAGGATGATAGTGACCAACAGACTTAGCTGCAACACTTGCACCGTTTTCTGTCTCATGAAACTTATCACCCGTTCTCAGTTCTCTACCTTTCTGTAGCCCATGTAACGGATTACATATGTGGGATCCTGTTCCGGTATCAGATACCCAGGACGCAGAGGATACTGATAAACAGTTCTGTATAATGAACACACCCGAAGGAGATGCATCTCATGCACTTTCTTCGTTTGGGCGGCATAGGAATTCTGGTATTCCCCTATTTCCTGCTCGGTCTTATAACAATTATAAGCTGGAGCGGGACCAACGTTCCCCAGCTCAGTATAACAAGCGGGTTCGGTCAATACATCCGTATTATTATGTTGATTAAGGCATGATATGGTCGCTACCTGGAGAGAGAGAGAAGAAAACACTCTGCGTGCGCTCTTGCAAGATTAGATTGGTTATATATTTTATCTAATCAGGATGGCACCCACTGTTTTTATCAAATCTTCCTTCAAACCCTAAAAGGAAAGACTAGCCGGGATTAATTACACTCTACAAGTTCGCCAATCTTTCAGCCAGGCCAGTGTCGGTACTTTGAGGGAGGTTCCCCGTGCTTTCGCACGGACCTAATTACAGTAAATCTCGTTTTCCCAGAGGCGTAACCCCGTTGACACTTTTCTAGACACCTACTTGATCGGCTAATTGCAAAGTGCAAAACTCTCCCAGGAGTAACAATTACTCGCAGTGGGTATCGGGATCCAACTATCATATAGAAGGTATGCAATCACATTGCAAATTTCAACACTTGAAACTCCCGATAAAGGTTTTTACCCCTAACACTTATGACCTTAACTATGGTCAACAAATCATAAGTACTAGTCAAGTTCTACCCGTCATTTCGTGATTAATTAGACCCACCCACATGACCCTTAACTAAGGTCAACAAAGTCACGTGACTGTCCTAACTAATCGCATCATATGCGGTGGAGGAAGACATCACTTAGCTACCGTACACTGTGCCTTAACTAAGGTCAACAAACACAGCACGAATACTAAGTACTCTACTTCCTAAAATGATGGAGGGTTGCGGCTAGTTTTTATGAAAACCTTTAACGCTTTGAACTTGATCTCGTTGCGGAATCAAATGGTTTTTAAATGGAGTGTTTTTTAGGCTTTTCAAGTTTTGCTAAAGGGGTCACTCCCGGTGAAGGGATCGTCGGCCCTTTCCTCATCGAATAAGGTGCTGGATATATCATATATATCGCTGTGCAAAGCAGAAACTATAGAAGCAATCAAAAGACAAACCGAGGGTTGTAGTATCTGCCAGTTATTGCTAAAGGAGTCACTCCCAGTGAAGGGATCTCGGTCCTTTCCTTATCGAATAAGGTGCAGGATGTTCTACAAGGAACACCGCGATGCAAAGCAAGAACTGTAGCTACCTGTTTTTATTTTGAAATTCGATTCCACAACATCTTTTAGGTTTATTTTCTTTCATTAATCACATTAATGTATCCCATCATTTAAGTCCACCTAAACATCACAGATAAATATAACGTACGCTTATGCCATTCGCATTCGCCTCGATGTCCCGTATGCACCGTTAGGTTAAGTAACTAACGCCAGAGCGAGGCAGGGCTAGCGCGGGTGAAAAACATAAGCAACGTCTATATAATATATCATATATACTATATATAATATCTATCTGAACATATCACATGATCACATCACAGATAACGCAGCAGAAAATATCATATGAAATATTGGATATACTAGGACGTCCGTGTTTTATTTTGAGCCTGAATAAAACACGGATTCCACGGTCGTGATGAATAGCCAATCCCACACCCCTAGACCCCTACGAGAGCGGCAAGCAACCCTACCAATTCTAGAGTTAGGAGACCCGGACTCGACTCCTCGAGTTGGTCTCCCACTGGACCCTAGAACCCGGTTACTTGTGCTCCCCTCCTTGGGTCTATCCTAATGCAGAAAAGTAAATAATATACAAATGGTGACATCATCCGCAACCTGGAAGTGCCCCAATAAAAGAATATTACATACAAGTTTTTACATGAATGAAAAGGAAAAACACTCATCTCACATAAAAAAAAACCCGGCTATTCAAACACGACAATCCAATATAACATATCCAGCAACACATAACATCACATGTCATCAATGTAAGTAAATATACACATCCCAATTGTCGTTGACATATTGCAACGAAACCGGCGATATCACATATTACACTTACGATCGCAGAAAAGAAAGTGTAAAACTACAACAGTTGGAATCCGCAACCTCTTTAGACATCGCATTCCTAATCAAATGAATTCCTTAGACATCGCACGCCTAACAATTATAAACCCCGTATTTTAGTCTCAATATCGAAAACACTTTTCAATATGAAGTCGGGCAATTCAACAAGATTCCTGATATCTAGAATGAATGCTCGTCGCAAACTTTAGTAGACGGCCGCACCCCCGATGCCGTCGACGAAGTGCACCAAGGCGGAACACCGCAGCCGTGAGCACCCGAACGGATGCTTTCGGCGACGGGGTTCTCCTACAGTCACTTGGTCGGGGCTATGGGGTGTGGCTGTCTATTAAGTTTACCGGCGAGTATCCGCGTACGCTACGCGATTGCGACGGACTTTTGATCGCATCAAAATCCCGTGGAAACCGATCAAGTGAGACTAAACTGCTATGTTTATAACATTCATTCAGTTATCTCATAACAACTTGTGGATTCCAAATATTATATCACATTCCGGATAAACAGAAAATGTTAAACTTTCCGATCGAACAATCGAACACCCAAGTTTTCCCGAAATAGCCCAACACATGAAATAAGTTTAAAAAACATTCACTTCATGCCTCAGTACCAACGGTCCAGCCGTAGAAGGGTCAAGCCAACGCCTCACATGTGGCACGCCGTACTGCCCCAAACCCTAAGGTTCAAAGAGCAGTTCAAGACGGTCACATAATCGAGTTAAGGTTTGTTGTCTTCTAGAGGGACCATCACGTTACTTGCACTACTCAGAACGTCCTTAAACCACGGAAAAATCCAACACTTGGAAATTTCCCGGTAGGGAAAAAGTGGGTATTTATATCCGGCCGAACCTTTTAACATGTTCTAAAGATACCCGGAAAAACACAGTAAACAAAGTTAAATAATCCGATCGAATCATCGAGTCCCCAATACAACCCCAGAACACTGAACTCTTGAGTCATAATAAAAATACCCATAAAATATAAATCACAGAAATAGGAATTATGGTGCAAAAATAATGACCTAACTCCTCTGTACGGCCGCGGAACCGCGGCCCAAGCAGGCTATTGCCGCGGTTCCGCGGTGGAATGTACGATTTAGGGGGTCGTTTTTCACCACAATTCTTATAATTCCCTGCTGAATTATTTAGGTATTTTTAATTCAGAAAAAACCACAATTTCAGAAAATGTCCAGAGAGTGATTTGGGATTAGGGTTTCGGGTTCGATCGGACTTCTAACATCGTTTACGCATCGCCTAAGGCTCTAGCTAGGCTCTGATACCACTGTAGGGTTCCTAGGCACACCCATGATGTTCCACAATAGATCAAACATGCCAAAATCAAATTTTTTCTATGTGCCGAGAAACCCTAAACTAGATCGTTACTAGAGGTAAGGCGATGCAAGCAAGTTAACAACTTTAACTAAAAATGAACGGAAAATACAACCTTTGTAGATCCGG
Source organism: Agapanthus africanus (assembly GCA_030015575.1). Taxonomy (NCBI): domain Eukaryota; kingdom Viridiplantae; phylum Streptophyta; class Magnoliopsida; order Asparagales; family Amaryllidaceae; genus Agapanthus; species Agapanthus africanus. The sequence continues at coordinate 327,057,071 of CM057337.1, forward strand.
TCCTCCACCTCCATAGCTCCGTGATGATGTCCCTTCGCTGCGATCATCGGATCCCGGACTCTAGCGTTGGTTTCGTCGGAGAAATGATCGGGCTAGGTCGTCGACTTCGATGCCGAAGATGATCTACGTCGAGGCAACTCAAGATCAAGCTCCACCTTCACCAAGTCATGAAACTTGTGAAGAAAACACCATATACTATATGGCAAGTGCTAGAGGATGAAGAAATAGGAAGTGGTTTCACTTTTGATTTGGATTTCTCAGTTGGAATCATCACTTAGAAATTTCAAGCAAAGGTTTTTCTTTTTCTCTTTATGAAGAAGATGAAGAAGAAGAATGAAAAAGAATTATGAATAATAGAAAAACAAGTGATGGTTATCATAATGAAACCATGGTTAAGTGTATAGAATAAACTAGGGTTAGGTGAATGGTTAGGTTAAGCAAAAGAAACAAAAATGGTTGAACTTTTTAAAGCTTCATGAAGCTTCAAAGAAAATCCAAAAGAAGCAACCATTTCTTTTCTTGCTAAAAAGAATAAATAAATAAAATAAATAATCAAGTGAAGATAATAAAACCCTAACCATTCACTTAAACATGGTTTAAAGTAAACACAAACCCAAGTTTGTATGTATCATCAAACATGATACAAACAAGTGCACAAAAATATATCACATATACAACTTATGCATTTCAAGTGAGAAAATCCATCTTTAAGTGAACAAATACTAGTTAATGTAAAGTAATATATCTAATATATAATTATACATTAAATCATTAAATCAACACTTGATTTAACGATCCGGTCATATCGCATATGACCGACTAATATCCAATGTATCGACTTATCGAATCAATCCTTGATTCGATAACTAGGTTATATCGCATACAACCAATCGATACATTCATCGTGAGAATAGAATACAGTATCACATATGGTATTATTCTCGGTCCCGCACATATCTCATATGCGCTCCTATTTCATTTCGCTTGAGCCAGGAAACCTCTGTGTAGGACTCTAAAGACTCGTCAATACGCCGGCAGCAGATAATGATCATATCAAGCACCCACAAGCCGCAAGCGGTCTGCTAAACATAATGGACACCCGGGTATTGAGCGATCAGAAGATCGACGAGCAAGCCCGCACACACTCCTGTGAATCCAACCAGTAACACTTCCCGTACAGTCCGGTCTGTTCGTCTGATATGTCGCATATCTCGCCTAGGGGTGGTAAAAGTCAGACCCCAATAGCTTGATAAGTCATGCCGACGTAAGGTCCATAACATGTGTGAAACTACTGATAACACTTACCAGTAGATCACTGCAACCCTGGCCAGGGATTTCCAGTTATGGCCAGTCGTGCATAGCGCAACATCAACCCCCAATACCGGGAGAGACGAGTCCCCTCCTATCGCTCATTGCCTCCATGTGAATCGGGACTGTACCCAAAAACCACCTGTTTGCATGACTCAGTAGAGCCGTGGTAGGGTGGAAATCAAAGCACAGTGGGAGACACACAAGACTCTATGACGATCTCGGGTCAACAGACTAAGCTGTACCAGTGTCACCAGAGAACTGCCATCTGACGTGAGGTATAATACCATCTGGGAGTTCTCGGCGAGTCCGTTCAGTGTACCCAGTCTCCACTGAGCACCCGCATACCATCTCTGATGTCAAACACCAATGGATATGGGATCATCCATCGCCCATCACATGGGTCGAGAAGATATACGCTAGTCTACTCTGGAATATCGATGCCCCGTCTCGATATTCCCATGACTAGGAACATTGAAGGATGTACTCATGGACTACCCAGGCCCCACTAGTATGATCTACATCATAGTCCTGGAAGTCGAGTACATATCCTAAGAGCTTTATCAACATGTAACGGAGAGACAGAAAGTATACATGTTAAGATAAAGAGCAACTAGATAGCGTACTATCATGTCGAGCAAGAAAGTCCTACCTATATATGTCCCCACATCCACTACAATATACATCCTATGTACAGTAATGGCCTCCAGGTCATACATATAACTAACAAACACAAAGGCTGTACTATGCAACTACAAGTGTTTACCGACAAAGGAAAATACGCGCGCAAATTCTATTGCAAAAAGTCTTTATTCACAAAGTCAAAGTCTTTACAAGGGTATTGGGGGCTCCCCAGCCTTACAAAATGCCCGGATGCCTACAAAATTCCTGATACAACAAAGAAATGAAACAAGAAGACGAGGGGCTTCAGGCCTAAGGGCCAGGCATAACCTCTGGAAGCTCAGTGCCCATCACAGGAGCTCCAGCGTCGCCCTCGCCGGGAATCTCTTCCTCGGTCTCGCCCCCGGAGCCGTCCCCCTGCTCGTCATCCCCGTGAGGATATTCAGCTCGGAGCTTGTCGTCAACGAACTCCGGCATCCGAGCCTTGACGGCATCAAGGGCCTCGTGCTAGATGGCGGTAGTGGCCGAGGCTAGGACGGTGTAAAAATGTTTCGACTTCTGGAAGTTCTCTACCGCCTTCACCGCTCTGAGATCGGCTCGCTTCACCCCCTCTACCGCCGCCTCCAGCTCCTTCCGGAAGGTGCTCATCGACTTCTTCAAGGTGCCAACGAGCACCTTAGAGTCCTGAAGCTTGGCCTCGGCGGCCTGGGCGGCCTCGCAATACCCAGAAGCATCCTGCTTCATGAGCGCTACCTCCTGCATCGCGGCAGCCATTTCCTGCTTCACGGCCGCCACCTCCTGCTTCGCGGCCGCCATTTTCTGCTTCCCGGCCGCCACCTCGCCCTCCAAGGCAGCGACCCTCGCCATCGCCGCCTCTAGCGAGGAGAGCTCGCCCGCGGCTCGCACCGCCGGGGTAATTTCCTTGTCCTCCATATGGATGAAGAGGGCGACATGCTGGAGAACCTGAAGAAGTCAGAGGGGGGTCAGAAAGAAAGGAGAGGCACCAAATCTCACGAATGGTAAGAAGCTTAAGCAAAATTCAAGTAAAGTACGGGCACTAACCTGCACGGCCTCTTGGGCGATTGCCGCCATCTGTTCCCTGAGAGTCCCCCGAGGGATCTTGCCACCGGCCGACCTCTCCATGTCCGACAGCAAGCTGTCAGCGATGGAAAGCCCCGAGGGCACCTTAAAGTGGAGGCCCCTTCATCCACAAAGATCGAGGAGGCCAGGGTCCGGGGAACTGTTCAGGGGAACCTCTTGAGAGGCGACGGCGGAGAGCCGGTCTCCATCTCCAAAGCCTGGGCATCCTTTCCCCGAATCCGTTTTCTTCTCGGCGCCTGGCTGGGCTCCAGGGCTCAGCCCGCAGTCGAACGCTGGGGTGGGACGGCTGCCGGGGGAACCGGGATAGACTTCGGATGAGAAGAGCTGGCGCCTCCAGCCTTCGATCCCTTCTTCGGCTTGTGCATGGCTGCTCGGAGGTGGTTCAAGTCTATGGGTTCTGCACAAGACAAAATACAATGGAATTAGCAACACAAACAGAAATGAAGACAAATGCAAACTCCTAACTTACCGACGAATTGGGCGGGGCTGAGCCCAGCCTAACTAAGGGTCCGCTCAGAAAGCAGCACGTCGGCCCGAGGAATGGGCTCCCACTCCGCCACTCTCACTGCGTCGGGATCGTTGGACGGACTTCCCAGCTAGCACCTATCCCTAGACCACTGGGTGGGCACGGGCCAGTCCTCACCCTTTGGCGGCCCAACAAAGAAAAACTTCTTCTTCCAATCGTGGATGGAAGAAGGCAAGACGACGACTCCCGACCCGGCTGCACTCCCCCGTCGTTTCCTAAAAAAGAGGTAAACCCATCTCGGGTCGCCCGCGCGAGTGCCAGGGTGACCTTTGTAAATGAGAGAAGCGACAAGGATGGACAGACCGAAGGGGATCGTCTGCAACTTCAAACGGACCAGGAACCCGAGGAGAATCCTCCAGGAGTTCAGCACTAGCTGGCCCGGGGCTAACCCGAAGTAATTCGGCACACTAACAACCTCGGGGGAGAAGGGCAGGCGCATTCCGGCCTAAAAGGCTTTCAAGTACAGGGCAATCTCCTTACCCCGTACCTGATCTGCCCTCTCCCCCTCCCCGGCCAAACGCAACGTGTAGCCGGGAAGAATATGGAAACGAGTCCGAGCATTGGCAAGCTCCTCCTCGTGCCTCACCGTAGACGGCAATACCAGTCGCATCCGCGACCTCCACTCGGGAGGCCGCCCCCGTCGCGCGACCCTGGGAAGGAGACCTAACCCTAGCTCCCTGTGAGGACTCCGGTCCAGAAGAAGAAGAAGAAGGGGAAGAAGAGGAAGACTCTATAGAGGGCTCCCCAGACTCTACACCAACTACATCTACAGACTCCTCAGAAGAAGACATCTAACCTAATGAGGATGAGTCCTCGGAAAAACAAACGCGGAAATCCCGACCTAAAGAGGAGAACGTGTAGGGTTCCTAGGCTCTCTCACAAGGGTCTACCAGGCATCAACCATGCCCGATTTAAAATTTAGACGTGCCGAACAACCATAACCAAGATCTTTAAACTAGAGATTAGGCGAAACAAAGCATGTTAAACACTTTAACACTAAGAGTTTGGGATTAAAACCTTTGTAGTCCGGTCCTTCACTTCTAAAGCTCCGTGTTGAGGTCCTTTCACTGCGATCATTGAGTATCCGGACTCTAGAGAGGCTCCACAAAAGAAAGATGCAAGCTTGCTTCCGATCTTCGATAACTAAGATGATCTACCTTGAAGTTTCTTTAACACATGCTCTCACTCACTAAATGAAGTGAATACCCTAATCTAAATGGCAAGGATGGATTAGGATGATGAAGTAAGATTTATGCTCTCATTTGTTTTCTATTTGTCACTCAAAATCATACTAATGAAAAAGCTAGTAAGCTTTTCCATGAAAGAAGAAGAAGGAAGAAGAAGATCTAATCCTTTTTGTGATGAATAATGAAAACTCATCTGTGGTTAGAATTGCAACCATGGGTTAAGTATGAAGACTTAACCCATGTAGAAAGTTAACTATGGTGAAGGGTTGGGTTGGGTTAAGCAAATATCTACACAAAATATCCAAAGTCAAAGTCAAAGCTTCTTGAAAGCTTCATGCAAGCTTAACCCTAATCCAAACCTTAACCACATTTAAACTCTACAAAACATGTTGCATTTATAACTACAATATGTTACAATATTATATATCACATATACAATATTTATTGTAACAAAATAAAATAATACAATTAACATATATCGCATATATATCAATGTATTATCCGAGTGAGAAAAAGAATCTTTTAGTGAGCTTATATTAGTTAATGTAATTTAATATATCAAATATATAATTATACATTAAATTATCGAATCAACACTTGATCCGACAATCCGGCTATTTCACAAATAACCGACTAATATAATCTGTATCAGTTCATCGAATCAACACTTGATCCGATGACCCGGCTATATCACATATACCCGGCCGATATCTCATATCGCGAGAATCTAATACGGTATCACATACATGTATTGTTCTCGATCCCGCACATATCACATATGTGCTCCTACTCCGTTTTGCCTGAGCCAGGAAACCTCTGTGTTGGACTCTAAAGAATCGTCAGTACGCCGACAGTAGGTGATGACCATATCAAACACCCACAAGCTGCAAGCGGTCAGCTTAACGTAACAGCCACCCAGGTATTGAGCGATCAGAAGATCAACAAGCAAGCCTGTACATTCTCCTGCGAATCCAATCAGTAACACTCCCGTATAGTCCGGTCTCTTCGTCTGATATGTCACATATCTCGCCTAAGGGTGGTAAACGTCAGACCCCAGTAGCTTGATAAGTCGTGTCGATATGAGGTCCATAACAGTTCGAGAAACTACTGATAACACTTACCAGTAAATCTCAGTAACCCTGGCCAGGGATTTCTAATTATAGCCAATCGAACACAGCGCAACATCAACTCCCTATACCGGGAGAGACGAATACCCTCCTGTCGCTCATTGCCTCCATATGATTCGGGACTGTAGCCAAAAGCCACCTTTTTGCACGCCCTCTTGGACGTGGTATGATGGAAATCAAAGCACAGCAGGAATCATACAAGACTCTATGACGATCTCGGGTCTACAGACTACTCTGTACCAGTGTCACCAGAGAACTGCCATCTGACGTGAGGTATAATACCATCTGGGAGTTCTCGGCGAGTCCGTCCAGTGTACCCAGTCTCTACTGAGCACCCGTACACCATCCTTGATGTCAAACACCGATGGATATGGGATCATCCATCGCCCATCATATGGGTCAAGATGCGCATACGCTAGTCTACTTTAGTGTATCGATGCCCTGTCTCGATACACCCTCGACTAGGAACAGTTATAGGATGTACTCGTCGACTACCGTGGCCCCACTAGTATGATCTCATCAAAGCCCCAGTAGTCGAGTACATATCCTAAGGGCTTTATCAACATGTAACATAGAGACAATCAGAGTACATGTTAAGATAAAGAGCAACCAGATAGCGTATTATCATGTCGAGCAAGAAATTCCTCCCTATATATGTCCAAGCATCCACTACAATATACATCGTATGTACAGTAATGGCCTCTAGGGCATACATATAACTAACAATCTCCCACTTGCACTAGGGCCATCTGTTGTGGTATCGTATACCCAATAATTAGCTGTGGTTGAAGTATCTCATACTCAACCATCCCATAAAAGTCTCTACTGGGAAAAAGGCCTTTGTGAGTGGATCCACGCTATTGTCCTCTGTGTCTACTCTCCTAATCTCGATCTCCCTGGAGATCAACCATCTCCATGATTAGGCGATACTGCCTAAGAATATGTCTGGATTTCTGATAGGACGGGGGTTCCTTGGCAAAAGCCAGAACTCCATTGTCACATAATGGTAGGAAAGAAGTTCATCTCATGAACTTATATTTATCCAGACTGCCTCTTTGGTAGCATCCTTATTAATGATGTATCTTGCCTTTAATCGTCTAGTAAGTCACGGTTTCTAGCTTGGAACTCTTCCAACATACCGTCCCTCCACTGAGGGTAAAGACAATGCCTGCGACTGATATTCAGTCGTCCTTATCACCCTGGAACCTTTACAGTGATTCTCCCAGGATCGTTTGATAACATCTCACTACAACTAGTGAGATTCCTAACATCCAATTAGATCTATCCCATAGATCCATAACCCAGGATTTAGAAGGTATCACCTTGATCTTATATGGACAATCATTGTGATAAGAGGAGATTGACCGAGAGTAGCATAGGAAACTCCTTCCCTATCAAGAGTATGTCATCCACATACTCTACGAGGATCACCATCATACTCTCTACTACCTTTTTGTATGTACAAGGTTCATCTACCATTTTGATGAAGTCAAACTCTTTGACTACCATATCAAAACAGATGTTCCAACTCCGTGATGCCTGATTTATCACATAAAACATCTTGCTCACGTTTCCGCTGCTCCCACTGTCTACGAAGCCCTCTGGCTGTGTACTTATAGACGCTCTCTTTTAAATTATCATTTAGAAAAGCAGTCATGACGCCCAACCTCCAGATATCGTAGTCATGGTATGTAGCCGTGGCAAGTAGGATCTGGATGGACTTAAGCATAGCTTTGAAAGTCTCAACCTTTCCATGTACACCAACTAATCTTCTCAAGATATACTTGCTCCTGATGGGGATTTAACCCTTCAGATAAAGCAACCAAAGTCCATACATTGTTGGTGTATAAGGATTTCATCTCAGATCGCTAAGTATCCAGCCATTCTTACAGAGTCCCACTCCTGATGGCCTGCTCGAAACTAGTTGGGTCATCATCTCATGATGTAATCCTAGCTCCCACTGTCATAGAGAAACCGAAGTATCTCTCAGGTGGGTGAGGAACCCTACTAAATCAGCGGAGAGGCTGAGCTTTATTGGAGACTATTGAATCCTTTAGTTTTACCAAATCATCAGCTGCAGTTCGTATAACTGGAACTCTTTCTAGTTCTACCTCATGACCAATAATTTCTTCACAAGAAATTCCCTTTCACAAATGTGGCATGCTGAGAAACAAAACATCTTTTGTTCCTCAGTTTGGTAGAAGATATTCCCTTGCGAATGCTTGGGATATCCAACAAACTTCCACAGAACTGATCTTGCATCGAGCTTATCCGGATTTTGCTATTGACATAGGCCGGACAACCCCAAATCTTAACTTCCTTAGGAGATGGGCTCTTCCCATACCATATCACATATGGAGTAGTAGGCATCTGATTTGGTTGAAACCCTATTCAATAGGTATGCAGCTTCTCAAGTGCATAACTCCCATAAGGAAATAGGCTACTCAGTAGTACTCATCATAGAGCACACCATATCACATAGGGTGTAATTGCTCCACCCCGATACACCGACGTGCTGTGGTGTATTCGGTGGAGTAATGCTGAGAGAGAATCCCATTCTCCTTTAGAATAATCCAAGAATTTCGTGCTCAAGTATTCTCCTCCTTGATCTCATCAAAGGACATAATACTTTTACCCGTTTTTGATTCTCTACTTCTAACTTATATTCATTGAATTTTTCAAAAGTTCCAGACTTGTGTTTCAACAGGAACATATGTCCGGATCTTGAGAGATAATCAGTGAATGTAATGAAGTACAAAGAACCGGTCTTGGCATGTGTAGACAGGGGACCTTCATACATCAGCATGTATCAATCCCAAGAGTTCACTAACTCTTTCTCTGTTTCCAGTAAACAAAGTTGTGGTCATCTTATCTTTGTGACATGACCGGCAAGTTTCACAAGATGTAAATTCAAACAAATTTAAATATGCATCTTTATGTAACTTCAGCTAGTCGGGTCGCATTGATATGACCTAGTCTACAATGCCTCAAGAAGGATTCGTTCATTTCTGAACTCTTCCTCTTATGTGTGTTCTGTACGTTAAGAACTGTGGTTTGATTTAGAACGTCTATGCTTTTAGATAACGTGCCTGAACCGATCAACTCTTGATATAGGAAATGTTCAAAACATTATCCAACAATACAAAATTATATCCTTCTTTACTAATAAAGAGACTGATATGATGTTGTATATCAGGTTCGGTATCTAATAACATTCATTCAAAATCAATGTATTCTGGTAATATAAAGTGATAACTGCCAACAGACTTGGCTGCAGCACTTGCATCATTTCCAACTCTTGAAACTTATCACCCGTTCTCAGTTTTCTACCTTTCTGTAGCCCATGTAACAAATTACATTTGCGGGATCCTGATCCGGTATCTCATACCCAGGACGTAAAGGATACTGAGAAACAGTTCTCGGTAATGAACATACCCGAAGATGATGCATCAACATGCACTTTCTTCGTTTGGGTGGCACGGGAATTCTGGTAATCTCCTATTTCCTGCTCTGTCTTATAACAATTATAAGTTGGAGCGGGACCAACATTCCTTAGCGCAATATAACAAGCAGGTTCGGTCAATACATCCGTATTATTATCTTGATTAAGGCGTGACATAGTCGCAATCAGAAGAGAGAGAGAAGAAAACACTCAGCGTGCGCTTTTACAAGATTAGATTGGTTATCTATTTATCTAATCAGGATGTCTCCCACTGTTTTAGTCAAATCTTCCTTCAAACCCTAAAAAGAAAGACTAGCCGGGATTAATTACACTTTACAAGTTCGCCAATCTTTCAGCCAGGCCAGTGCCGGTACTTTGAGGGAGGTTCCCCGTGCTTTCGCACGGACCTAATTAAAGTAAACCTCGGTTTCCCAGGGGCGTAACCCCATTGACACCTTTCTAGACACCTACTTGATCGGCTAATTATAATGTGTAAAACTCTCCCAAGAGTAACTCTTACTCGCAGCGGGTATCGGGATCCAACTATCTCATAGAAGGTATGCAATCTCATTGCAAATTTCAACACTTGAAATTCCCGATAATATTTTACCCCTAGCGTCCTATGACCTTGACGAATGCCAAACCACCCATAGTCCGCTAGTCAAGTTCAACCCGTACATTTCCTGATTGAATTAAACCCACCCGCACGACCCTTGACGAATGCCAAACAACGTCGTACGAATACCCTAATCCAATCGCATCGTATGCTAGCAGATAAGCACTAGTTAGCTACCATACACTACACCTTGACGAATGCCAAACTACCGCAGCACGAATACTAAGTAGTACTTATCTGAAATGACGGAGGGCTACCACAGGTTTTTAAGAAAACCCTTTGCGTAATGAACTTGATATCGTTGTAGAATCGAGTGATTTTAAATGGAGTGTTTAGGCTTTTCTAGTTTTGCTAAAGAGGTCTCTCCCGGTGAAGGGATCGTCGGCTCTTTCCTCATCGAATAAGGTGCAGGATATTTCGCAAATATCACTATGCAAAGCAAAAACTATAAAAACCAATCAAAAGACAAACCGAGTATGCAATATCTGTTAGTTTCGCTAAAGTGGTCAGTCCCAGTGAAGGGATCTCGGCTCTTTCCTTATCGAATAAGGTGCTGGATATTCTACAAGGAACACCACTATGCAAAGCAAGAACTAGAGCTACTAGTTTTTAAACAAGTTTCTACAACATCTCTAGGTTTCTTTTAGTTTCATTAATCTCATTAATGAAGTCCCATTTTAATTATGCATCACAAGCATCACTTTTGAAACGAAATCTGCAATATAACATATATCTCATATATATAATATAAACATTCGTCTCAGGCAGTAATATGATCTCATCACAGAACATTGCAGCAGAAGAACATATATGAAATATTGGATATACTAGGAGGTCCGTGTTTTTAATACGAGCCTGTATAAAACACGGATTCTACGGTCGCGATGAATAGCCAAACCCACATCCCTAGACCCCTACGAGAGCGGCAAGCAACACTGCCAATTCTAGGGTTAGGAGACCCGGTCTTGACTCCTCGAGATGGCCTCCTACTGGACCCTAGAACCCGGTTGCTTGTGCTCCCCGCCTTGGGTCTACCTAATGCGAAAAGGTGAATAATATACAATGGTGACATCATCCTCAGTCCGGAAGTGCCCCAATAAAAGAATATTACATACAAATGAATTTTGTTAGTTATATGTATGCCCTAGAGGCCATTACTGTACATTGGATGTATATTGTAGTGGATGCTGGGACATATATAGGTAGGACTTTCTTGCTCGACATGATAGTACGCTATCTGGTTGCTCTTTATATTAACATATATACTTTCTGTCTCTCTATTACATGTTGATAAAGCCCTTAGGATGTGTACTCGACTTCCAGGACTATGATGTAGATCATACTAGTGGGGCCTGGGTAGTCCATGGGTACATCCTTCAATGTTCCTAGTCGTGGGAATATCGAAACGGGGCATCGATATTCCAGAGTAGACTAGCGTATATCTTCTCGACCCATGTGATGGGCGATGGATGATCCCATATCCATTGGTGTTTGACATCAGAGATGGTATGCGGGTGCTCAGTGGAGACTGGGTACACTGAACGGACTCGCCGAGAACTCCCAGATGGTATTATACCTTACGTCAGATGGCAGTTCTCTGGTGACACTGGTACAGCTTAGTCTGTTGACCCGAGATCGTCATAGACTCACTGTGCTTTGATTTCCACCCTACCACGGCTCTACTGAGTCGTGCAAACGGGTGGTTTTGGGGTACAGTCCCGATTCACATGGAGGCAATGAGCGATAGGAGGGGATTCGTCTCTCCCGGTATTGAGAGGTTGATGTTGCGCTATGCTCGACTGGCCATAACTTGAAATCCCTGGCCAGGGTTGCAGTGATTTACTGGTAAGAGTTATCAGTAGTTTCATGCTTGTTATGGACCTTACATCGGCATGACTTATCAAGCTACTGGGGTCTGACGTTTACCATCCCTTGACGAGATATGCGACATATCAGACGAACAGACCGAACTGTACGGTAAGTGTTGCTGGTTGGATTCACAGGAGTGTGAGCGGGCTTGCTCGTTGATCTTCTGATCGCTCAATACCCGGGTGGCCGTTACGTTTAGCAGACCGCTTGCGGCTTGTGGATGTTTGATATGATCATCACCTGCTGCCGGCGTATTGACGAGTCTTTAGAGTCCTACACAGAGGTTTCCTGGCTCAAGCGAAACGAAATAGGAGCACATATGAGATATGTGCGGGACCGAGAATAATACCAGTATGTGATACTGTATTCTATTCTCGCGATTTGTATCATTGGACGGTTATATAAGATGTAGCCGGGTTACCGAATCAAGTGTTGATTCGATACATTGATACACTTAATATTAGTCGGTTATATGCGTCATGACCAGATCATTAAATCAAGTGTTGATTTAATGATTTAATGTATAATTATATATATGATATATTACTTTACATTAACTAGTATTTGTTCACTTAAGATTATTTTCTCACTTGAATGTGCACATTGTATTTATGATATATTTTTGTGCACTTGATTGTATCATGTTTGATGATACATGCAAACTTGGGTGTGTGTATGTTTTGAACTATGTTTAGGTTAATGGTTAGGGTTTTAATTTATTTATTTATTTATTTATTCTTTTTGGCAAGAAATAAAATGGTGGCTTTCTTTGGATTTTATTTGAAGCTTCATGAAGCTTTGAAAAGTTCAACCATTTTGTTTTTTGCTTAACCTAACCATTTGTCTAAACCCTAGTTTATTCTCTACATTAGTTACACTAACCCATGGTTGCTATATGATAAGTATTCACTTGAATTTTATCTTCAAGAATTCAATTTCATTTTCAAGAATTCAATTTCATTTTCCTTCTTCTTCTTCATCTTCTTCAAGTGAAGAAAAGAAAAGCTTTCTTGAAATTTCCAAGTGATGAATTCAAATGAGAAATCCAAATCTAAAGTGAACCCACTTCCTATTTCTTCATCCTCTACCACTTGCCATGTAGTAGAGTGTGTTTTCTTCACAAGTTTTATGACTTAGTGAAGATGGAGCTTGATTTTGAGTTGCCTCGACATAGATCATCTTCGGCATCGAAGTCAACGACCTAGCCCGATCATTTCTCCGACGAAACCAACACTAGAGTCCGGGATTCCGATGATCGCAGCGGTGGGACATCAACACGGAGCTAGAGAGGTGGAGGACCGGATCTACAAAGGTTGTAGTCACTTTCACTTATTAGTTAAGTTGTTAACTTGTTTAGTTTTCGCCTATCCTCTAGTATCGATCTTGCATAGGGTTTCTCGGCACATAAATTTTTGAATTTGGCATGGTTGATCAGTTGTAGAACCTCATGAGTGTGCCTAGGAACCCTACAAATTTTACATGAATGAAAATAAAAACCCTCATCTCACATAAAACGCCCGGCTATTCAGAACGCGACGATCCAATATAACATATCACAGCAACATATAATATCTCATATCATCAACGTAAGCAAGTATGTGTATCCCGATTGTCGTTGATGTATAGCAACGAAGCTGGCGATACACCACATACTACGCTTACAGTCACAGAAAAGAAAGTGTAAAACTACAACAGTTGGAATCCGCAACCTCCTTAGACATCGCATGCCTAACCAATTGAATTCCTTAGACATTGCATGCCTAACAATTATAAACCCCACATTTTAGTCTCGGTCCGAAAACTCTTTTCAATATCAAGTCGGGCAATTCAACAAGATTCCCGACATCCTGATCGAATGCTCGTCGCAAACTTTAATAGACGGCCGCACCCCCAGATGCCGTCGACGAAGTGCACTAAGGCGAAACACCGCTGCCGCGAGCACCCGAACGGATGCTTTTGGCGACGGGGTTTTCCTACAGTCACTTGGTCGGGGATATGGGGCGTGGCTATCTATAAAGTTTACCCGGCGAGTATCCGCGTACGCTACGTGATTGCGACGGACTTTTGATCGCATCAAAATCCCGTGGCAACCGTGTTAGTTATATGTATGCCTTAGAGGCCATTACTATACATGAGATGTATATTGTGGTGGATGCTTGGACATATATAGGGAGGAATTTCTTGCTCGACATGATAGTATGCTATCTGGTTACCCTTTACCTTAACGTGTACACTGATTGTCTCTCTGTTACATGTTGGTAAAGCCCTTAGGATGAGTACTTGACTACCTGGACTATGATGCAGATCATACTAGTGGGGACATGGTAGTCCATAAGTACATCCTTCAAGGTCCCTAGTCGTGGGTGTATCGAGACGGGGCATCGATATACCAGAGTAGACTTGCGTATGCCTTCTCGACCCATACAGATGGGCGATGGATGTTCCCATATCCATTGGTGTTTGACATCGGAAATGATATACGGGTGCTCAGTGGAGACTGGGTACACTGGACGGACTCGCCGAGAACTCCCAGATGGTATTATACCTTACGTCAGATGGCAGTTCTCTGGTGACACTGGTACAGGTTAGTCTGTAGACCCGAGATCGTCATAGAGTCTTGTGTGATTCCCACTGTGCTTTGATTTCCACCTTACCACGTCCAAGAGGGCGTGCAAAACGATGGTTTTTGGGTACAGTCCCGAGTTACATGGAGGTAATGAGCGATAGGAGGGGTTTCGTCTCTCCAGGTATTGGGGGTTGGTGTTGCGCTATGCTCGATTGGCCATAACAGGGAAGTCCCTGGCCAGGGCTGGTTTAGAGATTTACTGGTAAGTGTTACCAATAGTTTCTCGACCCGTTATGAGCCTCATATCGGCATGACTTATCGGTTATTGGGGTTTGACGTTTACCACCCCTAGACTTGATATGCGACATATCAGACGAGGAGACCGGACTGTATGGTAGTGTCACTGTCAGGTTTTTACAGGAGTTGGAGTGGGCTTGCTTGCTGATCTTCTGATCGCTCAATACCCGGGTAGCCGTTACGTCCAGCTAGTACCGCTGACGGCTTGTGGGTGCTTGATATGATCATCACCTACTGTCGGCGTATTGACGAGTCTTTAGAGTCCTACATAGAGGTTGTACTGGCTCAGGCAAAACGAAATAGGAGCGCAAATGTGATATGTTCGGGACCGAGAATAATGTGTGTATGTGATACCGTATTCTATTCTCGCGATGTTTTTATCGATCGGTTATATGCGATATTGTAGGGTTCCTAGGCACGCTAATGAGGTCTCACATGGCATCAACCATGCCAATTTCAAATTTTACGGTGCCGAGAAACCCTAGACTAGATCGTTAACTAGAATTTTAGGCGACAAATGAAACTAGTTAACAATATAACTAAAAGAACGGAAATACAACCTTTGTAGATCCGGTCCTCCACCTCCATAGCTCCGCAATGAAGTCTCCTCGCTGTCCAAATGGAATCCCGGGCTCTAGCGTCGGCTTCATCGGAGAAATGGGCGGGCAAGGTCGTCGGCTTCATGCCGAAGATGATCTACGTCGAGGCATCACAAGATCAAGCTCCCACTTCACCAAGTCATGAAACTTGTGAAGAAAACACCCTATACTACTTGGCAAGTGGTAGAGGATGAAGAAATAGGAAGTGGGTTCACTTTAGAATTGGATTTCTCACTCATTTGCTCAAGTTGCCATTGATGGAGCAAGGTTTCTTCTTGAAGAAGAAGAAGAAGAAGATGATCATAGAATATGATAAGTATTGAATAATTAGAAAATAATTGAAATACTTATCATATACTAACCTTAGTTGAGTGTAGAGAATAGACCATGGTTAACTTGAATGGTTAGGGTTAAGTATAAGACAAGAGTGATGACTTAGTCAAAGCTTCAAGAAGATTCAACTAACAAACAAAATAATCCACCATTCATTTATCCTTTCCAAAATGAAAAAGAAAATAAATAAATGAATAAATAAGTGATGTATAAACAAAACCCTAATCATTAGTTTAACCATGGATTAATTCTTTACACTTAACCAAGTAAGCATGTATCATCAAACATGATACAATCAAGTGCACAAAAAGTATATCACATATACAACATGTACATTCAAGTGAGAAAATCCATTTAAAATGAACCAATACTAGTTAATGCAAAGTAATATATCAAATATATATAATTATGCATTAAATCATTAAATCAGCACTTGATTTAACGATCTGGTCATATCGTATATAACCGACTAATATTCAATGTATCGGCTTATCGGATCAATCCTTGATTCGATAACTAGGTTATATCGCATACAACCATTCGATACATTCATCGCGAGAATAGAATACGGTATCACATACATGAATCATTCTCGGTCCCGCACATATCTCATATGCGCTCCTATTTCGTTTTGCTTGAGCCAGGAAACCTCTGTGTAGGACTCTAAAGACTCGTCAATACGCCGGCAGCAGGTGATGATCATATCAAACACCCACAAGCCACAAGCGGTCTGCTAAACGTAACGGCCACCCGGGTATTGAGCGATCAGAAGATCGACGAGCAAGCCCGCTCACACTCCTGTGAATCCAACCAGTAACACTTACCGTACAGTCCGGTCTGATCGTCTGATATGTCGCATATCTCGCCTAGGGGTGGTAAACGTCAGACCCCAATAGCTCGATAAGTCGTGTCGATATGAGGTCTATAACAATTCGAGAAACAACTGGTAACACTTATCAGTAAATCTCAGCAACCCTGGCCAGGGATTTCCGGTTATAGCCAATCGAACACATCGCAACATCAACTCCCTATACCAGGAGAGACGAATCCCCTCCTATCGCTCATTGCCTCCATGTGATTCGGGACTGTACCCTGTTGGAGATAGTGCCCTCAGAGTCAATTATTAGGACAAATGTACGTGATTGTAATGATTGATGGAGGACCTATCCCGGTAGGACAGTCTTACTCGAGATGATAGTATGCTATCTGGTTTACCTTTATCATCGTGTACTGTTTTAAGTGACCTGACACGTCGCTATTACACGTTGATAGAGCCCCTAGGATTCTTGCTTGACCACCAGCAGTATGAGGGCGATCATATAAGTGGGAGCTGGGGGTCTATAAGCATATCCTTAAAAAGGTCCCTAGTCGTGAGAGTTTCGAGACAGGGCATCGATTCTCCATAGTAGACTAGTGTATACAGTCGAGACCCCGACGAGGGGCGGTGGCCGGTCTCACAAGCCACTGGTGTCAGTTGGATCACCTAAGATGTATACAGGTGCTCATTGGGTTATGAGTACACCGGACAGGACTCGCCGGGAACATGCTAGTTGGTTATATACCAGACGTCAGATGGCAGTTCCCTGGTGACATGTGTGCAGGTTAGTTCATCGACCTGGGGATCGTCATTTTTCTCGTGTGAGTTCCCACTGTACTTTGATTACTACCCTACCACGGCTCAAAGGAGTCGTGCAAACAGGTTTTAGTTGGGTACAGTCCCGAGCCACATGGAGGCAGTGAGCGTATCTTCAGGGGTTCGTCTCTCCCGGTATTGGGGGTGAGGTCATGCTGTGTCTAGGAGAGCCATTACACGAAGCCCTCGGCCGAGGCAAGGAGATTTACTGGTAGGTATTCCAGTAGTATCTCAGGGTGTTCTGGGCTACACTCCGATACGACTTGTACCGCTTTTGGGGGTCTAACTTTTACCAACCCCCTAGGCCCGCCATGCGATGCTCATAGACGAACGGACCGGACTGTACGGATATTGTCACTGACAGGCTCAGTAGGGAGTCAGGCTGAGTTCGCTCACAGACGTCCCTTTTGGTCAATACCTGGTAGCCCGTTATGTATTGGCTTATACCTCTAACGTGCTAGTGGTTAAATCCACAACCAAGGTGTTGACGAGTCTTTAGAGTCCCCCACATTCAGTTACTCAGCTTTCGGGCGAAAGGTTGTAGAGGCCGTATGGAGATATGGCAAGGTCCGATCAGATACGTGCGGTATTGCACGGATCAGGATCGGACAGTCTGTACTATAGGCCGTATGGTTATATGGCAGGGTTCGATCAGATACGTGCGGTATTGCACGGATCAGGATCGAACGGATATTACTAGCCGGCTTTGGTTTAAGCCGGATCCTAGTATAGTACAGTGTAGATTTTGTCTCATTGCATTTGTATTTCGGTCGGAATACAAATGCGGGTGTGTATGCACAGTATCGGGGTTTTCCTGTAATTTATTACGGGACCAGTTTCTGGAGTTGCCAGTTTGCTTTCCGTTTCGGCCAATTTCCATTGTTCCGTTCATTGGCCGAAGATTGGTGGAGGGGAGTTTATTTGCATTGTTGCAAATAGGCATTAGTGGAGGGGGTTCTTTGCATCTTGTTGCATCATGATGGCTTTCATGATGTGCACCATCCTTTGACTTGATTTCTTCATGATGGCATGACTTTTTGAGTCATCATGGTTCATGATGGTTGGACTTTGTGAGGTGATGATGGTGGTGTTGAGTGTTGAGTTTTCCTTACTATCATTTCTTTTGCATGATAGCTTTCCTCTCTCTCTCTTGGGTATTAGATGAGTATGGCTCCCATTTGATTTACTTCTTCCACTCTCTCATTCTCTCCACCACCATATAGT
This sequence comes from Agapanthus africanus, assembly GCA_030015575.1. Lineage (NCBI taxonomy): Eukaryota > Viridiplantae > Streptophyta > Magnoliopsida > Asparagales > Amaryllidaceae > Agapanthus > Agapanthus africanus. The sequence goes on from CM057337.1 coordinate 327,075,520, forward strand.
GGCCGGCCTCATAGAGGAGGAAGGGGCTATCCAAAAATTGAGGTGGGGAAATGTTGTTCATTTCATGCACCAAAATTCTCCAAGCTCCTCCATATACTTCTTGTCTTCATCCCTCCACCAAAAGGCAATTCCGATAACCCCAAATGAGACACAAGCCTCTACATTATATTCTACAGCATATCTTGTGCACGTCGAGTAGCCGGCTTCGTGCCCGAGTTGCCTCGGCATTGAGGTGGGAGCCCGTAAAAGAAGTAGGCGATGTGGTGCACTTCCGGCGACGAGGAGGAGACGGGACATTCCGCAGGAGATTGGGACGACGACGAGAAGACCGGAGGACTAGGATCGTCGGTATATCTCTTTCCCATCTTATAGTTAGCTAGGACTAATTAATGGTTCGATCCGGGTATTAGTGCGCGGCGGTTTGCCAGTTCAAGAAAATTTAAGGTTATCACCGCTTCCGCATTTGGCCGTCGGATTGACGGCCGGGGCGCCGCCGTGCACTTACAGTGGTATCAGAGCCTCGCCATTAACTTAGTCTAGCTTTGTGTAATGTGTTTGCATTTCCGATCGATGAAAAAGTTCCAAAACCATGTTTTTCAAAGTGACAGTTTTCTGTTGAAATTTTTTAGTCTCCAAAAATTTTTCAGGTTGTATAAAATTGATGTACTGGAGATTACAAGAATACTGTAGAAATTCGACAGGGTCAGTCGACAGTGTAGGCGCGGAACCGCGGCCAAAACCCCCTTTGGGCCGCGGTTCCGCCGCGCACTGTGCAGATCACTGCACTGAATTTCCACAGTGTCTTTGTGGGCTTAAAATATGGGTTTTGGAATATTAATTTTGGGCCTATAATTTCTGTGAGTGCTACAGTATTGTTTGGGGGCCCACTTGTTAAAGTTTTATCGATCGGATATTTTAAACACATTATTTCACAGTATTTACATTATATCTGCGACCGTGAATGTCACTCGATCGGTAAATCCTGTCTAACTGCTATAGTCCGGTTAGACGGATTTGCGAACGTGACTTTCACGTTGATGTTCTGTTTTTGCTATGATGTTGCGGATCGGTCGTGGGGGATAGCCTGGATGCAATGCTAGTACAGTTGTGGTTGTATTATGTACATTTGATATTGCGGGGCGAGCGTCCGACATGTGGACTGCCGTCACTGCCTGTTTGTATTATTATTTTGGGGCACGACCTGGTTGCGGTCGATGTACCCGTTGTATGTATATTTTACTTTCTGTACTAGGATTGCCCCGCGGAGGGGTGCACGGATAGCCGGGTTCTAGAGGGCAACAAGCCCGCATATCATGGCATTGAGACGGAGGGGGCTTCACTCTAGGATTGGCGGGCTGTTCGCCGCACTCGTAGGGGGTACAGGTTGACCCAGGAGGGGTGCCCAAGTTACCGGATTCCGTGAAGTGCTGCGTGGTCCATTCACGGCGCTGAAGGGGGCTGCCTCGCTTCAGGTTTTGGCGGGTGACTTGCCGCGCCCGTAGGGGTCTAGGATTTCATTGCACAGGCTATCCACACGACTAGGGGAACGTCGGGTTTCAGCGGCTCTGTGAAACCCGGGGATCCCAGATATCTGTATTGTTTCTGTGATGCTGTTCATTCTCTGTGATGTTGCATTTTATTCACGCCTTGAGCGAATATAATATATTGGTATATATATTAGTAGATGTTGTATATGTTTTGCATCCGCGCTAGTCCAGTCCCCGCTCTGTCGTTAGTTAGCTAACCTAACGGGTAATGACGGGACCCAGTGGCGAATGCGGATGGCATATACGTACATCAGTATATTTTCGTTCTTTGTGGTGTGATCAATTGATGGGACTGCGTTGATTCGGATCAATGCAAGTTAAAAACAAACCTAATCTGATGTTGTTGGAACACTTTTTCAAAAAGCTGTTATTACAAGGACGTTCACTTTTGTTTTGCATCGTGGTATTCATTTGGAATATCCTGTCCTCAGTCGACGAGGCAAGGGCCGAGATCCCTTCACCGGGAGTGACCCCTTGGACAAAAAGTTTGCGTCAGGGCATTAACTTCACTATAGCCGATTACTTTTGCTTTGCATCGTGGTATTCATTTGGAATATCCTGCACCCCATTCTACGGGGAAAGAGCCGAGATCCCTTCACCGGGAGTGACCTCTTTAGCAACGGTTTTCGTCACTATATTTTTAAAAAGCTATCCGTTCCTTCAACAATATCAAGTTCATTACGTTAAAGGTTTTCGCCAGAAACCATTCGTAGCCCTCCGTCGTTTCATATGGGTAGTCAATAGTATTCAAGCTGTGTTTGTTGGCCATAGTCAAGGCACAGTGTTTGGTAGCTGTTGGGTGTTCATATGCTGCATAGATAGATGCGTTGGTTTGGGACAGTCGTATAGCCTTGTTGGCCCTAGTCAAGGGCTTGTACGGGTGGGTTCAAATCAACCTGGATAATGACGGGTAGAACTTGACATGTGACTTATGATTTGTTGGCCTTAGTCAAGGTCATAAGAGCATGGGGCAGAAATCACATCGGGAGTTTCAAAAGAACTGAAACTTGCCAGATATGCGCATACCTTCTGGAGTGTGATACCGTGAGCGGATTCCGTCACGTTGTCATGCGATGAGAGTTGGATCCCGATTCCCACTGATGAGTTGGTTTACTCCTCGGGTGTCCCCGACTAATTCTTCTTTTAGGTTTGGAGGAGAATTTGAGGTACAGTGGGAGGTTTCCAGATTAGATAAATTGGTAACCATTCTGATCTAGGTTAGAGTGCACGCTGAGTGTTTCTTTTCTCTCTCTCTTCGGCAGCGACCATTGACCCGACCCTAAGACTATGACTCAGTGACCAAGTTGACCGAACCTTCTTAACACTGGCTTTTGGATTGTCAGAGTTGCAGACCTCATTGCCACTCCTACTTTTACCCTTTTCTCCAGGACACCCCGTATTACTATGAACGTCCACTTCCATTGGACAAAACCATCGTATGGTTATATACGAACTCGAAGGGATTTATTCGAGGATGGTTTCAGGTTCTGGAGAAAACGGATAGGATTATTCAGTTGTCTTTTCCTTTTACCTTCTCTCAGGTTGCGAGTACTCCTTGGTTTAGGAGATAGTACACCTATTACGCAAATTGGATAGTCTTCTTCCAAACCTTAGGCTGGTGCCGACCGGTAGGGAATGAAGAAAACCAATTAGCATAACGATGGTGTGCAGAAGGTATTAAGTTCGGACAAAGCAAGGGATTAGTAAGAGGGCAAAGTAAATTGCAACAGATATTCACGACCAAACCAAATATTTCGTTACCACTCCCACATCACCTTTGTATTTCTCCAGGACACTCCGTATCACTACGAAGATCCACAGTTTATTTGGATACTCCATCGTATGGTTATATACGAACTCGAATGGAACTTGTTCCAGTTCGGGGATGGATTCTGGTCCAGGAGAAATAGGAATAAGGTTTATTCGGTTGTCTTTTATCTTCACCCTCTCTCATTGCGAGTGTTCCTAGGATTGGGACAGTACACCCATTATGCTTATTGGATAGTCTTCTTCCAAACCATAGGCTGGTGCCGAACGGTAGGGAAGGAAGAAAACCATTTGGCCTAAAGGGGTGTGCAGAAGGTAATGACTAAAGACATATGAAGGGATTTGGAGAGGTGGCAAAGAACTATACGGTTACAGTCGTGAATCTGGAAGAGGCATTACTAGGAATATCAGAATACCCCATCGGAACATTTCAATGTTTCAGTTTCACTGTGTAATGTTAAAGGAAAACTGATTTCCCGATTAGATACTTACTCCAGGGTATGTATTTACCAGGTACGATTCTCACATCTGCATGGTTTTACAGATGATGAGTGGGAGTAAGTTATTGGGAATTGGGTGATTATCCTCATTATATCGGGATTCGTTGTAATCGGTAATATTTGAGGAAATCACCTGGGCTGTTTGCCAGTCGGCAAACATTTGGTTTTGAATATCCTCTGTTATGCACCAATTTCAAATTGATATATCTGTACGTCTATTTTCATAGAGTGAGATATACCTTTCTGAAATTATGTCTACGACATTTACCTATATCAGTGGATGGTTAGGTAAGGTGCATTAAACAGCGGTGTAATTCTTCTTAACCATAGGTACAGTTTTCAACCTACGACACACAGTGAGTGAGTTATCAGACTCAAGGGACTTGTACAGAGTGTTGTATGATGTCCAGGGTCCATCAGGACAGAGGGGTTGGTCCTCGTACTATATTCTGTTTACTTATGAATTCTCTAGTTTTTAGACAAGTGTTTCGTGAAAACACAGGGTCCGAATTTGGAGAAGTTATGGGTATTTGAATAGAGTAGAGAACCAGGTGTAGCAAGTATCGGGATTCTTCAAAGAGATCGAAGATGTAGATACTTGTGTATGGTATTCAGTTGATAGTGATGATTAAGAGAAATTGCTTCTCTTTCAGGTTACTCATAATTGGAACCATTCCTAAGTTGAGTAACGCTGATCGGCCTCCTTCCATTTAGTTGACATGCACTGGAGACAGTTGCATGATTTGAATCTGGTTCAATTAAATCAGTGCCTCTGGTTCTATATTGGATATAGAACAGTTCATATCTTAACAATGTTAAGGTACGGAGAGTTGTCCGGCTTATGCTTAAAACCAGACACTGGACAACTCAAGGCACGTTTCTGTAATGACTGTTTGTGGGTTGACCCAGGCTATGACGAGGGTTGATTTTCTACCATCTGGATGAACAATAGCAATATTGTTCTAAACTCGCCACAGTTTTATTAAAAATGGATTTTTTTTCAGAAAACAGTAGTGGGAGTATGGTAGAACTGGAAGTAATTCCAGAACCACAAACGATTACTGAAAATTTGATAAGGAACCTAAAGATTCAATCTGATTTGACATTCCATTGGCCACTCCGCAGATACGGTGGGTAACTTCAGGCACCCGAGAGGTACTACGATAGCCTCAAAGACGGTGACAAGGAAGTTCTTGTTTACCCACAATTACCATTGCTGTTGTTCCAGGCTGCGAGACCCGGTGGGAGGATGAGTATAGCGTCGTTCTAAACTAGTTTTAGAAGTGTACGTCTATATGACTCTGCCAGAGGGTTGTCGTAGTCAGTGGGAGCAGCGGAAGCATTGGTGGACAGGTAGCTTATGTCTATTTACAGACTGAAGCACCAGTAGCGGAGATAGATCATCTATTTCTGACATGACAGTCATGGGTTTGACTTTATCAGAATAGGGGATGGATCTGTTGAGAAGGTAGTAGGGCGTGATGTCCTGGTATTTGGATGACATGCACAGAGTAGGAAAAGGAAACTCCTATACTACGATCGGTTATACTTTGGTCGTCACACAGTGGTTTCTCCACACAGGACTTGGACATTATATCAGACATACTGGTTACTGGATCTATGGTATTAGATCTAGATTTGGGTGGTTTCCCAATCAGGGTACTTGACAGCATTCTAAGAGTATTTAGGATGGACGACTCCTGGCACGGTAGTGTACCTGCAGAAGATGGAGTCACCCTCTCTAAAGGTGTCTTACAGACTAAAGGGGAGAGGGATGTGCATGATTGGCAGATCACTTGCTAAGGCAATTGAGTCAATCATGAGATGTCAAGTACCACACCAGATGTTGTTCTTGCACTAGATGCAATAAGCTGATATTGATCCAATCCTGGAGAAACAGTTGGAAGCAGTTTTAGAACATAAGTGGATGTTCTAGGGACATGATAACGACAGCCTCATTCGGGAGACAGTTATCATTCAAGGCTTCCAAGGTGACTTGGACGACAAGTAGGTTGTCAGAGTTATAGTTTTTCCTTCTGACGAAGGGCAGTATTTTGGACAGGTGGTCCAAGGCAATACTGAGGGTGGCATGGCGCAGGATACTGATTAAGTTCAGTTGACGATACAGTCTAAGAAGTTTGGATTTGGAGTTCATTTATGAGCTACGTCCCATCAGACATCCAGACACATTCCAAGACAGGTATTGCTCATTTCGGGAGATGGCTTTCTCCGCGAACTTGAGATATAGAGAGACATTGAAAGAGACAACAAAGCGGATCCACTCACTAAGGCTATTCCTCGAACGCAATAGTTTCGCAAACGAGCTTTGTGAGACTGACTAGTAGAGGAGTTGGGTGTTCGGTATCACACGGGCTGTGAGTATGCGACATCGCAATAATTAGCCTTGAGTGCAAGTGGGAGATTGTTGGAGATAGTGCCCTCAGAGTCAATTATTAGGTCACATGTACGTGATTGTAATGATTGATGGAGGACCTATCCCGGTAGGACAGTCTTACTCGAGATGATAGTATGCTATCTGGTTTACCTTTATCATCGTGTACTGTTTTAAGTGACCTGACACGTCGCTATTACACGTTGATAGAGCCCCTAGGATTCTTGCTTGACCACCAGCAGTATGAGGGCAATCATATAAGTGGGAGCTGGGGGTCTATAAGCATATCCTTAAAAAGGTCCCTAGTCGTGAGAGTTTCGAGACAGGGCATCGATTCTCCATAGTAGACTAGTGTATACAGTCGAGACCCCGACGAGGGGCGGTGGCCGGTCTCACAAGCAACTGGTGTCAGTTGGATCACCTAAGATGTATACAGGTGCTCATTGGGTTATGAGTACACCGGACAGGACTCGCCGGGAACATGCTAGTTGGTTATATACCAGACGTCAGATGGCAGTTCCCTGGTGACATGTGTGCAGGTTAGTTCATCGACCTGGGGATCGTCATTTTTCTCGTGTGAGTTCCCACTGTACTTTGATTACTACCCTACCACGGCTCAAAGGAGTCGTGCAAACAGGTTTTAGTTAGGTACAGTCCCGAGCCACATGGAGGCAGTGAGCGTATCTTCAGGGGTTCGTCTCTCCCGGTATTGGGGGTGAAGTCGTGCTGTGTCTAGGAGAGCCATTACACGAAGCCCTCGGCCGAGGCAAGGAGATTTACTGGTAGGTATTCCAGTAGTATCTCAGGGTGTTCTGGGCTACACTCCGACACGACTTATACCGCTTTTGGGGGTCTGACTTTTACCAACCCCCTAGGCCCGCCATGCGATGCTCATAGACGAACGGACCGGACTGTACGGATATTGTCACTGACAGGCTCAGTAGGGAGTCAGGCTGAGTTCGCTCACAGACGTCCCTTTTGGTCAATACCTGGTAGCCCGTTATGTATTGGCTTATACCTCTAACGTGCTAGTGGTTAAATCCACAACCGAGGTGTTGACGAGTCTTTAGAGTCCCCCACATTCAGTTACTCAGCTTTCGGGCGAAAGGTTGTAGAGGCCGTATGGAGATATGGCAAGGTCCGATCAGATACGTGCGGTATTGCACGGATCAGGATCGGACAGTCTGTACTATAGGCCGTTTGGTTATATAGCAGGGTTCGATCAGATACGTGCGGTATTGCACGGATCAGGATCGAACGGATATTACTAGCCGGCTTTGGTTTAAGCCGGATCCTAGTATAGTACAGTGTAGATTTTGTCTCATTGCATTTGTATTTCGGTCGGAATACAAATGCGGGTGTGTATGCACAGTATCGGGGTTTTCCTGTAATTTATTACGGGACCAGTTTTCTGGAGTTGCCAGTTTGCTTTCCGTTTCGGCCAATTTCCATTGTTCCGTTCATTGGCCGAAGATTGGTGGAGGAGGGTTTATTTGCATTGTTGCAAATAGGCATTAGTGGAGGGGGTTCTTTGCATCTTGTTGCATCATGATGGCTTTCATGATGTGCACCATCCTTTGACTTGATTTCTTCATGATGGCATGTCTTTTTGAGTCATCATGGTTCATGATGGTTGGACTTTGTGAGGTGATGATGGTGGTGTTGAGTGTTGAGTTTTCCTTACTATCATTTCTTTTGCATGATAGCTTTCCTCTCTCTCTCTCTTGGGTATTAGATGAGTATGGCTCCCATTTGATTTACTTCTTCCACTCTCTCATTCTCTCCACCACCATATAGTGGCCGGCCTCATAGAGGAGGAAGGGGCTATCCAAAAATTGAGGTGGGGAAATGTTGTTCATTTCATGCACCAAAATTCTCCAAGCTCCTCCATATACTTCTTGTCTTCATCCCTCCACCAAAAGGCAATTCCGATAACCCCAAATGAGACACAAGCCTCTACATTATATTCTACAGCATATCTTGGGCACGTCGAGTAGCCGGCTTCGTGCCCGAGTTGCCTCGGCATTGAGGTGGGAGCCCGTAAAAGAAGTAGGCGATGTGGTGCACTTCCGGCGACGAGGAGGAGACGGGACATTCCGCAGGAGATTGGGACGACGACGAGAAGACCGGAGGACTAGGATCGTCGGTATATCTCTTTCCCATCTTATAGTTAGCTAGGACTAATTAATGGTTCGATCCAGGTATTAGTGCGCGGCGGTTTGCCAGTTCAAGAAAATTTAAGGTTATCACCGCTTCCGCATTTGGCCGTCGGATTGACGGCCGGGGCGCCGCCGTGCACTTACATACCCAAAAACCACCGTTTTGCATGCCCTCTTGGACGTGGTAAGGTGGAAATCAAAGCACAGTGGGAACCACACAAGACTCTATGACGATCTCGGGTCAACAGACTACTCTGTACCAGTGTCACCAGAGAACTGCCATCTGACGTAAGGTATAATACCATCTGGGAGTTCTCGGCGAGTCCGTCCAGTGTACCCAGTCTCCACTGAGCACCCGTATATCATCTCTGATGTCAAACACCAATGGATATGGGATCATCCATCGCCCATCTGTATGGGTCGAGAAGTTATACGCTAGTCTACTCTGGTATATCGATGCCCCGTCTCGATACACCCTCGACTAGGGACCTTGAAGGATGTACTTATGGACTACCATGTCCCCACTAGTATGATCCGCATCATAGTCCAGGTAGTCAAGTACACATCCTAAGGGCTTTTCCAACATGTAACAGAGAGACAATCAGTGTACACGTTAAGGTAAAGATCAACCAGATAGCATACTATCATGTCGAGCAAGAAAGTCCTCCCTATATATGTCCCAGCATCCACTACAATATACCTCCAATGTACAGTAATGGCCTCTAGGGCATACATATAACTAACAATCTCCCACTTGCACTAGGGCCATCTGATAGCAGTGGTTGTAGTATCTCATACTCAACCATCCCATAAAAGTCTCTCTCTGGGAATAGGCCTTCGTGGGTAGATCCGCCGTGTTATCCTCTAAGTCTGCTCTCCTAACCTAGATCATCCTGGAGATCAACTATCTCCATGATCAGGCGATACTGCCTTAGAATATGTCTGGATCACTGATGGGACCTGCATTCCTTGGCATAAGCCACAACTCCATTGTCATACAATGGGAGGAACATAGTTCATCTCATGAACCAATATACACCCAAACAGCCTCTTTGGTAGCATCTTAAGTAGCGATGTATCCTGCCTTTATCGTCTAGTATGTCACGGTATCTAGCTTAGAACTCTTCCAACATACCGTCCCTTTACTGAGGGTAAAGACAATGCCCGTGACTGACATTCAGTCGTCCTTATCACCCTGGAACCCTTCCAGTGATTCTCCCCAGGATCGATTGATACCATTTCACTACAACTAGTGGGTATCCTAATATCCAATTAGATCTATCTCATAGATCCAAAACCCAGGATTTAGGAGGTATCAATTTGATCCTATGTGGAGAATCATTGTGATAAGCGGAGATTGACCGAGCGTAGCATAGGAAACTCCTTTCTTATCAAGAGTATGTCATCCACGTACTCTACGAGGATCGCCACCATACTCCCTACTACCTTTTTTGTATATACAAGGTTCATCTACCATTTTGATGATGTCAAACTCTTTGACTATCTCATCAAAACAGATGTTCCAACTCCGCGATGCCTGCTTTATCTTATAAAGTATCTTGTACACGTTTCCGCTGCTCCCACTGTCTACGAAGCCCTCTGGCTGTGTACTTATAGACGTTCTCTTCTAAAACTTCATTTAGAAAAGGAGTCATGGCACCCAACCGCCAGATATCGTAGTCATGGTATGTAGCCGTGGCAAGTAGGATCTGGATGGACTTAAGCATAGCCACTGGAAAAGGGTTTCATCATTATCCACGCCTGGTCAATGACGAAAACCTTTAACAAGTATAGCTTTGAAAGTCTCAACTTTTACATGTACACCAAGTTATCTTCTCAAGATATACTTGCTCCTGATGGGGATTTAACCCTTCAGATATAGCAACCAAAGTCCATACTTTGTTGGTGTATAAGGATTCCATCTCAGATCACTAAGCATCCAGCCATTCTTACAGAGTCACACTCCTGATGGCCAGCTCGAAACTAGTTGGGTCATCGTCTCATGATGCAATCCTCGCTTCCACTGTCATAGAGAAACTGAAGTATCTCTCAGGTGGGTGAGGAACCCTACTAGATCGGCGGAGAGGCTGAGGTTCGTTGGTAACTATTGAATACTTTGGTTTTATCAAATCATCTGCTGTAGTTTGTATAGCTGGAACCTTTCCAGTTCTACATAACAGTCCTTGCCTCGAGCTTGTCCGGATTTTGCTTTTACACATAAGCCGGACAACCCCAAATCTTAACTGCATTAAGATATAGGCTCTTCCCTTTCCATATCACATATGAAGTGGTAGGCAACTGATTTGATTGGAACCCTATTCAATAGGTATGCAGCTTCTCAAGTGCATAACTCCCAGAAGGAAATAGGTAACTCAGTAGTACTCGACATAGAGCACACCTTATCATATAGGGTGTGTTTGCTCCGCCCCGATATACCATCGTGCTATGGTGTATACGGAGGAGTAATGCTGAGAGAGAATCTCATTCTCCTTTAGAATAGTCCAGGATTTCCGTGCTCAAGTATTCTCCTCCTTGATCTCATCAAAGGACATAATACTTATACCTATATTTTGGTTCTCTACTTCTAACTTATATTCTGTGAATATCTCAAAAGGGTCGGACTTGTGTTTCAACAGGAACATATGTCTGAATCTTGAGAGATAATCAGAGAATGTAATGAAGTATAAAGAACCGGTCTTGGCATTTGTAGACAGGGGACCTACATACATCAACATGTATCATCCCAAGAGTTCACTATCTCTTTCTCTGTTTCCAATAAACAGAGCTATGGTCATCTTATCTTTGTGACATGACCGGCAAGTTTCACAAGATGTAAATTCAAACTAATTTAAATATGCATCTAAATGTAACTTCAGCTAGTCGAATCGCATTGATCTGACCTAGTCTACAATACCTCAAGAAGGAATCGTTCAATTCTGAACTCTTCCTCTTGTGTGTGTTCTGTATACTAAGAACTGTAGTTTGATTTAGAACATCAATGCTTTTAGATAACGTGCCTGAACCGATCAACTTTTGATATAGGAAATGTTCAAAATATTATCCATCAATACAAAATTTTATCATTTCTTTACTAATAAAGAGACTGATATGATTTTGTATATCAGGTTCGGTATCTAATAACATTCGTTCAGAATCAATGTATTGATAATACAGGGTGACAGTGACCAACAGACTTGGCTGCAACACTTGCCCCGTTTTCTGTCTCATGAAACTTATCACCCGTTCTCAGTTCTCTACCTTTCTGTAGCCCTATGTAACAGATTACATATCTGGGATCCTTATCCGGTATCAATTACCCAGGATGTAGAGGATACAGAGAAACAGTTCTTTACGAACACACCCGAAGATGATGCATCATATGCACTTTCTTCGTTTGGGCGGCACGGGAAATCTGGTATTCCCCAATTTCCTGCTCTGTCTTATAACAATTATAAGTTGGAGCGGGACCAACGTTCCCCAGCTCAGTATAACAAGCGGGTTCGGTCAAACATCCGTATTATTATCTTGATTAAGGCGTGATATGGTCGCTACCTGGAGAGAGAGAGAAGAAAACACTCAGCGTGCGCTCTTGCAAGAATAGATTGGTTATGTTTTTATCTAATCAGGATGGCTCCCACTGTTTTTATCAAATCTTCCTTCAAACCCTAAAAGGAAAGACTAGCCGGGATTAATTACACACTACAAGTTCGCTAATCTTTCAGCCAGGCCAGTGTCGGTACTTTGAGGGAGGTCCCCCGTGCTTTCGCACTAACCTAATTACAGTAAACCTCGTTTTTCCAGAGGCGTAACCCTGTTGACACCTTTCTAGACACCTACTTGATCGGCTAATTGTAATGTATAAAACTCTCCCAGGAGTAACAATTACTCGCAGCAGGTATCGGGATCCAACTATCTCATAGAAGGTATGCAATCTCATTGCAAATTTCAACACTTGAAATTCCCGATAATTTTGCCCCTAGCGTCCTATGACCTTGACGGAGGTCAACAAACCATAGGCTACTAGTCAAGTTCAATCCGTCATTTCTTGATCGAATTAAACCCACCCGCACGACCCTTGACGGAGGTCAACAAGGCCGCACGACTACCCTAATCCAATCTGCATCATATGCATAAACAGATAAATACTAGTTAGCTACCGCACACTACGCCTTGACGGAGGTCAACAAACGTAGCACGAATACTAAATAGGACTTATCTGAAATGACGGAGGGCTACGACAGGTTTTTCTGAAAACCTATTGCGTAATGAACTTGATATCGTTGTAGGATCGAATGAATTTAAAATGGAGTGCTTTTGAGGCTTTTCTAGTTTTGCTAAAGGAGTCACTCCCGGTGAAGGGATCGTCGGTCCTTTCCTCGTCGAATAAGGTGCGGGATATATCATATATATCACTGTGCAAAGCAAAAACTCTTAAAAGCAATCAAAAGACAAACCGAAGGTTGTAGCATCTGCCAGTTATTGCTAAAGGAGTCACTCCCGATGAAGGGATCTCGGTCCTTTCCTCATCGAATAAGGTGCAGGATATATCATATATACCGCTGTGCAAAGCAAGAATTGTAGCTACCTGTTTTATTTTGAAATTCGATTCTACAACATCTTAGGTTTCTTTTATTTCATTAATCACATTAATGAAGTCCCATCATATATATACCTAAACATCACAGATAAATACGACGTACACTTATGCCATCCGCATTCGCCTCGATGTCCCCTCGTGCACCGTTAGGTTAGGTAACTAACGACAGAGCGGGGCAGGGCTAGCACGAGTGTAAAACATAAGTAACGCCTATATAATATATCATATATACTATATAAAGTATCCATCACAGAACATCACATGATCACATCACAGATATTGCAGCAGAAGAATCATATGAAATATTGGATATACTAGGACGTCCGTGTTTTCAATACGAGCCAGTATAAAACACGGATTCCACGGTCGCGATGAATAGCCAAACCCACACCCCAAGACCCCTACGAGAGCGGCAAGCAACCCTACCAATTCTAGAGTCAGGAGACCCAGACTCGACTCCTCGAGTTGGTCTCCCACTGGACTCCAAAACCCGGTTACTTGTGCCCTCCTCCTTGGGTCTATCCTAGTGCGGAAAAGTAAATAATATACAAAAGGTGACATCTTCCGCAACCTGGAAGTGCCCCAAAAAAGAATATTACATACAAGTTTTTACATGAATGAAAATGAAAAACACTTATCTCACATAAAAACCCCCCGGCTATTCAAACACGACGATCCAATATAACATATCCAGCAACACATAACATCACATGTCATCAACGTAAGTAAACATGCGTATCCCAATTGTCGTTGACATATAGCAACGAAACCGGCGATATCACATATTACACTTACGGTCACAGAAAAGAAAGTGTAAAACTACAACGGTTGGAATCCGCAACCTGCATAGACATCGCATGCCTAATCAAATGAATTCCTTAGACATCGCATGCCTAACAATTATAAACCCCGCATTTTAGTCTCAAAATCGAAAACTCTTTTCAATATCAAGTCGGGCAATTCAACAAGATTCCCGACATCCTGATCGAATACTCGTCGCAAACTTTAGTAGACGGCCGCACCCCCGACGCCGTCGACGAAGTGCACCAAGGCGGAACACCGCTGCCGCGAGCACCCAGATGGATGCTTTTGGCGACGAGGTTCTCCTACAGTCACTTGGTCGGGGCTAAAGGGTGTAGCTGTCTATTAAGTTTACCCGGCGAGTATCCGCGTACGCTACGTGATTGCGACGGACTTTTGATCACATCAAAATTTCGTGGCAACCGATCAAGTGAGACTAAAGTGCTACGTTTATAACATTCATTCAGTTATCTCATAACAACTTGTGAATTCCAATTATTGTATCACATTCCGGATAAATAGAAAATGTTAAACTTTCCGATCGAACAATCGAACACCCAAGTTTTCCCGATACAGCTCAACACATGAAATAGGTTCAAAGACATTCACTTCATGCCTCAGTACCAACGGTCCAGCCGTAGAAGGGTCAAGCCAACGCCTCACATGTGGCACGCCGTACTGCCCCAAACCCGAAGGTTCAAAGGGCAGTTCAAGACGGTCACATAATCGAGTTAAGGTTCGTTGTCTTCTAGAGGGACCATCGCGTTACTTGCACTACTTAGAACGTCTTTAAACCACAGAAAAATCCAACACTTGGAAATTTTCCGGCAGGGAAAAAGTTGGGTATTTATATCCGGTCGAACTTTTTAACATATTCAAAAATTATCCGGAAAGCCAAATAGACAAAGTTAAATAATCCGATCGATTCATCGAGTCCCCAATACAACCCCAGAACATTCAACTCTAGAATCAGTATTAAAATTGCCCAGAAAATATAAACAACAGATATATGAATTACTATGCAAAGAACCGTCGCTAATGCAATAAATGTGCCGCGGAACCGCCGCTAAAGGGGGGTCAACGCCGCGGTTCTGCGGCCAAGTAGAGGAATTAGAGGCTCGTTTTTCATGGTAATTCATATAATACCCTGCTGAATTTTTTAAGCATTTTTAATTTGGAAAAATCCCAGATTTTGAACAAAGTCCAGAGAGCATTGTCGGGTTAGGGTTTCGGGTCGATCGGGTTTCAAACTTCGTCTACGCATCGCCAAAGGCTCTAGCTAGGCTCTGATACCACTGTAGGGTTCCTAGGCACGCTAATGAGGTCTCACATGGCATCAACCATGCCAATTTCAAATTTTACGGTGCCGAGAAACCCTAGACTAGATCGTTAACTAGAATTTTAGGCGACAAATGAAACTAGTTAACAATATAACTAAAAGAACGGAAATACAACCTTTGTAGATCCGGTCCTCCACCTCCATAGCTCCGTAATGAAGTCTCCTCGCTGTCCAAATGGAATCCCGGGCTCTAGCGTCGGCTTCATCAGAGAAATGGGCGGGCAAGGTCGTCGGCTTCATGCCGAAGATGATCTACGTCGAGGCATCACAAGATCAAGCTCCCACTTCACCAAGTCATGAAACTTGTGAAGAAAACACCCTATACTACTTGGCAAGTGGTAGAGGATGAAGAAATAGGAAGTGGGTTCACTTTAGAATTGGATTTCTCACTCATTTGCTCAAGTTGCCATTGATGGAGCAAGGTTTCTTCTTGAAGAAGAAGAAGAAGAAGATGATATTAGAATATGATAAGTATTGAATAATTAGAAAATAATTGAAATACTTATCATATACTAACCTTAGTTGAGTGTAGAGAATAGACCATGGTTAACTTGAATGGTTAGGGTTAAGTATAAGACAAGAGTGATGACTTAGTCAAAACTTCAAGAAGATTCAACTAACAAACAAAACAATCCACCATTCATTTATCCTTTCCAAAATGAAAAAGAAAATAAATAAATGAATAAATAAGTGATGGATAAACAAAACCCTAATCATTAGTTTAACCATGGTTTAATTCTTTATACTTAACCAAGTAAGCATGTATCATCAAACATGATACAATCAAGTGCACAAAAAGTATATCACATATACAACTTGTACATTCAAGTGAGAAAATCCATTTAAAATGAACCAATACTAGTTAATGCAAAGTAATATATCAAATATATATAATTATGCATTAAATCATTAAATCAACACTTGATTTAACGATCCGGTCATATCGCATATAACCGACTAATATTCAATGTATCGGCTTATCGGATCAATCCTTGATTCGATAACTAGGTTATATCGCATACAACCATTCGATACATTCATCGCGAGAATAGAATACGGTATCACATACACGAATCATTCTCGGTCCCGCACATATCTCATATGCGCTCCTATTTCGTTTTGCTTGAGCCAGGAAACCTCTGTGTAGGACTCTAAAGACTCGTCAATACGCCGGCAGCAGGTGATGATCATATCAAACACCCACAAGCCGCAAGCGGTCTGCTAAACGTAACGGCCACCCGGGTATTGAGCGATCAGAAGATCGACGAGCAAGCCCGCTCACACTCCTGTGAATCCAACCAGTAACACTTACCATACAGTCCGGTCTGATCGTCTGATATGTCGCATATCTCGCCTAGGGGTGGTAAACGTCAGACCCCAATAGCTCGATAAGTCGTGTCGATATGAGGTCTATAACAATTCGAGAAATAACTGGTAACACTTACCAGTAAATCTCAGCAACCCTGGCCAGGGATTTCCGGTTATAGCCAATCGAACACATCGCAACATCAACTCCCTATACCAGGAGAGACGAATCCCCTCCTATCGCTCATTGCCTCCATGTGATTCGGGACTGTACCCAAAAACCACCATTTTGCACGCCCTCTTGGACATGGTAAGGTGGAAATCAAAGCACAGTGGGAACCACACAAGACTCTATGACGATCTCGGGTCAACAGACTACTCTGTACCAGTGTCACCAGAGAACTGCCATCTGACGTAAGGTATAATACCATCTGGGAGTTCTCGGCGAGTCCGTCCAGTGTACCCAGTCTCCACTGAGCACCCGTATATCATCTCTGATGTCAAACACCAATGGATATGGGATCATCCATCGCCCATCTGTATGGGTCGAGAAGGTATACGCTAGTCTACTCTGGTATATCGATGCCCCGTCTCGATACACCCTCGACTAGGGACCTTGAAGGATGTACTTATGGACTACCATGTCCCCACTAGTATGATCCGCATCATAGTCCAGGTAGTCAAGTACACATCCTAAGGGCTTTACCAACATGTAACAGAGAGACAATCAGTGTACACGTTAAGGTAAAGATCAACCAGATAGCATACTATCATGTCGAGCAAGAAAGTCCTCCCTATATATGTCCCAGCATCCACTACAATATACCTCCAATGTACAGTAATGGCCTCTAGGGCATACATATAACTAACAGATATAACCGGGATATCGAATCAAGTGTTGATTCGATAAGTCGATACATTGGATGTTAGTCGGTTATATGTGATATAACCGGATTATTAAGTCAAGTGTTGATTTAATAATTTAGTGTATAATTCTATATGTGATATACTAATTTACATTAACTAATATTGGTTCACTTAAGCATTCATTTTTTCTCACTTGTGCACAACTTGATATATATGTGATATATATTTATTTGTGTTTACTATTTGTATCATGGTTGTTGATACACTTGTTATGGGTGTATGAGACATACACCATTATATATATATTGGTATGGCATTTAATATTCAAAGTAAATACAAAATTAGTGAATATTTGTTAAATGCATGAAGCTTGTAGAAGCTTGTGAGTGCTTTGACAAATTCAACCCTTTTTGTTTTGCTTTGGATATTATTTAACCTAACCAATATATTTAGCCATGGTTATGTCTCAACATGAGTTAAGTATATGATACTCACTCACCATAGTTAGCTCATTCTCTCTCTTGATAAGTTTCATTCTCATTTGAGCTCATCTTCTTCCTCCTTCATTTTCTTTCTAGGGTTTGTAAAAGAGAGAGATACAAAGTGAGAAAAGAAATTCTAAAGTGTACCCATTTCCTATCTCACCATCCTCTACTAGACTAGCACTTTAGTTTAGGGTGTTTGCTTCACTAATTCTATGGTTAGTGAAGTAGAAGCTTGAGTTCGTATTTCCTCGACGTAGATCATCTTCGGCCTCGAAGGCTTCAAGCAATTCCGTTGCCTCTTCTCATGGAGCCGTCCGAGAGTCCGGGTGTTCGATGATCGTAGCGAAGGGACTACTACAAGGAGCTTAAGAAGTGAAGGACTGATCTACAAAGGTTGTATTTCGTATTCACTTAGTGTTATAGAGTTTAACTTGCATGTGTTAACCTAATTTTCTAGCAAAGATCTTGTTTAGAGTTATTCGGCACGGCTAAAATTTTAATCCGGCATGGTTGATGCCTTGTAGAACTTCCTTAGAGTGCCTAGTAACCCTACAGTGGTATCAGAGCCTAGCTAGAGCATTAAGCGATGTGTTAACGAAGTTAAAACCCCGATCGAACCCGAAAACGTCAAATTATATCCCTCTCTGTACATTTTTTTAAAACTGTGTTTGTTCAGAATTAAAAATACCTAAAATATTCAGCAAGGTTTTATAAGCATTACGGTGCAAATTTAGTGACGTAAGCTGTACGGATAGCCGCCGAACCGCGGCAATAGCCTGCTTGTGCCGCGGATTCGCGGCCGTACAGTGAGTGTATGCTTTGGTTTTTGCACAGTAATAATACTATATGATAGTGCTATTTTCTGGGTATTTTTAATCTGACTCAAGTGTTGAGTATTCTGGGGTTTATTTTGTAATCGTTGATTCCATCGGAATATTTAATTTCGTTTTGTTTTTCGGATATTTAGAACGTGTTAAAAAGTTCGAACGGATATCAATAACTCACTTTTTCCCGACCCGGAAAATTTCCAAGTGTTGGATTTTTCCGTTTGTTTAAGAACGTCTAGATCGTGTAAGTTACGCGATGGACCCTCTAGAAGACAACAAACCTTAACTCGATTATGTGGCCGTCTTGAACTGCCTTTTGAACCTTAGGGTTTGGGGCAGTACGGCGTGCCACATGTGAGGCGTTGGCTTGACCCTTCTACGGCTGGACCATTGGTACTGTGGCATGTGATGGATGTTTTTAAACTCCCCTCAAGTGTTGAGAACTAGAAGGAAAACTTGGGTGTTTGATCATTCGATCGGAAAGTTTAACATTGTCTATTTATCTGGAATGTGATACAATATTTGGAATCCACAAGTAGTTATGAGATAACTAATTTGAATGTTATAAACATAGCAGTTTAGTCTCTTTGATCGGTTGCCACGGAATTTTGATACGATCAAAAGTCCGTCGCAATCACGTAGCATACGCAGATACTCGCCGGGTAAACTTAATAGATAGCCACGCCCCATAGCCCCGACCAAGTGACTGTAGGAGAACCCCATCGCGAAAGCATCCGTTCGGGTGCTCACGGCAGCGGTGTTCCGCCTTAGTGCACTTCGTCGACGGCATCCGGGGGTGCGGCCGTTTACTAAAGTTTGCGACGAGCATTCGATCAGAATATCGGGAATCTTATTGAATTGCCCGACTTGATATTGAAAAGTGTTTTCGATATAGAGACTAAAATGCGGGGTTTATAATTGTTAGGCATGCGATGTCGAAGGAGGTTGCGAATTCCAACTGTTGTAGTTTTACACTTTCTTTTCTACGACCGTAAGTGTAACATGTGATATCGCCGGTTTTGTTGCTATATGTCAACGACAATTGGGATGCGCATATTTACTTACATTGATGACATGTGATGTTATGTGTGGCTGGATATGTTATATTGGATCGTCGCGTTTTGAATAGCCGGGGGTTTTATGTGAGATGAGGGTTTTTATTTTCATTCATGTAAAATTAAATGTATGTAATATTCTTTTATTGGGGCACTTCCGGGTTGAGCTTGATGTCACCTTTTGTATATTATTTACTTTTCCGCACTAGGATAGACCCAAGGAAGAGAGCACAAGTAACCGGGTTCTGGAGTCCAGTGGGAGACCAACTCGAGGAGTCGAGTCCGGGTCTCCTAACTCTAGAATTGGTAGGGTTGCTTGTCGCTCTCGTAGGGGTCTAGGGGTATGGGTTTGACTATTCGTCGCGACCGTGGAATCCGTGTTTTATAGAGGCTCAAAATAAAACATGGACGTCCTAGTATATCCAATGTTTCATATGTTTCTTCTGCTGCGATATCTGTGATGTGATCATGTGATATGTTGTGATAGATACTGTATATAGTATATATGATATATTATATAGACGTTACTTATGTTTTACACTCGCGCTAGCCCTGCCCCGCTCTGCCGTTAGTTACCTAACCTAACGGTGCACGAGGGGACATCGAGGCGAATGCAGATGGCATAAGTGTACGTCGTATTTATCTGTGATGTTTAGGTGACTTAAATGATAGGACTTCATTGATATGATTAATGAAAGAAAAGAAACCTAAAAGATGTTGTGGAATCGAATTTTCAAAAACAGGTAGCTACAGTTCTTGCTTTGCATCGCGGTGTTCCTTGTAGAACATCCTGCACCTTATTCGATAAGGAAAGGGCCGAGATCCCTTCACCGGGAGTGACCCCTTTAGCAATAACTGGCAGATGCTAAAACACTCGGTTTGTCTTTTGATTGCTTTTGGAGTTTTTGCTTTGCACAGTGATATATGTGATATGTCCTGCACGTCATTCGACGAGGAAAGAGCCGAGATCCCTTCACCGGGAGTGACCTCTTTAGCGAAACTAGCAAAAGCCTCAAAAACACTCCATTTTAAAATCATTTGATTCTACAACGATATCAAGTTCATTACGCAATAGCCCTCCGTCATTTCAGATAAGTCCTGCTTAGTATTCGTGCTGCGTTTGTTGACCTTGTCAAGGCGTAGTGTGTGGTAGCTGACCAGTATTTATCTGTTTATGCATATGATGCAGATTGTTTTAGGGTAGTCGTACGGCCTTGTTGTCCTTGTCAAGGGTCGTGCGGGTGGGTTTAATTCAATCAAGAAATGACGGGTTGAACTTGACTTACGGTCTATGGTTTGTTGACCTTGTCAAGGTCATAGATCGTTTGGGGCAAAATATTATCGGGAATTTCAAGTGTTGAAATTTGCAATGAGATTGCATACCTTCTATGGGATAGTTGGATCCCGATACCCACTGCGAGTAATTGTTACTCCTGGGAGAGTTTTACACATTGCAATTAGCCGATCAAGTAGGTGTCTAGAAAGGTGTCAACGGGGTTACGCCTCTGGGAAAACGAGATTTACTTTAATTAGGTCCGTGCGAAAGCACGGGGAACTTCCCTCAAAGTACCGACACTGGCCTGGCTGAAAGATTGGCGAACTTGTAGCATGTAATTAATCCCGGCTAGTCTTTCCTTTTAGGGTTTGAAGGAAGATTTGATAAAAACAGTGGGAGCCATCCTGATTAGATAAAATAATAACCAATTTGATCTTGCAAGAGCGCACGCAGAGTGTTTTCTTCTCTCTCTCTCCAGGTAGCGACCATGTCACGCCTTAATCAAGATAATAATACGGATGTATTGACTGAACCCGCTTGTTATACTAAGCTGGGGAACGTTTGTCCCGCTCCAACTTATAATTGTTATAAGAAAGAGCAGAAAATTGGTGATTACCAGAATTCCCGTGCCGCCCAAACGAAGAAAGTGCATGCTGATGCATCATCTTCGGGTGTATTCATTACAGAGAACCGTTTCTCAGTATCCTTTACGTCCTGGGTATATGATACCGGATCAGGATCCCACATATGTAATTTGTTACATGGGCTACAGATAGGTAGAGAACTGAGAACGGGTGATAAGTTTCATGAGATAGAAAACGGTCCAAGTGTTGCAGCCAAGTCTGTTGGTCACTATCACCCTGTATTACCAGAATACATTGATTCTGAACGAATGTTGTTAGATATCGAACCTGATATACAATATCATATCAGTCTCTTTATTAGTAAAGAAGGATATAATTTTGTATTGTTGGATAATGTTTTGAACATTTCCTATATCAAAAGTTGATCGGTTCAGGCACGTTATCTAAAAGCATTGACGTTCTAAATCAAACTACAGTTCTTAGTATACAGAACACACACAAAAGGAAGAGTTCAGAAATGAACGAATCCTTCTTGAGGTATTGTAGACTAGGTCATATCAATGTGACCCGACTAGCTGAAGTTACATATAGATGTATATTTAAATTAGATTGAGTTTACATCTTGTGAAACTTGCTGGTCATGTCACAGAGATAAGATGACCATAGCTCCGTTTATTAGAAACAGAGAAAGAGTTAGTGAACTCTTGGGATGATACATACTGATGTATGAAGGTCCCCTGTCTATACATACCAAGACCGGTCCTTTGTACTTCATTACATTCTCTGATAATCTCTCAAGATTCAGACATATGTTCCTGTTGAAACACAAGTCCGAACCTTTTGAGATATTCACAGAATATAAGTTAGAAGTAGAGAACCAAAACGGGTATAAGTATTATGTCCTTTGATGTGATCAAGGAAGAGAATACTTGAGCACGGAATTCCTGGATTATTCTAAAGGAGAATGGGATTCTCTCTCAGCATTATTCCTCCGCATACACCACAGCACGTCGGTGTATCGGGGCGGAGCAATCAGCACCCTATGTGATAAGGTATGCTCTATAATGAGTACTACTGAGTTACATATTTCCTTTAGGGAGTTATGCACTTATGAAGTTGCATACCTATTGAATAGGGTTCCGATCAAATCAGTTGCATACCACTTCATATAAGATATGGAAAGGGAAGAGCCCATATCTTAAGTTTGTTAAGATTTGGGGTTGTCCAGCCTATGTCTGAAAGCATAATCCGGACAAGCTCGAGGAAAAGTCAGTTCTGTAGAAGTTTGTTGGATATCCCAAGCATTCGCAAGAGAATATCTTCTACCAAACTGAGGAACAAAAGATGTTTTGTTTTTCAGCATGCCACCTTTGTGAAAGGGAATTTCGAGTGAAGAAATTTGTGTACATGAGGTAGGACTGGAAAGAGTTCCAGCTATACAAACTGCAGCTGATGATTTGGTAGAACCAAAGGATTCAATAGTTTCCAACGAACCTCAGCCTCTCCGCCGATCTAGCGGGGTTCCTCACCCACCTGAGAGATACTTTGGTTTCTCTATGACGGTGGGAGCGAGGATTGCATCATGAGATGAGGACCCAACTAGTTTCGAGCTGACCATCAGGAGTGGGACTCTGTAAGAATGGCTGGATGCTTTATGATCTGAGATGGAATCCTTATACACCAACAAAGTATGGACTTTGGTTGCCTTATCTGAAGGGTTAAATCCTAATCAGGAGCAAGTATATCTTGAGAAGATTACTTGGTGTACATGGAAAAGTTGAGACTTTCAAAGCTAGACTTGTTAAAGATTTGCATCATTGACTATGTATGGACTATGATGAAACCTTTTCTAAGTAGCTATGCTTAAGTCCATCCAGATCCTACTTGCTACGGCTACATACCATGACTATGATATCTGGCGGTTGGGTGCCATGACACCTTTTCTAAATGAAGTTTTAGAAGAGAACGTCTATAAGTACACAGCCAGAGGGCTTCATAGACAGTGGGAGCAGCGGAAACGTGTACAAGATGCTTTATAAGATAAAGCAGGCATCGCGGAGTTGGAACATCTGTTTTGATGAGATAGTCAAAGAGTTTGACATCATCAAAATGGTAGATGAACCTTGTATATACAAAAAGGTAGTAGGGAGTATGGTAGTGATCCTCGTAGAGTACGTGGATGACATACTCTTGATGGGGAAGGAGTTTCCTATGCTACGCTCGGTCAATCTCCGCTTATCACAATGCTTCTACATATAGGATCAAAGTGATACCTCCTAAATCTTGGGTTTTGGATCTATGAGATAGATCTAATTGGATGTTAGGATACTCACTAGATGTAGTGAGATGGTATCAATCGATCCTGGGGAGAATCACTGGAAGGGTTCCAGGGTGATAAGGACGACTGAAAGTCAGTCACAGGCATTGTCTTTACCCTCAGTAGAGGGACGGTATGTTGGAAGAGTTCCAAGATATATACCGTGGTATACTAAACGATAAAGGCTAGATACATCGCTACCAAAGATACTACCAAAGAGGAAGTCTGGGTATATATTTGTTCATGAGATGAACTTCGTTCCTACCATTGTATGACAATGGAGTTGTGGCCTATGCCTAGGAACGCCCGTCCCATCAGTGATCCAGACATATTCTAAGGCAGTGTCACCTGATCATGGAGATGGTTGATCTCCAGGGGATCGAGGTCAGGAGAGTAGACTCAGAGGACAACACGGCGGATCCACTCACAAAGGCTATTTCTCAGATAGAGACTTTTATGGGATGGTTGAGTATGAGATACTACGACCACTGTTATCAGATGGCCCAAGTGCAAGTGGGAGATTGTTGGTTATATGTATGCCCTAGAGGCCATTACTATACATGAGATGTATATTGTAGTGGATACTTGGACATATATAGGGAGGACTTTCTTGCTCGACATGATAGTATGCTATCTGGTTACCCTTTATCTTAACGTGTACACTGATTGTCTCTCTATTACATGTTGGTAAAGCCCTTAGGATGAGTACTTGACTACCTGGACTATGATGCAGATCATACTAGTGGGGACATGGTAGTCCATAAGTACATCCTTCAAGGTCCCTAGTCGTGGGTGTATCGAGACGGGGCATCGATATACCAGAGTAGACTAGCGTATGCCTTCTCGACCCATACAGATGGGCGATGGATGATCCCATATCCATTGGTGTTTGACATCAGAGATGATATACGGGTGCTCAGTGGAGACTGGGTACATTGGACGGACTCGCCGAGAATTCCCAGATGGTATTATACCTTACGTCAGATGGCAGTTCTCTGGTGACACTGGTACAGGTTAGTCTGTGGACCCGAGATCGTCATAGAGTCTTGTGTGATTCCCACTGTGCTTTGATTTCCACCTTACCACGTCCAAGAGGGCGTGCAAAACGGTGGTTTTTGGGTACAATCCCGAGTTACATGGAGGCAATGAACGATAGGACAGGTTTCGTCTCTCCCGGTATTGTGGGTTGATGTTGCGCTATGCTTGATTGGCTATAACAGGGAAGTCCCTGGCCAGGGCTGGTTTAAAGATTTAGTGGTAAGTGTTACCAGTAGTTTCTCGACCCGTTATGAGCCTCATATCGGCATGACTTATCGGTTATTAGGATCTGACGTTTACCACCCCTAGACTTGATATGCGACATATCAGACGAGGAGACCAAACTGTACGGTAGTGTCACTGTCTGTCACGACCCGAAAGTACGGAACATGACCGGCACTTAGACTATGAACGTCTCGAGGCGTACGTACTCTAAGTAAGCCGAACCCAGAAATCCAAACCAAGAAAAGTAGTAGAGAGTAGGAAAACTATTATAAGTCAACCAGCTAGCAACATAATATACAACGCCTAAAGGCGATGATCACAACAAAAAAGGAAACTCAACAGCAAGAAATCCAGAGAAATATAACGTGCGACTCTAAGGTCGAAAGAATAAACATCACTGGTCTCTATCTCAAATAAGTACATGCTTGGTTGATGGAACTTCTAGATACAACTGAAATATAATATACAATGTATAATGATGGGTCCGATACAAATAACCCACCTACTAGCAAGTCACCTGAAAGAAGCTGTGCCCGCAAAGCCGTAATGGAACCCGTACGGCAACACCTGCAAGAAACTGGGGCACAACGGGGTGAGTTGCCAACTCGTGAGTAGAAAAAGATCTACGAACAGAAAATCGCATGTATGATGCAATCCTAGGTCATACGATCAAAATATATAATCCTCAAATATATATAACCAGCAATCTATAACAAGACTAGGGTAAATACATAACCCAAGTGTAAACCCATGTGCCTGTGTCAGTGCATCAGGTGGCAATATATCATATGCATGATGTATGAATGCATGAAACAGAATGCATGTACTGAAGAAAACTGCTTTCATAAATTTGTGAGATTTCTGTATTTTAAAATGAGGTATCATAATGAAATCAGCATAAAACAGTGCCTAGCATCGTCACAAAACATAATCTCAATATCTCGATATCTCTGAATCACAATCTCTGTACCTCAATATCTCAAATCTCAATATCTCAATCATAAATCCAGGGCACCGTCAATCCAGATCGGCCCCTACCATCCATCTCATGACTACGACGGTATCCTCCGGATATCCGACGTGTCGGGTAAAATCACCGGTCGGTCGTGCTCCCCTGCCAGGCTCAACGCCGTCATCTGCGATCCTCTTGCCCCGGGGTACCGCACCGGGCCCACCATGTACCCAAAACGGTTCCTCCACTCCTCGAATCGGGTCTCGAAATCCATCAGCAAACTCATGGTGGACGACTCATACATCATGGGAAAACCGCACCTTTTTATTTAAAAAGAGAGAAAGCAGTTTATATAAGTTTTGCGGTTTTCCCCCAACTCCAGAAAACATCATGGAAATCCGAATCATCAATAGCATGTAAAACCATGAATATAAGCATGAGAATCCATGAATGCGGCATATAATGGACAACAGTATGCATGAAGTGACAGGTAATAACTACAATGTCAAGCTGGCATATAAGGTAAGCACACTAATATCATTGCACTACTAGCTAACAAGCTAAATCAAGTAATAGTATTTTCTAAGTGTTCGTGACATGGCAATTACCGATGAAGATGTGTGTGAGCCGGCAAATAAGTGTACGTGGTACATACGCATCATCGGTAATGGTGCTGGTGACCTAACAGCATGATATCAATAATGGAATATAAATCACAACAGTATGCGATGCAGAGCGACAATAATAATATGCGGGAGCTGGATGCTAAACACAATGATAGCTAAATTGCATCTAATGTCATAAGAGTCATATAGCTACACCGCCTATAGGGCTGATCTAATAGGCTAACTGCAGGTAAGGGAAACCGCCTAACCTCTGAGTCGATAAGTATATATATATAGTCGGTGATCCCGCCTCGATAATATCACATCCGATAACATATCTCTATAATCAGTTATTCCCAAATCAAGAGTGCGTATCAAACATCAATTTATAGCTCGTACGTAAATCTGTCGTACGGCATCCCCAAATCTGGGTACGGGTCAATATCACATTCGTCATATCATTCATCTAGTATTCTCTTTATCAAGATCATTATCAGGGGTACTGACCTATGTCTAGTACAATGCTATTATCATCACTATAATCAAGATCTGACTACTGATCGACAGTCTAGTATAAATCGGTATTATCATCATATGTCATCAATGTAATCATAATCCGGCTTCCGATTGACAGCCTCTAGCAAAAACGATATCTTCAGCAAATATCATCTCAAGGAGTAAACAACGCCCAAGGCGGCCTATCATAAATATCTTGTCACTATTATATCATATCATATCATATCTCGTATCATAATCACATGTCGATCATTATATATAGGTCACAATTCCTATGGCATCATTATTCCCCAAAATCCTCTAAAGCATCAAGAAATATCTCAATTATGCATTTTATCATATCACCGATATCATAGCCTCAGATCAAACTCATCGACTCATCTCAATCCCATGTATCATCCTCAAATCCGTATGTGAACACGTGGTCCCATACCCATGTGTACACATATCTATATAGAATCCCGTCTATGCACATATGAAGTAAGGATGTATGCAAGTATGTATGTGTGGGAGTGTGTATGTGTAGTGCACCCACTATTCTAGGTTTTCGCGACACTAAATCATCCAACACACTAATGTCCATCCTAAATATCACCATTTATCCCAAATAACATATAATAATTATAGGTGTGTATACGCATCCGTATACATCACCACGGACTGCGGGGTGCTATACGCCATCCACCCGACTTCTCCCCATAGATATAAATCTACTCACCTTTCTTTAAGCGTGCCGGTGCCGATGTCGCCGTTTGCATCTCCAACGCTCCGACGCCACGTGGGGTACCTACAAGGATATCACACGCTAAAACACATGAAAACCATGTCGGAAACCAAAATGGTGCACGCTACTCCCATAGGTAAAAACCTACGGCCTCGCGTGCAAACACAGCCAATATCCGCTGTCGTTGACGTCCAAACGCCACCCGACAGAAACGAATCATCGAATACCAAAAACCCATGTTAAACAAGTCGTAAATCATACGCCAACTCATGAAAATAAACCCAGATTTTACCCTAACTGGAAACAGTCAAAACTAGACATACAGGGGGTCAAGTTTACATGAAATAGAGCTGTGCACGCAAAACGAGACAGTTCCACCCAGGTCTGGCCGCAAATTGCGGCCAGAAGGAATTAAATGGCGGCCCAAAAAATGGTGGTTGGGGCTAGGGTTTTGGGTGTTGGTTCCTCTCTACCTGCACATCTCACTGCCAAGTCAATTTTATTTTAGGAGGTCCAGGTTGATAGCAGATTCCAGAGAGGTTGCAAAATCGACAAAAACGCTAATTTACACCGATTCTAAACTTTCAGGTGTGACACTGGAATCTGGGGTAATCTTGGTTACAATGGTCTCAAATACACCTTATAAGGTTACCCTAACAATCAAAACCAACACTTGGTCAAGTCTCACTCAAGTTTGCCTAAACTAGCACTAAATCACAGATATAACAGTAAACTTCACATAACTAACCATAACTTGACAAAAAGGAGTTGGGCTGCAAGATTATACCTCAAGAGTGTCCTAGGATGTTGTAGAAGGGAAGGATGAAGGAAGGAGGAGGGGTGGTTGCTGCTGAAGTACTGCTGTGTTGCTGCAGTTGCTGATGCTGATGCTGTCTTTAACAGCAGTTTTGTTACTGATGCTGTGGTTTTGGTGTAGGGTTCCTAGGCACACTATAGAGGTCTCACAAGGCATCGAACATGCCAATTTAAAAATTTATGGGTGCCGAGAAACCCTAATACGGATCGTCGGCTAGATTTCTAGGCGAAACGGTAAACTAGTTAACTACTTAACTAAAAGTTAGATGCTACAACCTTTGTAGATCCGTTTATCCACTTCCTTAGCTCCACGTAGGTGTCCTCTCGCTGTCCATCTCGAATCCTAGACTCAATCGTCGGCTTCATCGGGAAAACGAGCGGGCAATGTCGTCGGCTTCGTGCCGAAGATGATCTACGTCGAGGTTGCACAAGTTCAAGCTCCAACTTCACCAAGTTGTGAAACTTGTGAAGAAAACACCCAAAACAACTTGGCAAGAGGTAGAGGGTGAAGAAATAGGAGGTGGGTTCACTTTATAATTGGATTTCTCACTTTAGATCTCAAGTTGCCATTGATGGCATCAAGGTTTCTTTCTTGAAGAAGAAGGTCAAGAAGAAGAAAGAATATGATAAGCATTGTGATAAAATAAAAAATAAATCAATACTTATCATAATGTGAACCATAGTTAAGTGTAGAGAATTAACTAAGGTTAGAAGAATGGTTAGGGTTTAGTGTGAAGACAAAATGGTCACAAAGTCAAAGCTTCATGAAGCTTCAACAATGTTCAAGAATGAAGGCAACCATTTTGTATTCTTATCCCATTCTTTTTCCAAAAATGAATAAATAAAAGAATGGATAAATAAAAACCCTAATCACTTTCTTAACCTAAGTTTAATTCTATACACTTAACCAAATAAGCATGCATCATCAAACATGATACAAACATGTGCACAAAAGTATATCACATATACAATTTGCACATCAAGTGAGAATCCATATAAAGTGAACCAATACTAGTTAATGCAATGCAATATATCAAATATATAATTATGCATTAAATCATAAAATCAACATTTGATTCAATGATCCGGTCATGTCGCACATAACCGACTAGAATCCAATGTATCGATTTATCGAATCAATGATTCGATAACTAGGTCATATCGAATATAACCAATCGAAACATATATCGCGAGAATGAAATGCAGTATCACATACACGCATTATTCTCGGTCCTGCACATATCTCATATGCGCTCCTATTTCGTTTCGCTTGAGCCAGGAAACCTCTGTGTAGGACTCTAAAGACTCGTCAATACGCCGGTAGCAGATGATGATCATATCAAGCACCCATAAGCCGCAAGCGGTCAGCTAAACGTAACGGCCATCCGGGTATTGAGCGATCAGAAGATCGACGAGCTAGTCCGCTCACACTCCTGTGAATCCAACCAGTAACACTTACCGTACTGTCCGGTCTGTTCGTCTGATATGTCGCATATCAAGTCTAGGGGTGGTATACGTCAGACCCCAATAACCGATAAGTCGTGCCTATGTGAGGCTCATAACGGGTCGAGAAACTACTGGTAACACTTACCAGCAAATCTCTGATCAGCCCTGGCCAGGGACTTCCCTGTTACGGTCAATCGAGCACAGCGCAACATCCAATACCGGGAGAGACGAAACCCCTCCTATCGCTCATTGCCTCCATGTGACTCGGGACTGTACCCAAAGACCACCGTTTTGCACGCCCTCAGGGACGTGGTAAGGTGGAGATTAAAGCACAGTGGGAATCATACAAGACTCTATGACGATCTCGGGTCTACAGACTAACCTGCACAAGTGTCACCTGAGAACTGCCATCTGACGTGAGGTATAATACCATCTGGGAGTTCTCGGCGAGTCCGTCCAGTGTACCCAGTCTCCACTGAGCACCCGTACACCATCTCTGATGTCAAACACCAATGGATATGGGATCATCCATCGCCCATCTCATGGGTCGAGAAGCGTATACGCTTGTCTACTCTGGTATATCGATGCCCCGTCTCGATACACCCACGACTAGGGACCTTGAAGGATGTACTTGTGGACTACCATGTCCCCACTAGTATGATCTGTTAGTGTATATGCCCTAGAGGCCATTACTGTATCATACTAGTTTGTATATTACTTAATGGAAGCTTGGGATATTCACCTTGTATAAACAATCTTGCTCAATATAGTAGTATGCTACTTGGTTTGCTTCTACTTCAATGTGTACATGTGTTTATTTTGCGATATCACCTATACGCATTAGTGGAGCCCTTAGGATCTTTTGCTTGATTACCAGCGTTGTGATGGCAGTCACACTAGTGGGGGATGGGTAATCTATAAGCACATCCTTATACAGGTCCCTAGTCGCAGGACTATCGAGACAGGGCATCGATACTCCGGAGTAGACTAGCGTATGCGCTTCTCATCCCAGTATGGGAGATGGTCTGTCCCACAGCCATCAGTACGTCGTACTGGAGATAGTATACGGGTGCTCGTTAGGTTACGGGTACACTGGACAGGACTCGTCGGGAACTGAGAGGTTGGTATTATACCTATCGTCAGTTATCAGTTCCCAGGTGACATGAGTACAGCTTAGTCCGCTGACTTGATACTGACACTTCGCCTCGAGTGTGTTCCCACTGCACTTTGATCACTACCCTACCACGGCTCAAAGGAGTCGTGCAAACAGGTAGTGGTTGGGTGCAGTCCCGAAGCACTTGGAGGCAGTGACGGTTAGACAGGATTCGTCTCTCCCGGTATTGGGGGTTGATATCGCGCTGTGTCTAGGAGAGCCATTACACGAGTAGTCCCTGGCCAGGGCAAGCGAGATATACTGGTAGGCTTCCAGTGTTATCTCAGGGTGTTTTGGGCTTCACTCCGACACGACTTGTACCGCTATTCGGGGACTGACGTTTTACCGCCCCCTAGGCCCGACATGCGATGTATCAGACGAACAGACCGGACTGTATGGAGAATGTCACATTCAGACTCAGTAGGAGTTCAGATGGGGTTCACCTCGTCAGCCTTCTTGTCGGCATCTACCTGGGGACCGTTATGCACAGCTAGTGCCGCTTGCGGTCTGTGGTTAAACCCACTGCCAGCGTAGTGTCGAGTCTTTAGAGTCCCATACAGAGGGTATTCGCCTCTGGGCAAAACAGAGTAGAGGTCGCATGGTTTTGCGGCAAGGTTTCGTTCTCATCCGCGCACTTGTGCACGTTTGGAGTCCGGACGGATTATACTGGCAGGATCTGGTTTGAGCCAGATACTGGTATATGTTTTGGGGTTGCTTTTATATCTCGGTATTCTTGTTCCTCGGAATGAGAATACAGGTGTGTATGCACAGTTGCTTGAGGCGGAGGATGAGGTATTTCATTAGGGTTTCGGAACGGGTGTGTATGCACAGTTGACAGTCATCATTTTCCAAACCCTAATGGATTTATGGATTATCAATTAATAATAGTAATTAAATGAAAATTATGTTATGGTTGTTTTTGTTGACTAGTTGACCATGGTTGACTTGTTGACCATGGTTGAATGTTGACCACCATCATGCTTTGCAAAGATACTCCTTGATTCATGCTTACATCCATTTAATGAAGCATGATAGTGGTCATTCCAAAACTACCATCAACTATTCTCGTTTAAATTATTATTACTAATTAGATAATTCTTTTTCTTTTGATATGGTTGCAAAAAGAAAAAAGAGAGCTCATTCTTTCATAACCATTCTCTCTCCTCACTTCATCTTCTTCTTCCTCAAGCTCAAGGTGATTCCTTCTCATGTGTTGAGAAACCATCACCTTGAAAAGAAAACAACCCTTAGACACTCTCTACTCACTCTAGGATCAAGGGTTTAGCAAGCCGGAATTCTAGTTCACTCAAAGTTCGAGAAAGAGCCCGAAGGTTGAACCCTCAGGTGGATCCATCTTCGACGGAAGAAGGCGACGAGAAGAGAACCATCAACCTCTACAAGGTTTCAAGAAGAAGGAGTTCAAGTTTAGGTATAACCATCTTTCCGAGTAGCTAACTCTCTTTAGCTTGTTTGCTAGTTATAGTTTAGGAAAAGATCCCGACTTTGTTAGTCCATGTTGCCCCTTGCGCTAAAATTTTGATTTTTATACCGTTTCCACCTCCCCGTAAGAACCGGGGGTCGCAACGTGGACTTACAGTGGTATCAGAGCCTAACTAAACTTAAACTACCTAAGTAGTGAAGTGTAACGAAGTTCGGAAACGAAAAATCGCAAAACCGGAAAAACCAAAACCCTAAGTTTCTGTTAAAATTTTTTCTGGTCAAAACAAGATTTGTTATACACCTAAATTCGGCTCAGGGTTTTGTGTGAACACCCAAGAAAAACGATCCCCTGATTCATTCAAACCGCCGCGGTTCCGCGGCATGAGGTAGGTATTTGCCGCGGAACCGCCGCCGTTTGTTGTCCTCTCGTCATCGTTTTTCGTGCAGTGTGTCTCTGTGTTGGTTTTGGGATTTTTAAGATATGTTATATGTGCCCAGATTTTCCAGAACAGAAATTTATTTTTGGGGTCCTATAATTCCGTATTTTTTCCGAACTTCACTGCATTTTGGCTATGTTGGTTATATCTGTGTTGTTTGCATGTATTGAACGTCGGCTAATCGCTATAAGTCGATTGGTCGGGGTTATACATGATCTGTGTTTGACATTGGAATGTGTATATGAATCTGTTGAACTGTCGCGGGTGAATAGCCGGGGTGGATGTGAGATGAGCTTTTGTTTTTCTTTCATTCATTTGTAAATGTAAATTGATGTAATAATATTATTTGCATGGCCGCACAACCGGGTCGGGGTTGTAGCCGTCATTGTATAATTCTTTTTACTGTTTTTGCTCCTAGGATAGACCCATGGAGGGGTGCACAAACTGCCAAGTACTTGGCGGGTAGTTTGCCGCACCCGTAGGGGTCTTGGGTGGGGTATTTGGCTATTCACCGCGACCGTGTAATCCGCTTTTCGTTGCAGGCTCGAAAGGATTGCGGATTGCTAGTATATCCAATGTATTCATCTGTGATCTGTAATGTCTATCATTGCTTTCTATTTAGGCGTTGCTTATGTTTTACAGCCGCGCTAGCCCAGCCCCCGCTCTGTCGTTAGTTAAGTAACCTAACGAGTGATGACGGGACCCCGTGGCGAATGCGAATGGCATAAGCGTACGTCATATTTTGGTTGTTTTCTGCAATGGTAGGATTAAATGATGGGACGCATTAAAAGAACTAATGCAAGAATATCACGCATTAAAAGAACTAATGCAAGAGAATAAACCAAGTTAAAGTCGTTGGAACACTTTCGAAAAACCACTCGGTTCTTTTGAAAACTAACTTTTAAATGCGGAGCTTGAGCCACTCCTTCTAAAAGCTATCTCGTTCCATCAATTATATCAAGTTCACTACGTTCACGGTTTCGCCAAAACCATTCGTAGCCCTCCATCATTTCAGTTAAATATACCGTAGTATTCAAGCTATGTATTTTGACCTCACGCCAAGGCATAGTGATTGGTAGCTGCCGGATATTTATCTGTTGCATAGATAGAATGCGTTGGTTTGAGACAGTCGTACCGCCATTTTGGCCTACGTCAAGGGTAGGTACGGGTGGGTTCAAATCAACCGGGATAATGATGGGAAGAACTTGACATGTGACTTATGACATTTTGACCTCACGCCAAGGTCATAAGAGCATGGGGCAAAAAATCCACATCGGGAGTTTCATTAGTACTGAAACTTGCTAGATTTGCATACCATTTGGAGTGTGATGATTATGGTAGGATTCCTTCATTTTCGTCACGCGATGATATTTGGATCCCGATCCTACTGTGAGTATATGCTACTCCTCGGGAAATTTCTCACTAAACGATCAATGCTATAAACCTAGTAGGTGCCTAGAAAGGTGTTAGCGGGGCTACGCCCCCAGGGAAAAGAGGTTCTTAAATTAAGGAACTTCGCGAAAGCGTTGGAAAACCTCTCTCGAAGTACCGACACTGGCCTGGCTGAACGGTTAAGCAAGTATTGTACGGTGGGATTGATCCCGGCTAATTCTTCCTTTGTGGTTTGAGGAGGGATTCGAGAGACAGTGGGAGCCATCCTGTTTAGACAAATTAAAAACCATTCTAAACTTGCAAGAGCATCGTGCTAAAGTGTTTCTTCTCTCCCCCCTGCAGCGACCAAATTCGAAATGACTGGACTTAAGTTACTTCTAGATAAAAACATACTGACAGGGCCAAACTACAAAGATTGGCTCAGGAATGTCAAATTGGCAATCACTTACGACAAGCTGGGGTATCTTCTTACCACCAAAGCTCCCCCCGTCCCAGGTCCCACCTCCAGCGTCGCGGATAAGGAAATC
Source organism: Agapanthus africanus (assembly GCA_030015575.1). Classification (NCBI taxonomy): domain Eukaryota; kingdom Viridiplantae; phylum Streptophyta; class Magnoliopsida; order Asparagales; family Amaryllidaceae; genus Agapanthus; species Agapanthus africanus. The sequence continues at coordinate 327,110,609 of CM057337.1, forward strand.
CGTAAGACTTGGGAGATTGATTGCGCGAAGGCCAGGTGCCTCGTGCTTGCCTCTATGGACAACGAACATCAGAGGAGGCATGAGAATATGGACCTCGAGTCCATATTTCTCCATACAAAAGAACTGTATGGAGAGCAGTCTCGTATCGCAAGATACGAAGTGTCGAAGAAGTTATTTTCGACAAAGTTGGCCGTCGGATCATCGGTAGCGGACCACGTGCTTAAGATGATTGGCTACACTGAGGAGCTCGCGGAACTTGGGACCACGTTGGACAGTGAACTCTATACGGATTTAATTCTCCAGTCCCTTCCATCCACTTACGCCCAGTTTATACTGAACTTCAACTTACAAGAAAAGGAAGTTGAACTTTCAGAACTCCTCAACCTGCTGAGGAGCGCAGAGGGCACCCTACAGAAGGGTAAGGAAACACCCGCTTTGTTTGTAGGAGGATCTTCTTCCTCTAGGTCCAAGGCGAAAGCCAAGGGAAAGAGGAAGAAAGCCCCCGCCAAACCAAGAGGCGGTGTTAGTAAAGTGGGTACGAAGGGAAAGGAAAAGGCAACAAAGATAGCGGGGAAGCTTGTGGGTAAAGAGGAATGCTTCTATTGTCACAAGAGTGGACACTGGAAGAAAGATTGCAGGGCTTAGAAAGCCAGGACACAGGAACTGAAGCAGGTTGCGGCTTCAGCTTCAGGTGTGTATGTTATTGAAAACTGTCTTTCTATAAACTCTACTTACTGGGTATTGGATACCGGATCAGGATCTCATATCTGTAATTCTTTGCAGGCGTTGAGAAACCGTAGGGTTTTGAAGGCAGGTGACATGACCCTCAGAGTTGCGAACGGAGCTAGCATGGATGCTAAAGCCGTGGGGGACTATCACCTGGGAATGTCAGATGGGCATGTTTTGGTTTTGCGTAATTGCTTTTTTGTACCCAACGCAACTTGTAATATCATTTCTGTATCTTTGGTTTCTAAAGAAGGTTATGAATTTGCGTTTGTAAGTAATGTTGTAAACATTCACCTTAATCAAGTTCTGATTGGGTCAGGTACATTGAGCAATGGTATATACGTATTAAACCAACCACAGATTTTCAATGTCCAGAATACACACAAAAGAAAGTCTCCAGATATCAATCAGACTTTCTTATGGCATTGTAGACTGGGTCACATCAATGAGAGAAGGTTGACTAAGTTACATACAGAAGGATATTTGGATCCGTTCGAATATCAATCATATGCCACTTGTCAATCCTGTCTCAAAGGAAAGATGACAAAGACTCCGTTCACTGGACACGGAGTAAGAGCGAGCGAGCTCTTGGGACTCGTACACAGCGACGTGTGCGGTCCAATGTCTACACATGCGCGAAGCGGTTATTCTTACTTCATTACTTTTACGGATGACTTTTCAAGGTACGGTTATGTCTTCTTAATGAAACATAAGTCCGAAGCTTTTGAAAAATTCCAGGAATATAAGAATGAAGTTGAAAAACAAACCGGCAAAAGTATCAAGATTCTAAGATCGGATCGAGGTGGAGAATACTTAAGTGCCGAGTTCCTGAATTACTTAAAAGAGAATGGGATTCTCTCTCAGCTTACTCCTCCATACACTCCGCAACATAACGGTGTATCGGAGAGACGGAACCGGACCCTATTGGATATGGTACGGTCCATGATGAGTAACGCTGAGTTACCGCGATCATTCTGGGGGTATGCGCTAGAAACAGCTGCATACCTTTTGAACCGAGTTCCTACTAAGACTGTGCCTACCACACCATATGAATTATGGAGTGGGAAGAAACCCTATCTTCAGTACCTGAAGATTTGGGGATGTCCAGCTTATGTCAAAAAGCAGCATACGGACAAGCTCGAGGCGCGCTCAGTACTGTGCAAGTTTGTGGGATACCCAAAGAACTCCAGGGGGTATCTTTTCTATTACACAGAGGAACAAAAAGTCCTTGTTTCTCGTAATGCCCATTTTCTGGAACATCAGTTCTTAGAAAAAGAAGTAAGTGGGAGCGCAATAGAACTGGAAGAAATTCCAGAACCACAGACTATTACTGAAAGCTTAATGGAACCAGAGGGTTCAAAAGAACAGGACATTCCTATGCCGCTCCGCAAAAGTAGTAGGCAGTCTCATCCGCCCGAGAGATACTACGGTTTTCTCATAGACGGGGATAGAGAGGATTGCATCATAGACTATGATGAGCCTACTAGCTTCCAACAGGCCGTTCAGAGCGTTGACTCGGTAAAATGGCTGGATGCAATGCGGACCGAAATGGAGTCCATGTACACCAACAAAATATGGACGTTGGACATTGCTCCAGACGGGGTAAAACCCGTAGGATGCAAGTGGATCTTCAAAAGGAAGATTGGTGTAGATGGACAGGTTGAGACCTATAAAGCTAGACTTGTAGCAAAGGGTTTCCATCAAAGACCTGGTTTGGACTATGATGAAACCTTTTCTCCAGTGGCTATGCTGAAATCCATTCGGATCCTTCTTGCCATTGCTGCCTTCCACGATTATGAGATTTGGCAGATGGACGTAAAAACCGCTTTTCTAAATGGAAATTTAGAGGAGTGTGTCTATATGGATCAGCCAGAGGGTTTCATTCAGAGTGGGAGCAGCGGAAAGGTGTGCAAGTTGCTTAAGTCCATCTATGGACTAAAACAGGCATCGCGGAGTTGGAACATCTGTTTTGATGAGACGGTCAAGGAATTTGGTTTTATCAAAAATCCAGATGAACCATGCATCTATGGTAGATTTGTAGCGAGAACTGTAGTATTCCTCGTTTTATACGTGGATGACATTCTCTTAATAGGAAATGACATTCCTATGCTACAATCTGTCAAGGGTTTCTTATCACAAAGCTTCTCCATGAAAGACCTGGGTGATGCCTCATACATCCTGGGGATCCGGATCCATCGTGATAGATCCAAGAGGATATTAGGACTTTCACAGTCCAGGTACATCAACACTATACTGAAAAGATTCAGTATGGAAGAATCCAAGCGTGGTAACCTACCGGCTTGTCACGGGATCACACTCTCTAAAGAGATGTCTCTCAAGACTGATTTGGAGAGGGATCGCATGTCTATTATACCCTACGCTTCTGCGGTAGGCTCTATAATGTATGCGATGTTAATTACCAGACCGGATGTAGCTTATGCACTGAGTGTAGTAAGCAGGTATCAGTCAAACCCTGGGGAGAAACACTGGATAGCAGTAAAGAACATTCTCAAGTACCTGAGAAGGACTAAGGAGATGTTCTTGGTGTATGGCGGAAAAGACCTCCAGATCGAGGCCTTTGCTGACTCCAGCTTCCAGAGTGACAAGGATGATTCCAAGTCCATGTCGGGTTTTGTCTTTACCCTCAATGGAGGGGCGGTGTGTTGGAAGAGTTCCAAACAGGAAACCGTTGCAGACTCGACTATGGAAGCGGAATACATCGCTGCATCTGATGCCGCAAAAGAAGCTGTCTGGATGAGGAAGTTCTTAAAAGAACTTCAGGTGGTTCCGTCCATTGTTGACCCAATACCTCTGTATTGCGACAACAACGGGGCTATAGCTTTAGCGAAGGAACCCAGGTCCCATCAGAGATCCAGGCACATCTTGAGGCGGTATCACCTGATCAGGGAGATCGTGGATCGCAAGGAGATCGAGGTTCGGAGGGTTGCTTCAGAAGAAAACACTGCAGATCCATTCACCAAGGCCCTACCCCAGACTCAGTTCGAGCGGCTGATCGAGATGATAGGTCTTCGATACGCCAGTACATGGCCTTAGTGCAAGTGGGAGATTGTTAGTGTATATGCCCTAGAGGCCATTACTGTATCATACTAGTTTGTATATTACTTAATGGAAGCTTGGGATATTCACCTTGTATAAACAATCTTGCTCAATATAGTAGTATGCTACTTGGTTTGTTTCTACTTCAATGTGTACATGTGTTTATTTTGCGATATCACCTATACGCATTAGTGGAGCCCTTAGGATCTTTTGCTTGATTACCAGCGTTGTGATGGCAGTCACACTAGTGGGGGCTGGGTAATCTATAAGCACATCCTTATACAGGTCCCTAGTCGCAGGACTATCGAGACAGGGCATCGATACTCCGGAGTAGACTAGCGTATGCGCTTCTCATCCCAGTGTGGAAGATGGTCTGTCCCACAGCCATCAGTACGTCGTACTGGAGATAGTATACGGGTGCTCGTTAGGTTACGGGTACACTGGACAGGACTCGTCGGGAACTGAGAGGTTGGTATTATACCTATCGTCAGTTATCAGTTCCCAGGTGACATGAGTACAGCTTAGTCCGCTGACTTGATACTGGCACTTCGCCTCGAGTGTGTTCCCAATGCACTTTGATCACTACCCTACCACGGCTCAAAGGAGTCGTGCAAACAGGTAGTGGTTGGGTGCAGTCCCGAAGCACTTGGAGGCAGTGACGGTTAGACAGGATTCGTCTCTCCCGGTATTGGGGGTTGATATCGCGCTGTGTCTAGGAGAGCCATTACACGAGTAGTCCCTGGCCAGGGCAAGCGAGATATACTGGTAGGCTTCCAGTGTTATCTTAGGGTGTTTTGGGCTTCACTCCGACACGGCTTGTACCGCTATTGGGGGACTGACGTTTTACCGCCCCCTAGGCCCGCCATGCGATGTATCAGACGAACAGACCGGACTGTATGGAGAATGTCACATTCAGACTCAGTAGGAGTTCAGATGGGGTTCACCTCGTCAGCCTTCTTGTCGGCATCTACCTGGGGACCGTTATGCACAGCTAGTGCCGCTTGCGGTCTGTGGTTAAACCCACTGCCAGCGTAGTGTCGAGTCTTTAGAGTCCCACACAGAGGGTATTCGCCTCTGGGCAAAACAGAGTAGAGGTCGCATGGTTTTGCGGCAAGGTTTCGTTCTCATCCGCGCACTTGTGCACGTTTGGAGTCCGGACGGATTATACTGGCAGGCTCTGGTTTGAGCCAGATACTGGTATATGTTTTGGGGTTGCTTTTATATCTCGGTATTCTTGTTCCTCGGAATGAGAATACAGGTGTGTATGCACAGTTGCTTGAGGCGGAGGATGAGGTATTTCATTAGGGTTTCGGAACGGGTGCGTATGCACAGTTGACAGTCATCATTTTCCAAACCCTAATGGATTTATGGATTATCAATTAATAATAGTAATTAAATGAAAATTATGTTATGGTTGTTTTTGTTGACTAGTTGACCATGGTTGACTTGTTGACCATGGTTGAATGTTGACCACCATCATGCTTTGCAAAGATACTCCTTGATTCATGCTTACATCCATTTAATGAAGCATGATAGTGGTCATTCCAAAACTACCATCAACTATTCTCATTTAAATTATTATTACTAATTAGATAATTCTTTTTCTTTTGATATGGTTGCAAAAAGAAAAAAGAGAGCTCATTCTTTCATAACCATTCTCTCTCCTCACTTCATCTTCTTCTTCCTCAAGCTCAAGGTGATTCCTTCTCATGTGTTGAGAAACCCTCACCTTGAAAAGAAAACAACCCTTAGACACTCTCTACTCACTCTAGGATCAAGGGTTTAGCAAGCCGGAGATTCTAGTTCACTCAAAGTTCGAGAAAGAGCCCGAAGGTTGAACCCTCAGGTGGATCCATCTTCGACGGAAGAAGGCGACGAGAAGAGAACCATCAACCTCTACAAGGTTTCAAGAAGAAGGAGTTCAAGTTTAGGTATAACCATCTTTCCGAGTAGCTAACTCTCTTTAGCTTGTTTGCTAGTTATAGTTTAGGAAAAGATCCCGACTTTGTTAGTCCATGTTGCCCCTTGCGCTAAAATTTTGATTTTTATACCGTTTCCGCCTCCCCGTAAGAACCGGGGGTCGCAACGTGGACTTACATGATCTGCATCATAGTCCAGGTAGTCAAGTACACATCCTAAGGGCTTTATCAACATGTAACTATAAGACAGTTTAAAGAGACAAGTGTACATGTTAAGACAAAGAGTAACCAGATAGCATACTATCATATCGAGCAAGAAAGTCATCTCTATATATGTCCAAGCATCCAATATAATATACATCATCTGTACAATACTGGCCTCTAGGGCATACATACAACTAACAATCTCCCACTTGCACTAGGGCCAGCTGCTGTAGTATCGCATACCGAGCATCCCGAAGAGTCTCTCAAACTGTATCTGGGGAATGGCCTTCGTGAGTGGATCCGCCGTGTTGTTCTTCGTGTCAACCCTTCTGACCTCGATCTCCCGGCGATCAACTATCTCCCGGATCAGGTGATACCGCCTCAGAATATGCCTGGATCGCTGATGGGACCTGGGTTCCTTGGCCAAAGCCACCGCTCCATTGTTATCGCAATACAAAGGTATTGGATGCTCAATGGATGGAACCACTCCAAGTTCAGTAATGAACTTCTTGATCCAGACAGCCTCTTTGGCAGCATCGTTGGCAGCGATGTATTCAGCCTCCATCGTCGAGTCTGCCACGGTTTCCTGCTTGGAACTCTTCCAGCTAACCGCCCCTCCGTAAAGGGTAAAGACAAAACCCGACTGCGACTTAGAGTCGTCCTTATCACTCTGGAAGCTCGAATCGGTAAAGGACTCCACTGGAGCTCTCCGTTACCATACACCAAGAACATATCTCTAGTCCTTCGTAAGTACTTGAGAATGCTCTTCACAGCTGTCCAGTGACTCTCTCCAGGATCAGCTTGATACCTGCTCACTACACTTAGTGAGTATGCTACATCGGGTCTGGTACATAGCATCGCATACATGATAGAGCCTACTGCCGAAGCATAGGGTATCCTTTGCATGCGAGCTCTCTCCAAATCAGTCTTAGGAGACATCTCTTTGGAGAGAGTGACTCCAGAGATCGTGGGCAAGTTCCCACGCTTGGACTCTTCCATACTAAACCTCTTTAGTATGGTGTCAATGTACCTGGATTGGGACAATCCCAAAATCCGTTTGGATCTATCTCTATAGATCCTAATTCCCAATATGCAGGAGGCATCACCAAGATCTTTCATTGAGAATCTTTGTGATAAGAAGAGCTTGACCGAATGCAGCATAGGAATATCATTTCCTATCAAGAGTATGCCGTCCACGTACAATACGAGGAAGACAACCTTACTCTCTGCCACCTTCTTGTAAATACAAGGTTCATCTGGGTTTTTGACGAAATCAAACTCTTTGATAACGACGTCAAAGCAGATGTTCCAACTCCGCGATGCTTGCTTTAATCCATAAATGGATTTAAGCAGCTTGCACACCTTCCCGCTGCTCCCACTGTCTACGAAGCCCTCTGGCTGAGTCATGTACACGCACTCTTCTAAATCACCATTTAGAAAGGCGGTCTTAACATCCATTTGCCAGATTTCGTAATCATGATAAGCAGCGATGGCAAGCATGATCCGGATGGATTTAAGCATAGCCATTGGAGAAAAGGTCTCGTCATAGTCCATACCTGGTCTTTGACGAAAACCCTTTGCTACAAGTCTAGCTTTGAAAGTCTCCACTTTCCCATCTACACTAAGTTTCTTCTTGAAGATCCACTTGCTCCCAATGGGTTTTACCCCTTCGGGAGCAACGTCCAAAGTCCATACTTTGTTGGTGTACATGGATTCCATCTCGGACCGCATAGCATCCAGGCATTTCACTGAGTCCCCACTCGTGATGGCCTGCTCGAAGCTAGTTGGGTCATCATCCTCCATGATGCAATCCTCACTGCCACCATCAATGAGAAAACCGTAGTATCTCTCAGGTGGACGAGAAACCCTACTAGATCGGCGGAGAGGCTGGGGTTCGTCGGGTAATATCGAATCTTCTGGTTCCACTAAATCTTCAGTTATAGTTTGTGTATCTGGAATTTCTTCCAGCTCTACCACTTTGCCACTAATTTCTTTTTCAAGGAATTCCTTTTCTAAAAAGGTGGCATATTAAGAAACAAACACTTTTTGTTCTTCAACATGGTAGAAAAAATATCCTTGGGAATTCTTAGGATATCCCACAAACTTGCAAAGAACTGACCGTGCCTTGAGTTTGTCTGGATTTTGCCTTTTGACATAGGCCGGACAACCCCATATCTTAACTCGTTTAAAATATGGTCTCTTCCCACTCCATATCTCATATGGTGTGGTAGGTACAGATTTAGATGGAACTTGATTCAATAGGTATGCTGCTGTCTCCAGCGCATAACCCCAGAAGGAAATAGGTAACTCAGCCGTGCTCATCATAGAGCGCACCATATCTAATAGGGTGCGGTTCCTCCGTTCAGATACACCGTTGTGCTGTGGTGTATATGGAGGAGTCAGCTGAGAGAGAATCCCATTCTCTTTTAGGAAGTCTAGGAATTCATTGCTCAAGTATTCCCCTCCTCGATCAGATCGTAGGATTTTAATACTTTTTCCGGTTTGGTTCTCAACTTCTTGTTTATATTCCTTAAATTTCTCAAAAGCTTCTGATTTGTGTTTCATCAGGAACACATACCCGAACCTAGAGAGATCGTCAGTGAATGTAATGAAGTATGAAGAACCATCCCTGGCATGTGTAGAAATGGGACCGCATACATCACTATGTATAAGTCCCAAGAGTTCGGTAACTCTTTCTCCGTGTCCCGTAAACGGAGTTTTGGTCATCTTGCCTTTGAGACATGACTGGCAAGTGTCATAAGATGAAAATTCGAAAGGTTTCAAATATCCATCCTTATGCAACTTAGCCAGTCGTGTCACATTGATGTGACCCAGTCTACAATGCCACAAGTAGGATTCGTTCAGATCCGAACTCTTCCTCTTGTGTGTGTTTGTTATGCTCAGAACTGTTGATTGATTTAGAACATAAATGCCATTGCACAACGTGCCTGATCCAACCAACTTTTGGTTACGGAAAATGTTCATAACATTATCCTGTAATACAAAATTATATCCCTCTTTACTTAATAAAGAAACCGATATAATGTTGCATATCAGGTTCGGCATGTAATAGCATTCGTTCAGAACCAATGTATTACCAGTTGGTAATACAAGGTGATATTCCCCGACAGTCTTAGCTGCAACAATTGCACCATTTCCAACTCTAATGTCTTTATCACCTTCTCCAAGTTCTCTACCTTTCCTTAGCCCATGTAACTGATTACATATATGGGATCCTGACCCGGTACCCAATACCCAGGACGTAGAGCAAATAGAGAAACAGTTCTCAGTAATGAACACACCCAAAGAAAATGCATCAACATGTACTTTCTTCATTCGGGTGGCATGGGAATCCTGGTATTCCCCTATATCCTGTTCATTCCTATAACTCTTATAAGAAAGAACGGAACCAACGTTCCCCAGCACAGTATAACATGCGGGTTCGGTCAATACATCCATATTATTATCTTCATTAGGGCATGAAATGGTCACTACCTGGAGAGAGAGAGAGAAAAAAACACTTTAGCGTATGCTCGTGCAAGATCAGATTGGTTATTATCTTATCTAATCAGGATGGCTCCCACTGGTTTTTATCAAATCTTCCTTCAAACCCTAAAAGGAAAGACTAGCTGGGATTAATTACACACTACAAGTTCGCCAATCTTTCAGCCAGGCCAGTGTCGGTACTTTGAGGGAGGTCCCCCGTGCTTTCGCACGAACCTAATTAATGTAAACCTCGTTTTCCCAGAGGCGTAACCCCGTTGACACCTTTCTAGACACCTACTTGATCAGCTAATTGCAATGTGTAAAACTCTCCCAGGAGTAACTCTTACTCGCAGTGGGTATCGGGATCCAACTATCTCATAGAAGGTATGCAATCTCATTGCAAATTTCAACACTTGAAATTCCCGATAATATTTTGCCCCTAGCAGCTATATGACCTTAACATAGTCAACAAATCACAAGTGCTAGTCAAGTTCAACCCGTCATTTCCTGATTGAATTAAACCCACCCGCACGACCCTTAACATAGTCAACAAAGTCGCACGACTACCCTAATCCAATCTGCATCATATGCATAAGCAGATAAATACTGGTCAGCTACCGCACACTACGCCTTAACATAGTCAACAAACGTAGCACGAATACTAACGAGTACTTATCTGAAATGACGGAGGGCTACGGCAGGTTTTTCTGAAAATCTATTGCGTAATGAACTTGATATCGTTGTAGAATCAAATGAAGTTTTAAAAATGGAGTGATGTTGAGGCTTTTCTAGTTTTGCTAAAGGGGTCACTCCCGGTGAAGGGATCGTCGGCCCTTTCCTCATCGAATGAGGTGCGGGATATATCATATATATCACCATGCAAAGCAGAAACTATAGAAGCAATCAAAAACAAACCGAGTGTGTAGCATCTGCCAGTTATTGCTAAAGGAGTCACTCCCGGTGAAGGGATCTCGGTCCTTTCCTCATCGAATAAGGTGCAGGATATATCACATATACCGCTGTGCAAAGCAAGAACTGTAGCTACCTGTTTTATTTTAAAATTCAATTCCACAACATCTTAGGTTTCTTATCTTTCATTAATCACATTAATGAAGTCCCATCATTTAAATACCTAAACATCACAGATAGATATGACGTACACTTATGCCATCCGCATTCGCCTCGATGTCCCCTCGTGCACCGTTAGGTTAGGTAACTAACGACAGAGCAGGGCAGGGCTAGCGCGGGTGTAAAACATAAGTAACGTCTGTATAATATATCATATATACTATATACAGTATCCATCACAGAACATCACATGATCACATCACAGATATCGCAGCAGAAGAAACATATGAAATATTGGATATACTAGGACGTCCGTGTTTTCAATACGAGCCAGTATAAAACACGGATTCCACGGTCGTGATGAATAGCCAATCCCACACCCCTAGACCCCTACGAGAGCGACAAGCAACTCTGCCAATTCTAGGGTTAGGAGACCCGTACTCGACTCCTCGAGTTGGTCTCCTACTGGACCCCAGAACCCGGTTACTTGTGCTCCCCTCCTGGGTCTATCCTAATGCGGAAAAGTAAATAATATACAAAGGGTGACAACTTCCGCTACCTGGAAGTGCCCCAAATAAAAGAATATTACATACAAGTTTTTACATGAATGAAAATGAAAAACACTCATCTCACATAAAAACCCCCGGCTATTCAAACACGACGATCCAATATAACATATCCAGCAACACATAACATCACATGTCATCAACGTAAGTAAATATGCGCATCCCAATTGTCGTTGACATATAGCAACGAAACCGGCGATATCACATATTACACTTACGGTCACAGAAAAGAAAGTGTAAAACTACAACAATTGGAATCCGCAACTTCTTTAGACATCGCATGCCTAATCAAATGAAATACTTAGACATCACATGCCTAACAGATATAAATCCCGCATTTTAGTCTCATTATCGAAAACTCTTTTCAATATCATGTGGGACTAAACTGCTAGATTTATAACATTCATTCAGTTATCTCATAACTGTTTGTGAATTCCAATTATCGTATCACATTCCAGATAAACAGAAAATGTTAAACTTTCCGATCGAACATTCGAACACCCAAGTTTTCCCGATACAGTCCAACACATGAAATAAGTCTAGCAACATTCAGTTCGTGCCTCAGTACCAACGGTCCAGCCGTAGAAGGGTCAAGCCAACGCCTCACATGTGGCACGCCGTACTGCCCCAAACCCGAAGGTTCAAAGGGCAGTTCAAGACGGTCACATAATCGAGTTAAGGTTTATTGTCTTCTAGAGGGTCCATCGCGTTACTTGCACTACTTAGAACGTCGTTAAACTACGGAAAAATCCAACACTTGGAAATTTCCCGACAGGGGAAAAATTGGGTATTTATATTCGGTCGAACTTTTTAACATATTCTAAAAATTATCCGGAAAAACACAAAGACGAAATTTGATAATCCGATCGAAACTACGAAGCTCCAAAACACCCCAGAAAATGCAACTCTTGAATAAATTTTAAAAATTCCCATAAAACTCAGCACCAGAACAGAAGAATTACTGTGTAAACAATATTGCGCAATGTGAACAGTAGGCGGCGGAACCGCGGCAGAAGCCATGCTTCTGCCACGTTTCCGCGGCTGTTTAGATGAATCATGATCTCATGTTTCACCATAATTCTTATATCTTCCTGCTGAATTTTTTAGGCATTTTTAATCTTGAAAAATCCCAGATTTTAGAAAATGTACAGAGAGCATTTTGTGAGTTAGGGTTTCGGTTCGTTCGGACTTCAAACTCCGTCTAGACTTCGCCTAAGGCTCTAGCTAGGCTCTGATACCACTGTAGGGTTCCTAGGCATACTATAGAGGTCTCACAAGGCATCGAACATGCCAATTTAAAAATTTATGGGTGCCGAGAAACCCTAATACGGATCGTCGGCTAGATTTCTAGGCGAAACGGTAAACTAGTTAACTACTTAACTAAAAGTTAGATGCTACAACCTTTGTAGATCAGGTTATCCACTTCCTTAGCTCCACGTAGGTGTCCTCTCGCTGTCCATCTCGAATCCTAGACTCAATCGTCGGCTTCATCGGGAAAACGAGCGGGCAATGTCGTCGGCTTCGTGCCGAAGATGATCTACGTCGAGGTTGCACAAGTTCAAGCTCCAACTTCACCAAGTTGTGAAACTTGTGAAGAAAACACCCAAAACAACTTGGCAAGAGGTAGAGGGTGAAGAAATAGGAGGTGGGTTCACTTTAGAATTGGATTTCTCACTTTAGATCTCAAGTTGCCATTGATGGCATCAAGGTTTCTTTCTTGAAGAAGAAGGTCAAGAAGAAGAAAGAATATGATAAGCATTGTGATAAAATAAAAAATAAATCAATACTTATCATAATTTGAACCATAGTTAAGTGTAGAGAATTAACTAAGGTTAGAAGAATGGTTAGGGTTTAGTGTGAAGACAAAATGGTCACAAAGTCAAAGCTTCATGAAGCTTCAACAATGTTCAAGAATGAAAGCAACCATTTTGTATTCTTATCCCATTCTTTTTCCAAAAATGAATAAATAAAAGAATGGATAAATAAAAACCCTAATCACTTTCTTAACCTAAATTTAATTCTATACACTTAACCAAATGAGCATGCATCATCAAACATGATACAAACATGTGCACAAAAGTATATCACATATACAATTTGCACATCAAGTGAGAATCCATATAAAGTGAACCAATACTAGTTAATGCAATGCAATATATCAAATATATAATTATGCATTAAATCATTAAATCAACATTTGATTCAATGATCCGGTCATGTCGCACATAACCGACTAGAATCCAATGTATCGATTTATCGAATCAATGATTCGATAACTAGGTCATATCGAATATAACCAATCGAAACATATATCGCGAGAATGAAATGCGGTATCACATACACGCATTATTCTCGGTCCTGCACATATCTCATATGCGCTCCTATTTCGTTTCGCTTGAGCCAGGAAACCTCTGTGTAGGACTCTAAAGACTCGTCAATACGCCGGTAGCAGATGATAATCATATCAAGCACCCACAAGCCGCAAGCGGTCAGCTAAACGTAACAGCCATCCGGGTATTGAGCGATCAGAAGATCGACGAGCTAGTCCGCTCACACTCCTAAAATCCAACCAGTAACACTTACCGTACAGTCCGGTCTGTTCGTCTGATATGTCGCATATCAAGTCTAGGGGTGGTATACGTCAGACCCCAATAACCGATAAGTCGTGCCGATGTGAGGCTCATAACGGGTCGAGAAACTACTGGTAACACTTACCAGCAAATCTCTGATCAGCCCTGGCCAGGGACTTCCCTGTTACGGCCAATCGAGCACAGCGCAACATCCAATACCGGGAGAGACGAAACCCCTCCTATCGCTCATTGCCTCCATGTGACTCGGGACTGTACCCAAAGACCACCGTTTTGCACGCCCTCAGGGACGTGGTAAGGTGGAGATTAAAGCATAGTGGGAATCACACAAGACTCTATGACGATCTCGGGTCTACAGACTAACCTGCACAAGTGTCACCTGAGAACTGCCATCTGACGTGAGTATAATACCATCTGGGAGTTCTCGGCGAGTCCGTCCAGTGTACCCAGTCTCCACTGAGCACCCGTACACCATCTCTGATGTCAAACACCAATGGATATGGGATCATCCATCGCCCATCTCATGGGTCGAGAAGCGTATACGCTAGTCTACTCTGGTATATCGATGCCCCGTCTCGATACACCCACGACTAGGGACCTTGAAGGATGTACTTGTGGACTACCATATCCCCACTAGTATGATCTGCATCATAGTCCAGGTAGTCAAGTACACATCCTAAGGGCTTTATCAACATGTAACTATAAGACAGTTTAAAGAGACAAGTGTACATGTTAAGACAAAGAGTAACCAGATAGCATACTATCATATCGAGCAAGAAAGTCATCTTTATATATGTCAAAGCATCCAATATAATATACATCATCTGTACAATACTGGCCTCTAGGGCATACATACAACTAACTTTTGGTTGTGGCTGGTGTTTAGGATTTGTTTGTGTTTGCTGTAGTTGCAGCAGCAGTGGCTGTTGGTGTGGCTTTGTGGTGAAATGTGAAAGTATTTGCTGAAGCTAAGGGTTTCTTGTTGCTGTTGCAGGTCAGGTTGCTGCTGCTGTAGTTATTTTTGTGTGTGTTGTTGCTGTTGCAGCAGCAACCGCTGTTGTTTTGATGAGTGAAGTGTTGGGTGAGAGGTTGGTTGTTTTTGTGGTGGAGGATGAGAGTGGGAGAGTGGTGTTGTGTTGTTTGAATGATGTTGCTGCGGCTGAAGCAGAACTTGGGGCTGAAGTGCTGATGATGCTACTGCTGCTGCAGCTGAAGTGTTGGGGTGGCTGATGTGAGGGATTTGGGGCTGATGTGTTGATATGGGGGCTGATGTGAGTGTGTAGGTATTGGACTAAGGGGGTTAGGAGCTGGTGTAGCTGGTGTTGCAGCTTGTAGCAGCAGCTAGGGTGGCTGGTGTGTGGGTGTAGGGTGCTGATGTGCTGGGCTGCTCTTGCTGCTGATGTATGATTGGGGCTGAAGTTGGGGCTGGTGGGTGTGCTGATGTCTGAACTTGGAGGCATTATCATTTGAGAGGGAGTAAAAGAACACAAGGAATAATGAAATGGGATGGATCATGGCACACTCTAGCCATCTCTCTCTCTCTCACTCAAGTGCTAGCTTACACAAGCCACAAAGCCATCATGGCTCACCCTCTCCTACACAAGTCAACCCTAACCAAGTTAAAACCCTTAATTAACCCAACTAACCTAACCAATTAGTTCACCCATCATGGTTGGCTAAACAAGGCAACCCTAGACTTAACCCAAGTTAACGTGCACAAGTGTGTGCAGTCCAGATAAAATTCCGATAAAATTTCCTTAAAACCAGATAAAATATTTAAAAGCCATTTTGGTAAACTTTTTACCAAAAAACCCACATTAACACACAATTACCACTAAACACAAACTCAGGTGTTACAGTCTTCCCCCTTAAGAAAATTCATCCCCGAATTTTAAAATATAAAGCAACGCATACCTTCAAAAAGATGAGGGAACTTCTCCCACATCTCGCCCTTAGCCTCCCAAGCGACCTCTTCACGATTCGGCTGAGCCAAAGCACCCTTACTGATGAAAAGGCCTTCGATCTAAGTATCTTCACTTTTCGGTCTAATATCACGACTGGCTGCTCGGTGAATGTAAGATTGCGCTCGGCTGAATGGTCTGATGCTGAATCATGAGCGAAGGGTCATGTAGGTATCTGCGAAGCATCGACACGTGGAATACGGGATGAACATCTCGGATGTTGGGTGGAAGAGCCAAACGATATGCTACTGTGCCCACACGCTCGAGGATCTCAAAGGGACCTATGAATCTGGGGCTATGCTTCCCCCTTCCGTCCACACCTCATCACTCCCTTCATCGGAGAGACCCTCAGACAAAAAAAACGTCATCACCATAGCGAACTTTAATCTGCGGCGGCGCCTGACAGCATACGATCTCCGCTTGCTCTGAGCTGTCCTCATCCTGTCTTGAATCAACTGTACTTTACCGGTCGTCTCCTGCGTGATCTACGGCCAGAAAATACTGCTCTCGCTCAGCTCTGTCCAACAGATGGGCGATCTACATCTCCACCAATACAAAACCTCGAAAGGTGCTATCTGAATGGTCTGCTCTGCCTGGCCGTCAGTCTGCGGACGCAATGCTGTGCTGAAACTCAAGCGTGTGCCCAATGCCTCCTGAAGTCTCTGCCATAGTCGGCCGGTAAGCTGGGTGCCTCTGTCGGACACGATACACATCGAGACTCCATGCAGTCGTAGAATCTCGTCGATGTAAGTCTGGGCGTACTGAGCAAATCCGAAAGTCATCTTCACTGGCAGGAAATGAGCCGCTTTCGTCAAACGATCCACGATCACCCAAATGGAGTCATACTCTCGCCTAGTCCTGGTAGACCACAACGAAATCCATCGAAATCTGTTCCCATTTCCACTCCGGAATGGGTAACGGTTGTAGCTCACCTACTGGTCTCTGGTGCTCGGCCTTGACTTGCTGACAAGTCAGGCATCTCGACACGAAATCTGCGATGTCCCTCTTCATTCCGTCTCACCAGTAACCATTTCTCATATCATGGTACATCTTGGTGGCACCCGGATGAACACTGTACACCGATCGATGTGCCTCCTCAAAAATCTCACGCCGCAGTCCCTCGGCATCTGGTACGCACAGTCTAGTCCATAATTACCGTATCCCCTAATCATCAAATTAGTCATGCGAATAGATCGCCCAAAACATTGAAATCAAATATGGCGGAATAGTCCCGCTCAAGCGCATCCTCCAAGAATCTCTGGCCAACTGTCGTGGTCACTCATAGCATATCTCGTCGACGATCCTGAGCTCTGGCCAGCTGGTGTGCGTAACAATGACCACTTCTGGGTCTAAGTCTTCTATGTGGATTACCAATTTCACGATCCATCGGCTCATCGGCCCTGTCAGGTATGCTAACGGGGACGATACCGTTCTGGCACTTCTCTGGTCCTCTCTCGGTCAATCATCGTGACCACTCGTAAGAAGCTCGTCCCTGGCGTTGGCCTCTGGTTCTCTGAACGCACGAGACACATCTGTTCCTGGTTGCAAATATCATTGCAGCAGTGTCCTGGAAGAAATCTTGCTCAAGGTCTCTTCCAAGTCTCATCTCTGCTTAACTGTCCGGAAGTCATCGTCCTTTACCATACCTGCCTCTTGCTCCGGAGCAGCTGCATACTCATCGCGACTCCTTCTAGAAGGTATATCCAGTACTCTGCCTTGGCATGCGCATCGCATCTCTGATGTCGGCGGAGTGGAACGTCATCATATCCAGATTTTGTACGAACCTCTTACTCCACTTTTCTCTAATGTCGACTGCTTCGAACTCGTCTCGTCGTGGCTGCATGGACTGAGCTCCGATGGCTATTCTCGTATCTGGAGTCTCCCAAGAAATGCATATCACCACCTAACATCCGAATTAAGTCGAGCCATCCGATCGATTGGTCAAAACCTCATAATCCCCCAAGAGCTCAACATCTTGGGTACAGCATAATAGTATCGAGTACATACCACAGCATCGGTGGTCCTGCCGTAGAAGGGCAAACCCAAGCCTCACTAATGGCGCCGCAGAACTGCCGCAAATCCTAAGGTTCAAAGGCTTTCATACGGTCATTAAGTCGAGTTAGGGTTTCATTCTTCTAGAGGGACCATAGAATTGCCTGCATGTCTTTCCGAATACTTTAAACTTGGAATAATAGGTTCCTGACATTCGATCGTCTCTGTCGAGTCTCAACGTCTCCGCGTAAAGTCGTCTCTATCTGGAATCAATCTATCTGATGACCTCGCATCGGGGTAGCGAACAAACCACATGTCCTAGTCATTCATCCTCGGTGACTAGCGACCCACTATCATCTCTTAGTACGATCTCGTACTGCCATAGCTCCAATCATCTGGGGCGATATCTCATCATTCGCAGCAAGAACTCGCTCACTCGTCTGCATGCTGGACAGTGCCTCAATCATCATGAGTAAGCAATACACCAACGGTCATCAAAATCTGGCCGGCCTCTGTCAGTGGCTCAATCCTCTGGTGCTAATCTGCACATCCGAGTAATCTTATACGGCGATCCATCCACGCTCGTGGCGCAAAAACACAATAAAAAGACACATCTCCGCAATCGTGTGTCGCCAGAATCACGCCCCGGTCAGTCCTCGTTCATGACGAGCTCAGGCTGACCGCAACTCTAGCCATAGCTCTCCCTGCTCGTAATCGTGGCAGCAAAACCAAACCTGGTACCGATGAGGCTAGATCAGGAAGGAATACGATACTGAACAAAGAAATGTACATCATAAGGCTTCTTAAGTGGAGTGGCGTGTCGTAAATATGCCATGGAAAATACCAACGGTACGTCACTCTACTTTAGTCACCTATTCCATCAACCAAGGGTCATCCTACACTCCGAAGGTAAAACCTAACGCTCTGATACCAACTTTGTCACGGCCCGAAAGTACGGAACATGACCGGCACTTAGACTACGAATGTCTCGAGGCGTACGTACTCTAAGTAAGCCGAACCCAGAAATCCAAACCAAGAAAAGTAGTAGAGAGTAGGAAAACCATTATGAGTCAACCAGCTAGCAACATAATATACAACGCCTAAAGGCAAGGATCACAACAGAAAAGGAAACTCAACAGCAAGAAACCCAGAGAAATATAACGTGCGACTCTAAGGTCGAAAGAATAAACATCACTGGTCTCTATCTTAAATAAGTATATGTTTGGTTGATGGAACTTCTAGATACAACTGAAATATAATATACAATGTATAATGATGGGTCCGATACAAATAACCCACCTACTAGCAAGTCACCTAAAAGAAGTTGTGCCCGCAAAGCCGTAATGGAACCCGTACGGCAACACCTGCAAGAAACTGAGGCACAACGAGGGTGAGTTGCCAACTCGTGAGTAGAAAAAGATCTACGAACAGAAAATTGCATGTATGACGCAATCCTAGGTCATACGATCAAAATATATAATCCTCAAATATATATAACCAGCAATGTATAACAAGACCAGGGTAAATACCTAACCCAAGTGTAAACCCATGTGCCTGTTGTAGGGTTCCTAGGCACACTAGTGAGGTCTCCCAAGCCATCAACCATGACAATTTCAAAAATTATGGTGCCGAGAAACCCTAAACTACGGATCGATAACTAGATGTCTAGGCGAAAAAGAACTAGTTAACACTTAACTATTGGGAATACGGAAATACAACCTTTGTAGATCCGGTGCTCCACCTCCATAGCTCCGCAACGAAGTCGTCTCCGCTGTCCAAAACAAATCCGGGCTCTAGAGTCGGCTTCGTCGGAGAAAAAGTGAGCTAGGTCGTCGATGTCCATGCCGAAGATGATCTACGTCGAAGCATCGCTAGATCAAGCTCCACCTTCACCAAGCCCTAAAACTTGTGAAGGAAACACACTCTACTACTTGGCAAGAGGTAGAGGATGAAGAAATAGGAAGTGGGTAGACTTTAGAATTGGATTTCTCACTTGTTTGCTCAATTCACCATTGATGGAGGTGAAGCTTTTCTTCTTGAAGTCAAGGAAGAAGAAGAAGAAGCTTATCCAAGTTATGATAAGAATTATCAAAAGAAAAGAATAATCAATTATTATCATAACTTTAACTATACTTAGGTGTAGGGAATTAATCATGGTTTAGTGGAATGGTTAGGTTAAGCATGAGACAAATATGGTCACAAAGTCAAACATTCATGAATCTTCATGAAAAAAAACAAAGAAAGCCTCCATTTCTTCTCATGCTTAATATATTCCAAAAAGAATAAATATATATATATATATATATATGTATATATATATATATATAAATGAATAAGAAAACCAAAACCCTAATTATCCTCTTAACCATTGTTTAATTCTTTACACTTAACTAAAAAGTCATATATCAACAAACATGATACAAGCAAGTGCACAAAATCATATCGTATATGTAATGCGCACATCCGAGCGAGAAAATCCATTTTAAAGTGAACCGATACTAGTTAATGCAAAGTAATATATCAAATATACAATTATGCATTAAATCATTAAATCAACACTTGATTTAACGATCCGGTCATGTCGCACATAACCGACTGGTATCATCAGTAACAACTTATCGAATCAACACTTGATCCGATAACCCGGCTATATCGCATATAACCGATCAATGTCACATCGCGAGAATCGAATACAGTATCACATACTGGTATTATTCTCGGTCCCGCACATATCTCATATGCGCTCCTATTTCGTTTCGCTTGAGCCAGGAAACCTCTGTGTAGGACTCTAAAGACTCGTCAATACGCCGGTAGCAGATGATGATCATATCAAACACCCACAAGCCGCAAGCGGTCTGCTAAACGTAACGGCCACCCGGGTATTGAGCGATCTGAAGATCGACGAGCAAGCCCGCTCACACTCCAGTGAATCCGACCAGTAACACTATCGTACAGTCCGGTCTGATCGTCTGATATGTCGCATATCCCGCCTAGGGGTGGTATACGTCAGACCCCAATAGCTCAATAAGTCGTGTCGATATGAGGTCTATAACTGTTCGAGAAACTACTGGTAACACTTACCAGTAAATCTCAGCAACCCTGGCCAGGGATTTCCTGTTATAGCCAATCGAACACAGCGCAACATCAACCCCCTATACCGGGAGAGACGAATCCCCTCCTATCGCTCATTGCCTCCATGTGACTCAGGACTGTACCCAAAAACCACCGTTTTGCACGCCCTCTTAGACGTGGTAAGATGGAAATCAAAGCACAGTGGGAACCATACAAGACTCTATGACGATCTCGGGTCAACAGACTACTCTGTACCAGTGTCACCAGAGAACTGCCATCTGACGTGAGGTATAATACCATCTGGGAGTTCTCGGCGAGTCCGTCCAGTGTACCCAGTCTCTACTGAGCACCCGTATATCATCTCTGATGTCAAACACCAATGGATATGGGATCATCCATCGCCCATCTGTATGGGTCGAGAAGGTATACGCTAGTCTACTCTGGTATATCGATGCCCCGTCTCGATACACCCACGACTAGGGACTTTGAAGGATGTACTTATGGACTACCATGTCCCCACTAATATGATCCGCATCATAGTCCAGGTAGTCAAGCACACATCCTAAGGGCTTTACCAACATGTAACAGAGAGACAATCAGCATACACGTTAAGGTAAAGTTCAACCAGATAGCATACTATCATGTCGAGCAAGAAAGTCCTCCCTATATACGTCCCAGCATCCACTACTATATACATCCTATGTACAGTAATGGCCTCTAGGGCATACATATAACTAACAATCTCCCACTTGCACTAGGGCCATCTGTAGCAGTGGTTGTAGTATCTCATACTCAACCATCCCATAAAAGTCTCTCTCTGGGAACAGGCCTTTGTGAGTGGATCCGCTGTGTTGTCCTCTGAGTCTACTCTCCAAACCTCGATCTCCCTGGAGATCAACCATCTCCATGATCAAGTGATACTGCCATAGAATATGTCTGGATCACTGATGGGACCGGCGTTCCTTGGCATAAGCCACAACTCCATTGTCTCACAATGGTAGGAACATAGTTCATCTCATGAACCATTTTACACCCAGACAGCCTCTTTGGTAGCATCTTAAGTAGCGATGTATCCAGCCTTTATCGTCTAGTATGCCACGGTATCTAGCTTGGAACTCTTCCAACATACCGTCCCTTTACTGAGGGTAAAGGCAATGCCTGCGACTGACATTCAGTCGTCTTTATCACACTGGAACCCTTCCAGCGATTCTCCTCAGGATCGATTGACACCATCTCACTACATATAGTGAGTATCCTACCATCCATTTAGATCTATCTCATAGATCCAAAATCCAGGATTTAGTAGGTATCACTTTAATCCTATATGGAGAATCTTTGTGATAAGCGGAGATTGATCGAGCGTAGCATAAGAAACTCCTTTCTTATCAAGAGTATGTCATCCACGTACTCTACGAGGATCGTCACCATACGCCCTACTACCTTCTTGTTTATACAAGGTTTATCTACCATTTTGATGATGTCAACTTCTTTGACTGCTTCATCAAAACAGATGTTCCAACTCCGCGATGCCTGCTTTATCCTATAAAGCATCTTGCACACGTTTCCGTTGCTCCCACTGTCTACGAAGCCCTCTGGCTGTGTACTTATAGACGCTCTCTTCTAAATCATCATTTAGAAAAGCAGTCAAGACACCCAACCACCAGATATCGCAGTCATGGTATGTAGCCGTGGCAAGTAGGATCTGGATGGACTTAAGCATAGCTACTTGAAAAGGTTTCATCATTATCCGTACCTGGTCAATGATGCAAACTTTTAACAAGTCTAGCTTTGAAAGTCTCAACTTTTCCATCTACACCAAGTAATCTTCTCAAGATATACTTGCTCCTGATGGGGATTTAACCCTTCAGATATAGCAACCAAAGTCCATACTTTGTTGGTGTATAAGGATTCCATCTCAGATCGCTAAGCATCCAGCCATTCTTACAGAGTCTTACTCCTGATGGCCAGCTCGAAGCTAGTTGGGTCATCATCTCATGATGCAATCCTCGCTCCCACTGTCATAGAGAAACCGAAGTATCTCTCAGGTGGGTGAGGAACCCTACTAGATCGGTGGAGAGGCTGAGGTTCGTTGGAATCTACTGAATCCTTTGGTTCTATCAAATCATCTGCTGTAGATTGTATAGCTGGAACCTTTCCAGTTCTACATTACAGGCCTTGCCTCGAGCTTGTCCGGATTTTGCTTTTAGACATAGGCCGGGCAACCCCAAATCTTAACTAACTTAAGATATGGGCTCTTCCCTTTCCATATCACATATGAAGTGGTAGGCAACTGATTTGATTCGAACCCTATTCAATAGGTATGCAGCTTCTCAAGCGCATAACTCCCAAAAGGAAAAAGGTAACTCAGTATTACTCATCATAGAGCACACCTTATCACATAGGGTGTAATTGCTCCACCCCGATATACCATCGTGCTATGGTGTATACGGAGGAGTAATGCTGAGAGAGAATCTCATTCTCCTTTAGAATAGTCCAGGATTTCCGTGCTCAAGTATTCTCCTCCTTGATCTCATCAAAGGACATAATACTTATACCCTTATTGGTTCTCTACTTCCAACTTATATTCTATGAATATCTCAAAAGGTTCGGACTTGTGTTTCAACAGGAACATATGTCTGAATCTTGAGAGATTATCAGAGAATGTAATGAAGTACAAAGAACCAGTCTTGGCATGTGTAGACAGGGGACCTACATACATCAACATGTATCATCCCAAGAGTTTACTAACTCTTTCTCTGTTTCTTAGTAAACAGGGCTATGGTCATCTTATCTTTGTGACATGATTGGCGAGTTGCACAAGATGTAAATTCAAACTGATTTAAATATACATCTAAATGTAACTTCAGCCAGTCGGGTCGCATTGATCTGACCTAGTCTACAATACCTCAAGAAGAATCCGTTCATTTCTGAACTCTTCCTCTTGTGTGTGTTCTGAATACTAAGAACTGTTGTTTGATTTAGAACGTCAATGCTTTTAGATAACGTGCCTGAACTGATCAACTTTTGATATAGGAAATGTTCAAAACATTATCCAACTATACAAAATTTTATCATTTCTTTACTATTAAAGAGAGTGATATGATTTTGTATATCAGGTTCGGTATCTAATAACATTCGTTCAGAATCAATGTATTTGGAATACAGGGTGACAGTGACCAACAGACTTGGCTGCAACACTTGCCCCGTTTTCTGCCTCATGAAACTTATCACCCGTTCTCAGTTCTCTACCTTTCTGTAGCCCTATGTATCAGATTACATATCTGGGATCCTGATCTGGTATCACATACCCAGGACGTAAAGGACACTGAGAAACAGTTCTGTATAATGAACACACCCGAAGATGATGCATCAGCATGCACTCTCTTCGTTTGGGCGGCACGGGAATTCTGGTAATCCCCAATTTCCTGCTCTGTCTTATAACAATTATAAGTTGGAGCGGGACCAACGTTCCCCAGCTCAGTATAACAAGCGGGTTCGGTCAATAATCCGTATTATTATCTTGATTAAGGCGTGATATGGTCGCTACCAGGAGAGAGAGAGAAGAAAACACTCAGCGTGCGCTCTTGCAAGAATAGATTGGTTATTATTTTATCTAATCAGGATGGCTCCCACTGCTTTTTATCAAATCTTCCTTCAAACCCTAAAAGGAAAGACTAGCCGGGATTAATTACACACTACAACTTCGCCAATCTTTCAGCCAAGCCAGTGTCGGTACTTTGAGGGAGGTCCCCCGTGCTTTCGCACGAACCTAATTAATGTAAACCTCGTTTTCCCAGAGGCGTAACCTCGTTGACACCTTTCTAGACACCTACTTGATCGGCTAATTGTAATGTATAAAACTCTCCCAGGAGTAACACTTACTCGCAGCGGGTATCGGGATCCAACTATCTCATAGAAGGTATGCAATCTCATTGCAAATCTCAACACTTGAAATTCCCGATAATATTTTGCCCCTAACCTCCTATGACCTTGACAAAGGCCAACAAACCATAGGACGCTAGTCAAGTTCAACCCGTCATTTCCTGATTGAATTAAACCCACCCGCACGGCCCTTGACAAAGGCCAACAAGGTCGCACGACTACTCTAACTCAATCTGCATCATATGCATAAGCAGATAAGCACCAGTTAGCTACCGCACACTGCGCCTTGACAAAGGCCAACAAACGCAGCACGAATACTAACTACTACTTATCTGAAATGACGGAGGGCTACGACAGGTTTTTTCTGAAAACCTATTGCGTAATGAACTTGATATCGTTGTAGAATCAAATGATTTTAAAATGGAGTGCTTTTGAGGCTTTTCTAGTTTTGCTAAAGGAGTCACTCCCGGTGAAGGGATCGTCGGTCCTTTCCTCGTCGAATGAGGTGCGGGATATATCATATATATCACTGTGCAAAGCAAAAACACTTAAAAGCAATCAGAAGACAAACCGAATTTGTAGCATCTGCCAGTTATTGCTAAAGGAGTCACTCCCGGTGAAGGGATCTCGGTCCTTTCCTCATCGAATAAGGTGCAGGATATATCACATATACCGCTGTGCAAAGCAAGAACTGTAGCTACCTGTTTTATTTTGAAATTCGATTCTACAACATCTTAGGTTTCTTTTATTTTCATTAATCACATTAATGAAGTCCCATCATTTAAGTACCTAAACATCACAGATAGATATGACGTACACTTATGCCATCCGCATTCGCCTCGATGTCCCCTCGTGCACCGTTAGGTTAGGTAACTAACGACAGAGCGGGGCAGGGCTAGTGCGGGTGTAAAACATAAGTAACGTCTATATAATATATCATATATACTATATACTGTATCTATCACAGAACATCACATGATCACATCACAGATATCGCAGCAGAAGAATCATATGAAATATTGGATATACTAGGACGTCCGTGTTTTCAATACGAGCCAGTATAAAACACGGATTCCACGGTCGTGATGAATAGCCAAACCCACACCCCAAGACCCCTACGAGAGCGGCAAGCAACCCTACCAATTCTGAAATTAGGAGACCCGGACTCGACTCCTCGAGTTGGTCTCCCACTGGACTCCAGAACCCGGTTACTTGTGCCCTCCTCCTTGGGTCTATCCTAGTGCGGAAAAGTAAATAATATACAAACGGTGACAACTTCCGCAACCTGGAAGCGCCCCAATAAAAGAATATTACATACAAGTTTTTACATGAATGAAAATGAAAAACACTCATCTCACATAAAAACCTCCGGCTATTCAAACACGACGATCCAATATAACATATCCAGCAACACATAACATCACATGTCATCAACGTAAGTAAATATGCGCATTGCAATTGTCGTTGACATATAGCAACGAAACCGGCGATATCACATATTACACTTACGGTCACAGAAAAGAAAGTGTAAAACTACAACAGTTGGAATCCGCAACCACCTCAGACATCTAATGCCTGACCAAATGAATTACTTAGACATCGCATGCCTAACAATTATAAACCCCGCATTTTAGTCTCAAAATCGAAAACTCTTTTCAATATCGAGTCGGGCAATTCAACAAGATTCCCGACATCCTGATCGAATGCTCGTCGCAAACTTCAATAGACGGCCGCACCCCCGATACCGTCGACGAAGTGCACCAAGGCAAAACACCGCTACCGCGAGCACACGAACGGATGCTTTCGGCGACGGGGTTCTCCTACAGTCACTTGGTCGGGGCAATGGGGTAAGGCTGTCTATTAAGTTTACCCGGCGAGTATCCGCGTACGCTACGTGATTGCGACGGACTTTTGATCACATCAAAATTCCGTGGCAACCGATCAAGTGAGACTAAATTGCTAGATTTACAACATTCATTTAGTTATTACATAACTGTTTGTGAATTCCAATTATTGTATCACATTCCAGATAAATAGAAAATGTTAAACTTTCCGATCGAACAATCGAACACCCAAGTTTTCCCGATACAGATCAACACATGAAATAAGTCTAATAACATTCAGTTCGTACCTTAGTACCGACGGTCCAGCCGTAGAAGGGTCAAGCCAACGCCTCACATGTGGCACGCCGTACTGCCCCAAACCCGAAGGTTCAAAGGGCAGTTCAAGACGGTCACATAATCGAGTTAAGGTTTGTTGTCTTCTAGAGGGTCCATCGTGTTACTTGCACTACTTAGAACGTCGTTAAACTACGGAAAAATCCAACACTTGGAAATTTCCCGACAGGGGAAAAGTTGGGTATTTATATCCGGTCGAACTTTTTAACATATTCTAAAATTTATCCGGAAAGCCAAACAGACAAAATTTGATACTCCGATCGAAACACCGAATCCCCAAAATAATCCCAGAAAATACAACTCTGGAATTAATTTTAAAAATACCCAGAAAATCCAGCATCAGACAAAATGAATTACTGTACAAAAAGTAGATGATGACGTCACATTATTACCGCTTATCCGCCGCATAGTCCAAGCTTATGCCGCGGATCCGCGCAAAGATGTACTGTTCATCAGAAAATTTTTGTGCCGAAATTCTTATATTTCTCTGCTGGTTTTTCTACATATTTTTAATTTGAAAAAATCCACGTTTTCTGAAATCGTCCAGAGAGCATATTTTGGGGTCGTGTTTTGGTTCGATCGGACTTCAAAATCCGTCTAGACTTCGCCTAAGGCTCTAGCTAGGCTCTGATACCACTGTAGGGTTCCTAGGCACACTAGTGAGGTCTCCCAAGCCATCAACCATGACAATTTCAAAAATTATGGTGCCGAGAAACCCTAAACTACGGATCGATAACTAGATGTCTAGGCGAAAAAGAACTAGTTAACACTTAACTATTGGGAATACGGAAATACAACCTTTGTAGATCCGGTGCTCCACCTCCATAGCTCCGCAACGAAGTCGTATCCGCTGTCCAAAACAAATCCGGGCTCTAGAGTCGGCTTCGTCGGAGAAAAAGTGAGCTAGGTCGTCGATGTCCATGCCGAAGATGATCTACGTCGAAGCATCGCTAGATCAAGCTCCACCTTCACCAAGCCCTAAAACTTGTGAAGAAAACACACTCTACTACTTGGCAAGAGGTAGAGGATGAAGAAATAGGAAGTGGGTAGACTTTAGAATTGGATTTCTCACTTGTTTGCTCAATTCACCATTGATGGAGGTGAAGCTTTTCTTCTTGAAGTCAAGGAAGAAGAAGAAGAAGCTTATCCAAGTTATGATAAGAATTATCAAAAGAAAAGAATAATCAATTATTATCATAACTTTAACTATACTTAGGTGTAGGGAATTAATCATGGTTTAGTGGAATGGTTAGGTTAAGCATGAGACAAATATGGTCACAAAGTCAAACATTCATGAATCTTCATGAAAAAAAACAAAGAAAGCCTCCATTTCTTCTCATGCTTAATATATTCCAAAAAGAATAAATATATATATATATATATATGTATATATATATATATATATAAATGAATAAGAAAACCAAAACCCTAATTATCCACTTAACCATTGTTTAATTCTTTACACTTAACTAAAAAGTCATATATCAACAAACATGATACAAGCAAGTGCACAAAATCATATCGCATATGTAATGCGCACATCCGAGCGAGAAAATCCATTTTAAAGTGAACCGATACTAGTTAATGCAAAGTAATATATCAAATATACAATTATGTATTAAATCATTAAATCAACACTTGATTTAACGATCCGGTCATGTCGCACATAACCGACTGGTATCATCAGTAACAACTTATCGAATCAACACTTGATCCGATAACCCGGCTATATCGCATATAACCGATCAATGTCACATCGCGAGAATCGAATACAGTATCACATACTGGTATTATTCTCGGTCCCGCACATATCTCATATGCGCTCCTATTTCGTTTCGCTTGAGCCAGGAAACCTCTGTGTAGGACTCTAAAGACTCGTCAATACGCCGGCAGCAGATGATGATCATATCAAACACCCACAAGCCGCAAGCGGTCTGCTAAACGTAACGGCCACCCGGGTATTGAGCGATCTGAAGATCGACGAGCAAGCCCGCTCACACTCCAGTGAATCCGACCAGTAACACTACCGTACAGTCCGGTCTGATCGTCTGATATGTCGCATATCCCGCCTAGGGGTGGTATACGTCAGACCCCAATAGCTCAATAAGTCGTGTCGGTATGAGGTCTATAACTGTTCGAGAAACTACTGGTAACACTTACCAGTAAATCTCAGCAACCCTGGCCAGGGATTTCCTGTTATAGCCAATCGAACACAGCGCAACATCAACCCCCTATACCAGGAGAGACGAATCCCCTCCTATCGCTCATTGCCTCCATGTGACTCGGGACTGTACCCAAAAACCACCGTTTTGCACGCCCTCTTGGACGTGGTAAGATGGAAATCAAAGCACAGTGGGAACCACACAAGACTCTATAACGATCTCGGGTCAACAGACTACTCTGTACCAGTGTCACCAGAGAACTGCCATCTGACGTGAGGTATAATATCATCTGGGAGTTCTCGGCGAGTCCGTCCAGTGTACCCAGTCTCTACTGAGCACCCGTATATCATCTCTGATGTCAAACACCAATAGATATGGGATCATCCATCGCCCATCTGTATGGGTCGAGAAGGTATATGCTAGTCTACTCTGGTATATCGATGCCCCGTCTCGATACACCCACGACTAGGGACTTTGAAGGATGTACTTATGGACTACCATGTCCCCACTAGTATGATCCGCATCATAGTCCAGATAGTCAAGCACACATCCTAAGGGCTTTACCAACATGTAACAGAGAGACAATCAGCATACACGTTAAGGTAAAGTTCAACCAGATAGCATACTATCATGTCGAGCAAGAAAGTCCTCCCTATATACGTCCCAGCATCCACTACTATATACATCCTATGTACAGTAATGGCCTCTAGGGCATACATATAACTAACACATGTGTCAGTGCATCAGGTGGCAATATATCATATGCATGATGTATGAATGCATGAAACAGAATGCATGTACTGAAGAAAACTACTTTCATAAATTTATGAGATTTCTGTATTTTAAAATGAGGTATCATAATGAAATCGGCATAAAACAGTGCCTAGCATCGGCACAAAACATAATCTCAATATCTCGATATCTCTGAATCACAATCTCTGTACCTCAATATCTCAAATCTCAATATCTCAATCATAAATCCACGGCGCCGTCAATCCAGATCGGCCCCTACCATCCATCTCATGGCTACGACGGTATCCTCCGGATATCCGACGTGTCGGGTAAAATCACCGGTCGGTCGTGCTCCCCTGCCAGGCTCAACGCCATCATCTGCGATCATCTTGCCCCGGGGTACCGCACCGGGCCCACCATGTACCCGAAACGGTTCCTCCACTCCTCGAATCGGGTCTCGAAATCCATCAGCAAACTCATGGTGGACGACTCATACATCATGGGAAAACCGCACCTTTTTATTTAAAAAGAGAGAAAGCAGTTTATATAAGTTTTGCGGTTTTCCCCCAAATCCAGAAAACATCATGGAAATCCGAATCATCAATAGCATGTAAAACCATGAATATAAGCATGAGAATCCATGAATGCGGCATATAATGAACAACAGTATGCATGGAGTGACAAGTAATAACTACAATGTCAAGCTGGTATATAAGGCAAGCATACTAATATCATGTCACTACTAGCTAACAACCTAAATCAAGTAATAGTATTTTCTAAGTGTTCGTGACATGGCAATTACCGATGAAGATGTGTGTGAGCCGGCAAATAAGTGTACGTGGTACATACGCATCATCGGTAATGGTGCTGGTGTCCTAATAGCATGATATCAATAATGGAATATAAATCACAACAGTATGCGATGCAGAGCGACAATAATAATATGCGGGAGCTGGATGCTAAACACAATGATAGCTAAATTGCATCTAATGTCATAAGAGTCATATATCTACACCGTCTATAGGGCTGATCTAATAGGCTAACTGCAGGTAAGGGAAACCACCTAACCTCTGAGTCGATAAGTATATATATATAGTCGGTGATCCCGCCTCGATAATATCACATCCGATAACATATCTCTATAATCAGTTATTCCCAAATCAAGAGTGCGGATCAAACATCAATTTATAGCTCGTACGTAAATCTGTCGTACGGCATCCCCAAATCTGGGTCCGGATCAATATCACATTCGTCATATCATTCATCTAGTATTCTTTTTATCAAGATCATTATCAGGGGTACTGACCTATGTCTAGTACAATGCTGATATCATCACTATAATCAAGATCTGACTACTGATCGACAGTCTAGTATAAATCGGTATTATCATCAAATGTCATCAATGTAATCATAATCCGGCTTCCGATTGACAGCCTCTAGCAAAAACGATATCATCAGCATATATCATCTTAAGGAGTAAACAACGCCCAAGGCGGCCCATCATAAATATCTTGTCACTATTATATCATATCATATCATATCTCGTATCATAATCACATGTCGATCATTATATATAGGTCACAATTCCTATGGCATCATTATTCCCCAAAATCCTCTAAAGTATCAAGACGTAACTCAATTATGTATTTTATCATATCACCGATATCATAGCCTCAGATCAAACTCATCGACTCATCTCAATCCCATGTATCATCCTTAAATCCGTATGTGAACACGTGGTCCCATACCCATGTGTACACATATCTATATAGAATCCCGTTTATGCACATATGAAGTAAGGATGTATGCAAGTATGTATGTGTGGGAGTGTGTATGTGTAGTGCACCCACTATTCTAGGTTTTCGCGACACTAAATCATCCAACACACTAATGTCCATCCTAAATATCACCATTTATCCCAAATAACATATAATAATTATAGGTGTGTATACGCATCCGTATACATCACCACGGACTGCGGGGGTGCTATACGCCATCCACCCGACTTCTCCCCATAGATATAAATCTACTCACCTTTCTTTAAGCGTGCCGGTGCCGATGTCGCCGTTTGCATCTCCAACGCTCCGACGCCACGTGGGGTACCTACAAGGATATCACACGCTAAAACACATGAAAACCATGTCGGAAACCAAAATGGTGCACGCTACTCCCATAGGTAAAAACCTACGGCCTCGCGTGCAAACACAGCCAATATCCGCTGTCGTTGACGTCCAAACGCCACCCGACAGAAACGAATCATCGAATACCAAAAACCCATGTTAAACAAGTCGTAAATCATACGCCAACTCATGAAAATAAACCCAGATTTTACCCTAACTGGAAACAGTCAAAACTAGACATACAGGGGGTCAAGTTTACATGAAATAGAGCTGTGCATGCAAAATGAGACAGTTCCACCCTGGTCTAGCCGCAAATTGCGGGCAGAAGGAATTAAATGGCGGCCCAAAAATGGTGGTTGGGGCTAGAGTTTTGGGTGTTGGTTCCTATCTACCTGCACGTCTCACTGCCAAGTCAATTTTATTTTAGGAGGTCCAGGTTGATAGCAGATTCCAGAGAGGTTGCAAAATCGACAAAAACGCTAATTTACACTGATTCTAAACATTCAGGTGTGACACTGGAATCTGGGGTAATCTTTGTTATAATGGTCTCAAATACACTTAATAAGGTTACCATAACAATCAAAACCAACACTTGGTCAAGTCTCACTCAAGTTTGCCTAAACTAGCACTAAATCACAGATATAACAGTAAACTTCAGCTAACTAACCATAACTTGACAAAAAGGAGTTGGGCTGCAAGATATACCTTAAGAGTGTCCTAGGATGTAGGAGAAGGGAAGGATGAAAGAAGGAGGAGGGGTGGTTGCTGCTGAAGTACTGCTGTGTTGCTGCAGTTGCTGATGCTGATGCTGTCTTTAACAGCAGTTTTGTTACTGATGCTGTGGTTTTGGTTGTGACTGGTGTTTAGGATTTGTTTGAGTTTGCTGTAGTTGCAGCAGCAGTGGCTGTTGGTGTGGCTTTGTAGTGAAATGTGAAAGTATTTGCTGAAGCTAGGGGTTTCTTGTTGCTGTTGCAGGTCAGGTTTCTGCTGCTGTAGTTATTTTTATTTGTGTTGTTGCTGTTGCAGCGGCAACCGCTGTTGTTTTGATGAGTGAAGTGTTGGGTGAGAGGTTTGTTGTTTTTGTGGTGGAGGATGAGAGTGGGAGAGTGGTGTTGTGTTGTTTGAATGATGTTGCTGCGGCTGAAGCAGAACTTGAGGCTGAAGTGCTGATGATGCTACTGCTGCTGCAGCTGAAGTGTTGGGGTGGCTGATGTGAGGGATTTGGGGCTGATGTGTTGATATGGGGGATGATGTGAGTGTGTAGGTATTGGGCTAAGGGGGTTAGGAGCTGGTGTAGCTGGTGTTGCAGCTTGTAGCAGCAGCTAGGGTGGCTGGTGTGTGGGTGTAGGGTGCTGATGTGCTGGGCTGCTCTTGCTGCTGATGTATGATTGGGGCTGAAGTTGGGGCTGGTGGGTGTGCTGATGTCTGAACTTGGAGGCATTATCATTTGAAAGGGAGTGAAAGAACACAAGGAATAATGAAATGGGATGGATCATGGCACACTCTAGCCATCTCTCTCTCTCTCACTCAAGTGCTAGCTTACACAAGCCACAAAGCCATCATGGCTCACCCTCTCCTACACAAGTCAACCCTAACCAAGCTAAAACCCTTAATTAACCCAACTAACCTAACCAATTAGTTCACCCATCATGGTTGGCTAAACAAGGCAACCCTAGACTTAACCCAAGTTAACGTGCACAAGTGTGTGCAGTCCAGATAAAATTCCGATAAAATTTCTTTAAAACCAAATAAAATATTTAAAAGCCATTTTGGTAAACATTTTACCAAAAACCCCCACATTAACACACAATTACCACTAAACACAAACTCAGGTGTTACAGTCTTCCCCCTTAAGAAAATTCGTCCCCGAATTTTAAAATATAAAGCAATGCATACCTTCAAAAAGATGAGGGAACTTCTCCCACATCTCGCCCTTAGCCTCCCAAGCGACCTCTTCACCATTCGGCTGCGCCAAAGCACCCTTACTGATGGCAAGGCCTTCGATCTAAGTTTCTTCACTTGTCGGTCCAATATCACGACTGGCTGCTCGGTGAATGTATGATTGCGCTCGGCTAAATGGTCTGATGCTGAATCATGAGCGAAGGGTCATGTAGGTATCTGCGAAGCATCGACACATGGAATACGGGGTGAACATTTCGGAAGTTGGGTGGAAGAGCTAAACGATATGCTACTGTGCCCATACGCTCGAGGATCTCAAAGGGACCTATGAATCTGGGGCTATGCTTCCCCCTTCCGTCCACACCTCATCACTCCCTTCATCGGAGAGACCCTCAGACAAAAAAAACGTCATCACCACAGCGAACTTTAATCTGCGGCGGCGCCTGACAGCATACGATCTCTGCTTGCTCTGAGCTGTCCTCATCCTGTCTCGAATCAACTGTACTTTACCGGTCGTCTCCTGTATGAACTGCGGCCCGAAAATACTGCTCTCGCTCAGCTCTGTCCAACAGACGGGCGATCTACATCTCCTCCCATACAAAGCCTCGAAAGGTGCTATCTGAATGGTCTGCTCTGCCAGGCCGGCGGTCTGCGGACGCAATTCTGTGCTGAAACTCAAGCGTGTGCCCAATGCTTCCTGAAGTCTCTGCCATAGTCGGCCGGTAAGCTGGGTGCCTCTGTCGGACACGATACACGTCGGGACTCCATGCAGTCGTAGAATCTCGTCGATGTAAGTCTGGGCGTACTGAGCAAATCCGAAAGTCATCTTCACTGGCAGGAAATGAGCCGCTTTCGTCAAACGATCCACGATCACCCAAATGGAGTCATACCCTCGCCTAGTCCTGGTAGACCACAACGAAATCCATCGAAATCTGTTCCCATTTCCACTCCGGAATGGGTAACGGCTGTAGCTCACCTACTGGTCTCTGGTGCTCGACCTTAACTTGCTGACAAGTCAGGCATCTCGACACGAAATCTGCGATGTCCCTCTTCATTCCGTCTCACCAGTAACCATTTCTCATATCATGGTACATCTTGGTGGCACCCGGATGAACACTGTACACCGATCGATGTGCCTCCACAAAAATCTCACGCCGCGGTCCCTCGACATCTGGTACGCACAGTCTAGTCCATAATTACCGTATCCCCTGATCATCAAATTAGTCATGCGAATAGATCGCCCAAAACATCGAAATCAAATATGGCGGAATAGTCCCGCTCAAGCGCATCCTCCAAGAATCTCTGGCCAACTGTCGTGGTCACTCATAGCATATCTCGTCGACGATCCTGAACTCTGGCCTGCTGGTGTGCGTAATAATGACCACTCCTGGGTCTAAATCTTCTATGTGGATTACCAATTTCACGATCCATCGGCTCATCGGCCCTGTCAGGTGTGCTAACGGGGACGATTCTGTTCTGGCACTTCTCTGGTCCTCTCTCGGTCAATCATCGTGACCACTCATAAGAAGCATGTCACTGGCGTCGGCCTCTGGTTCGCTGAACGCATGAGACACATCTGTTCCTGGTTGCAAATATCATTGCAGCAGTGTCCTGGAAGGAATCCTGCTCAAGGTCTCTTCCAAGTCTCATCTCTGCTTAACTGTCCGGAAGTCATCGTCCTTTACCATACCTGCCTCTTGCTCCGGAGCGGCTGCATACTCATCGCGACTCCTTCTAGAAGATATATCCAGTACTCTGCCTTGGCATGCGCATCGCATCTCTGATGTCGGCGGAGTGGAACGTCATCATATCCAGATTTTGTACGAACCTCTTACTCCACTTTTCTCTAATGTCGACTGCTTCGGACTCATCTCGTCGTGGCTGCATGGACTGAGCTCCGATGGCTATCCTCATATCTGGAGTCTCCCAAGAAATACATATCACCACCTAACATCCGAATTAAGTCGAGCCATCCGATCGATTGGTCAAAACCTCATAATCCCCCAAGAGCTCAACATCTTGGGTACAACATAATAGTATCGAGTACATACCACAGCATCGGTGGTCCAGCCGTAGAAGGGCAAACCCAAGCCTCACTAATGGCGCCGCAGAACTGCCGCAAATCCTAAGGTTTAAAGGCTTTCATACGGTCATTAAGTCGAGTTAGGGTTTCATTCTTCTAGAGGGACCATAGAATTGCCTGCATGTCTTTCCGAATACTTTAAACTTGGAATAATAGGTTCCTGACATTCGATCGTCTCTGTCGACTCTCAACGTCTCCGCGTGAAGTCGTCTCTAGCTGGAATCAATCTATCTGATGACCTCGCATCGGGGTAGCGAACAAACCACATGTCCTAGTCATTCATCCTCGGTGACTAGCGACCTACAATCATCTCTTAGTACGATCTCGTACTGCCATAGCTCCAATCATCTGGGGTGATATCTCATCATTCGCAGCAAGAACTGGCTCACTCGTCTGCACGCTGGACAGTGCCTCAATCATCATGAGTAAGCAATACACCAACGGTCATCAAAATCTGGCCGGCCTCTGTCAGTGGCTCAATCCTATGGTGCTAATCTGCACATCCGAGTAATCTTATACGGCAATCCATCCACGCTCGTGGCGTAAAAACACAATAAAAAGACACATCTCCGCAATCGTGTGTCGCCGGAATCACGCCCCGGTCAGTCCTCGTTCGTGACGAGCTCAGGCTGACCGCAACTCTAGCCGTAGCTCTCCCTGTCCGTAATCGTGGCAGCAAAACCAAAACTGGTACTGATGAGGCTAGATCAGGAAGGAATACGATACTGAAAAAAGAAATGTACATCCTAAGGCTTCTTAAGTGGAGTGGCGTGTCGTAAATATGCTGCGGAACATACCAACGGTACGTCACTCTACTTTAGTCACCTATTCCATCAACCAAGGGTCATCCTACACTCCGAAGGTAAAACCTAACGCTCTGATACCAACTTTGTCACGACCCGAAAGTACGGAACATGACCGGCACTTAGACTACGAACGTCTCGAGGCGTACGTACTTTAAGTAAGCCGAACCCAGAAATCCAAACCAAGAAAAGTAGAAGAGAGTAGGAAAACCATTATGAGTCAACCAGCTAGCAACATAATATACAACGCCTAAAGGCGAGGATCACAACAGAAAAGGAAACTCAACAGCAAGAAACCCAGAGAAATATAACGTGCGACTCTAAGGTCGAAAGAATAAACATCACTGGTCTCTATCTCAAATAAGTATATGTTTGGTTGATGGAACTTCTAGATACAACTGAAATATAATATACAATGTATAATGATGGGTCCGATACAAATAACCCACCAACTAGCAAGTCACCTGAAAGAAGTTGTGCCCGCAAAGCCGTAATAGAACCCGTACGGCAACACCTGCAAGAAACTGGGGCACAACGGGGGTGAGTTGCCAACTCGTGAGTAGAAAAAGATCTACGAACAGAAAATCGCATGTATGACGCAATCCTAGATCATACGATCAAAATATATAATCCTCAAATATATATACCCAGCAATCTATAACAAGACTAGTAAATACCTAACCCAAGTGTAAACCAATGTGCCTGTGTCAGTGCAACAGGTGGCAATATATCATATGCATGATGTATGAATGCATGAAACAGAATGCATGTACTGAAGAAAACTGCTTTCATAAATTTGTGAGATTTCTATATTTTAAAATGAGGTATCATAATGAAATCGGCATAAAACAGTGCCTAGTATCGGCACAAAACATAATCTCAATATCTTGATATCTCTGAATCACAATCTCTGTACCTCAATATCTCAAATCTCAATATCTCAATCATAAATCCACGGCGCCGTTAATCCAGATCGGCCCCTACCATCCATCTCATGACTACGACGGTATCCTCCGGATATCCGACGTGTCGGGTAAAATCACCGGTCGGTCGTGCTCCCCTGCCAGGCTCAACGCCATCATCTGCGATCCTCTTGGCCCGGGGTACCGCACCGGGCCCACCATGTACCTGAAACGGTTCCTCCACTCCTCGAATCGGGTCTCGAAATCCATCAGCAAACTCATGGTGGACGACTCATACATCATGGGAAAACCGCACCTTTTTATTTAAAAAGAGAGAAAGTAGTTTATATAAGTTTTGCGGTTTTCCCCCAAATCCAGAAAACATCATGGAAATCCGAATCATCAATAGCATGTAAAACCATGAATATAAGCATGAGAATCCATGAATGCGGCATATAATGAACAACAGTATGCATGAAGTGACATGTAATAACTACAATGTGAAGCTGGCATATAAGGCAAGCATACTAATATCATGTCACTACTAGCTAACAAGATAAATCAAGTAATAGTATTTTCTAAGTGTTCGTGACATGGCAATTACCGATGAAGATGTGTGTGAGCCGGCAAATAAGTGTGCGTGGTACATACGCATCATCGGTAATGGTGCTGGTGTCCTAACAGCATGATATCAATAATGGAATATAAATCACAACAGTATGCGATGCAGAGCGACAATAATAATATGCGGGAGCTGGATGCTAAACACAATGATAGCTAAATTGCATCTAATGTCATAAGAGTCATATAGCTACACCGTCTATAGGGCTGATCTAATAGGCTAACTGCAGGTAAGGGAAACCACCTAACCTCTGAGTCGATAAGTATATATATATATAGTCGGTGATCCCGCCTCGATAATATCACATCCGATAACATATCTCTATAATCAGTTATTCCCAAATCAAGAGTGCGGATCAAACATCAATTTATAGCTCGTACGTAAATCTGTCGTACGGCATCCCCAAATCTGGGTACGGGTCAATATCACATTCGTCATATCATTCATCTAGTATTCTCTTTATCAAGATCATTATCAGGGGTACTGACCTATGTCTAGGACAATGCTAATATCATCACTATAATCAAGATCTGACTATTGATCGACAGTCTAGTATAAATCGGTATTATCATCATATGTCATCAATGTAATCATAATCCGGCTTCCGATTGACAGCCTCTAGCAAAAACGATATCATCAGCATATATCATCTTAAGGAGTAAACAATGCCCAAGGCGGCCTATCATAAATATCTTGTCACTATTATATCATATCATATCATAATCACATGTCGATCATTATATATAGGTTACAATTCCTATGGCATCATTATTCCCCAAAATCCTCTAAAGCATCAAGACGTATCTCAATTATGCATTTTATCATATCACCGATATCATAGCCTCAGATCAAACTCATCGACTCATCTCAATCCCATGTATCATCCTCAAATCCGTATGTGAACACGTGGTCCCATACCCATGTGTACACATATCTATATAGAATCCCGTCTATGCACATATGAAGTAAGGATGTATGAAAGTATGTATGTGTGGGAGTGTGTATGTATAGTGCACCCACTATTCTAGGTTTTCGCGACACTAAATCATCCAACACACTAATGTCCATCCTAAATATCACCATTTATCCCAAATAACATATAATAATTATAGGTGTGTATACGCATCCGTATACATCACCACGGACTGCGGGGGTGCTATACGCCATCCACCCGACTTCTCCCCGTAGATATAAATCTACTCACCTTTCTTTAAGCGTGTCGGTGCCGATGTCGCCGTTTGCATCTCCAACGCTCCGACGCCACGTGGAGTACCTACAAGGATATCACACGCTAAAACACATGAAAACCATGTCGGAAACCTACAGCCTCGCATGCAAACACAGCCAATATCCGCTGTCGTTGACGTCCAAACGCCACCCGACAGAAACGAATCATCGAATACCAAAAACCCATGTTAAACAAGTCGTAAATCATACGCCAACTCATGAAAATAAACCCAGATTTTACCCTAACTGGAAACAGTCAAAACTAGACATACAGGGGGTCAAGTTTACATGAAATAGAGCTGTGCACGCAAAACGAGACAGTTCCACCCAGGTCTGGCCGCAAATTGCAGCCAGAAGGAATTAAATGGCGGCCCAAAAATGGTGGTTGGGGCTAGGGTTTTGGATGTTGGTTCCTCTCTACCTGCACATCTCACTGCCAAGTCAATTTTATTTTAGGAGGTCCAGGTTGATAGCAGATTCCAGAGAGGTTGCAAAATCGACAAAAACGCTAATTTACACCGATTCTAAACTTTCAGGTGTGACACTGGAATCTGGGGTAATCTTGGTTACAATGGTCTCAAATACACCTAATAAGGTTACCCTAACAATCAAAACCAACACTTGGTCAAGTCTCACTCAAGTTTGCCTAAACTAGCACTAAATCACAGATATAATAGTAAACTTCAGCTAACTAACCATAACTTGACAAAAAGGAGTTGGGCTGCAAGATTATACCTCAAGAGTGTCCTAGGATGTAGGAGAAGGGAAGGATGAAGGAAGGAGGAGGGGTGGTTGCTGCTGAAGTACTGCTGTGTTGCTGCAGTTGCTGATGCTGATGCTGTCTTTAACAGCAGTTTTGTTACTGATGCTGTGGTTTTGGTTGTGGATGGTGTTTAGGATTTTTTTGTGTTTGCTGTAGTTGCAGTAGCAGTGGCTGTTGGTGTGGCTTTGTGGTGAAATGTGAAAGTATTTGCTGAAGCTAGGGGTTTCTTGTTGCTGTTGCAGGTCAGGTTGCTGCTGCTGTAGTTATTTTTGTGTGTGTTGTTGCTGTTGCAGCAGCAACTGCTGTTGTTTTGATGAGTGAAGTGTTGGGTGAGAGGTTGGTTGTTTTTGTGGTGGAGGATGAGAGTAGGAGAGTGGTGTTGTGTTGTTTGAATGATGTTGCTGCGGCTGAAGCAGAACTTGAGGCTGAAGTGCTGATGATGCCACTGCTGCTGCAGCTGAAGTGTTGGGGTGGCTGATGTGAGGGATTTGGGGCTGATGTGTTGATATGGGGGCTGATGTGAGTGTGTAGGTATTGGGCTAAGGGGGTTAGGAGCTGGTGTAGCTGGTGTTGCAGCTTGTAGCAGCAGTTAGGGTGGCTGGTGTGTGGGTGTAGGGTGCTGATGTGCTGGGCTGCTCTTGCTGCTGATGTATGATTAGGGCTGAAGTTGGGGCTGGTGGGTGTGCTGATGTCTGAACTTGGAGGCATTATCATTTGAGAGGGAGTGAAAGAACACAAAGAATAATGAAATGGGATGGATCATGGCACACTCTAGCCATCTCTCTCTCTCTCACTCAAGTGCTAGCTTACACAAGCCACAAAGCCATCATGGCTCATCCTCTCCTACACAAGTCAACCCTAACCAAGCTAAAACCCTTAATTAACCCAACTAACCTAACCTATTGGTTCACCCATCATGGTTAGCTAAACAAGGCAACCCTAGACTTAACCCAAGTTAACGTGCACAAGTGTGTGCAGTCCAGATAAAATTCTGATAAAATTTCCTTAAAACCAGATAAAATATTTAAAAGCCATTTTGGTAAACTTTTTACCAAAAACCCCACATTAACACACAATTACCACTAAACACAAACTCAGGTGTTACACTGTCAGGCTTTTACAGGAGTTGGAGCGGGCTTGCTTGCT
This sequence comes from Agapanthus africanus, assembly GCA_030015575.1. NCBI lineage: Eukaryota > Viridiplantae > Streptophyta > Magnoliopsida > Asparagales > Amaryllidaceae > Agapanthus > Agapanthus africanus. The sequence goes on from CM057337.1 coordinate 327,151,766, forward strand.
GATCTTCTGATCGCTCAATACCCGGGTAGCCGTTACGTCTAGCTAGTACCGCTGACGGCTTGTGGGTGCTTGATATGATTATCACCTACTGTCGGCGTATTGACGAGTCTTTAGAGTCCTACATAGAGGTTGTACTGGCTCAGGCAAAACGAAATAGTAGCGCATATGTGATATGTGCGGGACCGAGAATAATGCGTGTATGTGATACCGTATTCTATTCTCGCGATGTTTGTATCGATCGGTTATATGCGATATAACCGGGATATCGAATCAAGTGTTGATTCGATAAGTCGATACATTGGATGTTAGTCGGTTATATGTGATATAACCGGATTATTAAGTCAAGTGTTGATTTAATAATTTAGTGTATAATTCTATATGTGATATACTAATTTACATTAACTAACATTGGTTCACTTAAGCATTCATTTTTTCTCACTTGTGCACAACTTGATATATATGTGATATATATTTATTTGTGTTTACTATTTGTATCATTGTTGTTGATACACTTGGCATGGGTGTATGAGACATACACCATTATATATATATTGGTATGGTTTTTAATATTCAAAGTAAATACAAAATTAGTGAATATTTGTTAAATGCATGAAGCTTGTAGAAGCTTGTGAGTGCTTTGACAAATTCAACCCTTTTTGTTTTGCTTTGGATATTATTTAACCTAACCAATATATTTAGCCATGGTTATATCTCTACATGAGTTAAGTATATGATACTCACTCACCATGGTTAGCTCATTCTCTCTCTTGATAAGTTTCATTCTCATTTGAGCTCATCTTCTTCCTCCTTCATTTTCTCTCTAGGGTTTGTAAAAGAGAGAGATACAAAGTGAGAAAAGAAATTCTAAAGTGTACCCATTTCCTATCTCACCATCCTCTACTAGACTAACACTTTAGTTTAGGGTGTTTGCTTCACTAATTCTATGGTTAGTGAAGTAGAAGCTTGAGTTCGTATTTCATCGACATAGATCATCTTTGGCCTCGAAGACTTCAAGCAATTCCGTTGCTTCTTCTCATGGAGCCGTTCGAGAGTCCGAGTGTTCGATGATCGCAGCGAAAGGACTACTACAAGGAGCTTAAGATGTGAAGGACCGATCTACAAAAGTTGTATTTCGTATTCACTTAGTGTTAAAGAGTTTAACTTGCATATGTTAACCTAATTTTCTAGCAAAGATCTTGTTTAGAGTTATTCGGCACGGCTAAAATTTTAATCCGGCATGGTTGATGCCTTGTAGAACTTCCTTAGAGTGCCTAGTAACCTTACAAACCGATCATCTGAGACTTAACTACTAGATTTATAACATTCAAAATTAGTTATCTCATAACTCTTTGTGGATTCCAAATATTGTATCACATTCCAGATAAATAGACAGCGTTAAACTTTCCGATCGAATAATCAAACACCCAAAATTTCCCAAATAGCTCAACACTTGAGCGGAGATCAAAAAGTATCCATCACATGCTACAGTACCAATGGTCCAGCCGTAGAAGGGTCAAACCAACGCCTTACATGTGGCAACTCCGTACTGCCCCAAACCCTAAGGTTCAGAGGCGGTTCAGACAGTCACATAATCGAGTTAAGGTTTGTGTTCTTCTAGAGGGACCACCGTGTTACTTGCATGATTTTTCGAAAGTTTCAAACTCGAGAAAAAATCCAACTTTTGAAAATTTTCCGACAGGGGAAAAAGTGAGTTATTGATATCCGTTCGAACTTTTTAACACGTTCTAAAAATTATCCGGAAAAACTTAAATGAAGTTAAATTATCCGATCGAATCAACGAGTCCCTAATACATCCCAGAAAACTCAACACTTGAGTATAATTAAAAATTCCCAGAAACAAGCAGAAGTACATACGGATATTACTGTTCAAAATCCAAACCCTAAGTCTACTGTATGGCCGCGGAACCGCCGCTCAATGCACAGTACGGCCGCGGTTCCGCGGCGCTTTAATCATATTAGAGGCTCGTTTTGCACAGTAATTCCTAAAATACCCTGCTTAATTTTCTGAGTATTTTTAATACAGAAAAAAATCAACTTTTGAAAAAATTTCCAGAAACCAGGGTTTTACGGGTATTCGGAGTTCGATCGGACTTTAAACTTCGCCTATACTTCGCCTAAAGCTCTAGCTTGGTTCTGATACCACTGTAGGGTTCCTAGGCACTCTCACAAGGGTCTACCAGGCATCAACCATGCCCGATTTAAAATTTAGACGTGCTGAACAACCCTAACCAAGATCTTTAAACTAGAGATTAGGCGAAACAAAGCATGTTAAACACTTTAACACTAAGAGTTTGGGATTACAACCTTTATAGTCCAGTCCTTCACTTCTAAAGCTCCGTGTTGAGGTCCCTTCGCTGCGATCATCGAGTATCCAGACTCTAGATAGGCTCCACAAAAGAAAGATGCAAGCTTCCTTCCGATCTTCAATAACTAAGATGATCTACCTTGAAGTTTCTTTAACACAAGCTCTTACTCACTAAATGAAGTGAACACCCTAATCTAAATGGTAAGGATAGATTAGGATGATGAAGTAGGATTTATGCTCTCATTTGTTTTCTATTTCTCACTCAAAATCATCACTAATGAAAAAGCTAGTAAGCTTTTCCATGAAAGAAGAAGAAGGAAGAAGAAGATCTAATCCTTTTTGTGATGAATAATGAAAACTCATCTGTGGTTAGAATTGCAACCATGGGTTAAGTATGAAGACTTAACCCATGTAGAGAGTTAACTATGGTGAAGGGTTGGGTTGGGTTAAGCAAATATCTACACAAAATATCCAAAGTCAAAGTCAAAGCTTCTTGAAAGCTTCATGCAAGCTTAACCCTAATCCAAACCTTAACCACATTTAAACTCCACAAAACATGTTGCATTTATAACCAAAATATGTTACAATATTATATATCACATATACAATATTTATTGTAACAAAATAAAATAATACAATTAACATATATCGCATATATATCAATGTATTACCCGAGTGAGAAAAAGAATCTTATAGTCAGCTTATATTAGTTAATGTAATTTAATATATCAAATATATAATTATACATTAAATTATTGAATCAACACTTGATCCGACAATCCGGCTATTTCATAAATAACCGACTAATATAATATGTATCAGTTCATCGAATCAACACTTAATCCGATGACTCGGCTATATCACATGTACCCGGCCGATATCTCATATCGTGAGAATCTAATACGGTATCACATACACGTATTGTTCTCGATCCCGCACATATCACATATGTGCTCCTACTCTGTTTTGCCTGAGCCAGGAAACCTCTGTGTAGAACTTTAAAGAATCGTCAATACGCCGGCAGTAGGTGATGATCATATCAAACACCCACAAACTGCAAGCGGTCAGCTAAACGTAACAGCCACCCAGGTATTGAGCGATCAGAAGATCAACAAGCAAGCCTGTATATTCTCCTGCGAATCCAATCAGCAACACTCCCGTACAGTCCGGTCTTTTCGTCTGATATGTCGCATATCTCGCCTAGGGGTGGTAAACGTCAGACCCCGATAGCTTGATAAGTCGTATCGATATGAGGTCCATAACAGTTCGAGAAACTACTAATAACACTTACCAGTAAATCTCAGCAATCCTGGCCAGGGATTTCCAGTTATAGCCAATCGAACATAGCGCAACATCAACTCCCTATACTGGGAGAGACAAATCCCCTCCTATCGCTCATTGCCTCCATGTGATTCGGGACTGTACCCAAAAGCCACGTTTTTGCACGCCCTCTTGGACGTGGTATGATGGAAATCAAAGCACAGTGGGAATCACACAAGACTCTATGACGATCTCGGGTCTACAGACTACTCTGTACCAGTGTCACCAGAGAACTGCCATCTGACGTGAGGTATAATACCATCTGGGAGTTCTCGGCGAGTTCGTCCAGTGTACCCAGTCTCTACTGAGCACTCGTACACCATCCTTGATGTCAAACACCGATGGATATGGGATCATCCATCGCCCATCATATGGTTCAAAATGCGTATACGCTAGTCTACTCTGGTGTATCGATGCCCTGTCTCGATACACCTTCGACTAGGAACAGTTTTAGGATGTACTCGTCGACTACCGTGGCCCCACTAGTATGATCTCATCATAGCCCCAGTAGTCGAGTACATATCCTAAAGGCTTTATCAACATGTAACATAGAGACAATCAGAGTACATGTTAAGATAAAGAGCAACCAGTAGCGTACTATTATGTCGAGCAAGAAAGTCCTCTCTATATATGTCCAGGCATCCACTACAATATACATCGTATGTACAGTAATGGCTTCTGGGGCATACATATAACTAACAGAACGCCAAGCTAACAAGACCAAAGACGAAGAGATCATGAAGAGGAATAGGCCCTCACGTGGACCCCACCTCTACTTATTACTACCGGCGTTCTCATCCAACGGCGACAGTCATCTCCCGCCAAAACAGTTCAGTACACTCGACGACCACGATCGCTCCACCTGTCGCATGCACATTGGCATATCCCCTCAGACGCCAGAGGTCTGCGGCGCGTCGCGTCGGCCAACCAACGCCCGACACGTGAACTGTCGCTTCAGTAAACGTACACACGATCCAGCGCACCCTCTTTAATGCAGAGATCTCTCCCCTGATCCGCTGGCGTCATCCAGAAAATACAATAGATTTCCCGGGAACACGCCCTGACGATATCTTCAAAAGGAGCTCACCTCGGGTGACCCGGCAGACCACTCTCGACCCGACTCGTCAGCTGGTCGGGACGAGAGTGGGAGGCTAATGATGATGCTCGATATCGGTGATCTCCCAGATCATGACACGTGGCAGATGGCGTGTCCCAAAGCTCACAAGAAAGGACCTATAGTGGCTGACCAGACCACTCATATGCCCGTCCTACAAACAAACGCTGGCTCACCTCCGAGCCCCCTGCACAATTGGCCTCCTCGGCCTCCCAGCTCGTCTCCGAGCTACCACGGAACGAAGATATCTCGGCTCCCCCGCTCGTCCGCGAGCTCTCCCGCTCGTCCGCGAGCTCTCCCGCCGAGGTCATCCTCCTCGGTCTCATCGACCGATCAACAACACCGCTTACAGGCGCAACCGCCATCCCGCGAATCTCGCCATGCGCGAGATATCCATCGGCCACATCCCACGTTTCACGCCATCACGATCCCCCATTAACGAGCATGTCTCGCCATTAATGGGAGATCCCGCTCATCAAGCGGGCGTGACGTCGGGAGCGTAACGGCCGGTGTGATTCTCGCGCCTGCCCTGCCTGCTGCCACCACTCTATAAACCCCTTCTTCAGACGGTCCAAGTAAGCCATTTTTACTCCACTAAGCCGTTACTCTGCTCGGATTTCCTCTCTAACTTGACCGTCGAAGGGTCCTCGGTGGTACAACCACCCCGGGACTTTTTTGCAGGTAGCTCGGCGCAAACAATCTCAAACCCATTGAGATCCACACGCCTCAGGAGCCAGCCTCCAGATCAAATCCAAGCTGTCCATCGCTGCCATCAGCAGACCAACGGAAGGTAATATCTTGACGCGGATCCCCCCTCCCCCCCCCCCCCCCCCCCCCGCGTCAAGGATGGTCGCCATAGCATCCGGAAAAGCGATGCGAAAAAAGTTTTTAGGGAAAAAACATCCCCTGGTTTTTATTCTGAAGGTTAATTTAGAATATTTTGGGCGACCGTCAAATAGAAATGGAGAAAAAAGTAAGAAAATAGGAAAGCAATAAGAAAATGGATTTATAAAAATAGTAAAACTTGTTTGTTCGGCTTCAAGAAAAGTGAGGAAGTTGATTAGATGGAGATGATGCGGCAAACAAAAATAACAAAATGTTAAACTAAAAAATTATCAAGAAAGAATTAATTGTTAAATGTTCATTTAATAATAAGATATACAATATAAAATTAGTTAATACACTCTCTCACTCGTTTTCCTAAACTTTCTTGGGTTTGAGCTAGAAAATGAAAATGGAAAGTGAACGATGTGGCATGCTCATTTCCTATTACCTCTCTCTCATTTTTAAACCAAAATGAGCTTAGAGGTAAAGAAAGGAAGTTTGTTTCGCTAATTCCCTTTTAAAGTCCAAACATGCTAGGCATCCCTTTTTTTTAACACTATATTTCTTGATTAAATTACTTGTCCCTTTATTCAGTCCTGTAAAATCAAGGACTTTAAACGTGTTGTACAAAAACTAACTCTAAATATAAATATTTATTCAAAGTTTTAAGGACATGAACAAATACCATCACAAGAGTAAATTTGGAAATTCAGATCTGTGACATTCTATTATAAAAATTACACACTTCTCAGTACGAGGGTAAAAGAAAATAACCGCAAATGAACGGTAGTAAATAAGCATTTTGCTATTGTTGGTTGGTTTGGATAGCCAAGTCAACCACAAAGGCAACAAAGGAATCAAACTTAAACACTAGGCTGTCCAATTGCAGCAATGGGACGATGGTCGACCCATTTTTGCCTCATCTTTTAAGAACAACCACTTGCTTCAGTTCAATCAAACACTTGCTTCATTATAGAGCTAGCTTAAAAATTCTGAAAAACAATCATCTATCAATTAAAGAGTTACATTTTACCAAGTTTGACAAGTACAACAAATTTGAAGGAAAAAAATTAACCCAATATAGCAACCTAAGCAAAAGGCGTTCAGGCGTTCCAGAGTAACATACATCACATGCCAGTATTTAAGCTGTGTTCTGAATTCAAAATCAAAATAGAACAGCATCACTGCTAAAGCTTATTCCTTGAAAATAAAAAATCAGGTGTAAATAACAATTGCTAGCAAATTTCTATACCTACTGCTGGCTGATACGAGCAAAATAGCAGAATCATTACTTAAATATCAATTCCGCCACATATGATAGAAATAGAATCCAAAAACTAGAGGTAAAACTTTCCTACATAAAGTGTGAGGTCACCAATTGGATTCCCAAAACAAATCGCATCCACGAAAAACAAACTGAATCCAAATACTTTGCCACTACAATAATCTTTGAATAAACGATATTACAATCAATTGGGGATAAACAGTTCAAATGCAATCTCATGAATCAAAATTAAAACACATTGAAAGGGAAAACCCTAAAGAAATGAGTTCAAAATCTATTAAAACCGTCAAGTTCCTATGCCTCAAGTGCTCTTACTGGGTACCAGGGACGCTTTTGATGATATCGGAATCTCCTGCAAATTTACAAGACGAACATATCTTGTAAGCATACATCATCTACAGCAAATGAAAAATATAAATATATCCGCAAGATTTAGAAACCAACCCTGGTCTATGATGCTGAGACAGCAGACACGGTAATACTTGCCGCAGGCAGTTCCTAAATCAACATTATCTGTTACAGGCATTAGGAGAAGGTTAATGAATATAAAGAGAACAAATTACAGGGGATCCTTGGTATGGGCCTGGCAATCTCTGGACAATGTTTTATCTAATCAACAAAACTGGAGAAGACAGGAAGATAATAATTTTGCTACAGGAAATTATATATGACCCTCAACCACAATTAAGACCGATAATAATCTATCAACAATTTGTCAACTTCATTCAAACATGATTTGTAAAACAACATTCATAGACAGCCAAAATAACTACAACTAGCTATCAAATAAACAATAAGACAATAATGGGCCTGGGGGAGCTCCCCCAGGCCCAGTGCCTACAAACGCTGGCACTGGCGAATGGGTGGGTCTCGCCTGCGCCCACACTGGTTTGTACCTGAGTTTGCATGCACTGGAGCTGTGGAGCTCCCCAGGCCCAGTAACCTCTAAATAATATATAAGATGCTCATGAATTCCACAGCAATATACAACTAAAAAAGGAAAAGTACGTATCATCAATGAGGCAACAAAAAAAGGACTCCATAGGCTGGCAGAAGAGCTGCTTTCAAAGAAAAAATTCCTTCAATGCAACAATTATAACATGTGTCTCTGTACTAACTAATGTAAATTTAATCTATGTATCATCATCATGGTAAGGCTTAACAAAATAAGGATATGAAGTAATAAATACATCATTGAGCAGGACCATGAACTTGGAACTAAATACATCATTGGGCAGCACCATGAACTTGGAACTATACACGAAAGTAGCTTGGTGTGGTTCTAAATTAGAAAGTTCGGATCATGTTCAACCAGGTCAAAATGACTGCTTTTAATACTTCGTGCGAAAAAGACAAACTAGAAAGGTATAATTATAATTTCATGACAATCAGCCTTCAGTGTCATAAAACACACACCATTGAAGAGGGGGAAAATCAAACAATGGTAAAGATACTCGTAAAAGGGAGAAAACAGGTATGTATAACAAAAGAAAGGTCACTGTTGGATCGTCTGATTTGAAGCAAGTAGAGCACAAATACTTTGAAAACTAAACTAACGGTTGATATTTCAACAGTTTACTGGTACACATAAGATATGGTAATGAGAGTTACAACTTGGAGAACGGTAACTTACTTCCGTTGAAATGATGTACACCAACCTTGGCCAACATAGCAAAGTACTCGATCAAGGATTTGCGCAAAGGTGGGCAGTTGTTTGCGATGATTATCAACTTTCCTAGAGAGAGAAATTTTATAAACAATACTTGTCAATAACCTTCAAACGAGTCGAACAAATGGTCTCACTATACAAGAGGATGGCATAACATCGCGAACAAAAATGAAGATAAAAGGAAAATCACCATTCAAATAACAAAATGCATAATAGAGAGAGATAATCACCATTAGAATTTTGCTTGCTACTGTGGCTACGTAAACAAGTGAAATTTGAAAATCAATTACTGGCCTTTCTAGCAAATGTAAATAAAAGAACAAGTTTTTGAAAATAAATATGAAAACCTTGGTAGTAAAACCAAAATCGTAGCAAGCAAAATTTGCATTCCAGTTATCAATATTTGTGTCAATTAAGCCAATGGCATGCATATAAGCAGCTTCAATATAAATTCAAAAGTAAATGCAGATCAAACATAATGACAAATATTGCATCCCACAAGCATAAAGGAATAGCATTTCAAAGAAACGCAAGAGAAAATGACCAATAAATAAATTATGGCGGGGATGGAAGGCTGCATTATGTCCATTAACAAACCTAAATAATAACAATGAAAACAATAAATTCAAGAAAGGTGAAGTACTGATATTTTCTATACACCACAAGTAACAAACAGACTTCCAGATTAAGAAACATATCGTACAATCATGAATTGGACCACCAATGTTTCGCTAAAGCTACTTTCGAACATAGCCAATCTAGAAACATATATCAATAATTCATGTTTCAATTTATTTTAGATCTCCTATTAAAGTTTCCATCATACATACAATTCACTACATAAAGTTCATAGGATTTAAACAAGGTATAGTACAAAATACTATTAAATACAAGGTTAAATCCAACAAACTCCGATATGGTTTCCACTGGTGACAGAAAACTACCATATAGTATTTTTTGGCAGAAAACTACCCTATCTAACGGTGCTTAGTTAGCATTAACGGTCCATATCATCGTCACATCGGCATTACCAGCCACGTCATTAAAAAATTCATTTATTCCCAACATACCCTCATCTTCATGCCTAATTACAGCCACATCACCGCACCTACCCATCCCCGACCTCCGACACACATCCGACCTCCCCCCTTCTCCCGCCTCCCCATCCGTCCCCCCTCCATCCAGACCTCCCCCACCCCCTCCATCTTCTTCTTCATCATCATCATCCCCTCCACCACCCCTCTTCATCCCACCTCCCCTATCAGTTCTCCCTCCACCCCAATCTCTACCACCCCTCACCAACACCAACACCACCCCCTCCAACGACCGCCATCACCACCCTCTTCCACCGATCTCCCCTCGACCCCCTCTCCACCACCCTCTTCCTCAATCCCCCAAATTCGCCACCACCTCCATCATCATCGTCTTCTTCTTCTTCACCACTTCATCATAATCATCATCATCACCAACTCCACGCCTTCCGCCCCCTCCTTTTTCGACCCCTCATCCTTCTCCAATCATCATCATTATTTTCATTATCATAATAAAATTCAATTAGTTTTTAGAATTTTTTAAAGAAAAATAATGAGGGTAGAATTGTCTTTTTGCCCCAAATTAACGGTTTCGGCTTGGATCCGTTAGATAGGGTAGTTTTTTGCAAAAAAATACTACAAGGTAGTTTGCTGCCACCAGCCAAAACCATAGGGAAGTTTGGTGGATTTAAGCCTAAATACAATATACATTAAGTGACAATTTAAACAGTTTAGGTCCTAAAATTATGACATGTATGTTCAATGATGCTAGCAGTTGCAATCATGAATGCCGGGCCATATCTAGATAACACAACAAAGACTTGAAAATTTGCTTAAACATACAAATAGCTATATACAAGAGTTTGATTGACTTCAAAAGGTCGCATCCTCAGTATATATATCATTTCTGTAGAGAGTTCCATCAACAGCTCATTAAATAAATTATGTACCTATCAACTAGCATTCACAAGAAGAAACTTAAAAGTCTGGTCCTCAGTTGTGCAGCAGATGATAAGATATTCTGACACCTCACATCACTACAAAAAAATTCTAAAACCAAATTTTCAAGAGCTTGGTCTAATGATGTGAAAAAGTCCGGTTTAGAGTATATTCTGTAGAAGATAAAAATATGGGAGTGGTTTGTCATTCTGCTATAATTAGCCTGCCATATAACACAAATATTAATTTGAACTTAAAAAATAGCAAGTAACTTGACCAACATTCACAAAGGCATTAGCTCATACGCCCATACGAACTTAAAGTACTTCAATGTTTTGAAGATAACATTTTAAAAAAATGTTTCTGTACATGTAAACAAAATAAAGACAATGATCATGGGAATTCAAAACTAAAATCATAGTCTCCTATTAAAAAGAAAGAATTTGCATGATGCTCAATTGTATAGGGATATGACAATTTACAAGCTTAGCATAACTACATTCATTGTAGAAGAATAGTCTTCAACCATAAACTGTCGTGTGAAGTGAAGGATCAACTCCTAAGTGTTTCAGAACAATATGTGAATGAACTAGTTAAAGGAGCACATCTAATTCAGTCAACACAAAACTTGCCAACTTGGGGAAAAATGCAATGAGAAACATTTAATGTCATAATGCATAACCCTCAACAAATTCCAATGATAACTAAACACTTTCTGAAATTGGGAGACAAAATCAATGAAGGACGCTGCATTCATCTCTAACGCAAAAGAAAATAGCCAAAAGAGTCAATCTCCAAAGCCACTCAAAAACTTCTAATATGAATCGAATTGAAAGAAATGAAACTTAAAGAATATTATGGAACAACCAATTGGAAGAAATAACTGATTAATTACACAGTAAAATCGATAGCCCACTCCTACTTTCCAGTAAAATAATTACATATATATGGTATTTCCTGCCCTTTTGCAGTGCACTAAAATGATTATATCCCAACAGGCTGAGAAAAGAAATTTAGTAGAGAAAAACGATATGATGGTGTAAGTGACCAAGGGAATTGCGTACTCTACAGAAAAACCCTAACTAACTGCCTTAACTCCATACACAAAATGATTTCCCTCTATGAAAATTTAACTCCAGATCCCCAATACAGCAATTCCAATTGAGTATAAATTACTCTAGACAATATTTTCATTCAAACAACAGTTTTTTTTACCTGGAGTGAAAAAGGGTGTTGGCACGATAAGAAAAAACAAAAGCTTTAGCCTTGCAATAGTTACATGTGCATCAAATCAAATCAATACAGCTTAAAAGTAAACGTTACAGGATGCTAAACATATATGCCTCTTCAAATCCCAACTAGATCAATGAATATTAAGAAACCTAGCTAGAAGGAAATAAGTTACGAAATTTAATCTAGGGCACTGCATTCATCTCTTGAGGCACGAAATGAATAGCCAAAGAGTCGAACTCCAGTCCCAAAATCACACTAATATCCAAAGATCAAAGATAAAAATATCACCTTTTGAGTTGCGGAGAGATCTGAGCACCGTCTTGTACCCTAAGGTGTACTTGCCGCTCTTCATCACGAGAGCGAGCCTGTTGTTGATGCTCTCGGTCGTCTTTTTCTGCAAATTTTTCCGTTTTCATTTCACAAAGATTAGATCCAAAGTTTTATACAGAAATTGAATGGTTATCTAAATATTTGATAGAAATATGGGAAGAAAGAGAGAGGGGGAGGGGAGGAATACCGTCTTCTTGGCCGGCGCCATTGGAGCAGGGAAAGAGAGAAACCCTAGAAATCGAAGAGGAAGCTGCGCAGCGAAACCCTAGGGATTTGTGAGTTGGGGAATTATATAGCTAAGGATTGTTGGGCATTTTACAGAATTGCCCTTACTGGGCTCGAGCCTGCCAAGCTCTGATTGATTGGTTATCGCTTCTTCTTCCTTCTTCCTTTCCTGTACTTACCTTTCAGGTCAACTTGAATCCTAATATTAAAGTTTCATGGTCTGCATTCAAATTCTTCTTGCATCATATTACACTGTCCAACTTTAAAATAAAATTGTTAAAAAAAATAAAATAAAATAAAATCATAGGTCTGCATTCAAATCCTTCTTGCATCATATTACACTGTCCAACTTTAAAAAAAATATTAAAAAAAATAAAATAAAATAAAAACTTGAATTATTTAGCGTTATTGACATGTTGTACATTTTTTTGCCGTCTGGAAACTAGGGATAGAAGCCTGGGGCTATTCGGTAGGGCGAGGTTGCATCCTCATGTGGTTTCAACTATAAAGAGATGGCCTGATGAAACCATGAATTTATGCTAGTGTGGCCGAAATATAACATATATAAAACATAAATTAGAAGCATAAATTATCACAAAATAGAAAGTCAAGAGTAATAATATTGAAATATAAAAAAATTACATTCCTTACATGTGAGTTTTCCTGTTTTAAAAAGACTTTATGATGACATCTTTAATAATGGTATCAACATCTCTCTTGATTGATGTATGTAACCAAGTTGTCTCGTCCTTGATCTCCCATTTAATTTCTCAAGCGATTTTTCACAACTCTCATAGCTGAAATTGTTTTCTGGACTACGGCTATCGGAAACGGCAAAATCAATGCTAATTTCAGTAAAAGGATAAACCAATGGATATAAATAGTGATGGAGATCCTTTTCAGGTCTCCGTCAGATGTTGTCTTCCGTTGATCTTCCGATGGATTTTGGTGGTGGTCTTCTGTTGCGTGTGGATCTCAATGGTTTTTGATGAGAATGGTGATTTGAGGGGTTTGGTGCCGAGTACCTGCAAAGAAGTCCCGGGATGGTTTGGCACCACCGAGGACCCTCCGACGATCAAGTTAGTGCTAGATCCGAGCAGAGTAACGGCTAAGTGGAATAAAAAAATGGCTTACTTGACCCCTCTGTGATGAGAGTTTATATAGCGGTGATGGCACGCAGCAGCAGGCGCGAGAATCTCGCCAGCAGTTACGCTCCCGACGTCACGCCCGCGTAGAGAGCGGATCACCCATTAATGGGGATCGCGGAGGCGTGGAACGTGGGATGTTGCTGGCGGAGAATCCGCGGATGGCGAGATTCGCGGAGCGGCGGTTACGTCTGTGAGCGGTGGATCCGGTCGGAGGGACCGAGGAAGACGGCCTCGGCTAGGGAGCTCGGAGATGAGCAAGAGGGCCGAGGAGTCCTGGTCCCGCGGCAGCTCGGGACGAGCTGGGGGGTTGAGGAGGCCAACTGTAAGTGCACGGCGGCGCCCCGGCCGTCAATCCGACGCCGGAATGCGGAAACGAAACTTTTCTAAAAACTAGAAACCGGCACCACAGCGCACAAAAATCCCGGATCGGGCCATTAACCTAACTTTAGCAAACTAGAAAAAGAGTAGAGAAGCTATACCAAGCGATCCGTGTCCTTCGGTCTTCGCCTCCATTCCGATCTCCTCGCAGAACCTCCGGTCTTCATCTTCTCGTCGGAACGGGCACCACATCGCCGGGTTCTTTTACGGGCTCCCACCTCTTGACCGAGGTAACTCGGGCTCGAAGTTGGCGAGCCGACGTGCCCAAGAAATACTGTAGGCTAAGTGTAGTAGCTTTGTCTCATGGGGTATGAAGTTGCCATGATGGAGGAATGAAACAATGAATTTTGGAGAGGTGTTAGGAATTTAGCAAGCAAGCAAAAACGAGAAGAATCAATTTCCCTCACCAAATGAAACCTCTCTCTCCTCTCCTCAAAGTGGCCGGCCCCTCTATGATCAAAATGGTGGAGGGAAAAAGAATAAAACATGAAGGGAGGTGAGTGTAGGAATCAAAAATGGTGACCACATCCAAAAGTGATGATAATAAGGTCATATCAATTTCTAATCCATTCTAATCTCATTTAATGCAAATCAAGAGATGGAAAACGAATCTCATGATGCTTGGAACCATCATGAAGCCACATATACAAATAACTCCCTCCACAAAAGATAATTTGCACAACTGCAAATAACCCCCTCCATCGGAAAAGTCCGGCCGTGAAGAAACAAAGGAAAACTGGCCGGAACGGAATGCAAACTGGCAACTTCAGAAAACTGATCCCATAATAAATTACAGGAAAACCCCGCGACTGTATCTACATACCCGTAATTGTATTTCCACTGAATACAAATGCAAAGAGACAAAATCTACACTGTACAATACTAGGATCCGGCTTAAACCAAAACCCGCTAGTATTATCCGTCCGATCATGATCCGTGCAATACCGCACGTATCTGATCGAACCCTGCCATATCTCCATACGGTCTCTACAGCGTTTCGCCCGAAACTTGAGAAAACGCTCTGTGGGGGACTCTAAAGACTCCTCAAAACCTTAGTTGTGGATTTAACCATTAGTAAGTCAGAGGTATTAGCCATACGTAACGGGCTACCAGGTATTGACCAAAAGGGACGTCGATGAGTGAAATCATCCTGACACCCTATTGAGCCTGTCAGTGACAATATCCGTACAGTCCGGTCCATTCGTCTATGAGCATCGCATGGCTGGCCCAGGGGTTGGTAAAAGTCAGACCCCCAAAAGCGATACAAGTCGTGTCGGAGTATAGCCCAGAACACCCTGAGATACTACTGGAATACCTACCAGTAAATCTCCTGCCTTGGCCAAGGACTTCGTGTAAGGGCTCTCCTAGACACAGCGCGACCTCACCCCCAATACCGGGAGAGACGAACCTCTGAAGATCCGCTCACTACCTCCATGTGGCTCGGGACTGTACCCAACTAAAACCTGTTTGCACGTCTCCTTTGAGCGTGGTAGGGTAGTAATCAAAGTACAGTGGGAACTCACACGAGACAAATGACGATCTCAGATCGATGAACTAACCTGTACTCATGTCACCAGGGAACTGCTATCTGACGTCTGGTATAAGACCAACTAGCAGGTTCTCGGCGAGTCCTGTCCGGTGTACTCATAACCCAATGAGCACCTGTATACATCTTAGGTGAACCAACTGACACCAGTGGCTTGTGAGACCGGCCACCGCCCCTCGTCGGGGTCTCGACTGTATACACTAGTCTACTCTGGAGTATCGATGCCCTGTCTCGAAACTCCCATGACTAGGGACCTTTTAAGGATGTGCTTATAGACCCCAGCTCCCACGTATATGATCTGTTAGTGTATATGCCCTAGAGACCATTACTGTATCATACTAGTATGTATATTACTTAATGGAAGCTTGGGATATTCACCTTATATTGACAATCTTGCTCAAAATGGTAGTATGCTACTTGGTTTGTTTCTGCTTTAATGTGTGCATGTGTTTCTTTTAGCATATCGCCTTTACACATTAGTGGAGCCCTTAGGATCTTTGCTTGATTACCAGCGTTGTGATGGCAGTCACACTCGTAGGGGCTGGGTAATCTATAAGCACATCCTTATACAGGTCCCTAGTCGCAGGACTATCGAGACAGGGCATCGATACTCCGGAGTAGACTAGCGTATGCGCTTCTTATCCCAGCTTGGGAGA
Organism: Agapanthus africanus; assembly: GCA_030015575.1. NCBI lineage: Eukaryota > Viridiplantae > Streptophyta > Magnoliopsida > Asparagales > Amaryllidaceae > Agapanthus > Agapanthus africanus. Next base: position 327,167,791 of record CM057337.1, read on the forward strand.
CGGTCTGTCCCACAGCCGTCAGTACGTCGTACTTGAGATAGTATGCAGGTGCTCGTTAGGTTATGAGTACACTGGACAGGACTCGCCGGGAACTGTTGGTTGGTATTATACCTATCGTCAGTTATCAGTTCCAAGGTGACATGAGTACAGCTTAGTCCGTTGACTTGACATTGTCACTTCACCTCGAGTGTGTTCCCACTGTACTTTGATTACTACCCTACCACGGCTCAAAGGAGTCGTGCAAACAGGTAGTTTTTGGGTGCAGTCCCGAAGCACTTGGAGGCAGTGACGGTTAGACAGGATTCGTCTCTCCCGGTATTGGGGGTTGATATCGCGCTGTGTCTAGGAGAGCCATTACACAAAGTCCCTGGCCAGGGCAAGCGAGATAGACTGGTAGGTTTCCAGTGTTATCTCAGGTGTTCTGGGCTACACTCCGACACAACTTGTACAGCTAGTAGGGGACTGACGTTTACCGCCTCCCTAGGCCCGCCATGCGATGTTCTCAGACGAACAGACCGGACTGTACGGAGACTGTCACATTCAGGCTCAGTAGGAGTTCAGATGGGTTTCACCTCGTCAGTCTTCTTGTCTGCATCTACCTGGGGACCGTTACGCACAGCTAGTGCCGCTTGCGGTCTGTGGTTAAACCCGCTGCCAGCGTAGTGTCGAGTCTTTAGAGTCCCACACAGAAAGCTATTCGCCTTTAGGCAAAAGAGTAGAGGTCGCATGGTTTTGCGATAGGTCGCATGGTTTTGCGACAGGGTTCGGTCACATCCGTGCACTTGTGCACGTTTAGTGTCCGGACAGTTAACACTAGCGGGTTTTGGTTTAAGCCAGATCCTAGTGTATGTTTTGGGATTGGTTTTATCTCGTTTGTATTCGTGTTCCTCGGAACGCGGATGCGGGTGTGTATGCACAGTTGACAGAGAGACAGAGGCAGAGGATTCTCATTGGGGTTGTTGACTGTTGACTGTTGACTATTGACTTTTTGCTAAACCCTAATGAGAATAAGAAATATAATTAACAATAATATTAATTAAGTATTATAGTGACATGGTTGTTGAGGGGTTGACTTTGTTGAGTTTGTTGACCGGTTGACTAGGTTGGACTAGTTGACCATCATCGTTACAATGGCTATCATTTCATGGCAAAGACTTTTGCTTGCTTGTTTCTTTTTGCAAAATGAGTGCATGAAATGATATGGCCATTTTGACTTGAACCATCACATAATACTTGATTACTATTATTTGTTATGATGATTTTGGATTATGAGAGCTTGGATGGCAAAAGGGTTGCTCATTCTCTCATTTGCTTTCTCTCTCTTGCTTGAGCTCTCCCTCTTCCTCTTGCTCTCTCTCTAGTTTATGGTTCACTTGTCTCATGTGTTGAGAAGCAAGAACCATAGAGATAAATCCCAACACACTCCTCTACTCATCCTAGTTCACAAGGTTTAGCAAACCAAGTGTTCTAGTTTCTTCTAGTTTGAAGAGAAGCCAAAGGTAGAAGCTTTCAGGTGGATCCATCTTCGGCGCAAGGAGACGACGAGGTGAGGCCAATCCGTACACCGCAAAGAGTTGAAGACGAAGGAGTTCAAGAAGGTATAACCCCCTAACCGAGTAGGTAAAACTCTTGTTAGGTTTGTTAGATAGTTGTTTAACAGAGATCCGTATTTTGAGTCCATGTTACCACCTCTTGAAAAATCGTTTTTCATCATTTCCGCAAGCCCGTAAGTACCGGGAGAGGTAACGTGGACTTACAGTGGTATCAGAGCCAGGTTAAACACTATCTAACATGTTAGCAAAGTAACTAGAAATTCGATCGGAGAAAAAGTCGCGAAATACTCCCGGAACACAAACTTTCTGTCGATTTTTAAACTGCTGTAAAAATTATTTGACATATACCAAAAATCGACTCAGGGTTTTTATAGTATACTGCAGAAAAACGATTCACAGAACCGACCAACTCACCGCGGTTCCGCGGCAAGAACAGCTTCTTGCCGCGGATCCGCGGCCGAGTTGACTCGGCCGTGGATCGGTTTCACTGCAGTATACTTTATGGGGTATTTTGGGATTTTTGGAGTATGTTTTTTCAGCCCAGATTTTACAGAAAGCAAAATTTGTTTTTGGGGCTTAAAAAACCGTATTTTGATCGAGTCTCTAAAGACTTAAGCTAATGGGTTTATATCTGTAATGTGATATATATATTGAACGTCTGCTAATCGCTATATGTCGATTAGTGGGGGTTATACATATCTGTGATCTGTAATGTTGATGGTATGTGTATATGAATTCATTGGATTGTCGCGGGTGAATAGCCGGGGGTTGTAAGATGAGAGTTTTCTTTATCTTTCAATTCATGTAAAATATGTAAATTGATGTAATATTATTTGTATGGCCGCACAACAGGGTCGGGGTTGTAGCCGTCATTGTATAATTTCTTTTTACTGTTTTTGCTCCTAGGATAGACTCAAGATGGGGTGCACAAACTACCGGGTATCTCGAAGTGCCGAGTGGCCTACTCACAAGTTGAGGGAGGTTGCCTCGCTTCGGGTACTTGGCGGGTAGTTTGCCGCACCCGTAGGGGTCTAGGGTGGGGTTTGCTATTCACCGCGACCGTGTAATCCGCTTTTCGTTACAGGCTCGTACAAATTGCGGATTCTTAGTATATCCAATGTGTTCATCTGTGATCTGAAATGGCTATCATTGCAATATATCTATATATGATATTATTTAGGCGTTGCTTATGTTTTGCATCCGCGCTAGTCCAGCCCCTGCTCTGTCGTTAGTTAAGTAACCTAACAGGTAATGACGGTGCCCCGTGGCGAATGCGGATGGCATAAGCGTACGTCATATTTTGGTTGTTTTCTGCAATGGTAGGATTAAATGATGGGACGCATTAAAATTAATGCAAGAAAAATAAACCAAGTAAAAGTCGTTAGAACGCTTTCAAAACCACTCGGTTCTTTTCAAAACCAAACTTTTAAATGCGGAGCTTGAACCACTCCTTTTGAAAGCTATCTCGTTCCATCGATTATATCAAGTTCACTACGTTCACGGTTTCGCCAAAACCATTCGTAGCCCTCCGTCGTTTCACATGAATGGTCAATAAGTATTCAAGATATGTTTGTTGGCCAAAGTCAAGGCATAGTGATTGGTAGCTATTGGGTATTTATGTGCAGCATAGATAGATGTGTTGGTTTGGGGCAGTCGTTCTACCTTGTTGGCTAAAGTCAAGGGTATGTGTGGGTGGGCTCAAATTAACCTGGAGAATGACGGGTAGAACTTGACATGTGACTTATGATTTGTTAGCCAAATTCAAGGTCATAAGAGCATGGGGCAAAAATCCACATCGGGAGTTTCAAAAGAACTGAAACTTGCTAGCTCTGCATACTATTTGGAGTGTGATGATTCTGGTAGGATTCCTTCAGTTTTGTCACGCGGTGATATTTGGATCCTGATCCTACTGTGAGTATATGCTACTCCTCCGGAACTTTCTCACTTAACGATCAATGCTATAAACCAAGTAGGTGTCTAGAAAGGTGTTAGCGGGGCTACGCCCACAGGGAAAAGAGGTTATTTAATTAAGGAACTTCGCGAAAGCGTTGGAAAACCTCCCTCGAAGTACCGGCACTGGCCTGGCTGAACGGTTAAGCAAGTATTGTATGGTGAGATTGATCCCGACTAGTTCTTCCTTTATGGTTTGAGAAGGGATTCGAGAGACAGTGGGAGCCATCCTGTTTAGACAAATTAAAAACCACTCTAAAACTTGCAAGAGCATCATGCTAAAGTGTTTCTTCTCTCTCTCCTAATTGCAGCGACCAAACATCATGACTGGACTTAAGTTACTACTAGATAAAAACATACTGACAGGGCCAAACTACAAAGATTGGCTCAGGAATGTCAAAATGGCAATCACTTATAACCAGTTGGGGTATCTTCTTACCACCAAAGCTCCCCCTGTCCCAGGTCCCAAAACCAGCGTCGCGGATAGGGAAATCCATAAGACTTGGGAGATCGATTGCGCGAAGGCCAAGTGCCTCGTGCTTGCCTCTATGGACAATGAACATCAGAGGAGGCACGAGAATATGGACCTCGAATCTATATTTCTCCATACAAAAGAACTGTATGGAGAGCAATCTCGTATCGCAAGATACGAAGTGTTGAAGAAGCTGTTTTCGGCAAGGTTGGCCGTTGGATCATCGGTAGCGGAACACGTGCTTAAGATGATTGGCTTCATTGAGGAGCTCGCGGACCTTGGGACCACGTTAGAGAACGAGCTCTATACGGACTTGACTCTCCAGTCCCTTCCTTCCACTTACGCCCAGTTTATCCTGAACTTCAACTTGCAAGAAAAAGAAGTTGAACTTTCAGAACTCCTCAACATGCTGAGGAGTGCAGAGGGCACCCTACAGAAAGGTAGGGAAACATCCACTTTGTTTGTAGGAGGATCTTCCTTTTCTAGGTCCAAGGCGAAAGCCAAGGGAAAGAAGAAGAAAGCCCCCACCAAACCAAAGGGCGGTGTTAGTAAAGTGGATACGAAGGGAAAAGCAAAAGCAACAAAGGTAGCGGGGAAGTTTGTGGGGAAGGAAGAGTGCTTTTACTGTCACAAGAGTGGACACTGGAAGAAAGATTGCAGGGCTTAGAAAGCCAGAACACAGGATCTGAAGCAGGTTGCGGCTTCATCTTCAAGTGTGTATGTTATTGAAAACTGTCTATCAATAAACTCTACGTCCTGGGTATTGGATACCGGATCAGGATCTCAGATCTGTAATTCTTTGTAGGCGTTGAGAAAGCATAGGTTTTTGAAAGCAGGTGACATGACCCTCAAAGTTGCAAACGGAGCTAGCATGGATGCTGAGGCCGTGGGGGACTATCACCTGGGAATGTCAGATGGACATGTTTTGGTTTAACGTAATTGCTTTTTTGTACCCAAAGCAACTTGTAATATCATTTCTGTATCTTTATTATCTAAAGAAGGTTATGAATTTGCATTTATAAGTAATGTTGTGAACATTCACCTTAATCAAGTTCTGAATGGGTCAGGTACATTAAGCAATGGTATATACGTATTAAACTAACCACAGATTTTCAATGTCCAGAATACACACAAAAGAAAGTCTCCGGAAACTAATCAGGCTTTCTTATGGCATTGTAGAGTGGGTCACATCAATGAGAGAAGATTGACTAAATTACATACAGAAGGATATTTGGATCCATTCCAATATCAATCATATGCAACTTGTCAATCCTGTCTCAAAGGAAAGATGACAAAGACTCCGTTCACTGGACACAGAGTAAGAGCGAGCGAGCTCTTAGGACTCGTACACAGCGACGTGTACGGTCCAATGTCTACACATGCACGAAGCGGTTATTCTTACTGCATTACTTTTACGGATGACTTTTCAAGGTACGGTTATATCTTCTTAATGAAAAATAAATCTGAAGCCTTTGAAAAATTCCAGGAATATAAGAATGAAGTAGAAAAACAAACAGGCAAAAGTATCAAAACACTGAGATCTGATCGAGGTGGTGAATACTTAAGTGCCGAGTTCCTGAATTACTTAAAAGAGAATGGAATTCTCTCTCAGCTTACTCCTCCATACACCCCGCAACATAACGGTGTATCGGAGAGACGGAACCGCACCCTATTGGATATGGTACGGTCCATGATGAGTAACGCTGAGTTACCGCGATCATTCTGGGGATATGCACTAGAATCAGCTGCATACCTTTTGAACCGAGTTCCAACTAAGACTGTGCATACTATACCATATCAGATGTGGTGTGGGAAGAGACCCTATCTTAATCACATTAAGACATGGGGATGTCCAACTTTTGTCAAAAAGCAGCATGCGGACAAACTCGAGGCACGCTCAGTACAGTGCAAGTTTGTGGGATATCCAAAGAACTCCAAGGGATATTTCTTCTATTGCGTAGAGGAACATAAGATTTTTGTTTCTCGTCATGCCCACTTCTTGGAAACTGAGTTTTTGGAAAATCAGATAAGTGGGAGCGTAATAGAACTGGAAGAAATTCCAGAACCACGAGCTATTACTGAAAGCTTAGTAGAACCAGAGGGTTTGAAAGATCATGACATTCCTACGCCGCTCCGCAGGAGTAGTAGGCAGTCTCATCCGCCCGAGAGATACTACGGTTTTCTCATAGACAGGGATAGAGAGGATTGCATCATTGATTATGATGAGCCGACTAGCTTCCAGCAGGCCATTCAGAGCGTTGACTCGGTAAAATGGCTGGATGCAATGCGGACCGAAATGGAGTCCATGTACACCAACAAAGTATGGACGTTGGACATTGCTCCAGATGGGGTAAAACCCGTAGGATGCAAGTGGATCTTCAAAAGGAAGATTGGTGTAGATGGACAGGTTGAGACCTATAAAGCTAGACTTGTTGCAAAGGGTTTCCGTCAAAGACCTGGCCTGGACTATGACGAAACCTTTTCTCCAGTAGCTATGCTGAAATCCATTCGGATCCTTCTTGCCATTGCTTCCTTCCATGATTATGAGATCTGGCAGATGGACGTAAAGACCATTTTTCTAAATGGAAATTTAGAGGAGTATGTCTATATGGACCAGCCAGGGGTTTCATTCAAAGTGGGAGCAGCGGAAAGGTGTGCAAGTTGCTTAAGTCCATATATGGACTAAAGCAGGCATCGCGGAGTTGGAACATCTGTTTTGATGAGACGGTCAAGGAATTTGGCTTTATCAAAAATCCAGATGAACCATGCATCTATAGTAGATTTGTAGCGAGAACTGTAGTATTCCTCGTTTTATACGTGGATGACATTCTCTTGATAGGAAATGACATTCCTCTGCTATAATCTGTCAAAGGGTTCTTGTCACACAGGTTCTCCATGAAAGACCTGGGTGATGCCTCATACATTCTGGGGATCCGGATCTATCGTGACAGATCCAAGAGGATATTAGGACTCTCACAGTCCAGGTACATCGACACCATATTGAAAAGGTTCAGTATGGAAGATTCCAAGCGCGGTAATCTACCGGCTTGTCACGGGATCACCCTCTCCAAAGAGATGTCTCCCAAGACTGATTTGGAAAGGGATCGCATGTCTATTATACCCTACGCTTCTGCGGTAGGCTCTATAATGTATGCGATGTTGTGTACCAGACCAGATGTAGCTTATGCACTGAGTGTGGTAAGCCGGTATCAGTCAAACCCTGGGAAGAAACACTGGATAGCGGTAAAAAACATTCTCAAGTACCTGAGAAGGACTAAGGAGATGTTCTTGGTGTATGGCGGAAAAGACCTCCAGATCGAGGCCTTTGCTGACTCCAGCTTCCAGAGTGACAAGGATGATTCCAAGTCCATGTCGGGTTATGTCTTTACCCTCTATGGAGGGGCGGTGTGTTGGAAGAGTTCCAAACAGGAAACCGTTGCTGACTCGACGATGGAAGCGGAATATATCGCTGCTGCAGATGCCGCAAAGGAAGCTGTCTGGATGAAGAAGTTCCTTATGGAGGTTCAGGTGGTTCCTACCATTATTGATCCAATACCGCTGTATTGTGACAACAACGGAGCTATAGCTTTAGCGAAGGAACCCAGGTCCCATCAGAAGTCCAGGCACATCTTGAGGCGGTATCACCTGATCAGAGAGATCATGGGTCGCCAGGAGATCGAGGTTCGGAGAGTTGCTACGGAAGATAACACTTCTGATCCATTCATGAAGGCTTTACCCCAGACTCAGTTCGAGCGGCTGATCGAGATGATAGGTCTTCGATACGCCAGTATATGGCCTTAGTGCAAGTGGGAGATTGTTAGTGTATATGCCCTAGAGGCCATTACTGTATCATACTAGTATGTATATTACTTAATGGAAGCTTGGGATATTCACCTTGTATTGACAATCTTGCTCAAAATGGTAGTATGCTACTTGGTTTGTTTCTGCTTTAATGTGTGCATGCGTTTCTTTTAGCATATCGCCTTTACACATTAGTGGAGCCCTTAAGATCTTTGCTTGATTACCAGTGTTGTGATGGCAGTCACACTCGTGGGGGCTGGGTAATCTATAAGCACATCCTTATGCAGGTCCCTAGTCGCAGGACTATCGAGACAGGGCATCGATACTCCGGAGTAGACTAGCGTATGCGCTTCTTATCCCAGCTTGGGAGACGGTCTGTCCCACAGCCGTCAGTACGTCGTACTTGAGATAGTATGCAGATACTCGTTAGGTTACAAGTACACTAGACAGGACTCGCCGGGAACTGTTGGTTGGTATTATACCTATCGTCAGTTATCAGTTCCCAGGTGACATGAGTACAGCTTAGTCCGTTGACTTGACACTATCACTTCGCCTCGAGTGTGTTCCCACTGTACTTTGATTACTACCCTACCACGGCTCAAAGGAGTCGTGCAAACAGGTAGTTTTTGGGTGCAGTCCCGAAGCACTTGGAGGCAGTGACGGTTAGACAGGATTCGTCTCTCCCGGTATTGGGGGTTGATATCGCGCCGTGTCTAGCAGAGCCATTACACAAAGTCCATGGCAAGGGCAAGCGAGATAGACTGGTAGGTTTCCAGTGTTATCTCAGGTGTTCTGGGCTACACTCCGACATGACTTGTACCGCTAGTAGGGGACTGACGTTTACCACCCCCTAGGCCCGCCATGCGATGTTCTCAGACGAACAGACCGGACTGTACGGAGACTGTCATATTCAGGCTCAGTAGGAGTTCAGATGGGTTTCACCTCGTCAGTCCTCTTGTCGGCATCTACCTGGGGACCGTTACGCACAGCTAGTGCCGCTTGTGGTCTGTGGTTAAACCCACTGCCAGCGTAGTGTCGAGTCTTTAGAGTCCCATACGGAAAGCTATTCGCCTTTAGGCAAAAGAGTAGAGGTCGCATGGTTTTGCGACAGGGTTCGGTCACATCCGTGCACTTGTGCACGTTTAGTGTCCGGACAGTTAACACTAGCGGGCTTTGGTTTAAGCCAGATCCTAGTGTACGTTTTGGGATTGGTTTTATCTCGTTTGTATTCGTGTTTCTCGGAATGCGGATGTGGGTGTGTATGCACAGTTGACAGAGAGACAGAGGCAGAGGATTCTCATTATGGTTGTTGACTGTTGACTGTTGACTATTGACTTTTTGCTAAACCCTAATAAGAATAAGAAATATAATTAACAATAATATTAATTAAGTATTATAGTGACATGGTTGTTGAGAGGTTGACTTTGTTGACCTGTTGACTTTGTTGACCTGTTGACTAGGTTGGACTAGTTGACCATCATCATTACAATGGCTATCATTTCATGGCAAAGACTTTTGCTTGCTTGTTTCTTTTTGCAAAATGAGTGCATGAAATGATATGGCCATTTTGACTTGAACCATCACATAATACTTGATTACTATTATTTGTTATGATAATTTTGGATTATGAGAGCTTGGATGGCAAAAGGGTTACTCATTCTCTCATTTGCTTTCTCTCTCTTGCTTGAGCTCTCCCTCTTCTTCTTGCTCTCTCTAGTCTATGGTTCACTTGTCTCATGTGTTGAGAAGCAAGAACCATAGAGATAAATCCCAACACACTCCTCTACTCATCCTAGTTCACAAGGTTTAGCAAACCAAGTGTTCTAGTGTCTTCTAGTTTGAAGAGAAGCCAAAGGTAGAAGCTTTCAGGTGGATCCATCTTCGGCGCAAGGAGACGACGAGGTGAGGCCGATTCGTACACCGCAAAGAGTTGAAGATGAAGGAGTTCAAGAAAGGTATAACCCCCTAACCGAGTAGGTAAAACTCTTGTTAGGTTTGTTAGATAGTTGTCTAACAAAGATCCGTATTTTGAGTCCATGTTACCACCTCTTGAAAAATCGTTTTTCATCATTTCCGCAAGCCTGTAAGTACCGGGAGAGGTAACGTGGACTTACATGATCGCCCTCATACTGCTGGCAGTCAAGCAAGAATCCTAGGGGCTCTATCAACGTGTAATAGCGACCTGTAAGGTCACCTAAAGCCGTACACGATGATAAAGATAAACCAGATAGCATACTATCATCTTGAGTAAGACTGTCCTACCGGCATAGGTCCTCCCTCAATCATTGCAATCACGTGCATGTGATCCAATAATTGACTCTGAGGGCACTATATCCAACAATCTCCCACTTGCACTTAAGGCTAATTATTGCGATGTCGCATACTCACAGCCCGTGTGATACCGATCACCCAACTCCTCTACTAATCAGTCTCACAAAGCTCGTTTGCGAAACTATTGCGTTCGAGGAATAGCCTCAGTGAGTGGATCCGCTGAGATGTTTCTTTCTATGTCTCTCTTTATCTCAAGTTCGCAGAGAAAACCATCTCCCGAAATGAGCAATACCTGTCTTAGAATATGTCTGGATGTCTGATGGGACCTAGTTCATAAATGAACTCCAAATCCAAATTTCTTAGACTGTATCGTCAACTGAACTTAATCAGTATCCTGCGCCATGCCTCCCTCAGTATCCGCTTGGACCACCTGTCCAAAATACTGCCCCTCGTCAGAAGGAAAACTATAACTCTGACAGTCACTCTGTCATCCAGGTCACCTTGGAAGCCTGGAATGATAACCGTCTCCTAAAAGAGGCTGCCGTTATCAAATTCCTAGAATATCCACTTATGTTCTAAAACTGCTTCCGATCGTTTCTCCAGGACTAGATTAATATCCTCTTATTGCACCTACTGCAAAAACAACATCTGGTGTGGTACTTGACATCTCATGATTGACTCAATTGCCTAAGCAAGTGATCTGCCAATCATGCACATCCCTCTCCCCTTTAGTTTGTAAGACACCTTTAGAGAGGGTGACTCCATCACCTGCAGGTACACTACCGTGCCAGGAGTCGTCCATTCTAAAATACCTTTAGAATGCTGTCTAAGTACCCAGATTGGGAAACCACCCAAATCTAGATCTAAAACCATAGATCCAGTAACCAGAATGTCTGATGTAATATCCAAGTCCTATGTGGAGAAACTACTGCGTGACAACCAAAGTATAACCGATCGTAGTATATGAATATCATTTCCTACTCTGTGTATGTCATCCAAATACCAGGACATCACATCCTACTACCCTCTTAACTGATCTATCCCCTATTCTGATAAAGTCAAACCTATGACTGTCACATCAGAAATAGATGATCTATCTCCGCTATATCCACTTTAGTCTATAAATAGACATAAGCCACTTGTCCACCATGCTTCCGCTGCTCCCACTGACCACGACAACCCTCTGGCAGAGTCATATAGACGTATACTTCTAAAACCAGTTTAGAACGACGCTATACTCATCCTCCTGCCGGGTCTCACAGTCTGGAACAACAGCAATGGCAAGTCTGGGTAAACAAGAACCTCCCTGTCACCGTCCTTGAGGCTACCGGAGTACCTCTCGGGTGCCTGAGGTTACCCACCATATCTGCGGAGTGGCAAATGGAATGTCAAACCAGATTGAATCTTTAGGTTCTTATCAAATCTTCAGTAATCGTTTGCGGTTCTGGAATCACTTCCAGTTCTACCATACTCCCACTACTGTTTTCTGAAAAAATCCATTTTTATTAAAACTGTGGCGAGTCAAGAACAATATCACTATTGATCTTCCACATGGTAGAAAGTCAACCCTCCTCATAGCCTGGGTCAACCCACAAACAGCCATTACAGAAACGTGCCTTGAGTTATCCAGAGTCTGGTTTTAAGCATAAGCTGGACAACTCCCCGTACCTTAACAATGTCAAGATATGAACTGTTCTGTTGGAGATAGTGCCCTCAGAGTCAATTATTAGGTCACAGGTACGTGATTGTAATGATTGAGCGAGGACCTATCCCGGTAGGACAGTCTTACTCGAGATGATAGTATGCTATCTGGTTTACCTTTATCATCGTGTACTGTTTTAGGTGACCTGACACGTCGCTATTACACGTTGATAGAGCCCCTAGGATTCTTGCTTGACCACCAGCAGTATGAGGGCGATCATATAAGTGGGAGCTGGGGGTCTACAAGCATATCCTTAAAAGGTCCCTAGTCGTGGGAGTTTCGAGACCGGGCATCGATACTCCATTAGTAGACTAGTGTATACAGTCGAGACCCCGACGAGGGGCGGTGGCCGGTCTCACAAGCCACTGGTGTCAGTTGGATCACCTAAGATGTATACAGGTGCTCATTGGGTTATGAGTACACCGGACAGGACTCGCCGGGAACATGCTAGTTGGTCATATACCAGACGTCAGATGGCAGTTCCCTGGTGACATGTGTGCAGGTTAGTTCATCGACCTGGGGATCGTCATTTGTCTCGTGTGAGTTCCCACTGTACTTTGATTACTACCCTACCACGGCTCAAAGGAGTCGTGCAAACAGGTTTTAGTTGGGTACAGTCCCGAGCCACATGGAGGCAGTGAGCGTATCTTCAGGGGTTCGTCTCTCCCGGTATTGGGGGTGAGGTCGTGCTGTGTCTAGGAGAGCCATTACACAAAGTCCTTGGCCAAGGCAAGGAGATTTACTGGTAGGTATTCCAGTAGTATCTCAGGGTGTTCTGGGCTATACTCCGACACGACTTGTACCGCTTTTGGGGGTCTGACTTTTTCCAACCCCCTAGGCCCGCCATGCGATACTCATAGACGAACGGACCGGACTGCACGGATATTGTCACTGACAGGCTCAGTTGGGTGTCGGGGTGAGCTTCCTCATCGACGTCCCATTTGGTCAGTACCTGGTAGCCCGTCACGTATTGGCTTATATCTCTGACGTGCTAGTGGTTAAATCCACAACCGAGGTGTTGACGAGTCTTTAGAGTCCCCCACTTTCAGTTACTCAAGTTTCGGGCGAAACGCTGTAGAGGCCGTATGGAGATATGGCAGGGTCCGATCAGATACGTGCGGTATTGCACGGATCAGGATCGGACGGTTTTGTACTAGTGGCCGTATAGTTATATGGAAGCGTTCGATCAGATACGTGCGGTATTGCACGGATCAGGATCGGACGGATTTTACTAGCCGGCTTTGGTTTAAGCCGGATCCTAGTATAGTACAGTGTAGATTTTGTCTCTTTGCATTTGTATCCGGACGAAATACAGATGCGGGTGTGTATGCACAGTATCGGGGTTTTCCTGTGATTTATTACGGGACCAGTTTTCTGGAGTTGCCAGTTTGCTTTCCGTTTCGGCCAATTTCCTTTGTTCCGTTCATTGGCCGAAGTTTGGTGGAGGAGGGCTTATTTGCATTGTTGCAAATAGGCATTTGTGGAAGGGGGTCTTTGCTTTTTGTAGCATCATGATAGTCTTCATGATAGTGCACCTTCCATTGACTTGCTTGACCTTGACTTCTAGCTATCATGATGGCTTGACTTTGTTTAGTGATGGTTGTGGTTTGAGTGTGGTTTTGGCGTTGTGATCATATTCTTTCATAATTGTTTTTTTTGATGCCTTGCATTATTGTTCAAGCCTCTCACTCTCTCATTGTGATCCATCTCATTCTCTCCCTCACTCACTAGAGCATGGCCGGCCTCCCTCTTGAAGGGGCTGTCCAAATATTTTGAGGTGGGATTTTGCTTCATTTCATGTTGCAAAAATCCCACAAGTTCCATCTAAAAAGCTCCAAGTTCAATCCCTCCTCAAATGGCAATTCCACAACCCCAAAAGTGAGACACAAGCTCTACCAAACATTCTACAGCAAATCTTGGGCACGTCGAGTAGCCGGCTTCGCGCCCGAGTTGCCTCGGTATTGAGGTGGGAGCCCGTAAAAGATGCAGGCGATGTGGTGCCCTTCCGGCGAAGAGGCGACGACCGGAGTTTCCGCAGGAGATCGGGACGACGACGAGAAGACCGGAGGACTTAGATCGTCGGTATATCTCTATTCCCTTACTTGTAGTTAGCTAGACTAGTTAATGGTTACGATCCGGAGTTTAGTGCGCGGTGGTGCCGGTTTGCAAAGTCCGCAAAATTAAAGTTATTCACCGCTTCCGCTTTCCGGCGTCGGATTGACGGCCGGGGCGCCGCCGTGCACTTACAGTGGTATCAGAGCCTCGCCATTAACTTAGTCTAGCTTAGTGTAATGTGTTTGCATTTCCGATCGATCAAAAAGTCCAAAAACCCGTATTTCATGCACATCAGTTTCTGTCGAATTTTTTTTGAGTCCAAAATTTTTTCAGGTTGTCTCAGAATGATGTGCAGGGAATTCTAAGGTTACTGTAAAATTTTGGTGCCACGATCTCATTATACCGCCGCGGAAGGGCGGCCAAAACCCTGCTTTGGCCGCGCTTCCGCCGCGGATTTAACTGTACAACCCCCCAAATTTTTGCAGTATGTTCCTGAATGATAAATGTGGTTTTTGGAATATTAAAATTGGGCCCAGAATTTCTTTAACTGCTACAGTATTGCTTTGGGGCCCGCTTGTTAAAATTTGATTGATCGGATATTTTAAACACATTTTTCACAGTATTTACATTATATCTGCGACCGTGAATGTCACTCGATCGGTAAATCCGGTCTAACTGCTATAGCCCGGTTAGACGGATTTGCGAACGTGACTTTCACGTTGATGTTCTATGTATTTGCTGTGATGTTGCGGATCGGTCGTGGGGGATAGCCTGGATGCAATGCTAGTACTGTTCTGTTGTATTATGTACATTTGATATTGCGGGGCGAGCGTCCGACATGTGGACTGCCGTCACTGCCTGTTTGTATTATTCTTTTGGGGCACGACCTGGTTGCGGTCGATGTACCCGGTGTATGTATATTTTACTTTCTGTACTAGGATTGCCCCGCGGAGGGGTGCACGGATAGCCGGGTTCTGGAGGGCAACAAGACCGCATCTCATGGCATTGAGACGGAGGGGGCTTCACTCTAGGATTGGCGGGCTATTCGCCGCACTCGTAGGGGGTACAGGTTGACCCAGGAGGGGTGCCCAAGTTACCGGATTCCGTGAAGTGCTGGGTGGTCCATTCACGTTGCTGAAGGGGGCTGCCTCGCTTCAGGTTTTGGCGGGTAACTTGCCGCGCCCGTAGGGGTCTAGGATTTCATTGCACAGGCTATCCACACGACCAGGGGAACGTCGGGTTTCAGCAGCGGCTCTGTGAAACCCGGGGATCCCAGATATCTGTATTGTTTCTGTGATGCTGTACATTTTCTGTGATGTTGCATTTCTATCACGCCTTGAGCGAATATAATATATTGGTATATATATTAGTAGATGTTGTATATGTTTTGCATCCGCGCTAGTCCAGTCCCCGCTCTGTCGTTAGTTAGCTAACCTAACGGGTAATGACGGGACCCAGTGGCGAATGCGGATGGCATATACGTACATCAGTATATTTTCGTTCTTTTTGGTGTGATCAATTGATGGGACTGCATTGATTCGGATCAATGCAAGTTAAAAACAAACCTAATCTGATGTTGTTGGAACACTTTTCAAAAAGCTGTTATTGCAAGGACGTTCATTTCTGTTTTGCATCGTGGTATTCATTTGGAATATCCTGCTCCTCAGTCGACGAGGCAAGGGCCGAGATCCCTTCACCGGGAGTGACCCCTTGGACAGAAGTTTGCGTCAGGGCATTAACTTCACTATAGCCGATTACTTTTGCTTTGCATCGTGGTATTCAGTTGGAATATCCTGCACCCCATTCTACGGGGAAAGAGCCGAGATCCCTTCACCGGGAGTGACCTCTTTAGCAACGGTTTTCGTCACTATATTTTTAAAAGCTATCCGTTCCTTCGACGATATCAAGTTCATTACGTTAAAGGTTTTCGCCAGAAACCATTCGTAGCCCTCCGTCGTTTCAGACGGGTAGCACGTAGTATTCATGCTATGTTTGTTGACCTTCGTCAAGGCATAGTGTATGGTAGCTGCTTGTTACCTTTCTGTTGCATAGATAGATGCGTTGGTTTGGGACAGTCGTATAGCCTTGTTGACCTTCGTCAAGGGCTTGTACGGGTGGATTCAAATTAACCTGGATAATGGCGGGTAGAACTTGACATGTGACTTATGATTTGTTGACCTTCGCCAAGGTCATAAGAGCATGGGGCAGAAATCACATCGGGAGTTTCAAAAGAACTGAAACTTGCCAGATATGCGCATACCTTCTGGAGTGTTATACCGTGAGCGGATTCCGTCACGTTATCATGCGATGATAGTTGGATCCCGATTCCCACTGATGAGTTGGTTTACTCCTCGGGTGATCCCGACTAATTCTTCTTTCAGGTTTGGAGGAGAATTTGAGGTACAGTGGGAGGTTTCCAGATTAGATAAATTGGTAACCATTCTGATCTAGGTTAGAGTGCACGCTGAGTGTTTCTTTTCTCTCTCTCTCTGGCAGCGACCTTTGACCCGACCCTAAGACTATGACTCAGTGACCAAATTAACCGAACCTTCTTAACACCGGCTTTTGGATTGTCAGAGTTGCAGACCTCATTGCCACTCCTACTTTTACCCTTTTCTTCAGGACACCCCGTATTGCTACGAACGTCCACTTCCATTGGACAAAACCATCGTATGGTTATATACGAACTCGAAAGAATTTATTCGAGGATGGTTTCCGGTTCTGGAGAAAACGGATAGGATTATTCAGTTGTCTTTTCCTTTTACCCTCTCTCAGGTTACGAGTACTCCTTGGTTTAGGGGTAGTACACCTATTACGTAAATTGGATTGTCTTCTTCCAAACCTTAGGCTGGTGCCGACCGGTAGGGAATGAAGAAAACCAATTAGCATAACGATGGTGTGCAGAAGGTATTAAGTTCAGACAAAGCAAGGGATTAGTAAGAGGGCAAAGTAAATTGCAACAGATATTCACGACCAAACCAAATATTTCGTTACCACTCCCACATCACCTTTGTATTTCTCCAAGACACTCCGTATCACTACGAAGATCCACAGTTTATTTGGATACTCCATCGTATGGTTATATACGAACTCGAATGGAACTTGTTCCAGTTCGGGGATGGATTCTGGTTCAGGAGAAATAGGAATAAGGTTTATTCGGTTGTCTTTTATCTTCACCCTCTCTCATTGCGAGTGTTCCTAGGATTGGGACAGTACACCCATTATGCTTATTGGATAGTCTTCTTCCAAACCATAGGCTGGTGCCGAACGGTAGGGAAGGAGGAAAACCATTTGGCCTAAAAGGGTGTGCAGAAGGTAAAGACTAAAGACATATGAAGGGATTTGGAGAGGTGGCAAAGAACTATACGGTTACAGTCGTGAATCTGGAAGAGGCATTACTAGGAATACCAGGATACCCCATCGAAACATCTCAATGTTTCAGTTTCACTGTGTAATGTTAAAAGAAAACTGATTTCCCGATTAGATACTTACTCCAGGGTATGCATTTACCAGGTTTGATTCTCACGTCTGTATGGTTTTACAGATGATGAGTGGGAGTAGGTTATTGGGAATTGGGTGATTATCCTCATTATATCGGGATTCGTTGTAATCGGTGATAATTGAGGAAATCACCTGGGTTGTTTGCCGGTCGGCAAATATTTGGTTTTGAATATCCGCTGTTATGCACCAATTTCAAATTGATATATCTGTACGTCTATTTTCATAGAGTGAGATATACCTTTTGATATTATGTCGATGACATTTACCTATATCAGTGGATGGTTAGGTAAGGAGCATTAAACAGCGGTGTAATTCTTCTTAACCATAAGTACAGTTTTCAACTTACGACACACAGTGAAAGAGTTGTTAGACTCAGCGGACTTATACAAAGTATTGTATGTTGTCCAGTGTCCATCAGGACAGAGGGCTTGGTCCTCGTACTATATTCGGTTTACTTATGACTTCTCTAGTTCTTAGACATGTGTTTCGTAGAAACACAGGGTCTAAGTTTTGAGGAGTTATAGGTATTTGAATAGAGTAGAGAACCAGGTGTAGCAAGTATCGGGATTCTTCAAAGTGATCGAAGATGTAGATACTTGTGTATGGTATTCAGTTGATAGTAATGATAAAGAGATCTTGCTTCTTTTTCAGGTTACTCATAATTGGAAGCATTCCTAAGTTGAGTAACGCTGATCGGCCTCCTTCCATTTAGTTGACATGCACTGGAGACAGCTGCATGATTTGAATCTGGTTCAATTAAATCAGTGCCTCTGTTGGATATAGAACAGTTCATATCTTAACGATGTTAAGGTACGGGGAGTTGTCCGGTTTATGATTAAAACCAGACACTGGACAACTCAAGGCACGTTTCTGTAATGACTGTTTGTGGGTTGACCCAGGCTATGACGAGGGTTGACTTTCTACCATCTGGATGAACAATAGCGATATTGTTCTAGACTCGCCACAGTTTTAATAAAAATGGATTTTTTTTCAGAAAACAGTAGTGGGAGTATGGTAGAACTGGAAGTGATTCCAGAACCACAAACGATTACTGAAGATTTGATAAGGAACCTAAAGATTCAATCTGGATTGACATTCCATTGGCCACTCCGCAGATAAAGTGGGTAACTTCAGGCACCCGAGAGGTACTCAGGTAGCCTCAAGGACGGTGACAGGGAAGTTCTTGTTTACCCACACTTGCCATTGTTGTTGTTCCAGGCTGCGAGACCCGGCAGGAGGATGAGTATAGCGTCGTTCTAAACTAGTTTTAGAAGTGCACGTCTATATGACTCTGGCAGAGGGTTGTCGTAGTCAGTGGGAGCAGCGGAAGCATTGGTGGACATCAGGCTTATATCTATTTATAGACTAAAGCAGATGTAGTAGAGAAAGATCATCTATTTCTGACGTGACAGTCATGGGTTTGACTTCATCAGAATAGGGGATGGATCTGTTGAGAAGGTAGTAGGGTGTGATATCCTGGTATTTGGATGATATACACAGAGTAGGAAAGGAAACTCCTACACTACGATCGGTTATAGTTTGGTCGTCACACAGTTGTTTCTCCACAAAGGAAATGGATTTTATATCAGACATACTGGTTACTAGATCTATGGTCTTAGATCTAGATTTGGGTGGTTTCCCAATCAGGGTACTTGACAGCGTTCTAAGAGTATTTAGGATGGACGACTCCTGGCACGGTAGTGTACCTGCAGGTAATGGAGTCACCCTCTCCAAAGGTGTCTTACAGACTAAAGGGGAGAGGGACGGGCATGATTGGCAGATCACTTGCTTAGGCAATTGAGTCAATCATGAGATGTCAAGTACCACACCAGATGTTGTTCTTGCACTAGATGCAATAAGTTGACATTAATCCAATCCTGGAGAAACGGTCGGAAGCAGTTTTAGAACATAAGTAGATGTTCTAGGGATATGATAACGACAGCCTCATGTGGGAGACAGTTATCATTCCAGGCTTCCAAGGTGACATAGACGACAAGGAGGTTGTCAGAGTTATATTTTTCCTTCTGACGAGGGGCAGTATTTTGGACAGGTGGTCCAAGGCAATACTGAGGGTGGCATGGCGCAGGATACTGATTAAGTTCAGTTGACGATACAGTCTAAGAAGTTTGGATTTGGAGTTCATTTATGAGCTAGGTCCCATCAGACATCCAGACATATTCTGGGACAGGTATTGCTCTTTTCGGGAGATGGCTTTCTCCGCGAACTTGAGATTTAGAGAGACATAGAAAGGAACAACTAAGCGGATCCACTCACTGAGGCTATTCCTCGAACGCAATAGTTCCGCAAACGAGCTTTGTGAGACTGACTAGTAGAGGAGTTGGATGTTCGGTATCACACGGGCTGTGAGTATGCGACATCGCAATAATTAGCCTTGAGTGCAAGTGGGAGATTGTTGGAGATAGTGCCCTCAGAGTCAATTATTAGGTCACAGGTACGTGATTGTAATGATTGAGCGAGGACCTATCCCGGTAGGACAGTCTTACTCGAGATGATAGTATGCTATCTGGTTTACCTTTATCATCGTGTACTGTTTTAGGTGACCTGACACGTCGCTATTACACGTTGATAGAGCCCCTAGGATTCTTGCTTGACCACCAGCAGTATGAGGGCGATCATATAAGTGGGAGCTGGGGGTCTACAAGCATATCCTTAAAAGGTCCCTAGTCGTGGGAGTTTCGAGACCGGGCATCGATACTCCATTAGTAGACTAGTGTATACAGTCGAGACCCCGACGAGGGGCGGTGGCCGGTCTCACAAGCCACTGGTGTCAGTTGGATCACCTAAGATGTATACAGGTGCTCATTGGGTTATGAGTACACCGGACAGGACTCGCCGGGAACATGCTAGTTGGTCATATACCAGACGTCAGATGGCAGTTCCCTGGTGACATGTGTGCAGGTTAGTTCATCGACCTGGGGATCGTCATTTGTCTCGTGTGAGTTCCCACTGTACTTTGATTACTACCCTACCACGGCTCAAAGGAGTCGTGCAAACAGGTTTTAGTTGGGTACAGTCCCGAGCCACATGGAGGCAGTGAGCGTATCTTCAGGGGTTCGTCTCTCCCGGTATTGGGGGTGAGGTCGTGCTGTGTCTAGGAGAGCCATTACACAAAGTCCTTGGCCAAGGCAAGGAGATTTACTGGTAGGTATTCCAGTAGTATCTCAGGGTGTTCTGGGCTACACTCCGACACGACTTGTACCGCTTTTGGGGGTCTGACTTTTTCCAACCCCCTAGGCCCGCCATGCGATACTCATAGACGAACGGACCGGACTGCACGGATATTGTCACTGACAGGCTCAGTTGGGTGTCGGGGTGAGCTTCCTCATCGACGTCCCATTTGGTCAGTACCTGGTAGCCCGTCACGTATTGGCTTATATCTCTGACGTGCTAGTGGTTAAATCCACAACCGAGGTGTTGACGAGTCTTTAGAGTCCCCCACTTTCAGTTACTCAAGTTTCGGGCGAAACGCTGTAGAGGCCGTATGGAGATATGGCAGGGTCCGATCAGATACGTGCGGTATTGCACGGATCAGGATCGGACGGTTTTGTACTAGTGGCCGTATAGTTATATGGCAGCGTTCGATCAGATACGTGCGGTATTGCACGGATCAGGATCGGACGGATTTTACTAGCCGGCTTTGGTTTAAGCCGGATCCTAGTATAGTACAGTGTAGATTTTGTCTCTTTGCATTTGTATCCGGACGAAATACAGATGCGGGTGTGTATGCACAGTATCGGGGTTTTCCTGTGATTTATTACGGGACCAGTTTTCTGGAGTTGCCAGTTTGCTTTCCGTTTCGGCCAATTTCCTTTGTTCCGTTCATTGGCCGAAGTTTGGTGGAGGAGGGATTATTTGCATTGTTGCAAATAGGCATTTGTGGAAGGGGGTCTTTGCTTTTTGTAGCATCATGATAGTCTTCATGATAGTGCACCTTCCATTGACTTGCTTGACCTTGACTTCTAGCTATCATGATGGCTTGACTTTGTTTAGTGATGGTTGTGGTTTGAGTGTGGTTTTGGTGTTGTGATCATATTCTTTCATAATTGTTTTTTTTGATGCCTTGCATTATTGTTCAAGCCTCTCACTCTCTCATTGTGATCCATCTCATTCTCTCCCTCACTCACTAGAGCATGGCCGGCCTCCCTCTTGAAGGGGCTGTCCAAATATTTTGAGGTGGGATTTTGCTTCATTTCATGTTGCAAAAATCCCACAAGTTCCATCTAAAAAGCTCCAAGTTCAATCCCTCCTCAAATGGCAATTCCACAACCCCAAAAGTGAGACACAAGCTCTACCAAACATTCTACAGCAAATCTTGGGCACGTCGAGTAGCCGGCTTCGCGCCCGAGTTGCCTCGGTATTGAGGTGGGAGCCCGTAAAAGATGCAGGCGATGTGGTGCCCTTCCGGCGAGGAGGCGACGACCGGAGTTTCCGCAGGAGATCGGGACGACGACGAGAAGACCGGAGGACTTAGATCGTCGGTATATCTCTATTCCCTTACTTGTAGTTAGCTAGACTAGTTAATGGTTACGATCCGGAGTTTAGTGCGCGGTGGTGCCGGTTTGCAAAGTCCGCAAAATTAAAGTTATTCACCGCTTCCGCTTTCCGGCGTCGGATTGACGGCCGGGGCGCCGCCGTGCACTTACATGTTCTATATCCAATATAGAAACAGAGGCACTGTTTTAACTGAACCAGATTCAAATCATGCAGCTGTCTCCAGTGCATGTCAACTAAATGGAAGGAGGCCGATCAGCGTTACTCAACTTAGGAATGCTTCCAATTATGAGTAACCTGAAAGAGAAGCAAGTTCCCTTAATCATTACTATCATCTGAATACCATACACAAGTATCTACATCTTCGATCACCTTGAAGAATCCCGATACTTGCAACACCTGGTTCTCTACTTTATTCATATACCTATAACTTCTCAAAACTTGGACCTTGTATTTCTACGAAACACATGTCTAAGAACTAGAGAAGTCACAAGTAAACAGAATACAGTACGAGTACCATCCCCTCTGTCCTAATGGACACTGGATAATATACAATACTCTGTATAAGTCCCTTGAGTCTAATAACTCATTCTCTGTGTGTCGTAGGTTGAAAACTGTACTTATGGTTAAGAAGAATTACACCGTTGTTCAATGCTCCTTACCTAACCATCCACTGATATAGGTAAATGTCATAGACATAATTTCAAAAGGTATATCTCACTCTATAAAAATAGACGTACAAATATATCAATTTGGAATTGGTGCATAACAACGGATATTCAAAACCAAATATTTGTCGTCCGGTAAACAGCCCAGGCGATTTCCTCAAATATCACCAATTACAACGAATCCCGATATAATGAGGATAATCACCCAATTCCCAATAACTTATTCCCACCCATCGTCTGTAAAACCAGACAGATGTGAGAATCATACCTGGTAAATACATACCTTGGAGCAAGTACTAATTGGGAAATCAGTTTTCTTTTAACAGTACACAGTGAAACTGAAACATTGAAATGTTTCATCGGGGTATCCTGGTATTCTTAGTAATGCCTCTTCCATTATCCAGATTCACAACTGTAACCGTATAATTCTTTGCCATCTCTCCAAATCCCTTTATATGTCTTTAGTCATTACCTTCTGTACACCCTCTTAGGCTAAATGGTTTTCTTCCTTCCCTACCGTTCGGCACCAGCCTATGGTTTGGAAGAAGACTATCCAATAAGAATAATGGGTGTACTGTCCTAATCCTAGGAGCACTCGCAATGCGAGAGAAGGTGAAGATAAAAGACAACCGAATAAACCTTATTCCTATTTCTCCTGAACCAGAATCCATCCCCGAACTGGAACAAGTTCCTTTCGAGTTCGTATATATCCATACATGGAGTATCCAATAAACTGTGGATCTTCGTAGTGATACGGAGTGTCCTGGAGAAATACAAAGGTGATTTAGGATTGGCGAAGAAATATTTGGTTTGGTTGTGAATAGCAGTCGCAATTTACTTTGCCCTCTTACTAATCCCTTTCTTTGTCTTTACATAATACCTTCTGTACACCATCGTTATGCTAATTGGTTTTCTTCATTCCCCACCGTTCGGCACCAGCCTAAGGTTTGGAAGAAGACTATCCAATTTGCGTAATAGGTGTACTATCTCCTAAACCAAGGAGTACCCGCAACCTGAGAGAAGGTAAAAGGAAAAGACAACTGAATAGTCCTATTCGTTTTCTCCAGAACCGGAAACCATCCTCGAATAAATTCCTTCGAGTTCGTATATAACCATACGATGGTTTTGTCCAATGGAAGTGGACGTTCGTAGTAATACGGGGTGTCCTGGAGAAAAGGGTAAAAGTAGGAGTGACAAAGAGGTTTGCAACTCTGACAATCCAAAAGCCAGTCTTTTAAGAAGGTTCGGTTAATTTTGGTCACTGAGTCATAGTCTAGGGTCGGGTCAATGGTCGCTGCCAAAGAGAGAGAGAAAAGAAACACTCAGCGTGCACTCTAACCTAGATCAGAATGGTTACCAATTTATCTAATCAGGAAATCTCCCACTGTACCGTCAAATTCTTCCCCAAACCTGAAAGAAGAATTAGTCGGGATTACCCGAGGAGTAAACCAACTCATCAGTGGGAATCGGGATCCAACTATCATCGCATGATAACGTGACGGAATCCGCTCACGTTATCACACTCCAGAAGGTATGCGCATATCTGGCAAGTTTCAGTTTCTTTAGAAACTCCCGATGTGATTTTTACCCCATACTCTTATGACCTTGACTTTGGCCAACAAATCATAAGTCACATGTCAAGTTCTACCCGTCATTCTCCAGGTTGATTTGAACCCACCCGTACCTACCCTTGACTTTGGCCAATAAGGCAGTACGACTGTCCCAAACCAACGCATCTATCTATGCTGCATACGAATACCCAATAGTTACCAAACACTGTGCCTTGACTTTGGCCAACAAACACAGCTTGAATACTATTGACTATCCATATGAAACGACGGAGGGCTACGAATGGTTTCTGGCGAAAACCTTTAACGTAATGAACTTGATATCGTTGAAGGAACTGGATAGCTTTATAAAAATATAGTGACGAAAACCTTTGCTAAAGAGGTCACTCCCGGTGAAGGGATCTCGGCTCTTTCCCCGTGGAATGAGGTGCAGGATATTCCAACTGAATACCACGATGCAAAGCAAAAGTAAATGACTATAGTGAAGTTATTGTCCTGACGCAAACTTCTGTCCAAGGGGTCACTCCCGGTGAAGGGATCTCGGCCCTTGCCTCGTCGACTGAGGTGCTAGATATTCATAACCGAATACCACTGTGCAAAACAAAAGAGAACGCCCTTGCAATAACAGCTTTTTGAAAAATGTTCCAATAACATCAGAATAGGTTTGTTTAGCTTGCATTGATCCGAATCAACGCAGTCCCATCAATTGATCACACCAATAAAGAACAAAAATAATGATGTACGTATATGCCATCCGCATTCGCCACTGGGTCCCGTCATCACCCGTTAGGTTATTTAACTAACGACAGAGCGGGGACTGGACTAGCGTGGATGCAAAACATATACAACATCTACTAGTATATATATCAATATATAATATTCGCTTAAGGCGTGATAAAAATGCAACATCACAGAAATGTAACCAGCATCACAGAACAATACAGATATCTAGGATCCCCGGGGTTTAAAGAGCCGCTACTGAAACCCGACGTTCCCCTGGTCGTGTGGATAGCCTGTGAAATGAAATCCTAGACCCTTACGGGCGCGGAAAGTCACCCGCCAAAACCTGAAGCGAGGCAGCCCCCTTCAGCAACGTGAATGGACCACCCAGCACTTCACGGAATCCGGTAACTTGGGCACCCCTCCTGGGTCAACCTATACCCCCTACGAGTGCGGTGAATAGCCCGCCGATTCTAGAGTGAAGCCCCCTTTGTCTCAACGCCATGTGATGCGGGCTCGTTGCCCTTTAGAACCCGGCTATCCGTGCACCCCTCCGCGGGGTAATCCTAGTACAGAAAGTAAAATATACATACAGGCAGTAACGGCAGTCCACATGTCGGACGCTCGCCCCGCAATATCAAATGTACATATAAAATGAAACTGTACTACCACTGCAACCAGGCTATCCCCCACGACCAATCCGCAACATCACAGCACAACACAGAACATCAACGTGAATGTCACGTTCGCAAATCCGTCTAAAAGGGCTATAGCAGTTAGACAGGATTTACCGATCAAATGACATTCACGGTCGCAGATATAATGTAAATACTGTGAACTAACATGTTTAAAATTTTCGATCGATCAAATTTACCGAAGTGGGCCCCAAGCACTACTGTAGCACTCAAAGAAAATCTGGGCCCAAACAGAACATTCCAAAAACCCCCATTTCCATGTAGAAAGCCCTCTGTAAAATTTTGGTAAGGCGTTGACTTTTTCCCACCGCGGAACTGCGGTCAAACCAGGGGTTTGGCCGTGTTTCCGCGGTCATACTAAAGCAACACCCAACCAAATTTTTGCAGAGTTCTTAAAATTTCCTGATCGTGTTTCTGCAATGTACTGAAAATTTTTTCGAGCCAAAGATAAATCGACAGAAAACTGATGCTCACGAAATCGGGTTTTCGGAAAATTCGTTCGATCGAACTTGTAAACACGTTAGTGTTAGTTATATGTATGTCCTAGAGGCCATTACTGTACATAGGATGTATATTGTAGTGGATGCTGGGACATATATAGGGAGGACTTTCTTGCTCGACATGATAGTATGCTATCTGGTTGCTCTTTATCTTAACGTGTACACTGATTGTCTCTCTGTTACATGTTGGTAAAGCCCTTAGGATGTGTACTTGAATACCTGGACTATGATGCGGATCATACTAGTAGGGACATGGTAGTCCATAAGTACATCCTTCAAGGTCCCTAGTCGTGGGTGTATCGAGACGGGGCATCGATATACCAGAGTAGACTAGCGTATACCTTCTCGACCCATACAGATGGGCGATGGATGATCCCATATCCATTGGTGTTTGACATCAGAGATGATATACGGTGCTCAGTGGAGACTGGGTATACTGGACGGACTTGCCGAAAACTCCTAGATGGTATTATACCTTACGTCAGATGGCAGTTCTCTGGTGACACTGGTACAGGTTAGTCTATAGACCCGAGATCGTCATAGAGTCTTGTGTGATTCCCACTGTGCTTTGATTTCCACCTTACCACGTCCAAGAGGGCATGCAAAACGGTGGTTTTTAGGTACAGTCCCGAATCACATGGAGGCAATGAGCGATAGGAGGGGATTCGTCTCTCCCGGTATAGGGAGTTGATATTGCGCTGTGTTCGATTGGCTATAACGGGAAATCCCTGGCCAGGGCTGCTGAGATTTACTGGTAAGTGTTACCAGTAGTTTCTCGAACTGTTATAGACCTCATATCGACACGACTTATCGAGCTATTGGGGTTTGACGTTTACCACCCCTAGGCGAGATATGCATCATATCAGACGACGAGACCGGACTGTACGGTAAGTGTTACTGGTTGGATTCACAGGAGTGTGAGCAGGCTTGCTCGTTGATCTTCTGATCGCTCAATACCCGAATGGCCGTTACGTTTAGCAGACCGCTTGCGGCTTGTAGGTGTTTGATATGATCATCACCTGCTGCCGGCGTATTGACGAGTCTTTAGAGTCCTACACAGAGATTTCCTGGCTCAAGCGAAACAAAATAGGAGCGCATATGAGATATGTGCGGGACCGAGAATAATACCAGTATGTGATACTGAATTCTATTCTCGCGATTAGTGACATTGATCGGTTATATGCGATATAGCCGGGTTATCGGATCAAGTGTTGATTCGATAAGTTGTTACTATTGATATTAGTCGGTTATATGCAATATGACCGGATCATTAAATCAAGTGTTGATTTAATGATTTAATGTATAATTATATATTTGAAATATTACTTTACATTAACTAGTATTTCTTCACTTAAGATTGATTTTCTCACTTCATGTGCACAAGTAGTATATGTGATATATTTTTGTGCACTTGATTGTATCATGTTTGATGATACATGCAAACTTGGGTGTATGTTTGCTTTAAACCATGATTAGGTTAATGGTTAGGGTTTGATTTAGTTGTTTTATTTATTTTCTTTATTCATTTTGGCAAAAATAAAATGGAGGCTTGTTTTGTTTTACCCTTGAAGCTTCATGAAGCTTTGAAAGTCTACCATTTTGTTTTTATCCTAAACCGAACCATTACCTAAACCCTAGTTTATTCTCTACATGAGTTTACTAACCCATGGTCGCTAAATGATAACCATCACTTGATTTTCTTTTTAAAATTAATTCATAATTCTTGTTCTTTCTTCTTCTTCATCTTCTTCATGAAGAAAAAGAAAAGCTTTCTTGAAAATTGTCAGGTGATGAAATCAAGTGAGAAACCTAAATCCAAAGTGAACCCACTTCCTATTTCTTCATCCTCTACCACTTGCCATGTTGTATAGGGTGTTTTCTTCACAAGATTCATGACCAAGTGAAGATGGAGCTTGAGTTTGTGTCGCCTCGACGTAGATCATCTTCGGCATCGAAGTCAACGACCTAGCCTGCTCGTTTCTCCGACGAAACCATCGCTAGAGTCCGGGATCCGATGATCGCAGCGGAGGGACGTCATCACAGAGCTAAAGAGGTGGAGGACTGGATCTACAAAGGTTGTAGTCACTTTCACTTTCTAGTAAAGTTGTTTACTTGTATAGTTTTCGCCTAATCTCTAGTTAACGATCTAGTTTAGGGTTTCTCGGCACCGGAAAATTTTAATTTGGCATGGTTGATGCCTTGTGGAACCACTTGAGTGTGCCTAGAAACCCTACAGTGGTATCAGGGCCTTGCTAGAGCCTTATGCGAAGTGTAGACGAAGTTAGAAGTCCGATCGTACCCGAAACCCTAATCCAAAACCCTTCTCTGTACATTTTTCAAAACTGTGGAATTTTGTGAATTAAAAATATGCAGAAAAATCAGCAGGGAATTCTATGGACCCATGTACAAAACGAGACCCTAAGTCACTTTAACGGCCGCGGAACCGCGGTAATGACATGCCATTAGCGGCGGTTCCGCGGCTAAACTATTGAGTTAGGGTTTCTAGTTTGTACAGCTTCCTCCGTATTTGTTTCCTGATGTTTCTGGGTACTTTTAATATATACTCAACAGTTGAGTTTTCTAGGTTGCTTTGGGGACTCGGTGATTCGATCGGATTGTTTAACTTTGTCTATGTGTTTTTCCGGGTAATTTTAGAATATGTTAAAAAGTTCGACCGGATATGAATACCCACTTTTTCCCCTGCCGGGAAATTTCCAAGTATTGGATTTTTCCGTAGTTTAAGAACATCTAAGTAGTGCAAGTAACACGATGGACCCTCTAGAAGACAACAAACCTTAACTCGATTATGTGACCGTCTTGAACTGCCCTTTGAACCTTAGGGTTTGGGGCAGTACGGCGTGCCACATGTGAGGCGTTGGCTTGACCCTTCTACGGCTGGACCGTTGGTACTGTGGCATGAAATGGATGTTTTTGAAATTATTTCATGTGTTGAGCTGTTTCGGGAAAACTTGGGTGTTTGATTGTTCGATCGGAAAGTTTAACATTTTCTATTTATCTAGAATGTGATACAATATTTGGAATCCACAAGTAGTTATGAGATAACTGATTTGAATATTATAAACATAGCAGTTTAGTCTCACTTGATCGGTTGCCACGGAATTTTGATGTGATCAAAAGTCCGTCGCAATCACGTTGCGTACGCGGATACTCGCCGGGTAAACTTAATAGATAACCACGCCCCATAGCCCCGACCAAGTGACTGTAGGAGAACCCCGTCGCCGAAAGCATCCGTTCGGGTGCTCGCGGCAGCGGTGTTCCGCCTTAATGCACTTCGTCGACGGCATCGGGGGTGCGGCCGCCTACTAAAGTTTGCGACGAACATTCGATCAAAATGCCAGGAATCTTGTTGAATTGCCCGACTTGATATTGAAAAGTGTTTTTGATAATGAGACTAAAATGCGGGGTTTATAATTGTTAGGCATGTGATGTCTAAGGAATTCAGATGGTTAGGCATGCGATGTCTAAAGAGGTTGCGGATTCCAACTGCTGTAGTTTTACACTTTCTTTTCTGTGACCGTAAGTGTAATATGTGATATCACCGGTTTCGTTGCTATATGTCAACGACAATTGGGATGGGCATATTTACTTACGTTGATGACATGTGATGTTATGTGTTGCTGGATATGTTATATTGGATCGTCGTGTTTGAATAGCCGGGGTTTTTTATGTGAGATGAGTGTTTTTCATTTTCATTCATGTAAAAACTTGTATGTAATATTCTTTTATTGGGGCACTTCCAGGTTGCGGAAGTTGTCACCATTTGTATATTATTTACTTTTCCGCACTACGAGAGACCCAAGGAGGAGAGCACAAGTAACCGGGTTCTGGTGGGAGACCAACTCGAGGAGTCGAGTCCGGGTCTCCTAACTCTAGAATTGGTAGGGTTGCTTGCCGCTCTCGTAGGGGTCTAGGGGTGTGAGTTTGGCTATTCATCGCGACCGTGGAATCCGTGTTTTATACTGGCTCGTATTGAAAACACGGACGTCTTAGTATATCCAATGTTTCATATGATTCTTCTGCTGCGATATCTGTGATGTGATCATTTGATGTTCTGTGATAAATACTGTATATAGTATATATGATATATTATATAGGCGTTACTTATGTTTTACACCCACGCTAGCCCTGCCCCGCTCTGCCGTTAGTTACCTAACCTAACGGTGCACGAGGGGACATCGAGGCGAATGCGGATGGCATAAATGTACGTCGTATTTATCTGTGATGTTTAGGTGATTTAAATGATGGGACTTCATTAATGTGATTAGTGAAAGAAAAGAAACCTAAAAGATGTTGTGGAATCAAATTTTCAAAAAAAAACAGGTAGCTACAGTTCTTGCTTTGCATCACGGTGTTCCTTGTAGAACATCCTGCACCTTATTCGATAAGGAAAGGACCGAGATCCCTTCACTGTGAGTGACTCCTTTAGCAATAACTGGCAGATGCTACAACTCTCGGTTTGTCTTTTGATTGCTTCTCTAGTTCTTGCTTTGCACAGCGGTATATATGATATATCCTGCACTTTATTCGATGAGGAAAGGGCCGACGATCCCTTCACCAGGAGTGACCCCTTTAGCAAAACTAGAAAAGCCTCAAAAACACTCCTCGATCCTACAACGATATCAAGTTCATTACGCAATAGGTTTTCAGAAAAACCTGTCGTAGCCTTCCGTCATTTCAGATAAGTCCTGCTTAGTATTCGTGCTGCGTTTGTTGACCTTGTCAAGGCGCAGTGTGCGGTAGCTAACCAATATTTATCTGCTTATGCATATGATGCAGATTGGGTTAGGGTAGTCGTACGGCCTTATTGACCTTGTCAAGGGTCGTGCGGGTGGGTTTGATTCAATCAAGAAATGACGGGTTGAACTTGACTTACGGTCTATGGTTTGTTGACCTTGTCAAGGTCATAGATCGTTTGGGGAAAAATATTATCGGGAATTTCAAGTGTTGAAATTTGCAATGAGATTGCATACCTTCTATGAGATAGTTGTATCCCGATATCCGCTGCGAGTAAGAGTTACTCCTGGGAGAGTTTTACACATTACAATTAGCCGATCAAGTAGGTGTCTAGAAAGGTGTCAACGGGGTTACGCCTCTGGGAAAACAAGGTTTACTGTAATTAGGTTCGTACGAAAGCATGGGGAACCTCCCTCAAAGTACCGACACTGGCCTGGCTGAAAGATTGGCGAACTTGTAGCGTGTAATTAATCCCGGCTAGTCTTTTCTTTTAGGGTTTGAAAGAAGATTTGATAAAAAACAGTGGGAGCCATCCTGATTAGATAAAATAATAACCAATCTATTCTTGCAAGAGCGCACGCTGAGTGTTTTCTTCTCTCTCTCTCTAGGTAGCGACCATATCACGCCTTAATCAAGATAATAAAATGGATATATTGACCGAACCCGCTTGTTATACTGAGCTGGGGAACGTTGGTCCCGCTCCAACTTATAATTGTTATAAGACAGAGCAGGAAATTGAGGATTACCAGAATTCCCGTGCCGCCCAAACGGAGAAAGTGCATGCTGATGCATCTTCTTTGGGTGTGTTCATTACAGAGAACTGTTTCTCAGTGTCCTCTACGTCCTGGGTATTTGATATCAGATCAGGATCCCAGATATGTAATCTGTTACATAGGGCTACAGAAAGGTAGAGAACTGAGAACGGGTGATAAGTTTCATGAGACAGAAAACGGTGCAAGTGTTGCAGCCAAGTCTGTTGGTCATTGTCACCCTGTATTACAAATACATTGATTCTGAACGAATGTTATTAGATACCGAACCTGATTTACAAAATCATATCAGTCTCTTTATTAGTAAAGAAATGATAAAATTTTGTATTGTTGGATAATGTTTTGAACATTTCCTATATCAAAAGTTGATCGGTTCAGGCACGTTATCTAAAAACATTGATGTTCTAAATCAAACTACAGTTCTAAGTATACGGAACACACACAAGAGGAAGAGTTCAGAAATGAACGAATCCTTCTTGAGGTATTGTAGACTAGGTCATATGGATGTGACCCGACTGACTGAAGTTACATTTAGATGCATATTTAAATCAGTTTGAATTTACATCTTGTGAAACTTACCAGTCATGTCACAGAGATAAGATGACCATAGCTCTGTTTATTGGAAGCAGAGAAACAGTTAGTGAACTCTTGGGATGATACATATTGATATATGAAGGTCCCCTGTCTACACATGCCAAGACTGGTTCTTTGTACTTCATTACCTTCTCTGATGATCTCTCAAGATTCAGATATATGTTCTTGTTGAAACACAAGTTCGAACCTTTTAAGATATTCACAGAATATAAGTTAGAAGTAGAGAACCAAATTATGGGTATAAGTATCATGTCCTTTGATGTGATCAGGGAGAAGAATACTTTAGCACGGAAATCCTGGACTATTCTAAAGGAGAATGAGATTCTCTCTCAGCATTACTCCTCCGTATACACCATAGCACGATGGTATATCGGGGCGGAGCAATAGCACCCTATGTGATAAGATGTGCTCTATGATGAGTACTACTGAGTTTCCTATTTCCTTTTGGGAGTTATGCGCTTAAGAAGCTGCATACCTATTGAATAGGGTTCAAATTAAAACAGTTGCCTACCGCTTCATATGTGATATGGAAAGGGAAGAGCCCATATCTTAAGTTTGTTAAGATTTAGGGTTGTCCAGCCTATGTCTAAAAAGGCAAAATCCGGATAAGCTCGAGGCAAGATCTGTTATGTGGAACTAGAAATGTTCCAGCTATATAAACTACAGCTGATGATTTGGAAGAACCAAAGGATTCAATAGCTACCAACGAACCTCAGCCTCTCCGCCGATCTAGTAGGGTTCCTCACCTACCTGAGAGATACTTCGGTTTCTCTATGACAGTGGGAGCGAGGATTGCATCATGAGATAATGACCGAACTAGTTTCGAGCTGGCCATCAGGAGTGAGACTCTGTAAGAATGGCTGGATGCTTATCGATCTGAGATGGAATCCTTATACACCAACAAAGTATGGACTTTGGTTGCTTTATCTGAAGGGTTAAATCCCCATCAGGAGTAAGTATATCTTGAGAAGATTACTTGGTGTTGATGGAAAAGTTGAGACTTTCAAAGCTAGACATGTTAAAGGTTTTCATCATCGACCAGGCGTGGATAATGATGAAACCTTTTTCAGTGGCTATGCTTAAGTCCATCCAGATCCTACTTGCTACGGCTACTAACCATGACTACGATATCTGGCGGTTGGGTGTCATGACTGCTTTTCTAAAATGATGTTTTAGAAGAGAGTGTCTGTAAGTACACAGCCAGAGGGCTTCGTAGAAAGTGGGAGCAGCGGAAACGTGTACAAGTTGCTTTATGTGATAAAGCAGGCATCGCGGAGTTGGAACGTCTGTTTTGATGTGTTAGTCAAAGAGTTTGACATCATCAAAATGGTAGATGAACCTTGTATATACAAAAAGGTAGTAGGGAGTATGGTGGTGATCCTCGTAGAGTACGTGGATGGCATACTCTTGATAGGGAAGGAGTTTCCTATGCTACGCTCAGTCAATCTCCGCTTATCACAAAGATTATCCATATAGGATCAAAGTGATACCTTCTAAATCCTGAGTTTTGATCTATGAGATAGATCTAATTGGATGTTAGGATACTCACTGGATGCAGTGAGATGGTATCAATTGATCCTGGGGAGAATCACTGGAAGTGTTCCAGGGTGATAAAGACGACTGAATGTCAGTCACAGGCATTGTCTTTACCCTTGGTAAAGGGACGGTATGTTGGAAGAGTTCCAAGCTAGATACCGTGGCTTACTAGAAGATAAAGGCTGGATACATCGCTACTTAAGATGCTACCAAAGAGGCTGTCTGGGTGTATATTAGTTCATGAGATGAACTTCGTTCCTCCTATTGTGTGACAATGGAGTTGTGGCTTATGCCAAGGAACGCCCATCCCGTCAGTGATCCAGACATATTCTAAGGCAGTATCACCTGATCATGGAGATGGTTGATCTCCAGGGGATCGAGGTTAGGAGAGAAGACTCAGAGGAAAACACGGCGGATCCACTCACAAAGGCCTTTTCCCAGAGAGAGACTTTTATGGGATGGTTGAGTATGAGATACTGCAACCACTGCTACAGATGGCCCTAGTGCAAGTGGGAGATTGTTAGTTATATGTATGACCTAGAGGCCATTACTGTACATAGGATGTATATTGTAGTGGATGCTGGGACATATATAGGGAGGACTTTCTTGCTCGACATGATAGTATGCTATCTGGTTGCTCTTTATCTTAAGGTGTACACTGATTGTCTCTCTGTTACATGTTGGTAAAGCCCTTAGGATGTGTACTTGACTACCTGGACTATGATGCAGATCATACTAGTGGGGACATGGTAGTCCATAAGTACATCCTTCAAGGTCCCTAGTCGTGGGTGTATCGAGACGGGCATTGATATACCAGAGTAGGCTAGCGTATACCTTCTCGACCCATACAGATGGGCGATGGATGATCCCATATCCATTGGTGTTTCACATCAGAGATGATATACCGGTGCTCAGTGGAGACTGGGTACACTGGACGGACTCGCCGAGAACTCCCAGATGGTATTATACCTTACGTCAGATGGCAGTTCTCTGGTGACACTGGTACAGGTTAGTCTGTAGACCCGAGATCGTCATAGAGTCTTGTGTGATTCCCACTGTGCTTTGATTTCCACCTTACCACATCCAAGAGGGCGTGCAAAACGGTTGTTTTTGGGTACAGTCCCGAATCACATGGAGGCAATGAGCGATAGGAGGGGATTCGTCTCTCCCGGTATAGGGAGTTGATGTTGCGTTGTGTTCGATTGGCTATAACCGGAAATCCCTGGCCAGGATTGCTGAGATTTACAGGTAAGTGTTACCGGTAGTTTCTCGAACTGTTATAGACCTCATATCGACATGACTTATTGAGCTATTGGGGTCTGACGTTTACCACCCCTAGGCGAGATATGCGATATATCAGACGACGAGACCGGACTGTACGGTAAGTGTTACTGGTTGGATTCACAGGAGTGTGAGCAGGCTTGCTCGTTGATCTTCTGATCGCTCAATACCCGGGTGGCCGTTACGTTTAGCAGACTGCTTGCGCCTTGTGGGTGTTTGATATGATCATCACCTGCTGCCGGCGTATTGACGAGTCTTTAGAGTCCTACACAGAGGTTTCCTGGGTCAAGCGAAACGAAATAGGAGCGCATATGAGATATGTGCGGGACCGAGAATAATACCAGTATGTGATACTGAGTTCTATTCTCGCGATTAGTGACATTGATCGGTTATATGCGATATAGCCGGGTTATCGGATCAAGTGTTGATTCGATAAGTTGTTACTATTGATATTAGTCGGTTATATGCAATATGACCGGTTCATTAAATCAATTGTTGATTTAATGATTTAATGTATAATTATATATTTGATATATTACTTTACATTAACTAGTATTTGTTCACTTAAGATTGATTTTCTCACTTGATGTGCACAAGTAGTATATGTGATATATTTTTGTGCACTTGATTGTATCATGTTTGATGATACATGCAAACTTGGGTGTTTGTTTGATTTAAACTATGATTAGGTTAATGGTTAGGGTTTGATTTATTTGTTTTATTTATTTTCTTTATTCATTTTGGCAAAAATAAAATGGAGGTTTGTTTTGTTTTACCCTTGAAGCTTCATGAAGCTTTGAAAGTCTACCATTTTGTTTTTATCCTAAACCTAACCATTACCTTAACCCTAGTTTATTTTCTACATGAGTTTACTAACCCATGGTTGCTAAATGATAACCATCACTTGATTTTCTTTTTAAAAATAATTCATAATTCTTTTTCTTTCTTCTTCTTCATCTTCTTCATGAAGAAAAAGAAAAGCTTTCTTGAAAATTGTCAAGTGATGAAATCAAGTGAGAAACCCAAATCCAAAGTGAACCCACTTCCTATTTCTTCATCCTCTACCACTTGCCATATTGTATAGGGTGTTTTCTTCACAAGGTTCATGACTCAGTGAAGATGGAGCTTGAGTTTGAGTAGCCTCGACGTAGATCATCTTCGGCATCGAAGTCAACGACCTAGCCCGCTCGTTTCTTCGACGAAACCATCGCTAGAGTCCGGGATCCGATGATCACAGCTGAGGGACGTCATCACAGAGCTAAAGAGGTAGAGGACCGGATCTACAAAGGTTGTAGTCACTTTCACTTTCTAGTAAAATTGTTTACTTGTATAGTTTTCGCCTAATCTCTAGTTAACGATCTAGTTTAGGGTTTCTCGGCACCGGAAAATTTTAATTTGGCATGGTTGATGCCTTGTGGAACTACTTGAGTGTGCCTAGGAACCCTACAGTTAGAGCAAGCTAGAATAGGTTAATGGCGTGGCTCTGATACCAGTGTAAGTGCACGGCGGCGCCCCGGCCGTCAATCCGACGCCGGAATGCGGAAACGAAACTTTTCTAAAAACTAGAAACCGGCACCACCGCGCACAAAAATCCCGGATCGGGCCATTAACCTAATTCTAGCAAACTAGAAAAAGAATAGAGAAACTATACCAAGCGATCCGTGTCCTTCGGTCTTCGCCTCCACTCCGATCTCTTCGCGGAACCTCCGGTCTTCATCTCCTTGTCGGAACGGGCACCACATCGCCGGGTTCTTTTACGGGCTCCCATCTCTGGACCGAGGCAACTCGGGCATGAAGTTGGTGAGCCGACGTGCCCAAGAAATGCTGTAGGCTAAGTGTAGTAGCTTTGTCTCATGGGGTATGAAGTTGCCATGATGGAGGAATGAAACAATGAACTTTGGAGAGGTGTTTTGAATTTAGCAAGCAAGCAAAAATGAGATGAATCAATTTCCCTCACCAAATGAAACCTCCCTCTCCTCTCCTCAAAGTGGCCGGCCCCTCTATGATCAAAATGGTGGAGGGAAAAAGAATAAAACATGAAGGGAGGTGAGTGTAGGAATCAAATGAGGTGACCACATCCAAAAGTGATGATAACAAGGTCATATCAATTTCTAATCCATTCTAATCTCATTTAATGCAAATCAAGAGATGGAAAAAGAATCTCATGATGCTTGGAACCATCATGAAGCCACATATACAAATAACTCCCTCCACAAAAGATAATTTGCACAACTGCAAATAACCCCCTCCATCGGAAAAGTCCGGCTGTGAAGGAACAAAGGAAAACTGGCCGGAACGGAATGCAAACTGGCAACTTCAGAAAACTGATCCCGTAATAAATTACAGGAAAACCCCGCGACTGTATATACATACCCGCAATTGTATTCCCACTGAATACAAATGCAAAGAGACAAAATCTACACTGTACAATACTAGGATCCGGCTTAAACCAAAGCCCGCTAGTATTATCCGTCCGATCATGATCCGTGCAATACCGCACGTATTTGATCGAAACCTGCCATATCTCCATACGGCCTCTACAGCGTTTCACCCGAAACTTGAGAAAACGGTCTGTGGGGGACTCTAAAGACTCGTCAATACCTTGGTTGTGGATTTAACCACTAGCACGTCAGAGGTATTAGCTATACGTAATGGGCTACCGGGTATTGACCCAAAGGGACGTCGATGAGCGAACTTATCCTGACACCCTACTGAGTCTGTCAGTGACAATATCCGTACAGTCCGGTCCGTTCGTCGATGAGCATCGCATGGCTGGCCTAGGGGTTGGTAAAAGTCAGACCCCCAAAAGCGGTACAAGTCGTGTCGGAGTGTAGCCCAGAACACCCTGAGATACTACTGGAATACCCACCAGTAAATCTCCTGCTTTGGCCAAGGACTTCGTGTAAGGGCTCTCCTAGACACAGCGCGACCTCACCCCCAATACCGGGAGAGACGAACCCCTGAAGATCCGCTCACTGCCTCCATGTGGCTCGGGACTGTACCCAACTAAAATCTGTTTGCACGTCTCCTTTGAGCGTGGTAGGGTAGTAATCAAAGTACAGTGGGAACTCATACGAGACAAATGACGATCTTAGGTCGATGAACTAACCTGTACACATGTCACCAGGGAATTGCTATCTGACGTCTGGTATAAGACCAACTTGCAGGTTCCCGGCGAATCCTGTCCGGTGTATTCATAACCCAATGAGCACCTGTATACATCTTAGGTGAACTAACTGACACCAGTGGCTCGTGAGACCGGCCACCGCCCCTCGTCGGGGTCTCGACTGTATACACTAGTCTACTCTGGAGTATCGATGCCCTGTCTCGAAACTCCCACGACTAGGGACCTTTTAAGGATGTGCTTATAGACCCCAGCTCCCACGTATATGATCGCCCTCATACTGCTGGCAGTCAAGCAAGAATCCTAAGGGCTCTATCAACGTGTAATAGCGACCTGTAAGGTCACCTAAAGCAGTACACGATGATAAAGATAAACCAGATAGCATACTATCATCTTGAGTAAGACTGTCCTACCGGCATAGGTCCTCCCTCAATCATTGCAATCACGTGCCTGTGATCCAATAATTGACTCTGAGGGCACTATATCCAACACCAACTTGCAGAGGGCCCCAAGGAGGGCCAGCTTGTGCTTGTGGGTCGGGTACAGGGGTTGCCTGGTCGGCCCCTGTGGCTCTTCCTTCTGAGTTTTGGGACACGTTATCTGCCACGTGTCCAGATCTAGGAGACCGCCAATATTGAGCATCATCATTAGCCCCCCACTCTTTTCCCGACCAGCTAGCAGGTCAGGTCAGGAGTGGACTGCTAGGTCTCCCAAGATGAGCTTCTTCCTAAGGCTTTGTCGGGACTAATCCTCGGGCTGTCAGTTGTTTTTTCTGCTAGTGAATCGGGGCGAGATCTCCGAATTTAAGGAAGGTGCGCCGGTTCGTGCACTCTGCCACTGAAGCGACGGTCCACGTGTCATGCATCGATTTGGCCGACGCGACGTATGCAGGCCCACAGCGTCTGATGGGACGCGGTCTAGCGCAGGTCGACACGTAGAGTGATTGGAGCCGCTGGACGCGAGGAGTCGTTTTGGCGGGAGACGACGGGCATCGGTGGATGAGGCCGCTTGCAGCAATAAGCAGGGGCGAGGCCCGCTCCAGGGCCCCTATTCTTTCATTTTTCCTCTTTCTTAAGTCGTGACTGCTCGGCGTTCTTCTTTTTGAATACATGGTTCTCTCCCACTTTTTGGGCTGTTCGCGCCAGAAGGAGGCTAGTGGCGCGGCCGAGCCCCTGGCTGGCTCATGCCCTGTGCCGGATGTTCCGCCGGCGATAGGGCCGTCTGCTTCGTTGATGGCTCCTGGTGGTTTCTCCGGCGGCGGCCAGGGACGTCCACAGTTATCCGAGCTCTAGACGGGGGACAGAGGAGAGGGCGAGGACAGGCCCCCTCTTAAGAGGAAGAGGACGATTTCTCGCGCGTTGTCATCGAGGGTCCCCGAGGGAATTTCCATGCATGAGGGGGGCGCCGTCTTCACGGTTCCATCTGGGCTTTCCGTTGCCGCTGGCCTGCTCTCCGGGATGGAGGAGTCGGCTGGGGGAAAGCTTCCGCATGGCTCCCTGAGGGCTCAATTGGAGGCCATGGCCCAGGGGCAGTCCAGGTACGAACCCCTCTACGTGTAGTTTTTCTAGTATACTCTTCTTTGGCT
Source organism: Agapanthus africanus (assembly GCA_030015575.1). Taxonomy (NCBI): domain Eukaryota; kingdom Viridiplantae; phylum Streptophyta; class Magnoliopsida; order Asparagales; family Amaryllidaceae; genus Agapanthus; species Agapanthus africanus. Next base: position 327,207,404 of record CM057337.1, read on the forward strand.
CGGGGGCCTCCTGGTTTCTCATCCGCTTTCCATCAGGTCCTTTAACACTGCGCCCTTGCCGCTTGTATGGAGGCCGAAGGGGCGTTCCATACCCCGAGGCCAGTTGAAGCGTTTCCCTCGGAGGTCGAGGTTTTGCGGCGTGACCTGCGCCTGGAGAGGGCACGGGCCGACGTCCTAGCAGCCCGGGCGGAGGCTGCGGAACTTGCCAATTCAGCGAATCGGGGGTCCATCGTCGTCTGAGTGCGTCCTTCCGGGTCGCCGATAGGAAGCTGGCAGATCTGGCCGAACGTTTCGCGGCTATGGAGAAAGAGAGGGATGCCAGCAGGGGAGATGCTGAGGCGGCGCTTCTGGAGGCCCAGGTTGCCGAGGCTCGGGCTAAGAAAGCTGTGGCCGATTATAAGGCGTCTGAGCAGTTTTACGCCAAGCTCGGGGAGTATTCTGCCGTCGCGTGGAACAAGGCTCTGGACGCCATGAAGGAGCAGCTTCCCGAGTTCGACGATGGCGAGCTCCGCGCTCGGGTTCCGCTTCTGGTGGCGAGGCCTCCGGTGGAAGATGGTAAGGGGAGTAGGGCGTGCCCCTGGTGGTGAAATCTCCGGTGGTAAAGCCCCCGGCAGGCCGTGATGCCAGCGATGAGGGGATCGAAGTAAGCCTCCGGGCAGTTTGTAAGGCTGGGGAGCCCCAGAATACCCTTTGTAAAAACCTTGCCTTTGGTAATAAAAGAAAATTTTGTTTCATCGGTTTACATTTCATCTTCTGTATGTGAAGGATGTTTGTAAAATATTTCTGCTTGCACTGTTGGGTCAGCTATCTGTCTAGCGATCGTTTGTCAGGTTGATTTCGATCACTTGCCAAGCGCTGCCGAGGAGGCATCTCCATGGCCCCGGAGCCGAGGGGGGATCGCTTAGACTTCGATGGACTTGTTGTCCCATTTTGGGGCCTCGGATCCTCAGCGTTGGTGGGGCTGTAAGAAGCCCGCCAAGGGTAACCGGGCGGTGAAGCTGCGTGGTCTCCTCGTTGCGAGGGTTTTGATCTCTGGCGTCGCGGGTAGGCAACTACCGGCCTGGGATGACCGAGCGGGGTAGCCACTCGGATGCCTCTTGCAAGGGCTTCGATCCTCGGTGTCATGGGTAGGGAGCTACCAGCCGGAGATGACCGAGCAGGGTAGCTTCTCGGTCGCCTCTGGTGAGGGCTTGGATCCTTAGTGTTGGAGGGGCTGTAGGAAGCCCACTAAGGATGACCGGGCAGTGAAGCTGCGTGGTTGCTTCTTGGTGAGGGCTTTGATCTCTGGCGTCACGGGTAGGCAACTACCATCCTGGGATGGCCGAGCGGGGCAGCCGCTCGGATGCCTCTTGCGAGGGCTTCGATCCCTGGCGTCATGGGTAGGGAGCTACCAGCCGGAAATGACCGAGCAGGGTAGCTACTCGGTTGCTTCTTGCGAGGGCTTTGATCCTTCAGGACGGGGACCGAGAAGGGTTACTGCCTAATGCCTCTTGGCGAGGACTTTGATCCCTGTCGGTTGTGGTAGGAAGCTACCGGCCCGGGATAACCGAGCAAGGACTCGACTGCCTCTGGGACGACTTTGGTCCTTAGTGCGGGAGAGGCTGTAGAAGCCTACCAAGGACCTTTGGCCGGGCAGGGTTACTGCCTAGTGCCTCTTGGCGAGGGCTTTTGTCCTTTAGGATAGCCGAGCGAGGGATCCAGAGGCTCGACTGCCTCTGGGAGGGCTTTCTGATCCCCGGCGTTGTGGCAGGGAAGCTGCCCGCTGGGGATAGCCGAGCGAGGGATCCTCGGGCTCGACTGCCTCTGAGAGGGCTTTGTGGTCCTTAGCGTCAGGGGCTGCCGGAAGCCCGCTAAGGATACCCGGGCAGTGGGTTTCACGGCCGCCTCTTGGCGAGGGCCTTGGAGTGTGAAGATGGAACTCTATTCGGAATGATCCGCCGTTTCTTTATTCGTATGGACAGGATTTTTAGAGAACGCTTTACACCATCTTTGTGAAAGGGAAAAAGAGGGGGGCGGTATACACTCGCTGGCTTTGACCTCATTGGTATAGTTTGAGCTTCTTGGTGTTGTAAGGCCGCGGAAGCTTTCGTCTGTCCGCCTCTTGCAGGCGGTAGGCTCCGCCGGGGAGCGCCTCAGAGATGAGGAAGGGACCCTCCCCCTTTAGGGAGAACTTGTGAAGCCTGCCTTGGTCAGTGAACTCGTTCCGCCGCAGGACCAGGTCCCCGGTCTTGAAGGAGCGGTGTTTGACCCAAGCATTATAGTATCGGGCCGTTTGTTGTTGATAAGCGGCAGCTCTGATCTGAGCTCGATCCTTCTTTTCCAACAAGATGTCGAGGTTGGTCCGTAGCATCGAGGTGTTTACGTCATCGTCGAAGTGCTCGACCTGGTGACTGGGCAGCCCAATCTCCACTGGGACCATCGCTTCGGTCCCGTAGCAGAGGCTGAAAGGGGTTTCCCCGGTTGGAGTCTTTTTGACGTGCGCAGGGCCCATAAGACCCGGGGCAGTTCTTCGACCCAACTGCCTTGTCGCCCTTCTAGGCGGGTCCGGAGACCTCGGAAGACATCTCGGTTAGTGACCTCGGCCTGCCCGTTGCATTGGGGATGCGCGACCGCGGCGAACTTCATGAGGATATGGTACTCTTTGCAGAAGTCCTTCACTTTCTCATTCTCGAAGTTCGTCCTGTGGTCGGTGACGATGCATCTCGGGATGCCAAACCGGAGTATCAGGTTGTTTTGCAGGAACTTAATAGTTGTGGTGGCATCCGGTTTCCTGACGGGGACGGCCTCGATCCACTTGGTGAAGTAGTCTACCGCGACGAGGACGTATTTGTGCCCGCCTGTTCTGGTAGGGAACTGGCCGATCATATCCAACCCCCACTGAGCGAACGGCCATGGGGATGTCAGGGTGGTCAGCTCGGTAGCCGGGAGGCGGGGAATGCTGCCGTGGAGCTGGCAGCTCTTGCATCTTCTGACCAGCTTCAGGGCGTCCTCGTGCATGGTGGGCCAGTAGTACCCTTGGAGTAACGCTTTTTGGATCAAGATTCGAGCCCCCTGGTGTGCACCGCCCACCCCTTCATGGATTTCCCGAAGGACGTAGTCGGCTTCGTGGGGGTCAACGCACCGGAGCAGGGGCTGAGTGAAGGCCTTCTTGTAGTGGTTCCCGTTGCTCCAGACGAAGTGGCGGGCTTTGGCCCGGAGATGGCGGGCGGCCGCTCGGTCCTCCGGGAGTGCGCCGTCTTTCAGGAACTCTATGAGGGGCTTCCTCCAATCTTGGTCGCTCTGCTGCACCGCGTACACGTGGAGTGTCATCACTATGTCTCCCACGCTGGGTCGATGCAAGGTTTCGAAGAGGATAGACCGCTTATTGTTGGCCGAGTACGACGAAGCTAGCTTGCTCAGGGCGTCTGCTTGGGCATTCAGCTGCCTGGGTATTTGTTCTACCTAGACTTCAGCGAAGTTTCTTCGGAGTTTCCTCACTTCGTCTAGGTACCACAACATCAGAGGCTCTCGAGCTTCGAAGCGGCCGGTCACTTGACCGACAACAAGGGCCGAGTCGCTGCGGATTCGAATTATCTTTAGCCCCAGCCCGACGGCCATGCACAATCCGGCCAGGAGGGCTTTGTATTCTGCCGCGTTGTTCGATATAAAACCGAGCCTCAAAGAATGCTCCATCTCTGCTTCGTTTGGGCCCCGGATGATGAGGCCGGCACCGCATCCTTCCTCGGTGGAAGACCCGTCGACGTAGATGAGCCACTCCAGAACCGAGCCAGGGCCTTCCGGGACGGGACACTGGGCTGCGAGGGGTGGCACGGACTTCGGCTTCCTACTAGGAATGGTGAATTCAATGATGAAATCGGCCAGGGCCTGCGCCTTGATGGCTTGCCTCGGGCGATACCTTATGTCGAATTGAGATAGCTCCCACCTCCATTTTTCTAGGCGGCCCGAGGATTCCAGTGATGCTAGGATAGCTCCCAATGGGTGCTCGGTGAGGATGATGATGGTGTGTGCTTGGAAGTAGTGCCGCAGCTTTTGCGAGGTTACCACGAGGGTTAAGACAATCTTCTCTATGGCGGGGTACCTCATTTCCGCGTCCTTAAACACGTGGCTCACATAGTACACCGGCTTCTGTTCCCCTTCGGCCTCCCGGACGAGGACCAAGCCTACTGCTTGGTCGGATACTGCCAGATACAGCGACAGCTCATCCCCTTCCACCGGCCGGGTGAGCAGCAGCGGTGTTGCGAGGTGCTTCTTCAATTGGTCGAAGGCGTCTTGGCATTCCTCCGACCATTCGAACCTCGGAATCTTCCTCAGCGCCTTAAAGAACGGAAGGCACTTCTCCCCCGACCTGGACATGAAACGGCTTAGAGCAGCGACCCGCCCCATGAGTCGCATAATCTCGACGTTGGTCTTGGGCGAGGCCATGTTCAGGATAGCGTCGATCTTCTTTGGGTTAGCTTCGATTCCGCGGTGAGTGACCATGAACTCGAAGAACTTTCCCCGGGTGACTCTGAATGCGCACTTGGCGGGGTTTAGCTTCATGTTGAATCTGCAGAGCACTCTGAAAGCCTCTCCTAGGTCCTTGGCATGGTCGGCCGACGAGATGGACTTGACGAGCATGTCGTCAACGTAGACCTCCATATTTCTGCCGATCTGTGGCTTGAACATGCGATTGACCAGCCTTTGGTACGTGGCCCCGGCGTTCTTGAGGCCGAAGGGCATCACCTTGTAGTAGTACACTCCCCGGTCCGTTGTGAATGCGGTCAGATCTTCGTCTTTAGGATTCATACGGATTTGGTTGTAGCCGGAGAATGCGTCCATGAATCTCAGCAGCTCGTGACCGGCCGGGCTGTCGACGGGCTGGTCTATGTGGGGGAGTGGAAATTTGTCCTTGGGGCAGGCCTTATTGAGGTCGGTGAAGTCGACGCACATACACCACTTCCCGCTTGACTTCTTGACCAGAAGTATGTTGGCCAGCCACTCCGAGTAGGGCACATTTCTGATGAAGTTGGCGGCGAGGAGACGATCAACCTCCTCTTCGATAGCCTTCTGTTTGACAGGGGCGAAGCTTCTTTTCTTCTGTCTGACGGGTCGGGCCGCAGGATCAACTCCGAGCTTGTGGGAGATGATTTTGGGGTCGATCCCAGGCATGTCGGCAGGCGCCCAGGCGAAGACGTCGGAGTTGCTTCTGAGGAATCTGATCAGGTCATCCCGCTGAGTCCCCGTCAGGAGTGACCCGACCTGGATGGTCTTTCCTTGGTCTCCTTCCGTTAAGGGTACCTCGGTCAGAGGTTCGACCGGCGCTCCACGGACCTCCTTCCGCTCGTCTCGGGTGTCCAAGGAACCTTTGATGTCGTCACACGCCTCGGCGCCGTCGGCATACTGCTCGGGCGAAGACGTCTCGATAAGGCCTATCTTCACGACCCGCTGGCTCCCGTATGCCCGACCTATCCCACCCCGATCGAGAAGGAATTTTATCGCCAGGTGGTATGTCGAGATTTGGGCCTGGAGGGAATTCAGCATCGGGCGGCCGAGGAGGACGTTGTAGGTCGACGGAACTTTCGCTATGATAAAGTCCACAGGCAGTGTACGCGTGTGGCCGGGCTCCCCGACCGTGAACTGTAGGGTGACCACCCCTTGCGCCGGGATGGAGTGGTTGGTGAACCCCGAGAGGACGTGAGAGGTCGGTTTCAGGTTTGCTAGGGCGTGCCCCATATGCAGGAAGCAGTCGTAGAAGAGGATGTCCGCCGAACTTCCCGAATCAATGAGTATCCGGTGGACCTCGTACCGGTGGATTTGGGCTATGATCACAGCGGGTCGTTATGGGGCACAGATATACGTGGAGATCCTCGTCGCCAAAAGTGATGGGATCTCGGCCTCTAGCCCTTTTGCTCGGGCGGTCGCCGGAGCCTGTAAAACGGCAGCCAGTGGGGAAGCCGACGACATTTGGTGAGGGTTCGTCCACACCTCCGTTGTGAGGGAGGCGACAACGGGTGTTTGGATCTTCAAGGGGATCGGTTGCTATGTGGGCGGGGATCGGAAGGCCAACTTTGTGTTTTGTGGAGTTACTTTCCCACAGACCGCGCCAACTGATGGAGGTCCTTTTCAGGTCTCCGTCAGATGTTGTCTTCCGTTGATCTCCCGGTGGATTTTGGTGGTGGTCTTCTGTTGCATGTGGATCTCAATGGGTTTTGATGAGAATGGTGATTTAAGGGGTTTGGTGCCGAGTACCTGCAAAGAAGTCCCGGGATGGTTTGGTACCACCGAGGACCCTCCGACGATCAAGTTAGTGCTAGATCTGAGCAGAGTAACGGCTAAGTGGAATAAAAAATGTCTTACCTGACCCCTCTATGATGGGGGTTTATATAGCGGTGATGGCATGCAGCAGCAGGCGCGAGAATCTCGCCAGCAGTTATGCTCCGGAGGTCACGCCCGTGTAGAGAGTGGATCGCCCATTAATGGGGATCGCGGAGGCATGGAACGTGGGATGTTGCTGGCGGAGAATCCATGCATGGCGAGATTCGCGGAGCGGCGGTTACGCCTCTGAGTAGTGGATCCGGTCGGAGGGACCGAGGAAGACGGCTTCGGCTAGGGAGCTTGGAGATGAGCAAGAGGGCCGAGGAGTCCTGGTCCCGCGGCAGCTCGGGATGAGCTGGGGGGTTGAGGAAGCCAACTTGCAGAGGGCCCCGAGGAGGGCCAACTTGTGCTTATGGGTCAGGTACAGGGGTTGCCTGGTCGGCCCCTGTGGCTCTTCCTTCTGAGTTTTGGGACACGTCATCTGCCACGTGTCCAGATCTGGGAGACCGCCAATATTGAGCATCATCAAATAGACTTTTTTGTTTTGACCTTTTTTTATGAGTCCTATTGATGGAGGTCCTTTTCGGATCTCCTTCAGATGTTGTCTTCCGTCGATCTCTCGGTGGATTCTAGAGGTGATCCCCTGTTGCGTGTGGGTCTCAATGGGTTTTGAGGAGATTGGTGATTTGAGAACCTTAGAGCCGAGTACCTCTAAAGAAGTCCCACGGTGGTTTGGTACCACCGAGGACCCTCCGATGATCAAGTTAGTACTAGATCCGAGCAGCGTAACGGCTAAGTGGAGTAAAAAATGGCTTACTTGACCCCTCTGTGATGGGGGTTTATATAGCGGTGGTAGCACGCAGCAGCAGGCACGAGAATCTCGCCGGCAGTTATGCTCCCGACGTTACGCCCGCGCGGAGAGCGGATCTCCCATTAATGGGGATCGTGATGGCATGGAACGTGGGATATTGCTGGTGGAGAATCTGCGCATGGCGAGATTTGCGGAGCGGCGGTTACGCCCGTGAGCGGTGGAGTTGGTCGGAGGACCGAGGAAGACGTCCTCGGCTGGGGAGCTCGGGGGCGAGCGAGAAGGCTGAGAAGTCTTGGTCTTGTGGCAGCTCGGGGCGAGCTAAGGGGCCGAGGAAGCCCATTTGCAGGGGGCCCCGAGGAGGGCCAGCTCGCGTGTGTAGGTCGGGTACAGGGGTGGCCTGGTCGGTCCCTGTGGGCCCTTTCTTATGAGTTCTGGGACTTTATCTGCCACGTGTCCTGATCTTGGGGATCGCTAATATTAAGCATCATCATTAGCCCCCCACTCTTATCCCGATCAGCTAGCGGGTCGGGTCAGGAGTGGACTGCCGGGCCGCCCGGGGTGAGTTCCCTCCTAAGGCTTCGTCAGGACGCATTCCCGAGCTGTCAGCTATCTTTCCTGTCAGCAAATCACGGCGAGATCTCTGCATTTAAGGAAGGTGCGCCGGTTCGTGCCTCCTGCCGTTGAAGTGACAGTCCACGTGTCAAGCGTCGGTTGGCCGACGCGATGTGTGCAGACCTGCGACGCCTGCAGGGGTGCGGTCCAGCGTGGGAACGACAAGTGGAACAATCGGAGCCGTTGGATGCGAGGAGATGTTTTGGCGGGAGATGAAGGGATCCGTTGGCTGAGGTCGCTCACTGTGATAAATAGGGGTGAGGCCCATTCCAGGGCCCCTACTCTTTCATATTTTCCCGTTCTAAGTCCTGGTTGCTCGGCGCTCGTCTTCTTTCTTCCACTTTCGTTTCCCGAGGACCCTCCTTCTCAAAGTTAGATGTCTTCCTTTGTCGAGTCAGTAGATGTCTTCGGAGTGGGTTCTAGGTACCCTTTAGGTGAGCTTGAGTCCTCTCGGGGAGCAGGGGTCAGGCCCTCTTCCCGGGATCGTGCGGCGGGGGTAGCCCCCAGGGTAGAAGCGGTAGATGCTTCCCCCGGCGCCTCATGTTGGGTGAGGCATGAGGACGAGCTCGCCAATGCTCGAGCTTGCTTCCACATCCCCCCGCGATATACGCTTTGTCTGGCTAAGAAGGGAGAGAGGGCAGGCCAGGTACGGGGCAGGGAGATCGCCCTGTATTTGGAAGCTTTTGGGGTGGAATGCGCCCGCCCTTTTCTCCTGAGGTCGTCGAAGCGCTGAACTTTTTCGGGTTAGCCCCTGGCCAGTTAGTGCTGAACTCGTGGAGGATTCTCCTCAGGTTCCTGATCTGCCTGAAGTTACAGGCGATTCCTTTCAGCCTCTCCCTCCTTGATTCTTCCCTCGTCTTCAAAAATCACCCTGGTGGTCGAGCGGGCGACCCGAGGTGGGTCTACCTTTCCTTTAGAAAGCGACAAGAGGCCCTGCCGGGACAGGGTTGTGGCCCTGCCTTCTTCCATTCACGACTGGAAGAAGAAGTTCTTCTTTGTTCCCCCTGAGGGCGAGGACTGGCCCGTGCCTACACAGTGGTCGAGGGAGAAATGCTTGCCGGGGAACCAGTCCAGTGACCCCGTCGCGGTGAGAGTGGCGTCGTGGGAGCCCATCCCCCGTTTCGACATGCTGCTATCTGAGAGGGTCCTGAGTTGGGACGGGCTCAGCCCCGTTAAGTTCGTCGGTAAGTTTAGGCTTTCTTTTTAGCTTATATATTGCTTGTGTCGTTGACCTCTTTACATTCGGTTTTGTGCAAGACCCATGGATATGGACTCGCTCCGAGCTTCCATGCACCAGCCGAGGAAGGTCACGAAGGCGGGGGGTGCCGGCTCTTCCCGCTCAAAGCCTGCTCCGGCTCCTTCTCCTCCGGTGGTCGTGTCCCGCGAGCGCTCGGAGGTGGATCTTGCCCCGGAGCCCAGCAGAGTGTCGGGCCGAAAGCGGGCTCAGATTCTGGAGGATCCGGCCTCGGAGGAGGAGATCGGCTCTCCCTCAGAGCGGCTGAAGAGGAGGTCATCCCGGGGACCGTCTTCGCCGATCATGGTGGAGGAAGGGGGCTTCCAGTTCACAGTGCCTTCAGGGCTATCCGTCACGGATAGCCTGCTGCACGAGATAGAGACATCGGCCGGGGGAAGAGTTCCCGGGGGGACCTTCAGGGCTCAGCTGGCGTCCATCGCCCAGGAGTCCATGCAGGTAAGTGCTTGATTTTTATTATTGTATATTTTTTGGGGTTCGATGCCTCCCTCGTCTTTCTGATCTTTATCCTGCCTTTCAGGTTCTCCAGCATGTTGCCTTCGCCTTACGCATGGAGGTCGAGGTGATAGCCCCGGCGATGAAGGCTGCGGGCTAGCTCGCCTCGCTGGAAGAGAGCTCCAAGCGGGAGCTGGAGGCGGTGATGGCGAGGGTTGCCGCCATGGAGGGCGAGGTGGAGGCCGGGAAGCGGAAGGTAGCTCGGCACCGCGAGGCCGCCGCGGCTGCCGAGGCCAAGCTCGAGGACGCACAGGTGCTTGCCGGCAACCTGAAGAAGACGGTGAAAACCCTCCGGAAGGAGCTGGGGGCGGCGACCGAGTCGGCGAAGTCGGCCGACCTGAGGGCAGCGAAGTTGGCCGACCTCTCGAAAGCGAAGGCAGTAGAGGGCTACAAGAAGTCGAAAGACTACTACAATGACTTGGATGTTGCCACGACCCTCATCTGGCACGAGGCCCTCGACGCCGTTAAAGCCCGGGTGCCAGGGTTCGCCGACGAAGAGCTCCAGGCCGAATACCCCCTCGTGAACGCCGATGAGCAGGGACAGGAGGTTCCTGGTGAGGAAGTCGCCGAGGACCTAGCTCGCCTCATGGTGGATGTTGAGGGCCCTGAGGTCGCTCCTGGCCCCGAGGCCTAAAGCCCCCGTCTTCCTCCTCTTTTTCTTTTGTTGCTTCTGGAATTTTGTAAGCCTCCGGGCATTTTGAAAGGCTGGGGAGCCAAAAATACCCTTTGTGAAGATTTTGCCTTTTAGTAATAAAACTTTTTCTTTGGTTTCATCGGTTTGCACTTTGTCTTTTGTTCATAAAGAATGCTCATAAAATTTCTCTTCTTGCGCTGTTGGGCTTCCATGTCAGGTCTATGTACTTACCTAGCGATCGTCCGTCGAGTTGGTTTCGATTACTTGCCAAGCATGCCAAGCGCTGCTGAGAAGGAGGCGTCTCCATGGCCCCGAAGTCGAGGGGAGATCGCTCGAGACTTGGATAGACCTGATGCCCCTTGTTGGTGGCTCGGATCCTCTGCATGTGATGGGCAGAGGGCTGTCCGCCTTATTTGTGCCGAGGGTGGATGGAAGCTGCTCCGTTGCCCATTGGCGAGGGCTTCTAATTTTTGGCATCGTGGGTAGGCAACCACCAGCCTGGGATGACCGAGCGGGATAGCCGCTCGGAGGCCTCTTTCGAGGGCTTCGATCCGTGGCATCATGGGTGGGGAGCTACCAGCCGGAGTTGACCGAGCAGGGCAGCCACTCGGTTGCCACTTGCGAGGGCTTCGATCCTTCAAGACGGGGAACGAGCAGGGTTATTGCCCGGTGCCTCTTTGCGAGGGCTTTTATCTCGAAGGATAGCCGAGTGAGGGATCCTCAGGCTCGACTGCCTCTGGGAGGGCTTTTTGATTCCAGGCGTTGCGGTAGGGAAGCTACCCGCCGGGGATAACTGGGCAAGGATGACCAGGCAGTGAAGCTGCGCGGTTGCCACTTGGCATAGGCTTTGATCTCTGGCGCCGTGGGTAGGCAACTACCAGCCTGGGATGACCGTGTTAGTGTATATGCCCTAGAGGCCATTACTGTATCATACTAGTTTGTATATTACTTGATGGAAGCTTGGGATATTCACAGTTGTATATACAATCTTGCTCGAAATGGTAGTATGCTACTTGGTTTGTCTCTGCTTTAATATGTGCATGTGTTTCTTTTAGCATATCGTTGATATACATATTAGTAGAGCCGATCTTTGCTTGATTACCAGCGTTATGATGGCGCTCACACTCGTGGGAGCTGGGTGATCTATAAGCACATCCTTATACAGGTCCCTAGTCGTTGGACTATCGAGACAGGGCATCGATACTCCGGAGTAGACTAGCGTATGCGCTTCTCATCCCAGCGTGGGAGACGGTCTGTCCCACAGCCGTCAGTACGTCGTACTTGAGATAGTATGCGGGTGCTCGTTAGGTTACAAGTACACTGGACAGGACTCGTCGGGAACTGTTGGTTGGTATTATACCTATCGTCAGTTATCAGTTCCCAGGTGACATGAGTACAGCTTAGTCCGCTGACTTGACACTGTCACTTCGCCTCGAGTGTGTTCCCACTGCACTTTGATTACTACCCTACCACGGCTCAAAGGAGTCGTGCAAACCGGTAGTTTTTGGGTGCAGTCCCGAAGCACTTGGAGGCAGTGACGGTTAGACAGGATTCGTCTCTCCCGGTATTGGGGGTTGACATCGCGCTGTGTCAAGGAGAGCCATTACACGAGTTGTCCCTGGCCAGGGCAAGCGAGATATACTGGTAGGTTTCCAGTGTTATCTCAGGGTGTTCTGGGCTACACTCCGACACGACTTGTACCGCTATTAGGGGACTGACGTTCACCGCCCCCTAGGCCCGCCATGCGATGTATCAGACGAACAGACCGGACTGTACGCAGATTGTCACATACAGGCTCAGTAGGAGTTCAGATGGGGTTCACCTCGTCAGTCTTCTTGTCGACATCTACCTGGGGACCGTTACGTACAGCTAGTGCCGCTTGCGGTCTGTGGTTAAACCCACTGCCAGCGTAGTGTCAAGTCTTCAGAGTCCCACACAGAGAGCTATTCGCCTTTAGGCAAAATGAGTAGAGGTCGTATGGTTTTGCGACAGGGTTCGTTCACATCCGCGCACTTGTGCACGTTTGTTGTCCGGACAGCTTATACTAGCGGGCTTTGGTTTAAGCCGGATCCTAGTATATGATTTAGGATTTGTTTTTCTCATTGTATTCGTGTTCCTCGGATCACAAATACGGGTGTGTATGCACAGTTGCTTGAGACAGAGGGAGAGGACTTTGATTAGGGTTAATCATTTGTATTAACCCTAATGATTATGTGTGTATTATGGTTAATTGGTATTAGTTTAATAATTGTGCATGGTTATGGTTGTTGACCATTTGACCCACCTTGACTTGTTGACCTTGTTGACACTTTGACCATCATCATTTCATTTGGAAGATGCTCTTTGATCCTTGCAATTTGCATTAAAAATGAAATGATAATGGTCATGACTTGATTAACCATAACAATTATCTAGCTAATTATCTAATTACAATAATTCACACATATATGTGAGAATGGTTTATTTTTCTCTCATTCTATCATTTTACTTTCTCTCTCTTGTTCTTCCTCTCCCTCAAGCTCTCCCCTCTCATGTGTTGAGAAACACTTGAGCTTGAGAAAAACCCTTTCTTGATAATCTCTACTCTCATCTAGGGTTCAAGTATTAGCACTTCTTGCACCCTAGTTACTTCTAGCTTGGAGTTGAAGCCAAAGGTCGAGGCTTTCGGGTGGATCTTTCTTCGACGTGAGAAGACGACTAAGGTGACCTCCTTCCACCACTCCAAGGAGCAAGGAGAGAAGGACATAAAGCCCAAGGTATAACCTTTCTAGCACTTAGCTAGTTTCTAGTTAGCTTTAGCTTGTTTTTGTTTAGCAAAGATCCTTCTTTGTCTAGTCCATGTTGCCTAAGCTCATAAAAATTCGATTTTTATTCCGTTTTCCGCCTCCCCGCAAGTACCGGGGTGGGCAACGTGGACTTACAGTGGTATCAGAGCCTAACTAAACATAAACTAGCTAGGTAGTAAAGTGTATCGAAGTTCGATCGGAAAAATCGAAAAACCGAGTTTTCAAAACCCTAAGTTTCTGTTAATTTTTTTTCTGTTCAAAACAAAATAAATTATACTCCAAATATCATCTCAGGGTTTTGTGAAGAAAGCCACCAAAAACGATCCAGTGATTCGACCAAAGAGCCGCGGTTCCGCGGCAATAGCAAGCTATTGCCGTGCAACCGCGGCCGTCTTGGCTCTTCACTGGGTCGAGTTTGGTGCAGTGTATTTCTGGCTTGGTTTTAGGATTTTTAAGATGGTTTATATGTGCCCAGATTTTCCAGAATAGAAATTTGTTTTTGGGGGCCAATAAATCCATATTTTTTCCGAACTTCAATACACTTTGACCAAAAGGTTATATCTGTGATGTTTATATGTATTGAACGTCGGCTAATCGCTATATGTCGATTAGTTGGGGTTATACATATCTGTGATCTGTGATTGATGGTGGTATGTGTATATGAATGGGTTGGATTGTCACGGATGAATAGCCGGGGTGGATGTGAGATGAGTGCTGCTTTTTCTTTCATTCATTGTAACATGTAAATTGATGTAATATTATTATTGTTTGGCCGCACAACCGGGTCGGGGTTGTAGCCGTCATTGTATAATTCTTTTTACTGTTTTTGCTCCTAGGATAGACCCATGGAGGGGGTGCACAAACTACCGGGTATCTCGAAGTGCCGAGTGGCCTACTCACGGTGGTGAGGGAGGTTGCTTCGCTTCGGGTACTTAGCGGGTAGTTTGCCGCACCCGTAGGGGTCTTGGGTGGGGTATTGGCTATTCACCGCGACCATGTAATCCGCTTTTCGTTGCAAGCTCGAACGGGTTGCGGATTCCTAGTATATCCAATGTATTCATCTGTGATCTGTAATATCTATCATTGCTATATATTTATATATGATAACTATTTAGATGTTGCTTATGTTTTACAGCCGCGCTAGCCCAGCCCCCGCTCTGTCGTTAGTTAAGTAACCTAACGGGTGATGACGGGCCCCGTGGCGAATGCGAATGGCATAAGCGTACGTCATATTTTGGTTGTTTTCTGCAATGGTAGGGTTAAATGATGGGACGCATTAAAAGAACTAATGCAAGAAAATAAACCAAGTATAAGTCGATTGGAACACTTTGAAAACCACTCGGTTCTTTTCAAAACTAAACTTTTAAACGCGGAGCTTGAACCACTCCTTTTAAAAGCTATCTCGTTCCATCGATTATATCAAGTTCACTACGTTCACGGTTTCGCCAAAACCATCCGTAGCCCTCCATCATTTCAGTTAAATATTCGGTAGTATTCAAGCTATGTATTTTGACCTCACGCCAAGGTATAGTGATTGGTAGCTGCCGGATATTTATCTGTTGCATAGATAGAATGCGTTGGTTTGAGACAGTCGTACTGCCATTTTGGCCTACGTCAAGGGTAGGTACGGGTGGGTTCAAATTAACCGTGATAATGATGGGAAGAACTTGACATGTGACTTATGACATTTTGACCTCACGCCAAGGTCATAAGAGCATGGGGCAAAAATCCACATCGGGGGTTTCATAAGTACTGAAACTTGCTAGCGTTGCATACCATTTGGAGTGTGATAATTCTGGTAGGATTCCTTCGGTTTTATCACGCGATGATATTTGGATCCCGATCCTACTGTGAGTATATGCTACTCCTCAGGAAAACTCTCACTTAACGATCAATGCTATAAACTTAGTAGGTGTCTAGAAAGGTGTTAGCGAGGCTACGCCCTCAGGGAAAAGAGGTTACTTAATTAAGGAACTTCGCGAAAGCGTTAGAAAACCTCCCTCGAAGTACCGATACTGGCCTGGCTGAACGGTTAAGCAAGTATTGTACGGTGAGATTGATCTTGACTAATCCTTTCTTTACGGTTTGAGAAGGGATTCGAGAGATAGTGGGAGCCATCCAGTTTAGACAAATTAAAAACCACTCTAAACTTGCAAGAGCATCATGCTAAAGTGTTTCTTTTCTCTCTCCTAATTGCAGCGACCATTCAACATGACCGGACTTAAGTTATTACTAGATAAAAACATATTGACAGGGCCAAACTACAAAGATTGGCTCAGGAATGTCAAGATGGCAATCACTTACGACAAGTTGGGGTATGTCCTTACCACCAAAGCTCCCCCTGTCCCAGGTCCCAAAACCAGTGTCGTAGATAGGGAAATCTACAAGACCTGGGAAATAGATTGCGCGAAGGCCAGATGCCTCGTACTAGCCTCGATGGACAACGAACATCAGAGGAGGCACGAGAATATGGACCTAGAGTCCATATTTCTTCATACAAAAGAACTGTATGGAGAGCAGTCTCGTATCGCAAGATAGAAGTGTCGAAGAAGTTATTTTTGGCAAGGTTGGCCGTCGGATCATCGGTAGCGGAACACGTGCTTAAGATGATTGGCTACATAGAGGAGCTCGCGGACCTTGGCACCACGTTGGAGAATGAACTCTATACTGATTTGATTCTCCAGTCCCTTCCTTCCACTTACGCCCAGTTTATTCTTAACTTCAACATGCAAGGAAAGGAGGTTGAACTTTCCGAACTTCTGAACATGTTGAGGAGTGCTGAGGGCACCCTACAGAAGGGTAGGGAGACATCCACTTTGTTTATAGGAGGATCTTCCTCTTCTCGGTCCAGGGCGAAAGCCAAGGGCAAGAAGAAGAAAGCCCCCGCCAAACCAAGAGGCGGTGTTGGTAAAGTGGATACGAAGGGAAAAGGAAAAGCAACAAAGATAGCGGGAAAGCTGGTGGGGAAGGAAGAATGCTTCTATTGTCACAAAAGTGGTCACTGGAAACAGGATTGCAAGGCTTGGAAGGCCAGAACACAGGATTTGAAGCGAGTTGCAGCTCAGCTTCAGGTGTGTATGTTATTGAAAACTGTCTATCAATAAACTCTACATCCTGGGTATTGGATACCGGATCAGGATCTCATATCTATAATTCTTTGCAGGCGTTGAGAAAACGTAGAGTTTTGAAGGCAGGTGACATGACCCTCAGAGTTGCAAACGGTGCTAGCATGGATGCTGAGGCCGTGGGGGACTATCACCTGGGATTGTCGGATGGACACTTTTTGGTTTTACGTAGTTGTTATTATGTACCAAATGCAACCTGTAATATCATTTCTGTATCTTTATTATCTAAAGAAGTTTATGAATTTGCATTTGTAAGTAATGTAGTGAACATTCACCTTAATCAAATTTTGATTGGGTCAGGTACATTGAACAACGGTATATACGTATTAAACCAGCCACAGATTTTCAATGTCCAGAATACACACAAAAGAAAGTCTCCAAAAATCGATAAAACTTTCTTATGGCATTGTAGACTGGGTCACATCAATGAGAGAAGGTTGACTAAGTTACATGCAGAAGGATATTTGGATTCGTTCGAATATCAATCGTATGCAACTTGTCAATCCTGTCTCAAAGGAAAGATGACAAAGACTCCGTTCACTGGACACGGAGTGAGAGCGAGCGAGCTCTTGGGACTCGTACACAGCGACGTGTGCGGTCCAATGTCTACACCTGCACGAAGCGGTTATTCTTACTTCATTACTTTTACGGATGATTTCTCAAGGTTCGGACATGTCTTCTTGATGAAACATAAATCCGAAGCTTTTGAAAAGTTCCAGGAATATAAGAATGAAGTAGAAAAACAAACAGGCAAAAGTATCAAGGCACCGAGATTTGATCGAGGTGGTGAATACTTGAGTGCCGAGTTCCTGGGTTACTTAAAAGAGAATGGAATTCTCTCTCAGCTTACTCCTCCATACACTCTGCAACATAACGGTGTATCGGAGAGACGGAACCGAACCCTATTGGATATGGTACGGTCCATGATGAGTAACACTGAGTTGCCGCGATCGTTCTAGGGATATGCGCTAGAATCAGCTGCATACCTTTTGAACCGAGTTCCCACTAAGACTGTGCCTACCACACCATATGAGTTATGGAGTGGGAAGAAACCCTATCTTCAATACCTGAAGATTTGGGGATGTCCAGCTTATGTCAAAAAGCAGTATACGGACAAGCTCGAGGCACGCTCAGTACTGTGCTAGTTTGTGGGATACCCAAAGAACTCCAGGGGGTATCTTTTCTATTATGCAGAGGAACAAAAAGTCCTTGTTTCTCGTAATGCCCATTTTCTGGAACATCAGTTCTTAGAAAAAGAAATTAGTGGGAGCGCAATAGAACTGGAAGAAATTCCAAAACCATAAGCTATTACTGAAAGCTTAGTAGAACCAGAGGGTTCGAAAGATCAAGACATTCCCACGCCACTCCGCAGGAGTAGTAGGCAGTCTCATCCGCCCGAGAGATACTACGGTTTTCTCATTGACGGGGATAGAGAGGATTGCATCATAGACCTTGATGAGCCTACTAGCTTCCAGCAAGCCATCCAGAGCGTCGACTCGGTAAAATGGCTGGATGCAATGCGGACCGAGATGGAGTCCATGTACACCAACAAAGTATGGACGTTGGACATTGCTCCAGATGGGGTAAAACCCGTAGGATGCAAGTGGATCTTCAAAAGGAAGATTGGTGTAGATGGACAGGTTGAGACCTATAAAGCTTGACTGGTTGCAAAGGGTTTTCGTCAAAGACCTGGTTTGGACTATGACGAAACCTTTTCTCCGGTAGCTATGCTGAAATCCATTCAGATCCTTCTTGCCATTGCTGCCTTCCACGATTATGAGATTTGGCAAATGGACGTAAAGACAGCTTTTCTAAATGGATATTTAGAGGAGTGTGTCTATATGGACCAGCCAGAGGGTTTCATTCAGAGTGGGAGCAGCGGAAAGGTGTGCAAGTTGCTTAAGTCCATTTATGGACTAAAGCAGGCATCGCGGAGTTGGAACATCTGTTTTGATGAGACGGTCAAGGAATTTGGCTTTATCAAAAATCCAGATGAACCATGCATCTATTGTAGATTTGTAGCGAGAACTGTAGTATTCCTCGTTTTATACGTGGATGAAATTCTCTTAATAGGAAATGACATTCCTATGCTACAATCTGTCAAGGGGTTCTTGTCATACAGCTTCTCCATGAAAGACCTGGGTGATGCCTCATACATTCTGGGTATCCGGATTTACCGTGACAGATCCAAGAGGATATTAGGACTTTCACAGTCCAGGTACATCGACACCATACTGAAGAGATTCAGTATGGAAGATTCCAAGCGCGGTAATCTACCGGCTTGTCACGGGATCACCCTCTCCAAAGAGATGTCTCCTAAGACTGATTTGGAGAGGGATCGCATGTCTATTATACCCTCCGCTTTTGCGGTAGGCTCTATAATGTATGCGATGTTGTGTACCAGACCGGATGTGGCTTATGCACTGAGTGTGGTAAGCAGGTATCAGTCAAACCCTGGGGAGAAACATTGGATAGCAGTAAAGAACATTCTCAAGTACCTGAGAAGGACTAAGGAGATGTTCTTGGTGTATGGCGGAAAAGACCTCCAGATTGAGGCCTTTGCTGACTCCAGCTTCCAGAGTGACAAGGATGATTCCAAGTCCATGTCGGGTTTTGTCTTCACCCTCAATGGAGGGGCGGTGTGTTGGAAGAGCTCCAAACAGGAAACCGTTGCTGACTCGACTATGGAAGCGGAATACATCGCTGCATCTGATGCCGCAAAAGAAGCTGTCTGGATGAGGAAGTTCTTGAGAGAACTTCAGGTGGTTCCGTCCATTGTTGACCCAATACCTCTGTATTGCGACAACAACGGGGCTATAGCTTTAGCGAAGGAACCCAGGTCCTATCAGAAATCCAGACACATCTTAAGGCGGTATCACCTAATCAGGGAGATCGTGGATCGCCAGGAGATCGAGGTTCGGAGGGTTGCTTCAGAAGATAACACAGCAGATCCATTCACCAAGGCCTTGCCCCAGACTCAGTTCGAGCGGCTGATCGAGATGATAGGTCTTCGATACGCCAGTACATAGCCTTAGTGCAACTGGGAGATTGTTAGTGTATATGCCCTAGAGGCCATTACTGTATCATACTAGTTTGTATATTACTTGATGGAAGCTTGGGATATTCACAGTTGTATATACAATCTTGCTCGAAATGGTAGTATGCTACTTGGTTTGTCTCTGCTTTAATATGTGCATGTGTTTCTTTTAGCATATCGCTGATATACATATTAGAAGAGCCCTTAGGATCTTTGCTTGATTACCAGCGTTGTGATGGCGCTCACACTCGTGGGAGCTGGGTGATCTATAAGCACATCCTTATACAGGTCCCTAGTCGTTGGACTATCGAGACAGGGCATCGATACTCCGGAGTAGACTAGCGTATGCGCTTCTCATCCCAGCGTGGGAGACGGTCTGTCCCACAACCGTCAGTACGTCGTACTTGAGATAGTATGCGGGTGCTCGTTAGGTTACGAGTACACTGGACAGGACTCGTCGGGAACTGTTGGTTGGTATTATACCTATCGTCAGTTATCAGTTCCCAGGTGACATGAGTACATCTTAGTCCGCTGACTTGACACTGTCACTTCGCCTCGAGTGTGTTCCCACTGCACTTTGATTACTACCCTACCACGGCTCAAAGGAGTCGTGCAAACAGGTAGTTTTTGGATGCAGTCCCGAAGCACTTGGAGGCAGTGACGGTTAGACAGGATTCGTCTCTCCCGGTATGGGGGGTTGACATCGCGCTGTGTCAAGGAGAGCCATTACACGAGTAGTCCCTGGCCAGGGCAAGCGAGATATACTGGTAGGTTTCCAGTGTTATCTCAGGGTGTTCTGGGCTACACTCCCACACGACTTGTACCGCTATTAGGGGACTGACGTTCACCGCCCCCTAGGCCCGACATGCGATGTATCAGACGAACAGACCGGACTGTACGCAGATTGTCACATACAGGCTCAGTAGGAGTTCAGATGGGGTTCACCTCGTCAGTCTTCTTGTCGACATCTACCTGGGGACCGTTACGTACAGCTAGTGCCGCTTGCGGTCTGTGGTTAAACCCACTGCCAGCGTAGTGTCGAGTCTTTAGAGTCCCACACAGAGAGCTATTCGCCTTTAGGCAAAATGAGTAGAGGTCGCATGGTTTTGCGACAGGGTTCGTTCACATCCGCGCACTTGTGCACGTTTGCTGTCCGGACAGCTTATACTAGCGGGCTTTGGTTTAAGACGGATCCTAGTATATGATTTGGGATTGGTTTTTCTCATTGTATTCGTGTTCCTCGGATCACGAATACGGGTGCGTATGCACAGTTGCTTGAGACAGAGGGAGAGGACTTTGATTAGGGTTAATGACTATTGTCATTTGTATTAACCCTAATGATTATGTGTGTATTATGGTTAATTGGTATTAGTTTAATAATTGTGCATGGTTATGGTTGTTGACCATTTGACCCACCTTGACTTGTTGACCTTGTTGACACTTTGACCATCATCATTTCAGTTGGAAGATGCTCTTTGATTCTTGTAATTTGCATTAAAAATGAAATGATAATGGTCATGTCTTGATTAACCATGACAATTATCTAGCTAATTATCTAATTACAATAATTCACACATATATGTGAGAATGGTTTATTTTTCTCTCATTCTTTCATTTTACTTTCTCTCTCTTGTTCTTCCTTTCCCTCAAGCTCTCCCCTCTCATGTGTTGAGAAACACTTGAGCTTGAGAAAAACCCTTTCTTGATAATCTCTACTCTCATCTAGGGTTCAAGTATTAGCACTTCTTGCACCCTAGTTACTTCTAGCTTGGAGTTGAAGCCAAAGGTCGAGGCTTTCGGGTGGATCTTTCTTCGACGTGAGAAGACGACTAAGGTGACCTCCTTCCACCACTCTAAGGAGCAAGGAGAGAAGGACATAAAGCCCAAGGTATAACCTTTCTAACACTCAGCTAGTTTCTAGTTAGCTTTAGCTTGTTTTTGTTTAGCAAAGATCCTTCTTTGTCTAGTCCATGTTGCCTAAGCTCATAAAAATTCGATTTTTATTCCGTTTTCCACCTCCTCGCAAGTACCGGGGTGGGCAACATGGACTTACAGACCGAGCGGGGTAGCCGCTTTGGACGCCTCTTGCGAGGGCTTCGATCCCTGGCGTCATGGGTAGGGATCTACCAGCCGAAGATGACCGAGCAGGGTAGCTGCCCGGTTGCCTTTTGTAAGGGATTTGATCCTTCTGGACGGGGACCGAGCAGGGTTACTGCTCAGTGCCTCTTGGCGAGGACTTTGATCCCTATCGGTTGTGGTAGGAAGCTACCAGCCGGGGATAGCTGAGCAAGGACTCGGTTGCCTCTGGGAGGACTTTGGTTCTTAGCGAGGCAGGGGCTGTAGAAGCTTACCAAGGACCCTTGGCCGGGCAGGGTTACCGCCCGGTGCCTCTTGGCGAGGGCTTTTGTCCTGAAGGATAGCCGAGCGAGAGATCCTCGGGCTTGACTGCCTCTGGGAGGGCTTTCTGATCCCTGGCATTGCGGTAGGGAAGCTACCCGCCAGGGATAGCCGAGCGACGGTTGGGCTCGACTGCCTCTGGGAGGACTTTTTGATCCCTGGCGTTGCGGTAGGGAAGCTACCCGTCAGGGATAACCGAGCAGGGTAGCTGCTGGGTTGCCTCTTGGTGAGGGCTTTCTGATCCCTGGCATTGCGGTAGGGAAGCTACCCACCAGGAATAACCGAGCAGGGTAGCTGCTGGGTTGCCTCTTGGTGAGGGCTTTGATCCTTGGCATTGCGAGTAGGGAAGCTACCGGCCAGGTATAGCCAAGCAGGGGAGCCGCTCGGCTGCCTCTGCGGAGGACTTTGATCCTTAGCACTTGGGGGCCCGAGGAGGCCGGCTAAGGACAACCGGGAAGGGTAGATGCTCGGCCGAAACTTCATAAGGTTTCGCCCGACCATCTAGTTGCGGTTATGGGGAATAGGAACGGTCACGATAGGCGTGTGCGCAGCATGCGCATTGAATATGGAGGGAGGCGAAGCGCCAGGGTCGCGTCGCTTCGATTCCGTTAGAGAAGGCTCGATGATCGCCCCGTGGCAGCGACTTCTTGGGCGAGAGCGAGCGACCGTTGAGTTCCGTTGGGGCGCAACGGGCTATATAAAGCTGAAGGAGCACTGGTCCTTCCTTCTTTCATAAACAGTTCATCGAGAATGCAAGACTTCCCATTCACCATCCCCGACATCGTCCACTTCGAAGACGTATACCTTTACGACCAGAACTGCACCGAGGACACGGTGCAGTTAGTTTATGGGAGCATCGAGGACCATTTCGGCCGGCTGCTCCCTCGACGCTCCTCCTTGCTGCAGCTGCTGATGTACTCCATCTGGAGGGCGTTGTCGGGGCTTTACAACCCCCTGTCCGAGCAGCTCTATGACGAGGCCGTAGGCAAGCTGCGGTCTCTGAGACGCTTCGGCCTGATCTCCGCGAACCGACTGGCTCGCTCAGAGGCGCTCGTCCGCGAGTGCTATGAGCTGAGGCTTGGGGTCGACGCGCGCGGGGGAACCGAGGGCAGAGGTTGGATCTCGCGAGGGCTCGGCTGGCGGAGATCTTTACCGAGTATCACGAGCAGTGCCCTCTGCACCCCCTTCCCCCGCTGTTGTAATTTTCTTTTTCTTTTTGCATGTACGGATGAGGAGCCCATAATACCTTTTTTTTGAATAAATGAAATCTTTCCTATTTTTCCGCAATGCTCTGTTGATCTTTATTAAATTAACAATAGACCCTAGTGAGAGTTTACATTGCCCCCAAAAGAAAAGTACATGCTAATAGATAACCCTATCAGCGTGGCCCGAGATTCCCGAAGGCTTGCTGGTCTTCGTGCTCGGCACCGGGTACGGGGCCTCCCGAGCGCCGGACTGGTCATCTGTTGAGACAACCATGATCTGGCCGATGGTCAGCTCAGCAGGAGGAGGACGTTGATCCTGCTCGCGGTCGGCCTGCCGCTTGTCCCTTAGGTAGGCGGCGAGGTGCCCCGATCGGATGAGCTCCTTAATGTAGTCCTGGGGTTGCTTACAATCCTCCGTGGCATGGCCCAGCGTCCGGTGGAAGGCGCAGTAAGGGCCCCGGGTCTGCTAAAAGGCCTGACGTAGGATTGGAGGGAACTTGAAGAACCCCTCGCCTTGGGCCTCCTCTAGCAACACCGCGAGGGAGAGGCTGAGTGGGGTGTACTCCTGGAACTTCTGGTGATAGGGCTGCTGACGCTCCGGCCTCTCCTCCCGAGCCCTCTTGTTCTGGTCGGACCGTTCTGCCTGGGGGAGGTTTGCATTCACCTCGGACTCCAGCTGAACCTCGCGCTCGGTCCACGCCTTGACCTCGGCCATGGTCTTAGGCTGTGCCATCGCAAAGGAGTGCAGCCACTCCTTGTGCCTCAGACCAGATCTGAGCGCCCTGATGATGGTCTCGTCCCGGTGCTCGGGGACCTCGAGGAGGGCGTTATAGAAGCGGGTGATGTAGGCCTTGAACGTCTCCTTGTCCCCGCTCTTAATTGTGAAGAAGTAGTCGACCGTGCGCCTCTGCCGACGGTTCCCAACGAAGTGGCCGAGGAACTGAGTAGCCAGCTCATTGAAGGTCGAGATTTAGCGAGGCTCGAGTCCTTGGAACCAGTCCCGACCAGAGCGGATGAGGGTGGCTGGGAAGGCCCTGCACTGGGCGGCATCGGAATGGTCCTGGAAGCTCATCCCCGCGGTGAAAGCATCCAAATGGTCTTTAGGGTCGGTTTTCCCGTCGAACAAAGAGACCTTCGGGGGTTTGTTGCGTGAGGAGACATGGACATCGAGCAATCCTTCCGTAAATGGTTTGGTGAGCGAGTCGGCGGCATACTCAGCCCCGTTGGCTGAGAGGTGACCTTCCCGGCGCATGCCCTCGATCTTATTCTCGAGGGCGTCGAGTCGTCCATGGTACCCCGAGGACTTGGCGTCTCGTGATCCCTGGCCTCCGCTGTGGGAGACCTGCGTCTGGGCACGGCCTCGGTTCCTTTGGATGAGGTTCCTCAGATCACCGGGCGAGGTGGCTCTCGAGCCATCGTGGTGAGCCCCTTCTGTGCGACCCCGTCGAGGGAGAGGGCGTCGGTCATGCCTGTGGGCAGGCGAGGTGACCAACATCTCCTTAGGGGGTATGGGTCGCGAGGAGGCTCGAGGCGAGGCGCTCCGACGGCGGACCTCAGTGTGGAGCCGTGGGGCACCTAACGGGCCTCAGGGAGTATCGACCCGTGGGACCCGTGGTCAGGAGTCGTAGCCTGCCGGTGGTCGGCCATGCCGACAGGGGCAGAGCCTTCTGGAGGTGGAGGAGCGGCGATCTAGGGCCCAGGCCCGGCCGTTTGGACGCGGATGTGCGCCTCTACGAGGGACTGCAGCAGATCTATTCGGCTGGCGAGGGCGTTGATGATGGTCGCTGGAGGGGGTTCATCCGTGCCTCCGATGAGGGGGAGGCGGCGGCTGGTACCCGGATCTTCAGGATGGTTGCTTGCCATGTGGACGGAGATCGGAAGTCCAACTTTGTTTTTGTGGAGGTTCTTTTCGGATTGAGGTTCTTTTCGGATCTCTTTCAGATGTTGTCTTCCGTCGATCTCTCGGTGGATTCTGGAGGTGATCCCCTGTTGCGTGTGGGTCTCAATGAGTTTTGAGGAGATTGGTGATTTGAGGAGCTTAGCGCCGAGTACCCGCAAAGAAGTCTCGGGGTGGTTTGGTACCCCCGAGGACCCTCCGACGATCAAGTTAGTACTAGATCCGAGCAGCGTAACAGCTAATTGGAGTAAAAAATGGCTTACTTGACCCCTCTGTGATGGGGGTTTATATAGCGGTGGTAGCGAGCAGCAGCAGGCGCGAGAATCTCGCCGGCAGTTATGCTCCCAACGTCACACCCGCGCGGTGAGCGGATCGCCCATTAATGGGGATCGTGATGGCGTGGAACGTGGGATATTGCTGGCGGAGAATCTGTGCATGGCGAGATTTGCGGAGCGGCGGTTACGCCCGTGAGCGGTGGAGTTGGTCGGAGGACCGAGGAAGACGTCCTCGGCTGGGGAGCTCGGGGGTGAGTGAGAAGGCCGAGGAGTCTTGGTCTTGTGGCAGCTCGAGGCGAGCCGAGGGCCCGAGGAGGCCCATTTGCAGGGGGCCCCGAGGAGGGCCAGCTCGCGCGTCTAGGTCGGGTACAGGGGTAGCCTGGTCGATCCCTGTGGGCCCTTTCTTCTGATTTTTGGGACACGTCATCTGCCACGTGTCCTGATCTTGGGGATCGCCAATATTGAGCATCATCACCTATAGTTCCATTGAAACCTAAAAGGTACCAATTGGACCTCATATTGATAAGTGACATGAGCTTTACATTTGAAGAATCATCGGGACACAATTATGAAAATGCATCTACTGTTATCTCAAATGAAGATACCGCATCGCTTGGATTTAAGCAAGTCATTCTAAGAATGTAAATAAGCGACAATCAGCAACAAGAAAGAGAGAAAATGAACACTAAATTAATTAGGTTCAACGCAAGTAGCTACGTCTTCCAGAAGAAAGAGATCTTTATGAGAATAGAGTTTACTAAGCAATCTCTTTAAGGTCTCACTTCCTCATCTTGTAGAGATAGCTAACTTCTATATTTCTGTATCTCTTTAAACCATTATACATACACACACACACACACATATGCTGGGTTCCATAGCACCCTATCTAGGATTTATGGGGCATCAAATATGCAATTTTTAAAACCTAGAGAGCTATGCAACCCATGCCAAGGATCTAACAAGAAAATTAGGAGTTAAGCTAGCATGTAATCAAACATTACACTAAGTGAATGAGGAATACAACCTTTGTAGACCAAACCTTCACTTCTAAAGTTCCGTGTAGTAGTCCCTTCGCTCCATGTAGTGATTTCCCGGACTTTAGTAAAGGTTCACAAGGAGAAATGAACAAGCTTGCTTGAAGTTTTCGAGGCCGAAGATGATCTACATCGAGGAGACACTAACTCAAGCTACATCTTCACTAAATGATGATCTAGTGAAGAAACAACCCAATCTAAATGGCTAGTAGAGAAGAAGTTGATGAAGTAGGAATTTTTCTCACTTTAGAAATTATTTTCTCACTATATTTCTTCACCTCACATGAAGTTAGAAAGCTTTTGGAGATGAGGAAGAAGATGAAGTGTGAAAATGGAATGAGTGAGAATAGCAACCATGGGTGAGTTAGTGTCATACACTAACTCATGTAGAGAATAAACCATGGCTAACAATAATGGTTAGGTTAATAAATATTTACAAGTAAAACAAAACTAATGGACTAAGTCAAAGATGCTTTAAGCTTCTCCCAGCTTCCAAGCATGACAATTTCCAACTAATATTGAATTACTTTTAATAAATAAAATCTCACATTATTATAAGCATGGTGTGAGTCCCATACACCCATGTAGCATGTGGCATCTAGCATGACACAAAAGATGTAAATTAATATAGATCACATATATACTAAGTGTACACTAGTGAGAAAAAGAAATCTTAAGTGAGCTAATATTAGTTAATGTAAAATTAATATATCAAATATATATAATCATACATTAAATTATTAAATCAACACTTGATTTAATAATCCGTCTATAGTACATATAACCGACTAATATTATTTTTATCAACTTATCGAATCAACATTTGATTCGATAACCCGGCTATATCACATACAACCGAACGATATCACATATCGCGAGATTAGAATACGGTATCATATACACGTATTATTCTCGGTTCCGCACATATCACATATACGCTCCTACTTCGTTTCGCTTGAGCCAGGAAACCTCTGTATAGGACTTTAAAGACTCGTTAATACGCCAGCAGTAGGTGGTGATCATATCAGTCACTTACAAGCCGCAAGCGGTCTGCTAAACGTAACGGCCACTAGGGTATTGAGCGATCAGAAGATCAACAAGCAAGCCTACTCATACTCCTGAGAATCCAATCAGTAACACTACCGTACAGTCCGGTCTTTTCGTCAGATATGTCGCATATCGTAGCCTGGGGGTGGTATAACGTCAGACCCCAATAGCCTGATAAGTCATGCCGATGCAAGGTCCATAACGGTTCGAGAAACTACTAATAACATTTACCAGTAAATCTCAGCAACCTCGGTAAGGGATTTCCTGTTATGTCCAATCGAGCATAGCGCAACATCAACCCCCAATACCGGGAGAGATGAATCCCCTCCTATCGCTCATTGCCTCCATGAGACTCGGGACTGTAGCCAAAAACCGCCATTTTTCACGACTCAGTAGAGCCGTGGTAGGGTGGAAATCAAAGCACGGTGGGAGACACACAAGATTCTATGACGATCTCGGGTCGACAGACTAACCTATACCAGTGTCACCAGAGAACTGCTATCTGACGATAGGTATAATACCATCTAGGGGTTCTCGGCGAGTCCGTTCAGTGTACCCAGTCTCCACTGAGCACCCGTATACCTTCTCTGATGTCAAACACTAATGGATATGGGATCATCCATCGCCCATCACATGGGTCGAGAAGCGTATACTCTAGTCTACTCTGGAATATCGATGCCCTGTCTCGATACTCCCACGACTAGGAACATTTTAAGGATGTACTTACCGACTACTGTTGGGATACCTAGCACGGTAGCAAGTTTTAGGGAGGCATCGTCTATGCCATTTTAAAATTATTGTCATATTAGCTAACCCTAACTCTAGAATCGATACTAGAAAATCAGACGAAACGAATGCAAACAACTTTGCAACTAAAGTGAACAAGGAATACAACCTTTGTAGACCGGTCCTTCACTTAATTAACTCCGTGTAGTAGTCCTTTCACCGCGATCACGAACTCCCGGACTCTATAAAGGCTCCCATGAAGATATGAACAAGCTTGCATTGAAGTTTTCGTGGCCAAAGATGATCTACGTCGAGGAGACAATAGCTCATACAACCTCTTCACTAATGTGTGAAATTAGTGAAGCAAACACCCTAAACTAAATGGCTAATAGTAGAGATTGATGAAGTAGGAAGTGGGCTCACTTTAGATTTATTTTTCTCACAAGGTTTCATCACTTAGAAAAAGCTAGCAAGCTTTTTCTCTTGAGGAAAAAGAAGAAGTGATGAAGAAAATGAATGAGAGAGTGAGGTTAGAATTGCAACCATGGTGGGTTAGTGTCATACCTAACTCATGTAGAGAATAAACCATAGTCTAAGGTTAAGGGTTGGGTTAACAAATATCTTAAGCAAGACAAAGGAGTGGACTAAGTCAATGAAGACCACAAGCTTCTACAAGCTTTGAACCATGACAAATATCTCCACAATTTTGAATTTGCTTGAAATAAATATAAATCCTAACTTAACCCTAGTATGGTGTGAGTCTCATACATACATGTTGCAAGTGTAACCTAGCATGACACAACAATATATATCACATATATATTTTGTGTACAAAAAGAAAATAATACAATTAACATATATCACATATATATCAATATATCATCAAGTGAGAAAAAGTAATACTTAAGTGAGCTAATATTAGTTAATGTAATATAATATATCAAATATATAATAATACATTAAATTATTAAATCAACACTTGATTTAATAATCCGGCTATATTACATATAACCGACTAATATCAAATGTAACAACTTATCGAATCAACACTTGATCCGATAACTTGGCTATATCACATATAACTGACGAATGTCACATATCGCGAGCATAGAATGTGGTATCACATACTCTCATTAATCTCGGTCCCGAACATATCACATATGTGCTCCTACTCCGTTTCGCATGAACCAGGAAACCTCTGTGTAGGACTCTAAAGACTCGTCAATACGCCGGCAGTAGGTGATGATCATATCAAACACCCACAAGTCGCAAGCGGTCTGCTAAATGTAATGGCCATCCGGGTATTGAGCGATCAGAAGATCAACAAGCAAGCCTGCTCGTACTCCTGCGAATCCAATCAGTAACACTACCGTACAGTCCGGTCTCTTCGTCTGATATGTCGCATATCATAGCCTGGGGTGGTATAATGTCAAACCCCAATAGCCTGATAAGTCATGCCGATGCAAGGTCCATAACGGTTCGAGAAACTACTGATAACACTTACCAGTAGATCTCAACAAACCTGGCCAGGGATTTCCTGTTATGGCCAATCGAGCATAGCGCGACATCAACTCCTAATACCGGGAGAGACGAAACCCCTCGTATCGCTCATTGCCTCCATTTGACTCGGGAATGTACCCAAAAACCACCTTTTTGCACGATCTCTTGACCGTGGTATGGTGGAAATCAAAGCAATGTGGCAATCACATAAGACTCTATGACGATCTTGGGTCTACAGACTAACCAGTACCAGTGTCACCAGAGAACTGCTATCCGACAATAGGTATAATACCATCTAGGAGTTCTCGGTGAGTCCTGCAGGATCACCTAGCACGGCAGCAAGGTTTCGGGAGGCATCGTCCATGCCAAATTCAAAAAAATTCCGTTCTAGCTAACCCTAATATAGAATCGTTAACTAGAAATCGACGAAATATTATACAAACAACTTCGCATATGAAAAGTGAGCAGGGAATACAACCTTTATAGACCGGTCCTTCACTTCATTAGCTCCGTGTAGTAGTCCCTTCACTGCGATCGTAAACTCCGGACTCTAGAGAGGCTCCCTTGAAGAAACGAACATGCTTGCTTCGAAGACTTCGAGGCCGAAGACGATCTACGTCGAGGAGACACTAACCCAAGCTATCTCTTCACTAATTATGGAATTAGTGAAGAAAACACCTTATACTAAATGGCAAGTAGTAGAGGATGATGAAATAGGAAGTTTGCTGACATTAGAAATCATTTTCTCATATTTTATCTCATATCTTCATTGAAGTTAGAAAGCTTTTTAGGAGGAAGAAGAAGAATGAACTCATCAAGTGAGAATGAGAGTGAGGTTAGAATTGCAACCATGGTGAGTTAGTGTCATGCTTAACTCATGTAGAGAATAAACCATAGCTATGAGTTAAGGGTTGGGTTAACAAATATCTTAAGGTAGACAAACAAGTGGACTTAGTCAATGAAACCAACAAGCTTCTACAAGCTTTGAACCATGACTCATTATCCAAATGTTTAAAATCCTTAAGACAAATAAAACCCTAACCTAACCTAGCATGGTTTGTGTCTCATACAAACTAAGTTGCAAGTGTAACCTAGCATGACACACTTATATATATCACATATATATTTTGTGCCAAAAAGAAAACAATACATATATTACATATATGTAAAGTATATCAAATGTGAGAAAAGAAATCTTAAGTGAACTAATACTAGTTAATGTAATGTAATATATCAAATATATAATTATACATTAAATTATTAAATCAACTCTTGATTTAATAATCCGGCTATATCATATACAACCGACTAATATTATATGAATCAACTTATCGAATCAATACTTGATCCGATAACCCGGCTATATCATATATAACCGAACGATATCACATATCGCGAGAATGGAATGCGGTATCACATACACGCATTAATCTCGGTCCCGCACATATCACATATGTGCTCCTACTCTGTTTCGCTTGAGCCAGGAAACCCCCGTGTAGGACTCTAAAGACTTGTCAATACACCGGCAGTAGGAGATGATCATATCAAACACCCACAAGCCGCAAATGGTTGCTAAACGTAACGGCCACCCGGGTATTGAGCGATCAGAAGATCAACAAGCAAGCCTGCTCGTACTCCTGCGAATCCAATCAGTAACACCATCGTACAGTCCGGTCTCTTCATCTGATATGTCGCATATCTCGTCTAGGGGTGGTAAACGTCAGACCCTAGAAACTCGATAAGTCATGTCGATATGAGGCTCATAACGGGTCGAGAAACTACTGATAATACTTACCGGTATATCTCTAAAGCAGGCCTGGCCAGGGACTTCCTGTTATAGCCAATCGAGCACAGCGCAACATCCACTCCCAATACCGGGAGAGACGAAACCCCTCCTATCGCTCATTGCCTCCATGTGATTCGGGACTGTACCCAAAAGCCATCGTTTTGCACGTTCTCTTGAACGTGGTAAGATGGAAATCAAAGCACAGTGGGAATCACACAAGACTTTATGACGATCTCGGGTCTACAGACTAACCTGTACCAGTGTCACCAGAGAACTGCCATTTGACGTTAGGTATAATACCATCTGGGAGTTCTCGGCGAGTCCGTTTAGTGTATCCAGTCTCCACTGAGCACCCATATATCGTCTTTGATGTCAAACACCAATGGATATGGGATCATCCATTGCCTATCTGCATGGGTCGAGAAGCTATACGCTAGTCTACACTGGTATATCGATGCCCTGTCTCGATACACCCACGACTAGAAACATTTGAAGGATGTACTACTCTGTCCCCACTAGTATGATCTGCATCATAGTCCTAGTAGTCAAGTACTCATCCTAAGGGCTTTATCTACATGTATCATAAAGACAATCAGTGTACATGTTAAGATAAAGAGCAACCAGATAGCATACTATTATGTCTAGCAAGAAAGTCCTCCATATATATGTCCAAGCATCCACTACAATATACATCGTATATACAGTAATGGCCTCTACGGTATACATATAACTAACAAGTCCGTCCTGTGTACCCAGTCTCCACTGAGCACCCGTGTACCTTCTCTGATGTCAAACACTAATGGATATGGGATCATCCATCGCCCATCACATGGGTTGAGAAGAATATACGCTAGTCTATTCTGGAGTATCGATGCCCTGTCTCGATACTCCCATGACTAGGAACAATTATAGGGTGTACTTGTGGACTACCCTTGGCCCCACTAGTATGATCTGCATCATAGTCCTGGTAGTCAAGTACACATCCTAAGGGCTTTATCAACATGTGAGAGCAAGACAGCAAGTGTACATGTTATGATAAAGAGCAACCAGATAGCATACTGTCATATCGAGCAAGAAAGTCCTCCCTATATATGTCCAAGCATCCACTACAATATACATCCCATGTACAGTAATGGCTTCTAGGCATACATATAACTAACAATCTCCCACTTGCACTAAGGCCATTTGTTGTAGTATCCAATACCCAACAATTTTGCAGGGGTTGTAGTATCACATACTCAACCATCCCAAAATCTTTCAAATAGTATTTGGGGAAGCAGGCCTTGGTGAGTGGATCCGCCGTGTTAACCTCAATATTTACTCTCCTTACCTCGATCCCTTGAAGATCAACCATCTCCCTGATCATGTGATACTTTCCTCAGAATATGTCTGGAACGCTGATGGGACCGGTGTTACTAGACTAAAACCACAACTCCATTATTGTCACAATAACAGTTATTGGACACTCAATGGTAGGAACCTTGTTCATCTTATGAACAAGAAATGCCCAGACAGCCACTTTGGCAGCATCATTGGTAGCAATGTTTTCAGCCTTTATCATCTAGTATGTCACGGTATCTATCTTGGAACTCTTCCAACATACCGTCCCTCCACCGAGGGTAAAGACAATGCCTGTGACTGACTCTCAGTCGAACTTATCACTCTGGAAGCTGGAACCAAGAACTTTCTTTAAGTGCTTATCAAGTACTTTAAGAATGTCCTCCATAGCTTCCAGTGATTCTCCCAAGATCTGATTGATTCCTGATCACTACATCTAGTGAGTTAGCTACTCTGGTCTGGTACATAACATCGCACACGTGATAGAGCCTGCTGCCGAATCATAGGGTATCCCTTGCATGCGAGTGATCCATGAGTAAGTGGGCGAACCACCATGCTTAGAATCCTCTATACTAAACCCCTTTAGTATGGTGTTAATGTACCTGGATTTGGGACACACCCAACATCCACTTAGATCTATCTCATAGATCATAATCCACAAGATGTTATAGGTATCATCCAGATCTTCCTGTGAGTATCCTCGTGATAAGAGGAGCTTGACTGAGTGTAGCATAGGAAACCATTTTCTATCAAGAGTATGTTATCTACGTACAATACGTATAAGACAACCTCACTCTCTATAACCTTCTTGTGTATACAAGGTTCATCTACCATTTTGATGAAGTCAATCTCTTTGACTGTCACATCAAAACAGATATTCCAACTCCGCGATGCTTGCATTGATCCCGATGGACTTAAGCATAGCTTTGAAAGTCTCAACTTTTTCATCTACACCAAGAATCTTCTCAAGATCCATTTGCTCCTAATAGGTTTTACCCCTTCAGTTGCAACAATCAAAGTCATACTTGGTTGGTGTATATAGATTCCATCTTTGATCGCATTGCATCCAGCCATTTCACAGAGTCACCACTCCTGATGGCCTGCCTGAACTTGGTTGGGCCATCATTTCATGATGCAATCCTCGCTCCCACTGTCACCGAGAAGACCGCAGTATCTCTCAAGTGGATGAGGAACCCTACCAGATTCGCGGAGAGGCCGAGGTTCGTTGGAGACTATTGAATCCTTTGGTTTCACCAAATCATCAGCTGTTAGTTTGTCTAGCTCGAACTCCTTCCAGTTCTACCTCATGATAACAAATTTCTTCATAAGAAATTCCTTTTCTAAAAAGGTGGCATGCTGAGAAACAAAACACCTTTTGCTCCTCAGAGTGGTAGAAGATATTCCCTCGCAAATGTTTGGGATATCCTAACAAACTTACAGAACTGACCTTGCCTCGAGCTTGTCCGGATTCTGCCTTTCAACATAAGCCGGACAACCCCATATCTTAACTCGTTTAAGAGATGATCTCTTCCCATTCCATATCTTATATAGAGTGGTAGGCACTGATTTGGATAGAACACCATTCAATAGATATGCAGCTTCTCAAATGCATAACACCAAAAGGAAAAAAAGTAACTCAGCAGTACTCATCATAGAGCGTGCCATATCTCATAGGGTGCGATACCTTCGCCCCGATACACCGTTTGTGCTGTGGTGTATACGAAGGAGTAATATAACATTTCAAAAAAAATAAAATATTATTTTTGGGATTTTTTTTTAATTTAATAATAAAATATTGAATATTTTAATAAGGCGGTATAATTAAATACCAATAAATTGGGAAAATTTTGGAAAATTATAGAAATTACTAAAAGATGGTGTTTTATGTGAATTATGCAAATTTTAAGTTTTTATGATTAATTATATGCTAATTTAGTGCTAATCGCGATTAAAAATCGCTAATCGGATTTTAAGCGTATTTGTGCAAAACATGCACCATATCTTTTTATTTACACTTGTTGCATTTTTACTACATGTTTTGGGTGCATGGCTTTTGTTTTGGGTTCACTATTGAGGAGAGAAGGAAATTAGAGAAGAAAAGAAAAGAAAATAGAAATGGAAAAGGATAAAGAATTAGGTATGGGTAAGAGAGAGAAAGGTGGGGGTTACCTTTGACTTAATCATTCACTCTTCTCACAACCTTGACCAAATTTTCTCCCTTCTCTCCCTCTTCTTGCTGCTGCTACTGCTGCCCTTATCCCCCTTCCACAAATCCACTCACTTCATCTCCAAAACAACTCCAAAACCCATTCCTTTTTCACAAAAGTTGTGCACAACCTCACATGCTACCCATTGGACCAAGAAAAACTTGATTTTGGCGCTGTAGAGGATTCATGGGAGCTAAATGGGGTAAACCCTTTCACAATTAGTGTAGTGTTTCAAGTGCTTAAGCCTCATTCAGCGTTTAAAATCGTTTTGGCGAAGTTTAGTGAGCTTTGAAAACTCAAGTTCGGAATTAGGGTTTGATTTGAGTAGAGATGGTGTAATAGGGCCTTAGAGATAACCTTAAACCCCTCCCAATTGATAGAAACCTAGACCAACCCAACTGAAACCCCAAAATACGGAATTTCGGAACTTTCCATGTCGGTTTGTGAGTTATTTGGGCGTGCAGGGAAATCTGGAGTGATCCGGGGCCAATACTAGAAAAGTAAACAATACCAGAGACCTAGTAGGACCCATAGGAAGACGCCCTATCAGAACGAGACCCTAACTCCATGCCCAAACTGGCCTGGACGGATTTTCCCCTGATGTGGCCGGCCTCCCTGTTAAACTAGGTGCCCAGGTTGCTTCTGTAGGTCATATGTACCCTATATATCACCCCAGAGTTGTTTGCTTGCCTTGTTTTGGCCTGAGTCAAAATCTGGGACCACTCTCTCTAGTTGCTGCTTTGATTCGAGCAATGGTTTTCTGTATTCTAAATTCTGGATTTTAGTATTTGTGCTTTATCTCGATCATGTGACGTTTGTTCGTCTATATCGAGTGATATCGGGTTGTTTTGCGAGAGCTAACCATAGGTTCTAACCTATAGGCTTCTAAGCGTATCGTTTTGGTTTTCGTGTGTCGTTTTATTTTTGATTTAGTTTTAATGCGATGCGATACGTGTGACATGTAGGTACCCCCACGATAATTCGAGACGATGAAGAAGATGGTGACGACATCGGCATCGGCAAGCAAGATCAAGGTGAGTAGATTATATCTATGGGGGAAGTCGGGTAGATGGCGTATAGCACCCCCGCAGTTCGATATTTAGTATTCTAGATATATACTATATATATATGTATGATAGCGTTATTTGTGACTTGGATATTCTAGATGTGATTAGGTGTACTATGGATCGATTAGGGTTTAGAAATAAACTAGTATAGTTTCCTAGTTGCGAACCCTAGAATAGGTTTACACCCACACGCACACACATGCTTATCTGTTATACTTATATCTGGATGATGTGGGCTATAGTGCCCTCAAGGCAATTATCATAGTCGCGGACTTGTGATTATGATGACTGAGTGAGGACCTATACCGATAAAGCAGTCTTACTCAAGATGATAGTATGCTATCTGGTTTGTCTTTATCATCATGTACATGTTGATAGAGCCCATAGGATTCTTGCTTGACTGCTAGCATTATGATGGCGATCATATATGTGGGAGCTGGGGTCTATAAGCATATCTTTAAATGTCCCTAGTCGTAGGAGTATCGAGACCGGGCATTGATACTCTAGTGTAGACTAGTGTATACTGATCGAGACCCCAACGAGGGGCGGTGGCCAGGTCTCACAAGCCATTGGTGTTTGTTTGTTCACCTAAGATAGTATACAGGTGCTCATTGGGTTATGAGTACACTGGACGGACTCGCCGGGAACCTGCTAGTTGGTATTATACCTATTGTC
The DNA here is from genome assembly GCA_030015575.1 of Agapanthus africanus. Classification (NCBI taxonomy): domain Eukaryota; kingdom Viridiplantae; phylum Streptophyta; class Magnoliopsida; order Asparagales; family Amaryllidaceae; genus Agapanthus; species Agapanthus africanus. The sequence goes on from CM057337.1 coordinate 327,243,604, forward strand.
AGATAGCAGTTCCCAGGTGACATGTGTACAGGTGAGTCTGTCGACCTGAGATCGTCATTTATCTCGGGTGAGTTCCCACTGTGCTTTGATTACTACCCTACCACGGCTTAAAGGAGTCATGCAAACAGGTTTTAGTTGGGTACAGTCCCGAGCCATATGGAGGCAGTGATCGGATCGTCGGGGATTCGTCTCCCCCGGTATTGGGGGTTGATGTCGCGTTGTGTACGGATGGCCATCACCATAAATCCGTGGCCACGGTGGACGAGAATTATCTATCCAGGATCGATAGTTTCTCAGGTGGTGATGGGTTTCATACCAATACTAAATATCGCGTTGTTGGGGGTCTGACTTTATCCACCCCCCTAGACTCGATATGCGATACTCTTAGACGAACAGACCGGACTGTACGGATATTGTCACTATCAGGCTCAGTAGGGGTTCTGCATGAGTTTGCTCGTCGGCCACCCATTCACTCAATACCTGGGTAGCCGTTACGTACAGCTAGTGCCGCTGACATGCTTGTGGTTAAACCCACTGCCAGCGTATTGACGAGTCTTTAGAGTCCCACAGAGAGGGTTTCCCTGGTTCTGGCGAAATGATGTAGTAGCCGTATTGGATACGTGCAGAGTTCCGATCGATTGGTGTACTTTGTACCGGGACTTTCGATCGGACAATTGATAGTACTAGCCGACTCGGACTTGAGCCGGATTATTAAATCAGGTATTGATTTAATAATTTACGTATATGTATTTCGATACGTATATTCTAGTATTATATTCTTTGTCTTATTCTATCTCATTGGGTATTCGTATTTCGGTACGAATGCAGATATATTTGCAGTAGAATGTAATCCGTATTTTTTACCGGATAACATTCTAGAAGGTGCCACCTCATTTCTTGATTTGACCATTTACATAAAATGGTTAATGAGGTGGATATTTGGAAATGGAGGTATGGTGAGAACCATACTTGAAATAGTGCACACAAATGAATTGTTAATTCATTTGTGTCCACTATTCAAGTATGGGAGGATTTTAAAATTGGAAAAATTGTTTTTACAAAACCTATCATGCTATTTTCTCTTTCCTAAGAAAGCTCATTTTTGGAATCATGATGGGTTTTCTTCACTTGGATTTTCTTCTTGAGCTCCTCCCTCACCATTTGTTCACCTCCTCTAGATTTCCATGTATGCTATCACCTTCTTTCTTTTGAGATAGCTAACACTAAAGATACTACACACTACATCCTAGGCTCTCTAGGGTAGCATCCTAAAGACCCTAGTTGCTCCATTTGCATCGTGTTGAGGAGCTAGAGCCGGAGCTACATCCCTCGGGTGGATCATCGGAGATGAAGGAAGACCGGCAACCAAACCACATCAAGGAACCACTAGGAGCTTGGAATGAAGACCGAAGGACTCGGATCAACTCGGTATAACGATTCTAACTCTTAGTTAGTTTGCTAGTTTAGGGTTTAAGGTCGATCCGGGTTTCGGGTAACGGTGGCGCCGGTTTTAGAAATTTTTATTCCGCATTTTGGCCGCGTTTCGATGGCCGGGGCGCTGCCGGAACCCTTCATGGTATCAGAGCCACCCTTTAAACCCCTTACTAGTTTGTTGAAACGTGCTTAGTAGATCGATCGACGGAAATTTACGAAATCACGATTCCATTTTCACTGTTTCTACCAATTTTCAAAAGTGGTCAAAAAATTATTTCAGGCATCTTAAAAATCCGTGCAGGCGATTTTATGGGTACAGAAAAAATTTGGGCCTCTGATTCCTCCAAAGCGCCGCGGAACCGCCGCACTTACCCCCTATTGGCGGCGGTTCCGCGGCCATTTAGTGGCTACGAGCTTCGAAATTTCTCCTGTAGCCCCCTGACTTGGAATTGTGATTTTTGTGATATTCTGTTTTGGCCCAGTTTTCTGTGCAGTGCTGTTATTGCTATTGGGGCCAATTTGGAACTTAGTCGATCGATAATTTAAGCGTGTGTTTGACAGTACGTATATTATAATCTGTGACCGTGAATGTCATTTGATCGGTAAACCAGTCTAACTGCTATATGTTCTTTTAGACGGGTTTGCGAACGTGACATTCACGTTGATGTTCTGTGTTGTGCTGTGATGTTGGTTGGATCGTCGTGGTGGATAGCTATGGTGCAATGTTAGTACAGTTTATTTTCATTTGTACATTTGATATTGCGGGGCGAGCGTCCGACATGTGGACTGCCGTCACTGCCAATTTGTATATTATTCTTTTGGGGCACGACTGGGCTGAGGTCGATGTCACCCTTGTATATTATTTTATTTTCTGTACTAGGATTACCCCGCGGTGGGGTGCACGAATAGCCGAATTCTAGAGGGCAACGGGTCCGCATCTCATGGCGTTGGGATGGAGGGGACCTTACTCTATAATTAGCGCACTATTCACCGCACTCGTAGGGGGTATACGTGACCCAGGAATGGTGCTCAAGTTACCGGATTCCGTGAAGTGCTGGGTGGTCCATTCACGTTACTGAAGGGGGCTACCTCACTTCTGGTTTTGGCGGGTAACTTGTCGCGCTCGTAGGGGTCTAGGTTTCATTGCACAGGCTATCCACACGACAGGGAACGTCGGGTCTCACTTGCGGCTCAAGTGAAACCCGGGGCTCTAGATTATCCACCATTCTGTATTGCTTCTGTGATGTTTCTGTGATGTTGCTTTATATCATGCCTGGGGCGATTGTTATATATATTTATATATATATATTAGTAGATCTTGTATATGTTTTGCACCCGCGCTAGTCCAGCCCCCGCTCTTTCGTTAGTTAAGTAACCTAACGGGTCATGACGGGGCCCAGTGGCGAATGCGGATGGCATATATGTACATTTTATTTTCGTTCTTTTTTGGTGTGATTAATTGATGGGACTGCATAGATTCTTATCAATGCTAGGATAAAACAAACATATATATATATGATGTTGTTGGAACCAAGTTTTTAAAAACTGACATTACAGACGTTCTCTTTTGCTTTGCACAGTGGTATTCGGTTATGAATATCCAGCACCTCATTCGACGAGGCAAGGGCCGAGATCCCTTCATCGGGAGTGATCCCTTGGGTAAAAGTTTCCGTCAACGTAATAACTTTACTATAGTCGATTATTTTTGCTTTGCATCGTGGTATTCAGTTTGGGATATCCTGCACCCCATTCGACGGGGAAAGAGCCGAGATCCCTTCACCGGGAGTGACCTCTTTAGCAAATGTTTTCGCCACTATATATTTATAAAACCACTTGGATTCCTTCAACGAGATCAAGTTCATTACGTTAAAGGTTTTTCGCTAAAAACCAGCCGTAGCCCTCCGTCATTTCAGACTAGTATTGCTTAGTATTCGTGCTACGTATATCGTGCATTAGCCGAGGCGTAGTGTTCGGTAGCTATATAGTGCTTTTCTGTTGCAGAGATAATGCGATTGGTTAGGACAGTCGTATGATCATTTTGATCTTTAGTCAAGGCTCGTACGGGTGGGTCTAATGCAGTCAAGATAATGACGGGTAGAACTTGACTAGGACCTTTTGACATTTTGATCATTAGTCAAGGTCACTTGGGTCCTAAGGGTAAAAATCACATCGGGAGTTTCAAACATACATGAAACTTGCCAGGCATGCGCATACCTTCTGGAGTTTGATGACTTGAGTGGCTTCCATCAAGTTATCATGCAATGATAGTTGGATCCCGATTCCCACTGATGAGTAGCATTACTCCTCGGGTGATTCCGACTAATTCTCCTTTTGGGTTTCGAGGAGAATTCGAGGAAACAGTGGGAGCCATCCAGATTAGATAAAATGATTAACCATTCTGATCTAGGTTAGAGTGCAAGCTGGGTGTTTCTTCTCTCTCTCTCTGGCTGCGACTATGACCCGACCTTTGACTAAAACTCATGAAAACCAAGTTTACCGAACCTTCTTAAAACACATTGGCTTTTTGGAATGTCACGGTGTCGCATATATCCTTGCCACTTCTACGTCACCTTTGCATTTCTCCAGAACACCCCGTATCACTACAGATATCCACTTCCATTGGATAAATCCATCGTATGGTTATATACGAACTCGAAGGAACTTTTTCGAGGATGGATTCTGGTTCTGGAGAGATTGAATAAGATTATTCGGTTGTCTTTTCTCTTTACCTTCTCTCAGATTGCGAGGATTCCTAGGATTAGGAGAGGGTACACCTATTGAGCTTATTGGATAGTCTTCCTCCAAACCATAGGCAGGTGCCGAACGGTAGGGAAGGAAGAAAACTAACAAGCTTAACTGTGGTGTACAGAAGGTAATAAGTAAAGACATATAAAGGGATTAGAATAATGGAAAAGGAAATTGCGATCACCATCATTCACGACAAAGACCGTGTGCACCCCTGCCACTCCTACATCCACTTTGCTTTTCTCTAGAACAGTCCGTATCACTACGGATATCCACTTCCATTGGATATGCCATCGTATAGTTACATACGAACTCGAAGGAATTCGTTCCATATTCGGGGATGGTTTCCGGTTCAAGAGAAATTGGATAGGATTATTCAGATGTCTTTTCTCTTTACATTCTCTCAGGTTGCGAAGGCTCCTAGGATTAGGAGAGTACACCTATTACGCTTATTGGATAGTCTTCTTCCAAACCTTAGGCTGGTGCCGAAAGGTAGGGAATGAAGAAAACCAATTAGTGTAAAAGAGGTGTACAGAAGGTAATAAGTAAAGACATAATAAATGGATTGGAGTGAGGGCAGATAAGTATATGGTTACTGTCATGAATCAGGATAGTGGAAGAGGCGTTACTAGGAATGCCCGGTTATCCTTTCGAAACATTTTCATGTTTCAGTTTTACTGTGCGATGTTAATTGAAAACTGTTTTCCCAATAAGAATCTAACTCCAGGGTATGTATTTACCAGATCAGTTCTCACATTTGCATGTTATTGCGGATGGTGAGTGGGAGTAAGATATTGGGAATTTGGTGATTAGATCCTCGTTATATCGGAATTCATTGTAATTGGTGATATTTGAGGAAATCATCTGGATTTTGCCGAATGGCAAATATTTGGTTTTGAATATCCGTTGTTATGCACCAATTTCAAACTGATATATCTGTACATTTATTTTATAAAGTGAGATATAAATTTTTGATATTATGTCTATGATATTTACCTATATCAGTTGGTGATTAGGTAAGGTGCATTCAACAGCGGTGTAACTCTTCTTAACCAAAGTACAGTTTTTCAACCTACGACGCACAGAGTTTGAGTTATTGGACTCAGGGGACTTATACAAAGTATTGTATGTTGTCCAGTGTCCGTTAGAACAATGGGGTTGGTACTCGTACTATATTCTATTTACTTATGACTTCTCCAGTTCTGGACAAGTATTTCGTTGAAATGCAAAGTCCAGATATTGAGAAGTTATAGGTATAAGAATAAAGTAGAGAACCATTTATTGTAAGTATCAGGATTCTTCGAGGAAGTCGAAGATGTAGATACTTGTGTTTGGTATTCCATTGATAGTAATGGTTTTGAGAACTTGCTTCTCTTTCGGGTTACTCATATATGGATGCACTCCTAGATGAGTAATGCTGATTGTCCTCTTTCCATTTGGTTGATATGCACTAGAGACAGCTGCATGATTTTGAATCTGGTTCCAAATTAGATTAGTGCTTTTGTTTCCATATTAGGTATATATAGAATCAATTTATATCTTAACGATGCTAAGGTATAGGGAGTTGTCCGGCTGATGCTTAAAACCAGAATCCGGATAAACTCAAGGCACGTTTCAGTAATGGCTGTTTGTGGGTTATCCCGGGCTTTAACGAGGGTTAACTTTCTACCATCAGGAAGGTCAATATTTATATTGTTCTTGACTCACCACAGTTTTAATAAAATGGATTTTTCAGAAAACAGAAGTGGGAGTATGGTAGAACTGGAAGTTATTCCGGAACCACAAACGATTACTGGAAATTTAATAAAACCTAAGCATTCAATTGGATTTGATGTTCTATTAGCCACTCCGCAGATTTGGTGGGTAACCTCAGGCACCCGAGAGGTAATTCGGTCTTCTCAGTGACGGTGATAGGGAGGTTCTTGTTTACCCAGACGTGCCATTGTTGCTGTTCTAGACTATAAGACCCGGCAAGAGGATGAGTATAGCGTCATTCTAAACTAGCTTTAGAAGTGCACGTGTAAATGACTCTGCCAGAGGGTTGTTGTAGTCAGTGGGAGCAGCGGAAGCATAGTAGGTAAGTAGCTTATGTCTATTTATAGACTAAAGCAGGTATAGCGGAAATAGATCATCTATTTTTGATATGACAGTCATAGGTCTTGACCTCATCAGAATAGGAGATGGATCTGGTAAGAAGGTAGTAGAGAGTGATGTCTAGGTATTGGGATGACATGCACTGTTGGAGATAGTGCCCTCAGAGTCAATTATTGGATCACAGGCACGTGATTGCCATGATTGAGGGAGGACCTGTCCCAGTAGGACAGGCTTACTCGAGATGATAGTATGCTATCTGGTTTACCTTTATCATCGTGTACTTCTTTAGGTGACCTTACAGGTCACTATTACACGTTGATAGAGCCCCTAGGATTCTTGCTTGACCACCAGCAGTATGAGGGCGATCATATAAGTGGGAGCTGGGGGTCTATAAGCACATCCTTAAAAGGTCCCTAGTCGTGGGAGTTTCGAGACAGGGCATCGATTCTCCAGAGTAGACTAGTGTATACAGTCGAGACCCCGACGAGGGGCGGTGGCCGGTCTCACAAGCCATTGGTGTCAGTTGGATCACCTAAGATGTATACAGGTGCTCATTAGGTTATGAGTACACCGGACAGGACTCGCCGGGAATATGCTAGTTGGTCTTATACCAGACGTCAGATAGCAGTTCCCAGGTGACATGTGTACAGGTTAGTTCATCGACCTGAGGATCGTCATTTGTCTCGTGTGAGTTCCTACTGTACTTTGATTACTACCCTACCACGCTCAAAGGAGACGTGCAAACAGGTTTTAGTTGGGTACAGTCCCGAGCCACATGGAGGCAGTGAGCGCATCTTCAGGGGTTCGTCTCTCCCGGTATTGGGGGTGAGGTCGCGCTGTGTCTAGGAGAGCCATTACACGAAGCCCTCGGCCGAGGCAAGGAGATTTACTGGTAGGTATTCCAGTAGTATCTCAGGGTGTTCTGGGCTACACTCCGACACGACTTGTACCGCTTTTGGGGGTCTGACTTTTACCAACCCCCTAGGCCCGCCATGCGATGCTCATAGACGAACGGACCGGACTGTACGGATATTGTCACTGACAGGCTCAGTAGGGTGTCAGGCTAAGTTCGCTCACAGACGTCCCATTTTGTCAATACCTGGTAGCCCGTTACGTATTGGCTTATACCTCTGACGTGCTAGTGGTTAAATCCACAACCAAGGTGTTGATGAGTCTTTAGAGTCCCCCACATTCAGTTACTCTAGCTTTCGGGCGAAAAGCTGTAGAGGCCGTATGGAGATATGGCAGGGTTCGATCAGATACGTGCGGTATTGCACAGATCAGGATCGAACGGATATTACTAGCCGGCTTTGGTTTAAGCCGGGTCCTAGTATAGTACAGTGTAGATTTTGTCTCATTGCATTTGTATTTCGGCCGGAATACAAATGCGGGTGTGTATGCACAGTATCGGGGTTTTCCTGTAATTTATTACGGGACCAGTTTTCTGGAGTTGCCAGTTTGCTTTCCGTTTCGGCCATATTTCTTTGTATCCTTCATTGGCCGAAGATTGGTGGAGGAGGGCTTATTTGCATTTGTGCAAATAAGCTTTTGTGGAGGGGGTCTTTGCATTTTGTTGTATCATGATGACTTAGCCTCCATTGACTTCTAGGATCATGATGGTTCATGATTGCTTATCTTTTGTCATGGTGATGGTGATGGATTATGATGGAGGAGTATGATTTTGGTTGTGATGATTCTTGATCATCATCACACCTTTTCTCTCTCTCTCTCTTGCATTATGAGGGTCTCTCTTTTGTTTTTGGATTCACACTCTCCTCTCTTGCTCTTGCTCATGCCATGGCCGGCCACATTGGGGTGGGCTGTCCAAATTTTTGGGTGTGGGATTTGTTGTTCTTTTGATGCTCCAAAAATCCCCAATTCCCTCTACATAGTTCTTGTATCATCCCTCCACCAAAATGGCAACTCCCATAACCCCTAGAGACACAAATAGCTCACTACACATTCTACAGTAAATCTTGGGCACGTCGACTAGCCAGCTTCGTGCCCGAGTTGCCTCGGTATTGAGGTGGGAGCCCGTAAAAGATGTAGGCGATGTGCTGCACTTCCGGCGACGAGATGGAGACAGGACATTCCGCGGGAGATCGGGACGACGAAGAGAAGACCGGAGGACTCGGATCAGTCGGTATATCTCTCTTCCCCATCTTGTAGTTAGCTAGGACTAGTTAATGGTTCGATCCGGGTGTTTAGTGCGCGATGGTGCCGGTTTGCTAGTTTGCAAAATTAAAGTTTATCACCGCTTCCGCATTTGGCCTCGGGATGGAGGCCGGGGCGCCGCCGTGCACTTACAGTGGTATCAAAGCCTCGCCATTAACATAGTCTAGCTTGGTTTAATGTGTTTACATTTCCGATCGACCAAAATTCCAAAATCCGCGTTTTCTTCACATCAGTTTTCTGTTGAAATTTTTTGGAGTCGGAAAATTTTTCAGGTTGTAAAAAACTAATGTACTGGAAGTTCTAAGACTACTGAAGAAATTCGACAAATTGATCATTCAAGGGGAGCGCGGAACCGCGGCCAAACCCCACATTGGGCCGCGGTTCCGCCGCAGTATGGAATGTTCAATTGGTCAAACCTTTTCAGTGGGCTTCTGGGGTGAAAATAGGATTTTTGGAATATTAATTTTGGGCCCAGAATTTCTTGATGTGCTACAGTAGTACTTGGGGCCCACTTGTTAAAATTTGATCGATCGGATATTTTAAACACATTATTTCACAGTATTTACATTATATCTGCTACCGTGAATGTCACTCGATCGGTAAATCCTGTCCAACTGCTATAGCCCGGTTAGACGGATTTGCGAACGTGACTTTCACGTTGATGTTCTGTGTATTGCTGTGATGTTGCGGATCGGTCGTGGGGGAAAGCCTGGATGCAATGCTAGTACAGTGTTTTGTTGTATTATGTACATTTGATATTGCAGGGCGAGCGTCCGACATGTGGACTGCCGTCACTGCCTGTTTGTATTATTATTTTGGGGCACGACCAGGTTGCGGTCGATGTACCCGTTATATGTATATTTTACTTTCTGTACTAGGATTGCCCCTGCGGAGGGGTGCACGGACAGCCGGGTTCTAGAGGGCAACAGGCCCGCATCTCATGGCATTGGGACGGAGGGGGCTTCACTCTAGGATTGGCGGGCTATTCGCCGCACTCGTAGGGGGTACAGGTTGACCCAAGAGGGGTGCCCAAGTTACCGGATTCCGTGAAGTGCTGGGTGGTCCATTCACGGAGCTGAAGGGGGCTGCCTCGCTTCAGGTTTTGGCGGGTAACTTGCCGTGCCCATAGGGGTCTAGGATTTCATTGCACAGGCTATCCACACGACCAGGGGAACGTCGGGTTTCAGTAGTGGCTCTGTGAAACCCGGGGATCCCAGATATCTGTACTGTACTGTGATGCTGTATATTTCTGTGATGTTGCATTTTATCACGCCTTGAGCGAAATATAATACATTGGTATATATATTAGTAGATGTTGTATATGTTTTGCATCCGCGCTACTCCAATCCCCGCTCTGTCGTTAGTTAGCTAACCTAACGGGTAATGACGGGACCCAGTGGCGAATGCGGATGGCATATACGTACATCAGTATATTTTCGTCCTTTGTGGTGTGATCAATTGATGGGACTGTGTTGATTCGGATCAATGCAAGTTAAAAACAAACCTAATCTGATGTTGTTGGAACATTTTTCAAAAAGTTGTTATTTGCAAGGACGTTCTCTTTTGTTTTGCATCGTGGTATTCAGTTGGAATATCCTGCTCCTCAGTCGACGAGGCAAGGGTCGAGATCCCTTCACCGGGAGTGACCCCTTGGACAAAAGTTTGCATCAGGGCAATAACTTCACTATAGCCGATTACTTTTGCTTTGCATCGTGGTATTCAGTTGGAATATCCTGCACCTCATTCTACGAGGAAAGAGCCGAGATCCCTTCACCGGGAGTGACCTCTTTAGCAAAGGTTTTCGTTACTATATTTTTATAAAGCTATCCGTTCCTTCAACGATATCAAGTTCATTACGTTAAAGGTTTTCACCAGAAACCATTCGTAGCCCTCCGTCGTTTCATATGGATAGTCAATAGTATTCAAGCTGTGTTTGTTGGCCATAGTCAAGGCACAGTGTTTGGTAGCTATTGGGTGTTCATATGTAGCATAGATAGATGCGTTGGTTTGGGGCAGTCGTATAGCCTTGTTGGCCCTAGTCAAGGGCTTGTACGGGTGGGTTCAAATCAACCTGGACAATGACGGGTAGAACTTGACATGTGGCTTATGATTTGTTGGCCATAGTCAAGGTCATAAGAGCATGGGGCAAAAATCACATCGGGAGTTTCAAAAGAACTGAAACTTGCCAGATATGCGCATACCTTCTGGAGTGTGATAGCGTGAGCGGATTCCGTCACGTTATCATGTGATGATAGTTGGATCCCGATTCCCACTGATGAGTTGGTTTACTCCTCGGGTGATCCCGACTAATTCTTCTTTCAGGTTTGGAGGAGAATTTGACGGTACAGTGGGAGGTTTCCAGATTAGATAAATTGGTAACCATTCTGATCTAAGTTAGAGTGCACGCTGAGTAATTCTTTTCTCTCTCTCTTTGGCAGCAACCATTGACCCGACCCTAAGACTATGACTCAGAGACCAAAATTGACCGAACCTTCTTAAACACTGGCTTTTGGATTGTCAGAGTTGCAAACCTCATTGCCACTCCTACTTTTACCCTTTTCTCCAGGACACCCCGTATTACTACGAACGTCCACTTCCATTGGACAAAACCATCGTATGGTTAGATATGAACTCGAAGGGATTTGTTCGAGGATGGTTTCCGGTTCTGGAGAAAGATAGAATTATTAGTTGTCTTTTCCTTTTACCTTCTCTCAAGTTGTGAGTACTCCTTGGTTTAGGAGATAGTACACCTATTACGAAAATTGGATAGTCTTCTTTCAAACCATAGGCAGGTGCTGACCGGTAGGGAATGAAGAAAACCAATTAGCCTAACGGTGGTGTACAGAAGGTATTATGTAAAGACAAAGAAAGGGATTAGTAAGAGGGCAAAGTAAATTGCGACTGATATTCACGACCAAACCAGGTATTTCATTACCACTCCCACTTCACCTTTGTATTTCTCCAGGACACTCCATATCACTACGAAGATCCACAGTTTATTGGATACTCCATCGTATGGTTATATACGAACTCGAAAGGAACTTGTTCCAGTTCGGGGATGGATTCTGGTTCAGGAGAAATAGGAATAAGGTTTATTCGGGTGTCTTTTATCTTCACCTTCTCTCGCATTGCGAGTGCTCCTAGGATTAGGACAGTACACCCATTATGCTTATTGGATAGTCTTCTTCCAAACCATAGGCTGGTGCCGAACGGTAGGGAAGGAAGAAAACCATTTGGCCTAAAGGGGTGTGCAGAAGGTAATGACTAAAGACATATAAAGGGATTTGGAGAGGTGGCAAAGAATTATACGGTTACAGTCGTGAATCTGGAAGAGGCATTACTAGGAATACCGGGATACCCCATCGAAACATTTCAATGTTTCAGTTTCACTGTGTACTGTTAAAGGAAAACTAATTTCCCAGTTAGACACTTGCTCCAGGGTATGTATTTACCAAGTATGATTCTCACATCTGTATGGTTTTACAGATGATGAGTGGGAGTAAGTTATTGGGAATTGGGCGATCATCCTCATTATATTGGGATTCGTTGTAATCAGTGATATTTGAGGAAGTCACCTGGGTTGTTTGCCAGTCGGCAAATATTTGGTTTTGAATATCCGTTGTTGTGCACCAATTTCAAATTGATATATCTGTACGTCTATTTTCATAGAGTGAGATATACCTTTTTGAAATTATGTCTATGACATTTACCTATATCAGTGGATGGTTAGGTAAGGAGCATTAAACAGCGGTGTAATTCTTCTTAACCATAAGTACAGTTTTCAACCTATGACACACAGTGAATGAGTTATCAGACTCAAGGGACTTATACAGAGTATTGTATGTTGTCCAGGGTCCATCAGGACAGAGGGGTTGGTCCTCGTACTATATTCGGTTTACTTATGACTTCTCTAGTTTTTAGACAGGTGTTTCGTGGAAACACAGGGTCCGAATTTTGAGAAGTTATAGGTATTTGAATAGAGTAGAGAACCAAGTGTAAAAAGTATCGGGATTCTTCAAAGTGATCGAAGATGTAGATACTTGTGTATGGTATTCAGTTGATAGTAGTGATAAAGAGAACTTACTTCTCTTTCAGGTTACTCATAATTGGAAGCATTCCTAAGTTGAGTAACGCTGATCGGCCTCCTTCCATTTAGTTGACATGCACTGGGGACAGCTGCATTATTTGAATCTGGTTCAATTAAATCAGTGCCTCTGGTTCTATATTGGATATAGAACAGTTCATATCTTAACGATGTTAAGGTACGGGGAGTTGTCCGGTTTATGATTAAAACCAGACACTGGACAACTCAAGGCACGTTTCTGTAATGGCTGTTTGTGGGTTGACCCAGGCTATGACGAGGGTTGACTTTCTACCATCTGGATGAACAATAGCGATATTGTTCTAGACTCGCCACAGTTTTATTAAAAATGGATTTTTTCAGAAAACAGTAGTGGGAGTATGGTAGAACTGGAAGTGATTCCAGAACCACAAACGATTACTGAAGATTTCATAGGAACCTAAAGATTCAATCTGGTTTGACATTCCATTGGCCACTCCGCAGATGAGGTGGGTAACTTCAGGCACCCGAGAGGTACTCCGGTAGCCTCAAGGACGGTGACAAGGAAGTTCTTGTTTACCTATACTTGCCATTACTGTTGTTCCAGACTGTGAGACCCGGCAGAAGGATGAGTATAGCGTCGTTCTAAACTTGCTTTAGAAGTGTACGTTTATATGACTCTGCTAGAGGGTTGTCGTAGTCAGTGGGAGCAGCGGAAGCATTGGTGGACAGGTTGCTTATGTCTATTTATAGACTAAAGCATATATAGCGGAGATAGATCATCAATTTCTGATGTGACAGTCATAGGTTTGACTTCATCAGAATATGGGATGGATCTGTTGAGAAGGTAGTAGGGTATGATGTCATAGTATTTGGATGACATACACAGAATAGGAAAAGAAATTCCTATACTACGATCGGTTATACTTTGGTCGTCACACAGTAGTTTCTCCACATGGGACTTGGACATTATATCAGACATACTGGTTACTAGATCTAGATTTGGGAGGTTTCCCAATCAGGGTACTTAGACAGCATTCTAAGAGCATTTAGAATGGACGACTCCTGGCACGGTAATGTACCTGCAGGTGATGGAGTCACCCTCTCTAAAGGTGTCTTACAGACTAAAGGGGAGAGGGATGTGCATGATTGGCAGATCACTTGCTTAGGCAATTGAGTCAATCATGAGATGTCAAGTACCACACCAGATGTTTTTCTTGCAGTAGATGCAATAAGTTGATATTGATCCAATCCTGGAGAAACAGTCGGAAGCAGCTTTAGAACATAAGTGGATGTTCTAGGGATATGATAACGACAGCCTCATTCAGGAGACAGTTATCATTCCAGGCTTCTAAGGTGACTTGGACGACAAGGAGGTTGTCAGAGTTATAGTTTTCCTTCTGACGAGGGGCAGTACTTTGGACAGGTGGTCTAAGGCAATACTGAGGGTGGCATGGCGCAGGATACTGATTAAGTTCGGTTGACGATACAGTCTAAGAAGTTTAGATTTGGAGTTCATTTATGAGCTAGGTCCCATCAGACATCCAGACATACTCTAAGACAGGTATTGCTCATTTCCGGAGATGTCTTTCTCCGCGAACTTGAGATATAGAGAGACATAGAAAGAAACATCAAAGCGGATCCACTCACTGAGGCTATTCCTCGAACGCAATAGTTTCGCAAACTAGCTTTGTGAGACTGACTGGTAGAGGAGTTGGGTGTTCGGTATCACACGGGCTGTGAGTATGCGACATCGCAATAATTAGCCTTGAGTGCAAGTGGGAGATTGTTGGAGATAGTGCCCTCAGAGTCAATTATTGGATCACAGGCACGTGATTGCAATGATTGAAGGAGGACCTGTCCCAGTAGGACAGTCTTACTCGAGATGATAGTATGCTATCTGGTTTACCTTTATCATCGTGTACTTCTTTAGGTGACCTTACAGGTCACTATTACACGTTGATAGAGCCCCTAGGATTCTTGCTTGACCACCAGCAGTATGAGGGCGATCATATAAGTGGGAGCTGGGGGTCTATAAGCACATCCTTAAAAGGTCCCTAGTCCTGGGAGTTTCGAGACAGGGCATCGATTCTCCAGAGTAGACTAGTGTATACAGTCGAGACCCCGACGAGGGGCGGTGGCCGGTCTCACAAGCCATTGGTGTCAGTTGGATCACCTAAGATGTATACAGGTGCTCATTAGGTTATGAGTACACCGGAAAGGACTCGCCGGGAACCTGCTAGTTGGTCTTATACCAGACGTCAGATAGCAGTTTCCAGGTGACATGTGTACAGGTTAGTTCATCGACCTGAGGATCGTCATTTGTCTCGTGTGAGTTCCCACTGTACTTTGATTACTACCCTACCACGCTCAAATGAGACGTGCAAACAGGTTTTAGTTGGGTATAGTCCTAAGCCACATGGAGGCAGTGAGCGCATCTTCAGGGGTTCGTCTCTCCCGGTATTGGGGGTGAGGTCGCGCTGTGTCTAGGAGAGCCATTACACGAAGCCCTCGGCCGAGGCAAGGAGATTTACTGGTAGGTATTCCAGTAGTATCTCAGGGTGTTCTGGGCTACACTCTGACACGACTTGTACCGCTTTTGGGGGTCTGACTTTTACCAACCCCCTAGGCCCGCCTTGCGATGCTCATAGACGAACGGACCGAACTGTACGGATATTATCACTGACAGGCTCAGTAGGGTGTCAGGCTGAGTTCGCTCACAGACGTCCCTTTTTGTCAATACCTGATAGCCCGTTACGTATTGGCTTATACCTCTGACGTGCTAGTGGTTAAATCCACAACCAAGGTGTTGATGAGTCTTTAGAGTCTCCCACATTCAGTTACTCTAGCTTTCGGGCGAAAAGCTGTAGAGGCCGTATGGAGATATGGCAGGGTTCGATCAGATACGTGCGGTATTGCACGGATCAGGATCGAACGGATATTACTAGCCGGCTTTGGTTTAAGCCGGGTCCTAGTATAGTACAGTGTAGATTTTGTCTCATTGCATTTGTATTTCGGTCGGAATACAAATGCCGGTGTGTATGCACAGTATCGGGGTTTTCCTGTAATTTATTACGGGACCAGTTTTCTGGAGTTGCCAGTTTGCTTTCCGTTTCGGCCATATTTCTTTGTATCCTTCATTGGCCGAAGATTAGTGGAGGAGGGCTTATTTGCATTTGTGCAAATAAGCTTTTGTGGAGGGGGTCTTTGCATTTTGTTGTATCATGATGACTTAGCCTCCATTGACTTCTAGGATCATGATGGTTCATGATTGCTTATCTTTTGTCATGGTGATGGTGATGGATTATGATGGAGGAGTATGATTTTGGTTGTGATGATTCTTGATCATCATCACACCTTTTCTCTCTCTCTCTCTCTTGCATTATGAGGGTCTCTCTTTTGTTTTTGGATTCACACTCTCCTTTCTTTCTCTTGCTCATGCCATGGCCGGCCACATTGGGGTGGGCTGTCCAAATTTTTGGGTGTAGGATTTGTTGTTCTTTTGATGCTCCAAAAATCCCCAAGTCCCTCTACATAGTTCTTGTATCATCCCTCCACCAAAATGGCAACTCCCATAACCCCTAGAGACACAAATAGCTCACTACACATTCTACAGCAAATCTTGGGCACGTTGACTAGCCAGCTTCATGCCCGAGTTGCCTTGGTATTGAGGTGGGAGCCCGTAAAAGATGTAGGCGATGTGCTGCACTTCCGGCGACGAGATGGAGACAGGACATTCCGCGGGAGATCGGGACGACGACGAGAAGACCGGAGGACTCGGATCAGTCGGTATATCTCTCTTCCCCATCTTGTAGTTAGCTAGGACTAGTTAATGGTTCGATCCGGGTGTTTAGTGCGCGATGGTGCCGGTTTGCTAGTTTGCAAAGTTTATCACCGCTTCCGCATTTGGCCTCGGGATGGAGGCCGGTGCGCCGCCGTGCACTTACATGCACTTGATTGGAAGGGATATTCCTATACTACGATTGGTTATACTTTGGTTGTCACACAGTTGTTTCTCGACATAGGATATAGAAAAATATCAAGTTTCCTGGTTGCTAGATCTATGTTTTTAGATCTAGATTTGGGAAGTATCCCAATTTGGGTACTTTGACATTATTCTAAAGATATTTTAGAATGGACGACTCCTAGC
Source organism: Agapanthus africanus (assembly GCA_030015575.1). Taxonomy (NCBI): domain Eukaryota; kingdom Viridiplantae; phylum Streptophyta; class Magnoliopsida; order Asparagales; family Amaryllidaceae; genus Agapanthus; species Agapanthus africanus. The sequence continues at coordinate 327,260,262 of CM057337.1, forward strand.
ATGGTGGTGAACCTGCAGGTGATGGAGTCAACCTCTCTAAAAGTGTCTTACAGGCTAAAGGGGAGAGGGTCTACATGATTAACATATCATTTGCTTAGGCAATTGAGTTAATCATGAAATGTCAAGTACCACACCAGATGTTGGTTTTTGCACTAGTTGCAATAAACATATCTAATCCTGGAGAAACATTAGGAAGCAGTTATTGAACATAAATGGATGTTCTAGGGATATGATAACGGCAGCCTCCTTCAGGAGACGGTTATCATTTCAGGCTTCCAAGGTGACCTGGATGACAGAGTGACTGTCAGAGTTATAGTTTTCCCTCTTTTGAGGGACAGTATGTTGGACAGGTGGTCCAAGCGAATGCTGAGGGAAGGCATGGCGCAGGATACTGATTAAATTCAGTGGACGATACAGTCTAGGAGGTTTGCTGGATTTGGAGTTCGTTTGTGAACTGGGTCCCATCAGATATCCAGACAAATTCTAAGACAGGTATTGCACATTTCGGGAGATAGTTTTCTCCGCGAAGTTGAGATACAGAGAGATACAGAAAGAAACATTGGAGCGGATCCACTCACTAAGACTATTTCTCGAACGCAATCATTTTTGCAAACGGGCTTTGCGAAACTGATTAGTAGAGAAGTTGGGTGTTCGGTATCACACGGGCTGTGAGTATGCGACATCGCAATAATTGGCCTTAAGTGCAAGTAGGAGATTGTTGGCTATAGTGCCCTCAAGGCAATTATCATAGTCACGAACTTGTGATTATGATGATTGAGTGAGGACCTATACCGATAAAGAAGTCTTACTCAAGATGATAGTATGCTATCTGGTTTGTCTTTATCATCATGTACATGTTGATAGAGCCCATAGGATTCTTGCTTGACTTCCAGCATTATGATGGCGATCATATATGTGAGAGCTGGGGTCTATAAGCACATCCTTAAATATCCCTAGTCGTAGGAGTATCGAGACCGGGCATCGATACTCCAGTGTAGATTAGTGTATACTGATCGAGACCCCGACAAGGGGCGGTGGCCAGGTCTCACAAGCCATTGGTGTAAGTTTGTTGACCTAAGATAGTATACAGGTGCTCATTGGGTTATGAGTACACTGGACGGACTCGCCGGGAACCTGCTAGTTGGTATTATAACTATTGTCAGATAGCAGTTCCCAGGTGACATATGTACAGGTTAGTCTGTCGACCTGAGATCGTCATTTGTCTCGTGTAAGTTCCCACTGTGCTTTGATTACTACCCTACCACGGCTCAAAGGAGTCGTGCAAATAGGTTTTAGTTGGGTACAGTCCCGAGCAACATGGAGGCAGTGATCGGATAGTCAGGGATTCATCTCCCCCGGTATTGGGGGTTGATATCGCGTTGTGTACGGATGGCCATCACCATAAATCCGTGGCCACGGTGGACGAGAATTATCGATCCAGGATCGATAGTTTCTCAGGTGGTGATGGGTTTCATACCGACACTAAATATCGCGTTGTTGGTGGTCTGACTTTATCCACCCCCTTAGATTCGATATGCGATACTTTTAGACGAATAGACCGGACTGTACGGATATTGTCACTGTTAGGCTCAGTAGGGGTTCTGCTTGAGTTTTCTCGTCGGCCTCCCTTTCGCTCAATACCTGGGTAGCCGTTACGTACAGCTAGTGCCGCTGACGTGCTTGTGGTTAAACCCACTGCTAGCGTATTGACGAGTCTTTAGAGTCCCACACAGAGGGTTTCCCTGGTTCTGGCGAAATGATATAGTAGCCGTATTGGATACGTGCAGGGTTCCGATCGATTTGTGTACTTTGTACCAGGACTTTCGATCGGACAATTGATAGTACTAGCCGACTCGGACTTGAGCCGGATTATTAAATCAGGTATTGATTTAATAATTTACGTATATGTATTTCGATACGTATATTCTAGTATTATATTCTTTGTGTTATTCTATCTCATTGGGTATTCGTATTTCGGTACTAATGCAGATATATTTGCAGTAGAATGTAATCCGTATTTTTACCGGATAACATTCTAGAAGGTGCCGCCTCATTTCTTGATTTGACCATTTACATAAAATGGTTAATGAGGTGGATATTTGGAAATGGAGGTATGGTGAGAACCATACTTGAAATAGTGCACACAAATGAATTGTTAATTCATTTGTGTCCACTATTCAAGTATGGGAGGATTTTAAAATTGGAAAAATTGTTTTTACAAAACCTATCATGCTATTTTCTCTTTCCTAAGAGAGCTCAATTTTGGAAGCATGATGGTTTTTCTTCACTTGGATTTTCTTCTTGAGCTCCTCCTTCACCATTTGCTTCACCTCCTTTAGATTTCCATGGATGCTATCACCTACTTTGTTTTGAGATAGCTAACACTAAAGATACTACACACTACATCCTAGGCTCTCTCGGGTAGCATCCTAGAGACCCTAGTTGCTCCATATACATCGTGTTGAGGAGCTAGGGCCGGAGCTACATCCCTCGGGTGGATCATCGGAGATGAAGGAAGACCGGCAACCAAACCATATCAAGGAACCACTAGGAGCTTGGAAAGAAGACCGAAGGACTCGGATCAACTCGGTATAATGATTCTAACTCTTAGTTAGTTTGCTAGTTTAGGGTTTAAGGTCGATCCGGGTTTCGGGTAACGGTAGCACCGGTTTTAGAAATTTTTGTTCTGCATTTTGGCCGTGTTTCGATGGCCGGGGCGCTGCCGGAACCCTTCAGATGATGAGGATAGTGGATGATATTTGGAGATGAGTCGATGAGATTGGGCATAGTGCCATGAGATTGGTGATATGATATAGTTTGTATTTGGGATACGACATGAGATTTTAGCGGGCCTTTGGACGTGTGTTTCACACACACATTTATTTTTATAGAGATGGTATCGATTTGTACTAGACTTAGATCAGTACCCCAGATCATTAGATATGATGATAAGGACACCAGATAATTGATGAGATGAATATGATATTGACCCGTACCCAGCTTTTGGGATGCCGTACGATGATTTACCGTATGAGCTTTATATTGATGATAGATCCGCACTCATGACTCGAGAATGTCATATGATATTGTATCGTACGTGATACCTTTGAGGCGGGATCACCGACTTATATATATATATATATATATGTAGGGTTCCTAGGCACTCTCAAGAGGTCTCACAAGGCATCAAACATGCCAATTTCAAATTTTACGGGTGCCGAGAAACCCTAATACGGATCGTTGACTAGAAGTTTAGGCGAAATACGAATCTAGTTAACAACTTAACTAAAGATAAGAAGCTACAACCTTTGTAGATCCGGATATCCACTTCCTTGGCTCCACATAGGCGTCCTCTCGCTGTCCATCTCGAATCCCGGACTTAATCGTCGGCTTGATCGGAGAAATGGGCGGACTAGGTCGTCGGCTTCGTGCCGAAGATGATCTACGTCGAGGCATCACAAGTTCAAGCTCCGACTTCACAAATTTGTGAAACTTGTGAAGAAAACACCCAAAACAACTTGGCAAGAGGTAGAGGGTGAAGAAATAGGAGGTGGGTTCACTTTAGAATTGGATTTCTCACTTTAGAACTCAAGTTGCCATTGATGGCATCAAGCTTTCTTTCTTGAAGAAGAAGATCAAGAAGAAGGAAATATTATGATAAGTTAATGCAAATTGAAAAAGAAATGAATACTTATCATAATAGGAACCATGGTTAGGTGTAGAGAATTGACCAAGGTTAGAAGAGTGGTTAGGGTTAAGCATGAAGACAAATTGGTCACTTTGGTCAAAGCTTCATGAAGCTTCACAAAGGTTCAAGAATGAAAGCAACCATTTTGTATTCTTATCCCATCCTTTTTCAAAAATCAATAAATAAAAGAATGGATAATTAAAACCCTAATCACTTTCTTAACCTAGGTTTAATTCTTTACACTTAACCAAATGAGCAAGCATCATCAAACATGATACAAAGATGTGCACAAAAGTATATCACATATACAACTTGCACATCAAGTGAGAAAATCCATTTAAAGTGAACCAATACTAGTTAATGCAAAGTAATATATCAAATATAATTATACATTAAATCATTAAATCAACATTTGATTCAATGATCCGGTCATATCGTACATAACCGACTAGTATCGAATGTATCGATTTATCGAATCAATGATTCGATAACTAGGTCATATCGCATACAACTAATCGAAACATTCATCGTGAGAATGAAATGTGGTATCATATACACGCATCATTCTCGGTCCCGCACATATCTCATATGCGCTCCTATTTCGTTTCGCTTGAGCCAGGAAACCTCTGTGTAGGACTCTAAAGACTCGTCAATACGCCGGTAGCAGATGATGATCATATCAAGCACCCACAAGCCGCAATCGGTCTGCTAAACGTAACGGCCATCCGGGTATTGAGCGATCAGAAGATCGACGAGCTAGCCCGCTCACACTCCTGTGAATCCAACCAGCAACACTTACCGTACAGTCCGGTCTGTTCGTCTGATATGTCGCATATCAAGTCTAGGGGTGGTAAACGTCAGACCCCAATAACCGATAAGTCGTGCCGATGTGAGGCTCATAACGGGTCGAGAAACTACTGGTAACACTTACCAGCAAATCTCTGATCAGCCCTGGCCAGGGACTTCCCTGTTATGGCCAATCGAGCACAGCGCAACATCAACCCCCAATACCGGGAGAGATGAAACCCCTCCTATCGCTCATTATCTCCATATGACTCGGGACTATACCCAAAGACCACCGTTTTGCACGCCCTCATGGACGTGGTAAGGTGGAGATCAAAGCACAGCGGGAATCACACAAGACTCTATGACGATCTCGGGTCTACAGACTAACCTGCATAAGTGTCACCTGAGAACTGCCATCTGACGTGAGGTATAATACCATCTGGGAGTTCTCGACGAGTCCGTCCAGTGTACCCAGTCTCCACTGAGCACCCGTATATCATCTCTGATGTCAAACACCAATGGATATGGGATCATCCATCGCCCATCTCATGGGTCGAGAAGCGTATACGCTAGTCTACACTGGTATATCGATGCCCCGTCTCGATACACCCATGACTAGGGACCTTGAAGGATGTATCTATAGACTACCATGTCCCCACTAGTATGATCTGCATCACAGTCCAGGTAGTCAGGTACACATCCTAAGGGCTTTACGAACATGTAACTATAAGACAGTGCAAAGAGACAAGTGTACATGTTAAGATAAAGAGTAACCAGATAGCATACTATCGTATCGAGCAAGAAAGTCATCTCTTTATATGTCCAAGCATCCAATATAATATACATCATCTGTACAATACTGGCCTCTAGGGCATACATACAACTAACAATCTCTTACTTGCACTAGGGCCAGCTGCTGTAGTATCGCATACCGAGCATCCCGAAGAGTCTCTCAAACTGTATCTGGGGAATGGCCTTCGTGAGTGGATCCGCCGTGTTGTTCTTCGTGTCAACTCTCCTGACCTCGATCTCCCGGCGATCAACTATCTCCCGGATCAGGTGATACCGCCTCAGAATATGCCTGGATCGCTGATGGGACCTGGGTTCCTTGGCCAAAGCCACCGCTCCATTGTTATCGCAATACAAAGGTATTGGATCCTCAATGGATGGAACCACTCTAAGTTCAATAATGAATTTCTTGATCCAGACAGCCTCTTTAGCAGCATCGTTGGCAGCGATGTATTCAGCCTCCATCGTCGAGTCTGCCACGGTTTGCTGCTTGGAACTCTTCCAGCTAACCGCCCCTCTGTAAAGGGTAAAGACAAATCCCGACTGCGACTTAGAGTCGTCCTTATCACTCTGGAAGCTCGAATCGGTAAAGGACTCCACTTGGAGTTCTCCGTTACCATACACCAAGAGCATCTCTTTAGTCCTTCGCAAGTACTTGAGAATGCTCTTCACAGCTGTCCAGTGATTCTCTCCAGGATCAGCTTGATACCTGCTCACTACACTTAGTGAGTATGCTACATCGGGTCTGGTACATAGCATCGCATACATGATAGAGCCTACAGCCGAAGCATAGGGTATCCCTTGCATGCGAGCTCTCTCCAAATCAGTCTTGGGAGACATCTCTTTGGAGAGAGTGACTCCAGAGATCGTGGGCAAGTTCCCACGCTTGGAATCTTCCATACTAAACCTTTTTAGTATGGTGTCAATATACCTGGATTGGGACAATCCCAATATCCGTTTGGATCTATCTCTATAGATCCTAATTCCTAATATGCAGGAGGCATCACCAAGATCTTTCATTGAGAATCTTTGTGATAAGAAGAGCTTGACCGCTTGTAGCATAGGAATATCATTTCCTATCAAGAGTATGTCGTCCACGTACAATACGAGGAAGACAACCTTACTCTCTGCTACCTTCTTGTAGATACAAGGTTCATCTGGATTTTTGACGAAATCAAACTCTTTGATAACGACGTCAAAGCAGATGTTCCAACTCCGCGATGCTTGCTTTAATCCATAAATGGATTTAAGCAGCTTGCACACCTTCCCGCTGCTCCCACTGTCTACGAAGCCCTCTGGCTGAGTCATGTACACACACTCTTCTAAATCACCATTTAGAAAGGCGGTCTTAACATCTATTTGCCAGATTTCGTAGTCATGATATGCAGCGATGGCAAGCATGATTCGGATGGATTTAAGCATAGCCACTGGAGAAAAGGTTTCGTCATAGTCCACACCCGGTCTTTGACGAAAACCCTTTGCTACAAGTCTAGCTTTGAAAGTCTCCACTTTCCCATCTACACCAAGTTTTTTCTTGAAGATCCACTTGCTCCCAATGGGTTTTACCCCTTCAGGAGCAACTTCCAAAGTCCATACTTTGTTGGTGTACATGGATTCCATCTCGGACCGCATAGCATCCAGCCATTTCACTGAGTCCCCACTCGTGATGGCCTGCTCGAAGCTAGTTGGGTCATCATCCTCCATGATGCAATCCTCGCTCCCACCATCCATGAGAAAACCGTAGTATCTTTCAGGTGGGTGAGGAACCCTACTAGATCGGCGGAGAGGCTGATGTTCATTTGGAGCTACTGAATCTTCTGGTTCCACTAAATCTTCAGTTACGGTTTGTGTATCTGGAACTTCTTCCAGCTCTACCACTTTGCCACTAATTTCTTTTTCAAGGAATTCCTTTTCTAAAAAGGTGGCATATTGAGAAACAAACACCTTTTGTTCTTCAGTATGGTAGAAAAAATATCCCTGTGAATTCTTAGGATATCTCACAAACTTGCAAAGAACTGACCGTGCCTAGAGTTTGTCTGGATTTTGCCTTTTGACATAGGTCGGACAACCCCATATCTTAACTCGTTTAAAATATGGTCTCTTCCCACTCCATATCTCATATGGTGTGGTAGGTACAGATTTAGATGGAACTTGATTCAATAGGTATGCAGCTGTCTCCAGCGCATATCCCCAGAAGGAAATAGGTAACTCAGCTGTGCTCATCATAGAGCGCACCATATCTAATAGGGTGCGGTTCCTCCATTCTGATACACCGTTGTGCTGTGGTGTATATGGAGGAGTCAGCTGAGAGAGAATCCCATTCTCTTTTAGGAAGTCCAGGAATTCATTGCTCAAGTATTCACCTCCTCGATCGGATCGTAGGATTTTAATACTTTTTCCGGTTTGGTTATCAACTTCTTGTTTATATTCTCTAAATTTCTCAAAAGCTTCTGATTTGTGTTTCATCAGGAACACATACCCGAACCTAGAGAGATCGTCAGTGAATGTAATGAAGTATGAAGAACCATCCCTGGCATGTGTAGACATAGGACCGCATACATCACTATGTATTAGTCCTAAGAGTTCGGTAACTCTTTCTCTGTGTCCCGTAAACGGAGTTCTGGTCATCTTGCCTTTGAGACATGACTGGCAAGTGTCATAAGATGAAAATTCGAATGGCTTCAAATATCCATCCTTATGCAACTTAGCCAGTCGTGTCACATTGATGTGACCCAGTCTACAATGCCACAAGAAGGATTCGTTCAGTTCTGAACTCTTCCTCTTGTGTGTGTTTGTTATGCTCAGAACTGTTGATTGATTTAGAATATAAATGCCATTGCACAACGTGCCTGATCCCACCAACTTTTGGTTACGGAAAATGTTCATAACATTATCCTGTAATACAAAATTATATCCCTATTTACTTAATAAAGAAACCGATATGATGTTGCATATCAGGTTCAGCATGTAATAGCATTCGTTCAGAACCAATGTATTACCAGTAGGTAATTCAAAGTGATATTCCCCGATAGTTTTAGCTGCAACAATTGCACCATTTCCAACTCTAATGTCTTTATCACCTTCTCCAAGTTCTCTACCTTTCCTTAGCCCATGTAACTGGTTGCATATATGGGATCCTGACCCAGTATCTAATACCCAGGACGTAGAGCAAATGGAGAAATAGTTCTCAGTAACGAACACACCCGAAGAAAATGCATCAACATGTACTTTCTTCATTCGGGTGGCATGGGAATCCTGGTATTCCCCTATGTCCTGTTCATTCCTATAACTCTTATAAGAAAGAACGGAACCAACGTTCCCCAGCACAGTATAACATGCGGGTTCGGTCAATACATCCATATTATTATCTTTATTAGGGAATGAAATGGTCGCTACCTGGAGAGAGAAAGAAGAAAACACTTTAGCGTATGCTCGTGCAAGATCAGATTGGTTATTATCTTATCTAATCAGGATGGCTCCCACTGGTTTTTATCAAATCTTCCTTCAAACCCTAAAAGGAAAGACTAGCCGGGATTAATTACACACTACAAGTTCGCCAATCTTTCAGCCAGGCCAGTGTCGGTACTTTGAGGGAGGTCCCCCGTGCTTTCGCACGAACCTAATTAATGTAAACCTCGTTTTCCCAGAGGCGTAACCCCGTTGACGCCTTTCTAGACACCTACTTGATCGGCTAATTGTAATGTGTAAAACTCTCCCAGGAGTAACTCTTACTCGCAGTGGGTATCGGGATCCAACTATCTCATAGAAGGTATGCAATCTCATTGCAAATTTCAACACTTGAAATTCCCGATAATATTTTGCCCCTAGCAGCTATATGACCTTAACATAGTCAACAAATCATAAGTGCTAGTCAAGTCCAACCCGTCATTTCTCGATTGAATTAAACCCACCCGCACGACTCTTAACATAGTCAACAAAGTCGCACGACTACCCTGATCCAATCGCATCATATGCTTATGCAGATAAGCACTAATTAGCTACCGCACACTACGCCTTAACATAGTCAACAAACGTAGCACGAATACTAACTAGAACTTATCTGAAATGACGGAGGGCTACGACAGGTTTTTCTGAAAACCTATTGCGTAATGAACTTGATATCGTTGTAGGATCAAATGAAGTTTTGAAATGGAATGATTTTGAGGCTTTTCTAGTTTTGCTAAAGGGGTCACTCCCTCTGAAGGGATCGTCGGCCTTTTCCTCGTCGAATGAGGTGTGGGATATATCATATATATCACTGTGCAAAGCAGAAACTATAGAAGCAATCAAAAACAAACCGAGTGAGCAGCATCTGCCAGTTATTGCTAAAGGAGTCACTCCCGGTGAAAGGATCTCGGTCCTTTCCTCATCGAATAAGGTGCAGGGTATATCATATATACCGCTATGCAAAGCAAGAACTGTAGCTACCTGTTTTATTTTAAAATTTGATTCTACAACATCTTTTGGTTTCTTTTATTTCATTAATCACATTAATGAAGTCCCATCATTTAAATACCTAAACATCACAGATAAATACGACGTACACTTATGCCATCCGCATTCGCCTCGATGTCCCCTCGTGCACCGTTAGGTTAGGTAACTAACGACAGAGCAGGGCAGGGCTAGTGCGGGTGCAAAACATAAGTAACGTCTATATAATATATCATATATACTATATACTGTATCTATCACAGAACATCACATGATCACATCACAGATATCGCAGCAGAAGAAACATATGAAACATTGGATATACTAGGACGTCCGTGTTTTCAATACGAGCCAGTATAAAACAAGGATTCCACGGTCGTGATGAATAGCCAATCCCATACCCCTAGACCCCTACGAGAGCGGCAAGCAACCCTACCAATTCTAGGGTTAGGAGACCTGGACTCGACTCCTCGAGATGGTCTCCTACTGGACCCTAGAACCCGGTTACTTGTGCTCTCCTCCTTGGGTCTATCCTAATGCGGAAAAGTAAATAATATACAAAGGGTGACAACTTCCGCAACCTGGAAGTGCCCCAAATAAAAGAATATTCCATACAAGTTTTTACATGAATGAAAATGAAAAACACTCATCTCACATAAAAACCCCCGGCTATTCAAACACGACAATCTAATATAACATATCCAGCAACACATAACATCACATGTCATCAACGTAAGTAAATATGCGCATCCCAATTGTCGTTGACATATAGCAATGAAACCGGCGATATCACATATTACACTTACGGTCACAGAAAAGAAAGTGTAAAACTACAACAGTTGGAATCCGCAACCTCTTTAGACATCGCATGCCTAATCAAAATGAAATACTTAGACATCACATGCCTAACAGTTATAAACCCCGCATTTTAGTCTCATTATCGAAAACTCTTTTCAATATCAAATGAAACTAAACCGCTAGATTTATATCATTCATTCAGTTATCTCATAACTTGTTTGTGAATTCCAATTATTGTATCCCATTCCGGATAAATAGAAAATATTAAACTTTCCGATCGAACATTCGAACACCCAAGTTTTCCCGAAACCGTCCAACACATGAAATAGGTTCAAAGACATTCACTTCATGCCTCAGTACCAACGGTCCAGCCGTAGAAGGGTCAAGCCAACACCTCACATGTGGCACGCCGTACTGCCCCAAACCCGAAGGTTCAAAGGGCAGTTCAAGACGGTCACATAATCGAGTTAAGGTTTGTTGTCTTCTAGAGGGACCATCGCGTTACTTGCACTACTCAGAACGTCCTTAAACCACAAAAAAATCCAACACTTGGATATTTTCCGGCAGGGGAAAAGTTGGGTATTTATATTCGGTCGGACTTTTTAACATATTCAAAAAATTATCCGGAAAGCACTTAGACAAAGTTCGATAATCCGATCGAAATACCGAGTCCCCAATACAACCCAGAATACTCAACTCTTGAATAAATATTAAAAATTCCCAGAGAACTCAGCACTGAATAAAAGAAGTTACTGTGCAAAATTGGGTGGGTGACGTCATCATACGGCCGCGGAACCGCCGCAGAAGCCAGGCTTCTGCCGCGATTCCGCCGCACTTTGGAGGAATTGGGTGATCGTGTTTCACAGTAATTCTTAGAAAGTCCTGCTGAATTTTTTGCATATTTTTAATTTGGAAAAAACCCAGTTTTTAAAAAATGTACAGAGAGCAACTTTGATAATAGGGTTTCGGTTCGATCGGACTTCAAACTCCGTCTGGACTTCGTCTAAGGCTCTAACTAGGCTCTGATACCACTGTAGGGTTCCTAGGCACTCTAAAGAGGCATCACAAGGTATCAACCATGCCAATTTCAAATTTTACGGGTGCCGAGAAACCCTAATACAGATCGTTGACTAGAAGTTTAGGCGAAATACGAATCTAGTTAACAACTTAACTAAAGATAAGAAGCTACAACCTTTGTAGATCCGGATATCCACTTCCTTGGCTCCACGTAGGCATCCTCTCGCTGTCCATCTCGAATCCCGGACTCAATCGTCGGCTTGATCGGAGAAATGGGCGGACTAGGTCGTCGGCTTCGTGCCGAAGATGATCTACGTCGAGGCATCACAAGTTCAAGCTCCGACTTCACAAATTTGTGAAACTTGTGAAGAAAACACCCAAAACAACTTGGCAAGAGGTAGAGGGTGAAGAAATAGGAGGTGGGTTCACTTTAGAATTGGATTTCTCACTTTAGAACTCAAGTTGCTATTGATGACATCAAGCTTTCTTTCTTGAAGAAGAAGATCAAGAAGAAGGAAATATTATGATAAGTTAATCCAAAATGAAAAAGAAATGAATACTTATCATAATAGGAACCATGGTTAGGTGTAGAGAATTGACCAAGATTAGAAGAGTGGTTAGGGTTAAGCATGAAGACAAATTGGTCACTTTGGTCAAAGCTTCATGAAGCTTCACAAAGGTTCAAGAATGAAAGCAACCATTTTGTATTCTTATCCCATTCTTTTTCCAAAATCAATAAATAAAAGAATGGATAATTAAAACCCTAATCACTTTCTTAACCTAGGTTTAATTCTTTACACTTAACCAAATGAGCAAGCATCATCAAACATGATACAAAGATGTGCACAAAAGTATATCACATATACAACTTGCACATCAAGTGAGAAAATCCATTTAAAGCGAACCAATACTAGTTAATGCAAAGTAATATATCAAATATAATTATACATTAAATTATTAAATCAACATTTGATTCAATGATCCGGTCATGTCGCACATAACCGACTAGTATCGAATGTATCGATTTATCGAATCAATGATTCGATAACTAGGTCATATCGCATACAACCAATCGAAACATTCATCGCGAGAATGAAATGTGGTATCACATACACGCATCATTCTCGGTCCCGCACATATCTCATATGCGCTCCTATTTCGTTTCGCTTGAGCCAGGAAACCTCTGTGTAGGACTCTAAAGACTCGTCAATACGCCGGTAGCAGATGATGATCATATCAAGCACCCACAAGCCGCAAGCAGTCTGCTAAACGTAACGGCCAACCGGGTATTGAGCGATTAGAAGATCGACGAGCTAGCTCGCTCACACTCCTGTGAATCCAACCAGTAACACTTACCGTACAGTCCGGTCTGTTCGTCTGATATGTCGCATATCAAGTCTAGGGGTGGTAAACGTCAGACCCCAATAACCGATAAGTCGTGCCGATGTGAGGCTCATAACGGGTCGAGAAACTACTGGTAACACTTACCAGCAAATCTCTGATCAGCCCTGGCCAGGGACTTCCCTGTTACGGCCAATCGAGCACAGCGCAACATCAACCCCCAATACCGGGAGAGACGAAACCCCTCCTATCGCTCATTGTCTCCATGTGACTCGGGACTGTACCCAAAGACCACCGTTTTGCACGCCCTCATGGACGTGGTAAGGTGGAGATCAAAGCACAGTGGGAATCACACAAGACTCTATGACGATCTCGGGTCTACAGACTAACCTGCACAAGTGTCACCTGAGAACTGCCATCTGACGTGAGGTATAATACCATCTGGGAGTTCTCGGCGAGTCCGTCCAGTGTAACCAGTCTCCACTGAGCACCCGTATATCATCTTTGATGTTAAACACCAATGGATATGGGATCATCCATCGCCCATCTCATGGGCGAGAAGCGTATACGCTAGTCTACACTGGTATATCGATGCCCTGTCTCGATACACCCACGACTAGTGACCTTGAAGGATGTATCTATAGACTACAATGTCCCCACTAGTATGATCTGCATCACAGTCCAGGTAGTCAAGTACACATCCTAAGGGCTTTACCAACATGTAACTATAAGACAGTGCAAAGAGACAAGTGTACATGTTAAGATAAAGAGTAACCAGATAGCATACTATCATATCGAGCAAGAAAGTCATCTCTATATATGTCCAAGCATCCAATATAATATACATCATCTGTACAATACTGGCCTCTAGGGCATACATACAACTAACAATATATATATATATATTTATATATATATATATATCGACTCAGATTTAGGTGATTTCCATACCCCTCCCGATTAGCTTGTTAGTTAGATCTGTAGTTTGCTTAGTAGATATTAGGCTAGACCGATGTCATACTTATTTCAAAAACTAACGAATCGGGAATATTTTAAAGACAGGCAAAGGGATTCTACGGATATTTTCAAAAGACGCATCTTTTCTTAAAAACACCGTAACCCTTATTTTCCTAAAAACCCCGATTCGACTTCTTTCAAATGGCAAAACAGTATGACATAGATACATTGATGTAGATACTACACTGTTGTGTTTATTATTCATTTGCCGCATATTCTTGCTTTTCGCATCGCATTGCATGTTTAAATATGTTTATTGTTATATTAAAACCATGCTGTCTGGACACTAGTACCATTATCGATGATGTATATGTTCTATGTACACCTGCTTGCCGGCTCACACACTCCATCATCGATAATTGCCATGTCACTACACTGATAGACTGTTGCATTCAGGATATGATCCCTTGCATGGCATACTTGTGCACATACCTATTGTACACTCATACTCGTGCACATACATATTGTACACTCATACTTGTGCACATACCTATTGTACACTCATACTCGTGTACTTACATATTGTACACTCATACTCGTGCACATACCTATTGTACACTCATACTCGTGTACTTACATATTGTACACTCATACCTGTATACTTACATATTGTACACTCATACTTGTGCACATATCTATTGTACACTCATACTTGTGCACATACCTATTGTACACTCAAACTCATGTACTTACATATTGTACACTCATACTTGTGTACATACCTATTGTACACGCATACTTGTGCACATACCTATTGTACACTCATACTCGTGTACTTACATATTGTACACTCATACTTATGCACATACCTATTGTACACTCATACTCGTGTACTTACATATTGTATACTCATACTCGTGCACATAGCTATTGTACACTCATACTCGTGTACTTACATATTGTACACTTATACTTGTGCTCATACCTATTGTACACTTAACTTGTGCACATACCAATTGTACACTCATACTCGTGTACTTACATATTGTATACTCATACTCGTGCACATAGCTATTGTACACTCATACTCATGTACTTACATATTGTACACTTATACTTGTGCTCATACCTATTGTACACTTAACTTGTGCACATACCAATTGTACACTCATACTCGTGTACTTACATATTGTACACTCATACCTGTGCACATACCTATTGTACACACATACTCGTGTACTTACATATTGTACACTCATATTTGTGCACATACTTATTGTACACTCATACTCGTGTACTTACATATTGTACACTCATACTTGCATACATACATATTGTACACCCAGACGTGCATACGTACGTATTTGCACATACATAGATGATTCTGGTCTGATTTGGAGATTTGGGAACCGCAAGATATATTTTAAAACTGTATTCATATTAAAAGAGTGGTTTCCCTCAATATGTGCATATTACTATTCCATGTTACATGATGTACTGATATGCCTACATTCTTTTATATGTCGCATATATCACGCCTTATGATTATACGTATTGAGATATGTTGTTTCCATGATATTTCTGGATTTGGGAACCGTGGGTATTTAAAAAGAGAGTATGTATTGTTTTAAAAACCCGGTTACCCTTAATATGATATTTCACTGTGTCTACCATGTATTTCTCGGTTCTGAGAGTGGCATGTGAAACCTGATTCGAGAAGTGGTAAGCACCGTCTGCGGGTACATGGTGGACTCGGTGAGGTACCCCGGGGCAAGAAGACTCGTATATGTTGGACGGTAAGCCTGGCAGGGGAGTATTACCTACCGGTGATTGTATTTGAGCTCGGTGGATATCTGGGGAATACCGACTAGAGTTGAGAGATGATATGGGCCGATCCGGAATGACGGAGCCCTATATATATGAGGATTTACGTTCCGATGCTAGATACAGGTTTCATGATGTTTTCGAGTGTCGATGATTGACACTCAGGTTCCATGATTTGATTTATCGCGACACATGTTGATTTACATCCTCATACTTCCATGCATATGCTTTATGATATTTTTATGCATGATGCTTATTGTCATTGGGTGAAACGTGGACGAGATCCACATACATATAGTTGACATTGATCACATAGTCGGATGATATCCACATACTCATAGACTTCATGATATAGTTGGAACGGATTACATTGATCATACCTCACATTATGATATGTTGTTACCTGAGGCATTGGCACAAGCACTTGTACTACACTTATGTATAGATGTTTACCTTTGCCACCTTATCATGCTTCAGACTTGTTCATTTAAGTTATATATATATATATATTGATCGTATTGACCTAGGATTGAGTCATACATACGATTTCTGCTCTGTGATGTTTTCTACTCACGAGTTGGCAACTCACCCCCGTTGTGCCGCAGTTTCTTGCAGGTTTTGCCGTACAGGTTTCATTGCGGCTTTCCTGGCACACTGCTTCCTTTCTGGGTGATTGCATTGGTAGGTGGGTTCACTCGCATCGTGACCACCCTTGTATTTATTTTATTCAGTTGTATCTAGAAATTCCATCAACCAAACATGTATATTGTTTCAGACTTAGAAAACCAGTTGTGTATTATTTCGACCTTTGAGTCGCGCATTATAGTATTATGGTTTTCATGCTGATTTTGAGTTTCCTTTTTAAGTTTTGATCCTCGCCCTTCGGCGTTGTATATTATACTGCTTGCGTGGTTGTGACCGTCGATTGACGAAGAGCTAGCTCCCTCTTGGGGATGCCTTTTATCATTGCATATATATTATTTATGTTGTACCCCATTTGGGGCCTGTATTTACAAAGGAAACTCTGCCGAAATTTTCAGAAAAGGCTAGACATTTTAAAAGTGCATATTCGGCTTACTTATTTAAAAACCTTGTTTTTAAAACATGTTTTCTTCACTTCTTAAAACTAGTTTTCCTTTATTTATTGCTTAAAAATGGTTTTAGATTTCTGGGCTTTTGGCTTACTTGAATTAGTTGAGGTCCTATAGATTTCATATGATTCAAGGGCCAGTCACGGGCTAATTCGGGTCGTGACAAAGTTGGTATCAGAGCGCTAGGTTAACCTTGGTTCGAGTCTAAGTTTGACTATGCGGAGCCTAGAGCGTACACACACACACACACACACACACGGAACTTAGGCTTGACCTTACGGAACTTAGACTTAGTCGAGGGGGTATTATACCCGAACTTTCGTCGCGTAGGATGACCCTTGGTTGATGGAGTAGGTAGCTTGAGTAGAGTGACGTACCGTATGTATGTTCTGCGGCATGTTTACGATACGCTACTTTACTTAAGAAACCTTGGGATGCACATTTCCTTGCACAGTATTATATTCATTCCTATGATCTATCCTCATCGATATTGGTTATGATTTTGCTGCCACGATTACACGGGAAGAGAGAGCTACGGCTAGAGTTGCGTCAGCTTGAGTTCGTCACGGACGAGGACTGACCAGGGCGTGATTCCAGGGGCGTACGATTGCATAGAGAGGCATTGTTTTATTGTGTTTTCGCGCCACGAGCGTTTGACGGACCGCTTTTACGAGATTTCTCGGACGTGCAGATCAGCACCAGAGGATCAGGCTACTGCTAGAGACCAGCCAGGATGTGATGACCATTGATATATCGCTGCCTCAGGATGATTGAAGCGCTGTTCAGCGTATGGACGAATGAGTCAGTTGTTGTTTCAAATGACGAGATATCGCCCAGATGATTGGAGCTGCTGCAGCATGAGCATTTGCTTAGAGATATGATGGATGGTCGCTAGTCATCCGAGGATGAATGACTAGGACATGTGGTTCGTTTGCTTACCCCGATGCGAGGTCATCAGATAGATTGATTCCAGCTAGAGACGACTTCACGCAGATTCGTTGAGAGTCGATAGAGACGATCGAATGTCAGGAACCCATTTCTAAGTTAAAGTATTCGGAAGATAATGCAAGTAATGCTATGGACCCTCTAGAAGAAAGAAACCCTAACTCGACATAATGACCATGGAACGCCTTCGAATCTTAGGGTTTACGGCAGTTTATCGGTGCCATTTGTGAGGCTTGGGTTTGCCCTTCTACGGTTGGTCCTTAGGTGCTTCGGTGTGTACCGGAATACTATTAAACTGTACTCAAGATGTTGATCTCTTGGGGGATTATGAGGTTCTGACAAATCGATCGGATGGTTCAACATTATTCGGATATCATGTGATGGGACATATTGCTTGGGAGACTCCAGATACGAGTATAGCTGTTGGAGCGCAGTCCATGCGGCTATGAGATGACGAGTCCGAATCAGTCGACATTGGAACAGAGTGGAGTAAAGAGTTCGCACGAGATTTCGACGAGATGACGTTCCACTCCGTTGACATCAGAGATGCGATACGCATGCAGAGGCGTTGATTATGGATATATCTTCCAGAAGGAGTTATGATGAGTATGCAGCCGTTCCGGAACAAGAAATAGATATAGTAAGGGTGGTAAACTTCCGGGCAATTCGGCAGAAGAGAGATTTGAGAAAGACCTCAACAGGACCTTTCTGGAATACTATACGAGAAGACTTAGACCCAGGAGCGGTCATATTGCGCACACCCAGCAGGCTAGAGTTTGGCATTATCGACGAGATAGTTGACCAGGTTCGGATAGAGGACTTCACCCAGATGCGTAGTGAATTGATCAAGAATGGACGAGTATGGAGTATACCCCCGCAGGTTGGGACGAGTTCCTAAGGACGCGTTCAGCTAGATATCTTCCACAGAGTGATGAAGATACCGAGTTTGTGATTTCCAGTCCGTGTGAGAGACTTCGGATTGACCGTAGCCGAGAACATTTGCAGTGCGCAGATAGAGACGTGACATCGAAGTGGACGATGATACAGACAAGTGGGACAAGAGGTTCGTGCGAGATGCTGACGAGCTGTTGTTACTCCCAGTTAAGATTAAAGGCCGGATATGTCTACAAAGGCGTTGGGACGCGACCAGCTTCCGAGGAGATGCTGTGCTGAGGACGCAGATGTCCAGAGAGCGAGAAAAGATTATGCAAGAGTACCGGCCTCCGTACAGTTCGGCATAGGCGAGAGCGGAAGAGACCTTGAGCAGGATTCCTTCCAGGACACTGCTGCGATAAGATTTGCACCCAGGATCAGATGTGTGATGTGTATTCAGAGGACCAGAGGTCGGCGCTAGTGACGTGCTTCTTTACGAGTGGTCGTGAGGATTAACCGAGAGATGACCAGAGAAGTGCCAGGACGGAATCGTCCCCGTTAGCACACTTGATAGGGCCGATGAGCCGATGGATTGCGAGATTGTCAATCCGCAGAGGAGATAAGGACCCAGAGACTGAGGACGCCAGACCGTGAGCAAGAGACAAGTAGATATCTTGCGCTGCTAGCATTGGATGCACCAGCACCTTCTCGAGTTTGAAAGAGGAAATATCGACGAAGGAATTTATGATTTGTGATTTGGTGATTTGATTATCACGTATTCGTCACCTTGGATTTTGGTATTTTGGGCGATCTATTCGCAGGATTTAGTCTTGATGACTGAGTTTCATGATATTTGTTTTCGTGCACTATGGTTGCACCTACTGGGTATTCATATTTGTGCACAGTTATTGCACCTGATATCGTTTTTGTGTCTTGGTTGCACATGCTTATGACTTCATGGATTTCATACCGTTGGGTTAATTTTGTGCACATGGTATGCACACGATTGGACTTTTGCACTCGGTATAGCTTATATGTACTTGTAGTGCATTGGTATGTGTTTTGTGCACGCAATTGCACACGTTTATGATTTTTACACCCTAATACACTCGGTGTTGCTATTTACGCATTTGAGTTATTGTTTGGGTTTTGTGCACATGATGCACTGTATTTGTATTGCTTGCACAGGATGCACCAGATTTATATTTCGTGCGTTTGTCGCACCAGTTTTATAATTCGTGCGTTTGTCGCACCAGATTTATATTTCGTGCGTTTGTCGCACTAGTTTTATATTTCATGTGTTTGTCGCACCAGATTTATATTTCGTGCGTTTGTTGTACCTGACTTCGATTTGATGTCATTCGATATGTTGATTTTGATTTCATGCCTATGTTATGCATGCGATTTGACTTATGCTTTCAGCATAGTTTTCATGCACTTTTGTGCTTAGATTTGATTTGTGCACGCTGATGCACATGGTTGTGAGATTATATACCGTGGTATACCTGATTTTTATTGAGCCGTATTGTATACCGTCGATTTGGATTCCGATATTGATGTTGATTTCTTGCACTCCGTGCATTTGATTTGGATTTTGCGCATGTTCGACGCTTGATATTGGATTTCGTGATTTCGTGCATGTTGAATGCGCATGATTTAGATTTTATTCGTGCATGATGGATGCACCTGATTTGGATTTTCGCGCGTGTTGAGTGCATGTTTTGAGATACGATTTTGGTGCACACCAGATGCACTAAATCGGGATTCTTCGTGCATGTCAGATGCACCTGATGTTGCTGTCAGGCAATCCTGTTGCCCTTGGCAGATGTTTCGTGCACACCCATTGCACCTAGATGTTGTTTATGTGCACATGTATAGCACATATATGGATTTTGATTTCCGTGCGCACCAGACGCACAAGGTATTCTTATATACATTTTGGGATTGATTTCTTATAGAGCAGTACGTTTTTACGATATTTGCTATGTGTTTTCGTACTAAGCAGGACTAGTCAGAGGACAGTATCTGGATATATTTTGCATGCATTGATAGTTATCGAAGGGATTTCCAAAAAGCGAGCTATAGTCTCAGTATATACCTACGTGTCTGATATGACACGAAACGTTTAAAACAAGAAAACCCTTCTAAATTGTTTTCAAAACGGCGGGACATACATATCAAACAAAGATGTATACATATATGGTTATGTTCTTACAATAGACGTCCGCCACTGTGCAGTGTTATGCGCATCGCACAGCGACTTGAAAAGGTTTGGCATGCTTTTCCTTCAGTTATTTACATATATAGATGTGATGTTTACATGTATAATTTTGATGTATATCATACTGGTTTTGTTTTGGATTTGACAGTTGTGTCTTTACCATGACTTCGATGATTGCGGGATGCTTGACGGAGCTTTGTTTTTGAGTTATCTGCTCATTGTTCATGTGCATGCATTGCGTTATGATGCGTTTTATGTATTGATAATTTCGGAGCCCCGATGCCTTGGACTTTTATTTGAAATGTTTTAGAATTTAGGGGTTTAAATTTAAATTCGGGGACCGAATTTCTTTAAGGGAGGAAGATTGTAACATTTCAAAAAAAAATAAAATATTATTTTTGGGAATTTTTTAAATTTAATAATAAAATATTGAATATTTTAATAAGGTGGTATAATTAAATACCGATAAATTGGGAAAAATTTGGAAAATTATAGAAATTACTAAAAGATGGTGTTTTATGTGAATTATGCAAATTTTAAGATTTTATGATTAATTATATGCTAATTTAGTGCTAATCGCGATTAAAAATCGCTAATCGGATTTTAAGCGTATTTGTGTAAAACATGCACCATATCTTTTTTTTACCCTTGTTGCATTTTTACTACATGTTTTGGGTGCATGGCTTTTGTTTTGGGTTCACTATTGAGGAGGGAAGGAAATTAGAGAAGAAAAGAAAAGAAAATAGAAATGGAAAAGGATAAAGAATTAAGTATGGGTGAGAGAGAGAAAGGTGGGGGTTACCTTTGACTTAATCATTCACTCTTCTCACAACCTTGACCACATTTTCTCCCCTCTCTCCCTCTTCTTGCTGCTGCTGCTGCTGCCCTTATCCCCCCTCCATAAATCCACTCACTTCATCTCCAAAACAACTCCAAAACCCCATTCCCTTTTCACAAAAGTTGTGCACAACCTCACGAGCTACCCATTGGACCAAGAAAAACTTGATTTTGGCGCTGTAGAGGATTCATGGGAGCTAAATGAGGTAAACCCTTTCACAATTAGTGTAGTGTTTCAAGTGCTTGAGCCTCATTTTGTTAGTTATATGTATGCCCTAGAGGCCATTACTGTACATAGGATGTATATTGTAGTGGATGCTAGGACATATATAGGGAGGACTTTCTTGCTCGACATGATAG
Organism: Agapanthus africanus; assembly: GCA_030015575.1. Lineage (NCBI taxonomy): Eukaryota > Viridiplantae > Streptophyta > Magnoliopsida > Asparagales > Amaryllidaceae > Agapanthus > Agapanthus africanus. The sequence goes on from CM057337.1 coordinate 327,282,220, forward strand.
TATGCTATCTGGTTGCTCTTTACCTTAACGTGTATACTGATTGTCTCTCTGTTACATGTTGGTAAAGCCCTTAGGATGTGTACTTGACTACCTGGACTATGATGCGGATCATACTAGTGGGGACAGATAGTCCATAAGTACATCCTTCAAAGTCCCTAGTCGTAGGTGTATCGAGACGGGGCATCGATATACCAGTGTAGACTAGCGTATACCTTCTCGACCCATACAGATGGGCGATGGATGATCCCATATCCATTGGTGTTTGACATCAGAGATGATATACGGGTGCTCAGTGGAGACTGGGTACACTGGATGGACTCGCCGAGAACTCCCAGATGGTATTATACCTTACGTCAGATGGCAGTTCTCTGGTGACACTGGTACAGAGTAGTCTGTTGACCCGAGATCGTCATAGAGTCTTGTGTGGTTCCCACTGTGCTTTGATTTCCACCTTACCACGTCCAAGAGGGCGTGCAAAACGGTGGTTTTTGGGTACAGTCCCGAATCACATGGAGGCAATGAGCGATAGGAGGGGATTCGTCTCTCCCGGTATAGGGAGTTGATGTTGCGCTGTGTTCGATTGGCTATAACAGGAAATCCCTGGCCAGGGTTGCTGAGATTTACTGGTAAGTGTTACCAGTAGTATCTCGAATTGTTGTAGACCTCATATCGACACGACTTATCGAGCTATTGGGGTCTGACGTTTACCACCCCTAGGCGAGATATGCGACATATCAGACGATCAGACCGGACTGTACGGTAAGTGTTACTGGTTGGATTCACAGGAGTGTGAGCAGGCTTGCTCGTCAATCTTCTGATCGCTCAATACCCGGGTGGCCGTTACGTTTAGCAGACCGCTTGCGGTTTGTGGGTGTTTGATATGATCATCATCTGCTGCCGGCGTATTGACGAGTCTTTAGAGTCCTACACAGAGGTTTCCTGGCTCAAGCGAAATGAAATAGGAGCGCATATGAGATATGTGCGGGACCGAGAATGATACTAGTATGTGATACTGTATTCGATTCTCACGATATGTGACATTGATCGGTTATATGCGATATAGCCGGGTTATCGGATCAAGTGTTGATTCGATAAGTTGTTACTGTTGATATTAGTCGGTTATATGCGATATGACCGGATCATTAAATCAAGTGTTGATTTAATGATTTAATGCATAATTATATATTTGATATATTACTTTGCATTAACTAGTATTGGTTCACTTTAAATGGATTTTCTCACTTGAATTGTGCACATTGTATATGTGATATATTTTTGTGCACAAGATTGTATCATGTTTGATGATACATGCTCACTTGGGTTTGTGTAAATATTAAACCATGGTTGTGTAATGGTTAGGGTTTTCATTTTCTTATTCATTTATTTATTTATTTATTCTTTTTGGAAAATGAAGAGCATAAAGAGAAAATGGTTGCTTATTTTGTTTTATATTGAAGCTTCATGAAGCTTTGACCAAAGTGACCATTTTGTCTCATGCTTAACCCTAATCATTCCACTTAACCCTAGTTCATTCTCTACATTTGACCATGGTTGGATTATGATAAGTATTCAATTTATTTTCTATTTTGAATTAACTTATCATAACATTTTCTTCTTCTTCTTCTTCATCTTCAACATGAAGAAGCTTGCTCCATCAATGGCAACTTGAGCAAATGAGTGAGAAATCCAATTCTAAAGTCTACCCACTTCCTATTTCTTCATCCTCTACCTCTTGCCAAGTAGTAGAGTGTGTTTCCTTCACAAGTTTTCATGGCTTGGTGAAGGTGGAGCTTGATCTAGTGATGCCTCGACGTAGATCATCTTCGGCATCGTCGTCGATGACCTAGCCCGCTTTTTCTCCGATGAAGCCGATGCAAGAGTCATGGATTCGATTTGGACAGTGAGGAGACATCATCACGGAGCTATGGAGGTGGAGAACCGGATCTACAAAGGTTGTATTTCCGTTCTTTTAGTTTAGTTGTAAACTAGTTGCTTTTGTCGCCTAAAATTCTAGTTAACGATCTAGTCTAGGGTTTCTCGGCACCGTAAATTTTGAAACGGGCATGGTTGATGCCTTGTGAGACTTCATTAGAGTGCCTAGGAACCCTAAAGTGGTATCAGAGCCTAGCTAGAGCCTTAGGCGAAGTCCAGACGGAGTTTGAAGTCCGATCGAACTCGAAACCCCATTTTTCCACGCTCTCTGGACTTTTTCTGAAAACGTGGATTTTTCCAAATTAAAAATTGCTAAAAAATTCAGCAGGGAAATCTAAGAATTACGGCGCAAAAAGTTTCTCATGAACAGTCCAAACTGCGGCGGAACCGCGGCAGAAGCCTAGCTTCTGCGGCGGTTCCGCGGCCCATTGGTGACGTCAGCTTCCCTTGTTTGCACAGTAATTCCAATTTTCTGGAGTTGGATTTTCTGGGAATTTTTAATATTTATTCAAGAGTTGAATTTTCTGGGGTTGTTTTGGGGATTCGGTGTTTCGATCGGAGTATCAGATTTTGTCTATGTGGCTTTCCGGATAAATATTAGAATATGTTAAAAAGTTCGACCGGATATAAATACCCAATTTTTCCCCTGTCGGGAAATTTCCAAGTGTTGGATTTTTCCGTGGTTTAAAGACGTTCTAAGTAGTGCAAGTAACGCGATGGACCCTCTAGAAGACAACAAATCTTAACTCGATTATGTGACCGTCTTGAACTACCCTTTGAACCTTCGGGTTTGGGGCAGTACGGCGTGCCACATGTGAGGCGTTGGCTTGACCCTTCTACGGCTGGACCGTTCGTACCGAGGCAAGAACTGAATGTTTTTAGACTTGTTTCATGTGTTGATCAGTATCGGGAAAACTTGGGTGTTTGAATGTTCGATCGGAAAGTTTAACATTTTCTAATTATCTGGAATGTGATACAATAATTGGAATTCACAAGAAGTTATGAGATAGCTGAATGAATGTTATAAGCATCGCAGTTTAGTCTCACTTGATCGGTTGCCACGGAATTTTGATGTGATCAAAAGTCCGTCGCAATCACGTAGCGTACGCGGATACTCGCCGGGTAAACTTAATAGACAGCTACATCCCTTAGCCCCGACCAAGTGACTGTAGGAGAACCCCGTCGCCGAAAGCATCCGTTCGGGTGCTCGCGGCAGCGGTGTTCCGCCTTGGTGCACTTCGTCGACGGCGTTAGGGGGGCGGCCGCCTACTGAAGTTTGCGACGAGCATTCGATCAGGATGTCGGGAATCTTGTTGAATTGCCCGACATAATATTGAAAAGAGTTTTCGATAATGAGACTAAAATGTGGGGTTTATAATTGTTAGGCATGCGATGTCTAAGGTATTCATTTGATTAGGCATGCGATGTCTATGCAGATTGCGGATTCCAACTGTTGTAGTTTTACACTTTCTTTTCTGTGACCGTAAGTGTAATATGTGATATCGCCGGTTTCGTTGCTATATGTCAACGACAATTGGGATGGACATATTTACTTACGATGATGACATGTGATGTTATTTGTTGCTGGATATGTTATATTGGATCGTCGTGTTTGAATAGCCGGGGGTTTTTATGTGAGATGAGTGTTTTTCATTTTCATTCATGTAAAAACTTGTATGTAATATTCTTTTATTTGGGGCACTTCCAGGTTGCGGAAGATGTCACCGTTGTATATTATTTACTTTTCCGCACTAGGATAGACCCAAGGAGGGGAGCACAAGTAACCGGGTTCTAGGGTCCAGTGGGAGACCATCTCGAGGAGTCGAGTCCGGGTCTCCTAACCCTAGAATTGGTAGGGTTGCTTGCCGCTCTCGTAGGGGTCTAGGGGTGTGGGTTTGGCTATTCATCACGACCGTGGAATCCGTGTTTTATACTGGCTCGTATTGAAAACACGGACGTCCTAGTATATCCAATGTTTCATATGTTTCTTCTGCTGCGATATCTGTGATGTGATCATGTGATGTTCTGTGATAGATACTTTATATAGTATATATGATATATTATATAGACGTTACTTATGTTTTACACCCGCGCTAGCCCTGCCCCGCTCTGCCGTTAGTTACCTAACCTAACGGTGCACGAGGGGACATCGAGGCGAATGCGGATGGCATAAGTGTACGTCGTATTTATCTATGATGTTTAGGTACTTAAATGATGGGACTTCATTAATGAGATTAATGAAATAAAAGAAACCTAAGATGTTGTAGAATCGAATTTCAAAATAAAAACAGGTAGCTACAGTTCTTGCTTTGCATAGCGGTATATGTGATATATCCTGCACCTTATTCGATGAGGAAAGGACCGAGATCCCTTCACCGGGAGTGACTCCTTTAGCAATAACTGGCAGATGCTACACACTCGGTTTGTCTTTTGATAGCTTCTATAGTTTCTGCTTTGCACAGTGATATATATAATATATCCCGCACCTCATTCGACGAGGAAAGGGCCGACGATCCCTTCACCGGGAGTGACCCCTTTAGCAAAACTAGAAAATCCTCAAAAACACTCCATTTTTAAAATCATTTGATTCTACAACGATATAAAGTTCATTACGCAAAAGGTTTTCTTAAAAAGCTGACGTAGCCCTCCGTCATTTCAGATAAGTCCTAGTTAGTATTCGTGCTGCGTTTGTTGACTCAGTCAAGGCGTAGTGTGCGGTAGCTGAGTAGTGCTTATCTGCAAAGCATATGATGCGATTGGATTAGGATAGTCGTGCGGCCTTGTTGACTCAGTCAAGGGTCGTGCGGGTGGGTTTAATTCAATCGAGAAATGATGGGTTGAACTTTACTTGTGGTCTATGATTTGTTGACTCAGTCAAGGTCATAGATCGCTTGGGGCAAAATTATCGGGAATTTCAAGTGTTGAAATTTGCAATGAGATTGCATACCTTCTATGAGATAGTTGGATCCCGATACCCGCTGCGAGTAAGAGTTACTCCTGGGAGAGTTTTACATATTACAATTAGCCGATCAAGTAGGTGTCTAGAAAGGTGTCAACGGGGTTACGCCTCTGGGAAAACGAGGTTTACATTAATTAGGTTCGTGCGAAAGCACGGGGGACCTCCCTCAAAGTACCGACACTGGCCTGGCTGAAAGATTGGCGAACTTGTAGTGTGTAATTAATCCCGGCTAGTCTTTCCTTTTAGGGTTTGAAGGAAGATTTGATAAAAAGCAGTGGGAGCCATCCTGATTAGATAAAATAATAACCAATCTATTCTTGCAAGAGCGCACGCTGAGTGTTTTCTTCTCTCTCTCTCCAGGTAGCGACCATATCACGCCTTAATCAAGATAATAATACGGATATTTGACCGAACCCGCTTGTTATACTGAGCTAGGGAACATTGGTCCCGCTCCAACTTATAATTGTTATAAGACAGAGCAGGAAATTGGGGAATACCAGATTTCCCGTGCCGCCCAAACGAAGAGAGTGCATGCTGATGCATCATCTTCGGGTGTGTTCATTACAAAGAACTGTTTCTCAGTATCCTCTGCATCCAGAGTATTTGATACCGGATCAAGATCCCAGATATGTAATCTGTTACATAGGGCTACAAAAGGGTAGAAAAACTGAGAACGGGTGATAAGTTTCATGAGGCAGAAAACGGGGCAAGAGTTGCAGCCAAGTCTGTTGGTCACTGTCACCCTGTATTCCAAATACATTAATTCTGAACAAATGTTATTAGATACCGAACCTGATATACAAAATCATATCAGTCTCTTTATTAGTAAAGAAAGGATATAATTTTGTATTGTTGGATAATGTTTTGAACATTTCCTATATCAAAAGTTGATCGGTTCAGGCACGTTATCTAAAAGCATTAATGTTCTAAATCAAACTACAGTTCTTTAGTATACGGAACACACACAAGAGGAAGAGTTCAGAAATGAACGAATCCTTCTTGAGGCATTGTAGACTAGGTCATATCAATGCGACCCGACTAGCTAAAGTTACATGTAGATGCATATTTAAATCAGTTTGAATCTACATCTTGTGAAACTTGCCAGTCATGTCACAAAGATATATTGACACCAGCTCTGTTTATTGGAAACAGAGAAAGAGTTAGTAAACTCTTGGGATGATACATGTTGATGTATGTAAGGTCCCCTGTCTACATATGCCAGTACTGGTTCTTTGTACTTCGTTACATTCTCTGATAATCTCTCAAGATTCAGACATATGTTCCTGTTGAAACACAAGTCCGAACCTTTTGAGATATTCACAGAATATGATTTAGAAGTAGAAAACCAAAACACGGGTATAAGTATTATGTCCTTTGATGAGATCGAGGAGGAGAATACTTGAGCACGGAAATCCTGGAGAATGAGATTCTCTCTCAGCATTACTCCTCCGTATACACCATAGCACGATGGTATATCGGGGTGGAGCAATCTCACCCTATATGATAAGGTGTGCTCTATGATGAGTATTACTGAGTTACCTATTTCCTTTTTGGGAGTTATGCACTTGGGAAGCTGCATACCTATTGAATAGGGTTCAAATCAAATCAGTTGCCTACCACTTCATATTTGATATGATAAGGGAAGAGCCCATCTCTTAAGTTAGTTAAGATTTGGGGTTGTCCAGCCTATGTCTGAAAAACAAAATCCGGAAAAGCTCGAGGCAAGATCTGTTATGTAGAACTGGAAATGTTCCAGCTATACAAAACTGAAGCTGATGATTTGACAGAACCAAAGGATTCAATAGTAACCAACGAACCTCAGCCTCTCCGCCGATCTAGTAGGGTTCCTCACCCACCTGAGAGATACTTCGGTTTCTCTATGACAGTGGGAGCGAGGATTGCATCATGAGATGATGACCCAACTAGTTTCGAGCAGGCCATCGAGAGTAGAGACTCTGTAAGAATGGCTGGATGCTTAGCGATCTGAGATGGAATCCATGTACACCAACAAAGTATGGACTTTGGTTGCTATATCTGAAGGGTTAAATCCCCATCAGGAGCAAGTATATCTTGAGAAGATTACTTGGTGTAGATGGAAAAGTTGAGACTTTCAAAGCTAGACTTGTTAAAGCTTTTCGTCATCGACCAGGCGTGGATAATGATGAAACCTTTTCAAGTGGCTATGCTTAAGTCCATCCAGATCCTACTTTCCACGGCAACATACCATGACTACGATATCTGGCAGTTGGGTGCTTCTCTAAATGATGTTTTAGAAGAGTGCGTCTATAAGTACACAGCCAGAGGGCTTCGTAGACAGTGGGAGCAGCGGAAACGTGTGCAAGATGGTTTATGTGATAAAGCAGGCATCGCGGAGTTGGAACATCTGTTTTGATGGATTAGTCAAAGAGTTTGACATCATCAAAATGGTAGATGAACCTTGTATATACAAAAAGGTAGTAGGGAGTATGGTGGTGATCCTCGTAGAGTACGTGGATGACATACTCTTGATAAGAAAGGAGTTTCGTATGCTACGCTCGGTCAATCTCCGCTTATCACATAGATTCTCCATATAGGATCAAAGTGATACCTCATAAATCCTGGGTTTTGGATCTATGAGATAGATCTAATTAGATGTTAGGATTCTCACTAGTTATAGTGAGATGGTATCAACCGATCCTGGAGAGAATCACTGGAAGAGTTCCAGGGTGATAAGGACGACTGAATGTCAGTCACAGGCATTGTCTTTACCCTCAGTAAAGGGATGGTATGTTGGAAGAGTTTCAAGCTAGATACCGTAGCATACTAGACGATAAAGGCTGGATACATCGCTACTTAAGATGCTACCAAAGAGGCAGTCTGGGTGTATATTAGTTCATGAGATGAACTTCGTTCCTCCCATTGTGTGACAATGGAGTTGTGGCTTATGCCAAGGAACACCCGTCCCATCAGTGATCCAGACAAACTCTAAGACAGTGTCACCTGATCATGGAGATGGTTGATCTCCAGGGTGATCGAAGTTAGGAGAGTAGACTCAGAGAACAACACGGCGGATCCACTCATGAAGGCCTATTCCCAGAGAGAGACTTCTATGGGATGGTTGAGTATGAGATACTACAACTACTGCTATCAGATGGCCCTAGTGCAAGTGGGAGATTGTTAGTTATATGTATGCCCTAGAGGCCATTACTGTACATAGGATGTATATTGTAGTGGATGCTGGGACATATATAGGGAGGACTTTCTTGCTCGACATGATAGTATGCTATCTGGTTTCTCTTTACCTTAACGTGTATACTGATTGTCTCTCTGTTACATGTTGGTAAAGCCCTTAGGATGTGTACTTGACTACCTGGACTATGATGCAGATCATACTAGTGGGGACAGATAGTCCATAAGTACATCCTTCAAAGTCCCTAGTCGTAGGTGTATCGAGACGGGGCATCGATATACCAGTGTAGACTAGCGTATACCTTCTCGACCCATACAGATGGGCGATGGATGATCCCATATCCATTGGTGTTTGACATCAGAGATGATATACGGGTGCTCAGTGGAGACTGGGTACACTGGACGGACTCGCCGAGAACTCCCAGATGGTATTATACCTTACGTCAGATGGCAGTTCTCTGGTGACACTGGTACAGAGTAGTCTGTTGACCCGAGATCGTCATAGAGTCTTGTGTGGTTACCACTGTGTTTTGATTTCCACCTTACCACGTCCAAGAGGGCGTGCAAAACGGTGGTTTTTGGGTACAGTCCCGAATCACATGGAGGCAATGAGCGATAGGAGGGGATTCGTCTCTCTCGGTATAGGGAGTTGATGTTGCGCTGTGTTCGATTGGCTATAACAGGAAATCCCTGGCCAGGGTTGCTGAGATTTACTGGTAAGTGTTACCAGTAGTATCTCGAATTGTTATAGACCTCATATCGACACGACTTATCGAGCTATTGGGGTCTGACGTTTACCACCCCTAGGCGAGATATGCGACATATCAGACGATCAGACCGGACTGTAGGTAAGTGTTACTGGTTGGATTCACAGGAGTGTGAGCGGGCTTGCTCGTTGATCTTCTGATCGCTCAATACCCGGGTGGCCGTTACGTTTAGCAGACCGCTTGCGGCTTGTGGGTGTTTGATATGATCATCATCTGCTGTCGGCGTATTGACGAGTCTTTAGAGTCCTACACAGAGGTTTCCTGGCTCAAGCGAAACGAAATAGGAGCGCATATGAGATATGTGTGGGACCGAGAATGATACCAGTATGTGATACTGTATTCGATTCTCGCGATATGTGACATTGATCGGTTATATGCGATATAGCCGGGTTATCGGATCAAGTGTTGATTCGATAAGTTGTTACTGTTGATATTAGTCGGTTATATGCGATATGACCGGATCATTAAATCAAGTGTTGATTTAATGATTTAATGCATAATTATATATTTGATATATTACTTTGCATTAACTAGTATTGGTTCACTTTAAATGGATTTTCTCACTTGAATTGTGCACATTGTATATGTGATATATTTTTGTGCACAAGATTGTATCATGTTTGATGATACATGCTCACTTGGGTTTGTGTAAAGATTAAACCATGGTTGTGTAATGGTTAGGGTTTTCATTTTCTTATTCATTTATTTATTTATTTATTCTTTTTGGAAAATGAAAAGCATAAAGAGAAAATGGTTGCTTATTTTGTTTTATATTGAAGCTTCATGAAGCTTTGACCAAAGTGACCATTTTGTCTCATGCTTAACCCTAACCATTCCACTTAACCCTAGTTCATTCTCTACATTTGACCATGGTTGGATTATGATAAGTATTCAATTTATTTTCTATTTTGAATTAACTTATCATAACATTTTCTTCTTCTTCTTCTTCATCTTCAACATGAAGAAGCTTGCTCCATCAATGGCAACTTGAGCAAATGAGTGAGAAATCCAATTCTAAAGTCTACCTACTTCCTATTTCTTCATCCTCTACCTCTTGCCAAGTAGTAAAGTGTGTTTCCTTCACAAGTTTTCATGGCTTGGTGAAGGTGGAGCTTGATCTAGTGATGCCTCGACGTAGATCATCTTCGGCATCGTCGTCGGTGAGCTAGCCCGCTTTTTCTCCGAGGAAGCCGATGCAAGAGTCATGGATTCGATTTGGACAGCGAGGAGACATCATCACGGAGCTATGGAGGTGGAGAACCGGATCTACAAAGGTTGTATTTCCGTTCTTTTAGTTTAGTTGAAAACTAGTTGCTTTTGTCGCCTAAAATTCTAGTTAACGATCTAGTCTGGGGTTTCTCGGCACCGTAAATTTTGAAACGGGCATGGTTGATGCCTTGTGAGACTTCATTAGAGTGCCTAGGAACCCTACACATTTAGCATTTAAAATCGTTTTGGCGAAGTTTAGTGAGCTTTGAAAACTCAAGTTGGGAAATAGGGTTTGATTTGAGTAGAGATGGTGTAATAGGGCCTTAGAGATGACCTTAAACCCCTCCCAATTGATAGAAACCCAGACCAACCCAATTGAAACCCAAAAATATGGAATTTCGGAACCTTCCATGTCGGTTTGAGAGGTATTTGGGCATGCAGGGAAATCTGGAGTGATCCGGGGCCAATACTAGAAAAGTAAACAATACCAGAGACCTAGTGGGACCCATAGGAAGACACCCTACCAGAACGAGACCCTAACTCCATGCCCAAACTGGCCTGGCCGGATTTTCCCCTGATGTGGCCGACCCCCCTGTTAAACTAGGTGCTCAGGTTGCTTGTGTAGGTCATATGTACCCTATATATCACCCCAGAGTTGTTTGCTTGCCCTGTTTTGGCCTGAGTCAAAATCTGGGACCACTTTCTCTAGTTGCTGCTTTGATTCGAGCAATGGTTTTCCGTATTCTAAATTCTGGATTTTAGTATTTGTGCTTTATCTCGATTATGTGACGTTTGTACGTCTATATCGAGTGATATCGGGTTGTTTTGCGAGAGCTAACCATAGGTTCTAACCTATAGGATTTTAAGCGTATCGTTTTAGTTTCGTGTGTCGTTTTGGTTTTGATTTGGTTTTAATGCGATGCGATACGTATGACATGTAGGTACCCCCACGATGATTCGAGACGATGAAGAAGATGGTGACGACATCGACATCGGCAAGCAAGATCAAGGTGAGTAGATTATATCTACGGGGGGAGTCGGGTGGATGGCGTATAGCACCCCCGCAGTTCGATATTTAGTATACTAGATATATACTATATATATATGTATGATAGTGTTATGTGTGACTTGGATATTCTAAATTTGATTAGGTGTACTATGGAGATTAGGGTTTAGAAATAAACTAGTATAGTTTCCTAGTTGCGAACCCTAGAATAAGTTTACACCCACACGCATACACATGCTTATCTGTTATACTTATATCTGGATGATGAGGATAGTGTATGATATTTGGAGATGAGTCGATGAGATTGGGTATAGTGCCATGAGATCGGTGATATGATATAGTTCGTATTTGGGATACGACATGAGATTTTAGCGGGCCTTTGGACGTGTGTTTCAAACACGCATTTATTTTTATATAGATATTATCGATTTGTACTAGACTTATATCAGTACCCCTGATCATGAGATATGATGATAAGGACACCAGATAATTGATGAGATGAATGTGATATTGATCCATACCCAGCTTTTGGGATGTCGTACGATGATTTACCGTATGAGCTTTATATTGATGATAGATCCGCACTCATGACTCAAGGATGTCATATGATATTATATCGTATGCGGTACCTTTGAGGCGAGATCACCGACTTATATATATATATATATATATATATTGACTCAGATTTAAGTGGCTTCCATACCCCTCCCGATTAGCTTTTTTGGTTAGATCTGTAGTTTGCTTAGTAGATGTTAGGCTAGACCGATGTCATACTTATTTCAAAAACTAACGAATCGGGAATATTTTAAAGACAGACAAAGGGATTCTACGGATATTTTAAAAAGACGCATCTTTTCTTAAAAACACCGTAGCCCTTATTTTCCTAAAAACCCCGATTCGTCTTCTTTCAAATGGCAAAACAGTATGACATAGATATATTGATGTAAATACTACACTGTTGTGTTTATTATTCATTTGCCGCATATTCTTGCTTTTCGCATCGCATCGCATGTTTAAATATGTTTATTGTTATATTAAAACCAAGCTGTCAGGACACCAGCACCATTATCGATGATGCATATGTTCCACGTACACCTGCTTGCCGGCTCACACACTTCATCATCGATAATTGCCATGTCACTACACTGATAGACTGTTGCATTCAGGATATGATCCCTTGCATGGCATACTTGTACACATACCTATTGTACACTCATACTTGTGCACATACCTATTGTACACTCATACTCGTGTACTTACATATTGTACACTCATACTTGTGCACATACCTATTGTACACTCATACTTGTGCACATACCTATTGTACACTCATACTCGTATACTTACATATTGTACACTCATACTTGTGCACATATCTATTGTACACTCATACTTGTGCACATACCTATTGTACACTCATACTCGTGTACTTACATATTGTACACTCATACTTGTGCACATACCTATTATACACTCATACTCGTGTACTTACATATTATACACTCATACTCGTGCACATACCTATTGTACACTCATACTCGTGCATATACCTATTGTACACTCATACTCGTGTACTTACATAATGTACACTCATACTTCTGCACATATCTATTGTACACTCATACTTGTGCACATACCTACTGTACACTCATACTCGTGTACTTACATATTGTACACTCATACTTGTGCACATACCTATTGTACACTCATACTCGTACACTCATACTCGTGTACTTACATATTGTACACTCATACTTGTGCACATACCTATTGTACACTCATACTCGTGTACTTACATATTGTACACTCATACTTATGCACATACCTATTGTACACTCATACTTGTGCACATACCTATTGTACACTCATACTTGTGCACATACCTATTGTACACTCATACTCATGTACTTACATATTGTACACTCATACTTGTGCACATACCTATTGTACACCCATACTCGTGTACTTACATATTGTACACTCATACTTGTGTACATACATATTGTACACCCATACGTGCATACATACGTATCTGCACATACATAGATGATTCTGGTATGATTTAGAGATTTGGAATCCGCAAGATATATTTTAAAACTGTATTCATTTTAAAAGAGCGGTTTCCCTCAATATGTGCATATTACTATTCCATGTTACATGATGTACTGATATGCTTACATTCTTTTATATGTCGCATATATCATGCCTTATGATTGTACGCATTGAGATATGTTGTTTCCATGACATTTCTGGATTTGGGAACCGTGGGTATTTAAAAAGAGAGTATGTATTGTTTTAAAAACCCGGTTACCCTTGATATGATATTTCAGTGCGTCCACCATGTGTTTTCTCGATTCTGAGAGTGGCATGTGAAACCCGATTTGAGGAGTGGTAGGCACCGTTTGCGGGTACATGGTGGACCCGGTGAGGTACTCCGGGGAAAGAAGACTCGTATATGTTGGACGGTGAGCCTGGCAGGGGAGTACTACCTACCGGTTCTTGTATTTGAGCTCGGTGGATATCTGGGGGATACCGACCGGAGTTGTGAGATGATATGGGCCGATCCGGACTGACGGAGCCCTATATATATGAGGATTTACGTGCCGATGCTATGCACAGGTTTCATGATGTTTTCGAGTGTCGATGCTTGACAGTCAGGTTCCATGATTTGATATGTCACGAGCGACATATGTTGATTTACATCCTCTTACTTCCATGCATATGCTTTATGATATTTTCATGCATGATGCTTATTGTCATTGGGTGACACGTGGACGGGATCCACATGCATATAGCTGACATTGATCACATAGTTGGATGATATCCACATGCTCATAGACTTCATGATATAGTTGACACGGATTACACTGATCATACCTCATATTATGATATGTTGTTACCTGAGGCACTGGCACGAGCACTTGGTACTACACTTATGTATAGATGTTTACCTTTGCCACCTTATCATGCTTCAGACTTATTCATTTGAGGTTTATATATATATTGATCGTGACCTAGGATTGAGTCATACATACGATTTCTGCTCTATGCTATTTTCTACTCACGAGTTGGCAACTAACACCTTTGTGCCACAGTTTCTTGCAGGTTTTGCCGTACAGGTTTCATTGCGGCTTTCCTAGCACACTGCTTGCTTTCTGGGTGATTGCATTGGTAGATGGGTTCACTCGCATCGTGACCACCCTTGTATTTAGAAATTCCATCAACCAAACATGTATATTGTTTCAGACTTAGAAAACCAGTTGTGTATTATTTCGACCTTAGAGTCACGCGTTGTAGTATTATGGTTTTCATGCTGATTTTGAGTTTCCTTTTTGAGTTTTGATCCTCGCCCTTCGGCGTTGTATATTATACTGCTTGCATGGTTGTGACCGTCGATTGACGAAGAGCTAGCTCCCGCTTAGGGATGCCTTTTATCATTGCATATATATTATTTATGTTGTACCCCGTTTGGGGCCTGTATTTACAAAGAAAACTCTGCCGAAATTTTCAGAAAAGACTAGACATTTTAAAAGTGCATATCTGGCATGACCCGCAGGGTACGGAACGTGACTGGCACTTAAGTTTACGAAACGTCTCAAGACGTCCGTAAAATAAGTAAGCCAAAGCCCAGAAACCAAAACCAATTAAGCAAAAGAGTGAAGAAAAACCCAATCAATTGAAAGCGAGTTTATTAAATAAGTCATATAAACCCTTTTTAAAAACAATATCAATTTTTCCGAAAATTTCGGCAGAGTCTCCTTTGTAAATACTGGCCTCCAAAATGGGTACAACAAGAATATATATGAATCCAACAAATAAGGCATCCCCAAGCGGGAGCTCGCTCTTCGCCACAAGGCGGTCACAAATCCCACGCAATTTAAAACAACAACATGCAAAATAATAATAAAGGAGCATGAGAAAACAGCACGTCGACTCAAGTGAGCTCGACCCCCAAAACAGCATAAAAAGTCCACAAATCTCACAGTCTCCTCTCTAGGTCAATATACAACAATACTGGTAGATACAGTAGATGGAGTACACTAGATACAAGAATATACAAGGTGGTACAAAAATAATGATATAACCCACCTAAGAGCAAAACCTCGAGTCCAGGCAAAAGAAACACGAGCGCCCGCCGCTACTGCACTGACGGAGCGGACCTGAAAAAGGCTATGGCACAACGGGGGTGAGTTGCCAACTTGTGAGTAATAAATAACATCTACACAGGCTATCGTATGCATGCACACAAGCATCCTAGCATCTAAATACAGGTAAGGCAGGACATAATGGCAAGTATGTATGCAATATGAATAAACTAGCAGGTATGAATGCAATGCGAGTCAACTCGTGATCTGAATGTGTAAGTATAAGAAATCATGTTTTTCCATTTAAGAATCTTTTTTGAAATACCAGCACAATACCAATAAAATCAACAAGAACCTGTGTCCAGCAACGACACCTCAAAACTATCACAAATCTCATATATCCATGTCATAGTATCTCTGGCCTCAGCCATCCGGCTGACCCAGCTCAATATCAAAATCTCATCATCTCGCGGCCACGGTCAGTATCCTCTGGATATCCGCCGTGCCAAACAGTCACCGGTAGGTAATCCGTCCCCTGTCAGGCTCAACGTCAACACCACATTCATCTTGCCCCGGGGTACCATACCGGGCCCACCATGTACCCGTGACGGTTCCTCCACTCCTCGACACGGATCTCGAAAACCACAGCAAACTCATGGTGGACGACACTTTACATCACTAGAAAACCGCAATTACATATTTTAAAAACATAATAAGTTTAGAAATTTTGCGGCTTTCCCCCGAAATCCAGAAATATCATAAAATCTCAAGAAATCCTCATAAGTGCATATATCAATGGTGATGAATGCATATGGTATCAATAATTAAGCTACGATGTATGATTATGTAGCGTCTTGAAAAGTCGTTTTGGTGTTTTCTTGAAATTCGGTGAAAATTCGGTATTTTTCCGAAAACCGTCTTTCTCGATATTTTGCAGTTTAGGGCTAATTATACTTAAAGTGGATAGGTAATTACTTGTTTTTAGTGACTAATGAGTTAATTATGAAATTTTGGTCATTTAAAAATTTTTCCCTATTTTTCAATTTTTTAATATTATTTTAAGCCGGTAAGAAAATACATTAAATAAGCGATAAATACAAATTTTTCCGGGCTAATTTTAATCTCTAAAATTATGATAATTATAATCTAGTGATAACATGAATTTTTAATAATTTATTTTGATTTTTAACCAATTTTTATGAATTGAAACGAATTTATTGAATTTTGGGCTAAAACTTGCAATTTTTGAGTTGTAGGGGGCCTTTTTGCATAAAATTTCTTTTGTAAAATCCCTCTCTCTTTTTCCTCAGCCCTAGGACAGCCCCACCTTGTGTGAGACCAGAAATTTCTGGCCTCATTTTCTTTGGTTGCTTTCTTGAGTTGTTTTGATGGTTTATGGTTTTATTTTAATTAAAATGGATAAAGTATGATACTTTGACTTTGTGGACTTGACCCATGACCTTCCCCACTTGACCACACCCTCCCCCATCCCTCTTCTGGTCGAAAATTCCAGCAGCCCTCCCCCTTCACCTTCCTCTTTTCATTTCCTCCAAAATTTCATCAAAATTGCAACAAAATTCAATAAAAATCCACAAATCCTTCTCTTTTTCAACACAAAATCCTTGTGCTACCTCTTCTCAAGCCTAATATAGTTGAAATCATGTGGAAAGGAGGCATTTTTGGAGCAAACTTTCTTGCTTGATCCATTGATCAAGAGGTATAATTCCTATCTTGTTAAATCCTTTGTTTAAGTGCTTATGTTATATGGTTTAGTATTAATTTAGTGTAGTTAATCTAGATTTCTTAGATTTTGTTTGAAAATTCTAACTAGGGTTTGAAAGCCATAATAGTTAATTAAGTTATTTTATAGTTAATCTAGTTGTTAATGACTAATCTATATGGTTACCTTATTGATATAGTTTTCAATTATGCTAATTTAATTAAATTTAGAAGTGTGAAATTTGCTTTTAGGATTTTCAAGAAAAGATTGTTGTATGGAAATGGTATTTGAAACATGATTAGTGAGTTGATTAAACCTAATTTGTGTTGATTAAACCTAATTTGCTATCTAGTGTTTTGCTAACCTTAATCTAAGTGGTTAATTTGCTTATTAGGCTAAAATATAGTGTTAAATTAAGGTTTTCATATATAGTTTGAATTATGGTTGCTAAGTACAAAAATCAAGAGAAGGTTTTGTTATGTAAATTAGGTTTTTAAGCTTAGTTAATGGTTTAGAATTTGTGTATTGGCTAACTTTTTGGTTAGTTTGGAATGTTGGTGTTGGGTGGTGTTGACTTTGTCGCTATATTGTCGATGCTTGCATCAAATTGCAATTTCTGCTTACTAGATTTTTTATCAAAGTTATGTGATGTATTAATTGTGGCATCTTGATGATTGTATGGCTTGTCCTACGACTTTTAGGATGCGTGAGTGCGGTTTTTTTGGGTAGTCGGGTTTTAGTTTTGCCGGGTGACCCAAATCGGCGTTTTTGGCAGTTTTTGCGATTTTCGCGTGTGTCCGCGCACTTTGTGCACGTTGTACCTAGCTAGCGAACTTTAGTAGTTTCGTTGGGGTTTTGCGTCGTTCTTGATACGTAACCTTATGTTTGGTATTGATGTAAATTCCAGGTTCGGTCGCGGAGACGTCAGACGCGGCGCGAAAGGGAAAGGCGGTGATTGGACACAGCTAGCCAGGGATCCCGGTGAGTAGATTTAACATCTACGGGGGACGATCGTCTGGATGGCGCAAGTCGCCCGATAGATTTAGTAAACTGGAAAATAGTAAATTGGATAATCACTTGTGACATTAGAATAATAATACTGGCATGATAATTGCTGCAATTAGATCAATAGGTTATACCCATATATGCAAACTCAATTGTAGGACACATGCACCATTACCAGGTTTTATATGCAGCACGAGCACTATTCATGTTTACACACACACCCTGGTAATTGCCATGCCACCACACTAGATAACCTTTAAATTAAACCTTTTACTAATTGATACTTAAATTGTGCTATTTCCTTAAAATGAAACCCTAGGATTGCTATTCATGTGCATGTACTTCATCATATTCATTGTTCATGCTTAATACATTAATCACACATCGCAACTTGATTATTGATATCATACGCATTCATTATCATTGATATATGCACTTATGAGGATTTCTTGAGATTTTATGATATTGCTGGATTTCGGGGGAAAGCCGCAAAAATTTCCAAACTTATGATATTTTTAAAACATGTAAATTGCGGTTTTCTAGTGATGTAAGTGTCGTCCACCATGAGTTTGCTGTGGCTTTGGAAATCCGTGTCGAGGAGTGGAGGAACCGGCACGGGTACATGGTGGGCCCGGTAAGGTACCCCGGGGCAAGAGGAATGTGGTGATGACGTTGAGCCTGGCAGGGGACGGATTACCTACCGGTGACTGTTTGGGACGGCGGATATCCAGAGGATACCGACCGTGGCCACTAGATGATGAGATATTGATATTTGAGATGGGTCAGCCGGACGGCTGAGGCCAGAGATACATTTATGAGGTTTGAGACAGCTTTTAGGTGTCGTTGCTGGACACCGGTTCTCGTCGATTCTTTGATATTATGCTGGCATTCTAAAAGAGTTTCAAAAACAAAAAGAGATAAAAATATTTATATATATATATACTATTGAGACCTCAGATACTCATGTTGCATACATATTCGTACACTGATGCTGTATAATACCTGCTAGTATATCCATATTGCATACATACTTGCCATTATGTCCTGCCTTACCAGTATTATAGATGCTAGGATGCTTGTGTGCATGCATATGATAGCCTTTGTAGATGTTCTTTATTACTCACGAGTTGGCAACTCACCCCCGTTGTGCCCTAGTCTTTTGCAGGTCCGCCCCGTCAGACAGTAGCGGCGGGTGCGCTTGCTTCTTTTGCCTATTTTGCCTGGACTCGAGATTTGCTCATAGGTGGGTTATGTTATCATTTTGTACCACTTGTATATTCTTTGTATCTAGTGTACTCCATCTACTGTTCCTACCAGATTATTGTATATTGACCTAGAGATGAGACTGTGAGGTTTGTGGATTTTATACTGTATTTGGGGTCGAGCTCACTTGAGCCGACATGCTACTTTTTCATGCTTCCTTATGCTTTATTATGCTTTATTATGCTTGTTGTCATTTACATTGCGTGGGATTTGTGACCGCCGTATGGCGAAGAGCTAGCTCCCGCTTGGGGATGCCCTATTTTGTGGATTCATGTATATATTTTGTTGTACCCATTTTTGGGGGTCAGTATTTACAAAGGAGACTCTGCCGAAATTTTCGGGAAAAATTTGTATTGTTTTTAAAAAGTGTTTTACATGACTTATTTGATAACTCGCTTTCAATTGATTGGGTTTTCTTCACTCTTTTGCTTCATTGGTTTTGTTTTCTGGGCTTTGGCTTACTTATTTTACGGACGCCTTTAGACGTTTCGTGAACTTAAGTGCCAGTCACGTTCCGTACCCTGCGGGTCGTGACAAAGTTGGTATCAGAGCGATAGGTTTACCTTTGTGAGTGTAGGATGACCCTTGGTAGATGGAGTAAGTGACTTAAGCAGGGTAACGTAGCGTGCGTATGTCCGCGGCATACTTACGATACGGTACTCCGCCTAAGTGACTTTAGGATATACTTTCTTGGAAATTCCTTCTTCAATTCCGTGTATCCTATGATCCTATTGCACTGTCCTTACTATCCGTTTTCCTGTAACAGCCACTATGCCGCCGAAGGCTACGAGGGCACAGAGGGCTGCCGCCAGAGACGAGATTCGAGCTGGCTCGTCCGAGACTAGGACTGAGCAGGGTGGTATGCCTACGCCGCAGGGACAGACCGATCCACCTTCCCCAGGCCGTATGGATAGGCTCGAGACCGGTATGGAGGAGTTGCGACAGATGATGGGGGGCATGCAGGAGCTGCGTCAGATGGTAGGATCCCTAGTTGCAGCCAGTCGTACACCGAGGCCGGATGACGTACCTAGTACATCACAGACGACCATGATACCTGCTCCTACTACCACCACCGTGGCTATTCCGGTTTCACTACAGGACTTCATGAGGCTGAGACCTCCAGTATTCACCGGCACCGAGGCAGCGGAGGACCCACAGACGTTCCTTGATAGTTTAGCCAGGATCTGCCGTTCGCTGAGATGTTCGGATGATCGATGGGTAGAGCTTGCCAGTTTCCGACTAGAGGGTCTCGCGCAGACATGGTGGGAGTCAGTCTTGAGAGGTCGAGCTGCAGATCTACCGCCTATGACTTGGGTCGAGTTTACAGCGGTCTTTCTAGCCCGTTTCCTTCCAGAGAGCGTTCGTGACGCCAGAGCTCGCAGTTTCGAGGCCTTAGTCAAGACACCTGGGATGACGGTGTCTGAGTATGACATCCAGTTTACTCAGTTGTCCCGATATGCTCAGTATTTGGTGGATACCGAGGAGAAGATGGTGAAGAGGTTCGTACAGGGACTTGATGCCCAGCTATATCTTGCCATTGGCGCCCAGCGCTACGACACTTATTCAGCTGCTAGGGATACGGCATTGCGGATGGAGGCACGCATATCACAGACTTCGGCCGTTTCTGGGCCGAAGAGGATGCGCACCGATGTACCTTCTCAGAGGCAGCGCGCCAGATTCTTTCCGAGAGATAGGCCAGGCAGAGGATTTGGACGGGGACAGTTATATGGTTCTTATCCCCAGGGGCAGCAGCCGTCGCCAGGATGTTTTGGGTGCGGGAGTTTGCACCATCTTGTCAGAGACTGTCCGGTGAGACGACAGGGAGTAGCGACAGTTCCGCATGTGACCCTACCACCATCACCACCCCCTCCTCAGAGAGTCCTACTTTCTACCCCAGGCGATGCTCCACGCCAGTTAGGTGCACCGAGAGGCCGTGGACGCGGCGGTCCTGTTCAGAGAGGACGAGGAGGCAGAGGCCGAGGTCGAGGTCAGCCCGCTATCGGTGGAGGACAGGCCCGAGTTTTTGCTTTGACACCGCAGGATGCGCAGGCATCCAATGCCGTTGTGACAGGTACTTTGCCAGTTTGTTCTTTCGACGCACGGGTATTATTCGACCCAGGTTCCACACATTCGTACGTCTCTACACACTTTGCACCGATGTTGGGCCGTGAGTCGTCGTCGTTAGACCAGCCGCTTGTTGTTGTTACTCCGGTAGGCGAGTCGTTTGTCGCTCGGTTTGTATTTCGTTTGTGTTCCGTTCGTATCGGGGAGAGGGATTCATCAGTTGATTTGATACTCCTCGATATGTTGGACTTTGATGTGCTTCTGGGCATGGATTGGCTAGCCACTTGTTATGCTTCGGTGGACTGCCGTGAGAAGGCAGTCAGATTT
The DNA here is from genome assembly GCA_030015575.1 of Agapanthus africanus. NCBI lineage: Eukaryota > Viridiplantae > Streptophyta > Magnoliopsida > Asparagales > Amaryllidaceae > Agapanthus > Agapanthus africanus. The sequence goes on from CM057337.1 coordinate 327,303,725, forward strand.
AGCTTTCCGGGAGAGCCAGTCCTTGTTATTCAGGGAGACCGCAGTGTCGCCCTTCCCAGCTTAATTTCTTCTCTTCGCGCTGGTCAGCTCTTGCGGAAGGGATGTCAGGGATTCTTAGCGTTTGTTTGTGATACTCGAGCTGCAGATGTTCCGTTGGACCGGGTCCCGGTAGTTTGTGAGTTCCCTGATGTTTTCCCTGATGAGCTACCTGGGCTACCGCCTGAGCGCAATGTTGAGTTCTGCATTGATTTGATTCCCGGTTCGGGGCCTATTTCTATACCGCCTTATCGGATGGCCCCGGCAGAGCTTCGAGAGCTGAAGGATCAGTTGCAGGATTTGTTAGATAAGGGGCTTATTCGACCGAGTGTTTCTCCGTGGGGTGCTCCGGTCCTGTTTGTCAAGAAGAAGGATGGAAGTTTGCGCTTATGTATCGACTACCGCCAGCTGAACAAAGTTACCGTTCGGAACAGATATCCGTTGCCGCGCATTGATGATTTGTTCGACCAGCTTCAGGGTGCGGGGTATTTTTTCGAGGATCGACTTGCGATCAGGATACCATCAGCTGCGAGTTCGACAGGAGGATATACCGAGGACAGCTTTCCGCACGCGCTACGGCCACTACGAGTTTTTGGTGATGTCGTTCGGACTCACCAACGCCCCAGCAGCATTCATGGATTTGATGAACCGTACATTCAGGCCGTATCTTGACTTGTTCATCATCGTGTTTATCGACGATATCTTGGTGTACTCCCGGAGCAGAGAGGAGCACGAGCAGCACTTGCGGATTACGTTACAGACTCTTAGGGAGCACCAGCTGTTCGCGAAGTTCTCCAAGTGTGCTTTCTGGCTGGACAGCGTCGGATTCTTGGGTCGCGTGGTTACGAGAGACGGCATTTTTGTAGACCCGAAGAAGATTGAGGCTGTTCAGCAGTGGCCCCGACCTACATCGGTTACTGAGATCCGTAGTTTTCTAGGCTTGGCGGGCTACTACAGGCGTTTTGTTCAAGACTTCTCCCGTATAGCTGCACCGTTGACCAGTTTGACCCGGAAGGGAGTTCCTTTCGTTTGGACAGAGGAGTGCGAGCGCAGTTTTCAGCAGCTACAGACTTGTTTGACTACGGCGCCGGTATTATCTTTGCCTTCGGGATCAGGCGGATTTGTTGTCTACTGTGATGCTTCGCGAGTGGGATTAGGATGTGTATTGATGCAGCATGGCCGGGTGATCGCTTATGCTTCTCGGCAGTTGAAGAAGTATGAACAGAACTACCCCACTCATGATTTGGAGATGGCTGCAGTGGTCTTTGCACTGAAGATTTGGCGACATTACCTTTACGGCGAGTCGTGTCAGATATTCACCGATCACAAGAGCTTAAAGTACATATTTCAGCAGCGAGACCTGAACCTCAGACAGCGTCGTTGGATGGAGTTGGTGAAAGACTACGACTGCGAGATCTTATATCACCTCGGCAAGGCAAATGTGGTGGCAGATGCGTTGAGTAGGAGGCCCGGGGGTAGTCTATCCTTTTTGCGCGCAGTGCAGAGGCAGTTGTCAGCAGATTGGCAGACGTTATGCGACAGCCGAGTTGAGTTCGAGTTCACTCAGACAGGGGGACAGCTCGCGCATGTTCGTGCACGCCCACAGTTGCTTGACCGTATATATGAGGCACAGCGTAGTGACGACCGTTGCTCAGAGATCATGGCACAGATGGGACAGGGCAGATTTTCCGAGTTCGTGATTGACGATCAGGGGATTTTACGATATGGATCTAGACTGTGCGTACCAGATGCTGATGGATTACGGCGTGACATTCTTGAGGAGGCACACCGATCAGTGTATAGTGTCCACCCCGGTTCCACCAAGATGTACAATGATATGAGAGAGACCTACTGGTGGGACGGGATGAAGAGGGACATTGCGGAGTTCGTTTCGAGATGCCTGACTTGTCAGCAAGTCAAGGCCGAGCACCAGAGGCCCGCAGGAGAGCTACAGCCGTTACCCATTCCAGAGTGGAAATGGGAGCAGATTTCGATGGATTTCATTGTGGGTCTACCCAGGACCAGTCGAGGGTACGACTCCATCTGGGTGATCGTGGATAGATTGACGAAAGCAGCTCACTTCCTTCCAGTGAAGACGACTTTCAGCTTCGCTCAGTATGCTCAGCTCTATATTGACGAGATCGTGCGACTACATGGCGTACCGACTAGTATCGTGTCAGATCGAGGCACTCAGTTCACCAGCCGACTTTGGCAGAGACTTCAGGAGGCTTTGGGCACTCGTTTGAGCTTCAGCACAGCGTTTCATCCGCAGACAGACGGACAGTCAGAGCGGACCATTCAGACCCTCGAGGACATGCTCAGAGCGTGCGTTTTAGACTTTGGGGGTAGCTGGGATCGTCATTTACCTCTAGTGGAGTTCTCCTACAACAACAGCTTCCAGGATACTATTCAGATGGCACCTTTCGAGGCATTGTATGGGAGGAGATGCAGATCGCCCGTTTGTTGGACAGAGCTCAGCGAGAGCAGTATTTTGGGGCCGCAGCTTGTTGAGGAGACGACAGCGAAGATACAGTTGATCCGAGACCGGATGAGAGTGGCTCAGAGCAGGCAGAAATCGTATGCAGACAGGCGCCGTCGCAGATTAGAGTTCGCAGTTGGCGACCATGTTTTTCTGAGGGTCTCTCCGATGAAGGGCGTGATGCGTTTTGGACGAAAGGGAAGCTAAGCCCTAGATTCGTAGGTCCCTTCGAGATCCTCGAGCGTGTTGGCGCTGTTGCATATCGTTTGGCTCTTCCACCCAGCTTTCCCGATGTTCACCCCGTTTTTCATGTTTCGATGCTCCGCAAGTACCTTCACGACCCTTCGCATGTGATTCAGCACCCGACAGTCCAGCTAGAGCGCGACCTTTCCTTTGCAGAGCAGCCGGTGGCCATCCTGGATCGGCAGGTGAAGAAGTTGAGGTCGAAGATTATACCAACCGTCAAGGTCCTTTGGCGCAGCCCGAGCAGCGAGGAGGTTACCTGGGAGACCGAGGGCGAGATGAGGAAGAAATATCCCCATCTCTTTGAAGGTACGCGTAGCTATATTTTTAAATTCGGGGACCGAATTTCTTTAAGGGGGGAAGATTGTAGCGTCTTGAAAAGTCGTTTTGGTGTTTTCTTGAAATTCGGTGAAAATTCGGTATTTTTCCGAAAACCGTCTTTCTCGATATTTTGCAGTTTAGGGCTAATTATACTTAAAGTGGATAGGTAATTACTTGTTTTTAGTGACTAATGAGTTAATTATGAAATTTTGGTCATTTAAAAATTTTTCCCTATTTTTCAATTTTTTAATATTATTTTAAGCCGGTAAGAAAATACATTAAATAAGCGATAAATACAAATTTTTCCGGGCTAATTTTAATCTCTAAAATTATGATAATTATAATCTAGTGATAACATGAATTTTTAATAATTTATTTTGATTTTTAACCAATTTTTATGAATTGAAACGAATTTATTGAATTTTGGGCTAAAACTTGCAATTTTTGAGTTGTAGGGGGCCTTTTTGCATAAAATTTCTTTTGTAAAATCCCTCTCTCTTTTTCCTCAGCCCTAGGACAGCCCCACCTTGTGTGAGACCAGAAATTTCTGGCCTCATTTTCTTTGGTTGCTTTCTTGAGTTGTTTTGATGGTTTATGGTTTTATTTTAATTAAAATGGATAAAGTATGATACTTTGACTTTGTGGACTTGACCCATGACCTTCCCCACTTGACCACACCCTCCCCCATCCCTCTTCTGGTCGAAAATTCCAGCAGCCCTCCCCCTTCACCTTCCTCTTTTCATTTCCTCCAAAATTTCATCAAAATTGCAACAAAATTCAATAAAAATCCACAAATCCTTCTCTTTTTCAACACAAAATCCTTGTGCTACCTCTTCTCAAGCCTAATATAGTTGAAATCATGTGGAAAGGAGGCATTTTTGGAGCAAACTTTCTTGCTTGATCCATTGATCAAGAGGTATAATTCCTATCTTGTTAAATCCTTTGTTTAAGTGCTTATGTTATATGGTTTAGTATTAATTTAGTGTAGTTAATCTAGATTTCTTAGATTTTGTTTGAAAATTCTAACTAGGGTTTGAAAGCCATAATAGTTAATTAAGTTATTTTATAGTTAATCTAGTTGTTAATGACTAATCTATATGGTTACCTTATTGATATAGTTTTCAATTATGCTAATTTAATTAAATTTAGAAGTGTGAAATTTGCTTTTAGGATTTTCAAGAAAAGATTGTTGTATGGAAATGGTATTTGAAACATGATTAGTGAGTTGATTAAACCTAATTTGTGTTGATTAAACCTAATTTGCTATCTAGTGTTTTGCTAACCTTAATCTAAGTGGTTAATTTGCTTATTAGGCTAAAATATAGTGTTAAATTAAGGTTTTCATATATAGTTTGAATTATGGTTGCTAAGTACAAAAATCAAGAGAAGGTTTTGTTATGTAAATTAGGTTTTTAAGCTTAGTTAATGGTTTAGAATTTGTGTATTGGCTAACTTTTTGGTTAGTTTGGAATGTTGGTGTTGGGTGGTGTTGACTTTGTCGCTATATTGTCGATGCTTGCATCAAATTGCAATTTCTGCTTACTAGATTTTTTATCAAAGTTATGTGATGTATTAATTGTGGCATCTTGATGATTGTATGGCTTGTCCTACGACTTTTAGGATGCGTGAGTGCGGTTTTTTTGGGTAGTCGGGTTTTAGTTTTGCCGGGTGACCCAAATCGGCGTTTTTGGCAGTTTTTGCGATTTTCGCGTGTGTCCGCGCACTTTGTGCACGTTGTACCTAGCTAGCGAACTTTAGTAGTTTCGTTGGGGTTTTGCGTCGTTCTTGATACGTAACCTTATGTTTGGTATTGATGTAAATTCCAGGTTCGGTCGCGGAGACGTCAGACGCGGCGCGAAAGGGAAAGGCGGTGATTGGACACAGCTAGCCAGGGATCCCGGTGAGTAGATTTAACATCTACGGGGGACGATCGTCTGGATGGCGCAAGTCGCCCGATAGATTTAGTAAACTGGAAAATAGTAAATTGGATAATCACTTGTGACATTAGAATAATAATACTGGCATGATAATTGCTGCAATTAGATCAATAGGTTATACCCATATATGCAAACTCAATTGTAGGACACATGCACCATTACCAGGTTTTATATGCAGCACGAGCACTATTCATGTTTACACACACACCCTGGTAATTGCCATGCCACCACACTAGATAACCTTTAAATTAAACCTTTTACTAATTGATACTTAAATTGTGCTATTTCCTTAAAATGAAACCCTAGGATTGCTATTCATGTGCATGTACTTCATCATATTCATTGTTCATGCTTAATACATTAATCACACATCGCAACTTGATTATTGATATCATACGCATTCATTATCATTGATATATGCACTTATGAGGATTTCTTGAGATTTTATGATATTGCTGGATTTCGGGGGAAAGCCGCAAAAATTTCCAAACTTATGATATTTTTAAAACATGTAAATTGCGGTTTTCTAGTGATGTAAGTGTCGTCCACCATGAGTTTGCTGTGGCTTTGGAAATCCGTGTCGAGGAGTGGAGGAACCGGCACGGGTACATGGTGGGCCCGGTAAGGTACCCCGGGGCAAGAGGAATGTGGTGATGACGTTGAGCCTGGCAGGGGACGGATTACCTACTGGTGACTGTTTGGGACGGCGGATATCCAGAGGATACCGACCGTGGCCACTAGATGATGAGATATTGATATTTGAGATGGGTCAGCCGGACGGCTGAGGCCAGAGATACATTTATGAGGTTTGAGACAGCTTTTAGGTGTCGTTGCTGGACACCGGTTCTCGTCGATTCTTTGATATTATGCTGGCATTCTAAAAGAGTTTCAAAAACAAAAAGAGATAAAAATATTTATATATATATATACTATTGAGACCTCAGATACTCATGTTGCATACATATTCGTACACTGATGCTGTATAATACCTGCTAGTATATCCATATTGCATACATACTTGCCATTATGTCCTGCCTTACCAGTATTATAGATGCTAGGATGCTTGTGTGCATGCATATGATAGCCTTTGTAGATGTTCTTTATTACTCACGAGTTGGCAACTCACCCCCGTTGTGCCCTAGTCTTTTGCAGGTCCGCCCCGTCAGACAGTAGCGGCGGGTGCGCTTGCTTCTTTTGCCTATTTTGCCTGGACTCGAGATTTGCTCATAGGTGGGTTATGTTATCATTTTGTACCACTTGTATATTCTTTGTATCTAGTGTACTCCATCTACTGTTCCTACCAGATTATTGTATATTGACCTAGAGATGAGACTGTGAGGTTTGTGGATTTTATACTGTATTTGGGGTCGAGCTCACTTGAGCCGACATGCTACTTTTTCATGCTTCCTTATGCTTTATTATGCTTTATTATGCTTGTTGTCATTTACATTGCGTGGGATTTGTGACCGCCGTATGGCGAAGAGCTAGCTCCCGCTTGGGGATGCCCTATTTTGTGGATTCATGTATATATTTTGTTGTACCCATTTTTGGGGGTCAGTATTTACAAAGGAGACTCTGCCGAAATTTTCGGGAAAAATTTGTATTGTTTTTAAAAAGTGTTTTACATGACTTATTTGATAACTCGCTTTCAATTGATTGGGTTTTCTTCACTCTTTTGCTTCATTGGTTTTGTTTTCTGGGCTTTGGCTTACTTATTTTACGGACGCCTTTAGACGTTTCGTGAACTTAAGTGCCAGTCACGTTCCGTACCCTGCGGGTCGTGACAGATTAATAGACTAGGCATGAACAAATAATATGATGAGGTACATGCACATGCATAGCAATCCTACGATTTCATTTTAAGGAATTAAAGGCAATAGCACAGGTTTAAGCATCAATTAGTAAAAGGTTTCAAATTATAGGTTATCTAGTGTGGTGGCATGTGATTGTTAGCAGTTCTGCGTGTTCAAGTTTTAGTTTAAATACCGCAATCAAGACGGTTTCGCTTGTAGCTAGCCGGTTGAGTACGGGTCGTCCGCAGGGAGATGTGAGTCTTTTTCAATGTGTTTTAACGAGTTAAGTCCGGTTTTCAGATTTTGTTGTGGTTATCTAAGTGTTGAGTTGATATTAAAAGAGAGCTTGTTAGGGTTAGGATTAGGTTAGTTTGAGTTAGGAGTCTCCTCATCTTTCGTTGCCTTTCTTAATATCGGTGTTACGGTAATCGGCAACAACGGGGATTAGCACGACTAGGAAGGAACTTGCGAGTATAAGCTAGGCTTTCCAACGCATAAGTTCTTCCTTTTGGTGCTTGTCCGTCCGTTCTTGGCTCTTAGCCATAACCTCCGGTTAATTCAACCACAACCGGTCTCACTACGGAATCACCGCTATCATGTAGGATAGGATGCCGTAAGGAGCGGATTGTGGTTCAATTAACGGGAGTCGAATTAAGCTGTTGGGCAAGGAAAGAGTGAGAGAGATTTCCTTCTCTCAAAATTTCCTTATCCTACCCTAACAAGTATTAAACTACTCACACATCATGATACGGAAAAATAAAACAAAACAAAAGAGGAAGATAGAAAGAAAGAGATTAGAAGATAACGACTAGCTATTTGCGACCTCACCTTGGCGAGGATCGAGCGTAAGCATCATTGTCGTATTAAGGATAAAGAAAAAGAGAGAAGAAAGAAACAACAAGAAATAACAACAACTACTTAACGAATTAAAATTACAACAATTGACAAGATAAAAAGACAAGCAAAATAATAAACGGTTCTTCTTTATTCATTACTTTTCACTCACAAGCTCACTACAAGTTTAATGGAGAAGAGGTGAGAAGAAGAAGAAGAAACAACACTAAACCATACAAAAGAGAATACAAAAATTATGGACCCCCTCCTTCACAAAGTTCTGGGCTATTTATAGGCTGGAGAAGGAAAACCTAGGGCAACATTCAGAACCCTTATAAAAAGACCAACATACCCCTAAAATTTCAACGTCTGCCGCCACCATACGGCCGCTGATCCGCGGCCTAAGCCAGCTTATGCCGCGGATCCGCCACACTATGGTGGAGTCAGGGGGTCGGGTTCTTGGTACTTCCCTAGTCTGCTGTCCCCTCTTGTCTGGTATATGTATTTTCTGAAAATACTTCCACATTTCTTCCAGAATTTCTGTTGAGGGAAAGGTGGACTTTGGACATGGATTTTCTTGAGCTCCGCGTAGATTTCTTGGTTTTGGTGTTGCCATGGTGCTTTGTGCATGAAGGTGACAATTGATTTGTCATTTTGTCTCCTAAACTGGTATCTGGCAACATACGGATGATGAGCGGAGACCGTGTTTTATGTGTGGTTGGCAGGAACCCGGATTTTGTCGTGTTTTCCATGAATTTCACCGTTTTAGAACCGAGAACCTGTATCCTGCAATTGACTAGCAAACACGGTTCAAGAGTATCTACGGATATGCAATGTGATAAAAATTGGGCGGTATGAAAATGCAAAAATCTGATATGAACAAATACCCCCAAACTTATCATTTGCTCGTCCCGAGCAATGGCCATTTATTCACAAAAAATTTCCTAACCTCACTTCCGCAGGGAACGCGATTGCACTGAGCATGTGCAACAAGCCGTTAAACCTCTAGGTGTCCCTAGTAGGAGGAGTGTTGTCTCCTGAGGGTTTTCAGCGGATACTACCCACAAAATCCGGTCAAGTTGGTTTTGTAAAATAACTAAGATTCAAACCCTAAAGTTTTGTTTCAGAAAATAACAATTCTATAATCCTAAGTCTAGACTATCGAACCTTTATTTTTCACACCTCGCTTCTTATTTAACTACAGATTTTATATGTCTTTACGTGCAGTGCAAATAGTGTCGTTAAGTTCTAGAAGGATCGATTAAAGTCATCATGTCGCACAATAAAGCCCAGATAACAATTTTAAAAGGATCACATAAGTTTTATAAAGAGTTAAGCATTTTTCAAGTTTCGTTTTCCGGTAAGGTTTCAACTTCAGAATTTCTATCTTCCTTAACAGGAAACTAAGTCGTATTTTTCACTCCACCTTTTTCTTGTTTTCATTTCATACACACCTCTGTGAACGTGCAATAGTCTTTATCATAGAATAAAACCTTCATATCTCCGCTTAAAATTTTTATAAAAGCCTGTCTTTTATCAAGATTATTCTCACACAAAGAACCGTTAGAAATTTTAACTCGGAGAGAACACTTGCTTGACTTTGTTTTAAACTGGACTTTCTAGGCTTCTTAGCGAGCTTTGGGCCAATGCACCCAAACCAGTTGGTTTTAGGGCATTAGGTGTAGAAACACCCCAGCGGACTTAATTACTCAAGTTACCTAGGTCCAAAAACAAAAGACAGTTTGGCGTGAAAATCAGATGATTTAATACGAACGGAGATATAACCGGCAGTTCAATTATTTTTTTGGATAAAAGACGTGTTTAGTGGGTTTGGTGTGTAATCATTCCAATCAAGTTTCAGATGGGTTATTTTTCAGACTTAGTTCCAATTATGGCATCAATAACATTCCTTCATATTCGCTTTACTTCATAAACTATTCTTGACATTACTTATTTCAGAACAAACCTATTTGATCCTCAGAAAATCATTTATCTGTTTTAAAAGTTTTTAAACATAAAAGACTTGTCATCTAATTCCCAAAAACTCACGACACGTGTAGTGTGATGTAAAGACGTATATCAGCTATAGTTAACTTCAAAGGAGAGTTATCTTTCAGGTTTTCAAAACCTAAACATAAGATTTAGTTATTCTTATTTTATCAAACAAAAACCGTCGAATGTTGACTCAGAGTTCTTCCACAAGCTAACTTGACAAAAAAGTTTTTATATTTTTAGAAAATTTTCAAATTTTTATGGATTTTATGGGTTTTAATATGCAGATGCAAAATATACATATGAATGCGAAGGTAAGAAATGCGTACCGAGCGTACCCCCAAACTTAAACTGGACAGTATCCTCACTGTCGTTGCATGAAGAGATCATTTGAGGGGTCAAAATTGTCGGTTAGCGATACGCAATTTTTGTTTTTGTTTTTAAAGAAAAAAGAAAAAGAATATACACAAATATATACAAAATGGTTTGTACATACCCACAAACTTATTTGGAACAGTGTCCACTGTTCTTGGCTGGATAACCGAAGTTTGGAGGTAGGCAGAGGAAGATCAGGCAGGGTAAACCGGCTCCTGTAAGAACAGGAGCTCCTCTGTTGGTTCGGCGCTAAGGTACGGTTTGCATCGGTGTCCATTTACTTTGAAAAGTGAACCGTCCTTTGGATTTTCCAAATCCACAGCGCCCTGCGGATACACATTCCGCACAAAATACGGCCCTTTCCAGCGAGATCTGAGCTTTCCAGGATGGAAGTGAAGTCGGGTGTCGTAAAGCAGTACCTGCTGACCAGGTACGAAGGTTTTGCGCAAAAGGTGTTTATCATGAAACACCTTCGTTCGATTCTTAACGACAACCGCGTTATCGTAAGCCTCATCCCTAAGCTCGCTTAGTTCGTTCAATTGCAGCTTCCGATGGCTGCCCGCATCCTCGAGAGACAGATTCAGCTCCTTTATTGCCCAAAATGCGCGATGCTCTATTTCGACAGGTAGGTGGCAGGCTTTTCCGTACACAAGCCGATAGGGAGACATGCCAAGGTCGGTCTTATAAGCGGTTCGAAAAGCCCAAAGGGCATCAGTGAGTTTCAGCGACCAATCCTTACGGTTCTTGGAAACCGTCTTCTCCAGTATCTGCTTGATTTGCCGATTTGAAACTTCGGCCTGCCCGCAGGTTTGGGGGTGGTAGGGCGTAGAAAGCTTATGATTAATGGAATATTTCCGCATCAGGGCCTCGAAAGTCTTATTGCAGAAATGACTTCCATTGTCGCTAATGATCGCTCGGGGGTGCCCAAAACGAGAGAAAATGTTTTCTTTAAGGAACCTAACGACAACCTTGTTGTCGTTAGTTCGGCTGGGCACAGCCTCGACCCATTTAGAGACGTAATCAACAGCGAGAAGGATGTACAAGTTCCCGAAAGAGATGGGAAACGGCCCCATGAAATCTATCCCCCAAACATCGAAAATCTCCACAACCAAGATCGGTTGGAGCGGCATCTCGTTCCTCCGGGATATCCGGCCCATGTGTTGGCACCGGGAGCAAGTCTTGCAATAGTCATGAGCGTCTTTGAAGAGTTGTGGCCAGTAGAAACCACATTGCAAGATCTTCTCAGCTGTCTTTCTGGGCCCAAAATGCCCGCCACAGGCTTGATCGTGGCAAAATGACAGCACACTCTTGAATTCCTCGTCAGGGACACACCGACGAATAATCTGGTCGGGATAGTACTTGAACAAGTAGGGTTCGTCCCAGTAAAAGTGTTTTACTTGGGATAAGAAACGAAGTCTGTCCTGAATCGACCATTCAGTCGGGAGTAATCCTGTGGCTAAATAGTTCACAATATCTGCGAACCAGGGTTCGCACGATACTGTCAAGAGCTGTTCATCCGGGAAAACGTCGTTGATCGGAATTGGAAGCGAAGGCGAAGAAGGAAGTCGTGAGAGATGGTCGTCAACCACGTTTTCACATCCTCGTTTGTCCTTAATGACAAGGTCAAACTCTTGAAGCAAGAGGATCCACCGGATTAACCGAGATTTTGCATCTTTCTTCGCAAAAAGATGGCGCAGAGCAGAATGGTCCGTGTAGACAATGACTGGAGAGCCGATGAGGTAGGGCCTGAACTTTTCTAAAGCAAATACAACAGCTAAGAATTCCTTCTCAGTTGTTGTATAATTGAGTTGTGCGTCATTCAGGGTTCGGCGCATAATAGATTACGTGCGGCATCTTGTTGATGTGTTGTCCAAGGACAGCACCAATGGCAAAGTCGGATGCATCGCACATAATCTCAAATGGGTGCGTCCAGTCAGGTGAGGAAAGAACGGGAGCAGAATTGAGTGAACGTTTCAGTGACTCGAATGCAGTCACACAGCTCGAGTTGAAGTCGAAAGGCGTATCCTTGGCCAGCAAAAGAGTCAAGGGCCTAGCAATCTTGCTAAAGTCCTTGATAAACCGTCTATAAAAACCGGCATGGCCAAGGAAGGCTCGGATATCTCTGACGCATCGGGGAGGAGGCAGATTGGAAATGACCTCAATCTTTGCTTTGTCAACCTCTATGCCATTTTGCGAGATGATATGTCCTAAGACAATACCCTCGCGCACCATGAAGTGGCATTTCTCCCAGTTCAAAGTGAGATTCTTGTCCTTACATCGGGTAAGGACAGCGTCAAGATGCAGCCAACACTCGTTGAAGGAATCGCCGAAGATGGAGAAGTCATCCACGAAAATCTCCAGAAATTTTTCCACCATGTCTGAGAAAATTCCCATCATACACCGCTGGAAGGTAGCGGGCGCATTGCATAACCCAAAGGGCATGCGACGATATGAAAACGTGCCGAAAGGACAAGTGAAAGTGGTCTTGTCCTGGTCTTTTTCGGCGATGGGAATTTGATTATAGCCGGAGTAGCCATCAAGAAAGCAGTAGTACTCGTGTCCGGCCAATCGTTCAAGCATCTGGTCAATGAAAGGTAGCGGAAAGTGGTCTTTCCGCATTGCGGCGTTGAGTTTTCTGTAATCAATGCAAACTCGCCACCCAGTTTGGGTGCGAGTAGGGATTAACTCGTTTGCCTCGTTAGTGATGACCGTGATGCCCGACTTCTTGGGGACAACATGAATGGGGCTAACCCACTGGCTATCAGAGATAGGGTAAATGATACCACTATCTAGACATTTTACGATCTCCTTCTTCACAGCCTCTTTCATGACTGGATTGAGGCATCTTTGTGGATCCCGGGCTGGTTTGGCATCATCCATCAGATGAATGTGATGCTCAACGATCAGGGGACTAATCCCCTTGATGTCCGCCATGGACCAACCAAAAGCTTGCCTGTTGCTGTGCAAGACCGCGAGAAGGGCTTTCTCTTGCTCTGGAGCTAGAGAAGCCGAGATGATGACAGGGAGGGTCTCGTTCTCACCTAAGTAAGCGTACTTAAGGTGAGACGGCAAAGGCTTGAGTTCGAGCGTTGGAGGTGAAACGATGGAAGGCAAGATTGGTGCAAAGGTCTCGAACTCAAAGGACTCCAGCAAAGGTTCAAAACGAGTGTAAGCAACCGAGTTGGATGGTTCAGGTAACTCATCCGGAAAGTCGAAGGATTCAAACTCGGGTTGTGCACAGCTAAGATCGTTTGAAAACGTGAAACACTCGTAGTCGTTGTCGGGCGCAGAAACAGCAGCAGGTTCGAAGAGAAACGCACTAGTGGCGTCAAGATTATCGTGATCAAACAGAAACTCCTCAAATTCACACTCTTCTGGGGTGATCTCCTGGATCGAGCAGACGTCCAGTATATGAGCATTAGGTTCGGCGGGCTGATTCCCCAACCTAAAAATGTTGAGTTCAATGTCATGTTTTCAAAAGAGAGGTTCATCGAACCATTGCGACAATTGATCACAGCATTTGAGGTTGCGAGAAATGGGCGACCAAGTATCACCGGAATTTGATTCCGTGGGTTAGCTACAGGCTGTGTGTCTAATACAATGAAGTCAACGGGGAATATGAAGTCCCCGACTTTTATTAACACATCCTCTAGCTCACCCCTAGGATGGGTGATCGATCGGTCGGCCATTTGGAGAGTGCAGTGCGTGGGTTTCAGCTCTCCGACGCCTAATTGCTCGTATACTGAATACGGAAGAAGGTTAACACTGGCACCAAGATCTAATAGTGCGCGATTGATGTTCTTATCCCCAATAGTAATTGAAATCGTAGGACAGCCAGGGTCCTTCCGTTTTTGTGGTAAAGATTGGGTAAGGGCATCACTCACAGCACTAGCCAAGAAAACTTTCTTGGGTACCTGAGACTTTCTCTTTTTCGTGCACAAGTCCTTTAAGATTTTCGCGTAGGACGGGACTTGTTGGACAGCATCTAAAAGAGGAATGTTAATGTTAACTTGCTTGAATAACTCCAGAATCTTCTCCATTTGCGGATTTTGTTTGTTAGACCTCAACCGGTTTGGAAATGGAACATTTGGAAATTTGGTTGAGTCTAATGCTGGAGGAGGAGATTGTGGAGTCGGAACGGATCCCAGAATAGGTGTCTTCGTGGAGTGAGAAGTGGGTCCATTCAGAGCAGAAGAAGAGGGATGGGAGCCTGTTGAAGAACGGAGAATAGGCTCAGAAGACGAAGAAGAAGAAGAAGAAGAAGAAGCGGCCGGGGTGTCATCGTTGATCCGTTTGCCAATGTTGTTTTGCAGCATCCTCCCCGATCTCAGTGTGGTCACGGCACTCACATTATGGTTTTGTTGTTCAAGAGCAACACGTGCATTATGTGGGTGACCGGGATTTGGAAGTGGCTGGGACGGGAGCTTCCCCTTTTCTCGCTCGCTCAAGGCCGCGTTCAGCTGTGCAATCTGGGCCTCGATGGTCTTGATGCTTTGCCCGTGTGCGGCAGTATGTTGCACTAAAGATTGAATGGAAGACTGGATGTTGGAGGTGGATTGAGTCGATTGTTTAACGAACGCCTCCAGACTTCGCTCGAGCGAGGAAACCTTATCGTTGTTTGACGGAACAAAGTTGTTTGGTGGAAAAGAACTGTTGGGTGCAAAGTTGTTCGTCTGATTTTGGAAAGGTTGGGGTTGGAAAGGTTGCTGATATTGATGTTGAGTTTGCTGTTGCACTTGTTGTTGCGGTGGAGAGGCCCTTTGGAAATTGTTGCCTTGGAATTGATTCTGATTCTGATTCCAGGCGAAATTGGGGTGGTTCCTCCAACCGGGATTGTAGGTGGAAGAGTATGGATCATTCCTCGGTCTTTGCTGGAAGGCAACATTAACCTGATCCTGTCCTTGCGAGGGTGGATTGTAAGGACACTCTTCGGTCAAGTGGGAAGGATCGGAACAACAAGCGTAAATGGTACGGAGGGGGAGAACAGGGGCAGGAGCAGGAGCAGAAAATTTGCTCTCTATCGCTTCAAGCTTTCTTGTTATTGTAGCCATTTCAGCTTTCATCGCAATAGAGACATCAAGTTGGTGGATTCCTACCCTAGACTGACCGGTAGAAGTGGAGGTAGAAGAAGAAGAAGTCGGTCTGGTGCTCTCCCACTGTAGCGTTTGCTCCGCAAGGTCGTCAAAGAATTGCCACGCTTCCTCGTCAGATTTCGATAGGAAGTGGCCCTGACAGATGGTTTCCAACAACTGCTTCGTTGCTGGGTTCAGTCCCTCGTATAAGGTTTGGCAAAGTTGCCATTTTTCTATACCGTGGTGAGGACACTGAACAAGAAGGTCTTTGTATCGGTCAAAGCACTTCCAGAAGGGTTCAGAAGGAAGCTGGGAGAATTGGTTGATTTCATTTCGAATCCTTGCGGTTTTATGATTCGGATAGAATTTTTTCAGAAACGCTTTAACAAACTCGTCCCAGCTAGTGATTGAGTGGGAAGCGGTGCTATACAGCCATTTTTCAGCAAGATCGCATAAAGTGAACGGAATGACCCGTAGACGTATAGCATCGTCCGACAGCTGGGTGGTTTTCATCATGGCACAGACGTTTTGAAATTTGTTGATGAAGATATAGGCATCTTCAGATTCAAGCCCATGAAAACGTGGAAGCATGTTGATGAAGTGGGGCTTAATTTCAAAGTTGTCCCCATTGGCCGGAGGAAGAGAAAGGCAGGTGGGAAGTGCAGAACGGGTGGGATAGAAACGATCCTGGAGCGCGATTCGCTGCGGCGCTACAACAGGCGGTGGTGGTGGGATATTGGTCTCCGTAGGAGGTGGAGCCAATCCAGGGGTGGTCAAAGAGATGTTCGGATTAAATCCCGACATCGCGGAAGAAGAGGTTGGTGAAGGTGAAGGTGAAGATGTATGAACAGAATTCCGGTCAACGTCGGAGTTGGCCGGCAAAGGAAGGGGTGAAAGAGGAGTGGACGGAGTATCGACTTCGGAGTCGATTGAGTAGTCGGTAGCGACTAACGTAACGCGGACTAGACGGGCGCTAGTGTCCCGAGTCCAAGCGGACATACACTAAACGAGTTTAGTATAGTCAAAGCGGAGAAGGTGAGGGTAAGAAAACGTCAATTGAGAAAGGCGATGGGTGGTGGGTGAAAAATGGATTTGGCGACAAAAGGACAAGTTTTTATAAAAGATTTTGATTTTTTTCTTTTTTTTTCTTTTTTTAGAAAGATTTTTACAGAAATATGTACGGATATACGGCTTAAGCAATTACAAACAAGATATGCACAATCACACCTAGATCTAGGGTAACCTAGGTCTACTAGACCTGCTCCTGAACTTGATTGTCGAAGTTAAACAGTGCCGAGAAACGAGCTTAAAAATACACTGATCACGAGGCCAGGTAAGTGCAGAGATAAGGGGAGGTTGTCCAACATTTTCGCGAAGTTCCTTAATTAAATAACCCTTTCTCTTTCGGCGGTTGCGCCTTTAACACTTTCCTAGACACCCCGTAAACAATATACCGTTAAGCGAGGTTCTAAACACGGTTTATCTTCTCCTAATGAGCGCGAAGTCCTTAGGGCTGAAGTCTAGTATTTTTTTAATTTACAATGGACAATGCATATGCTTTAGTGATTTTTGGGGTCCTGGGAAGGGTGATGAAATCCCCACCCAATCTGGATTGGTTTCAAGCCCCTTAAGTCCGTATTAAAGAAATGCAAAGCAGTAACAAATCAACTGCAAACAATTTTTATTTGCGGCGCAAAGAATCCTGCACAAGAACAGTTTATTGGAAGGGGGAGAAGAGTTTGCGCAAAGAAATCTGCAGAAAACACAATTTATTGGAGTCCAGAGGAGTGGGAGAGAGGAGAGAGACTTACAGAGAGAAAATGCACCCCTGAAGCCACAAAGTGGCCGCGGATCCGCGGCCTAAGCTTGCTTATGCCGCGGTTCGGCGGCGGTTCTGGGGAAGTGGGGCTCTGAAATTTTTGGGTGTCCTCTGTTGGGCGTCATCTGCTTGTCTGGATTTACTGAATATTTATTTGCTCACTGTAACTGCTCCAGATCTTGACAGTAGACCGTTTGTTCCGTTTTGATCCGTCGCGGTGTAGCCGTGAAATGTGGGTCTATCTTCCCACGTCTTTGGCACTGTACTTGAACTCCGTATTTTCAACATCTTGGCCACTGACTCGAACTTTGTATTTTCCTGCACACTTGCACAAAAACTAATCAAGAATAACAAGATGGTTTCTTTTACAAAGTATATTTTTTTGTTTTGTTTTTCGGTTAAATTTACAAGTTAACCCGAAATTACACAAGGAAATAAACTACCGTCTCCCCGGCAACGGCGCCATTTGATTGTTAGCAGTTCTGCGTGTTCAAGTTTTAGTTTAAATACCGCAATCAAGACGGTTTCGCTTGTAGCTAGCCGGTTGAGTACGGGTCGTCCGCAGGGAGATGGGAGTCTTTTTCAATGTGTTTTAACGAGTTAAGTCCGGTTTTCAGATTTTGTTGTGGTTATCTAAGTGTTGAGTTGATATTAAAAGAGAGCTTGTTAGGGTTAGGATTAGGTTAGTTTGAGTTAGGAGTCTCCTCATCTTTCGTTGCCCTTCTTAATATCGGTGTTACGGTAATCGGCAACAACGGGGATTAGCACGACTAGGAAGGAACTTGCGAGTATAAGCTAGGCTTTCCAACGCATAAGTTCTTCCTTTTGGTGCTTGTCCGTCCGTTCTTGGCTCTTAGCCATAACCTCCGGTTAATTCAACCACAATCGGTCTCACTACGGAATCACCGCTATCATGTAGGATAGGGTGCCGTAAGGAGCGGATTGTGGTTCAATTAACGGGAGTCGAATTAAGCTGTTGGGCAAGGAAAGAGTAAGAGAGATTTCCTTCTCTCAAACTTTCCTTATCCTACCCTAACAAGTATTAAACTACTCACACATCATGATACGGAAAAATAAAACAAAACAAAAGAGGAAGATAGAAAGAAAGAGATTAGAAGATAACGACTAGCTATTTACGACCTCACCTTGGCGAGGATCGAGCGTAAGCATCATTGTCGTATTAAGGATAAAGAAAAAGAGAGAAGAAAGAAACAACAAGAAATAACAACAACTACTTAACGAATTAAAATTACAACAATTGACAAGATAAAGAGACAAGCAAAATAATAAACGGTTCTTCTTTATTCATCACTCTTCACTCACAAGCTCACTACAAGTTTAATGGAGAAGAGGTGAGAAGAAGAAGAAGAAACAACACTAAACCTTACAAAAGATAATACAAAAATTATGGACCCCCTCCTTCACAAAGTTCTGGGCTATTTATAGGCTGGAGAAGGAAAACCTAGGGCAACATTCAGAACCCTTATAAAAAGACCAACATACCCCTAAAATTTCAACGTCTGCCGCCACCATACGGCCGCGGATCCGCGGCCTAAGACAGCTTATGCCGCGGATCCGCCGCACTATGGTAGAGTCAGGGGGTCAGGTTCTTGGTACTTCCCTGGTCTGCTGTCCCCTCTTGTCTGGTATATGTATTTTCTGAAAATACTTCCACATTTCTTCCAGAATTTCTGTTGAGAGAAAGGTGGACTTTGGACATGGATTTTCTTGAGCTCCGCGTAGATTTCTTGGTTTTGGTGTTGCCATAGTGCTTTGTGCATGAAGGTGACAATTGATTTGTCATTTTGTCTCCTAAACTGGTATCTGGCAACATACGGATGATGAGCGGAGACCGTGTTTTATCTGTGGTTGGCAGGAACCCAGATTTTGTCGTGTTTTCCATGAATTTCACCGTTTTAGAACCGAGAACCTGTATCCTGCAATTGACTAGCAAACACGGCTCAAGAGTATCTACGGATATGCAATGTGATAAAAATTGGGCGGTATGAAAATGCAAAAATCTGATATGAACAACATGGAAATTACCAGGGCGTGTGTGTAAGCATGAATAGTGCTCGTGCTGCATATAAAAACCCTAGCAATGGTGCATGTGTCCTATAAAATGGGTTCGCATATGTATGTCACAATGCATGGATGCAGCAAATAATCATATAAGTATTACACCCCTAATTACTAACATCAATAAGAATCTTTTAGGTTACTAAAACTATCGGGCGACTTGCGCCATCCAACGATAGTCCCCCGTAGATGTTACATCTACTCACCGGAATCCCTAGCTAGCTGTGTCCAATCACCGCTTTCCCCTTTCGTGCCGCGTCTGACGTCTCCGCGACCGAACCTGGAATTTACATCAATACCAAACATAAGGTTACATATCAAGAATGACGCAAAACCCAAACGAAAATACTAACGTTCACAAGCTAGGTACAACGTGCACAAGGTGCGCGGAACATACGCGGAAATCGCAAAAACTGCAAAAATCGCCGATTTGGTCGCCCGGAAAAACTAAAACCCGATTACCAAAAAATCCGCACTCACACATCCTAAATGTCATAGGATATGCCAACAATATACTCTAGATATCGCAATTAATTTGCCACAATAATAAAATAAAAACCTAGTAAGCTAGAAGTTTGCAAATTTAGTGCAAACTTCGAAAATTAGCGACAAAGTCTACACAATCCAACACGACAATCCAAACTAACCCACTAGCTAGCCATTACACTAATTTTAAACCATTAACTATACTTAAAAACCTAATTTCCATAAACAAAACCTTTCTTGATTTTCATAATTAGCAATTTCAATCCAAAACTAAACATGACAATACCAAATTAACACTAATTTGAAGCCCACACAAATAAAGTAACCTCATTAACCTAGATTAGCAAACAACTAGATAGCTAATTAGCTTTAATTAACTAAATAATGGTTTCAAGAAACCCTAGTTAACTCAACCATTAACTTTAAACAAAACTAGAATGAGAATAGCACTAAATTAACACTAAACAACTAGATTAAAGAATTCTAACCATATTAACTTAAAAGAGTAGAAATTATACCTCAAATCTATGGATCTAGCAAGAAGAAATTTGCTTCAATTGATGGCCTCATAGCATCATGATCCAAGCAAGGGAGGTGAAGGAAAAAGGGATGAAGAATGGGGTTTAATTTGTGAGTTTTTGCTTGAAATTTGGAGCAAACTTAATGAATTTTTGAAGAAAAAGAAAAGAACAAAGATGAAGGGGGCTGCTGCAGCAATTCTCGGCCAGTAGAGGGAGAGGGGAGGGTGTGGGGTGTGTGGGAAAGTCTTGGTCAACTCCTACCAACCCACCAAAAGACCATACCTAATAAAAAAATCCAAAATCCTTAAAAAAACACCTCTTTTCTACACAAAAATGAAGTCAAAGAGGCAAGCAATTTTTTTTCTTGGGTTGCTGGAAATGGGAGAGGGAGGGGTTTTAAAAAAGAAATTTTATGCAAAAAGGCCCCCTACAAGTCAAAAATTGCAAGTTTAAGCTTAAATTCAATAAATTTCGTTTTCTATAATAAAAATTGGTTAAAAATCAAAATAAAATACTAAAAATTTATGTTACAACTAGATTTTAATTATCATTATTTTAGAGCTTAAATTTAGCCCATTTAAATTTGTATTTATCGCTAATTTAATGTATTTTCTTACCGGCTTAAAATAATATTAAAAAATTGAAAAATAGGGAAAAATTTTTAAATGACCAAAAATTAATAAGTAACTCATTAGCTACTAAAAACAAGCAATTACCTATCCAAATTAGGTATAATTAGTCCTAAACTGCAAAATAACAAAAAGGACGGTTTTCGGAAAAATACCGAATTTTAACCGATTTTCAGGAAAACACCAAAATGACTTTTCAAGGCGTTACAATCTTCCCCCCTTAAAGAAATTCGGTCCCCGAATTTAAAAATATAACTACGCGTACCTTCAAAGAGATGGGGATATTTCTTCCTCATCTCGCCCTCGGTCTCCCAGGTAACCTCCTCGCTGCTCGGGCTACGCCAAAGGACCTTGACGGTTGGTATAACTTTCGATCTCAACTTCTTCACCTGCCGATCCAGGATGGCCACCGGCTGCTCTGCAAAAGAAAGGTCGCACTCTAGCTGGACTGTCGGGTGCTGAATCGCATGCGAAGGGTCGTGAAGGTACTTGCGGAGCATCGAAACATGGAAGACGGGGTGAATATCGGGAAAGCTGGGTGGAAGGGCCAAACGATATGCAACAGCGCCGACACGCTCGAGGATCTCGAAGGGACCTACGAATCTAGGGCTAAGCTTCCCGTTTCGCCCAAAACGCATCACGCCCTTCATCGGAGAGACTCTCAGAAAAACATGGTCGCCAACTGCGAACTCTAATCTGCGACGGCGCCTGTCTACATAGGATTTCTGTCTGCTCTGAGCTGCCCTCATCCGGTCTCGAATCAACTGTATCTTCGCTGTCGTCTCCTCAACAAGCTGCGGCCCCAAAATACTGCTCTCGCTGAGCTCTGTCCAACAGACGGGCGATCTGCATCTCCTCCCATACAATGCCTCGAAAGATGCCATCTGAATAGTATCCTGGAAGCTGTTGTTGTAGGAGAACTCCACTAGAGGTAATCGACGATCCCAGCTACCGCCGAAGTCTAAAATGCACGCTCTGAGCATGTCCTCGAGAGTCTGAATGGTCCGCTCTGACTGTCCGTCGGTCTGCGGATGAAATGCTGTGCTGAAGCTCAAACGAGTGCCCAAAGCCTCCTGAAGTCTCTGCCAAAGTCGGCTGGTGAACTGGGTGCCTCGATCTGACACGATACAAGTCGGTACGCCATGAAGTCGCACGATCTCGTCAATGTAGAGCTGAGCATACTGAGCGAAGCTGAAAGTCGTCTTCACTGGCAGGAAGTGTGCCGCTTTCGTCAATCGATCTACGATCAGTCATACCCTCGACTAGTCCTGGATAGACCCATAACGAAATCCATCGAAATCTGCTCCCATTTCCACTCTGGAATGGGTAACGGCTGTAGCTCTCCTGCGGGCCTCTGGTGCTCGGCCTTGACTTGTTGACAAGTCAGGAATCTCGAAACGAACTCCGCAATGTCCCTCTTTATCCCGTCCCACCAGTAGGTCTCTCTCATATCATGGTACATCTTGGTGGAACCGGGGTGGACACTATACACTGATCGGTGTGCCTCCTCAAGAATGTCGCGCCGCAATCCATTAGCATCTGGTACGCACAGTCTAGATCCATAGCGTAAAATCCCCCGATCGTCAATCACGAACTCGGAAAATCCGCCCTGTCCCATCTGTGCCATGATCTCTGAGCAACGGTCGTCTCTGTGCTGTGCCTCATATATACGGTCAAGCATCTGTGGACGTGCACGAACATGCGCGAGCTGTTCCCCTGTCTGAGTGAACTCGAACTCAACTCGGCTGTTGCATAAAAGCTCCCAATTTGCTGACGACTGCCTCTGCACTGCGCGCAAAAAGGATAAACTACCCCCGGGCCTCCTGCTCAAAGCATCTGCCACTACATTCGCCTTGCCCGGGTGATATAAGATCTCGCAGTCGTAGACTTTCACCAACTCCATCCAACGACGCTGTCTGAGATTCAGGTCTCGCTGCTGAAATAAGTACTTTAAGCTCCTGTGATCAGTGAATATCTGACACGACTCACCGTATAGGTAATGTCGCCAAATCTTCAGTGCAAAGACCACTGCAGCCATCTCCAAATCATGAGTAGGGTAGTTCTGTTCGTGCTTCTTCAACTGCCGAGAAGCATAAGCGATCACCCGGCCATGCTGCATCAATACGCATCCTAATCCCACTCGCGAAGCATCACAGTAGACCACAAATCCGCCTGATCCCGAAGGCAAAGATAATACCGGCGCCGTAGTCAAACAAGTCCGTAGCTGCTGAAAACTGCGCTCGCACTCCTCTGTCCAAACGAAAGGAACTCCCTTCCGGGTCAAACCGGTCAAAGGTGCAGCTATACGGGAGAAGTCCTGAACAAAACGCCTGTAGTAGCCTGCCAGGCCTAGAAAACTACGGATCTCAGTAACCGATGTAGGTCGGGGCCACTGTTGAACAGCCTCAATCTTCTTCGGGTCCACACATATGCCGTCTCTCGTAACCACGTGACCCAAGAATCCGACGCTGTCCAGCTAGAAAGCACACTTGGAGAACTTTGCGAACAACTGGTGCTCCCTCAGAGTCTGTAATGTAATCTGCAAGTGCTGCTCGTGCTCCTCTCTGCTCCGGGAGTACACCAAGATATCGTCAATAAACACGATGATGAACAAGTCAAGATACGACCTGAATGTACGGTTCATCAAATCCATGAATGCTGCTGGGGCGTTGGTGAGTCCGAACGACATCACCAAAAACTCGTAGTGGCCGTAGCGCGTGCGGAAAGCTGTCCTCGGTATATCTTCCTGTCGAACTCGCAGCTGATGGTATCCTGATAGCAAGTCGATCCTCGAAAAATACCCCGCACCCTGAAGCTGGTCGAACAAATCATCAATGCGTGGCAACGGATATCTGTTCCGAACGGTAACTTTGTTCAGCTGGCGGTAGTCGATGCATAAGCGCAAACTTCCATCCTTCTTCTTGACAAACAGGACCGGAGCACCCCACGGAGAAACACTAGGTCGAATATGCCCCTTATCTAACAAATCCTGCAACTGATCCTTCAGCTCTCGAAGCTCTGCCGGGGCCATCCGATAAGGCGGTATAGAAATAGGCCCCGAGCCGGAAATCAAATCAATGCAGAACTCAACATCGCGCTCAGGTGGTAGCCCAGGTAGCTCATCAGGGAAAACATCAGGGAACTCACAAACAACCGGGACCCGGTCCAACGGAACCTCTGCAGCTCGAGTATCACAAATATACGCTAAGAATCCCTGACATCCCTTCCACAAGAGCTGACCAGCGCGAAGAGACGAAATCAAGCTGGGAAGGGTGACACTGCGGTCTCCCTGAATAACAAGGACTGGCTCCCCCGGAAAGCAAAATCTGACTGCCTTCTCACGGCAGTCCACCGAAGCATAACAGGTGGCTAGCCAATCCATGCCCAGAAGCACATCAAAGTCCAACATATCGAGGAGAATCAAATCAACCGATGAATCCCTCTCCCCGATACGAACGGAACACAAACGAAATACAAAACGAGCGACAAACGACTCGCCTACCGGAGTAACCACAACAAGCGGATGATCTAACGACGACGACTCACCGCCCAACATCGGTGCAAAGTGTGTAGAGACGTACGAATGTGCGGAACCTGGGTCGAATAATACCCGTGCATCGAAAGAACAAACTGGTAAGGTACCTGTCACAACGGCATTGGATGCCTGCGCATCCTGTGGTGTCAAAGCAAAAACTCGGGCCTGTCCTCCACCGATAGCGGGCTGACCTCGACCTCGGCCTCTGCCTCCTCGTCCTCTCTGAATAGGACCGCCGCGTCCATGGCCTCTGGGTGCACCTAACTGTCGTGGAGCATCGCCTGTGGTAGGAAGTAGGGCTCTCTGAGGAGGGGGTGGTGATGGTGGTAGGGTCACATGCGGAACTGTCGCTGCTCCCTGTCGTCTCACTGAACAGTCTCTGACAAGATGGTGCGGACTCCCGCACCCAAAACACCCTGGTGACGGCTGCTGTCCCTGGGGATAAGAACCGTATAACTGTCCCCGTCCAAATCCTCTGCCAGGCCTATCTTTTGGAAAGAATCTGGCGCGCTGCCTCTGAGACGGTACATCGGTGCGAATCCTCTTCGGCCCAGAAACGGCCGAAGTCTGTGATATGCGTGCCTCCATCCGCAATGCCGTATCCATAGCAGCTGAATAAGTGTCGTAGTGCTGGGAGCCAATGGCAAGATATAGCTGGGCATCTAGTCCCTGTACGAACCTCTTCACCATCTTCTCTTCGGTATCCACCAAATACGGAGCATATCGGGATAACTGTGTAAACTGGATGTCATACTCAGACACCGTCATCCCAGGTGTCTTGACTAAGGCCTCAAAGCTACGAGCTCTGGCGTCACGAACGCTCTCTGGGAGGAAACGAGCTAGAAAGACCTCTGTAAACTCGGCCCAAGTCATAGGCGGTAGACCTGCAGCTCGACCTCTCAAAACCGACTCCCACCATGTCTGCACGAGACCCTCTAGTCGGAAACTCGCAAGCTCTACCCATCGATCATCCGAACATCTCAACGAACGGCAGATCCTGGCTAAACTGTCAAGGAACGTCTGTGGGTCCTCCGCTGCCTCGGTGCCGGTGAATACTGGAGGTCTCAGCCTCATGAAATCCTGTAGTGAAACCGGGATGGCCACGGTGGTAGTAGTAGGAGCAGGTATCATGGTCATCTGTGATGTAGTAGGTACGTCATCCGGCCTCGGTGTACGACTGGCTGCAACTAGGGATCCTACCATCTGACGTAGCTCCTGCATGCCCCCCATCATCTGTCGCAACTCCTCCATACCAGTCTCGAGCCTATCCATACGGCCTGGGGAAGGTGGATCGGTCTGTCCCTACGGCGTAGGCATACCACCCTGCTCAGTCCTAGTCTCGGACGAGCCAGCTCGAATCTCGTCTCGGGCGGCAGCCCTCTGTGCCCTCGTAGCCTTCGGCGGCATAGTGGCTGTTACAGGAAAACGGATAGTAAGAACGGTGCAATAGAATCATAGGATACACGGAAATGAAGAAGGAATTTCAAGCAAGTATATCCTAAAGTCACTTAGGCAGAGTACCGTATCGCAAGTATGCCGCGGACATACACACGCTACGTTACCCTACTTAAGTCACTTACTCTATCTACCAAGGGTCATCCTACACTCAAAAAGGTAAAACCTATCGCTCTGATACCAACTTTGTCACGACCCGCAGGGTACGGAACGTGACTGGCACTTAAGTTTACGAAACGTCTCAAGACGTCCGTAAAATAAGTAAGCCAAAGCCCAGAAACCAAAACCAATTAAGCAAAAGTGTGAAGAAAAACCCAATCAATTGAAAGCGAGTTTATCAAATAAGTCATATAAACCCTTTTTAAAAACAATATCAATTTTTCCGAAAATTTCGGCAGAGTCTCCTTTGTAAATACTGGCCCCCAAAATGGGTACAACAAGAATATATATAAATCCAACAAATAAGGCATCCCCAAGCGGGAGCTAGCTCTTCGCCACAAGGCGGTCACAAATCCCACGCAATTTAAAACAACAACATGCAAAATAATAATAAAGGAGCATGAGAAAACAGCACGTCGACTCAAGTGAGCTCGACCCCCAAAACAGCATAAAAAGTCCACAAATCTCACAGTCTCCTCTCTAGGTCAATATACAACAATACTGGTAGATACAGTAGATGGAGTACACTAGATACAAGAATATACAAGGTGGTACAAAAATAATGATATAACCCACCTAAGAGCAAAACCTCGAGTCCAGGCAAAAGAAACACGAGCGCCCGCCGCTACGGCACTGACGGAGCGGACCTGAAAAAGGCTATGGCACAACGGGGGTGAGTTGCCAACTCGTGAGTAATAAATAACATCTACACAGGCTATCGTATGCATGCACACAAGCATCCTAGCATCTAAATACAGGTAAGGCAGGACATAATGGCAAGTATGTATGCAATATGAATATACTAGCAGGTATGAATGCAATGCGAGTCAACTCGTGATCTGAATGTGTAAGTATAAGAAATCATGTTTTTCCCTTTAAGAATATCTTTTGAAATACCAGCACAATACCAATAGAATCAACAAGAAGCTGTGTCCAGCAACGACACCTCAAAACTATCACAAATCTCATATATCCATGTCATAGTATCTCCGGCCTCAGCCATCCGGCTGACCCAGCTCAATATCAAAATCTCATCATCTCGCGGCCACGGTCGGTATCCTCTGGATATCCGCCGTGCCAAACAGTCACCGGTAGGTAATTCGTCCCCTACCAGGATCAACGTCAACACCACATTCATCTTGCCCCGGGGTACCATACCGGGCCCACCATGTACCCGTGACGGTTCCTCCACTCCTCGACACGGATCTCGAAAACCACAACAAACTCATGGTGGACGACACTTTACATCACTAGAAAACCGCAATTACATATTTTAAAAACATAATAAGTTTAGAAATTTTGCGGCTTTCCCCCGAAATCCAGAAATATCATAAAATCTCAAGAAATCCTCATAAGTGCATATATCAATGGTCATGAATGCATATGGTATCAATAATTAAGCAACGATGTATGATTAATAGACTAGGCATGAACAAATAATATGATGAGGTACATGCACATGCATAGCAATCCTACGATTTCATTTTAAGGAATTAAAGGCAATAGCACAGGTTTAAGCATCAATTAGTAAAAGGTTTCAAATTATAGGTTATCTAGTGTGGTGGCATGGCAATTACCAGGACGTGTGTGTAAGCATGAATAGTGCTCGTGCTGCATATAAAAACCCTGGCAATGGTGCATGTGTCCTATAAAATGGGTTCGCATATGTATGTCAATATAAGGCATGGATGCAGCAAATAATCATATAAGTATTACACCCCTAATTACTAACATCACTAAGAATCTTTTAAGTTACTAAAACTATCGGGCGACTTGCGCCATCCAACGATAGTCCCCCGTAGATGTTACATCTACTCACCGGAATCCCTAACTAGCTGTGTCCAATCACCGCTTTCCCCTTTCGTGCCGCGTCTGACGTCTCCGCGACCGAACCTGGAATTTACATCAATACCAAACATAAGGTTACATATCAAGAATGACGCAAAACCCAAACGAAAATACTAACGTTCACAAGCTAGGTACAACGTGCACAAGGTGCGCGGAACACACACGAAAATCGCAAAAACTGCAAAAATCGCCGATTTGGTCGCCCGGAAAAACTAAAACCCGATTACCCAAAAATCCACACTCACACATCCTAAATGTCATAGGATATGCCAACAATATACTCTAGATATCGCAATTAATTCGCCACAATAATAAAATAAAAACCTAGTAAGCTAGAAGTTTGCAAATTTAGTGCAAACATCGAAAATTAGCGACAAAGTTAACACAATCCAACGCGACAATCCAAACTAACCCACTAGCTAGCCATTACACTAATTTTAAACCATTAACTATGCTTAAAAACCTAATTTCCATAAATAAAACCTTTCTTGATTTTCATAATTAGCAATTTCAATCCAAAACTAAACATGACAATACCAAATTAACACTAATTTGAAGCCCACACAAATAAAGTAACCTCATTAACCTAGATTAGCAAACAACTAGATAGCTAATTAGCTTTAATTAACTAAATAATAGTTTCAAGAAACCCTAGTTAACTCAACCATTAACTTTAAACAAAACTAGAATGAGAATAGCACTAAATTAACACTAAACAACTAGATTAAAGAATTCTAACCATAATAACTTAAAAGAGTAGAAATTATACCTCAAATCTATGGATCTAGCAAGAAGAAATTTGCTTCAATTGATGGCCTCATAGCATCATGATCCAAGCAAGGGAGGTGAAGGAAAAAGGGATGAAGAATGGGGTTTAATTTGTGAGTTTTTGCTTGAAATTTGGAGCAAACTTAATGAATTTTTGAAGAAAAAGAAAAGAACAAAGATGAAGGGGGCTGCTGCAGCAATTCTCGGCCAGTAGAGGGAGAGGGGAGGGTGTGGGGTGTGTGGGAAAGTCTTGATCAACTCCTACCAACCCACCAAAAGACCATACCTAATAAAAAAATCCAAAATCCTTTAAAAAACACCTCTTTTCTATACAAAAATGAAGTCAAAGAGGCAAGCAATTTTTTTTTCTTGGGTTGCTGGAAATGGGCCGGCCTAGGGCAGAGGGAAGAGAGGGAGGGGTTTTACAAAAGAAATTTTATGCAAAAAGACCCCCTACAAGTCAAAAATTGCAAGTTTAAGCTTAAATTCAATAAATTTCGTTTTCTATAATAAAAATTGGTTAAAAATCAAAATAAAATACTAAAAATTTATGTTACAACTAGATTTTAATTATCATTATTTTAGAGCTTAAATTTAGCCCATTTAAATTTGTATTTATCGTTAATTTAATGTATTTTCTTACCGGCTTAAAATAATATTAAAAAATTGAAAAATAGGGAAATTTTTTTAAATGACCAAAAATTAATAAGTAACTCATTAGCTACTAAAAACAAGCAATTACCTATCCAAATTAGGTATAATTAGTCCTAAACTGCAAAATAACAAAAAGGACGGTTTTCGGAAAAATACCGAATTTTCACCGATTTTCAAGAAAACACCAAAACGACTTTTCAAGGCGTTACAATATCCGGCTTACTTATTTAAAAACCTTGTTTTTAAAACATGTTTTCGTCACTTCTTAAAACTAGTTTTCCTTTATTTATTGCTTAAAAATGGTTTTAGATTTCTGGACTTTTGGCTTACTTGAATTAGATGAGGTCCTATAGACTTCATATGATTCAAAGGCCAGTCACGGGCTAATTCGGGTCGTGACAAGTAAGATGAGAGAGAATCATATTCTCCATTTAGAAAATCCCAGGAATTCCATGCCGAAGTATTCTACTCCTCGATCACATCGAAGGACTTTAATACTTTTACCCGTCTGGTTCTTAACTTCAAGCTTATATTCCTTGATTTTCTCAAAAGTATCAGACTTGTGTTTCAACAGGAACATATGTCCGAATCTTGAGAGATGATCAGTGAATATAATGAAGTGCCAAGAACCAACCTTGGCATTTGTAGACATAGGACCGTATATCATGTATACATCATCATGTATGCGTCCCAAGAGTTCACTGACTCTTCTTTGTTTCCAGTAAACGGAGTATCGGTCATTTTACCTTTGAGACAAGACTGGCAAGTATCATAAGATGAAAATTCGAACAGATTCTCATATTCATTCTTATGTAACTTAGCTGGTCGTGTCGCATTGATATGACCTAGTCTACAATGCCTCAAGAAGGATTCGTTCATTTCTTAACTACTCTTTTTGTGTGTGTTGTATATACTTTGAACTGTAGTTTGATTTAGAACTTATATGCTATTATATAACATGCCAGATCCAATCAACTCTTGATTCAGGAAAATGTTCACAACATTATCCTCTAATACAGAATTACATCCTTCTTTAACTTAATAAAGAAACCGATGTAATATTGTATATCAGGTTCGGTATCTAATAACATTTGTTCAGAATCAATGTATTAATACAATGTGATATCTGCCAACTGACTTGGCTGCAACAATTGCACCATTCTCTAACACTTAGAGACATATCATCCATTCTCAGTTCACTACCTTTCAGTAGCCCATGTAACATATTACATATGCGGGATCCTGATCCGGTATCACATACCTAGGACGCAGAGGATACTGAGAAACAGTTCTCGGTAACAAACACACCCGAAGAATATGCATCAACATGCTTAATCCTCGATTAGGTGGCATGGGAATCCGGATATTCCCCTATTTCTTGCTCGGACTTATAACAATTATAAGATAGAGTGGAACCAACATTCCCTAGCTCAATATAATAAGCATGTTCGGTCAATACATCCATATTATTATCTTGATTAAGGCATGGCATGGTTGCTACCAGGAGAGAGATAGAGAGAAGAAAACACTCTGCGTGCGCTCTTGCAGAATTAGATTGGTTATTAGTTTATCTAATCAGGATGGCTCCCAGTGTTTTAGTCAAATCTTCCTTCAAACCATAAAAGGTAAGACTAGCCCGGATTAATTACACCCTACAAGTTCGCCAATCTTTCGGCCAGGCCAGTGTCGGTACTTTGAGAGAGGTTCCCCGTGGTTTCACACGGACCTAATTAAAATAAACCTCGTTTTCCCAGAGACGTAACCCCGTTAACACCTTTCTAGACACCTACTTGATCGGCTAATTATAATGTGTAAAACTCTCCCAAGAGTAACTCTTACTCACAGTGGGTATCGGGATTCAACTATCTCATAGAAGGTATGCAATCTCATTGCAAATTTCAACACTTGAAATTCCCGATAATGGTTTTTACCCATAGCGTCCTATGACCTTGACGGAGGCCAAACTACCCATAGTTTCCACACTTGAAATTCCCGATAATGGTTTTTACCCATAGCGTCCTATGACCTTGACGGAGGCCAAACTACCCATAGTGCGCTAGTCAAGTTCAACCCGTACATTTCTTGATTAAACTAGATCCACCCGCTCGACCATTGATGGAGGCCAAACTACGCCGTACGAATACCCTAATCCAATTGCATCGTATGCAGCAGATAAGCACTAGTTAGCTACCGAACACTACGCCTTGATGAAGGCCAAACTACCACAGCACGAATACTTAGTAGTACTTATCTGAAATGACGGAGGGCTACACAGGTTTTTAAGAAAACCATGAGCGTAATGAACTTGATATCGTTGTAGAATCGAGTGATTTTGAAAAGGAGTGTTTTTTTAGGCTTTTACTAGTTTTGCTAAAGAGGTCACTTCCGGTGAAGGGATCTCGGCTCTTTCCTTATCAAATAAGGTGCAGGATATTTCACAAATACCACTATGCAAAGCAAAAGCTATAGAAGCAATCAAAAGACAAAAAGAGTGGGTTGTAGCATCTGCTTGTTTCGCTAAAGAGGCCACTCCTGGTGAAGGGATCTCAGTTCTTTCCTTATCGAATAAGGTGTTAGATATTCTACAAGGAATACCGCTATGCAAAGCAAGAACTAGAGCTACCAGTTTTTAAACAAGTTTCTACAACATCTTTAAGTTTCTTTTTATTTCATTAATCTCATTAATGAAGTCCCATCTGTTATGCTTCCTAAGCATCACATAAGAAACGAAAACAGCAATATTAATTATATCTCATATATATAATATAGGCATTCGTCTCAGAACATATCAAGTGATCACATTACAGAATATCAGCAGCAGAAGAACATATATGAAATATTGGATATACCAGGAATTCCGTGTTTTAAATTAAGCCAGTATAAAACATGGATTCCACGGTCGCGATGAATAGCCAAACCCATCCCTAGACTCCTACGAGAACGGCAAGCAACCCTACCAATTCTAGAGTTAGGATACCCGGTCTCGACTCCTCGAGATGGTCTCCCACTGGACCCTAGAACCCGGTTACTTGTGCTCCCCACCTTGGGTCTATCCTAATGCGGAAAAGTAAATAATATACATCAATGGTGACATCATCCTCAACCCGGAAGTGCCCCAATAAAAGAATATTACGTACAAGCTTTTATATGAATGAAAATGAAAAACTCTCATCTCACATAAAAAACCCGGTTATTCAAAAAACGACGATCCAATATAACACATCACAACAACACATAACATCACATGTCATCAACGTAAGTAAATATGCTTATCCCAATTGTCGTTGACAAATAGCACTGAAACCGGTGATACACCACATATTACACTTACGGTCGCAGAAAAGAAAGTGAAAAACTACAACCGTTGGAATCCGCAACCACCTTAGACATCATAAACCCAATGTATCACATACTTTGGATTTCGTGCCCAACCAAATGAATTCCTTAGACATCACATGCCTAACAATTATAAACCCCGCATTTTAGTCTCGATATTGAAAACACTTTCTAATAACCTGTCGGGTAATTCAACAAAATTCCCGATAAGCTGATCGAATTCTCGTCGGAAACTTTCGTAGACGGCCGCACCCCCCGATGCCGTCGACGAAGTGCACTAAGGCGGAACACCGCTGCCGCGAGCAACCAAACCGATGCTTTTGGCGACAGGGTTCTCCTACAGTCACTTGGTCGGGGCTATGGGGCGTGGTTATCTAGTAAGGTTACACGGCGAGTATCCGCGTACGCTACGTAATTGCGACGGACTTTTGATCAACATCAACATCCCATGGCAACCGATCAAATGAGACTAAACTGCTAGATTTATAAAATTCAAACTAGTTATCACATAACCAATTTTGTGGATTCCAAATATTGTATCACAATTGTTGGATATATGTATGCCCTAGAGGCCATTATGTGATAGTGTATGTACTGATGTGTGTGTGTCTATATATATATATATTCAGAGGACAGTCTTGCTCGACATGATAGTATGCTATCTGGTTTCTCTTTATCATATGTTCACTTGATCATGTTTCTTATTCATTTGGTACATGTTGATAAAGCCCTAAGGATATTGGCTTGACTACTGGGATTATGATGTGGATCATACTAGTGGGACATCTGTAGTTTATAAGTATATCCTTGAAATGTTCCTAGTCGTGGGTATATCGAGACAGGGCATCGATATTCCAGTGTAGACTAGTGTATACCATTCTTGTTCCATATGATGGGCGATGTATGATCCCATATCCGTCTGGTGTGGTGACACCAATGATTGTATACGGGTGCTCAGTGAGACTGGGTACACTGAACGGACTCACCGAGAACTCCTATATGGTATTATATCATACGTCGGATAGCAGTTCTCAGGTGACACTGGTACAGGTTATTCTGTAGACCCGAGATCGCCATAGAGTCTTGTATGTCCTCCCACTGTTCTTTGATCTCCACCCTACTACGGCTCTACTGAGGCGTACAAACAGGTGGATTTTGGGTACAGTCCCGAGGCATATGGAGGTAATGAGCGATAGGAGGGGTTTTGTCTCTCTCGGTATTGGGGGTTGATGCTGTGCTGTGCACGATTGGCTATAACAGGAAGTCCCTGGCCAGGGCTGCTGAGATATTATTGATAAGTGTTATCAGTAGTTTCTCGATCTATTTTAGACCATATACCGGCATGACTTATTGAGTTATTGGGGTCGACGATTCCATCCCTAGACTCAATATGCAGCATATCTGAAGAAGAGACCGGACTGTACGGTAAGTGTTGCCAGTTGGATTGACGGGAGTTTTGACAGGTTCGCTTGTTCTTCTTCTGATCGCTCAATACCCGGGTGGCCGTTATGTTTAGCTGACCGCTTGCGGCTTGTAGGTGTTTGATGTGATCATCACCTACTGCCGGCGCATTGACGAGTCTCAGAGTCCCACATAGGAGTTTCCTGGCTCAGGCGAAACGATGTGGTGTACATATGAGATATGTGCAGGAGCTCGATTAAATACGCGTATATGATGCCGTATTTTAATCGGGCGTTTAATATTGGTCAGGTCGTATGAGATATGACCGGTTTATTAAATCAAGTGTTGATTTAATATTGACTTTTATCTCATTTAAACAAACCTTTTCTTTATGATGGATGCATGCATGTATATGTACATGTTGATGTGCATACACACATACATACATGCATTAGTATCATGGTTGATGATACATCAAAGATGGCAATATAAGAAATACATGGAAGTAAATATATTTTTATAAATTAGAATGAGAAAAAGAAAATTGATTATTCATCATTGTTGACTTTTCTTTACTTGACCAAAAATTAAACTATGGTTTCATTTTCCTTTGTTATTTTTCTCATTCTAAAATATCTAGATATTTTATTAACCATGGTTTGAGTTTAGATATTTATGTTTGATATTTATCTCTCTCTCTCTCATTATCTTTTTCATTATCTTGTTCATCCAAAAGAAAATAGTTGCCATCTTCATCTTCTTCTCTTTAGCTCTCTCTTGAGTTTTACAAATTGAATGAGGATAAAAGAAATAAAGGGTTTTTATATGAGAACACAACCACTTCATCATCTTACACATCTCTAGCTCTTTTGTGTAGGGTGTTTGCCCCACCGATTTGAAAGAACAAGTGAAGCAATAAGCTTTAAGCAAAGGACTTTGGGTGGATCGTCGTGGACTCGGAAGTGTTCAAGCGAGCCGTTCCAAACTTTAGGAGATCTAAGGAGTCACCCTAGGAGGTCTACAAAAGTTGTAGTCTCTCCACTTAGTGATAGATAATCTTTTGTATGTGATAATTGTTGTATATATATATGCCCTAGAGGCATTCATTGTATAGACAGTTAGGGATATGTATGTACATAACAATCTTGCTAATGATAGTACGCTATTTGGTTTGAGTTTATCTTAAACGTGTGATATATTTTACTTTGTATTTATAAACATGTTGATAAAGCCCATATGGTGTTTGCCTGATGCTCATATCAAATTTTTGCATTTTTATACCGCCCAATTTTTATCACATTGCATATCGGTAGGTACTCTTGAGCCGTGTTTGCTAGTCAATTGCAGGATACAGGTTCTCGGCTCTGAACGGTGAAATTCATGGAAAAACACGACAAAACCCGGGTTCCTGCCAACCACAGATAAAACACGGATCTCCGCTCCTTATCCGTCTGTTGCCACACACCAGTTTAAGAGACAAAATGGCAAATCGATGTCATTTTCATGCACAAGGCTCAATGGAAACACGAGATCCAAGAAATCTACACGGAGCTCGAGGAAATCATGACAAAAAGATCCACATCAAATCACCTATTGCTCAACAGAAATTCTGGAAGAAATGTGGAAAGATTCTGAGAAAAATCACATACCATACTGAAGTACAAAGAAGACCAGGGAACCCCAGAAAAACCGACGGCTCAACTCCCTAGTATAGCCGCGGTTCCGCGGCATAAGTAGGCTTAGGCCGCGGAACCGCGGCCGTATGGCCTCATCATGCTGTCGTATTTTAGGGGCAGTTGGGTAATTTTGTAAGGAGGCATATTGTTGCCCTAGATTTCCAGTTCCCTGCCTATAAATAGTCCAGAACCTTGTGAAGCCAAGGGTGCTTAATCTTGTATTTTTTCTAGGTTTTAGAATACTTGTTCTTCTTCCTCTTCTCATCTCTTCTCCATTGAAAAACTAGTAGTGAGCTTTTGTGAGTGAAGAATGATGAATAAAGAAGTTCCTTTTGTTATTATACTTGTCTTGTTCTCTTATTATTGCTTGTAATTTTCATTTGTTAACTTAGTTGTTGTTATTTCTTGTTGTTTCTTTCTTTTCTCTTTTCCTTTATCCTTAAACAACCATGATGCTTACGCTTGATCCTTGCCGAGGTGAGGTCGCAAATAGCTAGTTGTTATCTTCTAATCTCCTTCTTTCTATCTTCCTCTTTTGTGTTATTTTCTTTTCCGTATAATGGGTGAGTAGTTTCATACTTGTTAGGATAGGATAAGGGAAGTTTGAGAGAAGGAAATTTCTCTCACTCTTTCCTTGCCCAACATCTTAAATCGACTCCCGTTAATTGAACCACAATCCGCTCCTTACGGCACCCTATCCTACATGATAGCGGTGATTCCGTAGTGAGACCGGTTGTGGTTGAATCAACCGGAGGTTATGGCTAAGAGCCAAGAACGGACGGACAAGCACCAAAAGGAAGAACTTAAGCGTTGGAAAGCCTAGCTTATACTCGCAAGTTCCTTCCTAGTCGTGCTAATCCCCGTTGTTGCCGATTACCGTAACACCGATATTAAGAGTGGCAACGAAAGAAGTGAGCGACTCCTAACTCAAACTAACCTAATCCTAACCCTAACAAGCTCTCTTTACATATCATTTTAACACTTAGTTAATCACAAACAAACCTGGAAAATTGGACTTAACTCGTTAAAGCATATAGAAAAAGATTCCCATCTCCCTGCAGACGACCCATACTCAACCGGCTAGCTACAAGCGAAACCGTTTTGATTGCGGTAATTAACTAAACTTGAACACGCAGAATCTATAACAATCACCTGACTACCGGCGTTGTGATGGCAGTCATACTTGTGGGAGCTGGATAGTCAATAGACACATCCTTAAAAGTCCCTGGTCGCAGGAGTATTGAGACAGGGCATCGATACTCCAGAGTAGACTAGTGTATACATATCTAGACCCTGACGAAGGGCGATGGATTGGTCCCGCAGCCATTGGTGATGTGCACCTAAGATTGTATACAGATGCTCACTTCATGTGAGTACACCGGACAGGACTCGCCGAGAACTGACTGGATAGTATTA
The DNA here is from genome assembly GCA_030015575.1 of Agapanthus africanus. Lineage (NCBI taxonomy): Eukaryota > Viridiplantae > Streptophyta > Magnoliopsida > Asparagales > Amaryllidaceae > Agapanthus > Agapanthus africanus. The sequence continues at coordinate 327,340,589 of CM057337.1, forward strand.
TACCTAACGTCAGATAGCAGTTCTCAGGTGACATGTGTGCAGATAGTCTGTTGACTTAAAGTCATCATTTGTCTCGTGTGAGTTCCCACTGTGCTTTGATTATTACCCTACCACGGCTCAAAGGAGTCATGCAAATAGGTTTTAGTTGGGCACAGTCCTAAGCCACGTGGAGGCAGTGAGCGACTGTTAGGGATTCGTCTCTTCCGGTCTAGGGAGTTGATATCGCACTGTGATCGGTTGGTCATTACTATAAGTCCCTGGTCAGGGCTGATTGAGAATTACTGATGGACTGATCAGTAGATTCTCGGATGGTCTTGAGCCATGCCGGCACGACTTGTACGGTTATTAGGGGTCTGACTTTCACCACCCCCCTAGACCATACATGCCATACTCTTAGACGAACAGACCGGACTGCGTGGATATTGTCACGGACAGGCTCAGTAGGAGTTCGGATGGGTATGCTCATCGGCCTTCTTATCGACATCTACCTGGGGACCGTTACGTACAGCTAGTGCCGCTTGCGGTCTGTGGTTAAACCCACTGCCAGCGTAGTAGTCGAGTCTTTAGAGTCCCACACAGGGTTTTCCCAACTTCAGACGAAACCATATAGAGGTCGTACGGTTTTACGACAAGGGTTCGGACGAATTCGTGTTTAAACGCACGTACGACATTTGGACAGTTTTTATTAGACGGCTTTGGTTTAAGCCAGATTCTAGTATCAGGTTATTGGATTTATACAGTCTAAAGTTTTTCCGTGTTTTCACGGATGAGAGGGGCGTTCTCGTAATTTCCGGGAAGCTTCTAGAAGCATGGTGACTTGAGGGGTTTAGGTGGCATTGTCATTAATGTAATTGTGACTCATTATGTGTGATTCACTATGTCATTAATGCATCATTAAATACTTAATGACTCACATAGTGAATCACTCATATTCATTTATGAAGCATGATGAATAATCTCTTATTATTCATTTTATTGATTTATTCATTATGCTTGATATATTAAGTGAGAAGCAATTTCATTTCATTATCCTAGTTCACCTTCTCTCTCCTCAAGCTCTCTCTTTCTTCAAGCTCTAATCCTACCCCTCATGAGTTAAGAACAAGGATTAGAAAAGACTAAACATCCCATAACCTAACTTTATATGACCTAAGTTCCTTTGATTAGAAAATAGAGAAACTTAGTTACCTCAAGTTTTGAGGTGAAGCTTGGATTAGGGTTCTCGGGTGGATCATCTATCACTTGGAGGAGGCCGAGGAGGACGAAGAGATCGTAAAGACGAAGGACACGTATCACAAGCTATAATCTCTTTACATAGTAGTTTAGAACTTCTATGGTAGTTGTTAATTATCGTTTAGCAAAGATCTTCGGTTAGTCAATGTATGCTTCAAGAACAAGATCGTTTTTCATATTTCTGCCTCCCCGCAACTCGTGGGGTGTTGCACATCGACTTACAATACTATTAATTGTTACTCAATAATTCTAGTTCGATTCCTAGTTAAGTTTGCTCATCACCTCTTAAAATTTAAATTGTGGCATGTGTGATACTTTCAAACCCTATATGAGGTGATAAGGAAACCCTACAGTGGTATCAGAGCCAAGCTAGAGCTATAGAGTAACCTAGACGACGTTAAAAACCTCGAATGAACGAAATACGACGCCCGGGGGTGCTCTCCGGACATTTTTCAAAAACATGGATTTTTTCGCATTAAAATTACTCAGAAAATCGTGCAGGGTATTTTATGGGCTCACAAGAAGAACGAAACCCTAACTCGACTATACGACCGCGGAACCACGGTATGAATGGTCATTCTGCGGCGGTTCCACGACGCCGTTGGTGAGGCTTGGACTGTGCCTTCTTGCGCTGGCCCGTATGTACTTATAGCACTTTCTGGTAAATTTTAAAACTACTCAAGTGTTAATATTTCTGAGAAGTCTTTGGGTGTTCAATCGTTCGATTGAATGTTTTAACTGCGCCTAGTTTATTAGTATGTGATACAATAATTAGAATCTACAAATTTGTTTGTTGCGTGTAAATCTAGCAGTTCGGTCTCCGGTGTAATCGGAAATCTTGTCGAATTATCCGACTTATTTTGAAAAGGTGTTTTCATGGGTGAGACCAAAATGCGAGCTTTACATTGTTAGGCATGAAATCTTGGATATGGATATTCCGGGTTTGTGTTGTCTAAAGGCAGTTACGATTCCAATTGTTGTAGTTTTTCATTTTATTTCTCTGTGAACGTAAGTGTAGTATATGGTGTATCGCCGGTTTCGTTGCTATACATCAACGACAATCAGGGTACGCATACTTACTTACGTTGATGATATGTGATATTATGTGTTGCTGAGATATGATGTGCAGGATTGTCGTGATTGAATAGCCGGGGGTTTTATGTGAGATGAGAGTTTTCTTTTCATTCAAGTAAAATTAAATTGTATGTAATATTCTTTTATTTGGGGCACATCCGGATTGAGGATGATGTCACCAGTGTTGTATATTATTTACTTTTCCGCATTAGGATAGACCTAAGAAGGAGGGCACAAGTGACCGGGTTCTAGGGTTCAGTGGGAGGCCATCTCGAGGAGTCGAGACCGGGTCTCCTAAACTCCAGAATTGGTGGGGTCACTTGCCGCTCTCATAGGGGTCTGAGGGTGTGGGCTTGGCTATTCATCGCAACCGTGGAATCCGTATTTTTTATTGCTGGCTAAATACAAAATACGGACCTCCTAGATATCCTATATTAAATGTGCTTCTGCTGCTTATTTGATGTGATCATTTATTTTATATCTGAGGCGAATGCAATATTATATATATGATATATAATAGACGTTGCTTATGTTTTGCACACGCGCTAGCCCCATCCTGTTATGCCGTTAGTTAAGTAACCTAGCGGTGCATAACGGGACACTGTGACGAATGCGAGTGGCATAAGTATACGTTATATTTTCGTTTCTTTCTGTGATGGCTTTAGGAATTAAATGATGGGACTACATTAATGAGAATACTGTAAGGAAAAAAATGAACCTAAAACGATGTTGTAGAATCGGATTTGAAACACACTTGGCCTTTTATGAAAAGGCAAGTTTCAAAATGCGGAGCTTAAGCCACTCCTTTTTAAACTCATTGGATTCTACAACGATATCAAGTTCAAAGCGTTAAAAGTTTTCTTAAAAACTATCCGCAGCCCTCCGTCATTTTAGGAAGTAGAGTACTTAGTATTCGTGCTGTGTATTTTGACTTTAGTTAAGGCGCAGTGTACGGTAGCTAAGTGATGCCTTCCTACACTGCATATGATGCTGATTAGTTAGGACATTCATATGATTATGTTGACTTTAGTTAAGGGTCATATGGGTGGCTCTAGTTAATCATGAAATGACGGGAAGAACTTGACTAGTGCTTGTGATATGTTGACTATAGTTAAGGTCATGAGTACCAGGGGTAAAAATAATATCGTGAATTTCAAGAGTTGAATTTTGCAATGAGATTGCATACCTTCTATATGATAGTAGGATCTCGATCCCACTGCGAGCAAAAGTTGCTCCCGGGAGAGTTTTACACTTTACAATTAGCTGACCCATTAGGTGTCTAGAAAGGTGTCAAACGTTAGCTGACCCATTATTTTAATTAGGTCCGTGCGAAAGCACGGGAAACCTCCCTCAAGTACCGACACTGGCCTGGCTGAACGGTTAGCGAAGTTGTTGAATGTAATTAATCCCGGCTAGTTTTCTTTTTAAAAGGTTTTAAAGAAAATTTGATAAAAACAGTGGGAGACATCGATTAGACAAGATAATAACCAATCTGATCTTTGCAAGAGCTTTCACTGAGTGTATTCTTTTCTCTCTCTTAATGGCAGATACCTATGATAGGCCTTAAGCTTCTATTAGATAAAAACAAGCTGAATGGGACCAACTATAAAGACTGGCTGAGAAATCTAAACATTGCCTTAACTTATGATAAGGTATCATATGTCCTCACGGCATCAACCCCGCCCATCTTAGGTCCTAAACCTTCAGTTGCGAATAAGGAAATCCGCAAGACATGGGATGCTGACTGTGCCACGACTAAATGCCTCGCGCTTACATCGATGGATAACACACATCAGAAGCAGCACGAGAATATGGACGTACAAGCCATATTCCTCCATACAAAAGAGTTGTATGGAGAGCAATCTCGTGTATTACGAAACGAAGCATCCAGAAAACTGTTTCAGATGTGAATGGCCCCTGGTACACCAGTAGGAGACCATGTTCTGAAGATGATAGCTCTCATAGAAGAGCTTGAGGGCCTTGGGTGGACAATGGACAATGAGCAATATACGGATATTATTCTGCAGTCTCTCCCCTCCACCTTTGCTCAATTCATAGTTAACTTCAACATGCACAACAAGGAGAAGGAACTACCTGAACTCTTTAATATGTTAAGGAGTGCAGAGAGCACGCTGAAGTCAGTAAAGACTCCCGTTTTGAGTGTTGGGCCATCTTCCTCCTCTCGCCCGAAGGTTAAGGCCAAGGGAAAGATGAAGAAGAAACCTACCAAACCTAAGGGTGGAGTCAAAAAGGTTAAGGGGAAAGACAAGTCCAAGGTTGGGGAATCGTGGAAAGGAGATTGTTTCCACTGCAAGAAGACGGGACACTGGAAGCGGAACTGTACTGAGTACCTTGAACTCAAGAAAAAGCATGGTGATGCTTCAGCTTCAGGTGTGTTCGTAATTGAGAACTGTTTTTCTATTAACTCTGCTTCCTGGGTATTAGATACCGGTTCAGATTCTCATATTTTCAATTCTGTGCAGGCGTTGAGAAGTAGCAGAGTTTTGAAGAAAGGTGATCATACTCTCCAGGTTGGAAATGGTTCTAATGTAAATGCAGTTTCATTAGGAGAGTATCACCTAGGGTTGCCGTCGGGTTGTATATTGGTTTTGAACCCATGTTATTTTGTTCCAAGTATGCTTTGTAATATTATATCTGAAGGGTTCCTAGGCACACACAAGAGGTTCCACAAGGCATCAACCATGCCAAATTCAAATTTTTCTGGTGCCGAGAAACCCTAAACTAGATCGATTACTAGAAATTAAGCGAAACTACAAGCTACTAAATTGCTTTAGTACTAAGTGAAAGGGGATACAACCTTTGTAGATCCGGTCCTCCACTTCTCTAGCTCCGTGTTGACGTCCCTCCGCTGCGATCATCGGAATCCCGGACTCTATTGTCGGTTTCATCGGAGAAATGGGCGGGCCAGGTCGATGACTTCGATGCCGAAGATGATCTACGTCGAGGCAACTCCAACTCAAGCTCCATCTTCAATAAATCATGAAACTTGTGAAGAAAATACCCTATACAACATGGCAAGTGGTAGAGGATGAAGAAATAGGAAGTGGGTTCACTTTCGATTTTGATTTTTCACTTGGATTCATCACATAGAATTTTCTAGCTAGGTTTTCATCTCTTCATGAAGAAGATGAAGAAGTAGAAAGAAAAAGAATTATGAATCCTTTTTAAAAGGAAAATCAAGTGATGGTTATCATTTAGCAACCATGGGTTAGTAAACTCATATAGAGAATAAACTAGGGTTTAGGTAATGGTTAGGTTTAGGATAAAAACAAAATGGTAGACTTTCAAAGCTTCATGAAGCTTCAAGGGTAAAACAAAACAAGCCTCCATTTTATTTTAGCCAAAATGAATAAAGAAAATAAATAAAACAAATAAATCAAACCCTAACCATTAATCTAATCATAGTTTAAAGCAAGCATACAGCCAAGTTTGCATGTATCATCAAACATGATATAATCAAATGCACAAAAATATATCACATATACTACTTGTGCACATTAAGTGAGAAAATCCATCTTAAGTGAACAAATACTAGTTAATGTAAAGTAATATATCAAATATATAATTATACATTAAATCATTAAATCAACACTTGATTTAATGATCCGGTCATATCGCATATAACCGACTAATATCATGTGTGTCAATGTATCGAATCAACACTTGATTCGGTAACCCGGCTATATCTTATATAACTGTCCAATGATACAAATCGCGAGAATAGAATACAGTATCACATACTTGTATTATTCTCGGTCCCGCACATATCTCATATGCGCTCCTATTTCGTTTCGCTTGAGCCAGGAAACCTCTGTGTAGGACTCTGAAGACTCGTCAATACGCCGGCAGCAGGTGATGATCATATCAAACACCCACAAGCCGCAAGTGGTCTGCTAAACGTAACGGCCACCCGGGTATTGAGCGATTAGAAGATCAACGAGCAAGCCCGCTCACACTCCTATGAATCCAACCAGTAACACTTACCGTACAGTCCGGTCTGATCGTCTGATATACCGCATACCTCGCCTAGTGGTGGTAAACATCAGACCCCAATAGTTCGATAAGTCGTGTCGATATTGTTGGAGATAGTGCCCTCAGAGTCAATTATTAGGTCACAGGTACGTGATTGTAATGATTGAGGGAGGACCTATCCCGGTAGGACAGTCTTACTCGAGATGATAGTATGCTATCTGGTTTACCTTTATCATCGTGTACTGCTTTAGGTGACCTGACACGTCGCTATTACACGTTGATAGAGCCCCTAGGATTCTTGCTTGACCACCAGCAGTATGAGGGCGATCATATAAGTGGGAGCTGGGGGTCTATAAGCTTATCCTTAAAAGGTCCCTAGTCGTGGGAGTTTCGAGACTGGGCATCGATACTCCATTAGTAGACTAGTGTATACAGTCGAGACCCCGACGAGGGGCAGTGGCCGGTCTCACAAGCCACTGGTGTCAGTTGGATCACCTAAGATGTATACAGGTGCTCATTGGGTTATGAGTACACCGGACAGGACTCGCCGGGAACATGCTAGTTGGTCATATACCAGACGTCAGATGGCAGTTCCCTGGTGACATGTGTGCAGGTTAGTTCATCGACCTGGGGATCGTCATTTGTCTCGTGTGAGTTCCCACTGTACTTTGATTACTACCCTACCACGGCTTAAAGGAGTCGTGCAAACAGGTTTTAGTTGGGTACAGTCCCGAGCCACATGGAGGCAGTGAGCGTATCTTCAGGGGTTCGTCTCTCCCGGTATTGGGGGTGAGGTCGTGCTGTGTCTAGGAGAGCCATTACACAAAGTCCTTGGCCAAGGCAAGGAGATTTACTGGTAGGTATTCCAGTAGTATCTCAGGGTGTTCTGGGCTACACTCCTACACGACTTGTACCGTTTTTGGGGTCTGACTTTTACCAACCCCCTAGGCCCGCCATGCGATACTCATAGACGAACGGACCGGACTGCACGGATATTGTCACTGACAGGCTCAGTAGGGTTGTCAGGCTGAGTTCGCTCACAGACGTCCCTTTTGGTCAATACCTGGTAGCCCGTTATGTATTGGCTTATACCTCTAACGTGCTAGTGGTTAAATCCACAACCAAGGTGTTGATGAGTCTTTAGAGTCCCCCACATTTCAGTTACTCAGCTTTCGGGCGAAAGGTTGTAGAGGCCGTATGGAGATATGGCAAGGTCCGACCAAATACGTGCGGTATTGCACGGATCGGGATCGGACAGTTTGTACTATAGGCCGTATGGGTATATGGCAGGGTTCGATCAGATACGTGCGGTATTGCACGGATCAGGATCGAACAGATATTACTAGCCGGTTTTGGTATAAGCCGGATCCTAGTATAGTACAGTGTAGATTTTGTCTCATTGCATTTGTATTTCGGTCGAAATACAGATGCGGGTGTGTATGCACAGTATCGGGGTTTTCCCGTAATTTATTACGGGACCAGTTTTCTGGAGTTGCCAGTTTGCTTTCCGTTTCGGCCAATTTCCTTTGTTCCGTTCATTGGCCGAAGATTGGTGGAGGAGGGTTTATTTGCATTGTTGCAAATAGATTTTTGTGGAGGGGGTCCTTGCATATTATCATGTCATGATTATAGCACCATCCATTGACTTGCTTGACTTCATACTTCATGATGGATTGACTTTGGATATCATCATGGTTGATGAGTGATAGAAGAGTGTGGTTTTCACCTTGCTATCATTGGTTCACATGATTGTCTTTTCCTCTCTCTTGCATGATAGAGTTTCCCCCCCATTCTTTTAGCTCACCCTCTCATTCTCTCCATTCTTGATAGTGTGTGGCCGGCCAAGATAATTGGGGGCTGTCCAAAACTTTGTTGTGGGAATTTTTGGTTCTTTCATGTTGGAAAATTCCCACTACACCATCTCTAAAAAGCTCATCTCATTATCCTCCACCAAATGGCACCTCCTTAACCCCAAAATGAGACATGGATCTCTACACCACTCATTCTACAGCGAATCTTAGGCACGTCGAGTAGCCGGCTTCGTGCCCGAGTTGCCTCGGCATTGAGGTGGGAGCCCGTAAACAAAGTTGGCGATGTGGTGCGCTTCCGGCGACGAGGAGGAGACGGGACTTTTCCGCAGGAGATCGGGACCATGACGAGAAGACCGGAGGACTTGGATCGTCGGTATATCTCTAACCCATCTTCTAGTTAGCTTAGACTTGTTAATGGTTTCGATCCGGGTGTTTAGTGCGCGGTGGTGCCGGTTTGCTAAGTCCGCAAAATTTAAGTTTTCACCGCTTCTGCTTTTGGCCGTCGGATCGACGGCCGGGGCGCCGCCGTGCACTTACAGTGGTATCAGAGCCTCGCCATTAACTTAGTCTAGCTTGGTGTAGTGTGTTTTTCTGTTTCGATCGATCGAATGTTCCAAAACTACATTTTTTGTTAGCATCAGTTTTCTGTTGGAATTTTTTGGTGTCAAAAAATTTTTCAGGTTGTAAAATATTGATGTACTGGAAAATCTAAGAGCTCTGTAAAAATTCGACGAAGTAACTCCACAGTGGGAGCGCGGAACCGCCGCGAAAACCCCCTTCCCGCCGCCCTTCCGCCGCACACTGTGGAGATCACTTCACCAATTTTTTACAGAGGCCTTCTGGGCTTAAAATATGGGTTTTGGAATATTAAAATTGGGCCCAGGATTTCTGTGAGTGCTACAGTTTTGATTGGGGGCCCACTTGTTAATTTTTGATCGATCGGATATTTTAAACACATTTTTCATAATATTTACATTATATCTGCGACCGTGAATGTCACTTGATCGGTAAATCCGGTCTAACTGCTATAGCCCAGTTAGACGGATTTGCGAATGTGACTTTCACGTTGATGTTTTGTTTTTGCTGTGATGTTGCGGATCGGTCGTGGGGGATAGCTTGGATGCAATGCTAGTACAGTTTTGTTGTATTATGTACATTTGATATTGCGGGGCGAGCGTCCGACATGTGGACTGCCGTCACTGCCTGTTTGTATTATTATTTTGGGGCACGACCTGGTTGTGGTCGATGTACCCGTTGTATGTATATTTTACTTTCTGTACTAGGATTGCCCCGCGGAGGGGTGCACGGATAGCCGGGTTCTGGAGGGCAACAAGCCCGCATCTCATGGCATTGAGACGGAGGGGGCTTCACTCTAGAATTGGCGGGCTATTCGCCGCACTCGTAGGGGGTACAGGTTGACCCAGGAGGGGTGCCCAAGTTACCGGATTCCGTGAAGTGCTGGGTGGTCCATTTACGTTGCTGAAGGGGGCTGCCTCGCTTCAGGTTTTGGCGGGTAACTTGCCGCGCCCGTAGGGGTCTAGGATTTCATTGCACAGGCTATCCACACGACCAGGGAAACGTCGGGTTTCAGTAGTGGCTCTGTGAAACCCGGGGATCCTAGATATCTGTATTGTTTCTGTGATGCTGTGCATTTCTGTGATGTTGCATTTTATTCACGCCTTGAGCGAAATACTATATATTGGTATATATATTAGTAGATGTTGTATATGTTTTGCATCCGCGCTAGTCCAGTCCCCGCTCTGTCGTTAGTTAGCTAACCTAACGGGTAATGACGGGACCCAGTGGCGAATGCGGATGGCATATACGTACATCAGTATATTTTCGTTCTTTTTGGTGTGATCAATTGATGGGACTGCATTGATTCGGATCAATGCAAGTTTAAAAACAAACCTAATCTGATGTTGTTGGAACACTTTTCAAAAAGCTGTTATTGCAAGGACGTTTACTTTTGTTTTGCATCGTGGTATTCATTGGAATATCCTGCTCCTCAGTCGACGAGGCAAGGGCCGAGATCCCTTCACCGGGAGTGACCCCTTGGACAAAAGTTTGCGACAGGGCATTAACTTCACTATAGCCGAGTACTTTTGCTTTGCACCGTGGTATTCAGTTGGAATATCCTGCACCCCATTCTACGGGGAAAGAGCCGAGATCCCTTCACCGGGAGTGACCTCTTTAGCGAAGGTTTTCGTCACTATATTTTTATAAAAGCTATCCGTTCCTTCAACGATATCAAGTTCATTACGTTAAAGGTTTTCGCCAGAAACCATTCGTAGCCCTCCGTCGTTTCATATGGATAGTCAATAGTATTCAAGCTGTGTATGTTGGCCAAAGTCAAGGCACAGTGTTTGGTAGCTGTTGGTTATTCATATGCAGCATAGATAGATGCGTTGGTTTGGAACAGTCGTACTGCCATGTTGGCCAAAGTCAAGGGTATGTACGGGTGGATTCAAATTAACCTGGAGAATGACGGGTAGAACTTGACATGTGACTTATGATATGTTGGCCAAAGTCAAGGTCATAAGAGCATGGGGCAGAAATCACATCGGGAGTTTCAAAAGAACTGAAACTTGCCAGATATGCGCATACCTTCTGGAGTGTGATAGCGTGAGCGGATTCCGTCACGTTATCATGCAATGATAGTTGGATCCCGATTCCCACTGATGAGTTAGTTTACTCCTCGGGTGACCCCGACTAATTCTTCTTTCAGGTTTGGAGGAGAATTTGAGGTACAGTGGGAGGTTTCCAGATTAGATAAATTGGTAACCATTCTGATCTAGGTTAGAGTGCACGCTGAGTGTTTCTTTTCTCTCTCTCTCTGGCAGCGACCATTGACCCGACCCTAAGACTATGACTCAGTGACCAAGTTGACCGAACCTTTTTAACACTGGCTTTTGGATTGTCATAGTTGCAGACCTCATTGCCACTCCTACTTTTACCCTTTTCTCCAGGACACCCCGTATTACTGCGAACGTCCACTTCCATTGGACAAAACCATCGTATGGTTAGATACGAACTCGAAGGAATTCGAGGATGGTTTCCGGTTCTGGAGAAAACGGATAAGATTATTCAGTTGTCTTTTCCCTTTTACCTTCTCTCAAGTTGTGAGTGCTCCTTGGTTTAGGAGATAGTACACCTATTATGCAAATTGGATAGTCTTCTTCCAAACCTTAGGCTGGTGCCGACCGGTAGGGAATGAAGAAAACCAATTAGCATAACGATGGTGTGCAGAAGGTATTAAGATTAAGACAAAGCAAGGGATTAGTAAGAGGGCAAAGTAAATTGCGACTGATATTCACGACCAAACCAAGTATTTCTTCGCCAATCCTAAATCACCTTTGTATTTCTCCAGGACACTCCGTATCACTACGAAGATCCACAGTTTATTGGATACTCCATCGTATGGTTATATACGAACTCGAAAGGAACTTGTTCCAGTTCGGGGATGGATTCTGGTCCAGGAGAAATAGGAATAAGGTTTTATTCGGTCGTCTTTTATCTTCACCTTCTCTCGCATTGCGAGTGCTCCTAGGACTAGGACAGTACACCCATTATGCTTATTGGATAGTCTTCTTCCAAACCATAGGCTGGTGCCGAACGGTAGGGAAGGAAGAAAACTAATTGGCCTAAAGGGGTGTGCAGAAGGTAATGACTAAAGACATATAAAGGGATTTGGAGAGGTGGCAAAGAATTATACGGTTACAGTCGTGAATCTGGAAGAGGCATTACTAGGAATACCAGAATACCCCATCGGAACATTTCAATGTTTCAGTTTCACTGTGTAATGTTAAAGGAAAACTGATTTCCCGATTAGATACTTACTCCAGGGTATGTATTTACCAGGTACGATTCTCACATCTGTATGGTTTTACAGATGATGAGTGGGAGTAAGTTATTGGGAATTGGGTGATCATCCTCATTATATCGGGATTCGTTGTAATCGGTGATATTTGAGGAAATCACCTGGGTTGTTTGCCAGTCGGCAAATATTTGGTTTTGAATATCCGCTGTTATGCACCAATTTCAAATTGATATATCTGTACGTCTATTTTCATAGAGTGAGATATACCTTTATGAAATTATGTCTACGACATTTACCTATATCAGTCGATGGTTAGGTAAGGAGCATTAAACAGCGGTGTAATTCTTCATAACCAAAGGTACAGTTTTCAACCTACGACACACAGTGAATGAGTTATCAGACTCAAGGGACTTATACAGAGTATTGTATGTTGTCCAGGGTCCATCAGGACAGAGGGGTTGGTCCTCGTACTATATTCGGTTTACTTATGACTTCTCTAGTTTTTAGACAAGTGTTTCGCGGAAACACAGGGTCTGAATTTTGAGAAGTTATAGGTATTTGAATTGAGTAGAGAACCAGGTGTAGCAAGTATCGGGATTCTTCAAAGTGATCGAAGATGTAGATACTTGTGTATGGTATTCAGTTGATAGTAATGATAAAGAGATCTTGCTTCTCTTTCAGGTTACTCATAATTGGAAGTATTCCTAAGTTGAGTAACGCCGATCGGCCTCCTTCCATTTAGTTGACATGCACTGGAGACAGCTGCATGATTTGAATCTGGTTCAATTAAATCAGTGCCTCTGTTTCTATATTGGATATAGAACAGTTCATATCTTAACGATGTTAAGGTACGGGGAGTTGTCCGGTTTATACTTAAAACCAGACACTGGACAACTCAAGGCACGTTTCTGTAATGGCTGTTTGTGGGTTGACCCAGGCTATGACGCGGGTTGACTTTCTACCATCTGGATGAACAATAGCGATATTGTTCTAGACTCGCCACAGTTTTAATAAAAATGGATTTTTTCAGAAAACAGTAGTGGGAGTATGGTAGAACTGGAAGTGATTCCAGAACCACAAACGATTACTGAAGATTTGATAAGGAACCTAAAGATTCAATCTGGATTGACATTCCATTGGCCACTCCGCAGATAAGGTGGGTAACTTCAGGCACCCGAGAGGCACTACGGTAGCCTCAAGGACGGTGACAGGGAAGTTCTTGTTTACCCACAATTGCCATTGCTGTTGTTCCAGGTTACGAGACCCGGCGGGAGGATGAGTATAGCGTCGTTCTAAACCAGTTTTAGAAGTGTGCGTCTATATGACTCTGCCAGAGGGTTGTCGTAGTCAGTGGGAGCAGCGGAAGCATTGGTGGACAGGTTGCTTCTGTCTGTTTATAGACTAGAGCAGATGTAGCGGAGATAGATCATCTATTTCTGACGTGACAGTCATGGGTTTGACTTCATCAGAATAGGGGATGGATCTGTTGAGAAGGTAGTAGGGTGTGATATCCTGGTATTTGGATGATATACACAGAGTAGGAAAAGAAACTCCTACACTACGATCGGTTATACTTTGGTCGTCACACAGTTGTTTCTCCAAAAAGGAAATGGATTTTATATCAGACATACTGGTTACTAGATCTATGGTCTTAGATCTAGATTTGGGTGGTTTCCCAATCAGGGTACTTGACAGCATTCTAAGAGTATTTAGGATGGACGACTCCTGGCACGGTAGTGTACCTGCAGGTAATGGAGTCACCCTCTCCAAAGGTGTCTTACAGACTAAAGGGGAGAGGGACGGGCATGATTGGCAGATCATTTGCTCAGGCAATTGAGTCAATCGTGAGATGTCAAGTACCACACCAGATGCTGTTCTTGCGCTGGATGCAATAAGTTGACATTAATCCAATCCTGGAGAAACAGTCGGAAGCAGTTTTAGAACATAAGTGGATGTTCTAGGGATATGATAACGACAGCCTCATTCAGGAGACAGTTATCATTCCAGGCTTCCAAGGTGACATGGACGACAAGGAGGTTGTCAGAGTTATAGTTTTCCTTCTGATGAGGGGCAGTATTTTGGACAGGTGGTCCAAGGCAATACTGAGGGAGGCATGGCGCGCAGGATACTGATTAAGTTCAGTTGACGATACAGTCTAAGAAGTTTGGATTTGGAGTTCATTTATGAGCTATGTCCGATCAGACATCCAGACACATTCTAAGACAGGTATTGCTCATTTCGGGAGATGGCTTTCTCCGCGAACTTGAGATATAGAGAGACATAGAAAGAAACAACTAAGCGGATCCACTCACTGAGGCTATTCCTCGAACGCAAAAGTTTCGCAAACGAGCTTTGTGAGACTGACTAGTAGAGGAGTTGGGTGTTCGGTATCACACGGGCTGTGAGTATGCGACATCGCAATAATTAGCCTTGAGTGCAAGTGGGAGATTGTTGGAGATAGTGCCCTCAGAGTCAATTATTAGGTCACAGGTACGTGATTGTAATGATTGAGGGAAGACCTATCCCGGTAGGACAGTCTTACTCGAGATGATAGTATGCTATCTGGTTTACCTTTATCATCGTGTACTGCTTTAGGTGACCTGACACGTCGCTATTACACGTTGATAGAGCCCCTAGGATTCTTGCTTGACCACCAGCAGTATGAGGGCGATCATATAAGTGGGAGCTGGGGGTCTATAAGCTTATCCTTAAAAGGTCCCTAGTCGTGGGAGTTTCGAGACTGGGCATCGATACTCCATTAGTAGACTAGTGTATACAGTCGAGACCCCGACGAGGGGCAGTGGCCGGTCTCACAAGCCACTGGTGTCAGTTGGATCACCTAAGATGTATACAGGTGCTCATTGGGTTATGAGTACACCGGACAGGACTCGCCGGGAACATGCTAGTTGGTCATATACCAGACGTCAGATGGCAGTTCCCTGGTGACATGTGTGCAGGTTAGTTCATCGACCTGGGGATCGTCATTTGTCTCGTGTGAGTTCCCACTGTACTTTGATTACTATCCTACCACGGCTCAAAGGAGTCGTGCAAACAGGTTTTAGTTGGGTACAGTCCCGAGCCACATGGAGGCAGTGAGCGTATCTTCAGGGGTTCGTCTCTCCCGGTATTGGGGGTGAGGTCGTGCTGTGTCTAGGAGAGCCATTACACAAAGTCCTTGGCCAAGGCAAGGAGATTTACTGGTAGGTATTCCAGTAATATCTCAGGGTGTTCTGGGCTACACTCCGACACGACTTGTACCGTTTTTGGGGGTCTGACTTTTACCAACCCCCTAGGCCCGCCATGCGATACTCATAGACGAACGGACCGGACTGCACGGATATTGTCACTGACAGGCTCAGTAGGGTTGTCAGGCTGAGTTCGCTCACAGACGTCCCTTTTGGTCAATACCTGGTAGCCCGTTATGTATTGGCTTATACCTCTAACGTGCTAGTGGTTAAATCCACAACCAAGGTGTTGATGAGTCTTTAGAGTCCCCCACATTTCAGTTACTCAGCTTTCAGGCGAAAGGTTGTAGAGGCCGTATGGAGATATGGCAAGGTCCGACCAAATACGTGCGGTATTGCACGGATCGGGATCGGACAGTTTGTACTATAGGCCGTATGGGTATATGGCAGGGTTCGATCAGATACGTGCGGTATTGCACGGATCAGGATCGAACAGATATTACTAGCCGGTTTTGGTATAAGCCGGATCCTAGTATAGTACAGTGTAGATTTTGTCTCATTGCATTTGTATTTCGGTCGAAATACAGATGCGGGTGTGTATGCACAGTATCGGGGTTTTCCCGTAATTTATTACGGGACCGGTTTTCTGGAGTTGCCAGTTTGCTTTCCGTTTCGGCCAATTTCCTTTGTTCCGTTCATTGGCCGAAGATTGGTGGAGGAGGGTTTATTTGCATTGTTGCAAATAGATTTTTGTGGAGGGGGTCCTTGCATATTATCATGTCATGATTATAGCACCATCCATTGACTTGCTTGACTTCATACTTCATGATGGATTGACTTTGGATATCATCATGGTTGATGAGTGATAGAAGAGTGTGGTTTTCACCTTGCTATCATTGGTTCACATGATTGTCTTTTCCTCTCTCTTGCATGATAGAGTTTCCCCCCCATTCTTTTAGCTCACCCTCTCATTCTCTCCATTCTTGATAGTGTGTGGCCGGCCAAGATAATTTGGGGCTGTCCAAAACTTTGTTGTGGGAATTTTTGGTTCTTTCATGTTGGAAAATTCCCACTACACCATCTCTAAAAAGCTCATCTCATTATCCTCCACCAAATGGCACCTCCTTAACCCCAAAATGAGACATGGATCTCTACACCACTCATTCTACAGCGAATCTTGGGCACGTCGAGTAGCCGGCTTCGTGCCCGAGTTGCCTCGGCATTGAGGTGGGAGCCCGTAAACAAAGTTGGCGATGTGGTGCGCTTCCGGCGACGAGGAGGAGACGGGACTTTTCCGTAGGAGATCGGAACCATGACGAGAAGACCGGAGGACTTGGATCTTCGGTATATCTCTAACCCATCTTCTAGTTAGCTTAGACTTGTTAATGGTTTCGATCCGGGTGTTTAGTGCGCGGTGGTGCCGGTTTGCTAAGTCCGCAAAATTTAAGTTTTCACCGCTTCCGCTTTTGGCCGTCGGATCGACGGCCGGGGCGCCGCCGTGCACTTACAGATATGAGGTCTATAACAGTTCGAGAAACTACTGGTAACACTTACCAGTAAATCTCAGCAACCCTGGCAAGGGATTTCCGGTTATAGCCAATCGAACACAGCGCAACATCAACTCCCTATACCGGGAGAGACGAATCCCCTCCTATCGCTCATTGCCTCCATGTGATTCGGGACTGTACCCAAAAACCACCGTTTTGCACGCCCTCTTGGACGTGGTAAGGTGGAAATCAAAGCACAGTGGGAATCACACAAGACTCTATGATGATCTCGGGTCAACAGACTACTCTGTACCAGTGTCACCAGAGAACTGCCATCTGACGTGAGGTATAATACCATGTAGGAGTTCTCGGCGAGTCCGTCCAGTGTACCCAGTTTCCACTGAGCACCCATATATCATCTCTGATGTCAAACACCATTGGATATGGGATCATCCATCGCCCATCTGTATGGGTCGAGAAGGTATATGCTAGTCTACTTTGGTATATCGATGCCCCGTCTCGATGCACCCACGACTAGGGACCTTGAAGGATGTACTTATGGACTACCATGCGCCCACTAGTATGATCCGCATCATAGTCCAGGTAGTCAAGTACACATCCTAAGGGCTTTACCAACATGTAACAGAGAGACAATCAGTGCACACGTTAAGATAAAGAGCAACCAGATAGCATACTATCATGTCGAGCAAGAAAGTCCTCCCTATATATGTCCAAGCATCCACTACAATATACATCCTATGTATAGTAATGGCCTCTAGGGAATACATATAACTAAAAATCTCCCACTTGCACTAGGGCTATCTGTAGCAGTGGTTGCAGTATCTCATACTCAACCATCCCATAAAAGTCTCTCTCTGGGAAAAGGCCTTTGTGAGTGGATCCGCCGTGTTTTTTTCCTCTGAGTCTTCTCTCCTAACCTTGATCCCCTGGAGATCAACCATCTCCATGATCAAGTGATACCGCCTTAGAATATGTCTGGATCACTGACGGGACGGGCGTTCCTTGGCATAAGCCACAACTCCATTGTCACACAATGGGAGGAACGAAGTTCATCTCATGAACTAATGTACACCCATACAGCCTCTTTGGTTGCATCTTAAGTAGCGATGTATCCAGCCTTTATCGTCTAGTAAGCCACGGTATCTAGCCTGGAACTCTTCCAACATACCGTCCCTTTACCAAGGGTAAAGACAATGCCTGTGACTGACATTCAGTCGTCCTTATCACCCTGGAACACTTCCAGTGATTCTCCCAAGGATCAATTGATACCATCTCACTGCATCTAGTGAGTATCCTAACATCCAATTAGATCTATCTCATAGATCAAAACTCAGGATTTAGGAGGTATCACTTTGATCCTATATGGATAATCCTTGTGATAAGCGGAGATTGACCGAGCGTAGCATAGAAAACTCCTTCCCCATCAAGAGTATGTCATCCATGTACTCTACGAGGATCACCACCATACTCCCTACTATCTTTTTGTATATACAAGGTTCATCTACCATTTTGATGATGTCAAACTCTTTGACTATCTCATCAAAACAGATTTTCCAACTCCGCGATGCCTGCTTTAATCTTATAAAGCATCTTGTACATGTTTCCGCTGCTCCTACTGTCTACGAAGCCCTCTGGCTGTGTACTTACAGACGCTCTCTTCTAAAACATCATTTTAGAAAAGCAGTCATGACACCCAACCGTCAGATATCGTAGTTATGGTATGTAGCCGTGGCAAGTAGGATCCGGATGGACTTAAGGATAGCCACTGGAAAAGGTTTCATCATTATCCACGCCTGGTCGATAACGAAAACCTTTAACAAGTCTAGCTTTGAAAGTCTCAACTTTTCCATCTACACCAAGTAATCTTCTCAAGATATACTTTCTCCTGATGGCGATTTAACCCTTCAGATAAAGCAACTAAAGTCCATACTTTGTTGGTGTATAAGGATTCCATCTCAGATTGCTAAGCATCCAGCCATTCTTACAGCGTCCCACTCCTGATGGCCAGCTCAAAACTAGTTGGGTCATCATCTCATGATGCAATCCTCGCTCCCACTGTCATAGAGAAACCGAAGTATCTCTCAGGTGGGTGAGGAACCCTGCTAGATCGGCGGAGAGGCTGAGGTTCGTTGGTTACTATTGAATCCTTTAGTTCTATCAAATCATCTGCTGTAGTTTGTATAGCTGGAACCTTTCCAGTTCTACATAACAGACCTGGCCTCGAGCTTGTCCGGATTTTGCTTTTAGACATAGGCTGGACAACCCCAAATCTTAACCAACTTAAGATATGGGCTCTTCCCTTTACATATCACATATGAAGTGGTAGGCAACTGATTTGATTCGAACCTTATTCAATAGGTATGCAACTTCTCAAGTGCACAACTCCCAAAAGGAAATAGGTAACTCAGTAGTACTCATCATAGAGCACACCATATTACATAGGGTACTATTGCTCCGCCCCTATATACCATCGTACTATGGTGTATACGGAGGAGTAATGCTGAGAGAGAATCTCATTCTCCTTTAGAATAGTCCAGGATTTCCGTGCTCAAGTATTCTCCTCCCTGATCTTATCATAGGACATAATACTTATACCCGTTTTGGTTCTCTACTTCTAACTTATATTCTGTGAATATCTCAAAAACTTCAGACTTATGTTTCAACAGGAACATATGGCTGAATCTTGAGAGATCATCAGAGAATGTAATGAAGTACAAAGAACCGGTCCTGGCATGTGTAGACAGGGGACCTTGCATACATCACTATGTATCAGTCCCAAGAGTTCACTAACTCTTTCTCTGCTTCCAATAAACAGAGCCGTGGTCATCTTATCTTTGTGACATGACCGGCAAGTTTTCACAAGATGTAAAATCAAACAGATTTAAATATGCATCTATGTGCAACTTAGCTAGTCGGGTCGCATTGATATGACCTAGTCTACAATACCTTAATAAGGATCCGTTCTTTCTGAACTCTTCCTCTTTTGTGTATTCCGTATACTAAGAACTGTAGTTTGATTTAGAACAACAATGCTTTTAGATAACGTGCCTGAACCGATCAACTTTTGATATAGGAAATGTTTAAAACATTATCCAACAATACAAAATTTTATCATTCTTTTACTAATAAAGAGACTGATATGATTTTGTATATCAGGTTCGGTATCTAATAACATTCGTTCAGAATCAATGTATTGGTAATACAGGGTGACAGTGACCAACAGACTTGGCTGCAACACATGCCCCGTTTTCTGCCTCATGAAACTTATCACCCGTTCTCAGTTCTCTACCTTTCTGTAGCCCTATGTAACAGATTACATATGCGGGATCCTGATCCGGTATCTCATACCCAGGACGTAAAGGACATAGAGAAATAGTTCTTTGTAATGAACACACCCGAAGGAGATGCATCATATGCACTTTCTTCATTTGGACGGCATAGGAATTCTGGTATTCCCCTATTTCCTGCTCTGTCTTATAACAATTATAAGTTGGAGCGGGACCAACGTTCCCCAGCTCAGTATAACAAGCGAGTTTGGTCAATACATCCGTATTATTATCTTGATTAAGGCTTGATATGGTCGCTACCTAGAGAGAGAGAAGAAAACACTCAGCGTGCGCTCTTGCAAGAATAGATTGGTTATTTTTTTATCTAATCAGGATGGCTCCCACTGTTTTTATCAAATCTTCCTTCAAACCCTAAAAGGAAAGACTAGCCGGGATTAATTACACGCTATAAGTTCGCCAATCTTTCAGCCAGGCCAGTGTCGGTACTTTGAGGGAGGTTCCCCGTGCTTTCGCACGAACCTAATTACAGTAAACCTCGTTTTCCCAGAGGCGTAACCTCGTTAACACCTTTCTAGACACCTACTTGATCGGCTAATTGTAATGTGTAAAACTCTCCCAGGAGTAACTCTTACTCGCAGCGGGTATCGGGATCCAACTATCTCATAGAAGGTATGCAATCTCATTGCAAATTTCAACACTTGAAATTCCCAATAATTTTGCCCCTAGCAGCTATATGACCTTAGCATAGTCAACAAATCATAAGTGCTAGTCAAGTTTAACCCGTCATTTCCCGATTGAATTAAACCCACCCGCACGACCCTTAACATAGTCAACAAAGTCGCACGACTATCCTAATCCAATCGCATCATATGCTTATACAGATAAGCACTAATCAGCTACCGCACACTACGCCTTAACATAGTCAACAAACGTAGCACGAATACTAACTAGTACTTATCTGAAATGACGGAGGGCTACGACAGGTTTTTCTGAAAACCTATTGCGTAATGAACTTGATATCGTTGCAGAATCAAATGATTTTAAAATGGAGTGTTTTTGAGGCTTTTCTAGTTTTGCTAAAGGGGTCACTCCCGGTGAAGGGATCGTCGGCCCTTTCCTCATCGAATAAGGTGCAGGATATATCATATATACCGCTGTGCAAGCAGAAACTATAGAAGAAATCAAAAGACAAATAGAATGTGTAGCATCTGCCAGTTATTGCTAAAGGGGTCACTCCCGGTGAAGGGATCGTCGGCTCTTTCCTCATCGAATAAGGTGCAGGATATATCATATATACCGCTGTGCAAAGCAAGAACTGTAGCTACCTGTTTTATTTTTGAAATTCGATTCTACAACATCTTTAGGTTTCTTTTACTTTCATTAATCACATTAATGAAGTCCCATCATTTAAGTTACCTAAACATCACAGATAAATATGACGTACACTTATGCCATCCGCATTCGCCTCGATGTCCCCTCGTGCACCGTTTGGTTAGGTAACTAACGACAGAGCGGGGCAGGGCTAGCACGGGTGTAAAACATAAGTAACGTCTATATAATATATCATAAATACAATATACAGTATCCATCACAGCATATCAAATGATCACATCACAGATATCGCAGCAGAAGAAATCATATGAAATATTGGATATACTAGGACGTCCGTGTTTTCAATACGAGCCTGTATAAAACACGGATTCCACGGTCGCGATGAATAGCCAAACCCACACCCCTAGACCCCTACGAGAGCGGAAAGCAACCCTACCAATTCTAGAGTTAGGAGACCCGGACTCAAGTCGTCGAGTTGGTCTCCCACTGGACTCTAGAACTCGGTTACTTGTGCCCTCCTCCTTAGGTCTATCCTAGTGCAGAAAAGTAAATAATATACAAAGGGTGACATCTTCCGCAACCTGGAAGTGTCCCAATAAAAGAATATTACATACAAGTTTTTACATGAATGAAAATGAAAAAA
Source organism: Agapanthus africanus (assembly GCA_030015575.1). NCBI lineage: Eukaryota > Viridiplantae > Streptophyta > Magnoliopsida > Asparagales > Amaryllidaceae > Agapanthus > Agapanthus africanus. The sequence continues at coordinate 327,362,475 of CM057337.1, forward strand.
CGCTCATCTCACATAAAAACCCCCGGCTATTCAAACACGACGATCGAATATAACATATCCAGCAACACATAACATCTCATGTCATCAACGTAAGTAAATATGCGCATCCCAATTGTCGTTGACATATAGCAACGAAACCGGCGATATCACATATTACACTTACGGTCACAGAAAAGAAAGTGTAAAACTACAACAGTTGGAATCCGCAACCTGCATAGACATTGCATGCCTAACCTTATGAATTCCTTAGATATCGCATGCCTAACAATTATAAACCCCGCATTTTAGTCTCATTATCGAAAACTCTTTTCAATATCAAGTCGGGCAATTAAACAAGATTCCCGCCATTTTGATCGAATGCTCGTCGCAAACTTTAGTAGGCGGCCGCACCCCCGATGCCGTCGACGAAGTGCACCAAGGCGGAACACCGCTGCCGCGAGCACTCGAACGGATGCTTTCGGCAACGGGGTTCTCCTACAGTCACTTGGTCGGGGCTATGGGGTGTAGCTGTCTATTAAGTTTACCGGCGAGTATCCGCGTACGCTACGTGATTGCGACGGACTTTTGATCGCATCAAAATTCCGTGGCAACCGATCACTTGAGACTAAAGTGCTATGTTTATAACGTTCATATGTTGTTGATTCCAATTATTGTATCACATTACAGATAAAAAGAAAATGTTAAACTTTCCGATCGAACAATCAAATACCGAAGTTTTCCCGAAAAGCTCAACACATGAAATAAGTTTAAAAACATCCACTTCATGCCACAGTACCAACGGTCCAGCCGTAGAAGGGTCAAGCCAACGCCTCACATGTGGCACGCCGTACTGCCCCAAACCCTAAGGTTCAAAGGGCAGTTCAAGACGGTCACATAATCGAGTTAAGGTTTGTTGTCTTCTAGAGGGTCCATCGCGTTACTTGCACTACTTAGACGTTCTTAAACTACGGAAAAATCCAACAGTTGGAAATTTCCCGGCAGGGGAAAAATTGGGTATTTATATCCGGTCGAACTTTTTAACATATTCAAACAATTATCCGGAAAAACACATAGATGAAGTTAAATAAACCGATCGAATCACCGAGTCCCCAAAACAACCCAGAAAACTCAACTATTGAGTATATATTAAAAGTACCCAGAAACATCAGGAAACACATACGGAGGAAACTGTACAAACTAGAAACCCTAACTCAATTTAGCCGTGGAACCGCCGCCATTGGCATGTCATTGCCGCGGTTCCGCGGCCGTTTAAGTGACTTAGGGTCTCGTTTTGCACATGGGTCCATAGAATTCCCTGCTAATTTTTCTGCATATTTTTAATATGGAAAAATCCACTTTTTACAAAAATCTACAGAGAGGGGTTGCAATTAGGGTTTCGGGGTTCGATCGGGTTTCTAACTTCGTCTACTCTTCGCCTAAGGCTTTAGCTAGGCTCTGATACCACTGTAGGGTTCCTAGGCACACACAAGAGGTTCCACAAGGATCAACCATGCTAAATTCAAATTTTTCCGGTGCCGAGAAACCCTAAACTAGATCGATTACTAGAAATTAGGCGAAACTACAAGCTACTAACTGCTTTAGTACTAAGTGAAAGGGGCTACATGTCACGACCCGAAAGTACGGAACGTGACCGGCACTTAGATTACGAAGCGTCTAGAGGCGCCACGTGACCTAAGTAAGCCGAAGCCCAAAAATCTAAACCATGAAAAAGAAGAAGAAGCAGTAAAAGAAAACATGAAGGAGCAAGTTTAAAACATCAGCAAATTTTCTCAAAAATTTCGGCAGAGCCTCTTCTATAAAAACAGGCCCCCAAACGGGTACAACAGTATAACATACATAAACAATAAAAAAAAAGCATCCCCAAACGGGAGCTAGCATCAACGCCAATAGGCGGAAACAACCACAACAGGCACAATAATATACAACGCCAAAGGGCGAGGCTCAAAACTCAAAAGAAAACAAAACCACCAGATCAGAATAATACATGCGCGACTCTAAGGTCGAAATAAAAGTCTGGTCGAATAAACTTATCAAGTAATATAAATATGGTTGATGGAGCTTACTAGATACAAATGAATGAATAAAAGTACAATGGTGGTTCGGATACAAGTGAACCAACTTACCGTGCAAATCACCCTGAAGAAAAGATGTGCCAACAAGCTGCCACGGAAACCTGAACATCGAACCTGTTATAAAATTTGGCACAACGGGGGTGAGTTGCCAACTCGTGAGTAGAAGACATCTACGAAAAGAAATCGAATGCACGACGCTATCCTAGGTCATAATAATACACTACTATATCCCAAACATCTAGTAATAGCAGGGTAATACTACGTGTAAGTGCAGATACTCCGTGTTCGTGTCAGTGCCTCATATAATACTATGTCATATGAAATGAAATGCATGCACCATGAATGTAAAGTAACAAATTCTGAAATCCAGATATATATGTATAAGACTCTTTAGCTGTTATCATAGTAAAGTGTGTATAAGCATCTGAAATCTCAACAATGAAATCCATGGAAATCCGTGTCAAGCATCGACACAACACATGTAATCTCAAGTCTCAATATGTCGGGCTCCGTCAGTCCGGATCAGCCCATACCATCAAATCTCACGACAACGGTCGGTATCCTCCGGATATCCGCCGCGCCAGACATCACCGGTAGGTAGTCTTCCCCTGCCAGGCTCATCGTCTACAACTCGATCTTCTTGCCCCGGGGTACCATACCGGGTCCACCATGTACCCGAGACGGTTCATCCACTTCTCGAATCGGGTCTCGAAATCCAACAGAAAACATGAAATACTCATGGTGGACGACACATACATCACGAGAAAACCGCATCTTATTTTAAAAAGAGAAGAGGAGAGAGAGAGAAGTTTTTATATATTTTTGCGGTTTTCCCCAAAAATCCAGAAATCTCATAGATATCCAAATCTCAAAATCATGAGTAAGTATATGATAAGTGTCGGCATATGCCCATACTACTGTGCGATAACATGAAAATATGAATGCATGAATGTCTATGTAATAAATATCATGTCTTATACTAACATCAGAGAGAAATCACAATATTATATCGGTTTAGTTGTTAACTGATTCTATCAATAAAAGACAATATGATCTAAAGTGTACGTGACATAGCAATTACCGATGATGATGTGTGTGAGCCGGAAAATAAGTGTCCGTGGGATATGCGCATCATCGGTAATAGTGCTGGTGTCCTAACAGGTAAAGTTTATACTGATTATAGCAACATATAAAAGAACATGCACCATGATGATTACAGTATGAATGCAAGACAGATGTACATTATCCACCCCTCTGCAACATACGAGAACAACTATCACTATATGAATCGAACCTAAACTAGTGTCCATTTAACCTCCTAAAGAATTTAACCTAAGAAACTAGTCAAAAAGAAACAAGAGTCTACCTAAGGTCTGAATCAATATCTCTAATAGTCGGTGATCCAGCCTCAATAGCGTCACGTACGAAGTACGGCTTCCTCGAACCAAGAGTGCGGATCAATCATCATATCTATGCCTCGTACGGTAAAATCCATCGTACGGCATCCCAATATCGGGGTACGGGTCAAGTATCTCCTCGGTGTCTCATTATTCGTATAATGTCATCACCAACACATCTCATGATCAAGGTGCTAAACTGTAATCGCCTACATCAATCATATATCATTGCCATCATAATAAGCATCATTAGTTTATCCTCAGAAATATCAGGACATATGTATCATATTGTGATTAAGTCATACTGATATCATATCGTCATCAAGTCACACCTATATGATGTCGTAATCAAGTCATACATATATCATATCATGATCAGTCACAAGTTACAGTCCGGGTACTATTTTAGAGTCCCATGTACCTCAATATCATCACTACCCCTTATAATTTAAGTATACATGTTCATTATCTCATTCTCTAATGATCTGCTAACACTTAATACGACTGTATAGCCAAGAATCACGGCATCAAGCCCAGTTACACTATTTCATCATATCTCGGATATCATATCACATCAATGAATCCCATATATGTGTTGTGTATATATATACACCTATACCTAGTTTTATATATATACACACATATACGTATACGCCATGTCAAGTTTTAGTGTGTGCGTGTGTGTTTCTATCAGAAACCTACGAACCTCTCCCAAAGTATTCATCCTCAGGTATGGTTTTCCTAAATTAGTCTAGTCCCGCCTAGGGTCATTACTAGGGTCCTGCTCAGTAAGAATCTAGGGTCACATCGGGTTTCCTAATGTCAATAAGTACTATTCCTATTCTACGTTGCGGGGGTGCTAAACGCCATCCACCCGACTTCCCCCCCGTAGATATGCATCTACTCACCTGGTCCATGTCTGCCGAAGACAGTGTCGCCATCCTCCTCTTTATCGCCCGCAGTCCACATGAGGGGTACCTAGATGCAAACATATAAATAGCATCGTAAACTGAATCACATACGAAAGTCAAACGATACAAGGAACAAGCATAGGTTAAAACCTATGTCCCGTCCACGCAAAAGCACCAAATATCGCTCGATATCGGCGTACAAACTCCGATGGATCGAGATAAACATTAACAAATAAGTCGTAGTTTTAAAACACATTACTTATATTGTAAAACATGATTAAATCCATCGAAACCCTAAAATCCATCAAACCGTCCAATTTCGTAAAAACCGAAATTGCCAATTTACCGTTTTTCATCAAAACTTGACATTTAAATGAAACCAAAGGTCATAAAACTCATTAAATAGCATAACTAGACTATACAAACTATTACTATATTTTTATTACACATATTTGTAGTAATTTGAAATTTCTAGTTTGCATCCTTTAACAATTTTCAACATTTTTCAAGAAAAATACCACAATTCCACCTCAAAACATGATTTTGCATAAATTAAGGACTTAAACCACAATTTATGATGATAGTGATATAATGAAACCATAATTATATTTTTAATCTCATTTATATAGGAATTTCTAAAATCTAGTTTACAAAATAATAGCATTTTATTACTATTTTCCAATTATCAAAGTAATCTAGTGATCAAACTAAGTTTTTCTTTCCATTAACATGCTAATATTCTCACTAAAACTACAATCTAATGATAGCAACTTAAATTGGAATTTTATATTACCCACAAACACATTTTAGAAAAATCTAGTTAGCTAAATAGTTTAATTAAAACAATTTCGATAAACAATTTATTATACCACAACCATGCAAGAATTTTCCACTCTAAAAGATGTTAAACTAGCTATTATAACCCTACTTAATTAATAAAAACCACCTCTTGAATTTGCAAACCCTAACTTGAATTTTAAAATTTACAACTAGAATTAATATAATAAATCTAATTATGCTTTAAAAGAACATTTAATAGAAATAATTCAAAAGAGAAAGATTTATACCTCTACAATCTCATGTCCAAACTTGAAAATGAGCCTCAAAAATACATGCTTTCCCACTCCAAAATCCATGTAAAGAAGAGTAGAGAATAAAGGGTATGAAATAATTAGGATTTTGTGTATTTTTTGTTGAATTTTTGATGTAATTTGATGGATTTTTGTACAAAAATGAGGTGGTAAATGGGGGGGGGGGGCTGCCATGGGTGAGGCCGGCCATTAGTGGGAGGTGAGGGAGAGAAAGAAGAGGGTGTGATGTTGTGTAGAACTTTCAAGAGAAGAAACATCACATAAAGTCTTTTCATGCTTTATTTAATTATTTATTTATTTATTTACTATAGCAACTCAAGAAAGCTCTAGAAAATAGGAAAAATTTGCAAATAATTTTTGCATGATACACACTAATTTCTAATATGCCATGGTTCATTTTTACAATTTAAAACCATTTAAATTTGTAATTTACACTAATTTAGTGTAAAAATAAAGCTTATGTTAATATTTAAAATAATTAATTTAGGAAAAATATTTAATTAAACTAAAAATTTATAAGTGGCTAAATAAACACTATTTACTAGTAATTACATAATTAAATAGGTATTTTTGAATTTATAACGAAAAACAATCGCGGTTTGGTTTTACGAAAAATACATTTTGCTTTACCGAAATTCATAAAATTCACTTAAACAATTTTATTTATTTAATTATTTATTTAATTATTTTTAAAACGTTACACTACAACCTTTGTAGATCCGGTCCTCCATTTCTCTAACTCCGTGTTGACGTCCCTCCGCTGCGATCATCGGAATCCCGGACTCTATTGTCGGTTTCATCGGAGAAATGGGCGGGCTAGGTCGATGACTTCGATGCCGAAGATGATCTACGTCGAGGCAACTCCAACTCAAGCTCCATCTTCACTAAGTCATGAAACTTGTGAAGAAAACACCGTATACAACATGGCAAGTGGTAGAGGATGAAGAAATAGGAAGTGGGTTCACTTTGGATTTTGATTTCTCACTTGGATTCATCACTTAGAATTTTCTAGCTAGGTTTTCTTCTCTTCATGAAGAAAATGAAGAAGTAGAAAGGAAAAGAATTATGAATCATTTTTAAAAGGAAAATCAAGTGATGGTTATCATTTAGCAACCATGGGTTAGTAAACTCATGTAGAGAATAAACTAGGGTTTAGGTAATGGTTAGGTTTAGGATAAAAACAAAATGGTAGACTTTCAAAGCTTCATGAAGCTTCAAGGGTAAAACAAAACAAGCCACCATTTTATTTTAGCCAAAATGAACAAAGAAAATAAATAAAACAAATAAATCAAACCCTAACCATTAACCTAATCATAGTTTAAAGCAAACATACACCCAAGTTTGCATGTATCATCAAACATGATACAATCAAGTGCACAAAAATATATCACATATACTACTTGTGCACATCAAGTGAGAAAATCCATCTTAAGTGAACAAATACTAGTTAATGTAAAGTAATATATCAAATATATAATTATACATTAAATCATTAAATCAACACTTGATTTAATGATCCGGTCATATCGCATATAACCGACTAAGATCATGTGTATCAATGTATCGAATCAACACTTGATTCGGTAACCCGACAATATCTTATATAACCATCCAATGATACAAATCGCGAGAATAGAATACAGTATCACATACTGGTATTATTCTCGGTCCCGCACATATCTCATATGCGCTCCTATTTCGTTTCGCTTGAGCCAGGAAACCTCTGTGTAGGACTCTAAAGACTCGTCAATACGCCGGCAGCAGATGATGATCATATCAAACACCCACAAGCCGCAAGCGGTCTGCTAAACGTAATGGCCACCTGGGTATTGAGCGATCAGAAGATCAACGAGCAAGCCCGCTCACACTCCTATGAATCCAACCAGTAACACTTACCGTACAGTCCGGTCTCGTCGTCTGATATGTCGCATATCTTGCCTAGGGGTGGTAAACGTCAGACCCCAATAGCTCGATAAGTCGTGTCGATATGAGGTCTATAACAGTTCGAGAAACTACTGGTAACACTTACCAGTAAATTTCAGCAACCCTGGCCAGGGATTTCCGGTTATAGCCAATCGAACACAGCGTAACATCAACTCCCTATACCGGGAGAGACGAATCCCCTCCTATCGCTCATTGCCTCCATGTGATTCGGGTCTGTACCCAAAAACCACCGTTTTGCATGCCCTCATGGACGTGGTAAGGTGGAAATCAAAGCACAGCGGGAATCACACAAGACTCTATGACGATCTCGGGTCAACAGACTACTCTGTACCAGTGTCACAAGAGAACTGCCATCTGACGTGAGGTATAATACCATCTGGGAGTTCTCGGCGAGTCCGTCCAGTGTACCCAGTCTCCACCGAGCACCCGTATATCATCTCTGATGTCAAACACCAATGGATATGGGATCATCCATCGCCCATCTGTATGGGTCGAGAAGGTATACGCTAGTCTACTCTGGTATATCGATGCCCCGTCTCGATGCACCCACGACTAGGGACCTTGAAGGATGTACTTATGGACTACCATGCCCCCACTAGTATGATCCGCATCATAGTCCAGGTAGTCAAGTACACATCCTAAGGGCTTTACCAACATGTAACAGAGAGACAATCAGTGCACACGTTAAGGTAAAGAGCAACCAGATAGTATACTATCATGTCGAGCAAGAAAGCCCTCCCTATATATGTCCAAGCATCCACTACAATATACATTCTATGTATAGTAATGGCCTCTAGGGCATACATATAACTAACAATATCAATTTCTTTGTTAGACAATGAAGGATATCATTTTGCTGTGCAACGCAATGTTATGAACATTAAACTTAATCAAGAGTTGATTGGTTGTGGTACACTAAATAACGGGATATACGTCCTTAATCAACACACAGTTTTCAATATTCAACACACAAATAAAAGAAAATTTTCAGATATAAATGAAGCTTTTCTTTGGCATTGTAGACTTGGACATATTAATGAAACAAGACTAAACAAACTTCATAAAGATGGATATTTAAATTCTTTTGAGTATAAATCTTATGCAACTTGCCAGTCTTGTATCAAAGGTAAAATGACCAAAAATCCGTTTACTGGACACGGAGAAAGAGCTACTGAACTCCTAGGCCTCATACATTGTGATGTATGTGTTAGTGTATATGCCCTAGAGGCCATTACTGTATCATACTAGTTTGTATATTACTTAATGGAAGCTTGGGATATTCACCTTGTATAGACAATCTTGCTCAAAATAGTAGTATGCTACTTGGTTTATTTCTACATCAATATGTACTTGTGTTTATTTTAGTATATCACCTATACACATTAGTGGAGCCCTTAGGATCTTTGCTTGATTACCAGCGTTGTGATGACAGTCACACTAGTGGGGGCTGGGTAATCTATAAGCACATCCTTATGCAGGTCCCTAGTCGCAGGACTATCGAGACAGGGCATCGATACTCCGGAGTAGACTAGCGCATGCGCTTCTCATCCCAGTGTGGGAGACGGTCTGTCCCACAGCCGTTAGTACGTCGTACTGGAGATAGTATGCGGGTGCTCGTTAGGTTACGAGTACACTGGACAGGACTCGTCGGGAACTGACCGGTTGGTATTATACCTATCATCAGTTATCAGTTCCCAGGTGACATGAGTACAGCTTAGTCCGCTGACTTGACACTGTCACTTCGCCTCGAGTGTGTTCCCACTGTACTTTGATTACTACCCTACCACGGCTCAAAGAAGCGTGCAAACAGGTAGTAGTTGGGTGCAGTCCCGAAGCACTTGGAGGCAATGACGGTTAGACAGGATTCATCTCTTCCGGTATTGGGGGTTGACATCGCGCTGTGTCTAGGAGAGCCATTACACGAGTAGTCCCTGGCCAGGGCAAGCGAGATATACTGGTAGGCTTCCAATGTTATCTCAAGGTGTTTTGGGCTTCACTCCGACACGACTTGTACCGCTATTAGGGGACTGACGTTTACTGCCCCCTAGGCCCGCCATGCGATGTCTCAGACGAACAAACCGGACTGTACGGAGATTGTCACTGTCAGACTCAGTAGGAGTTCAGATGGGTTTCACCTCGTCAGTCTTCTTGTCGGCATCTACCTGGGGACCGTTACGCACAGCTAGTGCCGCTTGCGGTCTGTGGTTAAACCCACTGCCAGCGTAGTGTTGAGTCTTTAGAGTCCCACACAGAAAGCTATTCGCCTTTAGGCAAAAGAGTAGAGGTCGCATGGTTTTGCGACAGGTCGCATGGTTTTGCGACAGGGTTCGGTCACATCCATGCACTTGTGCACGTACAGTGTCCGGACAGCTAAGACAGAGAGACAGAGGCAGAAGATTCTCATTAGGGTTGTTGACCGTTGACTGTTGACTATTGACTTTTTGCTCAACCCTAATGAGAATATGATATGTAATTAACAATAATATTAATTAAGTATTATAGTGACATGGTTGTTGAGGGGTTGACTTTGTTGACTTGTTGACTTTGTTGACCGGTTGACTAGGTTGGACTAGTTGATCATCATGATGACAATGGCTATCATTTCATGGCAAAGACTTTTGCTTGCTTGATCTCTTGTGGAAAATGAGTGCATGAAATGATATAGCCATTTTGACTTAAACCATTTACACAATACTTGATTACTATTTTTGTTATGATGGCTTTTGGATTATGAGAGGTGAGAATGAGAAGAGTATGGTTCATTCTATCATTTTGCTTTCTCTCTCTTGAGCTCTCTCATTCTCAAGCTCCCTCTCTTGCTCTTGCTCTCTCTACCTCAAGGCAGACCATTCTCATGTGTTGAGACTCATTGCTTTAGAGATAAAAAGAAACCAAAACATTCCTCTACTCACTCTAGTTCACAAGGTTTAGCAAACCGAGTGAACTAGTTTCTTCAAAGTTCGAAGAAGAAGCCAAAGGTAGAAGCTTTCAGGTGGATCGATCTTCGGCGCAAGGAGACGACGGGGTGAAGCCGATCCGGACAACCATAGAGGCTTGAAGACGAAGGAGTTCAAGAAAGAAAGGTATAACCCCCTAACTGAGTAGTTAACAACTCCTAGTTAGGTTGTTAGTTAGATGTTTAACAAAGATCCGGTTTTGAGTCCATGTTACCACCTCTAGAAAAATTGTTTTTCATCAAATTCCGCATGCCCGAAATTACTGGGAGAGGTAGCATGGACTTACAGTGGTATCAGAGCCTAGTTAAACTCTATCTAACATGTTAGCAAAGTAACTAGAAGATCGATCAAAGAAAAAGTCACGAAACGAACCCGATATGTCAAGTTTCTGCCGATTTTTATTCTGTTCAAAAATTGATAAATTTCATCTTAAAAATCGGCTCAGGCTTTTTATTGAATAACCACAAAATTTGGTCCGACGAACCGATCAAAGCGCCGCGGAAACGCGGCGGGAGCACGCTCCCGCCGCGGTTCCGCGGCCGAGTTGACTCGGCCGAGGTCCAAACTTTATGCAGTGTATTTCTAGGGTTGTTTTAGGATTTTTGAAATATGTGTTTTCAGCCCAGATTTTCCAGAACGAAAATTTTGTGTTTGGGGCCTAAAAATCCGTATTTTTGACCGAATTTCTAAAGACTTAAGCTGACGGGTTTTTTTATCTGTGATGTGATATTTGTATTGAACGTCTGCTAATCGCTATATGTCGATTAGTGGGAGTTATACAAATCTGTGATCTGTAATGTCATTGGAATGTGTATATGAATTCATTGGATTGTCGCGGGTGAATAGCCGGGGGTTGTGAGACGAGAGTTTTCTTTTCTTTTAATTCATGTAAATTTGTAAATTGATGTAATAATTATTTTTATGGCCGCACAACCGGGTCGGGGTTGTAGCCGTCATTGTATAATTTCTTTTTACTGTTTTTGCTCCTAGGATAGACCCATGGAGGGGGTGCACAAACTACCGGGTATGCCGAAGTGCCGAGTGGCCTACTCACGGAGTTGAGGGAGGTTGCTTCACTTCGGGTACTTGGCGGGTAGTTTGCCGCACCCGTAGGGGTCTTGGGTGGGGTATTGGCTATTCACCGCGACCGTGTAATCTGCTTTTCGTTACAGGCTCGTACGAATTGCGGGTTCCTAGTATATCCAATGTGTTCATCTGTGATCTGAAATGGCTATCATTGCAATATATCTATATATGATATTATTTAGGCGTTGCTTATGTTTTACAGCCGTGCTAGCCCAGCCCCCGCTCTGTCGTTAGTTAAGTAACCTAACGGGTAATGATGGGGCCCCGTGGCGAATGCGAATGGCATAAGCGTACGTCATATTTTGGTTGTTTTCTGCAATGGTAGGATTAAATGATGGGACGCATTAAAAGAACTAATGCAAGAATATCACGCATTAAAAGAACTAATGCAAGAAAATAAACCAAGTAAAAGTCGTTGGAACACTTTCGAAAAACCACTCGGTTCTTTTCAAAACCAACTTTTAAATGCGGAGCTTGAGCCACTCCTTTTTAAAAGCTATCTCGTTCCATCGATTATATCAAGTTCACTACGTTTACGGTTTAGCCAAAACCATTCGTAGCCCTCTATCATTTCAGTTAAATATTCGGTAGTATTCAAGCTATGTATTTTGACCTCACGCCAAGGCATAGTGATTGGTAGCTGCCGGATATTTATCTGTTGCATAGATAGAATGCGTTGGTTTGGGACAGCCGTACTGCCATTTTGGCCTACGTCAAGGGTAGGTACGGGTGGGTTCAAATTAACCTGGATAATGATGGGAAGAACTTGACATGTGACTAATGACATTTTGACCTCACGCCAAGGTCATAAGAGCATGGGGCAAAAATCCACATCGGGAGTTTCAAAAGAACTGAAACTTGCTAGTGTTGCATACCATTTGGAGTGTGATGATTCTGGTAGGATTCCTTCAGTTTCTTCACGTGATGATATTTGGATCCCGATCCTACTGTGAGTATATGCTACTCCTCGGGAAATTTCTCACTTAACGATCAATGCTATAAACCAAGTAGGTGTCTAAAAAGGTGTTAGCGGGGCTACGCCCCCAGGGAAAAGAGGTTATTTAATTAAGGAACTTCGCGAAAGCGTTGGAAAACCTCCCTCGAAGTACCAACACTGGCCTGGCTGAACGGTTAAGCAAGAATTGTACGGTGAGATTGATCCTGACTAATTCTTCCTTTTTGGTCTGAGGAGGGATTCGAGAAACAGTGGGAGCCATCCTGTTTAGACAAACTAAAAACCATTCTAAACTTGCAAGAGCATCAAGCTGAGTGTTTCTTCTCTCTCCTAATTGCAGCGACCAATCGACATGACTGGACTTAAGTTACTCCTAGATAAAAACATACTGACAGGGCCAAACTACAAAGATTGGCTCAGGAATGTCAAGATGGCAATCACTTACGACAAGCTGGGGCATTTTCTTACCACCAAAGCTCCCCCTGTCCTAGGTCCCAAAACCAGCGTCGTGGATAAGGAAATCCGTAAGACCTGGGAAATCGATTGCACGAAGGCCAAGTGCCTCGTGCTTGCCTTTATGGACAACGAACATCAGAGGAGGCACGAGAATATGGACCTCGAATCCATATTTCTCCATACAAAAGAACTGTATGGAGAGCAGTCTCGTATCGCAAGATACTAAGTGTCGAAGAAGTTATTTTCGGCAAGGTTGGCCGTCGGATCATCGGTAGCGGAACACGTGCTTAAGATGATTGGCTACATAGAAGAGCTCGCGGACCTTGGGACCACGTTGGAGAATGAGCTCTATACGGACTTGATTCTCCAGTCCCTTCCTTCCACTTACGCCCAGTTTATCCTGAACTTCAACTTACAAGAAAAGGAAGTTGAACTTTCAGAACTCCTCAACATGCTGAGGAGCGCAGAGGGCAACCTACAGAAAGGTAGGGAAACATCCACTTTGTTTGTAGGAGGATCTTCTTCTTCTAGGTCCAAGGCGGAAGCCAAGGGAAAGAAGAAGAAAGCCCCCGCCAAACCAAGGGGCGGTGTTAGTAAAGTGGATACGAAGGGAAAGGCAAAAGCAACTAAGAAAGTGGGGAAGCTTGTGGATAAGGAAGAATGCTTCTATTGTCATATGAAGGGACACTGGAAAAATGATTGCAGGGCTTGGAAGGCCAGAACACAGGATCTGAAGCAGGTTGCGGCTTCAGCTTCAGGTGTGTATGTTATTGAAAACTGTCTTTCAATAAACTCTACTTCCTGGGTATTGGATACCGGATCAGGATCTCATATCTGTAATTCTTTGCAGGCGTTGAGAATCCGTATGGTTTTGAAGGCAGGTGACATGACCCTCAAAGTTGCAAACGGAGCTAGCATGGATGCTAAGGCCGTGGGGGATTATCACCTGGGGTTGTCAGATGGACATGTTTTGGTTTTGTGTTCAGTTGATAAAACTGCACATTTGTATTACATTTTTCTTACCATTTTCATATTAAAAAGGGACTTTATTATAATATATTATACATATGAGGGTTTATGTGTTAAAACATTATTTTTCATGTGTTAATATATTTTAATTATCATTTGGTAGGAAAATGTATGCAAATATTATTGATCTAATCCTAGTAGAACAAAGTCTACTAAAATCTTATTTGAGTTGTTGTGCAGAATATTTCCAAGTTGTTATGAAGAATTTATCAAACAAATCAATTTGTGGAAGAAAACTTGCCAAATTAAGAAGCAAAATTTGGAGACCAAGTCTGGAAGCAGCCGAGAGAAGATTTCTGAATTCTAAAGATACCTAGGATTGCCAAATGTCAAAATCAGAGAGCCCAAGAAAATTGGTGAAGAGATCCTCACCATTGGCCGCGGAACCGCGGCCAAACCCCCTTGTTGGCCGCGGATCCGCGGCAATATAGAGAGATTGTGTGCTAAAATTTTGTGGAGTAAATCTCTTCTAAATTTTACCAAGTTTTCAACAATAAGATTCTGGCTTTGCACTATAAAAGGGCACCGAGAGCCTCTTGGAAAAGCCATCAAGCCGAAGAGATCACGAAGCTCCCGACGCTCACGCAACCAGGCTGATCATCGACTGTTCGACTACCTCCTTAGGAAAGATCGAGAAGCAAATCAAGTTTTGTAATCAGTTTCTATGGATTAAAAGTGTAGCTTGAAGGAGTTGATTAATAAAGGTAGTTTTATTTAATTGTTTGTTTTTTTTACATTATGTTTTCCTTCTCTTTCTTTTCATCTTCTTCTCCCAACATGCGCGAGTAATTCTCCGCTTGTTAGGGTTCTTAGGATTAGGGTAGGCTAATGGACGATGAAAATAATTAAACCCTTTTTAAGTCCTATAAAGTTTAGGAACTTTATCAAAAGAATCATTAACATCCTAATCGGGCGCGCTAGCAATTCTTTGCTAGTTCCGACCGCGATTAGAGATTAGATTAATGATTGTTTTGGTAAAGGCTAGATATGAACGGAGTTCCGTGTCGAGATAAGGGTTAAGAGTGGGATTCCTTTTCCCTCCAGAAACCCTAATCTACACGCATCACCGTCGTTTTAGTTCTAAATCTATTAATGGATAAAAAGGGTAACTTTTAATTAATCGTCCATAACTACTAAATCCTAACGAACCCTACAAGCCCTCTTTTTATATTAACTACATCTTTAAAATAATCTAGATCTATATTTTACATTCTTGTTTAACGTAGATCTAGAAACCATTCAACAAATTCTTTCTTCCTCCTCTCTTTCTCAACACATCTAAAGTAAAAATAAAAGAGTCCACGTTTCCCAGAGGACGACCCGTACTCATCTCGGTCTAGCTACACACGACACCGTTATTGATTGCGGTTAACTACAAACACACTCTTTCGAATCAAACAATCAAATGGCGCCGTTGCCGGGGAAACGTGCGTAATTTTTTATTTTTACTATTTGTGTTGAATTCTTAGACGAGTCATATCATTATTAAAACAAAACTGCAAATTGTATATTTAACGATTATTGTGTGAATTTTTGCGAGGAAATCTGGAGTCACGGACTTGAGGAAACAGGAGATCTAGGTTTCACACTTCTCTGGTAAGATTCTAACTCCCTTCTCTCTCCTCTAAAATCCAATAAAATCTATTTTCTGCAGGATTCTTTGCAAAATATCACCGCTCAAAAATCTTTTTGCAAAGTTTTGTTTTTCGGTTTGTTTTTGCAAATTTTAATACGGATCTTTAAGGGGCAAGGACCAAATCAAGATTAGGTTGGGATTTCATCACCCTTCCTAAGCCCCACAAATCACAAACCAAGCATATAGATCAACCCTTCATTAATTTAAAAAATATCTAGACCAGACTCTAAGGACTGTCGAACTCAATAAGGACAGAGGAAGGTCATGGGTAATCTATCGTTTATCCGCATTATTTTTGTAGTGCCTAGGCAAGTGTGTCGAAGGCTAGTGGTTTTTAATTAGGCCCACGACGTGGTTCCTTCCCACTTACCTGGCACTTACCTGGCTACAAGGGTAGTACGGAGGTGGTAGAGGATTTATCCTGCGGCTTGTCCTTTGGAAGTCTAGGAGCGGTCTAGAGACTGGACCTAGGTAACCATAGTTCTAGGGTTGTGCATTTTTGTGATTTGTCTAAATCCGTCCTTTTTTAAAACAAACCAATTACTTTCTCTCCTTTTTACCCCTTCCCCCTTCTTCTCTTCTTATAATGGGTGACCTAAACAGAAGAACACTTGCCGAGCTTTGCTGTCCACAACCAGATATCTTTTGTTTTCGAAATCCCTTCGGTATACCGTCCGGCTCTTCCATGTCCTTAAGAGATCATATAGAACAAGCAGGAAGAAACAGTTGGCCACCTCAGTCTAGGTCTTATCAACCGTATCCTAATCCTACACCAGTTTCAGTTCATACCCAGAGTGAGGAAGCCCCTAGACGAATGTCCATTGCTGAGCACATAGCTAAGTCTAGAGGCCAAAGTTTCAACCCGGACCAATATCAACCATCACCACCACCGTCCGGAAAAGAGTTTGATATGCGGTTTGTATATAGCCAACCAACCAATCCATATCAATATTCTTCTTATCATAATATTGATCCTACTCCTACCCAAGTTCAGCAACCATTCTGTTCCTATCAATCCAATCCGACCTTTCCACCTACTCTAGACAGTTCTTCTAATCAGTCATTTGGGAGTTTTAATTATCCACAGGAATTTCAATCTTATACTGAAACCCCTTATCAACCCAAGACTAGTCTGGAGCAGACATTAGAAAAATATATGGAACTGACGAATCAAATTATGAAGTATTTGCGTAGTAAGACAGAACTGTACACCCTTCCTAATCAAACCGTCCCATTCCAAACTGAACTCCACAACTCCAATTTCATAGATTCATCAAGTACAATGTCTGATAAGTTGTGTGACTTTGTAGTGTTTGATTTACCCAACTGTGAAGGGTCCCTCTCAAGTGAAACCATACCCAACCCTTGTGATCTCTACACCTCCACTCTTGAACCAAAACTGATTGAAAACCATACTTTTGATGAGGTGTTTGAGAATTTTAACCTTCAATTGAATGAGGTGATTGACCTTGGGGATATATTGATTGATGAACCCGAAATTTTGGATGATTTTGTCCCACCAATTCATCAAATCCTTTCACTTCCTTGTGGTCATCATCTTTAGCCTTTAATTCTTCCTGAATCCCAAATACGTCTTGAAGTTGATGATAAAGGTATACCCGAAGAAATACAGCCTCCATCTTCCACATCTGGTTCTGCAACACTCGACACACCAATTTGTTTACCCATTTCACCTTCTACTTTCTCCGGTTCTTCTTCTGTTCCTATAGTTTCAGCGAGTTTTGATAAATCACAATCCGTTAATTCAAGTTCAGTAATACCAGAAATTCAACTTGATTTGGATATTTTTGAAAAAGAGGTAGATGAGTTTTTCGAGTCCTCTACCTCAGTGATTTTTTATGAATCAAGTAGAATAAATTCTGGCATAAAACTCTTTGACAGCAAAATGTTCAATCACACCATTGATAAAAGTTTTGAAGAACTTTTTGCTGATGAACTTGAATTTTTAAACAATACGGATTTTGTGATTGATCAATCTCCACTTATAGAGGTTGAACCGTCACCATTCCTTCTTCCTAATCATTCGCATTCATCATCATTCTTTCTTTTCTCTAATTTCAAACCCTTTCCAGACCACATCTTATCCCTTCCCCATTATTTCTTGACTCGATACAACACATTCTTCCACCAACCTATACGCTATACTAATAAAATCTTTGAATGGTTGGTGTTAACTTTTGGTCTTTGTAAAGTCTTACATTGACAAAATGACTCACCCCCTCTTAAAATGCTTCGTATTGTCTAACTCATGTTTGAGGGGGGTATATTTTTGGCTCTTGATCATAACATTTGTCCTCAAATTTGTGAGCCAAAAATAAGTTTGGGGGAGGATTTTCACTTTCATATATTTTTTCCCCTATTAATAATGGCCTCCCAAGCTTACAGGTTTTTGTGATCCAGCGGATAGCAACAGTGAGGACACTGTTGAAAACAGGTTTGGGGGAGGTTTGTGCTTATTTACACATCAATTTGCATCATACTTTGCATGAGCACAACATTTTAAAAAATTCTATAAAAAAAATTTTCTTTTATAATAAAAGAATAGAAAGTGAAAAATTACATCCAAAAGATAGGAATAGTTTAAGAAAACCAAGAAAATTAGAAGTTTTTTTAAACGAACTAGTAATAAGTAGTTATGAGCCGTTGTCCCAAGGGTTTGTAAGATGAAGGAAGTCACTAATCTGAGGATAAAAATAAGTCTGAAAAATAGTTTCTATCCTGGAAGCCAAACATTTGAATGTTGATACCCTACTATATGCACTTACACACGTCTTGAAACTCGGGATAGTAGAGAATACCTTGAAATGCTCTTGTCTAAAAGCCAAAGTATGAAGGAAATGAAAAAAATAAAAAAAAATGAAGAAAATATAAAAATGGTGAAAAGAAAAAAATGAACACTGGTTTTGTTATCGCCAAGGCAGCAATAAAAAAATATAGCGAGGGTGCCTCTTCACCTACTGCCCTAAGGCCAACTGGTCTGGGAGTCACTGCTAAGCCTTAGGTGGTGCATGACGAGGAAAATATTATCACCTAATCAGCAAGCACATAAGTAATCGGCCGGTTAGTACCTTAAGAAATATATTAACGGTCGCATGAAAATGTGTGAGCAAATCTTAATATTCATTAAATTAAAAAGTACTAAGGTAAATGGACAAGAGTATGATAGCTTGAATTGAATTCTCCGAGTGTAGGGATGTTCTTTACACACACGTAGGGTTATATGATCAATGTTTGGATGAAAGGTAGGAATGAAGAATAAAGACGATGTTTTATTGAGGGATGATGTGATTTCTAACATTTTTTCATGACTATTAAGATAGGGCTCATAACAACTGAAAAACTAGTGTAGTTGGAAACTCTTATTTTCAAAGTCTTTCTTTTATGGTTCTTATCTTTATATGTAAATTTCACCATCTCTCTTTTGTTATAGGATTTTGTGGGTGTAATCCGCTGAAAACCCTCAGGAGACAACACTCCTCCTACTAGGGACACCTAGAGGTTTAACGGCTTGTTGCACGTGCTCAGTGCAATCGTGTCTGCCTACGAAAGTGTGCTTAGTTTTCTCCTTTCTTTTTCTCCTCTTGAATAAACTAGTTTGCTCGGGACGATCAAAGATAAGTTTGGGGGTATTTGTTCAGTTGATAAAACTGCACATTTGTATTACATTTTTCTTACCATTTTCATATTAAAAAGGGACTTTATTATAATATATTATACATATGAGGGTTTATGTGTTAAAACATTATTTTTCATGTGTTAATATATTTTAATTATCATTTGGTAGGAAAATGTATGCAAATATTATTGATCTAATCCTAGTAGAACAAAGTCTACTAAAATCTTATTTGAGTTGTTGTGCAGAATATTTTCAAGTTGTTATGAAGAATTTATCAAACAAATCAATTTGTAGAAGAAAACTTGCCAAATTAAGAAGCAAAACTTGGAGACCAAGTCTGGAAGCAGCCGAGAGAAGATTTCTGAATTCTAAAGATGCCTAGGATTGCCAAATGTCAAAATCAGAGAGCCCAAGAAAATTGGTGAAGAGATCCTCACCATTGGCCGCGGAACCGCGGCCAAACCCCCCTGTTGGCCGCGGATCCCCGGCAATATAGAGAGATTGTGTGCTAAAATTTTGTGGAGTAAATCTCTTCTAAATTTTACCAAGTTTTCAACAATAAGATTCTGGCTTTGCACTATAAAAGGGCACCGAGAGCCTCTTGGAAAAGCCATCAAGCCGAAGAGATCACGAAGCTCCCGACGCTCACGCATCCAGGCTGATCATCGACTGTTCGACTACCTCCTTAGGAAAGATCGAGAAGCAAATCAAGTTTTGTAATCAGTTTCTATGGATTAAAAGTGTAGCTTGAAGGAGTTGATTAATAAAGGTAGTTTTTATTTAATTGTTTGTTTTTTTTACATTATGTTTTCCTTCTCTTTCTTTTCATCTTCTTCTCCCAACATGCGCGAGTAATTCTCCGCTTGTTAGGGTTCGTAGGATTAGGGTAGGCTAATGGACGATGAAAATAATTAAACCCTTTTTAAGTCCTATAAAGTTTAGGAACTTTATCAAAAGAATCATTAACATCCTAATCGGGCGCGCTAGCAATTCTTTGCTAGTTCCGACTGCGATTAGAGATTAGATTAATGATTGTTTTGGTAAAGGCTAGATATGAACGGAGTTCCGTGTCGAGATAAGGGTTAAGAGTGGGATTCCTTTTCCCTCCGGAAACCCTAATCTACACGCATCACCGTCATTCTAGTTCTAAATCTATTAATGGATAAAAAGGGTAACTTTAATTAATCGTCCATAACTACTAAATCCTAACGAACCCTACAAGCCCTATTATTATATTATTTAAATCTCTAAAATAATCTAGATCTATATTTTACATTCTTGTTTAAAGTAGATCTAGAATCTTTTCACAAAATTCTTTATTCATCCTCTCTTTCTCAACACATCTAAAGTAAAAATAAAAGGTTCCACGTTTCCCAGAGGACGACCCATACTCACCTCGGTCTAGCTACGCGCGACACCGTTCTGATTGCGGTAAACAAACACAAATTTTCACATCAATCAAATGGCGCCGTTGCCGCGGCAATATAGAGAGATTGTGTGCTAAAATTTTGTGGAGTAAATCTCTTCTAAATTTTACCAAGTTTTCAACAATAAGATTCTGGCTTTGCACTATAAAAGGGCACCGAGAGCCTCTTGGAAAAGCCATCAAGCCGAAGAGATCACGAAGCTCCCGACGCTCACGCATCCAGGCTGATCATCGACTGTTCGTCTACCTCCTTGGAAGAGATCGAGAAGCAAACTAGTCTTTGTAATCATTTTCTAAGGAATCAAAGTGTAGATTGTTCAAGTTGATTAATAAAGGTAGTTGTTTTATTTAATTCTTTTGCATTTTACATTATGTTTTCCCTCTCTGTCTTTTCATTTTCTTCTCCCAACATGCACGAGTAATTCTCCGCTTGTTAGGGTTCGCAGGATTAGGGTAGGCTAATGGACGATGAAAATAATTAAACCCTTTTTAAGTTCTATAAAGTTTAGAAACTTTATCAAAAGAATCATTAACATCCTAATTGGTCGCGCTAGCAATTCTTTGCTAGTTCCGACCGCGATTAGAGATTAGATTAATGATTGTTTTGGTAAAGGCTAGATATGAACGGAGTTCCATGTCGAGATAAGGGTTAAGAGTGGGATTCCTTTTCCCTCCAGAAACCCTAATCTACACGCATCACCGTCGTTTTAGTTCTAAATCTATTAATGGATAAAAATGGTAACTTTTAATTAATCGTCCATAACTACTAAATCCTAACGAACCCTACAAGCCCTCTTATTATATTAACTACATCTTTAAAATAATCTAGATCTATATTTTACATTCTTGTTTAACGTAGATCTAGAAACCATTCAACAAATTCTTTCTTCCTCTTCTCTTTCTCAACACATCTAAAGTAAAAATAAAAGAGTCCACGTTTTCCAGAGGACGACCCGTACTCATCTCGGTCTAGCTACACGCGACACCGTTATTGATTGCGGTTAACTACAAACACACTCTTTCGAATCAAACAATCATTTTGCGTAATTGCTTTTTTGTACCCAACGCAACTTGTAATATCATTTCTGTATCTTTGGTTTCTAAAAAAGGTTATGAATTTGCGTTTGTAAGCAATGTTGTAAACATTCACCTTAATCAAGTTCTGATTGGGTCAGGTACATTGAGCAATGGTATATACGTATTAAACCAACCACAGATTTTCAATGTCCAGAATACACACAAAAGAAAGTCTCCAGAAATCAATCAGAATTTCTTATGGCATTGTAGACTGGGTCACATCAATGAGAGAAGATTGACTAAGTTACATACAGAAGGATATTTGAATCCGTTCGAATATCAATCGTATGCCACTTGTTAATCCTGTCTCAAAGGAAAGATGACAAAGACTCCGTTCACTAGACATGGAGTAAGAGCGAGCGAGCTCTTGGGACTCGTACAGAGCGACGTGTGCGGTCCAATGTCTACACATGCGCGAAGCGGTTTTTCTTACTTCATTACTTTTACGGATGATTTTTCAAGATTCAGACATGTCTTCTTAATGAAACATAAGTCCGAAGCCTTTGGAAAATTCCAGGAATATAAGAATGAGGTAGAAAAACAAACTGGCAAAAGTATCAAGATTCTAAGATCGGATCGAGGTGGTGAATACTTGAGTGCCGAGTTCCTGGACTATTTAAAAGAGAATGGAATTCTCTCTCAGCTTACTCCTCCATACACTCCGCAACATAACGGTGTATCGGAGAGACGGAACCGAACCCTATTGGATATGGTACGGTCCATGATGAGTAACACTGAGTTACCGTGATCATTCTGGGGATATGCGCTAGAATCAGCCGCATACCTTTTGAACCGAGTTCCCACTAAGACTGTGCCTACCACACCATATGAGTTATGGAGTGGGAAGAAACCCTATCTTCAATATCTGAAGATCTGGGGATGTCCAGCTTTTATCAAAAAGCAGCATGCGGACAAACTCGAGGCACGCTCAGTACTGTGCAAGTTTGTGGGATACCCAAAGAACACCAGGGGGTATCTTTTCTACCATGCAGAGGAACAAAAGGTCCTTGTTTCTCATAATGCCCACTTTCTAGAACACCAGTTCTTGGAAAAGGAAATTAGTGGGAGCGCAGTAGAACTGGAAGAAATTCCAGAACCATAGACTATTACTGAAAGCTTAGTAGAACCAGAGGGTTCAAAAGAACAGGACATTCCTACGCCGCTCCGCAGGAGTAGTAGGCAGTCTCATCCACCCGAGAGATACTACGGTTTTCTCATAGACGGGGATAGAGAGGATTGCATCATAGATTATGATGAGCCTACTAGCTTCCAGCAGGCCGTTCAGAGCGTTGACTCGGTAAAATGGCTGGATGCAATACGGACTGAAATGGAGTCCATGTACACCAACAAAGTATGGACGTTGGACATTGCTCCAGACGGGGTAAAACCCGTAGGATGCAAGTGGATCTTCAAAAGGAAGATTGGTGTAGATGGACAGGTTGAGACCTATAAAGCTAGACTTGTTGCAAAGGGTTTCCGTCAAAGACTCGGCTTGGACTATGACGAAACCTTTTCTCCAGTGGCTATGCTGAAATCCATTCGGATCCTTCTTGCCATTGCTGCCTTCCACGATTATGAGATATGGCAGATGGACGTAAAGACCGCTTTTCTAAATGGAAATTTAGAGGAGTGTGTCTATATGGACCAACCAGAGGGTTTCATTCAGAGTGGGAGCAGCGGAAAGGTGTGCAAGTTGCTTAAATCCATCTATGGACTAAAGCAGGCATCGCGGAGTTGGAACATCTGTTTTGATGAGACGGTCAAGGAATTTGGCTTTATCAAAAATCCAGATGAACCATGCATCTATAGTAGATTTGTAGCGAGAACTGTAGTATTCCTCGTTTTATACGTGGATGACGTTCTCTTGATAGGAAATGACATTCCTATGCTACAATCTGTCAAGGGGTTATTGTCACACAGGTTCTCCATGAAAGACCTGGGTGATGCCTCGTACATCCTGGGGATCCGGATCCATCGTGATAGATCCAAGAGGATATTAGGACTTTCACAGTCCAGGTACATCGACACCATACTGAAAAGATTCAGTATGGAAGATTCCAAGCGCGGTAACCTACCGGCTTGTCACGGGATCACCCTCTCTAAAGAGATGTCTCCCAAGACTGATTTGGAGAGGGATCGCATGTCTATTATACCCTACGCTTCTGCGGTAGGCTCTATAATGTATGCGATGTTGTGTACCAGACCGGATGTAGCTTATGCACTGAGTGTGGTAAGCCGGTATCAGTCTAACCCTGGGGAGAAACACTGGATAGTGGTAAAGA
Organism: Agapanthus africanus; assembly: GCA_030015575.1. Lineage (NCBI taxonomy): Eukaryota > Viridiplantae > Streptophyta > Magnoliopsida > Asparagales > Amaryllidaceae > Agapanthus > Agapanthus africanus. Next base: position 327,386,431 of record CM057337.1, read on the forward strand.
ACATTCTCAAGTACCTAAGAAGGACTAAGGAGATGTTCTTGGTGTATGGCGGAAAAGACCTCCAGATCGAGGCCTTTGCTGACTCCAGCTTCCAGAGTGACAAGGATGATTCCAAGTCCATGTTGGGTTTTGTCTTTACCCTCAATGGAGGGGCGGTGTGTTGGAAGAGTTCCAAATAGGAAACCGTTGCAGACTCGACGATGGAAGCGGAATACATCGCTGCATCAGATGCCGCAAAAGAAGCTGTCTGGATGAGGAAGTTCTTGAAAGAACTTCAGGTGGTTCTGTCCATTGTTGATCCAATACCTCTGTATTGCGACAAAAACGGGGCTATAGCTTTAGCGAAGGAACCTAGGTCCCATCAGAGATCTAGACACAACTTGAGGCGGTATCACCTGATCAGGGAGATCGTGGATTGCCAGGAGATCGAGGTTCAGAGGGTTGCTTCAGAAGATAACACAGCAGATCCATTCACCAAGGACTTGCCCCAGACTCAGTTCGAGCGGCTGATCGAGATGATAGGTCTTCGATACGCCAGTATATGGCCTTAGTGCAAGTGGGAGATTGTTAGTGTATATGCCCTAGAGGCCATTACTGTATCATACTAGTTTGTATATTACTTAATGGAAGCTTGGGATATTCACCTTGTATATACAATCTTGCTCAAAATAGTAGTATGCTACTTGGTTTGTTTCTACTTCAATGTGTACTTGTGTTTATTTTAGTATATCACCTATACACATTAGTGGAGCCCTTAGGATCTTTGCTTGATTACCAGCGTTGTGATGGCAGTCATACTAGTGGGGGCTGGGTAATCTATAAGCACATCCTTATGCAAGTCCCTAGTCATAGGACTATCGAGACAGGGCATCGATACTCCGGAGTAGACTAGCGCATGCGCTTCTCATCCCAGTGTGGGAGACGGTCTGTCCCACAGCCGTTAGTACGTCGTACTGGAGATAGTATGCAGGTGCTCGTTAGGTTACGAGTACACTGGACAGGACTCGTCGGGAACTGACCGGTTGGTATTATACCTATCGTCAGTTATCAGTTCCCAGATGACATGAGTACAGCTTAGTCCGCTGACTTGACACTGTCATTTCGCCTCGAGTGTATTCCCACTGTACTTTGATTACTACCCTACCACGGCTCAAAGGAGTCGTGCAAACAGGTAGTAGTTGGGTGCAGTCCCGAAGCACTTGGAGGCAGTGACGGTTAGACAGGATTCGTTTCTTCCGGTATTGGGGGTTGACATCGCGCTGTGTCTAGGAGAGCCATTACACGAGTAGTCCCTGGCCAGGGCAAGCGAGATATACTGGTACGCTTCCAGTGTTATTTCAGGGTGTTTTGGGCTTCACTTCGACACGACTTGTACCGCTATTAGGGGACTGACGTTTACCGCCATGCGATGTATCAGAAGAACAGATCGGACTGTACGGAGATTGTCACTGTCAGACTTAGTAGGTGTTCAGATGGGTTTCACCTTGTCAGTCTTCTTGTCGGCATCTACCTGGAGACCGTTACGCACAGCTAGTGCCGCTTGCAGTCTGTGGTTAAACCCACTGCCAGCGTAGTGTCGAGTCTTTAGAGTCCCACACAGAAAGCTATTCACCTTTAGGCAAAAGAGTAGAGGTCGCATGGTTTTGCGATACGTTACATGGTTTTGCGACAGGGTTCGGTCACATTCGTGCACTTGTGCACGTACAGTGTCTGGACAGCTAACACTAGCGGGCTTTGGATTAAGCCAGATCCTAGTGTACGTTTTGGGATTGGTTTTATCTCGTTTGTATTCGTGTTCCTCGGAACGCGGATGCGGGTGTGTATGCACAGTTGACAGAGAGACAGAGGCAGAGGATTCTCATTAGAGTTGTTGACCGTTGACTGTTGACTATTGACTTTTTGCTCAACCCTAATGCGAATATAATATGTAATTAACAATAATATTAATTAAGTATTATAGTGACATGGTTGTTGAGGGGTTGACTTTGTTGACTTGTTGACTTTGTTGACCGGTTGACTAGGTTGGACTAGTTGACCATCATGATGACAATGGCTATCATTTCATGGCAAAGACTTTTGCTTGCTTGATCTCTTGTGCAAAATGAGTGCATGAAATGATATATATAGCCATTTTGACTTAAACCATTTACACAATACTTGATTACTATTTTTGTTATGATGGCTTTTGGATTATGAGAGGTGAGAATGAGAAGAGTATGGTTCATTCTATCATTTTGCTTTCTCTCTCTTGAGCTCTCTCATTCTCAAGCTCTCCCTCTTGCTCTTGCTCTCTCTACCTCAAGGCAAACCATTCTCATGTGTTGAGACTCATTGCCTTAGAGATAAAAAGGCACCAAAACATTCCTCTACTCACTCTAGTTCACAAGGTTTAGCAAACCGAGTGAACTAGTTTCTTCAAAGTTCGAAGAAGAAGCCAAAGGTAGAAGCTTTCAGGTGGATCGATCTTCGGCGCAAGGAGACGACGGGGTGAAGCCGATCCGGACAACCATCGAGGCTTGAAGACGAAGGAGTTCAAGAAAGAAAGGTATAACCCCCTAACCGAGTAGTTAACAACTCCTAGTTATGTTGTTAGTTAGATGTTTAACAAAGATCCGGTTTTGAGTCCATGTTACCACCTCTAGAAAAATTGTTTTTCATCAAATTCCGCATGCCCGAAAGTACCGGGAAAGGTAGCATGGACTTACAGTATGTGGGCCAATGTCTACATATGCAAGAGGCGGTTTTTCTTACTTCTTAACTTTTACTGATGATTTCTCAAGATTCGGTCATGTGTTTTTGATAAAGCATAAGTCTGAATCTTTCGAGAAATTCAAGGAGTACAAACTTGAAGTAGAAAACCAAACAGGAATGAAAATCAAGATACTTTGATCAGATCGAGGCGGCGAGTACTTAAGTACTGAGTTCTTGGATTTCCTAAAAGAGAATGGGATTTTCTCTTAGCTCACTCCCCCTTACACACCACAGCACAACGGTGTGTCAGAGCGGCGGAATCATACCCTATTAGATATGGTACGATCTATGATGAGTGATTCTGAGTTACCTCTCTCGTTTTGGGGGCATGCAATGGAAACTGCAGCTTTCTGTTAAACAAAGTTCCAACCAAGACCGTGTCTACCACTCCATATGAGATATAGCATGGGAAGAGACCATCTCTTAAAAGAGTTAAGATTTGGGGTTGTCCGGCTTTTGTCAAAAAGCAGAATCCAGAAAAACTCGAGACACGATCAGTCAAATGTATATTTGTGGGATATCCAAAACATTCGTTTGGGTATCTTTTCTACCACAAGGAGGAACAAAAGGTGTTTGTTTCTTAGTATGCCACATTTTTATAAAATGAGATTTTTCCAAATGATGCTGATGGCAATGTGGTAGATCTAGAAGAGGTTCTAGAAACACAAGTTACAAATGACGACTTGGCTGAAACTGATGTTGCAACAGAATCTAATGAAGCTCAGCCACTCCGTAGATTTGGTAGGATTTCTCGCCCGCCGAAGAGATACTACGGTATTCTCATTGATGGTGATAGAGAAGATTGCATCATGGATGATGATGATCCTGCCAGTTTTCATCAAGCTATCACGAGTGGTGACTCTGTGAAATGGCGGGATGCCATGAGATCCGAAATGGAGTCCATGTACACCAACAAAATATGGACTTTGGTGGATGTACCCTCCGGGATAAAACCTGCAGGCTGCAAATGGATCTTTAAAAGAAAGATTGGTGTAGATGGACAGGTAGAGACTTATAAAGCAAGGTTGGTAGCGAAAGGTTTTCGTCAAAGACCAGGTTTGGACTATGACGAGACTTTCTCTTTGGTAGCTATGCTTAAATCCATTCGGATCCTACTTGCTATTGCTGCTCACTACGACTATGAAATCTGGCAGATGGACGTTAAAACTCCATTTCTAAATGGTGATTTAGATGAATGCGTTTATATGGATCATGGCTTCATTGACAGTGGGAGCAGCGGGAAAGCATGTAAGTTTCTTAAATCCATTTATTGATTAAAGCAGGCATCGCGGAGTTGGAACATCTGTTTTGATGATGTTATCAAAGAGTTTGATTTCATCAAAAATCCAGATGAACCTTGTATTTATAAGAAGACTGTAGGGAGATCTGTCACATTCCTCGTATTGTGCGTGGATGACATACTTCTGATAGGAAATGATATTCCTATACTACAGTCGGTCAAATCATTCTTATCACAAAGGTTCTCCATGAAGGACCTGGGTGATGCTATGTACATATTGGGCATACGGATCTATAGGGATATATCCAAATGGTTATTGGGATTGTCCCAAACCAAGTACATTAACACCATCCTAAAGAGGTTTAGTATGGAAGACTCTAAGCGGGGTGCCTTACCCGCTTGCCACGGAGTCATTCTCTCCAAGGACGATTGCCCAAAGTCTGATAAAGAGAGAGCTCGCATGAGCATTATTCCCTATGCTTCGGCAGTAGGATCGATAATGTATGTGATGTTATGTACACGCCCTGATGTTGCTTATGCACTTAGTGTAGTAAGAAGGTATCAGTCAAACCCAGGGGAGAATCACTGGACCGCTGTGAAGAACATTCTTAAGTACTTGCGAAGGACTAAAGAATTGTTCTTTGTGTATGGTAACGAGGATCTCCAAATGGAGGCCTTTACCGATTCGAGCTTCCAGAGTGACAAGGATGACAGCAAGTCTATCTCAGGGTTCCCATTTACCCTCAATGGAGGGACGGTAAGTTGGAAGAGTTCCAAACAGGATACCGTTGCAGACTCAACGATGGAAGTTGAGTACATTGCTTCTAATGATGCTGCCAAGGAAGCCGTCTGGATGAGGAAGTTCATCTCGGATCTAGGAGTAGTTCCAACCATTATTGATCCAATACCGTTGTATTGTGACAATAATGGGGCTATGGCGTTGGCCAAAAAGCCCAGGTCCCATCAGAAGTCCAGACACATCCTGAGGCAATATCATGTGATCCAGGAGATAGTTGATCGCCACGAGATCAAGATTAAGAGAGTAGATATGTCACGACCCGAAAATTTCGACTCGTGACCGGCACTTAACCACGCAACGTCTACAGGCGTAACGCGACTAAGTAAGCCGAACCCAGAAATCAAAACCATTTAAAAAAATTGTGAGTGCTGAAAACATTTAGTTAAAACATTTAGAAAACCTTAAATAATTCAATAAGTTCTTTTAAAATTACGTAATCATTTAAATAATTTTGGCAGCATTTCCTTTGTAAAAGTAGCCTCGAGACCGGGTATAAAACAGGATATGAGTGAAATGAGATATGATGAAACAGAACATTCCCAAACGGGAGCAATCACGCTCAACGACGGAAACCATCATCACAAGAGTAATATACGACACCGTAGTGAAAAATGAGCAATAAGTAAACATCACAGAAATATAAACTGCATATAAAAACAGTTGGCTCCCACGAGCTCGACACCAGAATACAAAATATACATCATCGTCCTCACACAGTATCTAAGTCCAGTACATATATGGTAGATGGAGAATACTAGATACAAAAAGGGATACAACAAAAGTAATCAGATACCACAACCCACCTAAATGCAAAACAGCTCTCGCCGCAACTGTAGTGGTATCTGTAGCAAAACGATGCAAAAGACAGCCTGCCGGGACTATGCTGAGGGCAACCTGCAAATACTGTGGCACAACGGGGGTGAGTTGCCAACTCGTGAATAGAGATAACATATAAAGGTAATCGCGAGCATGCACGTACTGCGCTACTCTATCAAATGCCAGCAAGTAATATCTATATGCGACAAGCAGTAGGTGCAATAATCAAGCAAATGCTCTGTCAGGTAAAATAACTACAGGATGAGATATATGATAAGCAATACTGAGCAGGGGATAAACAACATCTACATGGAAATATCAACATGGAAAAATAGTCGGTGCCTCAAACTACACCCAAATCCCAAATAAACTCAGGCGCCGGCACTCCCATCGGCCCTCAAATCCTGTAAATCTCTGAGAATCACGAGTGCCCAACATCGGCACTCAAATATCATAAAATACTCGTGTCCAGCATCGACACGCAAATCCTCATATACCGGGCTCCGTCAGTCCGGATCAGCCCACGGGGCCCATCTGCGGTATCGGCCCTCGGCCCCGGCAGTACGGATCATCCCGCATCCCTCTCTCGACTCTGGTCAGTATCCTCCAGATAACCGCCAGGTCCAACCAATCACCGGTAGGTAGTAGTCCCTCTGCCGGGCTCACCGTCTACTGCACAGCGAAACCGTTCTTGCCCTAGGGTACCATACCGGGTCCACCACGAACCCGCAAACGGATCATCCATCTCCTCGAATCGGGTTTCAAGCACACGTCTCAGCACCGAGAAAACGCGTGGTGGACGCACCAAAATATCATATCACGAGGAACCGGGTTTTCAAATATTGCATCTTTTCTTAAAAATCCCACGGTCCTCAAAACCAGAAATCACATGAAAATCCAATACCAAGAAGTAAATCCAATACGATGTGCTATGTACATCAATCCATGATATAGGTATAAGGGAAAACCGCTTTTAAAAATAGTTTCCGTTTTTAAACATATCATGCGGCTCCCAATTTCCATGAAAAACATATCGAATCATATGTGAAATGAACTACAGCAATATAATCATGGCAGTTCTACAGTGAGTGTGTCATGGCAATTACTAACGGTGTGTGTGTAACATGCAGATTAATGCTCGTGCAACATGAACCGTTAGTAATAGTGCGGTGTTCTATCAATTCTAAGTTTACATGCAGCAGGGGATGCAATATGCAATGACAGTCCAGGTAAAAGCAATATATAACAATAAGGTCCTATCAGCCCTGACGCATAACGCCATGCGGGCAATATCCCTGTAGATGCTAAATCTACTCACCGAAGTCTCGCGCTAAGTGTAGCCGACGACTTGCTTCCCCTTCTTCGCAGCGTCCGTCTCACTCGCCTGCGAACCTAAAATCACACAATATATCACATATAAGCTCAAATCCACAAAATGTGATTATTAAGATCAAACTAGAAACGCGTGTCGCAAACCAATCGCGCGTGTGCGCGATATTCTAAAACGTGTGATCACGCGCCTGAAACTACTCTGACGCGTCGCGATACGAAGAAATCCCAAACCCACACACGTATCACGCGTGTCGCGAAGGTTAAGAAATACGGAAAAACAGGTATTTAGCCCCAGATTTTCCTACAGTAAGAATCAAACAAAATTGCACATGCCATGAGTCTAAGGGTTGCCGCAGACACCTATAGGACCAAACCCCAACCCAAACCCTACCCATCTGGCCGCAAATTGCGGCCAGATCGAATTTTTCGGCGGCCAGAACAAAGGATATATGGGTCGAGTTCTACTTGGGGGATCAACACCTAACAGCTATACTGCAATCATCTCAAAATTATTCTGAACTCACCGGGTCGATAGCAGTTTACAGAAACTCAAATTTTGCTTAAAAACGATGAATTTGAATCAAATAGGGATCTTGTGGTATTTTAGTGCAATTGGGGGTTAAGCTGGGTTAAAATGGCCCTAACAACACTCTATCAACCTACTAAAACCAAATCATACATCACTTGCTCAAGGTTCCCCCTAATCACCACATATCGCACTAAATCGCACCAATAATCACTAACCGAAGCAAAACTAAACTAAACAAGTAAACTAGGGAGTAAGTTCAAGAAATATACCCCACACTCGACCCTAGGGAGCTGGAGGAAGAAGAAGAAGTGGAGGGAAGGTGCTGCAGCTAGAGTTGCTGCTGGTGCTGCTGCAAACTGCTGGTACTGCTGCTCACTGATGCTGCTGCTGCTGCTGCTGCTGGAATGCTTGCTGCTGCTGCTGTGATGCCTGCTGCTGCTGCTGAGGATGCGGGCTGCTGCTGCTGCTGCTGGGAAGGTAAGTGGGTGTGTTTATGTGAGTGAGGTAGAGAGAAAAGAACAAAAGAATGAGAGGAATCATAACCCCAATGTCAACCCCTCCTCTCTCTCTCTTCATTAAATGCAAGCATGGCCTAAGCCATGATGCATTCTCTCTCTCTCACCAAGTCAACACCCAAAGGAAATTCAAGTTAAAAATCACCATCAATTAACTAAATAACTTAATTAAAACCTAAAAGACTTAATCCCATGATTTACCCACCATGGTTACTAATCATGGTATTACCTCATTTAAAAACCCTAGTTTACATGCACATGTGTGTGCAAGCCTAGGAAAATTCTAGAAAAATATTTATTAAATTCTAGAAAAATATTTGCAACACAATTTGGTAAACTTTTTATTAAAAACCTTTTATTTAAATGTAATAGTCACTAAACACATCCTGAGGTGTTACAGTCTCTTCCCCTTAAAGAAATTCGTCCCCGAATTTCAAAATCTAACTATACGTACCTTCGAAAAGACGGGGGTACTTCTTCCTCATCTCGCTTTCGGTCTCCCAAGTGACCTCCTCACTGCCCTGACCACGCCAATGTACCTTGACTGATGGAATGTCCTTTGATCTGAATTTCTTCACTTGTCGATCCAAGATCATCACCAGCTGCTCTGCATAGGAAAGGTCGCGCTCAAGCTGGATCGTCGGGTGCTGAATCGCATGCGAAGGATCATGAAGATATCTGCGGAGCATCGAAACATGAAATATGGGGTGCACATCTGGAAAACTGGGCGGAAGGGCTAATCGGTATGCAACTGCACCAACACGCTCGAGGATCTCGAAGGGGCCCACATATCTGGGACTGAGCTTCCCCTTCTTCCCAAACCTCATCACACCTTTCATTCGGGAGACCCTCAAGAAAACATGATCACCAACAGAAAACTCGAGTTTGCGTCGCCGAAGGTCTGCATAAGATCTCTGCCTACTCTGGGCTGCTCTCATCCTATCGCGAATCAACTGGATCTTCGCGGTCGTCTCCTCAACAATCTGTGGCCCTGAGATACTGCTCTCACTGAGTTCTGTCCAACAGGTGGGCGATCTGCATCTCCTCCCATAAAGAGCCTCAAATGGTGCCATCTGAATGGTCTCCTGGTAGCTGTTATTGTAGGAGAACTCTACTAAGGGCAAGTGATGATCCCAGCTACCTCCGAAATCTAATACACATGCTTTGAGCATGTCCTCGAGAGTCTGAATAGTCCGCTCTGTCTGCCCGTCGGTCTGCGGATGAAATGCTGTGCTGAAACTCAAGCGAGTGCCCAAAGCCTCCTGAAGCCTCTGCCACAATCGGCTGGTAAACTGGGTGCCTCTGTCGGTCACAATACATGTCGGGACTCCGTGCAGTCGTACAATCTCGTCGATGTAGATCTAGGCATACTGAGTAAATCCGAAAGTCGTCTTCACTGGTAGGAAGTGAGCCGCTTTCGTCAAACGGTCCACGATCACCCAGATGGAGTCATACCCTCGACTAGTCCTGGGTAGACCCACAATAAAGTCCATAGAGATCTGCTCCCATTTCCACTCCGGAATGGGTAACGGCTGTAGCTCTCCCGCGGGCCTCTGGTGCTCAGCCTTGACTTGCTGACAAGTCAGGCATCTCGACACAAAATCCGCGATGTCTCTTTTCATTCCGTCCCACCAGTAAACACTTCTCATGTCATGGTACATCTTTGTAGAACCAGGATGAACACTATATGCCGATCGATGTGCCTCCTCGAGAATCTCACGCCTCAGTCCCTCAGCATCTGGTACGCACAGTCTAGTCCCAAATCGTAGTATCCCCTGATCATCGATCACGAACTCGGAAAATCTGCCTTGTCCAATCTGTGCCATGATCTCTGAACATCGGTCATCACTGTGCTGTGCTTCATGTATACGGTCGATCAACTGTGGGCGTGCACGGACATGCGCGATCTGTCCTCCAATCGGCGTGAACTCGAACTATACTCGGCTGTCGTATAATATCTGCCAATCTGCTGACGACTGCCCCTGTACTGCGCTCAAACAAGATAGACTACTCCCGGGCCTCCTGCTCAAAGCATCCGCTACTACATTCGCTTTGCCCGGGTGATACAAGATCTTAATCCTTCACTAACTCCATCCATCGGCGCTGTCGAAGGTTCAGGTCTCGCTGCTGAAATATATACTTTAGACTCTTGTGATCCGTGAATATCTGGCACGACTCGCCGTATAGGTAATGTCGCCAGATTTTAAGTGCAAAGACCACTGCAGCCATCTCCAAATCGTGAGTGGGGTAGTTCTGTTCATGTTTCTTCAATTGTCGCGAGGCATACGCGATCACCCTGTCATGTTGCATCAATACGCATCCTAGCCCCACTCGAGAAGCATCACAGTAGACCAAAAATCCTCCTGAGCCTGAAGGCAAAGATAACACCGGTGCCGTCGTCAGCCGAGTCCGTAGCTGCTGAAAACTGTGCTCGCACTCCTCCGTCCAATCGAAAGGAACTCCCTTCCGGGTCAACCCGGTCAAAGGGGTAGCAATACTGGAGAAGTCCTGCACAAAGCGCCTGTAGTAACTGGCCAACCCCAAAAAGCTGCGAATCTCTGTAACCGATGTGGGTCTGGGCCAACACTGAACGGCCTCGATCTTCCTCGGGTCCACACATATACCGTCTCGTGAAATCACATACCCCAAGAAGTCTACGCTGTCCAGCCAGAAAGCACACTTGGAGAATTTCGCATATAGCTGGTGCTCCCTTAAAGTCTGTAGTGTGATCCGCAGGTGATGCTCGTGCTCCTCACTACTCCGAGAATACACCAAGATATCGTCAATGAAGACTATGATGAACAGATCCAAATATGGCCGGAAAATACGGTTCATCAAGTCCATGAATGCTGCTGGTGCATTGGTGAGTCCGAACGACATCACCAAAAACTCATAATGGCCGTAGCGCGTACGGAAAGCTGTCCTGGGAATGTCCTCCTGTCGAACCCGCAGCTGATGATAGCCCGATCGTAAATCGATCCTCGAAAAGTACCCTGCCCCCTGAAGCTGGTCGAACAAATCGTCGATGCGCGGCAAAGGATACCTGTTCCGCACTGTCACCCTATTCAGCTGGCGGTAGTCGAAACACAGACGCAAGCTGCCGTCCTTCTTCTTGACGAACAGGACTGGAGCACCCCAAGGAGAAACACTGGGTCGAATAAGTCCTTTATCCAGCAAATCTTGCAATTGACCCTTCAATTCTCGAAGTTCCGCCGGGGCCATCCGATAAGGCGGTATGGAAATAGGCCCCGAGCCAGGAACCAAATCAATACAGAAAGAAATGTCACGCTCGGGCGGTAGCCCAGGAAGCTCGTTAGGGAACACATCAGGAAGCTCGTTAGGGAACACATCAGGAACCTGATCCAATGGAACCTCCGTAGCGCGAGCATCGCAAACATAGGCGAGAAATCCCTGACATCCCTTCCTCAAAAGCTGTCCAGTGCGAACAGAAGAAATCACACTGTGAGGGGCGGCACCACGGTCCCCCAACACAACAAAAACCGACTCGCCGGGGAAACAGAATCTAATTGTCTTCTCGCGGCAGTCCACAGAAGCATAGCACGTGGCTATCCAATCCATGCCCAAAAGAACGTCGAAGTCCAACATCTCGAGAAGGATCAAGTCGACAGGCAACTCTCTCTCGCCAATACAGACAGTACAGGATCGGAACACGTGCCTAGCAACAAACGACTCTCCCACAGGAGTGGTCACAACAAGCGGCTGATCAAGCAAACCGGACTCTCTACCCAAACTCGGCAAAAAGTGTGTGGATACGTATGAGTGCATGGATCCGGGATCGAACAATACATATGCATCAACCGAACATACTGGAAGGATACCTGAAACCACCGCATTGGACGCCTGAGCGTCCCGATGCGTCAAAGCAAAAACCCGCGCCTGTCCTCCACCGGTGACTGACTGCCCTCTGCCTCGGTCATCTTGCCCTTTCTGAGCAACTCCTCCACGCCCATGACCTCTTTGTGTATGAGTCTGGCGCGGAGCAATGGTAGGTACAATAGGCAACGCCCTCTGGGGTGGTGAAGGTGGTAAGGTAACATGCGGTGCTGCCGCCTCCCTCCGGTGGGTCTCGGGACAATCTCGCACACGATGATAGGAACTCCCGCAACGGAAACATCCTGATGATGGTCGCTGACCCTCCTGGGGATAGGAGCTGAACAACCGGCCTCACCTCGAATCTCTGCCACCTACAAGGTGCCTGTCACGGCGCCGAAAAGGCTGTCTCTGCACCGATGTATCTGCACGAACTCTCTTCGGCTCTGGGACTGCTGAAGTCTCAGCTAGGCGCTCCTCGACCAATAAGGCTGCATCTACAGCTGCTGCGTAGGTCTCGTAGTGCTGCGCGCTGATCGCAAGGAACAGTGGTGTAAGAAGGCCTCGAACAAATATCTTGACTCGCACCTCCTCGGTAGCCACTAAATACGGGGCATAAGCTGCTAGCTCTGTAAACAGCACGTCATACTCTGCCACTGTCATCCCTGGCGTCTGGCGTAAGGACTCAAATCTGCGGGCTCGAGCATCCCTAAGACTCTGGGGAAGGAAACGGGCTAGAAATACTGTCAAAAACTCCGTCCAGGTCATAGGAGGAAGACCTGCTGCTCTGCCCTTCGCAACTGAATCACACCACTTCTGCGCAAGACCTTCCAGGCGAAAGCTCGCGAATTCGACCCATCTCGCATCTTCGCATCTGAGGGATCGGCATATCCGGGCCATCCTATCAATAAAAGACCGGGGGTCCTCGGCTGTATCGGTGCCTGTGAAGACCGGAGGCTTCAGCCTCATAAACTCTGATAACGATACAGTAATCACCTCCGTAGCTGCAGGGGCAACTGGCTGTGCGGTCGGTACCATTGCGGTACCTGCGGCGGGTGGAGCTACCTCTGGTCGCTGTACTCGAAGTGTCTCAACTAGCGATCCTATCATCTGGCGCATCTCCTGCATACCAGCCCCAAGCGTGGCAATCTGATCTGTCATAGGAGGAACAGTCTGCTCGGGTACAACGGGTACACTTCCCGGATCAGTCCTCGTCTCGGACGAGTCAACTCGAATCTCGGCCCTCGCGGCCGCTTTCTGTGCCCTAGTAGTCTTTGGCAGCATAGTGGCTGAAAAGGAAAGTAGGATCCGATGAGAATACGGAAATCGAATCGCAAGAATGTATATATTCAAGAAGGAATTTTTAATCAATAATTCCTAAGGTCGCGTAGGCGGAGCATCGTGTCGTGAGTATGCCGCGGAACATACACACGCAACGCTACCCTGCTGCAGCTACCTACTCCATCATACCAGGGTCATCCTACACTCCGAAGGTAAAACCTACGCTCTGATACCAACTTTGTCACGACCCGAAAATTTCGACTCATGACCGGCACTTAACCACACAACGTCTATAGGCGTAACGCGACTAAGTAAGCCGAACCCAGAAATCAAAACCATTTAAAAAAATAGTAAGTGCTGAAAACATTTAGTTAAAACATTTAGAAAACCTTAAATAATTCAATAAGTTCTTTTAAAATTACGTAATCATTTAAATAATTTTGGCAGCATTTCCTTTGTAAAAGTAGCCTCGAGACCGGGTATAAAACAGGATATGAGTGAAATGAGATATAATGAAACAGAACATTCACAAACGGGAGCAATCACGCCCAACGGCGGAAACCATCATCACAAGAGTAATATACGACGCCGTAGCAAAGAATGAGCAATAAGTAAACATCAAAGAAATATAAACTGCATATAAAAACAGTTGGCTCCCACGAGCTCGACACCAGAATACAAAATATACATCATCGTCCTCACACAGTATCTAAGTCCAGTACATATATGGTAGATGGAGAATACTAGATACAAAAAGGGATACAACAAAAGTAATCAGATACCACAACCCACCTAAATGCAAAACAGCTCTCGCCGCAACTGTAGTGGTATCTGTAGCCAAACGATGCAAAAGACAGCCTGCCGCGACTATGCTGAGGGCAACCTGCAAATACTGTGGCACAACGGGGGTGAGTTGCCAACTCGTGAATAGAGATAACATATAAAGGTAATCGCGAGCATGCACGTACTGCGCTACTCTATCAAATGCCAGCAAGTAATATCTATATGCGACAAGCAGTAGGTGCAATAATCATGCAAATGCCCTGTCAGGTAAAATAACTACAGGATGAGATATATGATAAGCAATACTGAGCAGGGGATAAACAACATCTACATGGAAATATCAACATGGAAAAATAGTCGGTGCCTCAAACTGCACCCAAATCCCAAATAAACTCAGGCGCCGGCACTCCCATCGGCCCTCAAATCCTGTAAATCTCTGAGAATCACGAGTGCCCAACATCGGCACTCAAATATCATAAAATACTCGTGTCCAGCATCGACACGCAAATCCTCATATACCGGGCTCCGTCAGTCCGGATCAGTCCACGGGGCCCGTCTGCGGTATCGGCCCTCGGCCCCGGCAGTACGGATCATCCCGCATCCATCTCTCGACACTGGTCAGTATCCTCTGGATAACCGCCAGGTCCAACCAATCACCGGTAGGTAGTAGTCCCTCTGCCGGGCTCACCGTCTACTGCACGGTGAAACCGTTCTCGCCCCGAGGTACCATACCGGGTCCACCACGAACCCGCAAACGGATCATCCATCTTCTCGAATCGGGTTTCAAGCACACGTCTCAGCACAGAGAAAACGCATGGTGGACGCACCAAAATATCTTATCACGAGGAATCGGGTTTTCAAATATTGCATCTTTTCTTAAAAATCCCACGGTCCTCAAAACCAGAAATCACATGAAAATCCAACACCAAGAAGTAAATCCAATACGATATGCTATGTACATTAATCCATGATATAGATCTAAGGGAAAACCGCTTTTAAAAATAGTTTCTGTTTTTAAAGATATCATGTGGCTCCCAATTTCCATGAAAAACATATCGAATCATATGTGAAATGAACTATAGCAATATAATCATGGCAGTTCTACAGCGAGTGTGTCATGGCAATTACTAACGGTGTGTGTGTAACATGCAGATTAGTGCTCGTGCAACATGAACCGTTAGTAATAGTGCGGTGTTCTATCAATTCTAAGTTTACATGCAGCAGGGGATGCAATATACAATGACAGTCCATGAGGTAAAAGCAATATATAACAATAAGGTCCAATCAGCCCTGACGCATAACGCCATGCGGGCGATATCCCTGTAGATGTTAAATCTACTCACCGAAGTCTCGCGCTAAGTGTAGCCGAAGACTTGCTTCCCCTTCTTCGCAGCGTCCGTCTCACTCGCCTGCGAACCTAAAATCGTACAATATATCACATATAAGCTCAAATCCACAAAATGTGATTATTAAGATCAAACTAGAAACCTGTGTCGCAAACCAATCGCGCGTGTGCGCGATACGCTAAAACGTGTGATCACGCGCCTGAAACTACTCTGACGCGTCGCGATACGAAGAAACCCTAAACCCACACACGTATTATGCGTGTCGCTTAGGTTAAGAAATACGGAAAAACAGGTATTTTGCCCCAGATTTTCCTACAGTAAGAATCAAACAAAATTGCACATGCCATGAGTCTAAGGGTTGCAGCAGACACCTATAGGACCAAACCCCAACCCAAACCCTACCCATCTGGCCGCAAATTGCGGCCAGATCGAATTTTTCGGCGGCCAGAACAAGGGATATGTGGGTCGGGTTCTACCTGGGAGATCTGCACCTAACAACTATACCGCAGTCATCTCAAAATTATTCTGAACTCACCGGGTCAATAGCAGTTTACAGAAACTCAAATTTTGCTTAAAAACGATGAAATTGAATCAAATAGGGATCTGGTGATATTTTAGTGCAATTGGGGTTTAAGCTGGTTTAAAATGGCCCTAACAACACTCTATCAACCTACTAAAACCAAATCATACATCACTTGCTCAAGGTTCCCCATAATCACCACATATCGCACTAAATCGCACCAATAACCACTAACCGAAGCAAAACTACACTAAACAAGTAAACTAGAGAGTAAGTTCAAGAAATATACCCCACACTCGACCCTCGGGAGCTGGAGGAAGAAGAAGAAGTGGAGGGAAGGAGCTGCAGCTGGAGTTGCTGCTGTTGCTGCTGCAAACTGCTGCTCCTGCTGCTCACTGATGTTGTTGCTGCTGCTGTGATGCCTGCTGCTGCTGCTGGGGATGCCGGCTGCTGCTGCTGCTGGGAAGGTAAGTGTGTGTGTGTGTGTGAGTGAGGTAGAGAGAAAAGAACAAAAGAATGAGAGGAATCATAAGCCCAATGTCAACCCCTCCCCTCTCTCTCTTCATTAAATGCAAGCATGGCCTAAGCCATGATGCATTCTCTCTCTCTCTCACCAAGTCAACACCCAAAGGAAATTCAAATTAAAAATCACCATCAATTAACTAAATAACTTAATTAAAACCCAAAAGACTTAATCCCATGATTTACCCACCATGGTTACTCATCATGGTATTACCTCATTTAAAAACCCTAGTTTACATGCACATGTGTGTGCAAGCCTAGGAAAATTCTAGAAAAATATTTGTTAAATTAGGAAAAATATTTGAAACACAATTTGGTAAATTTTTATTAAAAACCTTTTATTTAAATATAATAGTCACTAAACACATCCTGAGGTGCTACAAGATATAAAGAACAACGCTGCGAATCCATTCACCAAGGCCCTCTCTCAGCCGCAGCATGAGCGACTTTTTGAGATATTGGGTATGCGATACGCCAATAATTTGCCTTAGTGCAAGTGGGAGATTGTTGGATATATGTATGCCCTAGAGGCCATTATGTGATAGTGTATGTACTGATGTGTGTGTGTCTATATATATATATATATATATTTATATATATTCAGAGGACAGTCTTGCTCGACATGATAGCATGCTATCTGTTTTTTCTTTATCATAGGTTCACCTGATCATGTTTCTTTTTCATTTGGTACATATTGATAAAGCCCTAAGGATATTGGCTTGACTACTGGGATTATGATGTGGATCATACTAGTGGGACATTTGTAGTTTATAAGCATATCCTTGAAATGTTCCTAGTCGTGGGTATATCGAGACAGGGCATCGATATTCCAGTGTAGACTAGTGTATACCATTCTTGTTCCATATGATGGGCGATGTATGATCACATATCCGTCTGGTGTGGTGACACCAATGATTGTATACGGGTGCTCAGTGAGACTGGGTACACTGAACGGACTCACCGAGAACTCCTATATGGTATTATATCATACGTCGGATAGCAGTTCTCAGGTGACACTGGTACAGGTTAGTCTGTAGACCCGAGATCGCCATAGAGTCTTGTATGTCCTCCCACTGTTCTTTGATCTCCACCCTACTACGGCTCTACTGAGTCGTACAAACAGGTGGATTTTGG
This sequence comes from Agapanthus africanus, assembly GCA_030015575.1. NCBI lineage: Eukaryota > Viridiplantae > Streptophyta > Magnoliopsida > Asparagales > Amaryllidaceae > Agapanthus > Agapanthus africanus. The sequence goes on from CM057337.1 coordinate 327,403,830, forward strand.
GTACAGTCCCGAGGCATATGGAGGCAATGAGCGATAGGAGGGGATTCTTCTCTCCCGGTATTGAGGGTTGATGCTGTGCTATGCACGATTGGCTATAACAGGAAGTCTCTGGCCAGGGCTGCTGAGATATTACTGATAAGTGTTATCTGTAGTTTCTCGATCTGTTATAGACCATATACCGGCATGACTTATTGAGTTATTGGGGTCGATGATTCCATCCCTAGACTCAATATGCAGCATATCTGACGAAGAGACCGGACTGTATGGTAAGTGTTTCCAGTTGGATTGACGGGAGTTTTGACAGGTTCGCTTGTTCTTCTTCTGATCGCTCAATACCCGGGTGGCCGTTACATTTAGCTGACCGCTTGCGGCTTGTAGGTGTTTGATGTGATCATCACCTACTGCCGGCGTATTGACGAGTCTTAGAGTCCCACATAGGAGTTTCCTGGCTCAGGCGAAACGATGTGGTGTACATATGAGATATGTGCAGGAGCTCGATTAAATACGTGTATATGATGCCGTATTTTAATCGGGCGTTTAATATTGGTCGGGTCGTATGAGATATGACCGGTTTATTAAATCAAGTGTTGATTTAATATTGACTTTTATCTCATTTAAATAAACCTTTTCTTTATGATGGATGCATGCATGCATATGTACATGTTGATGTGCATACACACATACATACATGCATTAGTATCATGGTTAATGATACATCAAAGATGGCAATATAAGAAATACATGGAAAGTAAATATATTTGTATTTATTAGAATGAGAAAAAGAAAATTGATTATTCATCATTGTTGACTTTTCTTTACTTGACCAAAAATTAAACTATGTTTTCATTTTCCTTTGTTATTTTTCTCATTCTAAAATATCTAGATATTTTATTAACCATGGTTTGAGTTTAGATATTTATGTTTGATATTTATCTCTTTCTCTCATTATCTTTTTCATTTTCTTGTTCATCCAAAAGAAAATAGTTGCCATCTTCATCTTCCTCTCTCTAGCTCTCTCTTAAGTTTTATAAATTGAGTAAGGTTAAAAGAAAGAAAGGGTTTTATATGAGAACACAACCACTTCATCATCCCACACATCTCTAGCTCTTTTGTGTAGGGTGTTTGCTCCACCGATTTGGAAGAACAAGTGAAGCAATAAGCTTTGAGCAAAGGACTTCAGGTGGATCGTGGTGGACTCGGAAGTGTTCAAGCGAGTCGTTCCAAACCTTAGGAGATCCAAGGAGTTACCCTAGGAGGTCTACAAAGGTTGTAGTCTCTCCACTTAGTGATAGATAATCTTTTGTATGTGATACTATTAATTGTTACTCAATAATTCTAGTTCGATTCCTAGTTGAGTTTGCTCATCACTTCTTAAAATTTAAATTGTGGCATGTGTGATGCTTCCAAACCCTATATGAGGTGATAAGAAAACCCTACAACAATCACAGATAGTTAGACGAAATTAAACTTTTCGATGGAATAATGAAGTACCCAAAAATTCCCAACAAGATCAACACTTGAGCGGAGTCAAAAATATCACCCAGAACATGCCACAACACCTATGAACCAGCCGTAGAAGGGTTAACCAATGTCTCACCAGTGGCATCGCTAAACTACCACAAACCCTAGGGTTTAGTGGAGGTTTTGGCAGTCACAGAATCGAGTTAAGGTTTCGTTCTTCTAAAGGGTCCACAGAATCACCTGCATGTTTTTCTGAATATTTTAAACTCAGAAAAAATCCAACTCTTGAAAAATTTCCAGCGGGGAAAAATTGGGTTATTGATATCCGTTCAAACTTTTTAACATCGTCTAAATAACCCGAATACATATTAGAATTACGATTACGAAACACACCGAGTTGCTTTTACAGAAAGTTAACATCACATGAAAATTTAGCAAAAACAAACAACTCCTGAAACACCAAAACCCAGAGACTGGAACACCCTGAAAATTTGAAGTCAAAACTCCAAATTTGGGTTGAGGAGGCCGGTTTTTCTCCCTATGTGGCCAGCCATATTTACACAAAACCCCCTCAAATTTTCATGGTGTTCATGTCATATCTCATACAGCATTCTCTAGTTGTTTAAAAATTTTTTTGAAGACTTTTTAAATTCGACAGAAACCAAGTTTTCGTATCGGGTGTTTCGGAGTAGTTTCGGTTTCATAATCCTAGCAAACATCGTCTAATTTTCTAGCATGGCTTTGATACCACTGTTGGGATACCTAGCACGGCATCAAGTTTTCGGGAGGCATAGTCCATGCCATTTTTAAATTATTGCCGTATTAGCTAACCCTAACTCTAGAATCGATACTAGAAAATCCGACGAAACGAATGAAAACAACTTTGCAACTAAAGTGAACAAGGAATACTACCTTTGTAGACCGGTCCTTCACTTTATTAGCTCCGTGTAGTAGTCCCTTCGCTGCGATTACGAACTCCCGGACTCTAGAAAGTCTCCCATGAAGATATGAACAAGATTGCATCGAAGTCTTCAAGGCCGAAGATGATCTACGTCGAGGAGACACTAGCTGATGCTACCTCTTCACTAATGTGTGAAATTAGTGAAGCAAACACCCTAAACTAAATGGCTAATAGTAGAGGATGATGAAGTAGGAAGTGGGCTCACTTTGATTTATTTTTCTCACAAGGTTTCATCACTTAGAAAAAGCTAGCAAGCTTTTTCTCTTGAGGAGGAAGAAGAAGTGATGAAGAAAATGAATGAGAGAGTGATGTTAGAATTGCAACCATGGTGAGTTAGTGTCATGCGTAACTCATTTAGAGAATAAACCATAGTTTAAACTTAAGGGTTGGGTTAACAAATATCTTAAGCAAGACAAAGGAGTGGACTAAGTCAATGAAGACTACAAGCTTCTACAAGTTTTGAACCATGACAAATATCTCCACAATTTTGAATTTTCTTGAAATAAATATAAACCCTAACTTAACCCTAGCATGGTGTAAGTCTCATACATACATGTTGCAAGTGTAACCTAGCATGACACAACAATATATATCACATATATATTATGTGTACAAAAAGAAAATAATACAATTAACATATATCACATATATATCAATGTATCATCAAGTGAGAAAACTTAAGTGAGCTAATATTAGTTAATGTAATATAATATATCAAATATATAATCATACATTAAATTATTAAATCAACACTTGATTTAATAATCCGGCTATATTACATATATAACCGACTAATATCAAATGTAACAACTTATTGAATCAACACTTGATCCGATAACTTGGCTATATCACATATAACCGACGAATGTCACATATCACGAGCATAAAATGCGGTATCACATACTCACATTAATCTCGGTCCCGCACATATCACATATGTGCTCCTACTCCGTTTCGTATGAACCAGGAAATCTCTGTGTAGGACTCTAAAGACTCGTCAATACGCCGACAGTAGGTGATGATCATATCAAACACCCACAAGCCGCAAGCGGTCTGCTAAACGTAATGGCCACCCGGGTATTGAGCGATCAGAAGATCAACAAGCAAGCCTGCTCGTACTCCTGCGAATCCAATCAGTAACACTACCGTACAGTCCGGTATCTTCGTCTGATATGTCGCATATCACAGCCTGGGGGTGGTATAACGTCCGACCCCAATAGCCTGATAAGTCATGCTGATGCAAGGTCCATAACCGTTCGAGAAACTACTGATAACACTTACCAGTAGATCTCAACAACCCTGGCCAGGGATTTCCTGTTATGGCTAATCGAGCATAGCGCAACATCAACTCCCAATACTAGGAGAGACGAAACCCCTCGTATCGCTCATTGCCTCCATATGACTAGGGACTGTACCCAAAAACCATCTTTTTACACGATCTCTTGACCGTGGTATGGTGGAAATCAAAGCACAGTTGGAATCACACAAAACTCTATGACGATCTCAGGTCTACAGACTAACATGTACCAGTGTTATTAGAGAACTGCTATACGATGATAGGTATAATACCATCTAGAAGTTCTCGGCGAGTCCATCCAGTGTACCTAGTCTCCACTGAGCACCCGTGTACCTTCCCTGATGTCAAACACCAATGAATATGGGATCGTCCATCGCCCATCACATGGGTCGAGAAGCGTATACGCTAGTTTACTCTGGAGTATTGATGCCCTGTCTCGATACTCCTACGGCTAGGAACAATTATAGGGTGTACTTGTGGACTACCCTTGGCCCCACTAGTATGATCTGCATCATAGTTCTAGTAGTAAAGTACACATCCGAAGGGCTTTATCAACATGTGAGAGCAAGACAGCAAGTGTACATGTTAAGATAAAGAGCAACCAGATAGCATACTATCATATCGAGCAAGAAAGTCCTCCCTATATATGTCCAATCATCCACTACAATATACATCCCATGTACAGCAATGGCTTCTAGGGTATACATATAACTAACAACTACCCTGGTCCCCAATAGTATGATCTCCATCATAATCCCGGTAGTCAAGTACTCATCCTAAGGGCTTTATCAACATGCAATATAGATACAATAAGTGTACATGTTAAGATAAAGTGCAACCAAATAGCACATTATCATGTCGAGCAAGAAAGTTCTCCCTATAAATGTCCAAGCATCCACTACAATATATATAGTATGTATAGTAATGGCCTCTAGGGCATACATATTACTAACAATATATATATATATATATATACACACACACACACACAGAGAGAAAGAGAGAGAGAGATCCGTTATGGCGGGCTCGTGTTTTTCAAATTCGAACTTTTTCGTGTAATCTCCTTTCAACGATCCGCTTCGTCCAAAGTGTTCTACACATCGTAGATAGTGTATGGATACAAAATCACATCGAATGGAAGCGTTTTCCATGTACAATACCCTGTTTAAAATTTTAAAAACTGCACAGCTGAAATAAATCCACACGTTTTGCACATGCAAAACACTTCCATTCGATGTGATTTTTCATCCATACATTATTTAGGATATGTAGAAACCTTGGACGAAGCTGATCGTTGAGAGGAGGTCACATAAAAAAGTTCAAGAATTTGAAAAAACATGAACCCGCCTGATGATACTCGTAAGTGAGGATTCCCCTGATGATCACAGAACGTAGCGGATGACGTGTCACCTATATATGCCAACTAGATTTCTGGGGGCTACTGAACTAGAATAAGTATAATGCGAAGGGAACATTTCTCATTACCTCGCTTCGGAGGTTGTCACGATCCGGAAATGGCACGTGACTGCCACTTGGATCACGTGAAATCTATAGGACCCCACCGTAACCCAAATAAACCAAAAACCCAGAAATCTATACCTTTTTAAAGTAAGATAATATAGGTGAAGTTTTGAAAAGGGTATAAATGAAATCAAGTAGTTTCTTTTAAAGTATAAATAAGTTCGTTTGAAATGCAAGCGTGTAATACGTAGGGGTCTAGGTTTCATTGTACAGGCTATCCACACGATCAGGGGAACGTCGGGTTTCAGCAGCGGCTCTGTGAAACCCGGGGATCCCAGATTATCTGTATTGTTCTGTGATGCTTATTACTTTTCTGTAATGTTGCATATTATCACGCCTGGAGCGATTATTGTATATTGGTATATATACTAGTAGATGTTGTATATGTTTTACACCCACGCTAGTCCAATCCCCGCTCTATCGTTACTTAAGTAACCTAACGGGTGATGACGGGACCCAGTGGAGAATGCGGATGGCATATACGTACATTTTATTTTCGTTCTTTTCTGGTGTGATTAATTGATGGGACTGCATTGATTTTGATCAATGCAAAGGAAAACAAACCTGTTTGGACGTTGTTGGAACAGTTTTAAAAAGTGTTATTACAAGGACGTTTTCTTTTGTTTTGCATAGTGGTATTCAGTTGGAATATCCTGCACCTCATTCGACGAGGCAAGGGCCGAGATCCCTTCACCGGGAGTGACCTCTTGGGCAGAAGTTTGCATCAGGGTAATAACTTCACTATAGTCGATTATATGTTGCTTTGCATCGCGGTATTCAGTTGGAATATCCTGCACCTCATTCCACGAGGAAAGAGCCGAGATCCCTTCACCGGGAGTGACCTCTTTAGCAAAGGTTTTCGCCACTATATTTTTATAAAAAGCTATCAGGTTCCTTCAACGAGATTAAGTTCATTACGTTAAAGGTTTTTCGCCAAAAACCAGCCGTAGCCCTCCGTCGTTTCAGACGGTAGCACGTAGTATTCATGCTATGTTTTTTGGCCTTCGTCAAGGCATAGTGGATGGTAGCTGCTTGTTACTTTTCTGTTGCATAGATAGATGAGTTCATTTAGGACAGTCGTATTACCTTGTTGGCCTTCGTCAAGGGTATGTACGGGTGGGTTCGAATTGACAAGATAATGACGGGTAAAACTTGACATGTGACTTATGATTTGTTGGCCTTCGTCAAGGTCATAAGAACATGGGGTAAAAATCACATCGGGAGTTTCTAAAGAAACTGAAACTTTCCAGGCATGCGCATACCTTCTGGAGTGTGATAACGTGGATGGATTCCGTCACGTTATCATGTGATGAGAGTTGGATCCCGATTCCCACTGATGAGTTGGTTTACTCTTCGGGTGATCCCGATTGATTCTTCTTTCAGGTTTGGAGGAGAATTTGACAGTATAGTGGGAGGTTTCCTGATTAGATAAAGTGATAACCATTCTGATCTAGGTTAGAGTCTCTCTCTCTTTGGCAGCGACCTTTGACCGACCCTAGACTATGGCTCAGTGACCAAGTTGACCGAACCTTCTTAAAATACTAGCTTTTGGATTGTCTAAGTTGCATAAGTCACTGCCGCTCCTTCTTTTACCCTTTGAATTTCTCAGAACACCTCATATGACTACGAACATCCACTTCTTTTGGATAGATCCATCGTATGGTTATATACGAACTCGAAGGGACTTCTTCGAGGATGGATCCAGGTTAAGGAGAAATTGAATTGGTTTATTCAGTTGTCTTTTATTATCACATTCTCTCAGGTTGCGAGGGCTCCTTGGTTTAGGAGAGTACACCTATTACACTTATTGGATAGTCTTCTTCCAAACCATAGGCATGTGCCAAAAGGTACGGAATGAAGAAAACCAATTAGCCTAAGTAGGGTGTACAGAAGTTAATAAGTAAAGACAAAATAAAGGGATTAGAAAGAGGGAAAAGTAAATTGTGACTGCTATCATTCATGACCAAACCGCGTACTTCATCGCCACTCCTATTTCACCTTTGTTTTTCCCCCAGTTCGGGAGAAATAGAATAAAGTATTATTCAGTTGTCTTTTATCATCACCTTCTCTCAGGTTGCGAGTACTCCTTGGTTTAGGGGTATATACCTATTAAGCTTACTGGATAGTCTTCTTCCAAACCATAGGCTGGTGCCGAACGATAGGGAAGGAAGAAAACCACTTAGCCTAAAGGGGTGTACAGAAGGAAATGAATAAAGACAAATAAAGGGATTTGGAGAGATGGCAAAGAAATATACGGTTATAGTCATGAATTGGATTATGGAAGAGGCATTACTATGAATACCAGGATACCCCTTCGAAACATTTTCATGTTCCAGTTTCACTGTGCATTGTTAAAGGAAAATAGATTCCTGATTAGATACTTACTCTAGGGTATGTATTTACCAGGTAAGATTCTCACATCTGTATGGTTTTACAGATGATGTGTCACGATCCAAAATTGGCACGTGACGGCCCTAATACTACGCAATGTCTACAGGCGTAACGCAGTAAAAGAAAGCTAAAACCCAGAAATCTAAACCAGTAAAAGACAAGAAAAGATAAGACACATTGTTTAAAAGTCTTTGAAATCACAACCCAAATTCTTTAAAAGTCCAACTTTATTTCCTTTAAAATTTTGGCAGCACCTTCTTTGTAAAAGCTAGCCCCAAAAATGGGTACAACATAAATATAAAGTAAAGCATCCCCAACGGGAGCAAATCCACGCCCAAAGGTGGAAAACAACCACCACAACAAATATACGACGCCGTAGCGAAGAAATAAAAGACGGTAGAAAGGAAACCGTATAAAAGAAAACAAGTCATAAATAATATACAATATCGTCCTCACCAAGTATCTAAGTCAACAAGAAAATATTAGATGGAGATTATAGGGATACAACGAATATACAATACAACGAATAACCACAAAACCCACCTAAGCAAACTGCACACTGTGCTGATACGGTATCCGTAGTAAAAGATGATAAGATGTGTGATAATAGCCTACCTCTGACTATCCTGATGAACACCTGCAAACACTGTGGCACAACGGGGGTGAGTTGCCAACTCGTGAATAGTAAATAACATATGCAGGTAATCGCGAGTATGCACGTACAGCATGAATCTAACATGTGCAATTAATAGCAATAAAAAGTCATATGAATGCAATAATCATGAAAGATACACTAGCAGGTACAACTAATACATGAAAAAATGATATGAATAAAGGTATGTAAACGCAACAGTCATGAAAGGTACTCTAACAGGTACACTAATGCATGAAGCAGTGCATAAACAGTAAATGTAGAGTATGGAATGAAATATGTCATTTCCACGGAATCCTGACATCGTGGTAGGATCAAAATCCATCAAGACAATCCAAATCCCAATTTCCTCAAATCAGCCCCCAATTTGGCTATCATATCAAGTAAGTCTCACATATCCTTAATGTACAATATCAAGTAGATCTCACATACCCCGAATGTACAATATCAATTAGATCTCACATATCCCGTATGTACAATATCAAGTATATCTCACATACCCCGAATGTACAATATCAAGTAGATCTCACATATCCCGTATATACAATATCAAGTAGATCTCACATATCCCGTATGTACAATATCAAGTATATCTCACGTACCCCGAATGTACAATATCAAGTAGATCTCACAAATATCCTGTAATCAATATCAAATAAATTCTCAAATGTCCTAAATCCAATGTCAATGAGCCCTTTACATTCAAGGTATATTTGCATGAATAAATATGATGATGTATATAATTTAATGTCAATACACATATATTAGCATCCCATTCCACTAATATTGGTGTAAGAGCATATATAACAGCGGCCTAAACCCCTGTTATATATACAAATGAGTAAAAAGAAATATCATGAAACCAATGTGTCAAGCATTGACACAGAAATGCAGGTCTATCAGGTGCTGTCACCATGACTGGCACCCTGATAGGTACGTATCATACGCTATCCCGAAAGCTCGAGTGCCTAGCTCTGACCCTCGCCTCTCGACGTATCTATACGTACATGACTCCCGTCGGTATCCCCATGATAACCGCTGAGTCATTTGTAATGTCACCGGATGGTATGGTTCCCCCACTAACTCATCGTCTACTCCACGACTCTTGCCCCGGGGTACCTCCGGGCCCTACCATGTACCGCACACGGACCCCTCCGTTCCTCGCGTGGGGTATATATATCCGAACCGATAAATCTCATGGTGGCTGCTGAAAAATCATATCAAGGAAAACCGGGTTTTTCAAATAATGCATAATTTCATGAACTCCCACGGTCCCCAAATCCAGAAAACATAATGAAAAATCCATATCTCAATGCGAAAATCCATGAATATAATATACGCATCATAAATCTGAAATGCAAACATATAAAGGAAAAGCAGCAATTAACTGTAACAAGTTAATATAATATCATGCGGTTCCTAATCTCTCCAATTCTAAAATAACATCAAGTAAAGGTAAACATGTAGCTATAACCAGATATATGTGCAACATAAAGGTATAGCAAGATATATGTATCTACCTATAAGTAAATGATGTAGTATACCCCCTGGGTATAAGCGAAATAGGTGTGCAAGGTATAGCAGTAGCTATGTCGTAAAGTGTGCATGTACCTACCACTAATGGTACAATACTCTATAGGTATACAGGTAACTAGCATGTAAGTATGTCAGAACATATGTGTAAGCATGTAGGTATACAGGTATGCTATAAGTCAATGCGTAAAGAAATATGAATCAAAGTCTTAATGTCCCTAACCAAGCAATATTATATCTATAAGTGGGTTATGCGTGACATGGCAATTTTTGACGGTGTGTGTAGCATACAATCAGTGCTCGTGCAACATGAATCGTCAATAATATGTGCAGTGCCCTAAGAATACTAGTCCAAGCACAACAATATCTAAGTAATAGGGTAAATGCGCAATTCTAAATATGACATAGAATATGAGACAGAAATAACATTTCTAGCCCAGACGCATAACGCCATGCGGGCGATTCCCCTATAGATGTTAAATCTACTCACCAACGCTCTTGGCTAAGTGAAGCCTACCGCCTGTTTCCCCTTGTCGTAGCGTCCGAAGTCCCCTCTTGCGAACCTAAAATTTCACAAACACAACACATAAGCAAAAATCCTACATCGACGAAAAGACATCGAAACGCAAGAATGACGCCCTGAAAATTACACTGCGCGCTTAGCGCATCTATCGCGCACGACATCGGCCAAAAACCCTAATTTGGGTCGCTAAACTACAAAACACAAGTCTAGAACCCGATCGCGCAACACAACACAAAAATTACGAGGAATACAATAGATATAACCTCGCAACGACCAATCGAACCCACGTCGGAGAAACCCCGAAATCTAGTAAGCAACTTATCGCAATATTTCGCACTAGTTTCAAGCTAACGCATATCTAGCGATTATAACCACCTTAAAATAGCTTAACTAAGCTATAAAAACCATTTCTATATTTTTAACACTTGCTAAATAAATTTTAGCAAAAACCTAGTAAGCAAAATTGCATAATTAAACAAAGTGTTCATTAGCAAAAATTAACATTTTCTATTAGGTTAATCTTCTCCAAAAGATAAATTAACACTTCAAATAAACATTAAACACATAAATCAAGTTTTAACCTAACTAGATTATCATAAAAATCAAGTCTTGAATTTCAAACATGAAATTAAAAGCTTAAATAAACAATTAATATACTAATTAGAAATTTAGAAACAACAAAAAGGATTAGGGTTAGGGTTTTATACCTCCACAAAAGATCAAAACCAAGAAACCAAACTCATCATCTTTTCCTCCAAAATGATGTTTTGAATGAAGATCCAAGCTAGCTTTGAGTTCAAGAATGAAGGAAAATGAATATATTTGAGTTTTTGTGATTTTATTTGGATTTTTCATGATTTATTTGATGCAAAATGAGTTGAAAAAGAGTGGGAATGATAAGCTGTAGCAAGGGGAACGGAAGGGCCGGCCAAGGGGGTGAGGGGGGTATTTTTGTGAAATTTTGTGAAGAAAATGCTAGGAAAAAGAGTAATAAATGCTAATAAATGCTATATGTCACCTTTACACATTTTCTTTTCTTTTTAAAATAAAACCTTTTGCACTCCAAAAAAATATCTAGATATTTAAAAAGAAGTTTCCAAAATATTCTAGTGACAAAAAAATAATTTATTCTCAAGAGAAGAAATTTCCCGATTTACGTGCACCAAATACCGCTTAAAATAATATTTTATTTGGGAAAAATTCTATCTGAACCAAAACCACCCAAATACCCCTAAAGTTCGCGCACAAGCTTTATTTTAGCTAAAAAAGGTGCCGGCAAGCTTATAAGGACGTTTGATCGAAATCGGGTTAAAGCGGAAAATACCGATAATTTTGTCCTAAAACGGGAAAATTCGCAAAACGATTTCTGAAACGTTACAATCTCCCCCTTTATAAAAACTCGTCCCCGAATTAAAATTTTTTACTAATCGTACCTTCGAAGAGAGGATTACTAAACTCTCATATCTCGTTCGCAGCCTCCCAAGTGATTACCTCACTATACGGCTACGTCCAAGAAAAACCCTTCACAGATGGCAAGACCATTGACCGAAGTTTCTCCACACGCCTAGCCATTAACACAATTGGCTGCTGGTGAACGAAAGATCGCGTCCAAGCTAAATGGTCTGGTGTTGAATCATGTGAGAAAGGTCATGAAGGTAATTGCAAAGTATCGACACAAGGAATACGGGGTGAATACTCAATAATCTGGGCGGAAGTGCCAAATTAAAGGCAACGGAACTAACTCACTTTAAGGATCTCGAAAGGACCGACAATTCTGGGTAAGCTTCCCAAAACTCAACACGTCCTTCATCGGAAAAATCCGTAAGAATACATGATCTCCCACCGCGAACTCGAGCCTGCGATCACCATGGTCGGCATAAGACCTCTGTCCGCACAGGACTGTCATCATCCTCACCTGAAACAGCTGGATCATTTCCGAAGTCTCTAGACTAGCAGGGGTCCAAAAATACTACTACACAGAGTCAGAAAAATAGACTGGAGATCGACACCACCTAACAAACAAATCTTAAAGGTTGCCAATTGGAATGTCTCCTGATAACTGCTATCGAAGGAGAGTCCTAACAATGGCAAGTGACGATCCCAACTGCCGACAACAATTAGTACGTATGCACGAGTATAACCTCTAGAGTCGGTATAGCCCGCTCTCACAAAACCATCATCCTGCGGATGGAAAGACGGAGCTGAAGCTCAACCAGTACCCAAGGCTTCCTAAAGCTCCTGCCCAAGACGGCAAGCGAACATGGTGCCTTCATTGGATACAACCCATGAAGGAACTCCGTGCAACACACAAACTAAACCAAGAACAACTGAGCAAACTGAGTATAACCGGACAACAAGCATCCGAATGGAGTCACACCCTGACTAAACCTGGGAATACACCATAACGAATATTCATGGAGATCTGCTCCCATTCCCACTTCGAAACGGTTTAAGGTTGCAACTCTCCAGCCGGTCTCAGATGCTCAACCAAAACACACAACAAGACAACACCTTGAAATGAAATCCGAAACTTCTCTTTACAACCTTGCCCACCCGTAACTATCTCACAAGTCACGTCAAATGCTGGTGGAACTTGAATGAGTACAGAGAGTTGACAGATGTGCTTGCTCTAGGATTTCACGTCTCTACCCAATAGTATCAGGTACAGAAACGCATCCCTAAACTCATCACACCCTTGTCACAAATCAAGGACTCCGAATCATTACCCAGCCAAGTATGCTCAAGTATTTCTGATGAACGAGCATCGGCGGGCAGTGTTTCGCGAAAGCGATTAAGGAAAAGTGGTCGGGCGCGGACATGAGCAAGCTGTCCCCTCAGTAGAGACGAACTTAAGCTGTGCTCCACGATCGGACAAGAACTGTGAATCTGCAGAAGACTATCTCAACAATCAAAATCTGCTGCAGGAAGGTGTACATTAAGCTCTGATAGTTCGTGAAAATCTGACACGACTCTCGAACAAGTAGTGTCTCCAAATCTCCAACGCAAGACCACCGCGGCTATCTCCAGATCGTGAGTGGAATATCCTGCTAGTACTTCCTCCAAATGTAGGGAAGCAAAAGCGATAACTCTATTATGTCACCTCAGTACATAATCGAGCCCCACTTGCGAAACATCACAGTTAAAACAACAAAGTCGCCCGAACCAAAAAGCAAGAGGAACTGGTGCAGTTTTTAACCGAATGTCCAACTGCTGAAAAACTCTGCACGCATGCCTCAGTCCAAAGAAAAAGAAACCTCCTTTCAGGGCAGTCCAGCCAACGGTGCAACACTACACTAGCAATCCTGCATGAAACGGCGGTAAAAACCTGCTAAGCCCAAAATCTGCGGACTTCCGTCCCATATACAAGTCTGGGCTAAAGCTGTATGGCCTCGATCTTCCTCGGAACCATACGAAAACCGTCTCCCGTAACTACCAGACCTAGGAGTCAACACAACAAGCCTGAAGGAACACTCCGAGAATCTAGCAAACCGCTGGGGCTCTCTCAGTATCTGCAAATCAAATCCTCAAGTGCAGCTCCTGTCCCTCAAGACACATTAAATAGACCAGAATGTCGTAAATAACACAACAATAACTGGTCGAGGAACGGCTTGAAGAAATCCGGTTCATCACATCTACGAATGCTGCTAGGGGTTCGGTTAAGTCAATGAATTCGGCAAGGCTAGTTAACAAACTGGCATTCAAAGCTGGTCGAAGCATATGGTTACCCGGTGGTGAGTCCAATGACACACCAGCACACACAAAGCCCGTAGCACACACAAGGCAGTCTTCGGAATGTCATCACTCTGAACCCGCAACAATGATGACCTGATCCCCAAACAAACCTAGAAAAAATGTCTCGCACTTAGGAGCTGATCGAAGAAATCGTCAATGCGAGGTAAAGATACCTATCCGCACCGTAAGCCGGTTCAATTGACGATCCATCAGACACAACATCAAACTGTCGTCTTCCTCCTTGACGAACAGAAATAGGAGCTCCCCAATGCGAAACGCTCAGACGCACAATCCCCCCAACAAACAAATCTGCAGCTGATCCTTAAGCTCCCTAAGCTCCGCCGGCTCATCTGGAACAACGTCGGATAACTTTCGCACGATAAGAACCCGGTCCAACAAACCCACCGTGGCTCTGGTATCATGAATGAACGCCAAGAATCCTCGACATCCTCTCCTCAAAAGCCGACTAGCGAAAAAAGCTGAATTCGAGCTGTGAGAGGCGGCACCACTGTCCCCCTGCACAACAAGAACTGACTTGTCGGAAAAACAAACCTGACTGTTTCCTCGCGGTAGTCCACAGACGCCTAGCACGTAACTAACCAGTCCATGCCCAGGAGAATGTCAAATCCAACATCTCTCGAAGGATCAAGTGACGGATGAATCTCCTAACCGATTGGCATACGACTGAAATACGTGTCGCGCAACAAAAGAATCGCTGACAGAAGTTAACACAACAAACGGCTGATCTAGCTAACACGATTCCCCTCGTCCTAAATCTCTGCTTCTCCCGCAATGGTCATGAAACCTATCTCGACGACTAGTCCTCTGTCTCTGAGTTGGTACACCGGTACGAGTCCTCCACTGTTCTGGAACTTCAGAGTCTCTGGAATACGTGTTTTGTAAACTGGGGCTGCATCCACTGGTGCTATGTAGGTGACGGAATACTGTGTGCTGATCGTAAGGAACAATTGGGTAGCAGGGTTGAAAACCTCCTGTCGCTGCGCTCGTATGGCCTCAACCAATGAACTCATCGTCTGGCGCATGTCCTGCATCTCTGCCACAAGCCTAGCGATACTATTTGTCGAAGGCGGATCCGTCTACACCTGTGCAACGAGCGTGCCACCCTGGTTAGTCCTTGACCCATCCGAGTCAACTCTCACCACGGCCCTCACTGCACCTCACTGAGTCCCCATAGTCGTCGGCGGCAAAGGCTATAAATAGGGATATGATTCGATATGAACACGGAAATCGAATCACAAGGATATGAATTATCAAGGAAGGAATTTCAAGTAATTGTACTTAGGTCACTTTAGGCGGAGTACTGCATAATGAGTATGCTGCAGACATACACACACTACGTTACTCTGCTTAAGCTACCTACTCCATCATATCAAGGTCATCCTACACTCCGTAAGGTAAAAGCCTAGCGCCGTGATACCAACTTTGTCACGACCCGAAATTGGCACGTGACGGCCCTAATACTACGCAACGTCTACAGGCGTAACGCAGTAAAAGAAAGCCAAAACCCAGAAATCTAAACCAGTAAAAGACAAGAAAAGATAAGAAATATTGTTTAAAAGTCTTTGAAATCACAACCCAAATTCTTTAAAAGTCCAATTTTATTTCCTTTAAAATTTTGGCAGCACCTCCTTTGTAAAAGCTAGCCCCAAAAATGGGTACAACATAAATATAAAGTAAAGCATCCCTAACGGGAGCAAATTCACACCCAAAGGCGGAAAACAACCACCACAACAAATATACGACGCCGAAGCGAAAAAATAAAAGACGGTAGAAAGGAAACTGTATAAAAGACAACAAGTCACAAATAATATACAATATCGTCCTCACCAAGTCTCTAAGTCAACAAAAAAATATTAGATGGAGAGTACAGGGATACAACGAATAACCACAAAACCAACCTAAGCAAACTGCACACTGTGAGCCGATGCGATATCCGTAGCAAAAGATGATAAGATGTTTGATAATAGCCTGCCTCTGACTATCCTGAGGAACACCTGCAAATAATGTGGGACAACGGGGGTGAGTTGCCAACTCGTGAATAGTAAATAACATATGCAGGTAATCACGAGTTTGCACGTAGAGCGTGAATCTAACATGTGCAATTAATAGCAATAAAAAGTCATATGAATGCAATAATCATGAAAGGTACACTAGCAGGTACAACTAATACATGAAGAAATGATATGAATAAAGGTATGTAAACGCAACAGTCATGGAAGGTACTCTAACAGGTACACTAATGCATGAAGCAGTGCATAAACAGTAAATGTAGAGTATGGAACGAAATATGTCATTTCCACGGAATCCTGACATCGTGGTAGGATCAAAATCCATCAAGACAATCCAAATCCCAATTTCCTTAAATCAGCCCCCAATTTGGCTATCATATCAAGTAAGTCTCACATATCCTTAATGTACAATATCAAGTAGATCTCACATACCCCGAATGTACAATATCAAGTAGATCTCACATATCCCGTATTTACAATATCAAGTATATCTCACATACCCCGAATGTACAATATCAAGTAGATCTCACATATCCAGTATGTACAATATCAAGTATATCTCACATACCCCGAATGTACAATATCAAGTAGATCTCACATATATCCTGTAATCAATATCAAATAAATTCTCAAATGTCCTTAATCCAATGTCAATGAGTCCTTTACATTCTAGGTATATTTGCATGAATAAATATGATGATGTATATAATTTAATGTCAATACACAAATATTAGCGTCCCATTCCACAAATATTGGTGTAAGGGCATATATAACAGCGGCCTAAACCCCTGTTATATATACAAATGAGTAAAAAGAAATATCATGAAACCAATGTGTCAAGCATCGACACAGAAATGCAGGTCTATCAGGTGCTGTCACCACGACTGGCACTCTGCTAGGTACGTATCATACGCTATCCCGAAAGCTCGAGTGCCTAGCTCTGACCCTCGCCTCTCGACGTATCTATACGTACATGACTCCCGTCGGTATCCCCATGATAACCACTGAGTCAATGGTAATGTCACCGGATGGAATGGTTCCCCCACTAACTCATCGTCTACTCCACGACTCTTATCCCGGGGTACCTCCGGGCCCCACCATGTACCCGCACACGGACCCCTCCGTTCCTCGCGTGGGGTATATATATCCGAACCAATAAATCTCATGGTGGCTGCTGAAATATCATATCAAGGGAAACCAGGTTTTTCAAATAATGCATGATTTCATGAACTCCCACGGTCCCCAAATCCAGAAAACATCATGAAAAATCCATATCTCAATGCGAAAATCCATGAATATAATATACGCATCATAAATCTGAAATGCGAACATATAAAGGAAAAGCAGCAATTAACTGTAACAAGTTAATATAATATCATGCGGTTCCTAATCTCTCCAATTCTAAAATAACATCAAGTAAAGGTAAACATGTAGCTATAACCAGATATATATGCAACATAAAGGTATAGCAAGATATATGTATCTACCTATAAGTAAATAATGTAGTATACCCCCTGGGTATAAGCAAAATAGGTGTGCAAGGTATAGCTGTAGCTATGTCGTAAAGTGTGCATGTACCCATCACTAATGGTACAATACTCTATAGATATACAGGTAACTAGCATGTAAGTATGTCAGAACATATGTGTAAGCATGTAGGTATACAGGTATGCTATAAGTCAATGCATAAAGAAATATGAATCAAAGTCTCAATGTCCCTAACCAAGCAATATTATATCTATAAGTGGGTTATGCGTGACATGGCAATTTTTGACGGAGTGTGTAGCATACAATCAGTGCTCGTGCAACATTAATCGTCAATAATATGTGCAGTGCCCTAAGAATACTAGTCCAAGCACAACAATATCTAAGTAATAGGGTAAATGCGCAATTCTAAATATGACATAGAATATGCGACAGAAATTACATCTCTAGCCCAGACGCATAACGCCATGCGGGCGATTCCCCTGTAGATGTTAAATCTACTCACCAACGCTCCTGGCTAAGTGAAGCCTACTACCTGTTTCCCCTTGTCGTAGCGTCTGAAGTCCCCGCTTGCGAACTTAAAATTTCACAAACACAACACATAAGCAAAAATCCTACATCGACGAAAAGACTTCGAAACGCAAGAATGACGCCCTGAAAATTACACTGCGCGCTTAGCGCATCTATCGCGCACGACAACGGCCAAAAACCCTAATTGGGGTCGCTAAACTACAAAATACAAGTCTAGACCCCGATCGAGCAACACAACACAAAAATTACGAGGAATACAATAGATATAACCTCGCAACGACCAATCGAACCCACGTCGGAAAACCCCCGAAATCTAGTAAGCTACCTATCGCAATATTTCGCACTAGTTTCAAGCTAACACATATCTAGCGACTATAAACACCTTAAAATAGCTTAACTAAGATATAAAAACCATTTCTATATTTTTAACACTTGCTAAATAAATTTTAGCAAAAACCTAGTAAGCAAAATTGCATAATTAAACAAAGTGTTTATTAGCAAAAATTAACATTTTCTACTAGGTTAATCTTCTCCAAAACATGAATTAACACTTCAAATAAATATTAAACACATAAATCAAGTTTTACCCTAACAAGATTATCACAAAAATCAAGTCTTGAATTTCAAACATGAAATTAAAAGCTTAAATAAACAATTAATATACTAATTAGAAATTTAGAAGCAACAAGAAGGATTAGGGTTAGGGTTTTATACCTCTACAAAAGATCAAAACCAAGAAACCAAATTCATCATCTTTTCCTCCAAAATGATGTTTTGAATGAAGATCCAAGCTAGCTTTGAGTTCAAGAATGAAGGAAAATGAATATATTTGAGTTTTTGTGATTTTATTTGGATTTTTCATGAATTATTTGATGCAAAAAGAGTTGTAAAAGAGCGGGAATGATAAGGGGCAGCAAGGGGAAGGGAAGGGCCGGCCAAGGGGGTGAGGGGGGTATTTTTGTGAATTTTTGTGAAGAAAATGCTAGGAAAAAGAGTAATAAATGCTAATAAATGCTATATGTCACCTTTACACATTTTCTTTTCTTTTTAAAATAAAACATTTTGCACTCCAAAAAAATATCTAGATATTTAAAAAGAAGTTTCTAAAATATTCTAGTGACAAAAAAATAATTTATTCTCAAGAGAAGAAATTTCCCGATTTACGTGCACCAAATACCGCTTAAAATAATATTTTATTTGGGAAAAATTCTATCTGAACCAAAACTTCCCAAATACCCCTAAAGTTCGCGCACAAGCTTTATTTTAGCTAAAAAAGGTGCCGGCAAGCTTATACGGACGTTTGATCGAAATCGGGTTAAAACGGAAAATACCGACAATTTTGCCCTAAAACGGGAAAATTCGCAAAACGATTTCTGAAATGTTACAATCTCCCCACTTATAAAAACTTGACCCCGAATTAAAAATTTTAACTAAGCGTACCATCAAAGAGAGGATTACTAAACTCTCATATCTCGTTCACAGCCTCCCAAATGATTATCTCACAATACGACTACATCTAAGAAAAACCCTACACAGATGGTAAGACCCTTGACCGAAGTTTCTCAACCCGCCTAGCCATTAACACAATTGGCTGCTGGTGAACGAAAGATCACGTCCAAGCTAAATGGTCTGGTGCTGAATCATGTGAGAAATGTTATGAAGGTAATTGCAAAGTATCGACACAAGGAATACGGGGTGAATACTCAATAATCTGGGCGGAAGTGCCAAATTAAAGGCAACGGAACTAACTCACTTTAAGGATCTCGAAAGGACCTACAATTCTGGGTAAGCTTCCCAAAACTCAACACGTCCTTCATCGGAAAAATCCGTAGGAATACATGATCTCCCACTGCGAACTCGAGCCTGCGATCACCATGGTCGGCATAAGACCTCTGTCCGCACAGGACTGTCATCATCCTCACCTGAAACAGCTGGATCATTTCCGAAGTCTCTAGACTAGCCGGGGTCCTAAAATCCTACTACGCAGAGTCAGAAAAATAGACTGGAGATCGACACCACATAACAAACAAAACTTAAAGGTTGCCAATTGGAATGTCTCCTGATAACTGCTATCGAAGGAGAGTCCTAACAATGGCAAGTGACGATCCCAACTGCCGACAACAATTAGTACGTATGCACGAGTATAACCTCTAGAGTCGGTATAGCCCGCTCTAACAAAACCATCATCCTGCGGATGGAAAGACGGAGCTGAAGCTCAACCAGTACCCATGGCTTCCTGAAGCTCCTGCCCAAGACGGCAAGCGAACAGGATGCCTTCATTGGATACGACCCATGAAGGAACTCCGTGCAACACAAAAACTTAACCAAGAACAACTGAGCAAACTGAGTATAACCGGACAACAAGCATCCGAATGGAGTCACACCCTGACTAAACCTGGGTATACGCCATAACGAATATTCATGGAGATCTGCTCCCATTCCCACTTCGAAACGGTTTAAGGTTGCATCTCTCCAGCCGGTCTCAGATGCTCAACCAAAACACACAACAAGACAACACCTTGAAATGAAATCCGAAACTTCTCTTTACATCCTTGCCCACCCGTAACTATCTCACAAGTCACGTCAAATGCTGGTGGAACTTGAATGAGTACAGAGAGTTGACAGATGTGCCTGCTCTAGGATTTCACGTCTCTACCCAATAGTATCAGGTACACAAACGCATCCCTAAACTCATCACACCCTTGTCACAAATCAAGGGCTCTGAATCATTACCCAGCCAAGTATGCTCAAGTATTTTTAACGAACGAGCATCAACGGGCAGTGTCTTGAGAAAGCGATTAAGGAAAAGTGGTCGGGCGCGGACATGAGCAAGCTGTCCCCTCAGTAGAGACGAACTTAAGCTGTGCTCCACGATCGCACAAGAACTGTGAATCTGCAGAAGACTATCTCAACAATCAAAATCTGCTGCAGGAAGGTGTACATTAAGCTCTGATAGTCCGTGAAAATCTGACACGACTCTCGAACAAGTAGTGTCTCCAAATCTCCAACGCAAGACCACCGCGGCTATCTCCAGATCGTGAGTGGAATATCCTGTTAGTACTTCCTCCAAATGTAGGGAAGCAAAAGCGATAACTCTATAGTGTCACCTCAGTACACAATCGAGCCCCACTCGCGAAACATCACAGTTAAAACAATAAAGTCGCCCGAACCAAAAGCAAGAGGAACTGGTGCAGTTGTTAACCGAATCTCCAACTGCTGAAAAACTCCGCACGCATGCCTTAGTCCAAAGAAAAAGAAACCTCCTTTCAGGTCAGTCCAGCCAACGGTGCAGCACTACACTAGCCATCCTGCATGAAACGGCGGTAAAAACCTACTAAGCCCAAAATCTGCGGACTTCCGTCCCATATACAAGTCTGGGCTAAAGCTGTATGGCCTCGATCTTCCTCGGAACCATACGAAAACCGTCTCCCGTAACTACCAGACCTAGGAGTCAACACAACAAGCCTAAAGGAACACTCCGAGAATCTCGCAAACCGCTGGGGCTCTCCCAGTATCTGCAAATCAAATCCTCAAGTGATGCTCCTGTCCCTCAAGACACATTAAATAGACCAGAATATCGTAAATAACACAACAATAACTGGTCGAGGAACGGCTTGAAGAAATCCGGTTCATCACATCTACGAATGCTTATAGGGCATTGGTGAGTCCAATGACACACCAGCTACCACAAAGCCCGTAGCACACACAAGGCAGACTTCGGAATGTCATCACTCCGAACCCGCAACAATGATGACCTGATCCCCAAACAAACCTAGAAAAAATGTTTCGCACTTAGGAGCTGATCGAAGAAATCGTCAATGCGAGGTAAAGGATACCTATCCGCTCCGTAAGCCGGTTCAATTGACGATCTATCAGACACAACCTCAAACTGTCGTCTTCCTCCTTAACGAACAGAAATAGGAGCTCCCCAATGCGAAACGCTCAGACGCATAATCCCCCCAACAAACAAATCTGCAGCTGATCCTTAAGCTCCTTAAGCTCCGCCGGATCATCTGGAACAACGTCGGATAACTCTCGCACGATAAGAACCCGGTCCAACAAACCCACCGTGGCTCCGGTATCACGAATGAACGCCAAGAATCCTCGACATCCTCTCCTCAAAAGCCGACTAGCGAAAAAAGCTGAATTCGAGCTGTGAGAGGCGGCACCACTGTCCCCCTGCACAACAAGAACTGACTTGCCGGAAAAACAAACCTGACTGTTTCCTCGCGGTAGTCCATAAACGCCTAGCATGTAACTAACCAGTCCATGCCCAGGAGAATGTCAAATCCAACATCTCTAGAAGGATCAAGTGACGGATGAATCTCCTAACCGATTGGCATACGACTGAAATACGTGTCGCGCAACAAAAGAATTGCTGACAGAACTTAACACAACAAACGGCTGATCTAGCTAACACGATTCCCCTCGTCCCAAATCTCTGCTACTCCCGCAACGGTCATGAAACCTATCTCGACGACTAGTCCTCTGTCTCTGAGTTGGTACACCGGTACGAGTCCTCTACTGTTCCGAAACTCTCAAAGTCTCTGGAATACGTGTCTTGTAAACTGGGGCTGCATCCACTGGAGCTATGTAGGTGACGGAATACTGTGTGCTAATCGCAAGGAACAATTGGGTAGCAGGGTTGAAAACCTCCTGTCGCTGCGCTCGAATGGCCTCAACCAATGAACTCATCGTCTGGCGCATGTCCTACATCTCTGCCGCAAGCCTAGCGATACTATTTGTCGAAGGCGGATCCGTCTACATCTGTGCAACGAGCGTGCCATCCTGGTCAGTCCTTGACCCATCTGAGTCAACGCTGACGTCGGCCCTCGCTGCACCTCACTGAGTCCCTATAGTCGTCGGCGGCAAAGGCTATAAATAGGGATAGGATTCGATATGAACACAGAAATCGAATCACAAGGATATGAATCATCAAGGAAGGAATTTCAAGTAATTATACTTAGGTCACTTTAGGCGGAGTACTGCATCGTGAGTATGCTGCAGACATACACACACTACGTTACTCTGCTTAAGCTACCTACTCCATCATATCAAGGTCATCCTACACTCCGTAAGGTAAAAGCCTAGCGCTGTGATACCAACTTTGTCACGACCCGAAATTGGCACGTGACGGGCCTAATACTACGCAACATTTACAGGAGTAACGCAGTAAAAGAAAGCCAAAACCCAGTAATCTAAACCAGTAAAAGACAAGAAAAGATAAGAAATATTGTTTAAAAGTCTTTGAAATCACAACCCAAATTCTTTAAAATTCCAACTTTATTTCCTTTAAAATTTTGGCAGCACCTCCTTTGTAAATGCTAGCCCCAAAAATGGGTACAACATAAATATAAAGTAAAGCATCCCCAACGGGAGCAAATCCACGCCCAAAGGCGGAAAACAACCACCACAACAAATATACGACGCCGTAGCGAAGAAATAAAAGACGGTAGAAAGGAAACTGTATAAAAGACAACAAGTCACAAATAATATACAATACCGTCCTCACCAAGTCTCTAAGTCAACAAGAAAATATTAGATAGAGAGTACAGGGTTACAACGAATAACCACAAAACCCATCTAAGCAAACTGCACACTGTGAGCCGATACGGTATGTTAGTTGTATGTCTGCCCTAGAGGCCAGTATTGTACAGATGATGTATATTATATTGGATGCTTGGACATATATAGAGATGACTTTCTTGCTCGATATGATAGTATGCTATCTGGTTACTCTTTATCTTAACATGTACACTTGTCTCTTTAAACTGTCTTATAGTTACATGTTGATAAAGCCCTTAGGATGTGTACTTGACTACCTGGACTATGATGCAGATCATACTAGTGGGAACATGGTAGTCCATAAGTACATCCTTCAAGGTCCCTAGTCGTAGGTGTATCGAGACAGGGCATCGATATACCAATGTAGACTAGCGTATACGCTTCTCGACCCATGAGATGGGCGATGGATGATCCCATATCCATTGGTGTTTGACATCAGAGATGGTATACGGGTGCTCAGTGGAGACTGGATACACTGGACGGACTCGCCGAGAACTCCCAGATGGTATTATACCTCACGTCAGATGGCAGTTCTCAGGTGACACTTGTGCAGGTTAGTCTGTAGACCCGAGATCGTCATAGAGTCTTGTGTGATTCCCACTGTGCTTTGATCTCCACCTTACCACGTCCATGAGGGCGTGCAAAACGGTGGTCTTTGGGTACAGTCCTGAGTCACATGGAGGCAATGAGCGATAGGAGGTGTTTCGTCTCTCCCGGTATTGGGGTTGATGTTGCGCTGTGCTCGATTGGCTGTAACAGGGAAGTCCCTGGCCAGGGCTGATCAGAGATTTGCTGGTAAGTGTTACCAGTAGTTTCTCGACCCGTTATGAGCCTCACATCGGCACGACTTATCGGTTATTGTGGTCTGACGTATACCACCCCTAGACTTGATATGCGACATATCAGACGAACAGACCGGACTGTACGGTAAGTGTTACTGGTTGGATTCACAGGATTGTGAGCGGGCTAGCTCGTCGATCTTCTGATCGCTCAATACCCGGATGTCCGTTACGTTTAGCAGACTGCTTGCGGCTTATGGGTGCTTGATATGATCATCATCTGCTACCGGCGTATTGACGAGTCTTTAGAGTCCTACACAGAGGTTTCCTGGCTCAAGCGAAACGAAATAGGAGCGCATATGAGATATGTGCGGGACCGAGAATAATGCGTGTATGGGATACCGCATTTCATTCTCACGATGAATGTTTCGATTGGTTGTATGCGATATGACCTAGTTATCGAATCATTGATTCGATAAATTGATACATTCGATACTAGTCGGTTATATGCGACATGACCGGATCATTGAATCAAATGTTGATTTAATGATTTAATGTATAATTATATTTGATATATTACTTTGCATTAACTAGTATTGGTTCACTTTAAATGGATTTTCTCACTTGAAGTTCACACATTGTATATGTGATATATTTTGTGTGCACTTGATTGTATCATGTTTGTTGTTGCATGCTAACTTATGTTTTGTGTAAAGATTAAACCATGGTTGTGTAATGATTAGGGTTTTGATTTATTCACTCATTTATTTATCCATTCTTTATTTATATTTAATTAGATAAAAGAAAACAAAATGGTTTTCTTTATCATGAAGCTTGTTGAAGCTTCATGAAGCTTTGACTAAAGAGACCATTTTGTCTTCATGCTTAACCCTAACCATTACCACTTACCATGGTCTATTCTCTACACTTAACCTTAGTTAGGATATGATAAGTATTGATTTATTTTCTTTTATGAAAATACTTTTATCATATTCTATCTTCATTCTCTCCTTCTTCTTCAAAAAGGAAAATAAGACTCCATCAATGGCAACTTGAGTTCTAAAGTGAGAAATCCAATTCTAAAGTGAACCCACCTCCTATTTCTTCATCCTCTACCTCTTGCCAAGTTGTTTTGGGTGTTTTCTTCACAAGTTTCTAAACTTGGTGAAGTTGGAGCTTGAACTTATGATGCCTCGACGTAGATCTTCTTCGGCACGAAGCCGACGACCTTGCCCGCCCATTTCTCCGATGAAGCCGATGCTTGAGTCCGGGATTCGAGACGGACAACGAGAGGACGACTACATGGAGCTAAGGAAGTGGATAACCGGATCTACAAAGGTTGTAGCTCTTTTCTTTTAGTTAAGATGTTAACTAGTTTACTGTTTCGCCTAAATTTCAAGTCGACGATCCGTATTAGGGTTTCTCGGCACCCATAAAATTTGAAATTGGCATGGTTGATGCCTTGAGAGACCTCTATAGTGTGCCTAGGAACCCTACACGGTATCCGTAGCAAAAGATGATAAGATGTGTGAAAATAGCCTGCCTCTGACTATCCTGAGGAACACCTGCAAACACTGTGGCACAACGGGGGTGAGTTGCCAACTCGCGAATAGTAAATAACATATGCAGGTAATCGCGAGTTTCCACGTACAACGTGAATCTAACATGTGCAATTAATAGCAATAAAAAATCATATGAATGCAATAATCATGAAAGGTACACTAGCAGGTACAACTAATACATGAAGAAATGATATGAATAAAGGTATGTAAACGCAACAGTCAAGGAAGATACTCTACTAGGTACACTAATGCATGAAGCAGTGCATAAACAGTAAATGTAGAGTATGGAATGAAATATGTCATTTCTACGGAATCCTGACATCGTGGTAGGATCAAAATCCATCAAGACAATCCAAATCCTAATTTCCTCAAATCAGCCCCCAATTTGGCTATCATATCAAGTAAGTCTCACATATCCTTAATGTACAATATCAAGTAGATCTCACATACGCCGAATGTACAATATCAAGTAGATCTCACATATCCCGTATGTACAATATCAAGTATATATCACATTCCCCGAATGTACAATATCAAGTAGATCTCACATATCCAGTATGTACAATATCAAGTATATCTCACATACCCCGAATGTACAATATCAAGTAGATCTCACATATATCCTGTAATCATTATCAAATAAATTCTCAAATGTCCTAAATCCAATGTCAATGAGACCTTTAAATTCTAGGTATATTTGCATGAATAAATATGATAATGTATATAATTTAATGTCAATACACATATATTAGCGTCCCATTCCACTAATATTGGTGTAAGGGCATATATAACAGCTGCCTAAACCCCTGTTATATATACAAAAGAGTAAAAAGAAATATCATGAAACTGATGTGTCAAGCATCGACACAGAAATGCAGGTCTATCAGGTGCTGTCACC
Source organism: Agapanthus africanus (assembly GCA_030015575.1). Lineage (NCBI taxonomy): Eukaryota > Viridiplantae > Streptophyta > Magnoliopsida > Asparagales > Amaryllidaceae > Agapanthus > Agapanthus africanus. The sequence goes on from CM057337.1 coordinate 327,430,751, forward strand.
ACGACTGGCACCCTGCTAGGTACGTATCATACGCTATCCCGAAAGCTCGAATGCCTAGCTCTGACCCTCGCCTCTCGACGTATCTATACGTACATGACTCCCATCGGTATCCCCATGATAACCGCTGAGTCATTGGTAATGTCACCGGATGGTATGGTTCCCCCACTAACTCATCGTCTACTCCACGACTCATGTCCCGGGGTACCTCCGGGCCCCACCATGTACCCGCACACGGACCCCTTCGTTCCTCGCGTGGGGTATATATATCCGAACCGATAAATCTCATGGTGGCTGCTGAAATATCATATCAAGGGAAACCGGGTTTTTCAAATAATGCACAATTTCATGAACTCCCACGGTCCCCAAATCCAGAAAACAACATGAAAAATCCATATCTCAATGAGAAAATCCATGAATATAATATACGCATCATAAATCTGAAATGCGAACATATAAAGGAAAAGCAGCAATTAACTGTAACAAGTTAATATAATATCATGCATTTCCTAATCTCTCCAATTCTAAAATAACATCAAGTAAAGGTAAACATGTAGCTATAACCAGACATATGTGCAACATAAAGGTATAGCAAGATATATGTATCTATCTATAAGTAAATGATGTAGTATACCCCCTGGGTATAAGCGAAATAGGTGTGCAAGGTATAGCTGTAGATATGTCGTAAAGTGTGCATGCTCCTATCACTAATGGTACAATACTCTATAGGTATACAGGTAACTAGCATGTAAGTATGTCAAAACATATGTGTAAGCATGTAGGTATACAGGTATGCTATAAGTCAATGCGTAAAGAAATATGAATCAAAATCTCAATGTACCAAACCAAGCAATATTATATCTATAAGTGGGTTATGCGTGACATGGCAATTTTTGACGGTGTGTGTAGCATACAATTAGTACTCGTGCAACATGAATCGTCAATAATATGTGCAGTGCCCTAAGAATACTAGTCTAAGCACAACAATATCTAAGTAATAGGGTAAATGCGCAATTCTAAATATGACATAGAATATGCGACAGAAATAACATCTCTAGCCCAGACGCATAACGCCATGCGGGCGATTCCTCTGTAGATGTTAAATCTACTCACCAACGCTCCTGGCTAAGTGAATCCTACCACCTGTTTTCCCTTGTCGTAGCGTCCGAAGTCCTCGCTTGCAAACCTAAAATTTCACAAACACAACACATAAGCAAAAATCCTACATCGACGAAAAGACATCGAAACGCAAGAATGACGCCCTGAAAATTACAGTGGACGCTTAGTGCATCAATCGCGCACGACATTGGCCAAAAACCCTAATTGGGGTAGCTAAACTACAAAACACAAGTCTAGACCCCGATCGCGCAACACAACACAAAAATTACGAGGAATACAATAGATATAACTTCGCAACGACCAATCGAACCCACGTCGGAAAAACCCCGAAATCTAGTAAGCAACCTATCGCAATATTTCGCACTAGTTTCAAGCTAACGCATATCTAGCGATTATAAACACCTTAAAATAGCTTAACTAAGCTATAAAAACCATTTCTATATTTTTAACACTTGCTAAATAAATTTTAGCAAAAACCTAGTAAGCAAAATTGCATAATGAAACTAAGTGTTCATTAGCAAAAATTAACATTTTCTACTAGGTTAATCTTCTCCAAAACACGAATTAACACTTCAGATAAATATTAAACAAATAAATCAAGTTTTACCCTAACTATATTATCATAAAATCAAGTCTTGAATTTCAAACATGAAATTAAAAGCTTAAATAAACAATTAATATACTAATTAGAAATTTAGAAACAACAAGAAGGATTAGGGTTAGGGTTTTATACCTCCACAAAAGATCAAAACCAAGAAACCAAACTCATCATCTTTTCCTCCAAAATGATGTTTTGAATGAAGATCCAAGCTAGCTTTGAGTTCAAGAATGAAGGAAAATGAATATATTTGAGTTTTTGTGATTTTATTTGGATTTTTCATGATTTATTTGATGCAAAATGAGTTGAAAAAGAGCGGGAATGATAAGGGGCAGCAAGGGGAAGGGAAGGGCCATCCAAGGGGTTGAGGGGGTATTTTTGTGAATTTTTGTGAAGAAAATGCTAGGAAAAAGAGTAATAAATGCTAATAAATGCTATATGCCACCTTTACACATTTTCTATTCTTTTTAAAATAAAACCTTTTGCACTCCAAAAAAATATCTAGATTTTGAAAAAGAAGTTTCCAAAATATTCTAGTGACAAAAAAATAATTTATTCTCAAGAGAAGAAATTTCCCGATTTACGTGCACCAAATACCGCTTAAAATAATATTTTATTTGGGAAAAATTCTATCTGAACCAAAACCTCCCAAATACCCCTAAAGTTTGCGTACAAGCTTTATTTTAGCTAAAAAAGGTGCCGGCAAGCTTATACGGACGTTTGATCGAAATCGGGTTAAAACGGAAAATACCGACAATTTTGCCCTTAAACGGGAAAATTCGTAAAACGATTTCTGAAACGTTACAATCTCCCCCCTTATAAAAACTCATCCCCAAGTTAAAAATTTTTACTAAGCGTACCTTCAAAGAGAGGATTACTAAACTCTCATATCTCGTTCGCAGCCTCCCAAGTGATTACCTCACTATACGGCTACGTCCAAGAAAAACCCTTCACAGATGGCAAGACCCTTGACCGAAGTTTCTCCACCCGCCTAGCCATTAACACAATTGGCTGCTGGTGAACGAAAGATCGCGTCCAAGCTAAATGGTCTGGTGCTGAATCATGTGAGAAAGGTCATGAAGGTAATTGCAAAGTATCGACACAAGGAATACGGGGTGAATACTCAATAATCTGGGCGGAAGTGCCAAATTAAAGGCAACGGAACTAACTCACTTTAAGGATCTCGAAAGGACCTACAATTCTGGGTAAGCTTCCCAAAACTCAACACGTCCTTCATCGGAAAAATCCGTAGGAATACATGATCTCCCACGGCGAACTCGAGCCTGCGATCACCATGGTCGGCATAAGACCTCTGTCCGCACAGGACTGTCATCATCCTCATCTGAAACAGCTGGATCATTTCCGAAGTCTCTAGACTAGCTGGGGTCCTAAAATCCTACTACGCAGAGTCAGAAAAATAGACTGGAGATCGACACCACCTAAGAAACAAATCTTAAAGGTTGCCAATTGGAATGTCTCCTGATAACTGCTATCGAAGGAGAGTCCTAACAATGGAAAGTGACGATCCCAACTGCCGACAACAATTAGTACGTATGCACGAGTATAACCTCTAGAGTCGGTGTAGCCCGCTATAACCTCTAGAGTCTGTGTAGCCCGCTCTCACAAAACCATCATCCTGCGGATGGAAAGACGGAGCTGAAGCTCAACCAGTACCCAAGGCTTCCTGAAGCTCCTGCCCAAGACGGCAAGCGAACAGGGTGCCTTCATTGGATACGACCCATGAAGGAACTCCGTGCAACACACAAACTTAACCAAGAACAACTGAGCAAACTGAGTATAACCGGACAACAAGCATCCGAATGGAGTCACACCCTAACTAAACCTGGGTATACGCCATAATGAATATTCATGGAGATCTGCTCCCATTCCCACTTCAAAACGGTTTAAGGTTGCAGCTCTAAAGCCGGTCTCAGATGCTCAACAAAACACACAACAAGACAACACCTTGAAACGAAATCCGAAACTTCTCTTTACATCCTTGCCCACCCATAACTATCTCACAAGTCACGTCAAATGCTGGTGGAACTTGAATGAGTACACAGAGTTGACAGATGTGCCTGCTCTAGGATTTCACGTCTCTACCCAATAGTATCAGGTACACAAACGCATCCCTAAACTCATCACACCCTTGTCACAAATCAAGGACTCCGAATCATTACCCAGCCAAGTATGCTCAAGTATTTCTGACGAATGAGCATCGGCGGGCAGTGTCTCGCGAAAGCGATTAAGGAAAAGTGGTCGGGCGCGGACATGAGCAAGCTGTCCCCTCAGTAGAGACGAACTTAAGCAGTCCTCCACGATCGCACAAGAACTGTGAATCTGCAGAAGACTATCTTAACAATCAAAATCTGCTGCAGGAAGGTGTACATTATGCTCTAATAGTCCGTGAAAATCTGACACGACTCTCGAACAAGTAGTGTCTCCAAATCTCCAACACAAGACCACCGCGGCTATCTCCAGATCGTGAGTGGAATATCCTGCTAGTACTTCCTCCAAATGTAGGGAAGTAAAAGCGATAACTCTATAGTGTCACCTCAGTACACAATCGAGCCCCACTCGCGAAACATCACAGTTAAAACAACAAAGTCGCCCGAACCAAAAAGCAAGAGGAACTGGTGCAGTTGTTAACCGAATCTCCAACTGCTGAAAAACTCCGCACGCATGCCTCAGTCCAAAGAAAAAGAAACCTCCTTTCAGGTCAGTCCAGTCAACGGTGCAGCACTACACTAGCAATCCTGCATGAAACGGCGGTAAAAACCTGCTAAGCCCAAAATCTGCGGACTTCCATCCCGTATACAAGTCTGGTCCAAAGCTGTATGGCATCGATCTTCCTCGGAACCATACGAAAACCGTCTCCCGTAACTACCAGACCTAGGAGTCAACACAACAAGCCTGAAAGAACACTCCGAGAATCTAGCAAACCGCTGGGGCTCTCCCAGTATCTGCAAATCAAATCCTCAAGTGCTGCTCCTGTCCCTCAAGACACATTAAATAGACCAGAATGTCGTAAATAACACAACAATAACTGGTCGAGGAACGGCTTGAAGAAATCCGGTTCATCACATCTACGAATGGTGCTAGGGCATTGGTGAGTCCAATGACACACCAGCACACACAAAGCCCGTAGCACACACAAGGCAGTCTTCGGAATGTCATCACTCCGAACCCGCAACAATGATGACCTGATCCCCAAACAAACCTAGAAAAAAATGTCTCGCACTTAGGAGCTGATCGAAGAAATCGTCAATGCGAGGTAAAGGATACCTGTCCGCACCGTAAGCCGGTTCAATTGACGATCCATCAGACACAACCTCAAACTGTTGTCTTCCTCCTTGACGAACAGAAATAGGAGCTCCCCAATGCGAAACGCTCAGACGCACAGTCCCCCCAACAAACAAATCTGCAGCTGATCCTCAAGCTCCCTAAGTTCCGCCGGCTTATCTGGAACAACATCGGATAACTCTCGCACGATAAGAACTCGGTCCAACAAACCCACTGTGGCTCCGGTATCATGAATGAACGCCAAGAATTCTCGACATCCTCTCCTCAAAAGCCGACTAGCGAAAAAGGCTGAATTCGAGCTGTGAGAGGCGGCACCATTGTGCCCCTGCACAACAAGAACTGCTTGCCGGAAAAACAAACATGACTGTTTCCTCGCGGTAGTCCACAGACGCCTAGCACGTAACTAACCAGTCCATGCCCAGGAGATTGTCAAATCCAACATCCCTAGAAGGATCAAGTGACGGATGAATCTCCTAACCGATTGGCATGCGACAGAAATACGTGTCGCGCAACAAAAGAATCATTGACAGAAGTTAACACAACAAACGGCTGATCTAGCTAATATGAATCCCCTCGTCTCAAACCTCTGCTACTCCCGCAACGGTCACGAAACCTATCTCGACGACTAGTCCTCTGTCTCTGGGTTGGTACACCGGTACGAGTCCTCCACTATTCCGGAACTCTCAGAGTCTCTGGAATACGTGTCTTGTAAACTGGGGCTGCATCCACTGGTGCTATGTAGGTGATGGAATACTGTGTGCTGATCGTAAGGAACAACTGGGTAGCATGGTTGAAAACCTCCTGTCGCTGCGCTCGAATGGCCTCAACCAATGAACTCATCGTCTGGCGCATGTCCTGCATCTCTGCCACAAGCCTAGCGATACTATTTATCGAAGGCGGTTCCTTCTACACCTGTGCAACGAGCATGGCATCCTGATCAGTCCTTGACCCATCTGAGTCAACTGTGACCTCGGCCCTCGCTGCACCTCACTGAGTCCTGATTGTCGTCGGCGGCAAAGGTTATAAATAGGGATAGGATTCGATATGAACACGGAAATCGAATCACAAGGATATGAATCATCAAGGAAGGAATTTCAAGTAATTGTACTTAGGTCACTTTAGGCGGAGTACTGCATCGTGAGTATGCTGCAGACATACACACACTACGTTACTCTGCTTAAGCTACCTACTCCATCATATCAAGGTCATCCTACACTCCGTATAGTAAAAACCTAGCACTCTGATACCAACTTTGTCACGACCCGAAATTGGCACGTGACGGCCCTAATACTACGCAACGTCTACAGGCGTAACGCAGTAAAAGAAAGCCAAAACCCAGAAATCTAAATCAGTAAAAGACAAGAAAAGATAAGAAACATTGTTTAAAAGTCTTTGAAATCACAACCCAAATTCTTTAAAAGTCCAAATTTATTTCCTTTAAAATTTTGGCAGCACCTCCTTTGTAAAAGCTAGCCCCAAAAATGGGTACAATATAAATATAAAGTAAAGCATCCCCAACGGGAGCAAATCCACGCCCAAAGGCGGAAAACAACCACCACAACAAATATACGACGCCGTAGCGAAGAAATAAAATATGGTAGAAAGGAAACTGTATAAAAGACAATAAGTCAAAAATAATATACAATATCGTCCTCACCAAGTCTCTAAGTCAAAAAGAAAATATTAGATGGAGAGTACAGAGATACAACGAATATACAATACAACGAATAACCACAAAACCCACCTAAGCAAACTGCACACTGTGAGCCGATGCGGTATTCGTAGCAAAAGATGATAAGATGTGTGATAATAGCCTGCCTCTGACTATCCTGAGGAACACCTGCAAACACTGTGGCACAACGGGGGTGAGTTGCCAACTCGTGAATAGTAAATAACATATGCAGGTAATCGCGAGTTTGCACGTACAGCGTGAATCTAACATGTGCAATTAATAGCAATAAAAAGTCATATGAATGCAATAATCATGAAAGGTACACTAGCAGGTACAACTAATACATGAAGGAATGATATGAATAAAGGTATGTAAACGCAACAGTCATGGAAGGTACTCTAACAGGTACACTAATGCATGAAGCAGTGCATAAACAGTAAATGTAGAGTATGGAATGAAATATGTCATTTCCACGGAATATTGAAATCGTGGTAGGATCAAAATCCATCAAGACAATCCAAATCCCAATTTCCTCAAATCAGCCCCCAATATGGCTATCATATCAAGTAAGTCTCACATATCCTTAATATACAATATCAAGTAGATCTCACATACCCCGAATGTACAATATCAAGTAGATCTCACATATCCCGTATGTACGACATCAAGTATATCTCACATACCCAGATTGTACAATATCAAGTAGATCTCACATATCCAGTATGTACAATATCAAGTATATCTCACATACCCCGAATGTACAATATCAAGTAGATCTCATATATATCCTGTAATCAATAACAAATAAATTCTCAAATGTCCTAAATCCAATGTCAATGAGTCCTTTACATTCTAGGTATATTTGTATGAATAAATATGATGATGTATATAATTTAATGTCAATACATATATATTAGCGTCCCATTCTACTAATATTGGTGTAAGGGCATATATAACAGCGGCCTAAACCCCTGTTATATATACAAAGGAGTAAAAAGAAATATCATGAAACCAATGTGTCAAGCATCGACACAGAAATGCAGGTCTATTAGGTGCGTCACCATGACTGGCACCCTGCTAGGTACGTATCGTATGCTATCCCGAAAGCTCGAGTGCCTAGCTTTGACCCTCGCCACTCGACGTATCTATACGTACATGACTCCCGTCGGTATCCCCATGATAACCGCTGAGTCATTGGTAACGTCACCAGATGGTATGGTTCCCCCACTAACTCATCGTCTACTTCACGACTCTTGCCCCGGGGTACCTCCGGGCCCCACCATGTACCCGCACACGGACCCCTCCGTTCCTCGTGTGGGTTATATATATTCGAACCGATAAATCTCATGGTGGCTGCTGAAATATCATATCAAGGGAAACCAGGTTTTTCAAATAATGCATGATTTCATGAACTCCCACCGTCCCCAAATCCAGAAAACATCATGAAAAATCCATATCTCAATGCGAAAATCCATGAATATAATATACGCGCCATAAATCTGAAATGCGAACATATAAAGGAAAAGCGGCAATTAATTGTAACAGGTTAATACAATATCATGCGGTTCCTAATCTCTCCAATTCTAAAATAACATCAAGTAAAGGTAAACATGTAGCTATAACCAGATATATGTGCAACATAAAGGTATAGCAAGATATATGTATCTACCTATAAGTAAATGATGTAGTATACCCCCTGGGTATAAGCGAAATAGGTGTGCAAGGTATATCTGTAGTTATGTCGTAAAGTGTGCATATACCTATCACTAATGGTACAATACTCTATAGGTATACAGGTAAGTTGCATGTAAGTATGTCAGAACATATGTGTAAGCATGTAGGTATAAAGGTATGCTATAAGTCAATGCGTAAAGAAATATGAATCAAAGTCTCAATGTCCCTAACCAAGCAATATTATACCTATAAGTGGGTTATGCGTGACATGGCAATTTTTGACGGTGTGTGTAGCATACAATCAGTGCTCGTACAACATGAATCGTCAATAATATGTGCAGTGCCCTAAAGATACTAGTCCAAGCACAACAATATCTAAGTAATAGGGTAAATACGCAATTCTAAATATGACATAGAATATGCGACAGAAATAACATCTCTAGCCCAGACGCATAACGCCATGCGGGCGATTCCCCTGTAGATGTTAAATCTACTCACCAACGCTCCTGGCTAAGTGAAGCCTACCACCTGTTTTCCCTTGTCGTAGCGTCCGAAGTCCCCGCTTGCGAACCTAAAATTTCACAAACACAACACATAAGCAAAAATCCTACATCGACGAAAAGACATCGAAACCCAAGAATGACGCCCTGAAAATTACACTGCGCGCTTACCGCATCTATCGCGCACGACATCGGCTAAAAACCCTAATTGGGGTCGCTAAACTACAAAACACAAGTCTAGACCCCGATCGCACAACACAACACAAAAATTATGAGGAATACAATAGATATAACCTCGCAACGACCAATCGAACCCACGTCGGAAAAACCCCGAAATCTAGTAAGCAACCTATCGCAATATTTCGCACTAGTTTCAAGGTAACGCATATCTAGTGATTATAAACACCTTAAAATAGCTTAACTAAGCTATAAAAACCATTTCTATATTTTTAACACTTGCTAAATAAATTTTAGCAAAAACCTAGTAAGCAAAATTGCATAATTAAACAAAATGTTCATTAGCAAAAATTAACATTTTCTACTAGGTTAATCTTCTCCAAAACACGAATTAACACTTCAAATAAACATTAAACACATAAATCAAGTTTTACCCTAACTAGATTATCATAAAAATCAACTCTTGAATTTCAAACATGAAAATAAAAGCTTAAATAAACAATTAATATACTAAGTAGAAATTTAGAAACAACAAGAAGGATTAGGGTTAGGGTTTTATACCTCCACAAAAGATCAAAACAAAGAATCCAAACTCATTATCTTTTCCTCCAAAATGATGTTTTGAATGAAGATCCAACCTAGCTTTGAGTTCAAGAATGAAAGAAAATGAATATATTTGAGTTTTTGTGATTTTATTTGGATTTTTCATGATTTATTTGATGGAAAATGAGTTGAAAAAGAGCGGGAATGATAAGGGTATAGGGATCCTAGGCACACTAATGAGGTCTCATAAGTGATCAATCATGGCCAATTCAAAAATTTTCATGTGCCTACAAATCCTAATACGGATCGTTAACTAGATGTATAGGCGATGCAATGCAAGTAAACAATTTTATTGCTAAAGGAAAGAGGCTACAACCTTTGTAGATCCGGTCCTCCACCTCTCTAGCTCCGTGATGACGTCCCTCCACTGTACCCATCGGAATCCTAGACTCTCGCGGTGGTTTCATCGGAGAAAAGATCGGGCTAGGTCGTCGACTTCGATGCCGAAGATGATCTACGTTGAGGCAACTCAAGATCAAACTCCAACTTCACCAAGTCATGAAACTTGTGAAGAAAACACCCTATACTACTTGGCAAGTGGTAGAGGATGAAGAAATAGGAAGTGGGTTCACTTTAGAATTAGATTTTTCACTCTTTTTCTCAAGTTGCCATTAAAGGTTGCAAGCTTTCTTCTTTGTTGAAGAAGAAGAAGAAGCAAGAATATGAAAAGTATATTTAAAATAGAAAACAAAATGATACTTATCATAATTTCAACCATGGTTAAGTGTAGAGAACTAACTAGGGTTAAGTTGAATGGTTAGGGTTAGGAGAAGAAGACAAGAATGGTTACTTTAGTCAATGATGCATGAAGCATCAAGAAGTTTCTTGTTTGAAAGCAACCATTTTTGTTTTCCTTTTCCTTTTTTAACCAAAATAAATAGATAAATGAATAAGTGAGTAAATCAAAACCCTAACCATTAACATAACTATGGTTTAATTCTTTACACAAACCCAAGTTTGCATGTATCATCAAACATGGTACAAACAAGTGCACAAAAGTATATCACATATACAACTTGTGTAATTCAAGTGAGAAAATCCATTTAAAGTGAACAATATTAGTCAATGTAAAGTAATATATTTAATATATATAATTATACATTAAATCATTAAATCAATACTTGATTTAACGATCCGGTCATATCGCATATAACCGACTAATATCCAATACATCGGCTTACCGAATCAATCCTTGATTCGATAACTAGGTTATATCGCATACAACCAATCGATATATATTCATCGCGAGAATAGAATACGGTATCACATTCACGCATTATTCTCGGTCCCGCACATATCTCATATGCGCTCCTATTTCGTTTCGCTTGAGTCAGGAAACCTCTGTGTAGGACTCTAAAAACTCGTCAATACGCCGGCAGCAGGTGATGATCATATCAAACACCCACAAGTCACAAGCGGTCTGCTAAACGTAATGGCCACCCGGGTATTGAGTGATCAGAAGATCGACGAGCAAGCCCGCTCACACTCCTGTGAATCCAACCAGTAACACTTACCGTACAGTCCGGTCTGTTCGTCTGATATGTCGCATATCTCGCCTAGGGGTGGTAAACGTCAGACCCCAGTAGCTTGATAAGTCATGCCGACATGAGGTCCATAACAATCGTGAAACTACTGATAACTCTTACCAGTATATCACAGCAACCCTGGCGAGGGATTTCCTGTTATGGCTAGTCGAGCATAGCGCAACATCAACCCCCAATACCGGGAGAGACGAATCCCCTCCTATCGCTCATTGCTTCCATGTGAATCGGGACTGTACCCAAAAACCACCTGTTTGCATGACTCAGTAGAACCGTGGTAGGATGGAAATCAAAGCACAGTGGGAGACACACAAGACACTATGACGATCTCGGGTCAACAGACTAAGCTGTACCAGTGTCACCAGAGAACTGCCATCTGACGTGAGGTATAATACCATCTGGGAGTTCTCGGCGAGTCCGTTCAGTGCACCCAGTCTTCACTGAGCACCCGCATACCATCTCTGATGTCAAACACTAATGGATATAGGATCATCCATCGCCCATCACATGGGTCGAGAAGATATACGCTAGTCTACTTTGGAATATCGATGCCCCGTCTCGATATTCCCACGACTAGGAACATTGAAGGATGTACTCATGGACTATCCAGGCCCCACTAGTACGATCTGCATCATAGTCCTGGAAGTCGAGTACACATCCTAAGTGCTTTATCAACATGTAACAGAGAGACAGAAAGTATACATGTTAAGATAAAGAGCAACCAGATAGCGTACTATCATGTCGAGCAAGAAAGTCCTACCTATATATGTCCCAGCATCTACTACAATATACATCCAATGTACAGTAATGGCTTCTAGGGCATACATATAACTAACAATCTACCACTTGCACTAGGGCCATCTGTAGCAGTAGTTGTAGTATCTAATACTCAACCATCCCCCATAAGTCTCTCTATGGGAAAAAGCCTTTGTGAGTGGATCCGGCGCGTTATCCTCTGAGTCTACTCTCCTAACCTCGATCATCCTGGAGATCATCTATCTCCATGATCAGGTGATGCTGCCTCAGAATATGTCTGGGTCACTGATGGGACCAGGGTTCCTAGGCCAAAACCACACTTCCATTGTCATACAATGGTAGGAACCTAGTTCATCTTATGAACCAATATACACCCAAACTTCCTCTTTGGTAGTATCTTTAATAGCGATGTTACCAGCCTTTATCGTCTAGTTTGCCACGGTATCTAGCTTGGAACTCTTCCAACATACCGTCCCTCTACTGAGGGTAAAGACAATACCTGCGACTGACATTCAGTCGTCCTTATCACTCTGGAACTTTTCCGGTGATTCTTCCCAGGATCGAGAAGGTATCACCTTTATCCTATTTGAAGAATCCTTGTGATAAGAGGAGATTGACCGAGCGTAGTATAGAAAACTCCTTCCCTATCAAGAGTATGTCATGTACGTACTCTACGAGGATCATCACCATACTCCCTACTATCTTTTTTTATATACAAGGCTCATCTACCATTTTGATGAAGTCAAACACTTTGACTATCACATCAAAACAGACGTTCCAACTCCGCGATGCCTGCTTTATTATGTAAAGCAACTTGCACACGTTTCCGCTTCTCCCACTGTTTACGAAGCCCTCTGGCTGTGTTCTTATTGACGTTCTCTTCTAAATCACTATTTATAAAAACAGTCATGGCACCCAACCACCAGATATCGTAGTCATGGTATGTAGCAATGGCAAGTAGGATCTGGATGGACTTGAGCATAGTCCCTAGAAAAGGTTTCATCATTATCCACACCTGGTTGATGACTAAAACCTTTAACAAGTCTAGCTTTGAAAGTCTCAACTTTTCCATCTACACCTAGTAATCTTCTCAAGATATACTTGCTCCTAATGGGGATTTAACCCTTCAGATATAGCAAACAAAGTCCATACTTTGTTGGTGTATATGGATTCCATCTCAGATCGCTAAGCACCCAGCCATTCTTACAGAGTCCCTACTCTGGATGGCCTGCTCGAAACTAGTTAGGCCATCATCTCATGATGCAATCCTCGCTCCCACTGTCATCGAGAAACCGAAGTATCTCTCAGGATGAGAAACCCTACCAGATCGGCGAAGAGGCTGAGGTTCGTCAGGAACTATTGAATCCTTTGGTTCTGTCAAATCATCAGCTGCAGTTTTGTATAGCTAGAACCTTTCCAGTTCTACAGAACTGACCTTGCCTCGATCTTGTCCGGATTTTGCTTTAGACATAAGCCGGACAACCCCAAATCTTAACTAACTTAAGAGATAGGCTCTTCCCATACCATATCTTATATGGAGTGGTAGGCATTGATCTGATTCGAACCTAATTCAATAGGTATGCAGCTTCTCAAGTGCACAACCCCAAAAGGAAATAGGTAACTCAGAAATACTCATCATAGAGCACACCATATCTAATATTGTGCGATTGCTCCGCCCTGATATACCGTTGTGCTGTGGTGTATTCAGAGGAGTAATACGGAGAGAGAATCTCATTCTCCTTTAGAATGGTCCAGGAATGCCATGCACAAGTATTCTCCTCCCTGATCTTATCATAGGACATAATACTTATACCCGTATTGGTTCTCTACTTCTAACTTATATTCTGTGAATATCTCAAAAGGTTCGGACTTGTGTTTCAACAGGAACATATGACTGAATCTTGAGAGATCATCAGAGAATGTAGTGAAGTACAAAGAACCGGCCCTGGCATGTGTAGACAATGGACCTTACATACATCATCATGTATCAGTCCCAAGAGTTTACTAACTCTTTCTCTGTTTCCAATGAACAGAGCTATGGTCATCTTATCTTTGTGACATGACTGGCAAGTTTCACAAGATGTAAATTCAAACTGATTTAAATATGTATCTAAAATGTAACTTCAGCCAGTCGGGTCGCATTGATATGACCTAGTCTACAATGCCTCAAGAAGGAATCGTTCATTTCCGAACTCTTCCTCTTATGTGTGTTCTGTATACTAGAAACTGTAGTTTGATTTAGAACGTCAATGCTTTTAGATAACGTGCCTGAACCGATCAACTTTTGATATAGGAAATGTTCAAAACATTATCCAACAATACAAAATTTTATCATTTCTTTACTTATAAAGAGACTGATATGATTTTGTATATCAGGTTCGGTATCTAATAACATTCGTTCAGAATCAATGTACTGGTAATACAGGGTGACAGTGACCAACAGACTTGGCTGGAACACTTGCCCCGTTTTCTGTCTCATGAAACTTATCATCCGTTCTCAGTTCTCTGCCTTCATATAGCCCTATGTAACAGATTACATATCGGGGATCCTGATCCGGTATCAGATACCCAGGATGCAGAGGATACTGAGAAACAGTTCTGTATAATGAACACACCCGAAGGAGATGCATCATATGCACTTTCTTCGTTTGGGCGGCATAGGAATTCTGGTATTCCCCTAACTCCTGCTCGGTCTTATAACAATTATAAGTTGGAGCGGGACCAACGTTCCCCAGCTCAGTATAACAAGCGGGTTCGGTCAATACATCCATATTATTATCTTGATTAAGGCGTGATATGGTCGCTACCTGGAGAGAGAGAGAAGAAAACATTCTGCATGTGCTCTTTCAAGATTAGATTTGTTATTTATTTTATCTAATCAGGATGGCTCCCACTGTTTTTATCAAATCTTCCTTCAAACCCTAAAAGGAAAGACTAGCCGGGATTAATTACACTTTACAAGTTCGCCAATCTTTCAGCCAGGCCAGTGTCGGTACTTTGAGGGAGGTTCCCCGTGCTTTCGCACGGACCTAATTACAGTAAACCTCGTTTTCCCAGAGGCGTAACCCCGTTGACACCTTTCTAGACACCTACTTGATCGGCTAATTGTAAAGTGCAAAACTCTCCCAGGAGTAACAATTACTCGCAGTGGGTATCGGGATCCAACTATCACATAGAAGGTATGCAATCTCATTGCAAATTTCAACACTTGAAACTCTCGATAATGGTTTTTACCCCTAGCACCTATGACCTTGGCTAAGGTCAACAAATCATAGGTACTAGTCAAGTTCTACCCGTCATTTCGTGATTAATTACACCCACCCACATGACTCTTGGCTAAGGTTAACAAAGCCACATGAATGTCCTAACTAATCGCATCATATGCCGTGTAGGAAGACATCATTTAGCTACCGCACACTACGCCTCGGCTATGGTCGACAAACGTTGAACGAATACTAAGTACTCTACTTCCTAAAATGACGGAGGGTTGCGAATGGTTTTTAAGAAAACCTTTAATGCTTTGAACTTGATCTCGTTGCGGAATCAAATGGTTTTTAAATGGAATGTTTTTGAGTCATTTCTAGTTTTGCTAAAGGGGTCACTCCCGGTGAAGGGATCGTCGACCCTTTCCTCGTCGAATAAGGTGCGGGATATATCATATATATCACTGTGCAAAGCAGAAACTATAGAAGCAATCAAAAGACAAACCGAGGGTGTAGCATCTGCCAGTTATTGCTAAAGGAGTCACTCCCGGTGAAGGGATCTCGGTCCTTTCCTCATCGAATAAGGTGCAGGATGTTCTACAAGGAACACCGCGATGCAAAGCAAGAACTGTAGCTACCCGTTTTATTTTCGAAATTCGATTCCAAAACATCGATTAGGTTTATTTTCTTTCATTAATCTCATTAATGAATATCCCATCATTTAAGTCCACCTAAACATCATAGATAAATATAACGTACGCTTATGCCATCCGCATTCGCCTCGATGTCCCGTCTGCACCGTTAGGTTAGGTAACTAACGCCAGAACGAGGCAGGGCTAGCGCGGGTGTAAAACATAAGCAACGCCTATATAATATATCATATGTACTATATACTTTATTTATCACAGAACATATCACATGATCACATCACAGATAACGCAGCAGAAAATATCATATGAAATATTGGATATACTAGGACGTCCGTGTTTTCAATACGAGCCAGTATAAAACACGGATTCCACGGTCGCGATGAATAGCCAAACCCACACCCCTAGACCCCTACGAGAGCGGCAAGCAACCCTACCAATTCTAGAGTTAGGAGACCCGGACTCGACTCCTCGAGTTGGTCTCCCACTGGACTCCAGAACCCGGTTACTTGTGCCCTCCTCCTTGGGTCTATCCTAGTGCGGAAAAGTAAATAATATACAAAAGGTGACATCTTCCGCAACTTGGAAGTGCCCCAATAAAAGAATATTACATACAAGTTTTTACATGAATGAAAATGAAAAACACTCATCTCACATAAAAACCCCCGGCTATTCAAACACGACGATCCAATATAACATATCCAGCAACACATAATATCACATGTCATCAACGTAAGTAAACATGCGTATCCCAATTGTCGTTGACATATAGCAACGAAACCGACGATATCATATATTACACTTACGGTCACAGAAAAGAAAGTGTAAAACTACAACAGTTGGAATCCGCAAACTCTTTAGACATCGCATGCCTACTCAAATGAAATACTTAGACATCGCATGCCTAACAATTATAAACCCCGAATTTTAGTCTCATTATCGAAAACACTTTTCAATATAAAGTCGGGCAATTCAACAAGATTCCCGGCATCCAGATCGAATGCTCGTCGCAAACTTCAGTAGGCGACCGCACCCCCGATGCCGTCGGCAAAGTGCACCAAAGCGGAACACCGTTGCCGCGAGCACCCGAACGGATGCTTTCGGCGACGGGGTTCTCCTACAGTCACTTGGTCAGGGCTATGGGGTGAGGCTGTCTATTAAGTTTACCCGGCGAGTATCCGCGTACGCTACATGATTGCGACGGACTTTTGATCACATCAAAATTCCGTGGCAACCGATCAAGTGAGACTAAACTGCTATGTTTATAATATTCATTCAGTTATCTCATAACTACTTGTGAATTCCAAATGTTGTATCACATTCAGGGTAAATAGAAAATGTTAAACTTTCTGATCGAACATTCAAACACCCAAGTTTTCCCGAAACAGCTCAACACATGAAATAAGTTTAAAAACATCCAGTTCATGCCTCAGTACCAACGGTCCAGCCGTAGAAGGGTTAAGCCAACGCCTCACATGTGGCACGCCGTACTGCCCCAAACATTAATGTTCAAAGGGCAGTTCAAGACGGTCACATAATCGAGTTAAGGTTTGTTGTCTTCTAGAGGGACCATCGCGTTACTTGCACTACTTAGAATGTGATTAAACAACGGAAATATCCAACAATTGGAAATTTCCCGGCAGGGGAAAAAGTGGGTATTTATATCCGTTCGAACTTTTTAACATATTCTAAAATTATCCCGAAAAACACATAAACAAAGTTTGATAATCCGATCGAATTTACGAACTCCCAATACAACCCTAGAAAACTCAACTCTTGAGTACGATTTAAAAATTCCTAGAAAATACAGCACCAGAAAATAGGAATTACTATGCAAAAATGAGTGGAAGAAGCGGCTAAGTGGCCGCGGAACCGCTGCATTAGCCATGCTAATGCCGCGGTTCCGCCGCGCTTTGATCGAATCAGAAGCACGTGCTTCACAGTAATTCTTAGAAACTCTTGCTGATTTTTCTGCATATTTTTAATTCGTAAAAATCCCCGATTTCAAAAAATGTACAGAGAGCAATTTGAGATTAGGGTTTCGGTTCGATCGGACTTCTAACTCCGTCTACGCATCGCCTAAGGCTCTAGCTAGGCTCTGATACCACTGTAGGTCAGGTAGCCACCCCATCCAATGGGGTCACCATGGCACCAACGGGTCCCTCAGCAGCTACTTTTTATGCATGCCCCCATCGCGAGGACTACAACCCGCTGGAACACCTTCCGGTCTCGGGACACCCTGGGGGTAAGAGCCCATGCTTCGCCACACTGTCACACAGTGAGAACCCCCCATAGGTCGACATCCAATGCCTTGTAGCTCTGATACCACTGTAGGGATCCTAGGCACACTAATGAGGTCTCACAAGTGATCAAGCAAGGCCAATTCAAAATTTTTCATGTGCCTACAAACCCTAATACGGATCGTTAACTAGATGTATAGGCGATGCAATGCAAATAAACAATTTTATTGCTAAAGAAAAGAGGCTACAACCTTTGTAGATCCGGTCCTCCACCTCTCTAGCTCCGTGATGACGTCCCTCCGCTGTACCCATCGGAATCCTAGACTCTCGCGGTGGTTTCATCGGAGAAAAGATCGGGCTAGGTCGTCGACTTCGATGCCGAAGATGATCTACGTCGAGGCAACTCAAGATCAAACTCCAACTTCACCAAGTCATGAAACTTGTGAAGAAAACACCCTATACTAGTTGGCAAGTGGTAGAGGATGAAGAAATAGGAAGTGGGTTCACTTTAGAATTGGATTTCTCACTCTTTTTCTCAAGTTGCCATTAAAGGTTGCAAGCTTTCTTCTTTGTTGAAGAAGAAGAAGAAGAAGAAAGAATATGATAAGTATATTTAAAATAGAAAACAAAATGATACTTATCATAATTTCAACCATGGTTAAGTGTAGAGAACTAACTAGGGTTAAGTTGAATGGTTAGGGTTAGGAGAAGAAGACAAGAATGGTTACTTTAGTCAAAGATACATGAAGCATAAAGAAGTTTCTTGTTTGAAAGCAACCATTTTTGTTTTCCTTTTCCTTTTTTAACCAAAATAAATAGATAAATGAATAAGTGAGTAAATCAAAACCCTAACCATTAACATAACCATGGTTTAATTCTTTACACAAACCCAAGTTTGCATGTATCATCAAACATGATACAAACAAGTGCACAAAAGTATATCACATATACAACTTGTGTAATTCAAGTGAGAAAATCCATTTAAAGTGAACAATATTAGTCAATGTAAAGTAATATATCTAATATATATAATTATACATTAAATCATTAAATCAATACTTGATTTAATGATCCGGTCATATCGCATATAACCGACTAATATCCAATACATCGGCTTATCGAATCAATCCTTGATTCGATAACTAGGTTATATCGCATACAACCAATCGATATATATTCATCGCGAGAATAGAATACGGTATCACATACACACATTATTCTTGGTCCCGCACATATCTCATATGCGCTCCTATTTCGTTTCGCTTGAGCCAGGAAACCTCTGTGTAGGACTCTAAAGACTCATCAATACGCCGGCAGCAGGTGATGATCATATCAAAAGCCCACAAGCCGCAAGCGGTCTGCTAAACGTAACGGCCACCCGAGTATTGAGCGATCAGAAGATTGACGAGCAAGCCCGCTCACACTCCTGTGAATCCAACCAGTAACACTTACCGTACAGTCCGGTCTGTTCGTCTGATATGTCGCATATCTCGCCTAGGGGTGGTAAACGTCAGACCCCAGTAGCTTGATAAGTCATGCCGATGTGAGGTCCATAACAATCATGGAACTACTGATAACTCTTACCAGTATATCACAGCAACCCTGGCGAGGGATTTCCTGTTATGGCCAGTCGAGCATAGCGCAACATCAACCCCCAATACCGGGAGAGACGAATCCCCTCCTATCGCTCATTGCCTCCATGTGAATTGGGACTGTACCCAAAAACCACCTGTTTGCATGACTCAGTAAAGCCGTGGTAGGGTGGAAATCAAAGCACAGTGGGAGACACACAAGACTCTATGACGATCTCGGGTCAACAGACTAAGCTGTACCAGTGTCACCAGAGAACTGCCATCTGATGTGAGGTATAATACCATCTGGGAGTTCTCGGCGAGTCCGTTCAGTGTACCCAGTCTTCACTGAGCACCCGCATACCATCTCTGATGTCAAACACTAATGGATATGGGATCATCCATCGCCCATCACATGTGTCGAGAAGATATACGCTAGTCTACTCTGGAATATCGATGCCCCGTCTCGATATTCCCACGACTAGGAACATTGAAGGATGTACTCATGGACTATCCAGGCCCCACTAGTACGATCTGCATCATAGTCCTGGAAGTCGAGTACACATCCTAAGGGCTCTATCAACATGTAACAGAGAGACAGAAAGTATACATGTTAAGATAAAGAGCAACCAGATAGCGTACTATCATGTCGAGTAAGAAAGTCCTACCTATATATGTCCCAGCATCCACTACAATATACATCCAATGTACATTAATGGCCTGTAGGGCATACATATAACTAACAAAGGGGCAGCAAGAGGAAGGGAAAGGCCGGCCAAGGGGGTGAGGGGGGTATTTTTGTGAATTTTTGTGAAGAAAATGCAAGGAAAAAGAGTAATAAATGCTAATAAATGCTATATGCCACCTTTACACATTTTCTTTTCTTTTTAAAATAAAACCTTTTGCACTCCAAAAAAATATCTAGATATTTAAAAAGAAGTTTCCAAAATATTCTAGTGACAAAAAAATAATTTATTCTCAAGAGAAGAAATTTCCCGATTTACGTGCACCAAATACCGCTTAAAATAATATTTTATTTGGGAAAAATTATATCTGAACCAAAACCTCCCAAATACCCCTAAAGTTCGCGCACAAGCTTTATTTTAGCTAAAAAAGATGCCGGCAAGCTTATACGGACGTTTGATCGAAATCGGGTTAAAACGGAAAATACCGACAATTTTGCCTAAAAACGGGAAAATTCGCAAACGATTTCTAAAACGTTACATGATGAGTGGGAGTAAGTTATTGGGAATAAGGTGATTATCCTCATTATATCGGAATTCTTTGTAATTGGTGATATTTGAGGAAGTCGCCTGGGTTTTTGCCGGAGTGCAAGTATTTGGTTTTGAGTATCCGTTGTTGTGCACCAATTTCAAATTGATATATCTATACATTTATTTTTATAAAGTGAGATATAACTTTTTGATATTATGTCGATGACATTTACCTATATCAGTTGACGATTGGGTAAGGAGCATTGAACAACAGAGTAGTTCTTAACCATAAGTACAGTTTTCAACCTACGATGCACAGGTTTTGAGTTATTCGACTCAGGGGACTCATACAGGGTATTGTATGTTGTCCAGTGTCCATCAGGACAAAGGGGTCGGTCCTCGTACTATGTTCTGTTTACTTGTGACTTCTCTAGTTTTTAGACAAGTGTTTCGTAGAAATACAAAGTCTAAGTTTTGAGAAGTTGCGGGTATAGGAATAAAGTAGAGAACCAGATGTCGCAAGTATCGGGATTCTTCAAAGAGATTGAAGATGTAGATACTTGTGATTGGTATTCAGTTGATAGTAATGGTTTTGAGAAACTTGTTTCTCCTTTAGGTTACTCATAATTGGATGCATTCCTAAGTTGAGTAATGCTGATCGGCCTCTCTCCATTAAGTTGATATGCACTGGAGACAGCTGCATTATTTGAATCTGGTTCCAATTAAATAAGTGCCAAAGTTTCTATATTGGATATAGAATAGTTCATATCTTAACGATGTTAAGGTATGGGGAGTTGTCCGGCTTATTCTTAAAACCAGACTCTGGATAACTCAGGGCACGTTTCTGTAATGGCAGTTTGTGGGTTGGCCCAGGCTATGACGAGGGTTGACTTTCTACCATATGGAAGATCAATAGTGATATTGTTCTTAACTCGCCACAGTTTTAGTAAAATGGATTTTTTCAGAAAACAGTAGTGGGAGTATGGTAAAACTGGAAGTGATTCCAGAACCGCAAACGATTACGGAAAATTTAATAGGATCTAAAGATTCAATCAGGTTTGACATTCCATTAGCCACTCCGCAGATATGGTGGTAACCTCAGGCACCCGAGAGGTACTCCGGTAGCCTCAAGGACGGTGACATGGAGGTTCTTGTTTACCCAGACTTGATACTACTGTTGTTCCAGGCTATGAGACCCGGCAGGAAGTTAAGTATAGCGTCGTTCTAAACTAGCTTTAGAAGTGCACGTATATATTATTCTGCCAGAGGGTTGTTGTGGTCAGTGGGAGTAGCAGAAGCATAGTAGGCAAGTAGCTTATGTCTATTTATAGACTAGTGCAGATATAGCGGAGATAGATCATCTAGTTTTGATGTGACAGTCATGGGTTTGACTTCATAAGAATAGGGGATGGATTTGTTAAGAAGGTAGTAGGGTGTGATGTCCTGGTACTTGGATGACATATACAGAGTAGGAAGTAAAATTCCTATACTACGATCGGTTATACTGTGGTTGTCACACAGTTGTTTCTTCAGAAAGGATATGGATATAATATCAAACATTCTGGTTTCTAGATCTATGGTTTTAGATCTAGATTTGGGTAGTTTCCCAATGTGGGTACTTTGACAGTATTCTAATAGTATTTTAGAATAGATCACTCCTGGCATGGTGGTGTACCTGCAGGTGATGGAGTGACCCTCTCTAAAGGTGTCTTATAGAATAAAGGGGAGAGGGATGTGCATGATTGGCAGATCACTTGCTTAGGCAATTGAGTCAATCATGAGATGTCAAGTACCACACCAGATGTTATTTTTGCACTAGATGCGATTAGTTTATATTAATCCAATCCTGAAGAAACATAAGGAAGCAGTTTTAGAATATAAGTGGATGTTCTACGGATTTGATGATGGTAGCCTCCTTCGGGGACGGTTATCATTCCAGACTTCAAAGGTGACATGGAGGACAGAGTGATTGTCAGAGTTATAGTTTTCCCTCTGACAAAGGGGGCAGTATTATGGACAGGTGGTCCAGGAGGATACTGTGGGAGGCATGGTGCTGGACACTGAATAGTTTCAGTGATCGATACAGTCTAAGAAGTTTGGATTTGGAGTTCATTTATGAACTAGGTCCCATCAGATATCCAGACATATTCTAAGACAGCTATTACTGAATTCGGGAGATGGCTTTCTCCGCGAACTTGAGATTAAGAGAGACATAGAAAGAAACATCGGGGCGGATCCAATCATTGAGGCTATTTCTCGAACACAAGAGTTATACAAACGAGCTTTGTGAAACTGATTAGTAGAGTAGTTGGGTGTTCGGTATCATACGGGCTGTGAGTATGCGACATCGCAATAATTAGCCTTAAGTGCAAGTGGGAGATTGTTGGATATAGTGCCCTCAATGTCAATTAATGGATCGCAGGTACGTGATTGCAATGATTGAGGGAGGACCTATACCGGCAGTGTTAGTTATATGTATGCCCTAGAGGCCATTACTATATATAGGATGTATATTGTAGTGGATGCTGGGACATATATAGGGAGGACTTTCTTGCTCGACATGATAGTATGCTATCTGGTTAATCTTTACCTTAACGTGTACACTGATTGTCTCCCTGTTACATGTTGGTAAAGCCCTTAGGATCTGTACTTGACTACCTGGACTATGATGCGGATCATACTAGTGGGGACATGGTAGTCCATAAGTACATCCTTCAAAGTCCCTAGTCGTGGGTGTGTCGAGACGGGGCATCGATATACCAGAGTAGACTAGCGTGTACCTTTTCGACCCATACAGATGGGCGATGGATGATCCCATATCCATTGGTGTTTGACATCAGAGATGATATACGGGTGCTCAGTAGAGACTGGGTACACTGGACGGACTCGCCGAGAACTCCCAGATGGTATTATACCTCACGTCAGATGGCAGTTCTCTGGTGACACTGGTACAGAGTAGTCTGTTGATCCGAGATCGTCATAGAGTCTTGTGTGGTTCCCACTGTGCTTTGATTTCCATCTTACCACGTCCAAGCGGGCGTGCAAAACGGTGATTTTTGGGTACAGTCCCGAGTCACATGGAGGCAATGAGCGATAGGAGGGGATTCGTCTCTCCCGGTATAGGGAGTTGATGTTGCGCTGTGTTCGATTGGCTATAACCGGAAATCCCTGGCCAGGGTTGCTGAGATTTACTGGTAAGTGTAACCAGTAGTTTCTCAAACTGTTATAGACCTCATATCGACACGACTTATCGAGCTATTGGGGTCTGACGTTTACCACCCCTAGGCGAGATATGCGACATATCAGACGATCAGACCGGACTGTACGGAAGTGTTACTGGTTGGATTCACAGGAGTGTGAGCGGGCTTGCTCGTCGATCTTCTGATCGCTCAATACCCGGGTGGCCGTTATGTTTAGCAGACCGCTTGCGGCTTGTGGGTGCTTGATATGATCATCATCTGCTGCCGGCGTATTGACGAGTCTTTAGAGTCCTACACAGAGGTTTCCTGGTTCAAGCGAAACGAAATAGGAGCGCATATGAGATATGTGCGGGACCGAGAATAATGCGTGTATGTGATACCGTATTCCATTCTCGCGATGAATGTATCGATTAGGTTATATGCGATATACCCTAGTTATCGAATCAAGGATTGATTCGATAAACCGATACATTGGATACTAGTCGGTTATATGTGATATGACCGGATCGTTAAATCAAGTGTTGATTTAATGATTTAATGTATAATTATATATTTGATATCTTACTTTGCATTAACTAGTATCGGTTCACTTTAAATGGATATTCTCACTCGGATGTGCGCATTGCAAATGCGATATGATTTTGTGCACATGATTGTATCATGTTTGATGATACATGCTTTTTGGTTAAGTGTAAAGTATTAAACTATGGTTAAGTGGATGATTAGGGTTTTTACTTATTCATTTATTTGTTTATTTATTCATTTTTGGCAAAAGGAAAATGGTGGCTAATTTGGATATATGTTGAAGCTTCATGAAGCTTTGACTTAGTCACCATTTTTGTCTTCATACCTAACCTAACCATTCACTTAACTTGAGTTTAGTCTCTACACTTAACCATGGTTGATTATGATAGGTATTCTTTTATTTTCTATTTTCTAAATTAACTTATCATAACAATTTCTATCTTCTTTTTCATCTTGACACATGAAGAAACCTTACTTCATCAATGGTGATTGATGAAAACAAGTGAGAAATCCAATTCTAAAGTCTACCCACTTCCTATTTCTTCATCCTCTACCTCTTGCCAAGTAGTATAGGGTGTTTCCTTCACAAGTTTTTATGGCTTGGTGAAGGTGGAGCTTGATCTAGCGATGCTTCGACGTAGATCATGTTCGGCATGGACATCGACGACCTAGCTCGCCTATTCTCCGATGAAGCCGACGCTAGAGCCCGGGATTTGTTTTGGACAGCGAGAGGACTTCATTGTGGAGCTATGGAGGTGGAGCACCGGATCTACAAAGGTTGTATTTCCGATTCTTATAGTTAAGTGTTAACTAGTTACTTTGTTCGCCTAGACATCTAGCCAACGATCCGTAGTTTAGGGTTTCTCGGCACCGTAAAATTTTAAATTGGCATGGTTGATGCCTTGTGAGACCTCATTAGGGTGCCTAGGAACCCAGCAGTGGTATCAGAGCCTAGCTAGAGCCTTAGGCGAAGTCCAGACGAAGTTTGAAACCCGAACGAACCCGAAACCCCAACTCAAAAGTGCTCTCTGGACTTTTTCTGAAAACGTGGATTTTTCCAAATTAAAAATTCGTAAAAAATTCAGCAGGAAAACCTAAGAATTACGATACAAAATTTTTCCATTGAAGCTTCCAGACCGCGGCGGAACCGCGGCATAATCCCTGCTTATGCGGCGGTTCCGCGGCCTTATTATTGTATTGTCCTATAATTTTTGTACAGTAATTCATGGTTTCGGGTGCTGGATTTTCTGGGATTTTTTAATATTTATTCAAGAGTTGAATTTTCTGGGATTGTTTTGGGGATTCGGTGTTTCGATCGGAGTATCAAATTTTGTCTGTGTGGTTTTCCGGATAAATTTCAGAATATGTTAAAATGTTCGACTGGATATAAATACCCACCTTTTCCCCTGCCGGAAAATTTCCAAGTGTTGGATTTTTCCGTAGTTTAACGACGTTCTAAGTAGTGCAAGTAACTCGATGGACCCTCTAGAAGGCAACAAACCTTAACTCGATTATGTGACCGTCTTGAACTGCCCTTTGAACCTTCGGGTTTGGGGCAGTACGGCGTGCCACATGTGAGGCGTTGGCTTGACCCTTCTACGGCTGGACCGTTGGTACTGAGGCACGAACTGAATGTTGTTAGACTTGTTTCATGTGTTGATCTGTATCGGGAAAACTTGGGTGTTTGACTGTTCGATCGAAAAGTTTAACATTTTCTATTTATCTGGAATGGGATACAATAATTGGAATTCACAATGAGTTATGAGATAACTGAATGAATGTTATAAACATAGCAGTTTAGTCTCACTTGATCGGTTGCCACGGAATTTTGATGTGATCAAAAGTCCGTCGCAATCACGTAGCGTACGCGGATACTCGCCGGGTAAACTTAATAGACAGCCTCACTCCATAGCCCCGACCAAGTGACTATAGGAGAACCCCGTCGCCGAAAGCATCCGTTCGGGTGCTCACGGTAGCGGTGTTCCGCCTTGGTGCACTTCGTCGACGGTATCAGGGGTGCGGCCGCCTACTAAAGTTTGCGACGAGCATTCGATCAGGATGTCGGGAATCTTGTTGAATTACCCGACTTAATATTGAAAAGTGTTTTCAATGATGAGACTAAAATGCGGGGTTTATAATTGTTAGGCATACGATGTCTAAGTAATTCATTTGGTCAGGCATGCGATGTCTGAGGAGGTTGCGGATTCCAACTGTTGTATTTTTACACTTTCTTTTCTGTGACCGTAAGTGTAATATGTGATGTCGCCGGTTTCGTTGCTATATGTCAACGACAATTGGGATGTGCATATTTACTTACGTTGATGACATATGATGTTATGTGTTGCTGGATATGTTATATTGGATCGTCGTGTTTGAATAGCCGGGGTTTTTTATGTGAGATGAGTGTTTTTCATTTTCATTCATGTAAAAACTTGTATGTAATATTCTTTTATTGGGGCACTTCCAGGTTGCGGAAGTTGTCACCTTTTGTATATTATTTACTTTTCCGCACTAGGATAGACCCAAGGAGGAGGGCACAAGTAACCGGGTTCTGGAGTCCAGTGGGAGACCAACTCGAGGAGTCGAGTCCGGGTCTCCTAACTCTTGAATTGGTAGGGTTGCTTGCCGCTCTCGTAGGGGTCTAGGGGTGTGGGTTTGGCTATTCATCGTGACCGTGGAATCCGTGTTTTATACTGGCTCGTAATGAAAACACGGACGTCCTAGAATATCCAATATTTCATATGATTCTTCTGCTGCGATATCTGTGATGTGATCATGTGATGTTCTGTGATAGATACAGTATATAGTATATATGATATATTATATAGGCGTTACTTATGTTTTACACCCGCGCTAGCCCTGCCCCGCTCTGCCATTAGTTACCTAACCTAACGGTGCACGAGGGGACATCGAGGCGAATGCGGATGGCATAAGTGTACGTCGTATTTATCTGTGATGTTTAGGTACATAAATGATGGGACTTCATTAATGTGATTAATGAAATAAAAGAAACCTAAGATGTTGTAGAATCGAATTTCAAAATAAAACAGGTAGCTACAGTTTTTGCTTTGCACAGCGGTATATGTGATATATCCTGCACCTTATTCGATGAGGAAAGGACCGAGATCCCTTCACCGGGAGTGACTCCTTTAGCAATAACTGGCAGATGCTACACACTCGGTTTGTCTTTTGATTGCTTTTAAATGTTTTTGCTTTGCACAGTGATATATATGATATATCCCGCACCTCATTCGACGAGGAAAGGACCGACGATCCCTTCACCGGGAGTGACTCCTTTAGCAAAACTAAAAAAGCCTCAAAAACACTCCATTTCAAAATTCATTCGATCCTACGACGATATCAAGTTCATTACGCAATAGGTTTTCAGAAAAACCTGTCGTAGCCTTCCGTCATTTCAGATAAATGGTAGTTAGTATTCGTGCTACGTTTGTTGGCCTGCGTCAAGGCGTAGTGTGCGGTAGCTAACTAGTATTTATCTGCTTATGCATATGATGCAGATTGGATTAGGATAGTCGTGCGACTTTGTTGGCCTGCGTCAAGGGTCATGCGGGTGGGTTTAATTCAATCAGGAAATGACGGGTTGAACTTGACTAGCGCACTATGGTTTGTTGGCCTGCGTCAAGGTCATAGGACGCTAGGGGCAAAATTATCGGGAATTTCAAGTGTTGAAATTTGCAATGAGATTGCATACCTTCTATGAGATAGTTGGATCTCGATACCCGCTGCGAGTAAGAGTTGCTCCTGGGAGAGTTTTATACATTACAATTAGCCGATCAAGTAGGTGTCTAGAAAGGTGTCAACGGGGTTACGCCTCTGGGAAAACGAGGTTTACATTAATTAGGTTCGTGCGAAAGCACGGGGGACCTCCCTCAAAGTACCGACACTGGCCTGGCTGAAAGATTGGCGAACTTGTAGTGTGTAATTAATCCCGGCTAGTCTTTCCTTTTAGGGTTTGAAGGAAGATTTGATAAAAAGCAGTGGGAGCCATCCTGATTAGATAAAATAATAACCAATCTATTCTTGCAAGAGCGCACGCTGAGTGTTTTCTTCTCTCTCTCTCCAGGTAGCGACCATATCACGCCTTAATCAAGATAATAATACGGATTATTGACCGAACCCGCTTGTTATACTGAGCTGGGGAACGTTGGTCCCGCTCCAACTTATAATTGTTATAAGACAGAGCAGGAAATTGGGGATTACCAGAATTCCCGTGCCGCCCAAACGGAGAGAGTGCATGCTGATGCATCATCTTCGGGTTTGTTCATTATACAGAACTGTTTCTCAGTATCCTTTACGTCCTGGGTATATGATACCGGATCAGGATCCCAGATATGTAATCTGTTACATAGGGCTACATATAGGTAGAGAACTGAGAACGGGTGATAAGTTTCATGAGGCAGAAAACGGGGCAAGAGTTGCAGCCAAGTCTGTTGGTCACTGTCACCCTGTATTACAATACATTGATTCTGAACGAATGTTATTAGATACCGAACCTGATATACAAAATCATATATGTCTCTTTATTAGTAAAGAAACGGTAAAATTTTGTATTGTTGGATAATGTTTTGAACATTTCCTATATCAAAAGTTGATCGGTTCAGGCACGTTATCTAAAAGCGTTGATGTTCTAAATCAAACTACAGTTCTTAGTATACGGAACACATACAAGAGGAAGAGTTCAGAAATGAACGAATTCTTCTTGAGGCATTGTGGACTAGGTCAGATCAATGTGACCCGACTAGCGAGAGTTACATATAGATGCATATTTAAATCAGTTTGAATTTACATCTTGTGAAACTCGCCAGTCATGTCACAAAGATAAGATGACCATAGCTCCGTTTATTGGAAACAGAGAAAGGGTTAAGTAAACTCTTGGGATGATACATGTTGATGTATGTAAGGTCCCCTGTCTACATATGCCAGAACTGGTTCTTTGTACTTCGTTACATTCTCTGATGATCTCTCGAGATTCAGACATATGTTCCTGTTGAAACACCAGTCCGAACCTTTTGAGATATTCACAGAATATAAGTTAGAAGTAGAGAACCAAAATAAGGGTATAAGTATTATGTCCTATGATGAGATCAAGGAGGAGAATACTTGAGCACGGAAATACTGGACTATTCTAAAGGAGAATGAGATTCTCTCTCAGCATTACTCCTCTGTATACACCATAGCACGATGGTATATCAGGGCGGAGCAATCACACCCTATATGATAAGGTGTGCTCTATGATTAGTACTACTGAGTTACCTGTTTCCTTTTGGGGGTTATGCACTTATGAAGTTGCATACCTATTGAATAGGGTTCCAATCAAATCAGTTGCCTACCACTTCATATTTGATATGATAAGGGAAGAGCCCATCTCTCAAGTTAGTTGAGATTTGGGGTTGTCCAGCCTATGTCTGAAAAGCAAATTCCGGACAAGCTCGAGGCAAGGTCTGTAATGTAGAACTGGAAAGGTTCCAGCTATACAAACTACAGCAGATGATTTGATACAACCAAAGGATTCAGTAGATTCCAACGAACCTCAGCCTCTCCGCCGATTTAGTAGGGTTTCTCACCCACCTGAGAGTTACTTCGGTTTCTCTATGACAGCGGAAGCGAGGATTGCATCATGAGATGATGACCCAACTAACTTCGAGCTGGCCATCAGGAGTAAGACTCTGTAAGAATGGCTGGATGCTTAGCGATCTGAGATGGAATCCAAGTACACCAACAAAGTATAGACTTTGGTTGCTATATCTGAAGGGTTAAATCCCCATCAGGAGCAAGTATATCTTAAGAAGATTACTTGGTGTAGTTGGAAAGGTTGAGACTTTCAAAGCTAGACTTGTTAAAGGTTATCGTCATCAACCAGGCATGGATAATGATGAAACTTTTTCTAAGGAACTATGCTTAAGTCCATCCAGATCCTACTTGTTACGGCTACATACCATGACTACGATATCTGGTGGTTGGGTGTCATGACTGCTTTTCTAAATGATATTTTGGGAGAGAGCGTATATAAGTACACAGCCAGAGGGCTTCGTAGACAGTGGGAGCAGCGGAAACGTGTGCAAGATGCTTTATAGGATAAAGCAGGCATCGCGGAGTTGGAACATCTGTTTTGATGAATTAGTCAAAGAGTTTGACATCATCAAAATGGTAGATGAACCTTGTATAAACAAAAAGGTAGTAAGGAGTATGGTGACGATCCTCGTAGAGTACGTGGATGACATACTCTTGATGGGGAAGGAGTTTCCTATGCTACGCTCGGTCAATCTCCGCTTATCACCATAATTCTCCATATAGGATCAAAGTGATACCTCCTAAATCCTGGATTTTGGATCTATGAGATAGATCTAAATGGATGTTAGGATACTCACTAGCTGTAGTGAGATGGTATCAATCGACCCTGGGGAGAATCACTGGAATGGTTCCAGAGTGATAAAAACGACTGAATGTCAGTCACAGGCATTGTCTTTACCCTCAGTAAAGGGACGGTATGTTGGAAGAGTTCCAAACAAGATACCGTGACACACTAGACGATAAAGGCTGGATACATCGCTACTCAAGATGCTAACAAGGAGGATGTTTGGGTGTATATTGGTTCATGAGATGAACTACATTCCAACCATTGTGAGACAATGGAGTTGTGGCTTATGCCAAGGAACGTCCGTCCCATCAGTGATCCAGACATATTCTAAGACAGTGTCACCTGATCATGGAGATGGTTGATCTCCAGGGAGATCGAGGTTAGGAGAGTAGACTCAGAAAACAACACAGCGGATCCACTCACAAAGGCCTGTTCCCAGAGAGAGACTTTTATGGGATGGTTGAGTATGAGATACTGCAACCACTGCTATCAGATGGCCCTAGTGCAAGTGGGAGATTGTTAGTTATATGTATGCCCTAGAGGCCATTACTATACATAGGATGTATATTGTAGTGGATGCTGGGACATATATAGGGAGGACTTTCTTGCTCGACATGATAGTATGCTATCTGGTTAATCTTTACCTTAACGTGTACACTGATTGTCTCCCTGTTACATGTTGGTAAAGCCCTTAGGATCTGTACTTGACTACCTGGACTATGATGCGGATCATACTAGTGGGGTCATGATAGTCCATAAGTACATCCTTCAAAGTCCCTAGTCGTGGGTGTGTCGAGACGGGGCATCGATATACCAGAGTAGACTAGCGTGTACCTTTTCGACCCATACAGATGGGCGATGGATGATCCCATATCCATTGGTGTTTGACATCAGAGATGATATAAGGGTGCTCAGTAGAGACTGGGTACACTGGACGGACTCGCCGAGAACTCCCAGATGGTATTATACCTTACGTCAGATGGCAGTTCTCTGGTGACACTGGTACAGAGTAGTCTGTTGACCCGAGATCGTCATAGAGTCTTGTGTGGTTCCCACTGTGCTTTGATTTCCATCTTACCACGTCCAAGAGGGCATGCAAAACGGTGGTTTTTGGGTACAGTCCCGAGTCACATGGAGGCAATGAGCGATAGGAGGGGATTCGTCTCTCCCGGTATAGGGAGTTGATGTTGCGCTGTGTTCGATTGGCTATAACCGGAAATCCCTAGCCAGGGTTGCTGAGATTTACTGGTAAGTGTTACCAGTAGTTTCTCAAACTTTTATAGACCTCATATCGACACGACTTATCGAGCTATTGGGGTCTGACGTTTACCACCCCTAGGCGAGATATGCGACATATCAGACGATCAGACCGGACTGTACGGAAGTGTTACTGGTTGGATTCACAGGAGTGTGAGCGGGCTTGTTCGTCGATCTTCTGATCGCTCAATACCCGGGTGGCCGTTACGTTTAGCAGACCGCTTGCGGCTTGTGGGTGCTTGATATGATCATCATCTGCTGCTGGCGTATTGACGAGTCTTTAGAATCCTACACAGAGGTTTCCTGGTTCAAGCGAAACGAAATAGGAGCGCATATGAGATATGTGCGGGACCGAGAATAATGCGTGTATGTGATACCGTATTCCATTCTCGCGATGAATGTATCGATTAGGTTATATGCGATATACCCTAGTTATCGAATCAAGGATTGATTCGATAAACCGATACATTGGATACTAGTCGGTTATATGTGATATGACCGGATCGTTAAATCAAGTGTTGATTTAATGATTTAATGTATAATTATATATTTGATATATTACTTTGCATTAACTAGTATCGGTTCACTTTAAATGGATATTCTCACTCGGATGTGCGCATTGCATATGCGATATGATTTTGTGCACATGATTGTATCATGTTTGATGATACATGTTTTTTGGTTAAGTGTAAAGTATTAAACTATGGTTAAGTGGATGATTAGGGTTTTTACTTATTCATTTATTTGTTTATTTATTCATTTTTGGCAAAAGGAAAATGGTGGCTAATTTGGATATATGTTGAAGCTTCATGAAGCTTTGACTTAGTCACCATTTTTGTCTTCATACCTAACCTAACCATTCACTTAACTTGAGTTTAGTCTCTACACTTAACCATGGTTGATTATGATAAGTATTCTTTTATTTTCTATTTTCTAAATTAACTTATCATAACAATTTCTATCTTCTTCTTCATCTTGACACATGAAGAAACCTTACTTCATCAATGGTGATTGATGAAAACAAGTGAGAAATCCAATTCTAAAGTCTACCCACTTCCTATTTCTTCATCCTCTACCTCTTGCCAAGTAGTATAGGGTGTTTCCTTCACAAGTTTTCATGGCTTGGTGAAGGTGGAGCTTGATCTAGCGATACTTCGACGTAGATCATCTTCGGTATGGACATCGACGACCTAGCTCGCCTATTCTCCGATGAAGCCGACGCTAGAGCCCGGGATTTGTTTTGGACAGCGAGAGGACTTCATTGCGGAGCTATGGAGGTAGAGCACCAGATCTACAAAGGTTGTATTTCCGATTCTTATAGTTAAGTGTTAACTAGTTACTTTGTTCGCCTAGACATCTAGCCAACGATCCGTAGTTTAGGGTTTCTCGGCACCGTAAAATTTTAAATTGGCATGGTTGATGCCTTGTGAGACCTCATTAGGATGCCTAGGAACCCAGCAGGTAGGACAGCCTTACTCGAGATGATTGTATGCTATCTGGTTTGCCTTTATCATCGTGTACAGGTTTTGGTGACTGTTCACTATTACACGTTGATAGAGCCCTTAGGATCCTGCTTGACTACCAACAGTATGATGGCGATCATATACGTGAGAGTTGGGTAGTCCATAAGCACATCCTTAAAAGTGGTCCCTAGTCGTGGGAGTTTCGAGACAGGGCATCGATACTCCGGAGTAGACTATTGTATACAGTCGAGACCCCGACGTGGGGCGGTGGCCGGTCTCACAAGCTACTGGTGTCTGTTGGATCACTTAAGATGTATACATGTGCTCATTGGGTTATGAACTCGCCGGGAACCTGCTAGTTGGTATTATACCTAGCGTCAGATAGCAGTTCCCTTATGACATGTGCACAGGTTAGTTCATCGACCTGAGGTCGTCATTTGTCTCGTGTGAGTTTCCACTGTGCTTTGATTTCTACCCTACCACGGCTCAAAGGAGTCATGCAAATAGGTCTTTTTTGGGTACAGTTCCGAGCCACATGGAGGCAAGTGAGCGGATCGGCAGGGGATTCGTCTCTCCCGGTATTGGGGGTGAGATCGCGCTGTGTCTAGGAGAGCCATTACACACAGCCCTCGGCCGAGACAGGAGATTTACTGGTAGGTACTCCGGTAGTATTTCAGGATGTTCTGGGCTACACTCTGACACGACTTATACCGCTACTGGGGGTCAGACGTTACCAGCCCCCTAGGCCCGATATGCGATACTCATAGACGAATAGACCGGACTGTATGTATATTGTCACTGATAGGCTCAGTAGGGTTCCAGGATGAGTTCGCTCATCGGCTTCCCTTGAGGTTAGTACATGGGCAGCCATTACGCACAGCTAGTGCCGTTGACGTGCTTATGGTTAAACCTGCTGCCAGGGTACTGACGAGTCTTTAGAGTCCCCCACAGATAGTTTCCCAAGTTCGGGCGAAATGTTGTAGAGGCCGTATGGTTTTATGGCAGGGTTCGGAAAATGCATGTGCGTTTACGTACGTGTCATAATTCGGGCAGATAATACTGGTGGGCTTTAGTTTAAGCCGGATCCATGTATTATATTGAGTAGGAATATTTTAGTCTCTCGTATTCGTATTCGGTCGGAATACGGATACAGGTATTTATATACAGGTGAGGGGTATTTTCGTAATCCGTTACGAGAATATTTTAGAAGATGTATTTCTTTTTGGAATCATCATTTTGGTTTAAATGATTATTTGGTTTTGGAAATGGTGACTCATTATGGATGATACATTTATTCTAGCATGTTCTTTAGTGACTCATGTTAATGAGTCACTAAGTGAGTCATGAAGAATTAATGTGTTTTGTTTTGGATTTGGATATTTGAGGAGATATTTTCATTAGATATTTTCTTATGGTTTTGATTATATAACCTCATATATCTATTCACAAGAGAAAAAAGATGATAACACAAGTATTTGAGCTTAGTTTTCTTTTGGCTCACTAGTATTTCTTGAGTTCACCATTTCCAATCCTAAACATCTTCTTCTACCTCCACCCTGCCCCTCTCATGCGATGAGAACCCTAGGGTGTTTGAGACAAAGTATTCTACTTGTTCTCTACTTCATCTTGATCATCTCCTTTAGCAGACTTGATGACCGAGTTGCTTCGGTATAGAGGCGGGAGCCCGTTTAAAGATCCGTTGACGTGGTGCCACCTCGATGAGGAGACAGGAGATCGGAGTTGCCGCGAGGAGCGTGGGATGATGGCTAAAGACCGAAGGACTCGGATCGATCGGTATAGCCTTTCTACCTCTTTACAGTTTGTTAGTTTAGCGTTAATGGCAAGATCCGGGTTATAGTATGCGATAGCACCAGTTATAAAAGTTTTTGTTCCGCGTTTGGCGTCAGAATGACGACCGGGGCTCTACCGTAGACTTACAACTTAAATGTATGGTTTATAGGGTTAGACATGAAGTTCGAAATATGTGTTGATCCGGGTTTATGATATTTACAGATGCGGATTCTAATTATTATAGTTTTAATTTCTTTTCTGCGACCGTAAGTGTAATATGTGGCAGTATCCCCGATCTCATTGCTATATGACAATGACATTAGGGGTACGCATATTTACTTATGTTGCTGACATGTGATGTTATTGTGTTGCTATATCGATATGTTGTATTGGATCATCATGATAGAATTACCGGGGGTTTTATGTGAGATGAGAGTTTTTCAATTTTCTTTCAGGTAAATAATGGAATGTAATATTCTTTTATTGAGACACTTTCGGGTTAAGGTTGTTGACTCCATACGATGTATATTATTTACTTTTCCGCATTAGGATAGACCCAAGACGGAGAGCACAAGTAACCGGGTTCTAGAGTCTAGTGGGAAGCCATCTCGAGAAGTCGAGACTGGTCGCCTTACTCTAGAATTGGAAGGGTTGCTTGCCGCTCTCGTAGGGGTCTAGTGGTATTGGCTTGGCTATTCATCATAACCGTGGAATCCGTGTTTTTCGTTAATGTCTTAATCTAAAACACGGACCTCCTGGTATATCGTATATTTCATATATCTGCTTCTGATGTTCTGTGATGTGATATGTTCATATAACTACGTGAGACGAATGCTGCTTATATACATGATATATTTGTCATGACCCAAAATTAGGCACATGACCGGCACTTAGAGTATGTAACGTCAACAAGTGTAATGCAATTTAAGTAAGCCGAAAAACCCAGCAATCTAAACCATTACAAGAAGTAAAGGAAAGGAACACTTTTAAAATCTCAAGTAAGAACTTAAAGCTTAAGTTTGTTTTTCATAAAAATTTCGGCAGCACCTCCTTTGTAAAAGCCATCCCCGAAACGGGTACAAACATAAGATATAAGTAAAGCATCCCCAAATGGGAACAAATCTCACCCAAAGGAGGAAACAACCACCGTAACAGATATACGACACCGTAGCGAAGAAAAGAGATAATCAACGTAAATAAAGGCCGGCTCACACGAGCACGACAACCAGAGTCATAAGAATATACAACATCGATCCTCACAACTCGTTTCTAAGTCAAAACATGAAGGTGGTAGATGGAGAGTACTAGATACAAAAGATATACAATGATATCATCGGATAACCGCAAACCCACCTATAGCAAAAGGCCTCACAGCCAACCGTAGCGGTATCCGCAAAAGTAGAGATAAAATAGCGCCCTGCCGCGACTACCCTGAGAATCAGACCTGCAAAACATTGTGGCACAACGGAGGTGAGTTGCCAACTCGTGAATAGTAAATAACATCATACTGTAATCGCAAGTATGCACAAACAGCGATAAATCTATCACATATAATCTGATAGCATAAGTATGGCAATATGAATATGCAACAATCATGTAAGGTACAACATCAGGGTACTACAACTATATGAAGCAATGCATATCAAAATAATCCTGAGTGTGGGATGATATAATAAAACCTCATGCAAAAATCATCAACATAGACAAACCACGGTGCCCCTCACTGACACGTCAAATCCTAAATCCTCAGGCACCGCATCTTCAGATCGGCCCTCATATCCTGTAAGTCTCATGGAACCTGAGTGTCCAACATCAACACCCGAAAACATCATGAAACCCGTATCCAGCATCGACACGTAAATCCTCATATCTCTGGCGTCGTCAGCACGACTGGCCCTGATGTCATGTCCGTACATCACTCCGGTCGGTATCCCCACAATAACCGCCGAGTCCAAATACTATCACCGGTAGGTACTAGCCCGCCAGCCAGGCTCATCATCTATAATAAGAAAATCATCTCTTGCCCCGGGGAACCATACTGGGTCCACTATGTATCCGCAGACGGCACCTACCGCTCCTCGAATCGGGTATCTAACACAAGTCTCAGAACTGAGAAAACTCGTGGTGGACGCACTGAAATATCATATCAAGAGAAACTGGGTTTTTAAACAATACATGAATTTCTTGAAATAGCCCCACGGTTCTCAAATCCATAAATTACATAAAATCCATATCTCAATGCGTAAATCCATGAAATATAATATATGCAAAATAAAGCAGTAATATCAACATATCAAGGAAAAACAACTATTTAAAAGCATCAAGTTATTAAATATATCATGCGGTCCCCAATTCTCCAAAATCCAAAGCAACATCATATAAAGGTGAACATGTGGCTACAACAAGGTATAAGGGTGTACATGTAAGTATGCACGCATGATATACATGTATCTAAATCTCATATGTGTATACACCTGACAATAATGATGTAATACCATGTAGGTATAGGTGTTGATGTATCAAGGTATATGGGTGTACATGTAAGTATGTATGAATGATGTATATGTAGCTATATCTCATAGGTGTATACACCGGTCAATAATGATGTAATACCATGTAGGTATAGGTGTAGCTGTATCAAGATATATAGGTGTACATGTAAGTATGTATGATTGATGTACATATAGCTATATCTCATATGTGTATACACCTGTCAATAATGATGCAATACCATGTAGGTATATGTTGTTGGGATTCCTTAGCACCTAGCCTAGGGTTTGCAAGCATCACATATGCCACAACAAAAATTCAAGGGGGTGCTAAG
This sequence comes from Agapanthus africanus, assembly GCA_030015575.1. Taxonomy (NCBI): domain Eukaryota; kingdom Viridiplantae; phylum Streptophyta; class Magnoliopsida; order Asparagales; family Amaryllidaceae; genus Agapanthus; species Agapanthus africanus. Next base: position 327,469,005 of record CM057337.1, read on the forward strand.
TAATCAACTACGAATCGTACTTGAAAAATAGGGTAACAAAACTTGTAATCTAACATTACAAAGAGAAGTGAACAAGAATGCAACCTTTGTAGTTCCGGTCCTTCACTTCTAAAGTTCCGTGTTGACGTCCCTTCGCTGCGATCATCGAGCTCCTGGACTCTAGTGATGGTTTTCTCGGAGAAATGAACGGATTTGCTCGTAGTCTTCGAGCTCGAAGATGATCTACGTCGAGGAGACTCAAACCCAAGCTAACCCTTCACTTGGTCATAAACTTTATGAAGAGAACACCCTAAACTAAATGGTAAGTAGTAGAGGATGATGAAATAGGAAGTGGGCTCACTTTAGATTTTATTTTCTCACTTGTTTTCACCACATGCCAAAAACTTAGAAAGCTTTTGGGTTTTGGATGAAGAAGAAGAAAAAGAACTCAAGAAAATAAAATCAAGTGGTGAATAATGGAATGAGGTTAGATTTGCAACCATGGTGAGTTTTGTATCTTCACTAACTCTTGTAGAGACTTAACCATTGCAAGGATAATGGTTAGGTTTATAAATATCTTAGTGTAAAACAAATTGTGTGGACTTTGTCAAAGCTCACAACTAGTTTCTACAATTCCACTCACAATTTGAATTACTAAAGATAATTAAAAACCTAAACTTATCATGGTTATGGTGTAAGTCTTACACACTCAAGTTGCATATATAACCTTGCATGATACAATATATATATCACACATATATAATGTAACAAAAAGGTGAGAGAAAGAAAAAGTCAAGTAAGAAATATTAGTCAATGTAAATTCATTTATTAAATATATAATTATACATTAAATCATTAAATCAACTACTTGATTTAATGATCCGGCTATATCACATATAACCGACTAATATCAATAATATCAATTTACCGAATCAACACTTGATTCGATAACCCGGCTATAACACATATACCCGGCTGATATCACATATCACGAGAATACAAAATGGTATCACATACTCGTATTATTCTCGGTCCCCCATAAATCACATACGTGCTCCTATTTCATTTCGCTTGAGCCAGGAAACCACTGTGTAGGACTCTAAAGACTCGTCAATACGCCAGCAGTAGGTGGTGATCATATCAGTCACCCACAAGCCACAAGCGGTCTGCTAAACGTAACGGCCACCCGGGTATTGAGCGATCAGAAGATCAACGAGCAAGCCTGCTCACACTCCTGCGAATCCAATCAGTAACACTTACCGCACAGTCCGGTCTGTTCGTCTGATATGTCGCATATCTCGCCTAAGGGTGGTAAACGTCAGACCCCAGTAGCTTGATAAGTCATGCTGATGTATGGTCCATAACGAGCGTGAAACTACTGATAATACTTACCAGTAAATCACATCAACCCTGGCTAGGGATTTCCAGTTATGGCCAATCGAACATAGCGCAATATCAACCCCTAATACCGGGAGAGACAAATCCCCTCCTATCGCTCATTGCATCCATGTAACTCGGGACTGTACCCAAAATGTTGCGCCACGGCAGCGCCCCGGCCGTCTATCCGAGGCCAAAATGCGGAATCAAAATTTTCTTAACTTTTAAACTGGCGCTACCGCGGACAATATACCCGGATCGTAACCATTAACCGATACTAGCTAACAAGAGAAAGGGTGAGAGATATACCGAGTGATCCGAGTCCTCCGGTCTTCTCGTCATCGTCCCGATCTCCCGCGGAAACTCCGGTCGTCGCCTCCTTGCCGGAAGGGCACCACATCGTCTGTATCTTTTACGGGCTCCCACCTCAATACCGAGGCAACTCGGGCGCGAAGTTGGCTAGCCGACGCGCCCAAGATTTGCTGTAGAAGTAGTGTAGAGTCTATGTCTCTTTGGAGTAGTGAAGTTGCCATTGGTGATGGAGGAATAAGGTTAAGGAAAAATGGTGCTTTCATTTTTCCAAAAACTAGAAGAATGAGATGATGAAATGTGTGCTCCAACCAAATGGAAATTTCTCTCATTCTTCATCCAAAAAATGTGGCCGGCCAAACTCATGTGGGAAAAGGTGGGGGGAAAACAACTAAGGGAGGTGAGTGTAGGATAAAGAGAAAAGGTGACCACATCATAAACATTATCATTTCAAACTTACATCCAAACCATACCCTCTCTTATCACAATTAATGCAAGTGATGGTGGAAAAGAAAAGATGCCATCATAATGAATATATTTGCAAGAAACCCCCTCCACAAATGTTATTTGCACAATTGCAAATAACCCCCTCCATCGGAAAAGTCCGGCCGGGAAAGAACAAAGGAAAACCGGCCGGAACGGAATGCAAACAGGCAACTCCAGAAAACTGGTCCCGTAATAAATTACAGGAAAACCCCGACACTGTGCATACACACCCACATCTGTATTCCGACCGGATACAAATGCAATGAGACAAAATCTACACTGTACTAAACTAGGATCCGGCTTAAACCAAAGCCGGCTAGTTAAATCCGTTCGATCCTGATCCGTGCAATACCGCACGTATCTGATCGAACCGTGCCCTATATCCATACGGCCGCTAGTACAAACCGCCCGATCCTGATCCGTGCAATACCGCACGTATCTGATCGGACCCTGCCATATCTCCATACGGCCTCTACAGCGTTTCGCCCGAAAGCTTGAGTAACTGAAAGTGTGGTGGACTCTAAAGACTCGTCAATACAATGGCTGTGGATTTAACCACTAGCACGTCAGAGGTATAAGCCAATACGTGACGGGCCACCAGCTATTGACCAAAAGGGACGTCGATGAGCGAACTCATCCTGACACCCTACTGAGCCTGTCAGTGACAATATCCGTACAGTCCGGTCCGTTCGTCTATGAGCATCGCATGGCGGGCCTAGGGGGTTGGTAAAAGTCAGACCCCCAAAGGCGGTACAAGTCGTGTCGGAGTGAAGCCCAGAACACCCTGAGATACTACTGGAATACCTACCAGTAAATCTTCTGCCTCGGCCGAGGGCTTTGTGTAATGGCTCTCCTAGACACAGCGCGACCTCACCCCCAATACCGGGAGAGACGAACCCCTGCAGATCCGCTCACTGCCTCCATGTGGCTCGGGACTGTACCCAACTAAAACCTGTTTGCACGACTCCTTTGAGCCGTGGTAGGGTAGTAATCAAAGCACAGTGGGAACTCACACGAGACAAATGACGATCTCAGGTCGATGAACTAACCTGTACACATGTCACCTGGGAACTGCTATCTGACGTATGGTATAATCCCAACTAGCAGGTTCCCGGCGAGTCCTGTCCGGTGTACTCATAACCCAATGAGCACCTGTATACATCTTAGGTGAACCAACTGACACCAGTGGCTTGTGAGACCGGCCACTGCCCCTCGTCGGGGTCTCGACTGTATACACTAGTCTACTCTGGAGAATCGATGCCCTGTCTCGAAACTCCCACGACTAGGGACCTTTTAAGGATGTGCTTATAGACCCCAGCTCCCACGTGTATGATCGCCATCATACTGCTGGTCATCAAGCAAGAATCCTAGGGGCTCTATCAACGTGTAATAGCGACCTGTAAGGTCACCTGAAACAGTACTTGATGATAAAGGTAAACCAGATAGCATACTATCATCTCGAGTAAGACTGTCGTCCCGGGATAGGTCCTCCCTCAATCATTGCAATCACGTGCCTGTGATCCAATAATTGACTCTGAGGGCACTATCTCCAACAATCTCCCACTTGCACTCAAGGCTAATTATTGCGACGTCGCATACTCACAGCCCGTGTGATACCGAACACCCAACTCCTCTACTAGTCAGTCTCACAAAGCTCGTTTGCGAAACTATTGCGTTCGAGGAATAGCCTCAGTGAGTGGATCCGCTGTGATGTTTCTTTCTATGTCTCTCTATATCTCAAGTTCGCAGAGAAAACCATCTCCCGAAATGAGCAATACCTGTCTTAGAGTATGTCTGGATATCTGATGGGACCTAGCTCATAAATGAACTCCAAATCCAAACTTCTTAGACTGTATCGATAACTGAACTTAATCAGTACCCAGCGCCATGCCTCCCTCAGTATTGCCTTGGACCACCTGTCCAAAATACTGCCCCTTGTCAGAAGGAGAAAATATAACTCTGACAGCCACTCTGCCATCTATGTCACCTTGGAAGCCTGGAGTGACAACCGTCTCCTAAAAGAGGCTGTCGTTATCACATCCCTAGAACATCAACTTATATTCTAAAACTGCTTCCGACTGTTTCTCCAGGATTGGATTAATATCAGCTTATTGCAGCTACTGCAAGAACAACATCTGGTGTGGTACCTGACATTTCATGATTGACTCAATTGCCTAAGCAAGTGATCTGTCAATCATGCGTATCCCTCTCCCCTTTAGTCTGTAAGACACCTTTAGAGAGGGCGACTCCATTACCTGCAGGTGTACTACCGTGCCAGGAGTCGTCCATTCTAAATACTCATAGAATGCTGTCAAGGTACCCAGATTAGGAAACCACCCAAATCTAGATCTAAAACCATAGATCTAGTAACCAGAATGTCTGATATAATATCCAAGTCCTGTGTGGAGAAACCACTGTGTGACAACCAAAGTATAACCGATCGTATTATAGGAGTTTCCTTTCCTACTCTGTGTATGTCACGTCCCGAAAGTATGGAACGCGACTGGCACTTAGATTACAAGACGTCTAAAGGCGTACCATAACCTAAGTCAGCCAAAACCCAGAAGAATCTAAACCAAAATCAAAAGAGAGTGAAGGAAAATCTTTAATGAAAACGATTTTCAAATCAATTAAGTTGCAAAGAATCCCTTTTTAAAAACATCATAAATTTCTGAAAATTTTGGCAGAGTCTCCCCTGTATTTTCTATCCCCCAAAATGGGTACAACAAGATAATAAACCTGTAATCATAAAATGGCATCCCCAAGCGGGAGCTAGCTCTTCGCCCAAGGCGGATCACAACCACATGCAATATAATAACCATATCAAGAAAAGAGCATAAAAGAAACGCAAAATATCAGAAAACACATCGCCGGCTCAAGTGAGCTCGACCCAAAAGAAACCACAAATATACATATCTCTCATTCTCATCACTAGGTCGCATATACAATACAAGTGGTAGATGGAGAATACTAGATACAATGATAAAGCAAAAAGAAATAAAGTATACTCGCAACCCACCTACGGGCGATGTCGCGAGTCTGAGCAAAAGGAACTGATGACAAGATAGCCCGCCGCTACAAGACTGACGGGTCCGACCTGCAAGACACTGTGGCACACCGGGGGTGAGTTGCCAGCTCGTGAGTAGAATATAACATCTAGTAAGGCAATCGTAAGAATGCACGCAATGCGGAACAACATGCATGTCCATATGTGATATAATAACTCTAGTATGCATGCACAGGTATGCAATATCTTTTCTAACTCTTTAAGTGTTTAGATTGTTAAAGTTACTGCATTCTTAACTTTTAGAAAATGAATGTCTGTATAATAGCTAAATATCATCAAGAAATCATCTGAAAACCCGTGTCAAGTATCGACACCAAATAGGAATCATATCTGTCTCAATATCGGGCTCCGTCAGTCCAGATCGGCCCATATCATAAATCTCACGACAACGGTCGGTATCCTCCGGATATCCTCCGCGCCAGACATCACCGGTAGGTAGTCTTCCCCTGCCAGGCTCATCGTCTACAACTCGATCTTCTTGCCCCGGGGTACCATACCGGGCCCACCATGTACCCGAGACGGTTCATCCACTCCTCGAATCGGGTCTCGAAATCCAACAGAAAAATAGAATGCGTTCAATTTGCGTTAGGTTAGCAATATTATTAGCTTCGTATAGGATTATTAGAATGCGCGAACGCGGGGTTTCGTCTAGTCGGGTTGTAGTTTAGTCGATTTTCCCGAAATGACAATTCTAGTTTAACGATTAGCGATTTTCGTGCGTTTTTCCGCGCACCGAGTGCATGCTATGATTAATACGAGAGCGTGGATAATTGTATGTTGTGACTTGCATTGTGTTAGGTTTTGTAATCTTATGCTTGGTATTGTGCAAATATAGGATCGGTCGGGGAAACTTCGGACACGGCGCGAAAAGGCAAGGCGGTGGCCGGATCGGATTAGCGGAGATTTCAGGTGAGTAGATGTATTCATCTATGGGGGAATAGTCTGAATTGCGCGAGGCGCCCCCCTAGTTAGGATTTCCTTATCCCATGCAAGATTCATATTGTTAGTTAGCTTATCCATTCATGTACACTGCATACCCTTATAGCGAACAGTATATTAGATTGCATGGACATTCATCCATACTTATGCGGTATCACTTGTAGGACACGAACACCATTACCATTGGCATCTGTAGCACGCGCACTATTCATGTGACACACACGCCTTTGGTAATTGCCATGCCACGTGCACGATAGAAACTGTTTATCTTAATATCGTCACCTGCATTCATACTTGATATATGAAACTGCATCGCATGCACAAATCTCGCATCATCATCATATTTACATAGAACTCTAGCCAAAATTCATATCATACACATTGATATCATAGACATTTATCATATATATAACATGCGGACATTATGATTTTCTTGAGGATTTCAGTTTTGCTGCGATTTCTGGATTTTTGGGGAAAACCGCAAGAATTTAACAAAAGCTTATATTTATCATTTTTAAAAACAAAGTTGCGGTTTTCTCGTGATGTATGTGTCGTCCACCATGAGTTTTCATGTTTTCTGTTGGATTTCGAGACCCGATTCGAGGAGTGGATGAACCGTCTCGGGTACATGGTGGGCCCAGTATGGTACCCCGGGGCAAGAAGATCGAGTTGTAGACGATGAGCCTGGCAGGGGAAGACTACCTACCGGTGATGTCTGGCGCGGAGGATATCCGGAGGATACCGACCGTTGTCGTGAGATTTATGATATGGGCCGATCCGGACTGACGGAGCCCGATATTGAGACAGATATGATTCCTATTTGGTGTCGATGCTTGACACAGGTTTTCAGATGATTTCTTGATGATATTTAGCTATTATACAGACATTCATTTTCTAAAAGTTAAGAATGCAGTAACTTTAACATTCTAAAAACTTAAAGAGTTAGAAAAGATATTGCATACCTGTGCATGCATACTAGAGTTATTATATCACATATGGACATACATGTTGTTCCGCATTGCGTGCATTCTTACGATTGCCTTACTAGATGTTATATTCTACTCACGAGCTGGCAACTCACCCCCGTTGTGCCACAGTGTCTTGCAGGTCGGACCCGTCAGTCTTGTAGCGGCGGGCTATCTTGTCATCAGTTCCTTTTGCTCAGACTCGCGACATCGCCCATAGGTGGGTTGCGAGTATACTTTATTTCTTTTTGCTTTATCATTGTATCTAGTATTCTCCATCTACCACTTGTATTGTATATGCGACCTAGTGATGAGAATGAGAGATATGTATATTTGTGGTTTCTTTTGGGTCGAGCTCACTTGAGCCGGCGATGCGTTTTCTGATATTTTGCATTTCTTTTATGCTCTTTTCTTGATATGGTTATTATATTGCATGTGGTTGTGATCCGCCTTGGGCGAAGAGCTAGCTCCCGCTTGGGGATGCCATTTTATGATTACAGGTTTATTATCTTGTTGTACCCATTTTGGGGGATAGAAAATACAGGGGAGACTCTGCCGAAATTTTCAGAAATTTATGATGTTTTTAAAAAGGGATTCTTTGCAACTTAATTGATTTGAAAATCGTTTTCATTAAAGGTTCTCCTTCACTCTCTTTTGATTTTGGTTTAGATTCTTCTGGGTTTTGGCTGACTTAGGTTACGGTACGCCTTTAGACGTCTCGTAATCTAAGTGCCAGTCGCGTTCCATACTTTCGGGACGTGGCAAAGTTGGTATCAGAGCGTAGGTTTTACCTTTCTGAGTGTAGGACGACCTTGGTAGATGGAGTAGGTGACTTAAGCAGAGTGGCGTAGCGTGGGTATGATCCGCGGCATACTTACGATACGATACTCCGCCTAAGTGACCTTAGGACATAATTGCTTGTATTTCCTTTCTTGATTCTTTGCATTCCTTGATTCAATTGCAATGATCTTATCAGTCATGTTTCTTATTCCAGCTTCGATGCCGCCAAAGACTACGAGAGCTCAGCGGGCTGCCGCTAGGGATGAGATTCGGGCGGGCCCGTCTGAGGCGAGGATCGAGCGGGAGGATACGCCTACCCCTCAGGGTCATACTGATCCGCCTTATCCTGACCGTATTGCCAGATTGGAGGACGGCATGCAAGAGTTGCGGCAGATGATGGGATCTTTAGTTGAGTCTAGCCGGGCACAGAGATCCGAGGACGTTCCTTCTACCACACAGACCACGATCATACCTGCTGCACAGATGGTCACTCCTGCTGCTACTACGGAGACTATCCCTATTTCACTACAGGAGTTCATGAGATTGAGACCTCCAGCTTTTACCGGTACAGATGCGACAGAGGACCCACAGGCATTTCTTGATAGGATGGCTCGGATTTGCCGTTCGTTGAGGTGTTCTGAGGATAGATTGGTGGAGTTTGCGAGTTTTCGTCTGGAGGGTCTTGCCCAGACATGGTACGACTCAGTAGAGAGAGGCCGAGCTGCAGGTCTGCCTTCTATGACCTGGGATGAGTTTACAGCTGCATTTCTTGCCCGTTTTCTTCCGAAGAGTGTCCGAGATGCTCGAGCCCGTAGTTTTGAGTCTTTGCGCAAGACTCCTAGGATGACAGTGTCGGAGTATGATATACAGTTTACCCAGTTGTCTTGATATGCTCCGTACCTAGTCGACACAGAAGAGAAGAGAATAAAGAGGTTTGTACGAGGGCTTGATACACAGCTATTCCTTGCCATCGGCACCCAGCACTTTGATACATACGCAGCCGCGATGGATGCAGCCTTACTTTTGGAGGAGCGTATTTCTGAGACTCCGGTCGTTTCTGGGCCGAAGAGGATCCATACTGATACGCCAGCTCAGCGGCAGATGGGCAGACATCGTGATAGATTATTTCCGGGAGATGGCAGAGGCAGAGGATTGAGACGAGGTCAGTTATTTGGTTCATATCCACAGACCCAGCAGTTGTCTCCAGGATGTTTTCGGTGCGGGAGTCAGTATCACCGTGTCAGAGACTGTACCATGGGACGTCAGGGCGTGGCGACAATCCCGCATGTGACCTTACCACCTTCACCACCTTCGCAGAGAGCTTTACTTCCTACTCCTGATGATGCTTCACGCCAGCCAGATGCTTCTAGAGGCCGTGGGCGTGGCGGTCCGGTTCCGAGAGGACGAGGCGACAGAGGCAGAGGCAGAGGCCGAGGTAGAGGCAGAGCACAGCCAGCTATTAGTGGTGGACAGGCCCGAGTGTTCGCATTGACTCCTCAGGATGCACAGGCATCCAATGCCGTCGTGACAGGTACAGCATATGATGCGATTAGTTAGGATAGTCATGTGGCTTTGTTGACCTTAGCCAAGGGTCATGTGAGTGGGTCTAATTAATCACGAAATGGCGGGTAGAACTTGACTAGTACCTATGATTTGTTGACCTTACCCAAGGTCATAGGTGCTAGGGGTAAAAACTATTATCGGGAGTTTCAAGTGTTGAAATTTGCAACGAGATTGCATACCTTCTATGTGATAATTGGATCCCGATACCCACTGCGAGTAATTGTTACTCCTGGGAGAGTTTTGCACTTTGCAATTAGCCGATCAAGTAGGTGTCTAGAAAGGTGTCAACGGGGTTACGCCTCTGGAAAAACGAGGTTTTCTCTAATTAGGTCCGTGCGAAAGCACAGGGAACCTCCCTCAAAGTACCGACACTGGCCTGGCTGAAAGATTGGCGAACTTGTAAAGTGTAATTAATCCCGGCTAGTCTTTCCTTTTAAGGTTTGAAGGAAGATTTGATAAAAACAGTGGGAGACATCCTGATTAGATAAAATATATAACCAATCTGATCTTGCAAGAGCGCACGCAGAGTGTTTTCTTCTCTCTCTCTCCAGGTAGCGACCATATCACGCCTTAATCAAGATAATAATATGGATGTATTGACCGAACCCGCTTGTTATACTGAGCTGGGGAACGTTGGTCCCGCTCCAACTTATAATTGTTATAAGACAGAGCAGGAAATAGGGGAAAACCAGAATTCCTATGCCGCCCAAACGAAGAAAGTGCATATGATGCATCTCCTTCGGGTGTGTTCATTATACAAAACTGTTTCTCAGTATCCTCTGCATCCTGGGTATTTGATACCAGATCAGGATCCCAGATATGTAATCTGTTACATAGGGCTACAAAAAGGTAGAAAAACTGAGAATGGGTGATAAGTTTCATGAGACAGAAAACGGGGCAAGTGTTGCAGCCAAGTCTGTTGGTCACTGTCATCCTGTATTACCAATACATTGATTCTGAACAAATGCCATTAGATACCGAACCTGATATACAAAATCATATCAGTCTCTTTATTAGTAAAGAAATGATAAAATTTTATATTGATGGATAATGTTTTGAACATTTCTTATATCAAAAGTTGATCGGTTCAGGCACGTTATCTAAAAGCATTGACGTTCTAAATCAAACTACAGTTCCTAGTATACAGAACACACACAAGAGGAAGAGTTCAGAAATGAACGAATCCTTCTTGAGGCATTGTAGACTAGGTCATATCAATGGGACCCGACTGGCTGAAGTTACCTTTTAGATGCATATTTAAATCAGTTTGAATTTACATCTTATGAAACTTGCCAGTCATGTCACAAAGATTAGATGACCATAGCCCTGCTTAAAGGAAACAGAAAAAGAGTTAATGAATCTTGGGACTGATACATGATGATGTATGTAATGTCTCCTGTCTACACATGCCAGGACTGGTTCTTTATACTTCATTACGTTCTCTGATAATCTCTCAAGATTCAGACATATGCTCCTGTTGAAACATAAGTCCGAACCTTTTGAGATATTCACAGAATATAAGTTAGAAGTAGAGAACCAAAACCGGGTATAAGTATTATATCCGATGATGAGATCAGGGTGGAGAATACTTGTGCATGGAATTCCTGGACTATTCTAAAGGAGAATGAGATTCTCTCTCAGCATTACTCCTCCGTATACACCATAGCACGATGGTATATCGGGGCGGAGCAATCACACCCTATATGATATCGCGCGTACTATGATGAGTACTACTGAGTTTCCTATTTCCTTTTAGGGAGTTTTGCACTTATGAAGTTGCATACCTATTGAATAAGGTTCGATTCAAATCAGTGCCTACCACTCCATATGAGATATGGTATGGGAAGAGCCCATCTCTTAAGTAAGATAAGATTTGGGATTGTCCGGCCTATGTCAAAAGCAAAATCCCGACAAGATCGAGGCAAGGTCAGTTCTGTAGAACTGGAAAGGTTCCAGCTATACAAAACTGCAGCTGATGATTTGACAGAACCAAAGGATTCAATAGTTTCCGACGAAACTCAGCCTCTCCGCCGATCTAGTAGGGTTCCTCATCCACCTGAGAGATACCTCGGTTTCTCGATGACAGTGGGAGCGAGGAATGCATAATGAGATGATGACCCAACTAGTTTCGAGCAGGCCATCGAGAGTAGGGACTCTATAAGAATGGCTGGATGCTTAGCGATCTGAGATGGAATCCATGTACACTAGCAAAGTGTGGACTTTAGCTGCTATATCTGAAGGGTTAAATCCCCATCAGGAGCAAGAATATCTTGAGAAGATTACTTGGTGTAGATGGAAAAGTTGAGACTTTCAAAGCTAGACTTGTTAAAGGTTTTAGTCATCAACCGGGTGTGGATAATGATGAAACCTTTTCTAGGGACTATGCTTAAATCCATCCAGATCCTACTTGCCATTGCTACATACCATGACTACGATATCTGGTGGTTGGGTGCCATGACTACTTTTCTAAATAGTGATTTAGAAGAGAACGTCTATAAGAACACAGCCAGAGGGCTTCGTAAACAGTGGGAGCAGCGGAAATGTGTGCAAGTTGCTTTACAGAATAAAGCAGGCATCGCGGAGTTGGAACATCTGTTTTGATGTGATAGTCAAAGTGTTTGACTTCATCAAAATAATAGATGAACCTTGTATATACAAAAAGGTAGTAGAGAGTAAGGTGGTCATCCTCGTATTGTACGTGGACAACATACTCTTGATAGGAAAAGAGTTTCCTATGCTACGCTCGGTCAATCTCCGCTTATCACAAGGATTCTCCAATAGGATCAAGGTGATACCTCCTAAATCCTGAGTTTTCATCTATGAGATAGATGTAATTGGATGCTAGGATTCTCACTAGATGTAGTTAGATGGTATCAATCGATCCTGGGGAGAATCACTGGAAGTGTTCCAGGGTGATAAGGATGACTGATTGTCAGTTACAGGCATTGTCTTTACCCTCAGTAAAAGGACGGTATGTTGGAAGAGTTCCAAGATGGATACCGTGGCAAACTAGATGATAAAGGCTGGTAGCATCGCTATTAAAGTGTTAGTTGTATGTATGCCCTAGAGGCCAGTATTGTACAGATGATGTATATTATATTGGATGCTTGGACATATATAGAGATGGCTTTCTTGCTCGATATGATAGTATGCTATCTGGTTGCTCTTTATCTTAACATGTATACAAGTCTCTTTAAACTGTCTTATAGTTACATGTTGGTAAAGACCTTAGGATGTGTACTTAACTACCTGGACTATGATGCAGATCATACTAGTGGAGACATGGTAGTCCATAGGTACATCCTTCAAGGTCCCTAGTCGTGGGTGTATCGAGACGGGGCATCGATATACCAGTGTAGACTAGCGTATACGCTTCTCGACCCATGAGATGGGCGATGGATGATCCCATATCCATTGGTGTTTGACATCAGAGATGTTATACGGGTGCTCAGTGGAGACTGGGTACACTGGACGGACTCGTCGAGAACTCCCAGATGGTATTATACCTCACGTCAGATGGCAGTTCTAAGGTGACACTTGTACAGGTTAGTCTGTAGACCCGAGATCGTCATAGAGTCTTGTGTGATTCCCACTGTGCTTTGATCTCCACCTTACCACGTCCATGAGGGCGTGCAAAACGGTGGTCTTTGGGTACAGTCCCGAGTCACATGGAGGCAATGAGCGATAGGAGGGGTTTCGTCTCTCCCGATATTGGGGGTTGATGTTGCGCAGTGCTCGATTGGCCGTAACAGGGAAGTCCCTGGCCAGAGATGATCAGAGATTTGCTGGTAAGTGTTACCAGTAGTTTCTCGACCCGTTATGAGCCTCACATCGGCACGACTTATCGGTTATTGGGGTCTGACGTTTACCACCCCTAGATTTGATATGCGACATATCAGACGAACAGACCGGACTGTACGGTAAGTGTTACTGGTTGGATTCACAGGAGTGTGAGCGGGCTAGCTCGTTGATCTTCTGATCGATCAATACCCGGATGGCCGTTACGTTTAGCAGACCGGTTGCGGCTTGTGGGTGCTTGATATGATCATCATCTGCTACCGGCGTATTGACGAGTCTTTAGAGTCCTACACAGAGGTTTCCTAGCTCAAGCGAAACGAAATAGGAGCGCATATGAGATATGTGCAGGACCGAGAATAATGCGTGTATGTGATACCGTATTTCATTCTCGCGATGGATGTATCAATTGGTTATATTCGATATAACCTAGATATCGAATCAAGGATTGATTCGATAAGCCGATACATAGGATACTAGTCGGTTATATGCGATATGACCGGATCGTTAAATCAAGTGTTGATTTAATGATTAAATGTATAATTATATATTTGATATATTATTTTGCATTAACTAGTATTGGTTCACTTTAAATGGATTTTCTCACTTGATGTGCAAGAAGTATATGTGATATACTTTTGTGCACATATTTGTATCATGTTTGATGATACTTGATCATATAGTTAAGTGTATAGAATTAAACCATGGTTAATTTGATGATTAGGGTTTTGCATATTCATTTATTTATTTATTTGTTCATTTATTTATTTGTAAATGATTTAGATAAGATTGGTGGCTTTATTTGTTTCTAGTTGAAGCTTCATGAAGCTTTGACTTCTTAACCATTCTTGTCTTCATGCTTAACCCTAACCCATCCAAGTAACCATGGTCTATTCTCTACACTCTACCCTAGCTAGTATATGATAAGTATTCATTTACTTTTCAATTTTAATTAACACTTATCATATTCTTGCTTCATTCTCTCCTTCTTCTTCAAGAAAGAAAGCTTGATGCCTTCAATGGCAACTTGAGTTCTAAAGTGAGAAATCCAATTCTAAAGTGAACCCACCTCCTATTTCTTCACCCTCTACCTCTTGCCAAGTTGTTTTGGGTGTTTTCTTCACAAGTTTCACAAATTTGTGAAGTCGGAGCTTGAACTTGTGATGCCTCGACGTAGATCATCTTCGGCACGAAGCCGACGACCTAGTCCGCCCATTTCTCCGATCAAGCCGACGATTGAGTCCAGGATTCGAGATGGACAGCGAGAGGACGCCTGCGTAGAGCCAAGGAAGTGGATATCCGGATCTACAAAGGTTGTAGCTTCTTATCTTAAGTTAAGTTGTTAACTAGATTCGTATATCGCCTAAATTTCTAGTCAACGATCTAGTCTAGGGTTTCTCGGCACCGTAAAATTTGAAATTGGCATGGTTGATGCCTTGTGAGACTTCATTAGCGTGCCTAGGAACCCTACAGTGGTATCAGAGCCTAGCTAGAGCCTTAGGCGAAGTCTAGACGTCGTTTGAAACCCGAACGAACCCGAAACCCTAAAACCCAAGTGCTCTTTGGACTTTTTCTAAAATCTGGGATTTTTCCATATTAAAATTGCTTAAAAAATTCAGCAGGGAATTCTAAGAATTACGGTGCAAAATATTTCAAATGAACAGTATAGAGTGCGGCGGAACCGCGGCAGAAGCCTGGCTTCTGCAGCGGTTCCGCGGCTAGATGATGACGTAATCATCCCCTTTTTGCACAGTAACGCCAATTTAATTATGCTGAGTTTTCTGGGAATTTTTAATTTGACTCACGAGTTGAGTGTTCTGGGGTTGTATTGGGAATCGACGATTCGATCGGATTATCAAATCTTGTCTTTGTGGCTTTCCGGATAACTTTAGAATATGTTAAAAAGTTCGACCGGATATAAATACCCAACTTTTCCCCTGCCGGAAAATTTTCAAGTGTTGGATTTTTCTGTGATTTAAGGACGTTATAAGTAGTGCTAGTAATGCGATGGTCCCTCTAGAAGACAACAAACCTTAACTCGATTATGTGACCGTCTTGAACTGCCCTTTGAACCTTCGGGTTTGGGGCAGTAGGCGTGCCACATGTGAGGCGTTGGCTTGACCCTTCTACGGCTGGACCGTTGGTACTGAGGCATGAAGTGAATGTCTTTGAACCTATTTCATGTGTTAAACGGTTTCGGGAAAACTTGGGTGTTCGAATGTTCGATCGGAAAGTTTAATATATTCTATTTATCCGGAATGTGATACAATAATTGGAATTCACAAACAGTTATGAGATAACTGAATGAATGTTATAAATCTAGCGGTTTAGTCTCATTTGATATTGAAAAGAGTTTTCGATAATGGGACTAAAATGCGGGGTTTATAACTGTTAGGCATGTGATGTCTAAGTATTTCATTTGATTAGGCATGTGATGTCTAAAGAGGTTGCGGATTCCAACTGTTGTAGTTTTACACTTTCTTTTCTGTGACCGTAAGTGTAATATGTGTTATCGCCGGTTTCGTTGCTATATGTCAACGACAATTGGGATGCGTATATTTACTTACGTTGATGACATGTGATGTTATGTGTTGCTGGATATGTTATATTGGATTGTCGTGTTTGAATAGCCGGGGGTTTTTATGTGAGATGAGTGTTTTTCATTTTCCTTTATGTAAAAACTTGTATGTAATATTCTTTTGTTGGGACACTTCCAGGTTGCGGAAGTCGTCACCTTTTGTATATTATTTACTTTTCCGCATTAGGATAGACCTAAGGAGGGGAGCACAAGTAACCGGGTGGGGTCCAGTGGGAAACCAAATCGAGGAGTCGAGTCCAGGTCTCCTAACCCTAGAATTGGCAGGGTTGCTTGCCGCTCTCGTAGGGGTCTAGGGGTGTGGGATTGGCTATTCATCATGACCGTGGAATCCGTGTTTTATACTGGCTCGTATTGAAAACACGGACATCCTAGTATATCCAATGTTTCATATGTTTCTTCTGCTGCGATATCTGTGATGTGATCATGTGATGTTCTGTGATAGATACAGTATATAGTATATATGATATATTATATAGACGTTACTTATGTTTTGCACCCGCACTAGCCCTGCCCTGCTCTGTCGTTAGTTACCTAACCTAACGGTGCACGAGGGGATATCGAGGCGAATGCGGATGGCATAAGTGTACGTCGTATTTATCTGTGATGTTTAGGTATTTAAATGATGGGACTTCATTAATGTGATTAATGAAAGAAAAGAAACCTAAGATGTTGTAGAATCAAATTTTAAACAAAACAGGTGGCTACAGTTCTTGCTTTGCATAGCGGTATATATGATATACCCTGCACCTTATTCGATGAGGAAAGGACCGAGATCCCTTCACCGGGAGTGACTCCTTTAGCGATAACTGGCAGATGCTACACACTCGGTCTACTTTTGATTGCTTCTATAGTTTCTTCTTTGCACAGTGATATATATGATATATCTTGCACCTCATTCGACGAGGAAAGGGCTGACGATCCCTTCACCGGGAGTGAGCCCTTTAGCAAAACTAGAAAAGCCTCAAAATCACTCCATTTCAAAACATCATTTGTTTCTACAACGATATCAAGTTCATTACGCAATAGGTTTTCAGAAAAACCTGTCGTAGCCCTCCGTCATTTCAGATAAGAACTGTTTAGTATTCGTGCTGCGTTTGTTGGCCTTTGTCAAGGCGTAGTGTGCGGTAGCTGAATAGTGATTATCTGCTTATGCATATGATGCAGATTGTTTCAGGGTAGTCGTACGACCTTGTTGGCCTTTGTCAAGGGCCGTGCGGGTGGGTTTGATTCAATCAAGAAATGACGGGTTGAACTTGACTAGCATGCTATGATTTGTTGGCCTTTGTCAAGGTCATAGGACGCTAGGGGCAAAATATTATCGGGAATTTCAAGTGTTGAAATTTGCAATGTGATTGCATACCTTCTATGAGATAGTTGGATCCCGATACCCACTGCGAGTAAGAGTTACTCCTGGGAGAGTTTTACACATTACAATTAGCCGATCAAGTAGGTGTCTAGAAAGGTGTCAACGGGGTTACGCCTCTGGGAAAACGAGGTTTACTTTAATTAGGTCCGTGTGAAAGCACGGGGAACCTCCCTCAAAGTACCGACACCGGCCTGGCTGAAAGATTGGCGAACTTATAGTGTGTAATTAATCCCGGCTAGTCTTTCCTTTTAGGGTTTGAAGGAAGATTTGATAAAAACCAGTGGGAGCCATCCTGATTAGATAAGATAATAACCAATCTGATCTTGCACGAGCTTACGCTAAAGTGTTTTCTTCTCTCTCTCTCCAGGGAGCGACCATTTCATGCCCTAATAAAGACAATAATATGGATGTATTGACCGAACCCGCATGTTATACTGTGCTGGGGAATGTTGGTTCCGTTCTTACCTATAAGAGTTATAGGACTGAACAGGATATAAGGGAATACCAGGATTCCCATGCCACCCGAATAAAGAAAGTACATGATGATGCATTTTCTTCGGGTGTGTTCGTTACAGAGAACTATTTCTCCATTTGCCCTACGTCCTGGGTATTAGATATCGGGTCAGGATCCCATATATGTAATCAGTTACATGGGCTTAGAAAAGGTAGAGAACTTGGAGAACGTGGTAAAGACATTAGAGTTGGAAATGGTGCAATTGTTGCAGCTAAGACTGTCGGGGAATATCACCTTGTATTACCAACTGGTAATACATTGGTTCTGAACGAATGCTATTACATGCCGAACCTGATATGCAGCATTATATCGGTTTCTTTATTGAGTAAAGAGGGATATAATTTTGTATTACAGGACAATGTTATGAACATTTTCCGTAACCAAAAGTTGGTTGGATCAGGCACGTTGTGCAATGGCATTTATGTTCTAAATCAATCAACAGTTCTGAGCATAACTAACACACACAAGAGGAAGAGTTCTGAACTGAACGAATCCTTCTTGTGGCATTGTAGACTGGGTCACATCAATGCGACACGACTGGCTAAGTTGCATAAGGATGGATATTTGAATCCGTTTGAATTTTCATCTTATGACACTTGCCAGTCATGTCTCAAAGGCAAGATGACCAAAACTCCGTTTACAGGACACGGAGAAAGAGTTACTGAACTCTTAGGACTGATACATAGTGATGTATGCGGTCCTATGTCTACACATGCCAGGGATGGTTCTTCATACTTCATTACATTCACTGACGATCTCTCTAGGTTCGGGTATGTGTTCCTAATGAAACACAAATCAGAAGCTTTTGAGAAATTTAGAGAATATAAACAAGAAGTTGAGAACCAAACCGGAAAAAGTATTAAAATCCTTCGATCTGATCGAGAAGGTGAATACGTGAGCAATGAATTCCTGGACTTCCTAAAAGAGAATGGGATTCTCTCTCAGCTGACTCCTCCATATACACCACAGCACAACGGTGTATCAGAACGGAGGAACCGCACCCTATTAGATATGGTGCGCTCTATGATGAGCACAGCTGAGTTACCTATTTCCTTCTGGGGATATGCACTGGAAACAGCAGCATACCTATTGAATCAAGTTCCAACTAAATCTGTACCTACCACACCATATAAGATATGGAATGGGAAGAGACCATGTCTTAAACGAGTTAAGATATGGGGTTGCCCGGCCTATGTCAAAAGGCAAAATCCGGACAAGCTCGAGGCACGGTCAGTTCTATGCAAGTTTGTGGGATATCCCAAACATTCACATGGATATCTTTTCTACCATACAGAGGAACAAAAAGTGTTTGTTTCTCGACATGCCACCTTTTTAGAAAAGGAATTTCTTGCAAAAGAAATTAGTGGGGATATGGTAGAACTGGAAGAAATTCCGGCTACACAAACTCAAACTGAAGATTTTATGGAACCAGAGGATTCAGCAGCTCCCAATGAACCTCAGCCTCTCCGCCGATCTAGTAGGGTTCCTCGCCAACCTGAGAGATACTACGGTTTTCTCATAGATGGTGGAAGCGAGGATTGCATCATGGAGGATGATGACCCAACTAGCTTCGAGCAGGCCATTACGAGTAGGGACTCGGAGAAATGGCTGGATGCTATGCGGTCCGAGATGGAATCCATGTACAACAACAAAGTATGGACTTTGGAAGTTGCTCTTGTAGGGGTAAAACCCATTGGGAGCAAATGAATCATCAAGAAAAAACTTGGTGTAGATGGGAAAGTGGAGACTTTCAAAGCTAGACTTGTAGCAAAGGGTTTTCGTCAAAGACCAGGTGTGGACTATGACGAAACCTTTTCTCCAGTGGCTATGCTTAAATCCATCCGGATCATGCTTGCCATTGCTGCATACCATGATTACGAAATCTGGCAAATGGATGTTAAGACCGCCTTTCTAAATGGTGATTTAGAAGAGTGCGTGTACATGACTCAGCCAGAGGGCTTCGTAGACAGTGGGAGCAGCGGCAAGGTGTGCAAGCTGCTTAAATCCATTTATGGATTAAAGCAAGCATCGCGGAGTTGGAACATCTGCTTTGACGTCGTTATCAAAGAGTTTGATTTCGTCAAAAACCCAGATGAACCTTGTATTTATAAGAAGGTAGCAGAGAGTAAGGTTGTCTTCCTCGTATTGTACGTGGACGACATACTCTTGATAGGAAATGATATTCCTATGCTGCAATCGGTCAAGCTCTTCTTATCACAAAGATTCTCGATGAAAGATCTTGGTGATGCCTCCTGCATATTGGGAATCAGGATCTATAGAGATAGATCCAAACGGATATTGGGATTGTCCCAATCCAGGTACATTGACACCATACTAAAGAGGTTTAGTATGGAAGAATCCAAGCGTGGGAACTTACCCACGATCTCTGGAGTCACTCTCTCTAAAAAGATGTCTCCTAAGACTGATTTGGAGAGAGCTCGCATGCAAGGGATACCCTATGCTTCGGCTGTAGGCTCTATCATGTACGCGATGCTATGTACCAGACCCGATGTTGCATACTCACTAAGTGTAGTGAGCAGGTATCAAGCTGATCCTGGAGAGAGTCACTGGACAGCTGTGAAGAGCATTCTCAAGTACTTGCGAAGGACTAAAGAGATGCTCTTGGTGTATGGTAACGGAGAACTCCAAGTGGAGTCCTTTACCGATTCGAGCTTCCAGAGTGATAAGGACGACTCTAAGTCGCAGTCGGGATTTGTCTTTACCCTTTACGGAGGGGCGGTTAGCTGGAAGAGTTCCAAGCAGGAAACCGTGGCAGACTCGACGATGGAGGCTGAATACATCGCTGCCAACGATGCTGCTAAAGAGGCTGTCTGGATCAAGAAGTTCATTACTGAATTTGGTGTGGTTCCATCCATTGAGCATCCAATACCTTTGTATTGCGATAACAATGGAGCGGTGGCTTTGGCCAAGGAACCCAGGTCCCATCGGCGATCCAGGCATATTCTGAGGCGGTATCACCTGATCCGGGAGATAGTTCATCGCCGGGAGATCGAGGTCAGGAGGGTAGACACGAAGAACAACACGGCGGATCCACTCACGAAGGCCATTCCCCAGATACAGTTTGAGAGACTCTTCGGGATGCTCGGTATGCGATACTACAGCAGCTGGCCCTAGTGCAAGTGGGAGATTGTTAGTTGTATGTATGCCCTAGAGGCCAGTATTGTACAGATGATGTATATTATATTGGATGCTTGGACATACATAGAGATGACTTTCTTGCTCGATATGATAGTATGCTATCTGGTTGCTCTTTATCTTAACATGTATACAAGTCTCTTTAAACTGTCTTATAGTTACATGTTGGTAAAGCCCTTAGGATGTGTACTTAACTACTTGGACTATGATGCAGATCATACTAGTGGGGACATGGTATTCCATAGGTACATCCTTCAAGGTCCCTAGTCGTGGGTGTATCGAGACGGGGCATCGATATACCAGTGTAGACTAGCGTATACGCTTCTCGACCCATGAGATGGGCGATGGATGATCCCATATCCATTGGTGTTTGACATCAGAGATGGTATACGGGTGCTCAATGGAGACTGGGTACACTGGACGGACTCGCCGAGAACTCCCAGATGGTATTATACCTCACGTCAGATGGCAGTTCTGAGGTGACACTTGTACAGGTTAGTCTGTAGACCCGAGATCGTCATAGAGTCTTGTGTGATTCCCACTGTGCTTTGATCTCCACCTTACCACATCCATGAGGGCGTGCAAAACGGTGTTCTTTGGGTACAGTCCCGAGTCACATGGAGGCAATGAGCGATAGGAGGGGTTTCGTCTCTCCCGGTATTAGGGGTTGATGTTGCGCAGTGCTCGATTGGCCGTAACAGGGAAGTCCCTGGCCAGGGCTGATCAGAGATTTGCTGGTAAGTGTTACCAGTAATTTTCTCGACCCATTATGAGCCTCACATTGGCACGACTTATCGGTTATTGGGGTCTGACGTTTACCACCCCTAGATTTGATATGCGACATATCAGACGAACAGACCGGACTGTACGGTAAGTGTTACTGGTTGGATTCACAGGAGTGTGAGCGGGCTAGCTCGTCGATCTTCTGATCGATCAATACCCGGATGGCCGTTACGTTTAGCAGACCGCTTGCGGCTTGTGGGTGCTTGATATGATCATCATCTGCTACCGGCGTATTGACGAGTCTTTAGAGTCCTACACAGAGGTTTCCTAGCTCAAGCGAAACGAAATAGGAGCGCATTTGAGATATGTGCAGGACCGAGAATAATGCGTGTATGTGATACCGTATTTCATTCTCGCGATGGATGTATCAATTGGTTATATTCGATATAACCAAGATATCGAATCTAGGATTGATTCGATAAGCCGATACATAGGATACTAGTCGGTTATATGGGATATGACCGGATCGTTAAATCAAGTGTTGATTTAATGATTTAATGTATAATTATATATTTGATATATTATTTTGCATTAACTAGTATTGGTTCACTTTAAATGGATTTTCTCACTTGATGTGCAAGAAATATATGTGATATACTTTCGTGCACATATTTGTATCATGTTTAATGATACTTGATCATATAGTTAAGTGTATAGAATTAAACCATGGTTAATTTGATGATTAGGGTTTTGCATATTCATTTATTTATTTATTTGTTCATTTATTTATTTGGAAATGATTTAGATAAGAATGGTGGCTTTATTTGTTTCTAGTTGAAGCTTCATGAAGGTTTGACTTCTTAACCATTCTTGTCTTCATGCTTAACCCTAACCCATCCAAGTAACCATGGTCTATTCTCTACACTCTACCTTAGTTAGTATATGATAAGTATTCATTTACTTTTCAATTTTAATTAACACTTATCATATTCTAACTTCATTCTCTCCTTCTTCTTCAAGAAAGAAAGCTTGATGCCATCAATGGCAACTTGAGTTCTAAAGTGAGAAGTCCAATTCTAAAGTGAACCCACCTCCTATTTCTTCACCCTCTACCTCTTGCCAAGTTGTTTTGGGTGTTTTCTTCACAAGTTTCACAAATTTGTGAAGTCGGAGCTTGAACTTGTGATGCCTCGACGTAGATCATCTTCGGCACGAAGCCGACGACCTAGTCCGCCCATTTCTCCGATCAAGCCGACGATTGAGTCCAGGATTCGAGATGGACAGCGAGAGGATGCCTGTGTGGAGCCAATAAAGTGGATATCCGGATCTACAAAGGTTGTAGCTTCTTATCTTAAGTTAAGTTGTTAACTAGATTCGTATATCGCCTAAATTTCTAGTCAACGATCTAGTCTAGGGTTTCTCGGCACCGTAAAATTTGAAATTGGCATGGTTGATGCCTTGTGAGACTTCATTAGCGTGCCTAGGAACCCTACATAAAGATACTACCAAAGCGGCAGTTTGGGTGTATATTGGTTCATAAGATGAATTAGGTTCCTACTATTGTATGTCAATGGAAGTGTGGCTTTGGCCAAGGAACCCCGATCCCATCAGTGACCCAGACATATTCTGAGGCAGCATCACCTGATCATGGAGATAGTTGATCTTCAGGGTGATCGAGGTTAGGAGAGTAGACTCAGAGGACAACACGGCGGATCCACTCACGAAGGCCTTTTCCCAAAAAGAGACTTTTAGGGGATGGTTGAGTATTAGATACTACAACTACTGCTACAGATGGCCCTAGTGCAAGTAGGAGATTGTTAGTTATATGTATGCCCTAGAGGCCATTACTGTACATTGGATGTATATTGTAGTGGATGCTGGGACATATATAGTTAGGACTTTCTTGCTCGACATGATAGTACGCTATCTGGTTACTCTTTATCTTAACATGTATACTTTCTGTCTCTCTGTTACATGTTGATAAAGCCCTTAGGATGTGTACTCGACTTCCAGGACTATGATGCAGATCATACTAGTAGGGCCTGGGTAGTCCATGAGTACATCCTTCAATGTTCCTAGTCATGGGAATATCGAGACGGGGCATCGATATTCCAGAGTAGACTAGCGTATATCTTCTCGACCCATGTGATGGACGATGGATGATCCCATATCCATTGGTGTTTGACATCAGAGATGGCATGCGGGTGCTCAGTGGAGACTGGGTACACTGAACGGACTCACCGAGAACTCCCAGATGGTATTATACCTCATGTCAGATGGCAGTTCTCTGGTGACACTGGTACAGCTTAGTCTGTTGACCCGAGATCGTCATAGAGTCTTGTGTGTCTCCTACTGTGCTTTGATTTCCACCATATCACGGCTCTACTGAGTCGTGCAAACAGGTGGTTTTTGGGTATAGTCCCGATTCACATGGAGGCAATGAGCGATAGGAGGGGATTCGTCTCTCCTGGTATTGGAGGTTGATGTTGCGCTATGCTCGACTGGCCATAACAGGAAATCCCTGGCTAGGGTTGCAGTGATATACTGGTAAGAGTTATCAGTAGTTTCATACATGTTATGGACCTCACGTCAGCATGACTTATCAAGCTATTGGGGTCTGACGTTTACCACCCCTAGGCGGGATATGCGACATATCAGACGAACAGACCGGACTGTACGGTAAGTGTTACTGGTTGGATTCACAGGAGTGTGAGCGGGCTTGCTCGTCGATCTTCTGATCGCTCAATACCCGGGTGGCCGTTACATTTAGCAGACCGTTTGCGGCTTGTGGGTGTTTGATATGATCATCACCTGCTGCTGGCGTATTGACGAGTCTTTAGAGTCCTACACAGAGGTCTCCTGGCTCAAGCGAAACGAAATAGGAGCGTATATGAGATATATGCGGGACCGAGAATAATGCGTGTATGTGATACCGTATTCTATTCTCGTGATGAATGTATCGATTGGTTGTATGCGATATAACCTAGTTATCGAATCAAGGATTGGTTCGATAAGCCGATACATTGGATATTAGTCGGTCATATGCGATATGACCGGATCGTTAAATCAAGTGTTGATTTAATGATTTAATGTATAATTATATATTTGATATATTACTTTGCATTAACTAGTATTGGTTCACTTTAAAAGGATTTTCTCACTTGATGTGCACATTGTATATGTGATATATTTTTGTGTGCACTTGATTGTATCATGTTTGATGATACATGCTAACTTGAGTTTGTGTAAAGATTTAACCATGGTTGTGTAATGGTTAGGGTTTTGATTTTATTAACTATTTATTTATTTCATTTTGGCTTAAGATAAAAATGGTGGCTTTCTTTGGATTTTGTTGAAGCTTCATGAAGCTTTGAACAAGTCCACCATTTTTGTCTCATGCTTAACCCTAGCCATTCATCGTAACCATAGTTCATTCTCTACACCTAATCATGGTTGGTATATGATAAGTATTCATGTTATTTTCTATTTGGAATAAGACTTATCATATTTTTTCCTCTTCTTCTTCATCTTCAAGAATGAAGAAAGCTTGCCTCCATCAATGGCAACTTGAGAAAAAGAGTGAGAAATCCAATTCTAAAGTGAATCCACTTCCTATTTCTTCATCCTCTACCACTTGCCAAGTAGTATAGGGTGTTTTCTTCACAAGTTTCATGGCTTGGTGAAGTTGGAGCTTGATCTTGTGTTGCCTCGACGTAGATCATCTTCGGCATCGAAGTCGACGACCTAGCTCGCCCATTTCTCCGATGAAACCATCGCAAGAGTCTAGGATTTCGATTTGTACAGCGGAGGGACGTCTATGCGGAGCTAAGGAAGTGGAGGACCGAATCTACAAATGTTGTAGCCCTTTCCTTTAGCAATAAAGTTATTTACTTGCTAGCATCGCCTCATTATCTAGTTAACGATCCGTATTAGGGTTTGTAGGCACATGAAATATTTGAATTGGGCTTGTTTGATCACTTGTGAGACCTCATTAGTGTGCCTAGGAACCCTACACTGAGCACCCGTACACCATCCTTGATGTCAAACACCGATGGATATGGGATCATCCATCGCCCATCAAATGGGTCAAGATGCGTATACGCTAGTCTACTCTGGTGTATCGATGCCCTGTCTCGATATACCCGCAACTAGGAACAGTTATAGGATGTACTCATCGACTACTATGGCCCCACTAGTATGATCTCATCATAGTCCCAGTAGTCGAGTACAGATCCTAAGGGCTTTATGAACATGTGAGAGTCAGACAGTAAACCAGTACAAGTCAACATGTTAAGATAAAGTGAAACCAAATAGCATACTATCACGACGAGCAAGAAAGTCCTCTCTGTATATATCCAAGCATCCACCATAATATACATCATATGTACAACAATGGCTTCTAGGGCATAAACATAACTAACAATCTCCCACTTGCACGAAGGCCAGCTGCTGTAGTATCTCATACCTAGCATCCCGAATAATCTCTCAAACTGTATCTGGGGAATGGCCTTCATGAGTGGATCCGCAGTGTTGTCCTTCGTATCTACTCTCCTGACCTCGATCTCCCGGCGATCAACTATCTCCCTGATCAGGTGATACCGCCTCAGAATATGTCTAGATTTCTGATGGGATCTGGGTTCCTTGGCTAAAGCCATAGCTCCATTGTTATCGCAATACAGAGGTATTGGATGTACAATGGATGGAACCACACCAAGTTCAGTGATGAACTTCTTCATCCAGACAGCCTCTTTGGCAGCATCGTTGGCAGCGATGTATTCAGCCTCCATCGTCGAGTCTGCAATGGTATCCTGTTTGGAACTTTTCCAACATACCGTCCCTCCATTGAGGGTAAAGACAAATCCTGAGTGCGACTTAGAGTCGTCCTTATCACTTTGGAAGCTGGAATCGGTAAAGGACTCCACCCGGAGTTCTCCGTTACCATACACCAAGAACATGTCTCTAGTCCTTCGCAAGTACTTGAGAATGTTCTTCACAGCCGTCCAGTGACTCTCTCCAGGATCTGCTTGATACCGACTCACTACACTTAGTGAGTATGCAATATCGGGTCTGGTACATAGCATCGTATACATGATAGAGCCTACTGCCGAAGCATAGGGTATCCCTTGCATGCGAGCTCTCTCCAAATCAGTCTTGGGAGACATCTCTTTGGAGAGAGTGAGTCCAGAGATCATGGGTTGGTTCCCACGCTTGGATTCTTCCATACTAAACCTCTTTAGTATGGTGTCAATGTACCTGGATTGGGACAATCCCAGTATCCGTTTGGATCTATCTCTATAGATCCTTATCCCCAATATGCATGAGGCATCACCTAGATCTTTCATTGAGAATCTTTGTGATAAGAAAAGCTTGACTGATTGCAGCATAGGAATATCATTTTCTATCAAGAGTATGTCATCCACGTACAATACGAGGAAGACAACCTTACTCTCTGCTACCTTCTTATAGATACAAGGTTCATCTATGTTTTTGATGAAGTCAAACTCTTTGACTACAACATCAAAACAGATGTTCCAACTCCGCGATGCTTGCTTTAACCCATAAATGGATTTAAACAGTTTGCACACCTTTCCGCTGTTCCCATTATCTACGAAGCCCTCTGGCTGAGTCATGTACACGCACTCTTCTAAATCACCATTTAGAAAGGCGGTCTTAACATCCATTTGCCAGATTTCGTAGTCATGGTATGCAGCAATGACAAGTAAGATCCGGATGGACTTAAGCATAGCCACTGGAGAAAAGGTTTCGTCATAATCCACACTTGGTCGTTGACGAAATCCCTTTGCTACAAGTCTAGCTTTGAAAGTCTCAACTTGTCCATCTACACCAAATTTCTTTTTAAAAATCCACTTGCTCCCAATGGGTTTTACCCCTTCAGGAGCATTTTCCAAAATCCATACTTTATTGGTGTACATGGATTCCATCTCAGATCGCATTGCATCCAGCCATTTCACAGAGTCACCATTCGTGATGGCCTGCTCGAAACTAGTTGAGTCATTATCTTCCATGATGCAATCCTAGCTTCCACCATCAATGAGAAAACCGTAGTATCTCTCAGGTGGACGAGAAACCCTACTAGATCGGCGGAGAGGCTGGGGTTCGTCGGATACTACCGAATCCTCTGGTTCTACTAAATCTTCAGTTACAGTTTGTGTTTCTGGAACTTCTTCCAGTTCTACCTCAGAGCCACTAATCTCTTTTGCAAGAAAATCCTTTTCTAAAAAGGTGGCATGTTGAGCAATAAACACCTTTTGTTGTTCACTGTGGTAGAAAAAATATCCATTTGAATGTTTAGGATATCCCACAAACTTACATAGAACTGACCGTGCCTCGAGTTTGTCTGGATTTTGCCTTTTGACATAGGCCAGACAACCCCATATCTTAACTCGTTTAAGAAATGGTCTCTTCCCACTCCATATCTCATATGGTGTGGTAGGTACAGATTTAGTTGGAACTTGATTCAATAGGTATGCTGCTGTCTCAAGCGCATACCCCCAGAAGGAAATAGGTAACTTTGCTGTACTCATCATAGAGCGCACCATATCTAATAGGGTGCGATTCCTCCGCTCCGATACACCGTTGTGCTATGGTGTATAAGGAGGAGTAAGCTGAGAGAGAATCCCATTCTCTTTTAGATAATCTAGGAACTCATTGCTTAAGTATTCTCCTCCTCGATCAGATTGAAGGATCTTAATACTTTTGCCTGTTTGTTTTTCTACTTCGTGCTTATATTCTCTGAATTTCTCAAAAGCTTCAGACTTGTGTTTCATCATGAACACATGTCCGAATCTAGAGAGATCGTCAGTGAATGTAATGAAGTAGGAAAAACCGTTCCTGGCATGCGTAGACATGGGACCGCATACATCACTATGTATCAGTCCTAAGAGTTCATTAACTCTTTCTCCGTGTCCACTAAACGGAGCTTTGATCATTTTTCCTTTGAGACATGAATGGCAAGTATCATAAGATGATAATTCGAACGGATTCAAATAACCATCCTTATGTAATTTAGCTAGTCGTGTCGCATTGATATGACCAAGTCTACAATGCCACAAGAAGGATTCGTTCATTTCTGAACTTTTCCTCTTGTGTGTGTTTTGTATATTGAGGACTGTATTCTGATTTAGAATGAATATGCCATTATGTAACGAGCCTGATGCAATCAACTTTTGATCTAGGAATATGTTCATAACATTATCTTTTACTACAAAATTATATCCTTCTTTACTTAATAAAGAAACTGATATAATGTTGCACATCATGTTCGGTATATAATAGCACTCATTTAGAATCAGTGTATTACGACTTGGCAATACAAGGTGATATTCGCCAACTGCTTTGGCTGCAATACTTGCACCGTTCCTTACTTGAACGGAATGATCACCTTTTCCCAGTTCTCTACCTTTACGTAGCCCATGTAACTATTTACATATGTGGGATCCTGATCCGGTATCTAATACCCAGGACGTAGGGTGAACTGAGAAACAGTTCTCAATAACTAACACACCTGAAGAAGATGCATCAACATGCATGTTCTTTTGGGCGGCTTGAGAATCTAGATATTCTTCTATTCCCTGTTCAGTCTTATAACTCTTATAAGAAAGAACGGGTCCAACGTTCCCCTGCTCAGTATAATAGGCGGGTTCAGTCAATACATCCATATTATTATCTTGATTATGGCCTGACATGGTCGCTACCTGGAGAGAGAGAGAAGAAAACACTTTAGCGTATGCTCTTGCAAGATTAGATTGGTTATAATCTTATCTAATCAGGATGTCTCCCACTATTTTTATCAAATCTACCATCAAACCCTAAAAGGTAAGATTATCCGGGATTAATTACACCCTACAATTTCGTCAATCTTTCAGCCTGATCAGTGTCGGTACTTTGAAGGAGGTTCCCCGTGCTTTCGCACGGACCTAATTAAAGTAAATCTCGTTTTCCCAGAGGCGTAACCCCATTAAAACTTTTCTAGACACCTACTTGATCGACTAATTGTCCTGTGTAAAACTCTCCCAGGAGTAACTCTTACTCGCAGTGGGTATCGGGATCCAACTATCTCATAGAAGGTATGCAATCTCATTGCAAATTTCAACACTTGAAATTCCCGATAATATTTTGCCCCTAGTGTACCATGACCTTGACAGAGGTCAACAAACCATAGTGCACTAGTCAAGTTCAACACGTCATTTCTTGATTGAATCAAACCCACTCGCACGACCCTTGACAGAGATCAACAAGGTCGTACGACTACCCTAATCCAATCACATCACATGTTTTACAGATAATTACTAGTTAGATACCGCACACTACGCCTTGACAGAGGTCAACAAACGCAGCACGAATACTAAATAGTCTTTATCTGAAATGACGGAGGGCTACGACAGGTTTTTCTGAAAACCTATTGCGTAATGAACTTTATATCATCGTAGAATCAAGTGAAATTTTGAAATGGAGTGTTTTTGAGGCTTTCATTAGTTTTGCTAAAGAGGTCACTCCCGGTGAAGGGATCTCGGCTCTTTCCTCATCGAATAAGGTGCAGGACATATCATTTATATCACTGTGCAAAGCAAAACTCTAAAAGCAATCAAAAGAAAAACCGAGTTTTGTAGCATCTGCCAGTTTTGCTAAAGAGGTCACTCCCGGTGAAGGGATCTCGGCTCTTTCCTCATCGAATAAGGTGCAGGGTATATCATATATACCACTATGCAAAGCAAAAATGTAGCTACCCTTTTATAAAGTTTTGATTTTACAACATCTTTTAGGTTTTTTTTTCTTTTTATTAATCTCATTAATAAAAAATCCCATCAGCTTTGTTGGATATATGTATGCCCTAGAGGCCATTATGTGATAGTGGATGTATCTATACATGTATATATATTCAGTTTGCATTCTTGCTCGACATGATAGTGTGCTATCTGGTTCTTCTTTATCTGACATGTTTATTTGATCATGCTTTTATTCATTCATACATGCTGATAAAGCCCTGAGGATATCGGCTTGACTACTCTGATTATGATGGAGATCATACTAGTGGGACATCTGTAGTCTATAAGCATATCCTGGAACGTCCCTAGTCGTAGGTATATCAAGACGGGGCATCGATATACCAGAGTAGACTAGCGTATATGATACTAGACCCATACGATGGGTGATGGATGTTCCCACATTCATCGATGTTTGACATCAAGATCATATACGGGTGCTCAGTGGTGACTGGGTACACTGGACGGACTCACCGAGAACTCCTATATGGAATTATATCTATCGTCGGATAGCAGTTCTCAGATGACACTGGTACAGGTTAGTCTGTAGACCCGAGATCGTCATGGAGTCTTGTGTGTTCTCCCACTGCACTTTGATTGCCACCCTACCACGGCTCTACAGAGTCGTGCAAAAAGGTGGCCGTTGGGTACAGTCCCGAGACATACGAAGACGATGAGCGATAGGAGGGGTTTCATCTCTCCCGGTATTGGGAGTTGATGCTGTGCAGTGCCCGACTGGTTATAACAGCAAGTCCCTGGCCAGGGCTGCTGAGATTTGCTGATAAGTGTTATCAGTAGTTTCTCGATCTGTTATAGACCATTCATCGGCATGACTTATTGAGTTATTAGGGTCGACGTGACCATCCCTAGGCTCGATATGCAGCATATCTGACGAAGAGACCGGACTGTACGGTAGTGTTGCCGGATGGCTCGACGGGAGTTGTAGCAGGTTCGCTTGTTGTCTTCTGATCGCTCAATACCCGGGTGGCCGTTACGTTTAGCTGACCGCTTGCGGCTTGAGGGCACTTGATATGATCATTACCCTCTGCCGGCGTATTGACGAGTCTTAGAGTCCCACAGAGGAGTTACCCAGTCCAGGCGAAACGTTGTGGTGCGCATATGCGATATGCGCATGCACCCGATTAAAATGTGCGTATATGATACCGAACATTGATCGGGTGAACTGCTTTTGGTGGGGTCATATGAGATATGACCGGATTGATAAATCAAGTGTTGATTTATCATTTAACCATTAGTTTTCTCACTTAAAACCTTTCTAGGGTTTGATGTATGCATGCATGCATGTGTTTCTTTCTTCTTTTCTAGTTTCATGCACATGTAAATGTGCATACATGTACACATACATACATCAAACCATCATGGTTGATTATATATGGAAATGGTGGCAATATAAGCCTCACACCATAGATTAAACAATGGATAATTATTTAATTTTGGTTTTAAAAAGAAAATGAAAAAGAAAGGATAATCATTCATGCTTCCACATTCTTCCATTGACCTAACCATGCTCAACTACCACTAACCTATGGTTATCTTTCTCTTTATCATTTAAAACCCAAGTTAAACTAACTATCCATCATTTAATCATGGTTGGAGTCAAGAAGAAAATAAATATATATAGTGATATTCATTTCTTTTTCTTCTTAACTCAAGGGTTATCTTTTATCTCTTGTTAATATTAGCCACCATCTTCATCTTCCTTCATCTTTTCTTCTCTAGTCTTTTCTAGTGAGTGAAATACAACAAAAGAAAGGTTTTTGAAGTGAGAAACCCAACCACAACATCATTCTACACAATCTTAGTCGCTTTGTTTAGAGTGTTCTTTTCGGTTTGTCGAAATTGCGAGCTTGGACGGAGTGCTCCGTGGTGGATCGTCGTGGATACAAGGGGACATCAAAAGGACCTTCGTTCAACACCTTAGAGACCAAGGAGTCCAGCGAAGGGGAGCTACAAAGGTTGTAGCCTTCAAACCCTTAACTTTACTAGCTTAAAGTTTAATAACCCTAATTTTCTAGGATCGATCCACTTGCATGTTAGTTTAGCACCTTAAAAATTCTAACTTTGGGTCATGTGATGCTTCAAAACACTTCATAGGGTGCTATACTAACCTTACATTGGTATCAGAGCCGACCTAGAACATTAGGCGACGTTTTGACGAAGTGAAAATCCCGATCGGACAAAAATACCGTATTTTTAGATGCTCTCTGGATATTTTCTAAATTTTTCCAGAATTAAAAATATGTAAAAAATACAGCAGGAAAATATAAGAGTTACGGTACAAATTATTTTCGGTGAACAGTAGTTATAGCCGCGGAAACGCGGCCTAAGCTTGCTTAGACCGCTGTTCCGCGGCCGTACATATGAATTAGGGGATACTGTTTCTACAGTAATTCTATTTTCTGCATGTATAATTTTTTGGGTATTTTTAGACTGAATAAAGTTTTGAAAAATTCTGGAGATGTTTTTGGATTCATCAATTCGATCGGGACTTTCATTTCGTAGTTTTTCCGGGTAAATTAGAAAGTATTGAAGTGTTTGAACGAGTATCATTTACTCACTATTCACGGGGTTTAAATAGTTTGGAAATACGTGCAAGTCTTTTTGCGGTGGTCCCTCTAGAAGACAACAAACCTTAACTCGATTATGTGACCATCTCGAACTACCCTTTGAACCCTCGGGTTTAGGGCAGTACGGCGTGCCACATGTGAGGCGTTGGCTTGACCCTTCTACGGCTGGACCGCCGCTACTGTGTCACACTCCAAATTTTTTGAACCCTGCTCAAGTGTTGAGCTTTAGTGAATCTTGGATGCTTGATTGTTCGTTCGAAAACTTTAATACTGTCTGTTTGTCTGGAATGTGATACAATATGTGGAATTCATATGGTTTAGGCATGAAATACGAAATATGTGATATTTCGCATTTATGATGTCTAAAGAGAATCTGGATTCCAAATATTGTAGTTTTACACTTTCTTTTCTGTGACCGTAAGTGTAGTATGTTAGATATCGCCGGTTTCGTTGCTATACATCAACGACAATCGGGGTACGCATACTTACTTACGTTGATGATATGTGATATTATGTGTTACTGAGATATGATGTGCAGGATTGTCGCGATCGAATAGCCGGGGGGTTTTTGTGAGATGAGAGTTTTATATTTTCATTCATGTAAATTCAAATGTAATGTAATATTATTTTATTTGGGGCACTTCCAGGTTGCGGTTGTGTCACCAGTGTTGTATATTATTTACTTTTCCGCATTAGGATGGACCCAAGGAGGAGAGCACAGGTGACCGGGTTCTGGGGTTCAGTGGGAGGCCATCTCGAGGAGTCGAGACCGGGTCTCCTAAACTCCAGGATTGGTAGGGTCACTTACCGCTCTCGTAGGGGTCCAGGGTGTGGGCTTGGCTATTCATCGCGACTGTGGAATCCGTATTTTCTATTCTGGCTAAATACTAAATACGGACGTCCTAGTATATCCCACGTTATATCTATATTTCTGCTGCCTGTGTTCTGTGATATCTGAGATGAATGACATATTATATATATGATATATAGTAGACGTTGCTTATGTTTTACACCCGCACTAGTCCCGTCCCGGTATGCCGTTAGTTAAGTAACCTAACGGTGCATAACGGAACATTGTGGTGAATGCGGATGGCATAAGCGTACGTGTTATTTTCGTTTCTTTTCTATGATTGGCTTAAGGACTTAAATGATGGGATTACATTAATGTGATTAATGTAAAGAAAATAAACCTAAAAGATGTTGTAGAATCGGATTTAAAAACTACTCGGCTATTTATGAAAAAGCTACATTTCAAAAATGCGGAGCTTAAGCCACTCCTTTTGAAAACCTTTTGATTCTACAACGATATCAAGCTCAAAGCGTTAAAGATTTTCTTAAAAATCATCCGCAACCCTCCGTCATTTTAGGAAGTAGAGTACTTAGTATTCGTGCTACGTTTGTTGACCTTAGCCAAGGCGTAGTGTACGGTAGCTAAGTGATGTCTTCCTACAGACGCATATGATGCAGATTAATTAGGACGGGCATATGACTTTGTTGACCTTAGCCAAGGGTCATGTGAACGGGTCTAATTAATCAAGAAATGACGGGTTGAGCTTGACTAGTGCTCGTGATTTGTTGACCTTAGCCAAGGTCACGAGTATTAGGGGTAAAAACCACATCGGGAATTTCAAGTGTTGAAATTTGCAATGAGATTGCATACCTTCCATATGATGGTTGGATCCCGATCCCACTGTGGGCAATAGTTGCTCCTAGGAGAGTTTTACAGTTTACAATTAGCTAACTCATTAGGTGTCTAGAAAGGTGTTAACGGGGCTTCTCCTCTGGGAAAACGAGGTTTACTCTAATTAGGTCCGTGCGAAAGCACGGGGAACCTCCCTCAAAGTACCGACACTGGCCTGGCTGAACGGTTAGCGAAGTTGTAGACTGTAATTAATCCTGGCTAGTTTTTCTTTTTAAGGTTTGAAAGAAAAACTTGATAAAAAGCAGTGGGAAACATCGATTAGACAAGATAATAAACCAATCTAATCTGTGCAAGAGCTTTCGCTGAGTGTATTCTTTTCTCTCTCTTAATGGCAGATACCAATGACTGGACTTAAGCTTCTACTAGATAAAAACAAACTGAATGGGACCAACTATAAAGACTGGCTAAGGAATCTGAAGATCGCCTTGACTTATGATAAAGTATCATATGTCCTCACGGCTTCAGCCCCGCCCGTCCCAGGCCCAAAATCCTCAGTTGCGGACATTGAAGTCCGCAAGACATGGGACGCTGACTGTGCCACAGCCACATGCCTCGCGCTTGCATCGATGGACAATACACATCAAAAGCAGCACGAGGACATGGATATTCACGGTATATTGCTCCATACAAAGGAGTTGTATGGGGAGCAATCCTGCGTATTACGATACGAAGCATCAAGGAAACTGTTTCAGATGCGAATGGCCCCTGGCACACCAGTAGGAGACCATGTATTGAAGATGATAGCTCTTATAGAAGAGCTTGAGGACCTGGGATGGACAATGGACAATGAACAATATATAGATATTATTCTGTAGTCCCTCCCCTCCACCTTTGCTCAGTTCATAGTGAACTTCAACATGCACGGCATGGAGAAGGACCTCCCTGAACTCCTTAATATGTTAAGGAGTGCAGAGAGCACTATGAAGTCAGCAAAGACTCCCGTTATGACCATCGGACAGTCTTCTTCTTCTCGCCCAAAAGCTAAGGCCAAGGGAAAGAAAAAGAAGAAACCCACTAATCCTAAGGGTGGAGTCAAAAAGGTGAAGGGAAAGGGAAAGTCCACGGCTGGAGACCCAGGGAAAGGCGAGTGTTTTCATTGCCACAAGACAGGACATTGGAAGCGCAATTGCACGGAGTACCTAAGTCTCAAGAAGAAGCATAGTGATGCTTCTGCTTCAGGTGCGTTTGTGACTGAAAACTGTTTTTCTATAAACTCTGCTTCCTGGGTATTGGATACCGGTTCAGGTTCTCACATTTGCAATTCTATGCAGGGGCTGAGAAATAGCAAGGTTTTGAAGACAGGTGACCATACTCTCCGCGTTGGAAATGGTTCCAATGTACATACAGTCGCAGTGGGAGAGTATCACTTGGGGTTGCCATCTAGATGTATTTTGGTTTTGAATCCATGTTATTTTGTACCAAGTATGCTATGTAATATAATATCCGTTTCTTTGTTGGACAATGAAGGATATAATTTTGTGTTGCAGAACAATGTTATGAACATTCACCTAAATCAAATGTTGGTTGGGTATGGTACGCTTAATAACGGAATATATGTCCTAAATCAACACACAGTTTTCAGTATACAACACACTAATAAAAGAAAACTTTCAGAATTAAATGAAGCTTTTCTTTGGCACTGTAGACTTGGTCATATTAACGAAACAAGACTAAACAAGTTACACAAAGATGGATATTTAAATCCTTTTGAATATAAATCTTATGCGACTTGCCAGTCTTGTATCAAGGGTAAAATGACCAAAACTCCGTTTACCGGACACGGAGAAAGAGCTACTCAGCTCTTGGGCCTCATACATAGTGATGTATGTGGGCCTATGTCTACACAGGCTAGAGGCGGTTTTTCATACTTCATTACATTCACTGATGATTTCTCAAGATTCGGTCATGTATTTTTATTAAAGCACAAGTCCGACGCTTTCAAGAAATTCATTGAATATAAACAAGAAGTAGAAAAACAAACCGGCTTGAGTATTAAGATGCTTCGATCAGATCGAGGTGGAGAGTATCTCAGTACAGAATTTGCAAACTTCCTAAAAGAGAATGGGATTCTCTCTCAGCTCATTCCTCCTTACACACCACAGCACAACGGTGTGTCAGAACGACGGAATAGGACCCTATTAGATATGGTCCGGTCCATGATGAGTGACACTGAGTTACCAGTCTCGTTTTGGGGGCATGCATTGGAGACTGCAGCGTTTCTACTAAACAGGGTTCCAACCAAAGCCGTGTCTACCACGCCATATGAGATATGGCATGGGAAGAGACTATCTCTTAAGAGAATTAAGATTTGGGGTTGCCCGGCCTATGTTAAAAAGCAGAATCCGGACAAACTCGAGACACGGTCAGTCATGTGTAACTTTGTAGGATATCCAAAGAATTCTTATGGATATCTGTTCTACCACAAAGAGGAACAAAAAGTGTTTGTTTCTCAACATGCCACATTCTTAGAAAAAGAGTTTTTCACAGATAAAGATGATGGCAAAGTGGTGGATCTAGAAGAGGTTCTAGAGACACAAACTACAAATGACGATTTGGTTGAACCGACTGTTGCAGCAGAAACTGAAGAACCTCGGCCACTCCGAAGGTCTGGTAGGACTTCTCGCCCACCGGAGAGGTACTACGGTTTCCTCATTGATGGTGACAGAGAAGACTGTATTATGGAAGATGATGATCCTACCAGTTTTCAGCAAGCTATCACGAGTGGTGACTCTGTGAAGTGGCTGGATGCCATGAGATCCAAAATGGAGTCTATGTACACCAACAAAGTATGGACTTTGGACGTTGTACCCCCTGGGGTAAAACCTGTAGGGTGCAAATGGATCTTTAAAAGAAAGATTGGTGTGGATGGGCAGGTAGAGACCTATAAGGCAAGACTTGTGGCGAAAGGTTTTCGTCAAAGACCAGGTCTGGACTATGACGAAACTTTTTCGCCCGTAGCCATGCTTAAATCCATTCGGATCCTACTTGCTATTGCTGCTCACTACGACTATGAAATCTGGCAGATGGACGTTAAAACAGCATTTCTAAATGGAGATTTAGAAGAATGCGTTTATATGGATCAGCCAGAGGGCTTCATTGACAGTGGGACCAGCGAGAAAGCATGTAGATTTTGGTTAAATCCATATATGGGTTAAAGCAGGCATCTCGGAGTTGGAACATCTGTTTTGATGATGTTATCAAAGAGTTTGATTTCATCAAAAATCCAGATGAACCTTGTGTTTATAGGAAGGCTGTAGGAAGAGCTGTCACATTCCTCGTATTGTACGTTGATGACATTCTTCTGATAGGAAATGATATTCCTATGCTACAGTCGGTCAAATCATTCTTATCACTGAGGTTCTCCATGAAGGACCTGGGTGATGCCACATACATCCTGGGCATAAGGATCTATAGGGATAGATCCAAAAAGTTATTGGGATTGTCCCAAACCAGGTACCTTAACACCATCCTAAAGAGGTTTAGTATGGAAGACTCCAAGCGGGGTGCCTTACCCGCTTGCCATGGAGTCACTCTCACCAAGGATTCTTGTCCAAAGACCGATGAAGAGAGAGCTCGCATGAGCATTATACCTTATGCTTCGGCAGTAGGATCTATAATGTATGCGATGTTATGTACATGCCCAGATGTAGCTTATGCACTTAGTGTTGTAAGCAGGTATCAATCCAACCCAGGGGAGAACCACTGGACAGCTGTGAAGAACATTCTTAAGTACTTACGAAGGACTAAAGAATTGTTCTTGGTGTATGGTAATAAAGATCTCCAAATGGAGGCCTTTACCGATTCGAGCTTCCAGAGCGATAAGGATGACAGCAAATCTATCTCAGGGTTTGTATTTACCCTCAATGGAGGGGCGGTAAGTTGGAAGAGTTCCAAACAAGATACCGTTGCAGACTCTACGATGGAAGCTGAGTACATTGCTGCAAATGATGCCGCCAAGGAAGCCGTCTGGATGAAGAAGTTCGTCTCGGAGCTAGGAGTAGTTCCAACCATTATTGATCCAATACCTTTGTATTGTGACAATAATGGGGCAATGGCGTTAGCCAAGGAGCCCAGATCCCATCAGCGGTCCAGACATATCCTGAGGCGCTTTCATTTGATCCGGGAGATAGTAGATCGCCGCGAGATCGAGATTAAGAGAGTAGACACAAAGAACAACGCCGCGGATCCATTCACCAAGGCCCTCCCTCAGCCGCAGCATGAGCGACTTTTTGAGATGTTGGGTATGAGATACGCCAATAACTGGCCTTAGTGCAAGTGGGAGATTGTTGGATATATGTATGCCCTAGAGGCCATTATGTGATAGTGGATGTATATATATTCAGTTTGCATTCTTGCTCGACATGATAGTATGCTATCTGGTTCTTCTTTATCTGACATGTTTATTTGATCATGCTTTTATTCATTCATACATGCTGATAAAGCCCTGAGGATATCGGCTTGACTACTCTGATTATGATGGAGATCATACTAGTGGGATATCTGTAGTCTATAAGCATATCCTGGAACGTCCCTAGTCGTAGGTATATCGAGACGGGGCATCGATATACCAGAGTAGACTAGCGTATATGATACTAGACCCATACGATGGGCGATGGATGTTCCCACATTCATCGATGTTTGACATCAAGATCATATACAGGTGCTCAGTGGTGACTGGGTACACTGGACGGACTCACCGAGAACTCCTATATGGAATTATATCTATCGTCGGATAGCAGTTCTCAGATGACACTGGTACAGGTTAGTCTGTAGACCCGAGATCGTCATGGAGTCTTGTGTGTTCTCCCACTGCACTTTGATTGCCACCCTACCACGGCTCTACTGAGTCGTGCAAACAGGTGGCCGTTGGGTACAGTCCCGAGACATACGAAGACGATGAGCGATAGGAGGGGTTTCGTCTCTCCCGGTATTGGGAGTTGATGTTGTGCAGTGCCCGACTGGTTATAACAGCAAGTCCCTGGCCAGGGCTGCTGAGATTTGCTGATAAGTGTTATCAGTAGTTTCTCGATCTGTTATAGACCATTCATCGGCACGACTTATTGAGTTATTAGGGTCGACGTGACCATCCCTAGGCTCGATATGCAGCATATCTGACGAAGAGACCGGACTGTACGGTAGTGTTGCCGGATGGCTCGACGGGAGTTGTAGCAGGTTCGCTTGTTGTCTTCTGATCGCTCAATACCCGGGTGGCCGTTACGTTTAGCTGACCGCTTGCGGCTTGAGGGCACTTGATATGATCATTACCCTCTGCCGGCGTATTGACGAGTCTTAGAGTCCCACAGAGGAGTTACCCAGTCCAGGCGAAACGTTGTGGTGCGCATATGCGATATGCGCATGCACCCGATTGAAATGTGCGTATATGATACCGAACATTGATCGGGTGAACTGCTTTTGGTGGGGTCATATGAGATATGACCGGATTGATAAATCAAGTGTTGATTTATCATTTAACCATTAGTTTTCTCACTTAAAACCTTTCTAGGGTTTGATGTATGCATGCATGCATGTGTTTCTTTCTTCTTTTCTAGTTTCATGCACATGTAAATGTGCATACATGTACACATACATACATCAAACCATCATGGTTGATTATATATGGAAATGGTGGCAATATAAGCCTCACACCATAGTTTAAACAATGGATAATTATTTAATTTTGGTTTTAAAAAGAAAATGAAAAAGAAAGGATAATCATTCATGCTTCCACATTCTTCCATTGACCTAACCATGCTCAACTACCACTAACCTATGGTTATCTTTCTCTTTATCATTTAAAACCCAAGTTAAACTAACTATCCATCATTTAATCATGGTTGGAGTCAAGAAGAAAATAAATATATATAGTGATATTCATTTCTTTTTCTTCTTAACTCAAGGGTTATCTTTTATCTCTTGTTAATATTAGCCACCATCTTCATCTTCCTTCATCTTTTCTTCTCTAGTATTTTCTAGTGAGTGAAATACAACAAAAGAAAGGTTTTTGAAGTGAGAAACCCAACCACAACATCATTCTACACAAGCTTAGCCGCTTTGTTTAGAGTGTTCTTTTCGGTTTGTCGAAATTGCGAGCTTGGACGGAGTGCTCCGTGGTGGATCGTCGTGGATACAAGGGGACATCAAAAGGACCTTCGTTCAACACCTTAGAGACCAAGGAGTCCAGCGAAGGGGAGCTACAAAGGTTGTAGCCTTCAAACCCTTAACTTTACTAGCTTAAAGTTTAATAACCCTAATTTTCTAGGATCGATCCACTTGCATGTTAGTTTAGCACCTTAAAAATTCTAACTTTGGGTCATGTGATGCTTCAAAACACTTCATAGGGTGCTATACTAACCTTACAAGCTTATGCTTCCTAACTATTACAGATAAATACGACGTACACTTATGCCATCCGCATTCGCCTCGATGTCCCCTCGTGCACCGTTAGGTTAGGTAACTAACGACAGAGCAGGGCAGGGCTAGTGCGGGTGTAAAACTTAAGTAACATCTATATAATATATCATATATACTATATATCATATCCATCATAACATATCAAATGATCACATCACAGATATCGCAGCAGAAACATAGATATAATGTGGGATATACTAGGACGTCCGTATTTAGTACTTATCCAATAATAGAAAATACGGATTCCACAGTCACGACGAATAGCCAAGCCCACACCCTGGACCCCTACGAGAGCGGCAAGCGACCCTACCAATTCTGGAGTTTAGGAGACCCGGTCTCGACTCCTCGAGATGGCCTCCCACTGAATCCCAGAACCCGGTCACCTGTGCCCCCCTTCTTGGGTCCAACCTAATGCGGAAAAGTAAATAATATACAACACTGGTGGCATCAACCTCAACCTGGAAGTGCCCCAAATAAAAGAATATTACATTACAATTGAATTTACATGAATGAAAATATAAAACTCTCATCTCACATAAAACCCCCCGGCTATTCAATCGCGACAATCCTGCATATCATATCTCAGCAACACATAATATCTCATATCATCAACATAAGTAAGTATGCATACACCGATCGTCGTCAATGTATAGCAACGAAAACCGGCAATACAACTACATACTACACTTACGGTCACAGAAAAGAAATTGAAAAACTACAATATTTGGAATCCACATTCTCTTTAGACATCATAAATGCGAAATATCACATACTTCGTATTTCATGCCTAAACTATATGAATTCCACATATTGTATCGCATTCCAGATAATCAAACACCCAAAATTTCCCAAAGTGCTCAACACTTGAGCGGAGTTCAAATAATCCCAGAATATGTCATAGTACCAGTGATCCAGCCGTAGAAGGGTCAAGCCAACGCCGCACATGTGGCACGCCGTACTGCCCCAAACCCGAAGGTTCAAAAGGCAGTTCAAGACGGTCACATAATCGAGTTAAGGTTTGTTGTCTTCTAGAGGGTCCACCGCTTAACTTGTACAATTTTTCCGAAAGATTTAAACCCGATAAAAATTCAACACTTGAAAGTTTGCCATGCCGGGATAAAGTGGGTTAATGATATCCGTTCAAACAGTTTAACAGTTTCTAAATATCCGGAAAAAATAACGAATTTAAATATTCCGATCGAATCTACGATTACAAAGAAAACCCCAGAGCACTCAACCTTTGAGTCAAAATAAAAATACCAGAAGCTATAAAAGCTCAAATTAGGAATTACTGTGGAAAAAAAATGTCCAATCAAACAATACGGCCGCGGAACCGCGGCCCAAGCAGGTTATGGCCGCTATTCCGCGGTCGTTTGTACGGATCACAGTCTCGAATTTCACAGTTATTCTTAATTTTATCTGCTGTATTTTTCAGGTATTTTTAATTCAGAAAAAATCCAGATTTTAAAAAATTTCCAGAAAGGGGGTTAACTTTGTCTGTTCGGGTTCGATCGGAGTTTTAACTTCGTAAACACGTCGCCTAATGCTCTAGCTAGGCTCTGATACCACTGTAGGTTAGGCAGCCACCCCATCCAATAGGGTCGCCGTGGCACCAACGGGTCCCTCAGCCGCTACTTTTTACGCATGCCCCCTCGCGAGGACTACAACCCGCCGGAACACCTTCCGGTCTCGGGACACCCTGGGGGTAAGAGCCTATGCTTCGCCATACTGTCACACAGTGAGAACCCTCCATAGGTCGACATCCAATGCCTAGTAGCTCTGATACCACTGTAGGGTTCCTAGGCACACTAGTGAAGGTTCATAAAGCATCAAACATGCCCAAATAAAATTTTACATGTGCCGAACAACCCAAAGACGGGATCTTTGCTAGATTATTAGGGTTTAGCATGCAAGATGATATGTTTAAAGCTAAGTGTGAGGGATTACAACCTTTGTAGTCCGCTCCTTCGCTTCACAAGCTCCGAGTAGAAGTCCCTTCGCCGCGATCCACGATCTCCCGGACTCAAGAGAGGCTCCACGACTCGAACGATCCATGCTAGCTTGAAGTGTTCCGATTCTCCGATGATCTACGTCGAGGTCGCTATAACTCAAGTTTTCTCACTCTAAAGAGATGAACACCCTAATCTAATGTGCTAGATTAGATGAGGATGATGGAGTAGTATTTATGCTATCTTTTTATTTCACTTTCTCACAATAAATCATCACATAAGGAATTTCTAGTGAGCTCTCTCTTTCAAAAACCAAAGAGAGAAGAAGATGAAGAATGAAAGAATAATCCTTTTGTGATGAATAGAAGTCTAGTGTATATGATTGATTATCTAACCATGGTCAAGGATGATAGGATAAAAGTTGTAAAGAATAAACTAGAGTTAGGGTTTAGTTAGGTTAAGGATAAGTATCAACCATAATATCTTAACCAAGACAAAATAGAAATCTTCTAGAATGAACAAGAAGAAGCTAACCCTAATCAAACCCTAATCCCTTTTTATCATCCTTAAACATGTTTTATAATAAATCATATTATGTCACAATAATATATATCACATATATATTATATATTTGCAACAAAAGAAAATAATACATTTAACATATATCGCATATATATCAATGTATTAATCCGGTGAGAAAATGAAATAATAAAGCGAGCCAATATTAGATAATGTAATACAATATATCATATATATCATTATACATTAAATCATCAAATCAACACTTGATCCAACGATCCGGCTATATCGAATATAACCGGCTAATATATTATGTACCGATTCATCGAATCAACACTTGATCCGATGTCCCGATTCATATCTAAATATCTCGAGAATAAAATACGGTATCTCATATCGCATTATCCTCGGTCTTGCACATATCACATATGTGCCTCTACTCCGTTTCAGCTGAGCCAAGAAACCTCTGTGTAGGACTCTAAAGAATCGTCAATACGTCGGTAGCAGGTGA
The DNA here is from genome assembly GCA_030015575.1 of Agapanthus africanus. NCBI lineage: Eukaryota > Viridiplantae > Streptophyta > Magnoliopsida > Asparagales > Amaryllidaceae > Agapanthus > Agapanthus africanus. Next base: position 327,513,086 of record CM057337.1, read on the forward strand.
TGATCATATCAAACACCCACAAGCTGCAAGCGGTCAGCTAAACGTAACAGCCATCTAGGTATTGAGCGATCAGAAGATCAACAAGCTAGCCTGTCCGTTCTCCTGTGAATCCAATCAGTAACACTCCCGTACAGTCCGGTCTGTTCGTCTGATATGTCGCATATCAAGTCTAGGGGTGGTATACGTCAGACCCCAGTAACCGATAAGTCGTGTCGATGTGAGGCTCATAACAGGTCGACAAACTGCTAGTAACACTTACCAGTATATCTTTATATCAGCCCTGGCCAGGGACTTCCAGTTATAGCAAATCGAACACAGCACAACATCAACTCCCTATACCGGGAGAGACGAATCCCCTCCTATCGCTCATTGCCTCCATGTGATTCGGGACTGTACCCAAAAGCCACCGTTTTGCACGCCCTCTTGGACTTGGTAAGGTGGAAATCAAAGCACAGTGGGAATCACACATGACTCTATGACGATCTCGGGTCTACAGACTACCCTGTACCAGTGTCACCGGAGAACTGCCATCTGACGTGTGGTATATCACCAACTGGGAGTTCTCGGCGAGTCCGTCCAGTGTACCCAGTCTCCACTGAGCACCCGTACACCATCCTTGATGTCAAACAATGATGGATATGGGATCATCCATCACCCATCATATGGGTCAAGATGCGTATACGCTAGTTTACTCTGGTGTATCGATGCCCTGTCTAGATATACCCGCAACTAGGAACAGTTATAGGATGTACTCATCGACTACTATGGCCCCACTAGTATGATCTCATCATAGTCCCAGTAGTCGAGTACAGATCCTAAGGGCTTTATCAACATGTGAGAGTCAGACAGTAAACCAATACAAGCCAACATGTTAAGATAAAGTGAAACCAAATAACATACTATCATGACGAGCAAGAAAGTCCTCTCTGTATATATCCAAGCATCCATCATAATATACATCATATGTATAACAATGGCCTCTAGGGCATATACATAACTAACACAAACACCCTAATCTAAGCGGCTAGAATAGATGAGGATGATGAAGTAGGAATTTAGCTCTCATTTGTTTTTAAAATCTCACTCATTTTCATCACTTTTGAAAAAGTTACAAAGCTTTTAATCAAAGAGGAAGAAGAAGAAGAAGCAAAACCATTTGTGATGAATAATGAAATCAAGTGTGAGGTTAGAATAGCAACCATGGGTTAAGAAAGAAAACTTAACCCTTGTAGAGAATTAACAAGGGTAAAGGGTTGGGTTGGGTTAAGGAAATATCTATGCAAAATATCCAAGTCAAAGTCAAAGCATCAAGAAGCTTCTTGAAAGCTTCATGAAAGCTTAACCCTAATCCAAACCCTAACCATATTTAAACTCCACAAACCATGTTGCATTTGTAACCTTAACTTGTTACAATATTATATATCACATATATAATATATTTTGTAACAAAATAAAATAATACAATTAACATATATTACACATATATCAATGTATTACCCGAGTGAGAAAAAGAATCTTTAAGCGAGCTTATACTAGTTAATGTAATTTAATATATCAAATATATAATTATACATTAAATTATCGAATCAACACTTGATCCGATAATCCGATTATTTCACAAATAACCGATTAATATAATCTGTATCAGTTCATCGAATCAACACTTGATCCGATGACCCAGCTATATCACATATACCCGGACGATATCTCATATCGTGAGAATCTAATACAGTATCACATACACGTATTGTTCTCGGTCCCACACATATCATATATGTGCTCCTACTCCGTTTTTCCTGAGCCAGGAAACCTCTGTGTAGGACTCTAAAGAATGGTCAATACACCGGCAGTAGGTGATGATCATATCAAACACCCACAAGCTGCAAGCGGTCAGCTAAACGTAACAGCCACCTAGGTATTAACAAATCAGAAGATCAAAAAGCAAGCCTGTACATTCTCCCGTGAATCCAACCAGTAACACACCCGTACAGTCCGGTCTCTTCGTCTGATATGTCGCATATCTCGCCTAGGGGTGGTAAACGTCAGACCCCAGTAGCTTGATAAGTCGTGTTGATATGAGGTCCATAACACTTCGAGAAACTACTGATAACACTTACCAGTAAATCTTAGCAACCCTGGCCAGGGATTTCCAGTTATAGCCAATCGAACACGGCGCAACATCAACTCCCTATACCGGGAGAGACGAAACCCCTCCTATCGGTCATTGCCTCCATATGATTCGGGACTGTACCTAAAAGCCACATTTTTGCACGCCCACTTGGACGTGGTATGATGGAAATCAAAGCACAGTGGGAATCACACAAGACTCTATGACGATCTCGGGTCTACAGGCTAACCTGTACCAGTGTCACCAGAGAACTGCCATCTGACGTGAGGTATAATACCATCTGGGAGTTCTCGGCGAGTCAATCCAGTGTTCCCAGTCTCCACTGAGCACTCGTATACCTTCTCTAATGTCAAACACCAATGGATATGGGATCATCCATCGCCCATCATATGGGTCAAGAAGCGCATGCGCTAGTCTACTCTAGAGTATCGATGCCCTATCTCAGTACTCCCACGACTGGGAACATTTGAAGGATGTACTTGGCGACTACACTGTCCCCACTAGTATGATCTGCATCATAGTCCTTGTAGTCAAGTACTCATCCTAAGGGCTTTATCAACATGTAACATAGAGACAATAAGAGTACATGTTAAGATAAAGATTAACCAGATAGCATACTATCATGTCGAGTGTAGGGTTCCTAGGCACTCTCTAGAGGTCTTACAAGGCATCAACCATGCCAATTTCAAAAATTATAGGTGCCGAGAAACCCTAATACGGATCGTTGGCTAGATTTCTAGGCGATAAATGAAACTAGTTAACACTTAACTAAAAGTAAACGGAAATACAACCATTGTAGATCCGGTGCTCCACCTCCATAGCTCCGTGATGATGTCTTCTCGCTGTCCAAATCGAATTCCGGTCTCTAGCGTCGGCTTCATCGGAGAATGGACGGGCTAGGTCATCGACGACGTGCCGAAGATGATCTACGTCGAGGCATCGCTAGATCAAGCTCCAACTTCACCAAGTCAAGAAAACTTGTGAAGGAAACACACTCTGCTACTTGGCAAGAGGTAGAGGATGAAGAAATAGGAAGTGGGTAGACTTTAGAATTGGATTTCTCACTCTAATTCATCAATCACCATTGATGGATGGAAGCTTCTTTCTTGAAGTGAAGAAGAAGAAGAAGATGATAGAATATCATAAGTATTTTTCAAAAAGAAAAATAAAATGAATACTTATCATTTAGCAACCATAGTTTGTTGTAGAGAATAAACCATGGTTAGAATGAAGGGTTAGGGTTAAGCATCAAGACAAAATGGTCACAAGGTCAAAGCTTCATGAAGCTTCAATGTACAAACAAAGAAAGCCACCATTTTCTCTTTATGCAAATTATTTTCCAAAAAGAAATGGATAAATAAATAAGTGAATAAAACAAAACCCTAACCATAATCATGTAACCATGGTTTGATCTTTACACAAACCCTAGTGAGCATGTATCATCAAACATGATACAATCAAGTGCACAAAAAGTATATCACATATACAATGTGCACATCCGAGCGAGAAAATCCATTTAAAGTGAACCAATACTAGTTAATGCAAAGTAATATATCTAATATATAATTATGCATTAAATCATTAAATCAACACTTGATTCAATGATCCGGTCATATCGTATATAACCGACTAGTATCCAATGTATCGGCTTATCGAATCAACCCTTGATTCGATAACTAGGTTATATCGCATACAACCAATCGATACATTCATCGCGAGAATGAAATACGGTATCACATACACGCATTATTCTCGGTCCCGCACATATCTCATATATGCTCCTATTTCGTTTCGCTTGAGCCAGGAAACCTCTGTGTAGGACTCTAAAGACTCATCAATACGCCGGCAGCAGGTGATGATCATATCAAACACCCACAAGCCGCAAGCGGTCTGCTAAACGTAACGGCCACCCGGGTATTGAGCGATCTGAAGATCGACGAGCAAGCCCGCTCACACTCCAGTGAATCCAACCAGTAACACTACCGTACAGTCCGGTCTGATCGTCTGATATGTCGCATATCTCGCCTAGGGGTGGTAAACGTCAGACCCCAATAGCTCGATAAGTCGTGTCGATATGAGGTCTATAACTATTCGAGAAACTACTGGTAACACTTACCAGTAAATCTCAGCAACCCTGACCAGGGATTTCCTGTTATAGCCAATCGAACACAGCGCAACATCAACCCCCTATACCGGGAGAGACGAATCCCCTCCTATCGCTCATTGCCTCCATGTGACTCGGGACTGTACCCAAAAACCACCGTTTTGCACGCCCTCTTGGACGTGGTAAGATGGAAATCAAAGCACAGTGGGAACCACACAAGACTCTATGACGATCTCGGGTCAACAGACTACTCTGCACCAGTGTCACCAGAGAACTGCCATCTGACGTGAGGTATAATACCATCTGGGAGTTCTCGGCGAGTCCGTCCAGTGTACCCAGTCTCCACTGAGCACCCGTATATCATCTCTGATGTCAAACACCAATGGATATGGGATTATCCATCGCCCATCTGTATGGGTCGAGAAGGTATACGCTAGTCTACTCTGGTATATCGATGCCCCGTCTCGATACACCCACGACTAGGGACTTTGAAGGATATACTTACGGACTACCATGTCCCCACTAGTATGATCCGCATCATAGTCCAGGTAGTCAAGTACACATCCTAAGGGCTTTACCAACATGTAATAGAGAGACAAACAGTATACACGTTAAGGTAAAGAGCAACCAGATAGCATACTATCATGTCGAGCAAGAAAGTCCTCCCTATATATGTCCCAGCATCCACTACAATATACATCCTATGTACAGTAATGGCCTCTAGGGCATACATATAACTAACAATCTCCCACTTGCACTAGGTCATCTGTAGCAGTGGTTGCAGTATCTCATACTCAACCATCCCATAAAAGTCTCTCTCTGGGAAAAGGCCTTTCGTGAGTGGATCCGCTGTGTTTGTCCTCTGAGTCTACTCTCCTAACCTCGATCCCTTGGAGATCAACCATCTCCATAATCAGGTGATACTGCCTTAGAATATGTCTGGATCACTGATGGGACGGACGTTCCTTGGCATAAGCCACAACTCCATTGTCACACAATGGGAGGAACATGGTTCATCTTATGAACCAATATATACCCAAACAGCCTCTTTGGTAGCATCTTAAATAGCGATGTATCAAGCCTTTATCGTCTAGTATGCCACGGTATCTAGCTTGGAACTCTTCCAACATACCGTCCCTTTACTGAGGGTAAAGACAATGCCTGCGACTGACATTCAGTCGTCTTTATCATCCTGGAACCCTTCCAGTGATTCTCCCCAGGATCGGTTGATACCGTCTCACTACAACTAGTGAGAGTCCTAACATCCAATTAGATCTATCGCATAGATCCAAAAACCCAGGATTTAGGAGGTATCATTTTGATCCTATATGGAGAATCATTGTGATAAGCGGAGATTGATCGAGCGTAGCATAGGAAACTCCTTCCCTATCAAGAGTATGTCATCCACGTACTCTACGAGGATCGTCACCATACTCCCTACTACCTTCTTGTTTATACAAGGTTCATCTACCATTTTGATGATGTCAACTTCTTTGACCGCTTCATCAAAACAGATGTTCCGACTCCGCGATGCCTGCTTTATCCTATAAAGCATCTTGCACACGTTTCCGCTGCTCCCACTGTCTACGAAGCCCTCTGGCTGTGTACTTATAGACACTCTTTTCTAAACATCATTTAGAAAAGCTGTCATGACACCCAACCACCAGATATCGTAGTCATGGTATGTAGCCGTGGCAAGTAGGATCTGGATGGACTTAAGCATAGCTACTTAGAAAAGGTTTCATCATCATCCATACCTGGTCAATGATGTAGACCTTTAACAAGTCTAGCTTTGAAAGTCTCAACTCTTCCATGTACACCAAGTAATCTTCTCAAGATATACTTGCTCCTGATGGGGATTTAACCCTTCAGATATAGCAACCAAAGTCTATACTTTGTTGGTGTATATGGATTCCATCTCAGATCACTAAGCATCCAGCCATTCTTACAGAGTCTTACTCCTGATGGCCAGCTCGAAACTAGTTAGGTCATCATCTCATGATGCAATCCTCGCTCCCACTGTCATAGAGAAACCGAAGTATCTCTCAGGTGGGTAAGGAACCCTACTAGATCGGCGGAGAGGCTGAGATTCGTTGGTAACTATTGAATCCTTCGGTTCTACCAAATCATCAGCTGCAGTTTGTATAGTTGGAACCTTTCCAGTTCTACATAACTTACATTGCCTCGTGCTTGTCCGGATTTTGCTTTCAGACATGGGCCGGACAACCCTAAATCTTAACTAACTTAAGAGATGGGCTCTTCCCTTATCATATCAAATATGAAGTGGTAGGCAACTGATTTGATTTGAACCCTATTCAATAGGTATGCAGCTTCTCAAGTGCATAACTCCCATAAGGAAATAGGTAACTCAGTAGTACTCATCATAGAGCACACCTTATCATATAGGGTGTGATTGCTCCGCCCTGATATACCATCGTGCTATGGTGTATACAGAGGAGTAATGCTGAGAGAGAATCTCATTCTCCTTTAGAATATTCCAGTATTTCCGTGCTCAAGTATTCTCCTCCTCGATCTCATCATAGGACATAATACTTATACCCGTATTGTGGTTCTCTACTTCTAACTTATATTCTGTGAATATCTCAAAAGGTTCGGACTTATGTTTCAACAGGAACGTATGTCTGAATCTTGAGAGATCATCAGAGAATGTAATGAAGTAAAAGAAACAGTCCTGGCATATGTAGACAGGGGACCTACATACATCAACATGTATCATCCCAAGTGTTCACTAACTCTTTCTCTGTTTCCAATAAACAGAGCTGTGGTCATCTTATCTTTGCGACATGACTGGAGAGTTTCACAAGATGTAAATTCAAACTGATTTAAATATGCATCTATATGTAACTCAGCCAGTCGGGTCGCATTGATTTGACCTAGTCTACAATACCTCAAGAAGGATTCGTTCATTTCTGAACTCTTCCTCTTGTGTGTGTTCTGTATACTAAAGAACTGTAGTTTGATTTAGAACGTCAATGCTTTTAGATAATGTGCCTGAACCGATCAACTTTTGATATAGGAAATGTTCAAAACATTATCCAACTATACAAAATTTTATCATTTCTTTACTAATAAAGAGATAGATATGATTTTGTATATCAGGTTCGGTATCTAATAACATTCGTTCAGAATCAATGTATTGGGAATACAGGGTGACAGTGACCAACAGACTTGGCTGCAACACTTGCCCCGTTTTCTGCCTCATGAAACTTATCACCCGTTCTCAGTTTTTCTACCTTTTTGCAGCCATATGTAACAGATTATATATCTGGGATCCTGATCCGGTATCATATACCCAGGATGCGGAGGATACTGAGAAACAGTTCTTTGTAATGAACACACCCGAAGATGATGCATCAGCATGCACTTTCTTCGTTTAGGCGGCACGGGAATTCTGGTAATCCCCTATTTCCTGCTCTGTCTTATAACAATTATAAGTTGGAGCGGGACCAACGTTCCCCAGCTCAGTATAACAAGCGGGTTCGGTCAATATCCGTATTATTATCTTGATTAAGGCGTGATATGGTCGCTACCTGGAGAGAGAGAGAAGAAAACACTCAGCGTATGCTCTTGCAAGAATAGATTGGTTATTATTTTATCTAATCAGGATGGCTCCCACTGCTTTTTATCAAATCTTCCTTCAAACCCTAAAAGGAAAGACTAGCCGGGATTAATTACACACTACAAGTTCGCCAATCTTTCAGCCAGGCCAGTGTCGGTACTTTGAGGGAGGACCCCCGTGCTTTCACACGAACCTAATTAATGTAAACCTCGTTTTCCCAGAGGCGTAACCTCGTTAACACCTTTCTAGACACCTACTTGATCGGCAAATTGTAATGTATAAAACTCTCCCAGGAGTAACTCTTACTCGCAGTGGGTATCGGGATCCAACTATCTCATAGAAGGTATGCAATCTCATTGCAAATTTCAACACTTGAATTTCCGATAATATTTTTGCCCCTAGTGTCCTATGACCTTGACGGAGATCAACAAACCATAGGCTACTAGTCAAGTTCAACCCGTCATTTCTTGATCGAATTAAACCCACCCGCACGACCCTTGACGGAGGTCAACAAGGCCGCACGACTACCCTAATCCAATCTGCATCATATGCATAAGCAGATAAATACTAGTTAGGTACCGCACACTACGCCTTGACGGAGGTCAACAAACGTAGCACGAATACTAAGTAGGACTTATCTGAAATGACGGAGGGCTACGACAGGTTTTTCTGAAAACCTATTGCGTAATGAACTTGATATCGTTGTAGGATCGAATGAATTTTGAAATGGAGTGTTTTTGAGGCTTTTCCAGTTTTGCTAAAGGAGTCACTCCCGGTGAAGGGATCGTCGGTCCTTTCCTCGTCGAATGAGGTGCGGGATATATCATATATATCACTGTGCAAAGAAAAAACACTTAAAAGCAATCAAAAGACAAACCGAGTGTGTAGCATCTGCCAGTTATTGCTAAAGGAGTCACTCCCGGTGAAGGGATCTCGGTCCTTTCCTCATCGAATAAGGTGCAGGATATATCACATATACCGCTGTGCAAAGCAAGAACTGTAGCTACCTGTTTTATTTTGAAATTCGATTCTACAACATCTTAGGTTTCTTTTATTTCATTAATCACATTAATGAAGTCCCATCATTTAAATTACCTAAACATCACAGATAAATACGACGTACACTTATGCCATCCGCATTCGCCTCGATGTCCCCTCGTGCACCGTTAGGTTAGGTAACTAACGGCAGAGCGGGGCAGGGCTAGCGCGGGTGTAAAACATAAGTAATGTCTATATAATATATCATATATACTATATACTGTATCCATCACAGAACATCACATGATCACATCACAGATATCGCAGCAGAAGAAACATATGAAATATTGGATATACTAGGACGTCCGTGTTTTCAATACGAGCCAGTATAAAACACGGATTCCACGGTCGTGATGAATAGCCAAACCCACACCCCTAGACCCCTACGAGAGCGGCAAGCAATCCTACCAATTCTAGAGTTAGGAGACCCGGACTCGTCTCCTCGAGTTGGTCTCCCACTAGACTCCAGAACCCGGTTACTTGTGCCCTCCTCCTTGGGTCTATCCTAGTGCGGAAAAGTAAATAATGTACAAACGGTGACAACTTTCGCAACCTTGAAGTGCCCCAATAAAAGAATATTACATACAAGTTTTTACATGAATGAAAATGAAAAAAACTCATCTCACATAAAAAACCCCGGCTATTCAAACACGACGATCCAATATAACATATCCAGCAACACATAACATCACATGTCATCAACGTAAGTAAATATGCCCATCCCAATTGTCGTTGACATATAGCAACGAAACCGGCGATATCACATATTACACTTACGGTCACAGAAAAGAAAGTGTAAAACTACAACAGTTGGAATCCGCAACCACCTCAGACATCGCATGCCTGACCAAATGAATTCCTTAGACATCGCATGCCTAACAATTATAAACCCCGCATTTTAGTCTCAAAATCGAAAACACTTTTCAATATCAAGTCGGGCAATTCAACAAGATTCCCGACATCCTGATCGAATGCTCGTCGCAAACTTCAGTAGATGGCCGCACCCCTGACGCCGTCGACGAAGTGCACCAAGGCGGAACACCGCTACCGCGAGCACCCGAACGGATGCTTTCGGCGACAGGGTTCTCCTACAGTCACTTGGTCGGGGCTATGGAGTGAGGCTGTCTATTAAGTTTACCCGGCGAGTATCCGCGTACACTACGTGATTGCGACGGACTTTTGATCACATCAAAATTCCGTGGCAACCGATCAAGTGAGACTAAACTGCTATGTTTATAATATTCATTCAGTTATCTCATAACTTCTTGTGAATTCCAATTATTGTATCACATTCCGAATAAGATAGAAAATGTTAAACTTTTCAATCGAACAATCGAACACCCAAGTTTTCCCGAAACAGCTCATCACATGAAACAAGTCTAACAACATTCAGTTCGTGCCTCGGTACCAATGGTCCAGCCGTAGAAGGGTCAAGCCAACGCCTCACATGTGGCACGCCGTACTGCCCTAAACCCGAAGGTTCAAAGGGCAGTTCAAGACGGTCACATAATCGAGTTAAGGTTTGTTGTCTTCTAGAGGGTCCATCGCGTTACTTGCACTACTTAGAACGTCGTTAAACTGCGGAAAAATCCAACACTTGGAAATTTCCCGACAGGGGAAAATTGGGTATTTATATCCGGTCGAACTTTTTAACATTTTCTAAAATTTATCCGGAAAGCCACATAGACAAAATCTGATACTCCGATCAAAACACCGAATCCCCAAAACAATCCCAGAAAATTCAACTCTTGAATAAATATTAAAAATTCCCAGAAAATCCAGCATAATAAAATAGGAGTTACTGTGCAAACAGTAATTGATGATGTCAGCATATGGCCGCGAAACCGCCGCAGAAGCCAAGCTTCTGCCGCGGTTCCGCCGCATGTTGTACTGTTCATCAGAAACTTTTTGCGCCATAATTCTTAGATTTCCCTGCTGAATTTTTTAGCAATTTTTAATTTGGAAAAATCCACGTTTTTAGAAAAAGTACAGAGAGCATTTTCCGGGTTGGGTTTCGGGTTCGTTCGGACTTCAAATTGCGTATAGACTTCGCCTAAGGCTCTAGCTAGGCTCTGATACCACTGTAGGGTTCCTAGGAACTCTCTAGAGGTCTCATAAGGCATCAAACATGCCAATTTCAAAAATTATAGGTGCCGAGAAACCCTAATATGGATCGTTGGCTAGATTTCTAGGCGATAAATGAAACTAGTTAACACTTAACTAAAAGTAAACGGAAATACAACCTTTGTAGATCCGGTGCTCCACCTCCATAGCTCCGTGATGATGTCTTCTCGCTGTTCAAATCGAATTCCGGGCTCCAGCGTCGGCTTCATCGGAGAATGGACGGGCTAGGTCATCGACGACGTGCCGAAGATGATCTACGTCGAGGCATCGCTAGATCAAGCTCCAACTTCACCAAGTCAAGAAAACTTGTGAAGGAAACACACTCTACTACTTGGCAAGAGGTAGAGGATGAAGAAATAGGAAGTGGGTAGACTTTAGAATTGGATTTCTCACTCTAATTCATCAATCACCATTGATGGATGCAAGCTTCTTTCTTGAAGTGAAGAAGAAGAAGAAGATGATAGAATATCATAAGTATTTTTCAAAAAGAAAAATAAAATGAATACTTATCATTTAGCAACCATAGTTTGTTGTAGAGAATAAACCATGGTTAGAATGAAGGGTTAGGGTTAAGCATCAAGACAAAATGGTCACAAGGTCAAAGCTTCATGAAGCTTCAATGTACAAACAAAGAAAGCCACCATTTTCTCTTTATGCAAATTATTTTCCAAAAAGAAATGGATAAATAAATAAGTGAATAAAACAAAACCCTAACCATAATCATGTAACCATGGTTTGATCTTTACACAAACCCTAGTGAGCATGTATCATCAAACATGATACAATCAAGTGCACAAAAAGTATATCACATATACAATGTGCACATCCGAGCGAGAAAATCCATTTAAAGTGAACCAATACTAGTTAATGCAAAGTAATATATCTAATATATAATTATGCATTAAATCATTAAATCAACACTTGATTCAATGATCCGGTCATATCGTATATAACCGACTAGTATCCAATGTATCGGCTTATCGAATCAACCCTTGATTCGATAACTAGGTTATATCGCATACAACTAATCGATACATTCATTGCGAGAATGAAATACGGTATCACATACACGCATTATTCTCGGTCCCGCACATATCTCATATGCGCTCCTATTTCGTTTCGCTTGAGCCAGGAAACCTCTGTGTAGGACTCTAAAGACTCGTCAATACGCCGGCAGCAGGTGATGATCATATCAAACACCCACAAGCCGCAAGCGGTCTGCTAAACGTAACGGCCACCCGGGTATTGAGCGATCTGAAGATTGACGAGCAAGCCCGCTCACACTCCAGTGAATCCAACCAGTAACACTACTCGCCTAGGGGTGGTAAACGTCTGATCGTCTGATATGTCGCATATCTCGCCTAGGGGTGGTAAACGTCAGACCCCAATAGCTCGATAAGTCGTGTCGATATGAGGTCTATAACTATTCGAGAAACTACTGATAACACTTACCAGTAAATCTCAGCAACCCTGGCCAGGGATTTCCTGTTATAGCCAATCGAACACAGCGCAACATCAACCCCCTATACCGGGAGAGACGAATCCCCTCCTATCGCTCATTGCCTCCATGTGACTCGGGACTGTACCCAAAAACCACCGTTTTGCACGCCCTCTTGGACGTGGTAAGATGGAAATCAAAGCACAGTGGGAACCACACAAGACTCTATGACGATCTCGGGTCAACAGACTACTCTGCACCAGTGTCACCAGAGAACTGCCATCTGACGTGAGGTATAATACCATCTGGGAGTTCTCGGCGAGTCCGTCAAGTGTACCCAGTCTCCACTGAGCACCCATATATCATCTCTGATGTCAAACACCAATGGATATTGGATCATCCATCGCCCATCTGTATGGGTCGAGAAGGTATACGCTAGTCTACTCTGGTATATCGATGCCCCGTCTCGATACACCCACGACTAGGGACTTTGAAGGATGTACTTACGGACTACCATGTCCCCACTAGTATGATCCGCATCATAGTCCAGGTAGTCAAGTACACATCCTAAGGGCTTTACCAACATGTAATAGAGAGACAAACAGTATACACGTTAAGGTAAAGAGCAACCAGATAGCATACTATCATGTCGAGCAAGAAAGTCCTCCCTATATATGTCCCAGCATCCACTACAATATACATCCTATGTACAGTAATGGCCTCTAGAGCATACATATAACTAACATCGAGCAAGAAAGTCCTCCCTATATATGTCCAAGCATCCACTACAATATATAACGTATGTACTGTAATGGCCTCTAGGGCATACATATAACTAACAATCTCCCACTTGCACTAGGGCCATTTGTTGTAGTATCTCATACCTAACAATAAGCTGTGGTTGAAGTATCTCATACTCAACCATCCCATAAATGTCTCTACTGGGAAATAGGCCTTTGTGAGTGGATCCGCGCTGTTGTCCTCTGTGTCTTCTCTCCTAACCTCGATCTCCCTGGAGATCAACCATCTCCATGATCAGGAGGTACTGCCTAAGAATATGTCTGGATCTTTGATGGGACGGGGGTTCCTTGGCATAAGCCACAACTCCATTGTCACACAATGGCAGGAACGAAGTTCATCTCATGAACTAAAATATATCCAGACTGTCTCTTTAGTAGCATCCTTGGTAATGATGTATTTTGCCTTTAATCGTCTAGTATGTCACGGTATCTAGCTTAGAACTCTTCCAACATACCGTCCCTCCACTGAGGTTAAAGACAATGCCTGCGATTGACATTCAGTCGTCCTTATCACCCTGGAACTTTTCCAGTGATTCTCCCCAGGATCGATTGATACCATATTACTACAACTAGTGAGAATCCTAACATACAATTAAATCTATCTTATAGATCCATAACCCAGGATTTAGGAGGTATCACCATGATCCTATATGGAGAATCCATGTGATAAGAGGAGATTGACCGAGCGTTGCATAGGAAACTCCTTCCATATCAAGAGTATGTCATCCACGTACTATACGAGGATCACCACCATACTCCCTACTACCTTTTTGCATATACTTGGTTCATCTATCATTTTGATGAAGTCAAACTCTTTGACTTCTACATCAAAACAGACGTTCCAACTCTGCGATGCCTGATTTATCACATAAAACATCTTGCACACATTTCTGCTGCTCCCACCGTCTACGAAACCCTCTGGCTGTGTACTTATAGACGCTCTCTTCCAAATCATCATTTAGAAAAGCTATGATGACACCCAACCGCCAGATATCATAGTCATGGTATGTAGCAATTGCAAGTAGGATCTGGATGGAGTTAAGCATAACGTTGAAAGTCTCAACTTTTCCATGTACACCAAGTAATCTTCTCAAGGTATACTTGCTCCTGATGGGGATTTAACCCTTCAGATAAAGCAACCAAAGTCCATACTTTGTTGGTGTATAGGGATTCCATCTCAGATCGCTAAGCATCCAGCCATTCTTACAGAGTCCCCACTCCTGATGGCCTGCTCGAAACTAGTTGGGTCATCATCTCATGATGCAATACTCTCTCCCACTGTCATAGAGAAACCGAAGTATCTCTCAGGTGGGTGAGGAACCCTACTAAATCGGCGGAAAGGCTGAGCTTCGTTGGAAACTATTCAATCCTTTGGTTCTACCAAATCATCAGCTGAAGTTTGTACAGCTAGAATTCTTTCTAGTTCTATCTCATGACCACTAATTTCTTCACAAGAAATTCCTTTTCACACAGGTGGCATGCTGAGAAACAAAACATCTTTTGTTCCTCGGTGTGGTAGAAGATTTTCCCTTGCCAATGCTTGGGATATCCAACAAACTTCTAGAGAACTGACCTTGCCTCGAGCTTATCCGGATTTTGCTTTTGACATAGGCCGGACAACCCCAAATCTTAACATCTTGAAGAGATGGGCTCTTCCCATACTATATCACATATGGAGTGATAGGCATCTGATTTGGTTGGAACCCTATTCAATTGGCATGCAACTTCTCAAGTGCATAACCCTAAAAGAAAATAGGCAACTCAGCAGTACTCATCATAGAGCACACCATATCACATAGGGTGTGACTGCTCCGCCCCGATACACCGACGTGCTGTGGTGTATACGGAGGAATAATGCTGAGAAAAAATCTCATTCTCCTTTAGAATAGTCTAGGAATTCCGTGCTCAAGTATTCTCTTCCTTGATCACTTCAAAGGACATAATACTTATACCCGGTTTTTGGTTCTCTACTTCTAACTTATATTCTGTGATTATCTCAAAAGTTTCGGACTTGTTTTTCAACAAGAACATATGTCTGAATCTTGAGAGATCATCAGTGAATGTAATGAAATACAAAGAACCGGTCCTGGCATATGTAGACAGGGGAATTTTATACATCATCATGTATCAATCCCAAAAGTTCACTAACTCTTTCTCTGTTTCCAATAAACGGAGCTATGGTCATCTTATCTTTGTGACATGACCGGCAAGTTTCACAAGATTTAAATTCAAACTGTTTTAAATATGCATCTTTATGTAACTTTAGCTAGTCTGGTCGCATCGATATGACCTAGTCTACAATGCCTCAAGAAGGATTCGTTTATTTCTGAACTCTTCCTCTTATGTGTGTTCTGTATATTAAGAACTGTAGTTTGATTTAGACCGTCTATCCTTTTAGATAACGTGCCTGAACCGATCAACTCTTGATATAGGAAATGTTCAAAACATTATCCAACAATACAAAATTATATCCTTCTTTACTAATAAAGAGATTGATATGATGTTGTATATCAGGTTCGGTATCTAATAACATTCGTTCAGAATCAATGTATTCTGGTAATACAGGATGATAACTGCCAACAGACTTGGCTGCAACACTTGCATCATTTCCAACTCTTGAAAATTATCACCCGTTCTCAGTCTCTACCTGTCTGTAGCCTATGTAACAAATTACATTTGCGGGATCCTGATCCGGTATCTCATACCCAGGACGTAAAGGATACTGAGAAACAGTTCTCGGTAATGAACATACCCGAAGATGATGCATCAACATGCACTTTCTTCGTTTGGGCGGCACGGGAATTCTGGTAATCCCCAATTTCCTGCTCTGTCTTATAAAAATTATAAGTTGGAGCGGGACCAACGTTCCCTAGCGTAGTATAACAAGCGGGTTCGGTTAATACATCCGTATTATTTATTTTGATTAAGGCGTGACATGGTCGCTACCAGGAGAGAGAAAGAAGAAAACACTTAGCGTATGCTCTTGAAAGATTAGATTGGCTATTAATATACCTAATCAGGATGTCTCCCGCTGTTTTAGTCAAATCTTTCAGCCAGGCCAGTGCCGGTATTTCGAGGGAAGTTCCCCGTGCTTTCACACAGACCTAATTAAAGTTAACCTCATTTTCACAAAGGGTTAACCCCGTTGACACCTTTCTAGACACCTACTTGATCGGCTAATTGTAATGTGTAAAACTCTCCCAGGACTTACTCTTACTCGCAGTGGGTATCGGGATCCAACTATCTCATAGGAGGTATGCAATCTCATTGCAAATTTCAACACTTGAAATTCCCAATAATATTTTACCCCTAGCGTCCTATGACCTTGCCGAAGGTCAACAAACCATAGGCTGCTAGTTAAGTTCTACCCGTCATTTCCTGAATGAATTAAACCTACCCGCACGACCCTTGACGGAGGTCAACTAGGCCGCATGACTACTCTAAAACAATTTGCATCATATGCATAAGTAGATAAATACTAGTTAGCTACCTCACACTACGCTTTGACGAAGGTCAACAAACGTAGTACGAATACTAAGTAGAACTTATCTGAAATGACGGAAGGCTATGACAGGTTTTTCAGAAAACCCTTTGCGTAATGAAATTGATATCGTTGTAGAATCGAGTGATTTTAAATGGAATGGTTTTGAGGCCTTTTCTAGTTTTGCTAAAGAGGTCACTCCCGGTGAAGGGATCTCGGCTCTTTCCTCATCGAATAAGGTGCAGGATATTTCACAAATATCTCTATGCAAAGCAAAAACTATAATAACAATCAAAAGACAAACCGAGTTTGTAGCATCTGCTAGTTTCGCTAAAGAGGTCACTCCCGGTGAAGGGATCTCGGCTCTTTCCTTATCTAATAAGGTGCTGGATATTCTACAAGGAATACCGCTATGCAAAGCAAGAACTAGAGCTACCAGTTTTTAAACAAGTTTCTACAACATCTTTAGGTTTCTTTTATTTTCATTAATCTCATTAATGAAGTCCCATTTTATTATACTTCACAAGCATCACATTTGAAACGAAATCAGCAATATAACATATATGTCATATATATAATATAAACATTCATCTCAGGCAGTAATATGATCTCATCACAGAACATTGCAGCAGAAGAACATATATGAAATATTGGATATATTAGGAGGTCCGTGTTTTAATACGAGCCTGTATAAAACACGGATTCCACGGTCATGATGAATAGCCAAACCCACATCCCTAGACCCCTATGAGAGCGGCAAGTAACCCTGCCGGTTCTAGAGTTGGAGACCCGGTCTCGACTTCTCGAGATGGTCTTCCACTGGATCCTAGAACCCAGTTACTTGTGCTCCCTGGCTTGGGTCCATCCTAATGCGGAAAAGTAAACAATATACAATGGTGACATCATCCTCAATAAAAGAATATTATTTACAAATGAATTTTACATGAATGAAAATAAAAACCCTCATCTCACATAAAACCCCCGGCTATTCAAAACGCGACGATCCAATATAACATTTCACAGCAACACATAACATCACATATCATCAAAGTAAGTAAATATGCGTATCCCAATTGTCGTTGATGTATAGCAACGAAACCGGCAATACACCACATATTATACTTACGGTCACAGAAAAGAAAGTGTAAAACTACAACAGTTGGAATCCGCAACCTCCTCAGACATCTCATGCCTAACCAAATAAATTCCTTAGACATCGCATGCCTAACAATTATAAACCCCGCATTTTAGTCTCAATATCGAAAACTCTTTTCAATATCAAGTCGGGCAATTCAACAAGATTCCCGACATTCTGATCGAATGCTCGTCGGAAACTTTAGTAGACGGCCGCACCCCCGATGCCGTCGATGAAGTGCACTAAGGCGGAACACCGCCGCCGCGAGCACCCGAACGGATACTTTTGGCGACGGTATTCTCCTACAGTCACTTGGTCTGGGCTATGGGGCGTGGTTATCTATTAAGTTTGCTCGGCGAGTATCCGCGTACGCTACGTGATTGCGACGGACTTTTGATAACATCAAAATCCCATGGCAACCGATCAAATGAGACTAAAAACTGCTAGATTTATAACATTCAAATTAGTTATCTCATAACTACTTGTGGATTCCAAATATTGTATCACATTCCAGATAAATAGACAATGTTAAACTTTCCGATCGAATAAACAAACACCCAAGATTTCCCAAATAACTTAACACTTGAGCGGAGTTCAAAAAGTATCCATCACATACCACTGTACCAATGGTCTAGCCGTAGAAGGGTCAAACCAACACCTCACATGTGGCAACGCCATACTGCCCCAAAGCCTAAGGTTTAGAGGCGGTTTAGATGGTCACATAATCGAGTTAAGATTTTTGTTCTTCTAGAGGGTTCACCGCGTTACTTGCACGACTATTAATGTTCTTTAATTAAGGAAAAAATCCAACACTTGGAAATTTTCTGGCTGTAGAAAAAGTGAGTTATTGATATCCGTTCGAACTTTTTAACGCATTCTAAATTACCCGGAAAAACTTAAACGAAGTTAAACTTTCCGATCGAATCAACGAATATAAAAGATCTCTAGAAAACTCAACACTTGAGTAATATTAAAAATTCCCAGAAGTATGTAGAGATACCTACGGATGTTACTGTAGAAAAAAGAGTCCCTAATATCCACGTACGGCTGCGGAACCGCCGCGCAATGCATGGTATTGCCGCGGTTCCACGGCGCTTTAATGGAATTAGGTGGTCGTATTTTGACAGTTATCCTTAGAATTCCCTGCTTAATTTTCTGAGTATTTTTAATACAGAAAAAATCAACATTTTAAAAAATTTCCAGAGAGGGGGTGTATATCGACGTTTCGGTGTTCGATCGGACTTTAAACTTCGTCTAGACTTTGCCTAAAGCTCTAGCTAGGCTCTGATACCACTGTAGGGTTACTAGGCACTGTCACAAGGTTCTATAAGGTATCAACCATGCCAAAATCAAAATTTTCATGTGCCGAACAACTCTAACCAAGATCTTAAACTAGAGATTAGGCAAAACAAAGCAAGTAAACAACTTTACTTCTAAGAGTTATGGATTACAACCTTTGTAGTCCGTTCCTTCACTTCAAAAGCTCCGTGTTGAGGTCCCTTCGCTGCGATCATTGAGTACTCGAACTCAAGTAATGCTCCATGAAGAGAAAGATGCAAGGTTGCTTCCGATCTTCAATAACAAAGATGATCTACCTTGATGAAACTCAAACCCAAGCTCTTGCTTTGCTAATCAAGTATTAGCAAAGCAAACACCATAATCTAAGCGGCTAGAATAGATAAGGATGATGAAGTAGGAATTTATCTCTCATTTGTTTACAAAATCTCACTCATTTTCATCACTTTTGAAAAAGCTAAAAAGCTTTTCATCAAAGAGGAAGAAGAAGAAGAAGAAGCAAAACCATTTGTGATGAATAATGAAATCAAGTGTGAGGTTAGAAATGCAATCATGGGTTATGAAAGAAAACTTAACCCTTGTAAAGATTTAACTAGGGTAAAGGGTTGGGTTGGGTTAAGGAAATATCTATGCAAAATATCCAAGTCAAAGTCAAAGATTCAAGAAGCTTCTTGAAAGCTTCATGAAAGCTTAACCCTAATCCAAACCCTAACCATATTTAAACTCCACAAACCATGTTGCATTTGTAACCTTAACTTGTTACAATATTATATATCACATATATAATATATTTTGTAACAAAATAAAATAATACAATTAACATATATCACATATATATCAATGTATTACCCGAGTGAGAAAAAGAATCTTTAAGTGAGCTCATACTAGTTAATGTAATTTAATATATCAAATATATAATTATACATTAAATTATCGAATGAACACATGATCCGATAATCCGGCTATTTCACAAAAAACTGACTAATATTATCTGTATCAGTTCATCGAATCAACACTTGATCCGATGACCCGGCTATATCACATATATCCGGGCGATATATTATATCGCGAGAATATAATACGGTATCACATACACGTATTGTTCTCGGTACCGCACATATCATTTATGTGCTCCTACACCGTTTTGCCTGAGCCAGGAAACCACTGCGTAGGACTCTAAAGAATCGTCAATACGCCGGCAGTAGGTGATGATCATATCAAACACCCACAAGCTGCAAGCGGTCGGCTAAACGTAACAGCCACCCAGGTATTCAGCAATCAGAAGATCAACAAGCAAGGCTGTACATTCTCCCGTGAATCCAACCAGTAACACTCCCGTACCATCCGGTCTCTTCGTCTGATATGTCGCATATCTCGCCTAGGAGTGGTAAACGTCAGACCCCAGTAGCTTGATAAGTCGTGTCGATATGTGGTCCATATCAGTTCGAGAAACTACTGATAACACTTACCAGTAAATCTCAGCAACCATGGCCAGGGATTTCTAGTTATAGCCAATCGAACACAGCGCAACATCAACTCTCTATACCGGGAGAGACAAAACCCCTCCTATCGCTCATTGCCTCCATGTGATTCGGGACTGTACCCAAAAGCCACCTTTTCACATGCCCTCTTGGACGTGGTATGATGGAAATCAAAGCACAGTGGGAATCACACAAGACTCTATGACGATCTCGGGTCTACGGACTAACCTGTACCAGTGTCACCAGAGAACTGCCATCTGACGTGAGGTATAATACCATCTGGGAGTTCTCGGTGAGTCCATCCAGTGTACCCAGTCTCCACTGAGCACTCGTATACCATCTCTGATGTCAAACACCAATGGATATGGGATCATCCATCGCCCATCATATGGGTCAAGAAGCGCATACGCTAGTCTACTCTGAGTATCGATGCCCTGTCTCGGTACTCCCACGACTAGGAACATTTGAAGGATGTACTTGGCGACAACACTGTCCCCACTAGTATGATCTGCATCATAGTCCTTGTAGTCAAGTACTCATCCTAAGGGCTTTATTAACATGTAACATAGAGACAATCAGAGTACATGTTAAGATAAAGATTAACCAGCTAGCATACTATCATGTCGAGCAAGAAAGTCCTTTCTATATATGTCCAAGCATCCACTACAATATACAACGTATGAACAGTAATGGCCTCTAGTGCATACATATAACTAACAGCTTTCTCTACACGAAACACAATACCTCCCACATTATCTTATCAGAACATTTAGAAATTATTGTAGCTCTTCAACTGAAACAACAATCTCCTTCAAACTCCAACACAAATATTCCCAAGTGTTCATCATATCAAGAGTGAAGCCATGGTCCATTCATCAATTGGTTCACAACCTCAAGCTTGATCCACAACAACACCTAGGAACTTCCTTATGCACTTCTTGAACCGGTGTTCCCTTGTGAATCATCTCCATAGGTACATCTCCTTCTTTCTTTGCATATTCAATTCTGTTTGATATCTGTTTTTAGTGTGCAGTATCATAAACTAGAATTTTTGTGATATTTGTCATACTAGAATTGAATCCGGAAGCACTAGGTGTAATCTCTAGAAAAACTAACAGGACTGTAGTATTATGAGACCACTAGGAGATTACACCTAAAGCACGAGCCCAAATTTCCCTAGTTCAACCGGTGAGATCTTCATTTTAGGCGGCACCGCTGGACCACCTATGGAGTTTTGTGTTGGGTTTTTTGTCAGTAGGTGTATTAGGTTATTTTATGATCTACTGTATTGTTTTATTTGTCCTTGTATTCATACAGTGAAATCTGGCAGTGTTCTAGTAAGGTTTTATAAAAGTTTTCGATATTTCGATACAGTTTTTTGTATTTCTGTGCCGCCACTGAATTGTTGACGTTCGTACGTTAAAATCAGGGGTATCTTGTCGCTTTTGGAGTAAGTAAGCTGTAGGTTCTAACTTACGGGAGCCTAGCTCGTTGTTTTGGTTTTGATATGATATTTACGCCGATTTGTTATAACTTCGATTATAGGTATGATCGCGGAAGTATTTGAGATGGAGATGATGGACATAGCAATCATGGATTCAACGAGCTCGATATGTTGGTGAGTAGATTTATATCTATGAGGGAAGTCTGGTGGATGGCGTATAGCACCCCCGTGACCATTTTACTGGATAGTTATGATATATAATTAGTTGTTAATGTTAATTTAAGTTAAGGGTAGTGATGTTATTTTGCATCAAGTATGTTATTCATGTGAATATAGTTAATACGTGGTTATGGGGACATACGTACGTGGCGATAGATCCGTACGATATGTAAATGGTTTTGGGTGGATACAGTACGAGGGATCATACCGTACTTATGATGATGAGGTCAGCGTGCCGAATACAGTCAAGTTCTTTTGGACTCGTGGTGTCGGGACCCGGTTCTTGTTCACGGAACAAAGTGACACACGGAACAAAGTGCCACGCCAATTGTCATGCCAAGGGGGCAGAGGCCACCTCTTGAGTCCGTGGGACCCACCGTAGAACATTGGGGAATTTTCGGAACACATTCCGAAAGAGGACAGAACTGCATTATAAATGTAATGATACCACCCTCAATTACAGAGGCGCCTTTTAAGTGAACTGGCACTACAGGAGTTTGAGAACTCCGTAGTTAAGCGTGCTCGGGCCAAGGAAGTCCTGGGATGGGTGACCTCCTGGGAAGTGGCCCCTGGTCGGGTCCGGTTCGCACCGAAGGACAAAACCGTGCGGTTTCGGCCAAATCGGACAATACCATCTATACTGGGGCATAGGGCATTACATTTATGGTGGCCCATGCAGGTCCCTCAGCAGTAGGTCTGTGGTTCGAGGATGAACCATTGTCCAAAGGTGGGGAGAATGTCGGGACCCGGTTCTTGTTCACGGAACAAAGTGCCACACGGAACAAAGTGCCACGCCAATTGTCATGCCATGGGGGCGGGGGCCATCTCCTGAATCCGTGGGGGCCACCTCTTAAGTCCGTTGGACCCACCGTAGAACAATGGGGAATTTTCGTAACACATTCCGAAAGAGGACCAAACTGCATTATAAATGTAATGATACCACCACCCTCAATTACAGAGGCGCCTTGTAAGTGAACTGGCACTACAGGAGTTTGAGAACTCCGTAGTTAAGTGTGCTCGGCCCAAGGAAGTCCTGGGATGGGTGACCTCCTGGGAAGTGGCCCCTGGTCGGGTCCGGTTCGCTCCGAAGGACAAAACCGTGGGGTTTCGGCCAAATCGGACAATACCATCTGTACTGGGGGGTGGGGCGTTACACGTGGAGTCATGAATGTTAGTGATATATGCCCTAGAGGCCATTATTGTATCATACTGGATTGTACATTACTTAATGGGAGCTTAGGATATACACGGTTATAGTGGCAGTCTTGCTCAAAATGGTAGTATGCTACCTGGTTTGTCGCTACTTCAATATGTGCATGTGTTATCTTAGCATAGCGCTTATACTATTGGTAGAGCCCTTAGGATCTTTGCTTGATTACCAGCATTGTGATGGCAGTCACACTAGTGGGGGATGGGTAGTCTATAAGCACATCATATACAGGTCCCTAGTTGTAGGATTATCGAGACGGGACATCGATACTCCGGATTAGACTAGTGTATACGCTTCTCATCCCAGCATGGAAGATGGTCTGTCCCACAGCCATTAGTACGTCGTACTGGAGATAGTATGCAGGTGCTCGTTAGGTTATGTGTACACTAGACAGGACTCGTCAGAAACTGTTGGTTGGTATTATACCTATCGTTGGGTGTACATCTTAGTCCGTCGACTTGACACTGCTACTTCTTCTCGAGTGTGTTCTCACTGTACTTTGATTACTACCCTACCACGGCTCAAAGGAGTCGTGCAAACAGGTAGTAGTTGGGTGAAGTACCGAAGCATATGGATGTAGTGGCGGTTAGAAAGGATTCGTTTCTCCCGGTATTGGGGGTTGATATCGTGCTGTGTTCGAAGAGCCATTACACAAAGTCCCCGGCCAGGGCAAGCGAGATTTACTGGTAGGTATTCCAGTAGTTTCTTAGGGTGTTTTGGGCTACACTCTGGGATGACTTATTATGCTATTAGGGGTCTGACGATTACCGCCCCCGCAGGCCCGATATGCGATACTCTTAGACGAACAGACCGGACTGTACAGAGATTGTCACATTCAGGCTCAGTAAGAGTTCGGATGAGTTTTCCTCATTGACCTTCTTATCGACATCTACCTGGGGACCATTACGTGCAGCTAGTACCACTTGCGGCCTGTTGTTAAACCCACTGCCAGCGTAGTGTCGAGTCTTTAGAGTCCCACATAGAGAGTTTTCCTGCACCGGGAAAAAGGTGTAGAGGCCGTATGGTTTTACGGCAGGGCTTCGATCACTTACGTGCACTTGTACGCGTATGATGTTCGGGCGGATAATACTAGTGGGTTTTGGTTTATGCCGGATCCTAGTATTATATTGATGGATCAGTTTCGTCTCTTTGTATTCGTGTTTCTCGGAACACAAATGCAAGTATGTATATACGATTATTTGTTATTTTTGTAAATGATAATTCAGGCATGGCTACTTGTTTTGACTACTTGACTTGGTTTGACCATTTGACTTGGTTTGACTCTTCGAATAGATATTTCTTGTGAGATATTTTGTGGCACTAGATATTTTGGGTGAGATATTTTCTTGCCATGCTTGTAGTCAAGTCAAGGGATCCATCTCATTTTTATCATTATCATTATCAAAAACAATTTCTCTTTCCTCATGTTAGCTCTCTTCTTTTTCCTCTCTACAAAAACACTCAACGTCTCATGAGTTGAGTAAACTAAGGTTTCAAGAGATAAATAAATCCATCTTCATTCTCTACATCACCTAGGCCACTAAGTTTAGCAAGCTTGTTGCCCTAGTTACCCCGATTTTGAGGTTGGAGCTCGGACTATAGACTTTCGGTTAGATCGTCTTTGACTCGAAGAAGCCGACAAGAAAACTATGATCCGAATCGATCCTTTGAACCTATGATGACGAGGAGGACAGTAGAAAAGACCCGAAAGACTAGTATCATGAGGTATAATATTCTTTTCGAGTAGTTAAATCTCATGTGGTTTGCTCGCTAGGGTTTATGGATGATCCTTGGTTCTAGTCGGTGTTACGAAGTCCGTAAAAATCATTTTTTGCAAATTCCGCCTCCCCACGAACACGTGGGGTGCGCAACATCGACTTACTGTGGTATCAGAGCCTATCATAAACCTTATATAGCTTGTAGCGATGTTCGAAATCCGCTATTTTTGTCACGCAAAAATTGCCGAAAAAACAGTTTCCAAAATTGATGTTTTGAGTTTTTTGCACACCCCGCGGGCTAACGGTTTGAACCGAGAAGCCTCGGGGTGGAGCGTGCACACCCCGAGGATCCTCCGGGAGGGGGCGAATGGCTGGGCCCACTCCCCAAGACCACAACAAGATGGTCTTGGCAGTAGGGACTCGAAACTTCCCCACCTTGGGCGGTTTTGGGTCTGCCTCACCCCCTGGTCACCTCGTGGTGGCCTCGGGGGTGGGGTACCCCCTCTAGGCCCCCCAACTCGAAGTTAATTTCATGCTCTAAATTCTCATGAAGGTTCGAACGCTCTTCGTTTTCATTCTGACTTCCGAATTGGCTCAAAACTATCGGTTTTGGAACTTTAACTCACTGCATTTTCATGTCTTGGAAAATTGTTTAAGTTTGCTAATTGCGTGTGGAATTATAATGTCGTAGTTACTTTACAAGCTTTGTGTTGTATATATGTGTTTGCAAACGTCGAGTAATTTCTATACATCGACTAGTCGGGGTCGTAAATATTTGTGACGTTGTTATGATGGTTTGTGTATATGAACTTGTTGGATCGTCGTGAATGAATAGCCGGGGATGTGAGATGAGGGTTTTCATTCTTTCATTCGATGTAAATTTGTAAAGTGATGTAATATTATTTTTGTGGGGCATATCTGGGTTGAGGTTGTAGTTACCGTTGTATTATTTCTTTTACTGTTTTTGCTCCTAGGATAACCCAAGGTGGGGTGCACAAACTACCGGGTACTTTGAAGTGCCGAGTGGCCTACTCACTTTGTTGAGAGAGGTTGCTTCACTTTGGGTATTTGGAGGGTAGTTTGCCGCACCAGTAGGGGTCTAGTGTGGGGTTTTGGCTATTCATCAAGACCGTGGAATCTGTCTTTTGTTACAGGCTTAAACGAAACGCGGAATTCCTAGTATATCCAATATGTTCATCTGTGATCTGGAATGCCTATCATTGCGTATGAAGAATGGATATTATTATATAGTAGATGTTGCTTTTGTTTTGCATCCATGCTAGTCCAAACCCTGCTGTGTCGTTATTTAAGTAACCTAACGGGTGATGACAGGGCTCCATGGCGAATGTGGATGGCATAAGCGTACGTTGTATTTTCATTGTTTTCTGCAATGGTAGGTTAATTGATAGGACTACATTACATTAATGCAAAGCAAACAAACCAAAGCTTAATCATTGGAACAAATTTTAAAACCACTTGGTTATTTTAAAACGACAGACTTTTAAATACGGAGCTTAAACCACTCCTTTTAAAAGCTATCAGGTTCTTTCAATTATATCAAGTTCACTACGTTCACGGTTTTGCCAAAACCATTCGTAGCCCTCCGTCATTTCATATGAATAGTCAGTAATATTCAAGCTATGTTTGTTGGCCTTCGTCAAGGCATAGTGATTGGTAGCTGCCGGGTGTTCATATGTAGCATATATAGATGCGTTGGTTTAGGACGGTCGTATTACTTTGTTGGCCTTCGTCAAGGGTATATACGGGTGGGTTCAAATTAACCTGGACAATAATGGGTAGAACTTACATGCGACTTATGATTTGTTGGCATTCGTCAAGGTCATAAGAGCATGGGGCAAAAATCCACATCGGGGGTTTCTAAAGAAACTAAAACTTGCCAGTGCTGCATAACATTTGGAGTTTGATAATGTTGGTAGGATTCTTCAGCATTATCATACAATGATATTTGAATCCCAATCCTACTGTGAGTATCTGCTACTCCTCGGGAGATTTTTTCCCTTAACGATCAATGCTATAAACCAACTAGGTGTCTAGAACGGTGTTAGCGAGGCTACGCCTATAGGGAAAAGAGGTTATTTAATTAAGGAATTTCGCGAAAGCGTCGTAAAACCTCTCTCGATGTACCGACACTAGCCTGGCCGAACGGTTAAGCAAGAATTGTACGGTGAGATCAATTCTGACTGATTCTTCTTTTATGGTTTGAGAAAGGATTCGAGAGACAATGGGAGCTATCCTGTTTAAATAAATTAAAAACCAATCTGAACTTGCATGAGCATCATGCTGAGTGTATTATTCTCTCTCACGTAATTGCAGTGACCAGGTGACCAGATTAGGTTACATATAGATAATAAAATAACTGAGTTATACTATAATGACTGGCAAAGGTTTGTCCAGATGTCCATTACCTATGACAAGCCGGACCACCTCATTACTACTCAAGCCCCCGTCGTCCCAGGTCTAGTTTCAACCGTCGCGGATAAGGATATCCTTAAGACAAAGGAAAAGGACAGTGCGAATGCCAAGTACCTCATGTTAGCCTCAGTTGATGGTATATACTAGAGGCAGCACGAGAAGATAGACTTAGTTTCCATCTTCCTCCATAACAATATTTTATTTGGAGAGCAATCTCGTATCGCAAGATATGATACCTCGAAGGAATTGCTTCAAGCGAGGTTGGCTGTCAGTTCATCTGTTGGGGACTACGTACCTACAATGATTAGCTATATTAAAAAGCTCACGGACCTGGAGACCACGTTGGAGAACGAGTCATATGCTGACTTGATTCTACAGTCCCTACCTCCTATTTACGCCCAGGGGAAGAAAGTTATTCTTCTAGTTGAGGGCACCCTGAAGGAAACCAGGGAGACTGTAACACCTTAGAAATGCGATTAGTGATAAATTAAGCGATAATGGGGATTTTTAGTAAAAAGTTTACCAAAATGGTTTTCAAATATTTTATAAAAATTAATGAATATTTTAGTATTTAATTTGGGCTTGCACACAAATATGCATGTTAACCTAGGATTAATTGGGGGGTTAACCATGCTTAAGTAGCCATTGCACCTTAACCCCTTTCTAATTAAGCCTTATGTATCATATAAATTAATTAGTTTTCAAAATTTTAAATTTAAAAGAGATTTTATATTGTGTTGACTTGAGAGAGAGGAAGAGAGAAAAAGGGGGCATGATGAGCATGGCAAGCATGCCATGCATTTAATGAAGAGAGAGAGAGAGAGAGAGGGGAGGCATGGCTCCTCTAAACTCACCCCTCATTCCCAAACCCTCACTCACTCACATACACCCTCACACTCCCACTCATTTTCTCATTCTCATTTCTATTCTTCATATCATTTTCTCACACCCTCACACTCCCTCAACTAAAACCCTAACCTCACCGTCACAAACCCACACAAATCTCCATCAAAACCCTTCTCAAGCCAAGATCAAGCCACTAGATGCACTTGGAGCAAGGAAAGCTAGGGCTTTGGAGAAAGTTTGGTTAGATAATGACTCTCTACTGTTAATTAGGTAGTTAATATGTTGTGTTGGTAATTAGTTTATGTTTAGAACCATAAAATTTCAGTTTTTATGAAAATATCGTATTTTTGGTGAGGATTTGTGCCTCGAGTGAATCTGCTCTCAAACCAGTAAGTTGTTGGAGAAGTTGCCATCATAGAGACCTAGTTTAAAGACCTAGAACCCACCATAGAAACCTGAGCCCATTACCATGGAACTTGGCCGCAAATATATTGGTTCTGGCCGCAATTTGCGGCCAGACTAGTGACTGGGGGGTTGTGTTTTGGTCGTGGAGTCTCTGGGGTTGTTTGCAGTCTTGTGTAACTTGCAACTTCCATCAATTCTTTGTGTAGCAAAAATCTGGGACCGTTTAGCTAAAATTCAAGCGTTTCGGCAACATGCGTTGCAAATTATCCGTTAATTTGTTTAGGTGTTTCGTTCGATGTGTAGCCGTAGTGTTGGTTTAGGAAGTTGCTGCTCGCGTTTAGCCCGCTAAGAAAACACTTAGGAGTATGTGGGAGTCGGTTTGTTTTGCCGTTGTTGGTGAGTGTTATCATTAGGTTTCAAATGTGCACTTGTTATGTTGTTGTTGTACGATTTTAGGATCACAGGCGGGGACTTCGAACGCCGCAAATAAGGGGAAACAGGTGGTCGGATATACTTAGCTCGAGATCACCAGTGAGTAGATTTAACATTGTAACAACCGAGTCCAGTTCTACATATTTCAGTTACCGTATGTGTAGTGGGTGGTGTTTATTTCATTTGTCTCACTTGACTGTTGATAGTTATAAATTTTACCCCTGCAATTCAATTCTGCATATAACAATTTAGGGAATCTAAAATTAAATTAATAATACTTGTCATGGCCTGCTCGACACCCTAACCCTGTGATAGCGTCCTTGCATCGTGTTCTCGTCCCGTTCGGTGAAACGGACATGTTTGGACTGCTACGCACACGTATGTGCGTCCGTTCTTGGGGGTATACTTTTTAATTGAAGAATACTACATTTTAATTTTTGGAACCCGCCAATAATTCTCTTATTTCAAATTCAAATTTTTGGACCCGATCCGGGCGCAATTCTGAAATATTTTGCATTTGCGCCAAATCCGATTTTCTAATTTTTTTTAAGAAACCAACGAATATGAATTCCACCCCAGAAAATATTTTCCATTTCTTTAAAAATATTTTTTCAATTTTTCCTAACTGCTTCAACCCCACAAATCCTTCACTAAAGTCTTTCTCATTTTTCTTTCCCTTTATTTTGGACACGAGCCAATCAAAGCCTTTCTTTTCTTTCCTGGGGCCCACCGTCTCGCCTTCTCTCTTTTTTCCTTTCTCTCTCTCTCTCCCCTCCCTATTCATTCACTAAAATCCAATACTATCTCTACTCACTGTTTCCCTCTCTCTCTCTCTCTCCTCTCGCGAGATTTCTCTCTCCTCTCGCGAGAGAATCTCTCTCTCTCTCTCTCGTGTCTCTCTCTCTCTATCTCCTCTCTCCCCTTTATATATTTTCTCCTCCTTCTTAAATTTAACAGAACCCAACCCCTGTTAACACTAGCCGCCTCGTTTCCTCTCGTCGTCGCCCCAACGCCGACACCATCATTGTCGACCTCGTCGCCACCTCGCCTTTGTCACATCCACCTCATCTCCTTCCTCCTTCCTCCTCTCCCCAAACACCCTGCATGAGCACCGCGCACCCACCTGCACGCCGCCGCACATAGTGGGATCGCCGCCGACGATCTTGATCCATTCGCTGGCCTCGTACCCCCTCGGCGAGCATGATCTCCTCCTTCTCCTCTTTCCTTCTCCTCCTTTCTTTCTTTCATCCTTCTTTTCTTTCTCGGTTGGTTTCTTTAACTGCCGGGGACTGCAGGTACCTCGTCGGAGCTCCGTCAACGTGGCCGACGATCTCAACCCCTCAGCAGATCATAGTGAGCACCCTCTCCTTCACCCTCCTTCTCTTCTTTCTTCTTAATTTTCTTTTCTCCTTCTTTAAAGCATTCTTGATTCACTATGTTTGATGTTGCTTTGGCGTCCGTAATTCGGCCGTGCCGGTGACATGTCCCGATGATCTAGCGAGGTACTCTGACCCGTGTGGTTCCACTGGTTATCATTCGGACTTATTCCGTGCACCGTGCGCGTCGCGACCTTTCCCGCCGACGCGTAACGTTCCGTCTTCTGTTTCGCAACCCGTCGAGGCAAGTGAAACTTGCTACATGCTATTTTAAACTATTCATATGCTAAATTAATTATTTCCTGTTAAATCCCTAATTAGAATTGATAAAAATGGATTTCAAGTTAACCGTATAAAGTTCCGTTATACATTTTATGATTCCGAACGTGAAGCTTAATCTTGCATCTGATTATTTATATCTAACAATCACCTGTACATGATAGATCATATTTTTTTATTGTCATGAGACCCTTTTTCCAGTTTAGCCTATTAGACATCCGCATGCAACTTTAACCGGTCTAATTTCAACTACATTCATCGAACAGAGTATACATGTAGTCGCATCCATATTTATTAACCTGTTTTCAGCATTACATCTATCATGCTGTATTCACATTATGCTGACACTGTCTGTTAAACACAATTGATAACTGTACAGCTAAATAAATAAAATCTGCTTTATTGCTTAACTCGTTGCTTAGATCATGTTGTTGATAACCATGCTTGATTATTATAACACTGATTTTGCTAGCTGATTATGAGTACACCCATGATATCGTTTACACCTTAACATGACTTGCTACATACATATTGATTGACCCGACATGGTACCGGATACTACTTGACTTGACCTGATGTACCATGACTTGACCCGTTACCTGATCTTCGGTCTAATGCCAACAAACCTGACATGTAGTCCTCATGGACCGTTCCTGTTGTCTATCCAGACAAACCAGCTTACCTGATCCTGTGTTGGCATTAGTTCTTGATTACTGAATACCTGACTTGACATACACATATAACTTGGGGGTAAGGGGAAATCAATGGTGAAACCTGACTTGTAACTCAACAGTTCGATACCTGTTCTGATCAGTTTTAGAGGCTAGGCTAGCCTTGGGATGATACTGCTGACATCATTCATCTGTACATATTCCTGTTTTAGTGCCTAGCGGCATGTCTCGGTTTCAGCCCGAGAATCTGGGCCGTGGTCCCGGGTATGCATTGAGTTACATCGATGATTCATCAATTTGATTTCAAAACTTTAAAACAGAAAACCTGATAGAATAGTTTAGTTTACCCACTGCACACTACCCTGTACTGCCCTGATTTACATTACTGTTACGCGTGCTTTTCATTCATGTTTATATTTGCATTGCCTGTTACCCCGTTTATATTTTATTACTTGATGACATGACGCGCTGACGTCTGGGTTTTGCATGGCCCAGATTCTGTACCGTTGCCGTAGTCCGAGCAGGAGTACTTCAGCCAACAGGCTGAGCTGTGAGTGTCAGCAGTAGTTAGTTCTTTCCTTTCCTGCATTTTTATTCCTGATGTAAGCCCGTATTATAGGACATACATTCCAGTTATTTTGTATTGGATCTTTTGCTTCCGCACTTTTATTATTCTCGACTCATGTTATCTTGGCTTATGGACATGTTTTAGTTAGTGTTATTTTTGTTCTTGATATCTCTACAGCCGTAATATGACTGTTGATGGATACTTCCTACCCACAGGTAGTATGGTTGTCTATGTCACGTACCTAATTTAGCGTACTCTGGGAAGTGGGGCGTGACATGGTTCTTTTGGTATCAGAGCCATAGGTTAGTCGGGTTGATTCTTTTGTAGTTGGGTATTGTACCCAATACACGAATCAGAATACCCGTGTTTAGGGAACATGTCCTGCCACATTGCCGTTTTACTGTCATTGAATCATGTTCTTCCTGATTATATCTTTTACGATGTGCAAACTTCCATTGCATATCACCTCGAAAACCTGATTCCTTGCTATCTCTAGGACTTAGGCGACTTGGGTGGAGTTATGAAATTGTGGCTATGATACCGCGGCATAGTTACAATGCGGTACTCTATTTAAGTAACTTGGAGTTCTAGCCTTGATCTATATTTTGAATCTGTTATCATGCTAATCTTGGGTATTTTGATTTCAGGAATATGGCAGACAAGAATCTGAAGACGTACCAGAGGCGTGTTGACGAAGCCGCCATGCTTGGAGTGATTCGGGGAATGCTAGAGAATCAAAAGAGGAATACCGAGCTGATCCAGCAGCAAGCTGATTCGTTTCAGGAAGGTTTGCAGACCGTTCAACAGTCTGTGAACAATGTTGGAGCTAAACCAGTTGATCGTGTGGGGACCGTAGCAGACTTCCGACGTTTGGGTCCGTCAGTATTTACCGGTTTGGAGGAGCCGTTGCCAGCAGAGCAGTGGCTAGTTGATACAGAGAACTTGCTTATTGCGGCACAGATTCCAGATAAGAAAAGAGTAGATGTGGTGCGTATTCAGTTAGTGGACTACACCCATGAATGGTGGCTTGTGGAGGAGACCCGCTTGCCCAAGCCGATCAAGTGGGCGGATTTTTCGAAGATTTTCCTAGAGAAGTTCCTCTTGCGGACTGCACGGGAGGAAATGGAAGAGAAGTTCATCGGGCTAAAGCAGAATGGAGCACCCGTAGATGTGCATGCAGCAGAATGGACAAGGCTCAGTAGATTCGCTGGACCTTTAGTTGCCAACGATGCAGATAGGGCACGGAGGTTCATGCGCAGCTTGGACGTGGACATCCAGAGGCAGATTGTCTCCCTGGGTTTGACCACTCTCTCACAGGTTCTTATGGCAGCTCGAGAACAACAGAGCCTATCAGGGAAGACTGGGAGTTTACAGCAGACAGCAGTTGCGGTAAGGAAGCCGGCATTTGTACCAAACCGAGCTCATGGTCGCAAGGGTATTCCAGTGGACCGTCGTGGTGTAACACCAATGAAGAAGCCTGTGATCGTTGATCGAAGAAGGAGCATGACTTGTAACTACTGCCAGTTACCTGGCCACATGCAAAAGTATTGTCGAAGGAGGCAGGGACTCTGTTTGGTTTGTGGAGTGGCAGATCACTCTGTCAGCGCTTGTCCGTCAAAGCTTCGTACGAGGGATGATATTCTGAAGCCTCCGCAGAAACCGTTCCAGGGGCAGAAGCAGCTAACTCAAGGACCTAATCAGGCTCGAGCTTTTACTTTGACGGCTGAGGAAGCTAAGGCGTCAGGAGAAGTTGTTTCAGGTATTCTACTCGTTCATGGTTTTCCCGCATTAGCGTTGTTTGATTCTGGTGCATCCCATTGTTTTATGTCATCCAAGTTTATATCTACACACTCGATTACTTGCACGACCCTGTCTAGCTTCTGGGACATACACACTGGGAATGGGAAAATAATATCTAGTAGGGAATATAAAGATTGTACAATTGTTGTTTGCGGACGGGAACTTTTTGCAGACTTCTTGGTGATAGATACGGGCAGCTACGAAGTCGTCTTGGGAATGGATTTTCTTGGCACTTTCCACGCTCACATTGATTGTAGAGCAAAGAAAGTAAATTTCCAGATTCCCGGACATCCCGAGTTTACCTTCACTGGAGGAAGCAGTTCTGTCAGGCCAGTCGAGTTTAGGGCTAGGCCGACAAATAATATTCTTGCATCAATGGAGGTTGATGAAAGTGAAGAGCCAACTGTTGTTCGTGATTTTATGGACGTGTTTGAAGATATATCGAGTTTATCGCCGAAGTGAGATGTGGAGTTCGCAATTGATCTTATCCCTGGTACAGCGCCAGTATCTAAAGCGTATTATCCAATGGCACCAGTGGAGTTGGAAGAAGTCAAGAAATAGGTTGCTGAATTACTTGAGAAGGGTTGGATTCGAAGCAGTAACTCGCCTTGGGGAGCTCCAGTTCTTCTAGTCAAGAAGAAGGATGGCACAAGAAGGATGTGCATCGACTATCGAGAATTAAACCGGGTGACTATTAAGAACAAGTACCCGATCTCTCGCATTGGCGAACTTTTTGAGCAACTTAGTGGCGCGAGGGTATTCTCGAAGCTTGATTTGCGATCCGGATATCATCAGGTCCGAGTGAAAGCAGAAGATATTGGCAAGACGGCGTTCCGAACTCGGTATGGACATTACGAGTACTTAGTGATGCTCTTCGGAGTGACGAATGCACCGGCGATATTCATGGACTTGATGAACCGAATCTTTTCACCATTCTTGGACCAGTTTATTGTGGTATTCATTAACGATATTCTGGTTTACTCGAAGAGTTTTGAAGAGCATGCTGAGCATTTGAAGAACGCACTGCAGACGTTGAGACAAGATATGTTGTATGCGAAGATGAGTAAGTGCGAGTTTTGGCTGGAAGAAGTAAAGTTTTTGGGGCATGTTGTGTCTGGCGATGGAATCGCCGTCGATCCCTAAAAGATTGCCGCAGTTCATGATTGGCCGATTCCAAAGAATGTTGCGGAGATAAGAAGTTTTCTTGGACTCGCCGTGTATTACAGAAGATTTGTGGAGAACTTTGCTCGTCTAGCAGAGCCGTTAACCAAGCTTACGCGCAAGGAGGTACCTTTTGTGTGAACGGATAGATATGCGTTAGCTTTTGAGATGTTGAAGCAGAAATTGATAACCGCCCCTATTCTGACCGTGCCAGACAATTCCGGAGGATTGGTGATTCACAGCGACGCATCTGGGAAAGGATTGGGATTTGTTTTGATGCAGCATGGGAAGGTTGTAGCGTACGCATCAAGACAGTTAAAGACCCATGAGAAGAATTACCCAACTCATGACTTGGAGCTTGCGGCTCTGATTTTCGCTCTGAAGATTTGGAGACACTACCTTTTGGGCGAAAGGGTCGAAGTTTTCACGGATCATAAGAGTTTGAAGTATGTGTTCACACAGAAGGAGCTTAATATGAGGCAGCGTAGAGGCTAGAGCTGATGGCTGACTACGATCTTGATCTTAAGTACCATCCAGGAAAAGTTAATGTTGTACCGGATGCGCTCAGTCGGTTACGGGCAATTCAGATGTTGACTACGCAGAAAGAACTCGTTGAAGACTTTCAAAGATTTGATTTGGAGGTTGTGCTACCGCATTCTTCGGGACAGTTGATGCAGCTACAAGTACAATCATCGTTGATCAAGAACATTAAAGCAGCGCAACCGCAGGATCCTAGATTGCGAAAGTTTCGAGAACAGGTTGAAGCCGGACTACGAACAGATTTATTGATACATGAAGATGGTTCGTTGAGATATGGTAGCCGTTTGTTTGTGCCAAAAGGAGATATTCGCGAAGAGGTTATGAAGGAGGCACACAGTTCAGCTTATTCCATACATCCAGGAGGCACAAAGATGTACCGAGATATTCAACAGCATTTCTGGTGGGAAGGTATGAAATGGGAGATTGCTCGCTTTGTGGCAAAGTGCTTGGTGTGTCAGCAAGCTAAGGCTGAACATCAAAGGGTTGCTGGTTTGTTGCATCCACTTCCGATTCCTCAGTGGAAGTGGGAACATATAACCATGGATTTCGTGATAGCTCTACCGCGAAGTCCAAAAGGCAACAATACAGTATGGGTGATTGTTGATCGTTTGACCAAGGCAGCTCATTTTATTCCTTTTCGGGTTGGTCAATCAACAGAAACTTTGGCAGAACGGTACATGCAGGAGATTGTAAGATTGCATGGAGTACCAGTAAGCATCGTGTCCGATCGGGACACTCGGTTCTTATCACACTTCTGGAGGAGTTTACAGGAAAGTTTGGGGACTCGATTGAAGTTTAGCACAGCTTATCATCCTCAAACTGATGGTCAGTCAGAGAGAACGATCCAAACTCTTGAAGATATGTTGAGAGCATGCATGTTGGACTTCAAGGGTTATTGGGAGGATCATCTACATTTGGTGGAATTTTCTTACAACAACAGTTTTCAGGCAATTATTCAGATGGCTCCATTTGAAGCTTTGTATGGTCGCAAATGCCGTTCA
The DNA here is from genome assembly GCA_030015575.1 of Agapanthus africanus. Classification (NCBI taxonomy): domain Eukaryota; kingdom Viridiplantae; phylum Streptophyta; class Magnoliopsida; order Asparagales; family Amaryllidaceae; genus Agapanthus; species Agapanthus africanus. Next base: position 327,549,794 of record CM057337.1, read on the forward strand.
CCTGTTTGTTGGGACGATGTCGGTGAACGAAGATTGTTGGGACCAGATTTGGTTGTGCAGACAGTTGAGAAAGTTAACACTATCAGGAATCATATGAAGGCAGCTCAAGACCGACAGAAGAGTTGGGCAGATACGTCGAGAAGACCTTTAGTGTTCGCCGTGGGTGATTTGGTATTCTTGAAGATATCACCGACTAGAGGGGCGATTCGTTTTGGAAGTCGAGGAAAACTCAGTCCTCGATTCGTTGGACCCTTTGAAATCTTGGAGCGTGTCGGTGAAGTAGCATATCGTTTGGGGTTATCGCAATCCTTGGCGAATGTGCACGATGTTTTTCACGTATCTCAACTCCGTAGGTATGTTCGAGATGAAACACATGTGTTGGATCATTCGGAGCTGACAGTACGTGAAGACTTGACTTTTGAGGAGCGACCGGTTGAAATTGTGGATCGAATGGAAAAGGTTCTTAAGAACAAGGTTATTCCCCTTGCACTTGTTTCTTGGGGTAATCGCTCGCATGGAGTGTCCACTTGGGAACGAGAAGATGAAATCCGGCAGAAGTTTCCTTATCTTTTCTTGTAGTTTGATTTTCTATCTATCTTTTGTATTCTTGGAATTTCGAGGACGAAATTCTTTTGTAGTTGGGTATAATGTAACAACCGAGTCCAGTTCTACATATTTCAGTTACGGTATGTGTAGTGGGTGGTGATTATTTCATTTGTCTCACTTGACTGTTGCTAGTTATAAATTTTACCCCTGCAATTCAATTCTGCATATAACAATTTAGGGCATCTAAAATTAAATTAATAATACTTGTCATGGCCTGCTCGACACCCTAACCCTGTGGTAGCGTCCTTGCATCGTGTTCTCGTCCCGTTCGGTGAAACGGACGAGTTTGGACGGCTACGCGCACGTACGTGCGTCCGTTCTTGGGGGTATGATTTTTAATTGAAGATTACTTCATTTTAATTTTTGGAACCCGCCAATAATTCTCTTATTTCAAATTCAAATTTTTGGACCCGATCCGGGCGCAATTCTGAAATATTTTGCATTTGCGCCAAATCCGATTTTCTAATATTTTTTTAAGTAACCAACGAATATGAATTCCACCCCAGAAAATATTTTCCATTTCTTTAAAAATCTTTTTTCAATTTTTCCTAACTGCTTCACCCCACAAATCCTTCACTAAAGTCTTTCTCATTTTTCTTTCCCTTTATTTTGGCCACGAGCCAATCAAAGCCTTTCTTTTCTTTCCTGGGCCCCACCGTCTCGCTTTCTCTCTTCTTTCCTTTCTCTTTCTCCCTCTCTCCTCCCTATTCATTCACTAAAATCCAATACTATCTCTCCTCACTGTTACCCTCTCTCTCCCCCCTCTCTCGCGAGATTTCTCTCTCCTCTCTCGAGAGAATCTCTCTCTCTCTCGTCTCTCTATCTCTCTCTCTCTCTATCTCCTCTTTCTCCTTTATATATTTTCTCCTCTTTCTCAAATTTAATAGAACCAAACCCCTGTTAACCCTAGCCGCCTCGTTTCCTCTCATCATCGCCCCAACGCCGACGCCATCATCGCCGACCTCGTCGCCACCTCGCCCTCGTCGCTTCCATCTCATCTCCTTCCTCCTTCCTCCTCTCCCCAAACACCATGCATGAGCACCGCGCACCCACCTGCACACCGTCACACATCGTGGGATCGCCGCCGACGATCTTGATCCGTTCCCTGGCCTCGTACCCCCTCGGTGAGCATGATCTCCTCCTTCTCCTCTTTCCTTCTCCTCCTTTCATTCTAACTTCCTTCTTTTCTTTCTCGGTTGGTTTCTTTAACTGCCGGGGACTGCAGGTACCTCGTCGGAGCTCCATCAACGCGGCCGACGATCTCAACCCCTCTACAGATCATAGTGAGCACCCTCTCCTTCACCCTCCTTCTCTTCTTTCTTCTTAATTTCCTTTTCTCCTTCTTTAAAGCATTCTTGATTCACTATGTTTGCTGTTGCTTTGGCGGCCGGAATCTGACCGTGCCGGCGACGTGTCCCGACGATCCAGCGAGTTACTCTGACCCGTGTGGTTCCACTGGTTGTCGTTCGGACTTATTCCGTGCACCGTGCGCGCGTCGCGACTTTTCCTCGCCGACGCGTAGCGTTCCGTCTTCTGTTTCGCAACCCGTCGAGGCAAGTGAAACTTGCTGCATGCTATTTTAAACTATTCATATGCTAAATTAATTATTTCCTGTTAAATCCCTAATTAGAATTGATAAAAATGGATTTCAAGTTGACCGTATAAAGTTCCGTTATACATTTTATGATTCCGAACGTGAAACTTAATCTTGCATCTGATTATTTATATCTAACAATCACCTGTACATGATAGATCACATTTGTTTATTGTCATGATACCCTTTTTCCAGTTTAGCCTAATAGACATCCGCATGCAACTTTAACTGGTCTAATTTCAACTACATTCATCGAACATAGTATACATGTAGTCGCATCCATATTTATTTACCTGTTTTCAGCATTACATCTATCATGCTGTATTCACATTATGCTGACATTGTCTGTTAAACACAATTGATAACTGTACATCTAAATAAATAAAATCTGTTTTATTGCTTAACTCGTTGCTTAGATCATGTTGTTGATAACCATGCTTTATTATTATAGCACTGATTTTGCTAGCTGATTATGAGTACACCTATGATATCGTTTACACCTTGACATGACTTGCTACATACATATTGATTGACCCGACATGGTACCGGATACTACTTGACTTGACCTGATGTACCATGACTTGACCCGTTACCTGATCTTGGGTCTATTGCCAACAAATCTGACATGTAGTCCTTATGGACCATTCCTGTTGTCTATCCAGACAAACCTGCTTACCTGATCCTGTGTTGGCATTAGTTCTTGATTATTGAATACCTGACTTGACATATACATATAACTTGGGGGTATGGGGAAATCAATGGTGAAACCTGACTCGTAACTCAACAGTTCGATACCTGTTCTGATCAGTTTTAGAGGCTTGGCCAGCCTTGGGATGATTCTGCTGACATCATTCATCTGTACATATTCCTGTTTTAGTGCCTAGCGGCATGCCTCGGTTTGAGCCCGAGAATCTGGACCGTGGTCCCGGGTATGCACGGGATACTATTGAGTTACATCGATGATTCATCAGTTTGATTTCAAAAACTTTAGAACAGAAAACCTGATAGAACAGTTTAGTTTACCCACTGCACACTACCCTGCACTTCCCTGATTTACATTACTGTTATGCGTGCTTTTCATTCATGTTTATATTTGCATTGCCTATTACCCCGTTTATATTTTATTACTTGATGACATGACGTGCTGACGTCTGGGTTTTGCATGGCCCAGATTCTGTACCGTTGCTGCAGTCCGAGCAGGAGTACTTCAGCCAACAGGCTGAGCTGTGAGTGTCAGCAGTAGTTAGTTCTTTCCTTTCCTGCATTTTTATTCCTGATGTGAGCCCGTATTATGGGACATACATTCCAGTTATTTTGTATTGGATCTTTTGCTTCCGCACATTTATTATTCTCGACTCATGTTATCTTGGTTTATGGACATGTTTTAGTTAGTGTTATTTTTGTTCTTGATATCTCTACAGCCGTAATGTGACTGTGGATGGATACTTCCTACCCACTGGTAGCATGGTTGGCTATGTCACGTGCCTAATTTAGCGTACTCTGGGAAGCGGGGCGTGACAAACATCTACGGGGAAATCGCCCGTATGGCGTTATGCGTCAGGGCTTGATATAACTAGTATAGCCGCATGTTTATATTCGTATATGCTGATTGTGCATGAGCATCATTACATACCATTATATTGTTGTGCTTGATTTAGTACCCGGCGGACACTGCACTATTGCTGACGGTTCATGTTGCACGAGCACTAATTTGTATTCTACACCCACACCGTCGGTGATTGCCATGACACGCCTATACACATATACCGTATTTTATTGTTATCGACATTGACACGTGAATTATTGTTCCATTGCACATATGACATACCTACATAAATACATATTGTACATCCATATCTGCGTACATACATTGTGTACTTCCATACTTGCGTACATACATATTGTACATCCATACCTGCGTACATACATATTGTACATCCATACTTGCATACATACGTATTGTACATCCATAGATGATACTGGCTTTGATTTTGTAGAATTGGGAACCGCATGATATATTTTAAAACTGGATTCATTTAAAAGAGCGGTTTTCCCTTTTATGCTCATATTATGGTTTTAAGTCGCATATATCATATTGCAAGGATTTACGCATTGAGTTATGGATTATATGTGATTTCGGGATTTGAAAACCGTGGTATTATATCAAGAAAGTATGCATTGTTTTGAAAACCCAGTTTCTCTTGATATGATATTTCAATGCGTCCACAATGGGTTTTCTCGGTTCTGAGAGCTTGTGTGAGTATACCCGATTCGAGGAGCGGTAGGCACCGTCTGCGGGTATATGGTGGACCCAATATGGTACCCCTGGACAAGAAGACTCTCATAGATAGGAGGTGAGCCCAGCGGAAGTAATACTACCTACCGGTGATAGTATGGAGCCCGACGGACAACTGGAGGATACCGTCTTGGAGTTATGACATGAGATATATTGAGGGCCGATCTGGTATGCGGCGCCTGAGAGATGAGTATTTATGTGTCGATGTTGGACACGAGCATTTCTTGATGTTTTCGAGTACCGATGTTGGGAACTCAGGTTCCATGAGATTTACAGGGTTTGATGGCCGATCCAGAGTGACAGCGCCTGAGGTATTGGGATTTGGGGTGTGTCATTGATGGACACCGGTTTTTCCATGATGATGATTCATTGATGTTGACATGTTTTATCCCATCCTCATTATTCATTGATATGTATTGCTTCATGCATTTGTAGTACCTGATAGAGTACTTTTCATGATTGGTGCATATCCATATTAGTGTATTGATGCTATCAGATTGCATGTGATAGAGTATCGTAGTACGTGCATACCTACGATTACCTGTATATGTTACGTACTATTCATGAGTTGGCAACTCATCCCTGTCGTTCCAGAGTGTTTTTCAGGTTGACTCTAAGAGTAGACGCGGCAGGGCTATCTCATTGTATATTTTGCCGCGAATACCGCTACAGTTGGCTGTGAGCTATTTTGCTTATAAGTTAGTTTTACGGTTATACGTTTATATTTCATTGTGCACCTTATTGTATCTAGTACTCTCTATTTAACATTTTATGTATTGACTTAGAGACGATTTGTGAGGACGATATTGTATATTATTTTGTGACTTTGAGTATCATGCTCGTGTGAGCCGACTTTTATTATGCAGTTTTACCATTTATGCTGTTTTCACTTATATTGCTCATTTCTTCGCTACGGCTTCATGTATATTATTCTTGTGGTGGTTGTTTCGGCCGTTGGGCGTGATTGCTCCCGTTTAGGGATGCTTTATTTATATCATAGGTTGCTTTACTTATATTTTATGTTGTACCCGTTTCGGGGCTAGTTTTTACAAAGGAGGTGCTGCCAAAAATTTTAAGAAAATAATTTGACTTTAAAGATTTTTACTTGAAATTTCCAAATGTTTTTAACAATTGTTTTCATCACTTACTTCTTTCGATGGTTTAGATTTCTGGGTTTCGGTTTACTTAAATTACGTTACGCCTATAGACGTTACGTGGTTTAAGTGTCGGTCACATGCCAAACTTCGGTCGTGAAAAAGTTGGTATCAGAGCGCTAGGTTTTACTTTTCGGATTGTTGGATAACCTTGGTATGATGGAGTAGGTAGCTTAAGCAGAGTGGCGTATCATGGGTATGTTCTGCGGCATATTTACGATACGGTACTCCGCCTAAGTAACCTTAGGACTTGTTGGTTGAAATTCCTTCCGTGATTTTATACATCCTTGCGATTCGATTTCCTTATTCTTATCGAATCTTGTTTTCATTTCTAGCCACTATGCCGCCGAAGACTACGAGGGCACAAAGAGCGGCCGCGAGAGCCGAGGTTAGAGTTGGCTCGTCTGAGACGAGGACTGACCAGGACGGTACGCCTGTTGTTCACGAACAGATTGATCCACCATTGCTCGATCGTATTACTAGGCTAGTGGCCGGCATGCAGGATTTACGCCAGATGATAGGGTCACTAGTCGAGGCCAGTAGAGCACAGCGACAGGAGGTTGTCCCACCTGCTACGGGGACCGTGATGGTGCTTACTGTTCAGGCAGTTGTACCTGCAGCTACAGAGGTGATCATCGTATCGTTATCAGAGTTCATGAGGATGAAGCCTCCGGTTTTCACAGGCACTGATGCAGCGGAGGACCCACAGTCATTTATCGATCGGATGGCCAGGATATATCATTCACTGAGGTACTTCGACGCGAGATGGGTAGAGTTCGCGAGTTTTCGTCTGGAGGGTCTTGCCCAGAAGTGGTGCGAATCATTAGAGAAGGGCAAAGCCGCAGGTCTTTCTCCTATGACCCGGGCTGAGTTCTTGATAGTGTTTCTTGCCCGTTTCCTTCCACAGAGCGTCAAGGATGCTCGAGCGCACAGTTTCGAGTCGTTACGACAGACTCTGAGTATGACGGTGGCAGAGTACGACGTGCAGTTTACTAAGCTATCTATGTATGCTCCGTATTTGGTGGCTACTGAGGAGATGCGAATCAAGAGGTTTGTTCGAGGTTTGCTTACCCAGTTGTTCCTCGCTATCAGCACACAGCATTGTGATACATATGCAGCAGCAGTGGACGCATCCTTATTAGTTGAGGAGCGTCTTTCAGTGGCGCCGGTCGTTCCGGAACCGAAGAGGGTCTGTACTGGTGTATCAGCAGGGAGGAAGATGTTTAGACGCCGCGATAGAGTTCGTTTAGGTGCAGGGAGTAGCAGAGGCTCGGGACGAGGCCAACTGTTTTGTTCCTATCCCAGGAGGGTCAACAGTCGTCGTATGGATATTTCGGGTGTGGCAGTCCTCATCACCGTATTAGAGATTGTACTGAGATACGCCGGAGGGAGGCAGCGGTTCCATATGTTACCTTATGTTCAGTTGATAAAACTGCACATTTGTTATTACATTTTTCCTACCATTTCCATATTTAAAAAGGTCTTTATTATAATATATCATACATATGAGGGTTTATCTGTAAAAATACTATTTTCCATGTGTTGATATATTATAATTAGCATTTGGTAGGAAAATTTATATAATATTATTGACCTAATCCTAGTAGAACTAAGTCTACTAAATATTATTTAAGTTGTTGCGCAGAATTTTCAGGTCTTAAATCAAGGAAATCAAGTTGTTAAAGCTAACCTGCCTAATTAAGAAATCAAAATTAAGAAATCAATTCTGGCAGAAGAAAAGAAAAGATTTCCAAATTCTGAAGGTTTCAAGGATCGCCACATGTCACAAGGAGCAACCCATAAAAAATTGATCAAGGGATAAGATCATCAGGCCGCGGATCCGCGGCCCGAGCCCCTTGATGCCGCGGATCCGCCGCGTGGAAGTGAAGTTAAGGGTTGGAATTTCTCTGTGTGGATCCTAACTACCATTCCCCAATTTAGGCATCTAAATTTCTTGCTTTGGGACTATAAATAAAGACCGAGAGCCTCTTGGAAAAATCATCAAGTCGATGAGATCACGAAGTCCAAGACGACTCACGCATCCAGGCTGATCATCAACTGTTCGTCTACCTCCTTGGAAGAGATCGAGAAGCAAACTAGCCTTTGTAATCATTTTCTAAGGAATCAAAGTGTAAAGAATATTGTTGATTAATAAAGGTAGCTCTTTTTCCTATTCTATTTCTTTGTAGTTTAATTATGCATTTTCTCTCCATCTCTTCTTCTCCCAACATGCGCGAGCAATTCTCCACTTGTTAGGGTTCGTAGGATTATGGTAGGCTAATGGATGATGAACATCTCTAAACTTTTTTTAAGTCCTATAAATTTTATAAACTTTATCAAAAGAATCATTAACATCCTAATCGGGCACGCTACCAATTCATTGTTAGTCCCGACCGCGATTAGAGATTAGATTAATGATTGTTTTGGTAAAGGCTAGATATGAACGGAGTTCCGTGTCGAGATAAGGGTTAAGAGTGGGATTCCTTTTCCCTCCAGAAACCCTAATCTACACGCATCACCGTCGTTCTAGTTTTAAATCTATTAAAGGATAAAAAGGGTAATTTTTAATTAATCATCCATAACTACTAAATCCTAATGAAACTTGCAAGCCCTCTTCTTATATAAACTTACATCCGTAGTTAATCTAGATCTATATTTTGCATCCGTGTTTAACGTAGATCTAGATCCTACAACCATTCTACAATATTCTTTATTCTTCCTCCTCTCTTTCTCAACACATCTAAAGTAAGAATAAAAGGCTCAACGTTTCCCTGAGGACGACCCGTACTCACCTCGGTCTAGCTACGCGCGACACCGTTCTGATTGCGGTTAACTACTACATACACACTCTTTCGAACTAATCAAATGGCGCCGTTGCCGGGGATACGTGCGTAATTTTTTATTCTTACTATTTGTGTTGAATTCTTAGACGATTCATATCATTATTAAAACAAAACTGCAAATTGCGTATTTAACGATTTGTGCGTGAATTTTTGCAAGGAGATCTGGAGTCACAGACTTGAGGAAACAGGAGATCTAGGGTTCCAAACTCCTCTGGTATCTTTCTCAACTCTTTCTCTCTCCTCTCAAATCCAATAAAATCTATTTTCTGCAGGATTCTTTGCAAAAATAGCGCCGCTCAAAAAAATCTTTTTGCAAAAGTTTTGTGATTGGTTTTGTTTTGCATATTTTAATACGGACTTTAAGGGGCAAAGACCAAATCAAGATTAGGTGGGGATTTCATCACCCTTCCTAAGCCCCACAAATCACAAACCGAGCATCCGCATCAACCCTACATTAATTTAAAAAATATCTAGACCAGACTCTATGGACTGTCACGCTCATTAAGGACAGAGAAAGGTCGTGGGTAATCTATCGCTTATCCGCATTACTTTTGTGGTGCCTAGGCAAGTGTGTCTAAGGCAAGTGGTTTACTTAATTAAGCCCGCTACTTTTGGTGATTCGTATAGTGGATACCTCCCACTAACCTGGCACTTACCTGGCCACAAGATTAGTAAAGAGGTGATAGAGGATTAATCCTGCGGCTTGTCCTTTGGAAGTCTAGGAGCGGTCTAGAGACTGGACCTAGGTAACCTTTGTTCTAGGGTTGCTTGTGCATTTTAGAGTGATTTGTCTTGAGTCCCACTTTTTTTTCAAAACAAGACAATTTTAAATCACACACACGCTGCCACTTGCACTAAACCCGCTTAGTGCATGCTCGGCTGGACACGGGATCCTAGTGCCCGTCTTGTCCGCGTTCCTTCTATCGACGCCGAAGTCGGTACTTCTTCATCTTCTTTTCCCCCACCACACACCACGACCGAGATCGACGGCACTCCATCAGATTATAACACCACACTGCCACCGCCCGTAGGTACGCAGAATCCACCGCGCATCTCCCTCCAAGAGAGATGCTATCCTATCCGTGGTCCTCTTCCCACTTGTCTATCTCTTCCACCAGCTAACGGGGATAATTTTGAAATTAAACCCCACTACATCAATCTGTTGTCCAAATTTCACGGGCTTGAGTCGGAAGACGCATACGTTTTCATCACCAAATTCGAAAACGTATGCGCAATGATGGGTACTTCACAATTGACTTTAGATGCTATGCGCTTACGTCTTCTCCCATTCACACTATGCGAATTGGCAGAAAAATGGCTTTATAATACTGCCGCACACTCTATCACTAATTAGGGTGAATTCGTAATAGAATTTCTCAAGAAGTTTTACCCAAACCATAAGACTGCCCGTGTTAGGAGCGAGATCAACCAGTTCACCCAGCTTCCTAATAAACCATTTTGGAAGTTCTTTGAACGTTTCAAAGATCTGCTTGTCTAATGTCCTCATCATGGAATCAATAGATGGGATTTATGCCGAATTATATATGAGGGCATTAATCCAGCAACAAAGCAGATGCTTGAAACAATGTGTCAATGCAATTTCATGTCTAAAGAAGACGGTGAAGCTTGGAAATATCTGGAAGACCTTGCTGAACACACTTTGCAGTGGGAAAGCGTAAGACCACCTTCAACAAGGGGAGGTATTCACCAGCTCGATGTTTCCATTGCAGTAAAAGCCGAAATGGCAGCAATGCAGAAGAAACTTGACGCTATTGAGAACAGATTCACATCAGTCTCCCTAAATCAGGTTACGCTTCCCAAAACCGTCTGTGGATGCTGTTCAGATCCTTCACACTTAAAGGAAGAATGTCCCATGAATGCATCATTTCAAGGTCATGAGCAAACTAATGCTGCCTTTCAGCAGCGACCTAGAAACGATCCTTATTCTTCCACGTACAATTAAGGATGGAGGAATCATCCTAACTTTGCTTGGAACCAAAACCAACCTCAAAATCAAAATCAGTTCCAAAGCAATTATCAAAGACCTCCTCCACAGCAACCACAACTACAAAGTCAGCTCCCCTTTCAGTCACAAAATTTCCAAAATGCGGCCAACACTTCTACACCACAAGTGGCCGGTACTGACAACTCTTCACTTGCACAAACTTTGGATTTGTTCATGAAACATTCCATGCAATTGTCGGCTGAGATGAAGTCTTCTATTGATAGCCTAACGAAAAACTCCGCCTCCCACGGTGAGAGTATTAAATCAATAGAAAACCAAATTGCACAGTTAAACGCCGCAATGAGTGTGAGAGAGAAAGGGAAACTCCCATCTCAACCCATACCTAATCCTGGCCACTCACAAAGTTATAATGTGAGTGTCGTTACTACGTTGAGATCGGGAAAAGTGCTGAATAACCAAGTGGGTGAGCAATGTGATGATGTTAGTGACACCAATAATACCCCAGCTTCTTCTTCTTCCCCTAATTCGTCTAGTCTCCCACCTTCATCCGAGCCTATTCTCCGTTTTCCCTGAGGCTCAAACATTTCGCCAAATCTATCTAAGTCGATTCCCACTCCAGTTTTGGGATCCACTCCATCCCCACAATCCTCTCCAATGTTAGACCAAACCCTTATTGATAAAGCATCTTATCCAAACAGGTTAAGGGGCAACTGACCAAGTCCACAAATGGAGAAGATTGTGGAAATTTTTAAGCAAGTTAACATAAACATTCCTCTCCTAGATGCTATTCAACAAGTTCCGTCATATGCAAAAATCTTAAAGGACTTGTGCACTAGAAAGAGAAAAGTTCAAGTACCTAATAAAGGCTTCCTTGCGAGTAATGTGAGCACTGCTTTTACACAACAACTACCCAAGAAACGAAAGGACCCCGGAAATCCTACAATTTCTATTTCCATTGGGGGTAAAAATATCAATCGTGCTCTACTCGATCTAGGTGCTAGTGTTAACTTGCTTCCGTATTCTGTTTATGAGCAATTAGGGATCAGAGAGTTAAAACCTGCGTATTGCACTCTTTAGATGGCCAATCGATCTATCACCCAAGCTAGGGTTGAGCTAGAGGATGTGTTAATCAAAGTCGGGGAATTTATATTTCCTGTGGACTTTATCGTTATTGATGCATAACCTATGGCAAACCCACGTAATCAAATCCCGTTGATACTCGATCGACCCTTTTTGGCCACTTCCAACGCAGTAATCAATTGTAGAAACGGCTCTATGACCCTATCCTTTGGAAAGAAGTCAATTGAGCTTAACATTTACAAGTTAGAAAGTGAACCCTCCGAACCCTATGCTCATGTGTGTTCTGTTGAATTAATGGATGTCGACAGCAGCGAATTTGATCAACCTCATGATACTGACTCTTTTCATATGTTGTTGCTTGACCCAACCATGTATTATACATACACGGACTCTTCCACCGAGTTGTCCGGGTCAACATCTAACGCTGATAAGGAACCTTTTATAGAGTCTGACGATCACCCTATTTTTCCTGATGACATTATTCTTCGACGTATCGATGAAAGCTTTGAGGAAATTTTCGCTAATGAACTCGCATATTTAAAAGACACGGGTGTTGAGATGAATCAACTCCAAGATAAGAAATTGAACCTCCACCCCTTCTTCTTGACAATCACGATAATGCGAGTAATCCATCATCACTATCACTATGTCGTCTCTCCAAATTGAGACGCAATCCTTTTCCATTACACCTCTTATCACCTCCCCTCTTCTTCACGTCGAAAGGTGACATGTTCTTCCACCAACCTTGGTGCTTCATCGATAAAATTTTTGAATGGTTGGTGTTGACTTTTGGTCTTTGTAAGGCTTTACTTTGACCAATAACTTTACCCCCCAATGATTTTAATTGCCTAATACTATTTTACTCAAGTTTGGGGGGGAGGATATTTTGGCTCTTGAAAGGAATTTTTTATAAAATTGTGAGCCAAAAATAAGTTTAGGGGAGGATTTTCACTTTCATATATTCTTGCCCCCATTAATAATTTCCTCCCAAGTCTACAGGTTTTTGAGCTTAACGAATGACATCAGTGAGGACACTGCTGTAAACAGGTTTGGGAGAGGTTTGTGCTTATTTACACATCAATTTGCATCATATTTTGCATAAGCATAACATTTTCAAAAAAATTTCAAATTTATTTATTTTTATAACAAAAGACTAGAAAGTGAAAAATTACATCCAAAAGATAGGAATAGTTTAAGAAAACCAAGAAAATTTGAAGTTTTCTTAAACGAACTAGTAATAAGTAGTTATGAGCTGTTGTCCCAAGGTTTAGTAAGACGAAGGAAGTCACTAATCTGAGGATAAAAATAAGTCTGAAAAATAGTTTCTATTCTAGAAGCCAAATATTTGAATGTTGATACCCTACTATTTGCACTTGCACACGTCTTGAAACTCGGGATAGTAGAGGATACCTTGAAATGCTCTTGTCTAAAAGCCAAAGTATGAAGGAAATAAAAAAAATGAAGAAAATATAAAAATGGTGAAAAGAAAAATGAACACTGGTTTTGTTATCGCCAAGGCAGCAATAAAAAAATATAGCAAGGGTGCCTCTTCACCTAGTGCCCTAAGGCCAACTGGTCTGGGAGTCACTGCTAAGCCTTAGGTGGTGCAAGACGAGGAAAATATTATTACATAATCAGCAAGCACATGAGTAATCGGTCGGTTAGTACCTCAAGAAGTATTAACGGTCGCATGAAAATGTTTGAGCAAATCTAAATATTCATCAAGTTAAAAAGTACTGATGTAGATGGACAAGAGTATGATAGCTTGAATTGAATTCTCCGAGTGTAGGGATGTCCATTTCACACACGTAGGGGTATATGATCGATATTTGGATGAAAGGTAGGAATGAAGAATAAAGACGTTGTTTTATTAAGGGATGATGTGATTTCTAACATTTTTTCATGACTATTAAGATATGGCTCATGACAACTGAAAAACTAGTGTAGTTGGAAACTCTTATTTTCAAAGACCTTTTTTATGGTTCTTATCTTTATATGTAAATTTCACCATCTCTCTTTTGTTATAAGATTTTGTGGGTGTAATCCACTGAAAACCCTCAGGAGACAACACTCCTCCTACTAGGGACACCTAGAGGTTTAACGGCTTGTTGCACGTGCTCAGTGCAATCGTGTTTGCCTACGAAAGTGTCCTTAGTTTTCTCCTTTCCTTTTTGTCCTTCTCTTGAATAAACTAGTTTGCTCGGGACGATCAAAGATAAGTTTGGGGGTATTTGTTCAGTTGATAAAACTGCACATTTGTTATTACATTTTTCCTACCATTCCCATATTTAAAAAGGTCTTTATTATAATATATCATACATATGAGGGTTTATCTGTAAAAGTACTATTTTCCATGTTTTGATATATTATAATTAGCATTTGGTAGGAAAATGTATATAATATTATTGACCTAATCCTAGTAGAACTAAGTCTACTAAATATTATTTAAGTTGTTGTGCAGAATTTTCAGGTCTTAAATCAAGGAAATCAAGTTGTTAAAGCTAACCTGCCTAATTAAGAAATCAAAATTAAGAAATCAATTCTGGCAGAAGAAAAGAAAAGATTTCCAAATTCTGAAGGTTCCAAGGATCGCCACATGTCACAAGGATCAACCCATAAAAAATTGATCAAGGGATAAGATCATCAGGCCATGGATCCGCGGCACGAGCCCCTTGATACCGCGGATCCGCCGCGTCGAAGTGAAGTTAAGGGCTGGAATTTCTCTGTGTGGATCCTAACTACCATTCCCTAATTTAGGCATCTAAATTTCTGGCTTTGGTACTATAAATAAAGACCGAGAGCCTCTTGGAAAAATCATCAAGTCGACGAGATCACGAAGTCAAAGACGGCTCACGCATCCAGACTGATCATCAACTGTTCGTCTACCTCCTTGGAAGAGATCGAGAAGCAAACTAGTCTTTATAATCATTTTCTAAGGAATCAAAGTGTAATGAATATTGTTGATTAATAAAGGTAGCTCCTTTTCCCATTCTATTTCTTTGTAGTTTAATTATGCATTTTCTCTCCATCTCTTCTTCTCCCAACATGCACGAGTAATTCTCCGCTTGTTAGGGTTCGTAGGATTATGGTAGGCTAATGGATGATGAACATCTCTAAACTCTTTTTAAGTCCTATAAAGTTTATAAACTTTATCAAAAGAATCATTAACATCCTAATCGGGCGCGCTACCAATTCATTGTTAGTCCCGACCGCGATTAGAGATTAGATTAATGATTGTTTTGGTAAAGGCTAGATAAGGACGGAGTTCCGTGTCGAGATAAGGGTTAAGAGTGGGATTCCTTTTCCCTCCAGAAACCCTAATCTACACGCATCACCATCGTTCTAGTTTTAAATCTATTAAAGGATAAAAAGGGTAATTTTTAATTAATCATCCATAACTACTAAATCCTAATGAACCCCACAAGCCCTCTTCTTATATAAACTTACATCCGTAGTCAATCTAGATCTATATTTTGCATCCGTGTTTAACGTAGATCTAGATCCTACAACCATTCTACAATATTCTTTATTCTTCCTCCTCTCTTTCTCAACATGCCTAAAGTAAGAGTAAAAGGTTCCACGTTTCCCAGAGGACGACCCGTACTCATCTCGGTCTAGCTACGCGCGACACCGTTCTGATTGCGGTTAAACTACTACATACACAATTCCTAACCAATCAACTTACCACCTTCTCCACCTCAGAGAGCGTCGGCTCTTATGCCTGTTGTTGCTCCGCGTCAGACTTATGCTCAAAGAGGTCATGGTCGCGGAGGATCCGTTCAGAGAGGACGGGGTGATCGAGGCAGAGGACAGCCAGTTGCAGGTAGAGGGCAGGCACGGGTATTTGCTTTAACTCATCAGGGCGCGCAGGCGTCCAATGCAGTGGTTTCAGGTATTCTTTCGGTATGTTCCTTCGATGCACACGTATTGTTTGATCCGGGATCTACGCACTCTTATGTTTCAACACACTTCATGCCTAGATTGGGCAGAGAGTCGTGTTTGTTAGGTCAGCCGCTTGTCGTGACCACTCCTGTTAGTGAGTCTTTTGTTGCGTGATACGTGTTTCAATCGTGTGTTCTCTATATAGGAGATAGAGAGTCGTCCGTCGACTTGATCCTTCTTAAGATGTTGGACTTCGATGTTCTCCTGAGCATGGACTGGTTAGCTATGTTCTATGCGTCCGTGGACTGCCGTGAGAAGACAGTTAGGTTTTGTTTTCCCGGCGAGTCTGTTCTTGTTGTGCAGGGGGACCGTGGTTCCGCCCCTCACAGTTTGATTTCAGCCCTCTGCGCTAGTCGGCTTTTGAGGAGAGGATGTTGGGGATTCTTGGCCTTCGTTCGTGATACCGGAGCCACAGTAGATTCGTTGGATCGGGTTCCTATTGTGTAAAAGTTTCCCGACGTCTTTCCCGATGAGTTGCCTGGATTGCCGCTAGAGCGTGAGATGGAGTTTTGCATTGATCTGATTCCCGGCAGGGGGCCTATTTCTCTACCGCCTTACCGGATGGCCCCGGCGGAACTTAAGAAGCTTAAGGATCAGTTGCAAGAGTTTCTTGATAGGGGACTTGTGCGTCTGATTGTTTCGCCGTGGGGAACTCCTTTTCTGTTCGTCAAGAAGAAGGACGGCAGTTTGAGGTTGTGCATTGATTATCATCAATTGAACCGAGTGATGGTGCATAATAGTTATCCATTACCTCGCGTTGACGATTTACTTGATCAGATCCAGGGTGCGGGATATTTCTCTAAGATTGATTTGAGATCGCGCTATCATCAGTTGCGGGTTCGGAATGATGACATTCCGAAGACTGCTTTTCGTACGCGCTATGGGCATTATGAGATTTTGGTGATGTCGTTCGGACTCACCAATGCCCCAGCAGCGTTCATGGATTTGATGAACCGGATTTTCAGGCCGTTCCTTGACCAGTTTATTATTGTGTTTATTGATGACATTCTGGTTTATTCCAAGAGTCGTGAGGAACATGAGCAGCACTTGAGGATCGCGTAGCAGACATTGAGAGAGCACCAGCTGTTTGCTAAATTCTCGAAGTGTGCCTTCTGGCTTGATAGTGTTGACTTCCTTGATCATGTGGTTACGGGAGATGGTATTCGTGTGGACCTTAGGAAGATCGAGGCCGTGCAGCTTTAGCCCAGACCTGTGTCGGTGACAGAAGTCCGCAGCTTTTTGGGCTTAGCCGGTTATTATCGACGTTTTGTTCAGGTTATCTCCTGTATCGCTGCACTGTTGTCCGGGTTGACCAGTAAGGGGGTTTCTTTTCTTTGGATTGAGGCATGCGAGCAGGGTTTTCAGCAGTTGAAGACTCGGTTGACGACTGCACCAGTTTTATTTTTGCCTTTTGGATTGGGCGGCTTTGTCGTATACTGTGATTCTTCACTAGTGGGGCTCGGTTGTGTATTGATGCGGCATGATAGAGTTATCGCTTATGCTTCCCGGCAGTTAAAGAAGCACGAGCAGAATTATCCCACTCACGATCTGGAGATGGCCGCGGTGATATTTGCAGTTAAGATTTGGAGACACTACTTGTACGGAGAGTCGTACCAGATTTTCACGGACCACCAGATCTTAAAGTACATCTTTCAGCAGCGGGATCTGAATTTGAGACAACGTCGTTGGATGGAGCTTATGAAGGATTATGATTGTGAGATCTTTTACCACCCGGGCAAGGCGAATGTGGTAGCCGATGCTTTGAGTCGTAGGTCCGGAGGTAGCTTGTCCCAGTTGAGTGTAGTTCAGATACAGTCTTCTGCAGATTGACAGATCTTGTGCGACAGCAGAGTACAGTTTGAGTTCACTTCCACTGGGGGACAGCTTGCTCATGTCCGTGCTCGTCCACTTCTACTAGATCGTATTCGTGAGGTACAGCCCGCCGATGCCCGTTTGTCTGAGATTCAAGAGCATGTTTGGCAGGGTAGAGATCCGGAGTTCTTGATTGATGATCAGGGTATGCTACGTTTTGGGACTCGTTTGTGTGTACCTGATACCGATGGGTTGAGCCGCTAGATCCTTGAACGGGCACATCAGTCGGCTTCTAGTATTCACCTAGGTTCCACCACGATATACCGTGACTTGAGATATGTCTATTGGTGGGCCGGGATGAAGAGTGATGTTTCGGATTTTGTTTGAGGTGCCGGACTTGTCAGCAAGTCAAGGATGAGCATCAGAGGCCGGCAGGAGAGTTGCTGCCTTTACCCGTTCCGGAGTGGAAATGGGGTAGATTTCTATGGACTTCGTTATGGGTCTACCCAGGTCTAGTCGAGGGTATGACTCCATTTGGGTGATAGTTGACCGGTTGACGAAAGCGGCCCACTTCCTCATAATGAATATCACTTTCGGTTATGCACAGTTGTACATTGATGAGATTGCGCGTTTGCACAGAGTTCCTTCATGCAATGTATTCGATAGAGGCACCCAATTCACTAGTCATCTTTGGCAGAAGCTTCATGTAACGCTTTGAAATTTGTTTAGGTTAATTTCGCGTTAGTTAGTAATGATGCGTGTTTTTCATAAAAACCCGTAAAACTTATCTCTTTTGTAAACTAGTTCTAATTGTGATGAGAGGTGTTTTTATATATATTTGGGGTTTAATAATTATAATTTAGTTTGTGTTCACCTTGGTTAGAGTTTTTCCTTAATTATCTTCCTAAGCTAGGTTTTGTGTACACATGCACACTTATCACATTTTTGTGACTTAGGTTAAAAAAGTGTTAGCATGTAACCCATTTTCATTTTCTTGCATGGTTCTTTTTCCCCAAATAACCAAGTCTAACCCCTTTAATTTAATATGATTTTGCGAGAATGGGAGGTATGAGGGTTAGGTGAGGTTGAACTTGACTTTTGACCATTTCTTTTCACTCATTTTCCCTCTCTCCCTCTAATTTTCTGCCCTCTCTCCCTCTCATTTTCTGCTCTTCCAGCAGAAGCAAGCAGTAGCAGAAGCAACATCATCACCATCTTCTTCTTCTTTCACTTCACTTTTGATCTAAATACAAACCCTACACAAAAACCCCTTTTTACTTCACAAAAACCTTGGAAAAATGGCTTCTTTGTGGACTTTGGAGGCAAGTCAGTGCATGTGAGGGCAAGGGCTGCAAAATTTGAGTTCCCTAGGATCTTTTGAAGGTATCAAACTCACCCATATCACCCTAGATCATAACTTATAATTTTGTTATCTAAAAATCGTGTTTTGTGCATTTTTAGTGCTAATGAAGGTGGATTAGTGATATTTTTGATAAGTTAGCATGTATATGGCTTGTTTAGCTTAGTTATGGGTTGTTAGTGTTGTTTTAACTCAAGGTTTGCTTCAAGTTTCACTAAAATACCCTAATGTATTGATTTAGTGTTAAAATAGCTTTTTAATTAGATTTTTGGGTTCTGTTGGATCTGCTTGTGACCCGATGGCTTCAGGCAAAAATTGTATTTACTGGAGCATGTATACTATAGTTACAGAACACACACGAAGCACGGGAGCCCAACTCCCTAGGTTGGCCGCCGGAATATTCATTCTGGCCGCAATTTGTGGCCAGATGGGGGACCTGGGTTTTGGGGTTTGCTGTTTGGGTGTCTGCTACTATTTTAAGACTTATGGTATATGCAATTTTGTAAAATTCTACCTGTAGGAAAATCTGGAACTATTTACCCTATTTAGTATATTTTAACTTTCGCGACACGTGTGACACGTGAGTGGGTTTGGGGTTTTCTGCGTATCGCGACGTGTCGGGGTAGCTTCAGCCGCGTAATTACACGTTTTAGCGTATCACACACACACGCGTTTGGTTCGCGACGCGGGTTTCTCGTTTCTCTTTAATGTCGCGTCTTTGTAGATGATAGCTTACGTGTATTATTTTGTGAAATTCTAGGTTCGCAGGCGAGTACGACGGACGCCGCGAAGAAGGGGAAACAAGTCGTCGGCTACACCTAGCACGAGACTACGGTGAGTAGATTTAACATCTACGGGGAAATCGCCCGTATGGCGTTAAGCGTCAGGGCTTGATAGGCTATAGTAGTTGCATATTAGCATCCATATACCTTAATTGCATACTGTAGTTCCTGCTATATTATATATATATATATACGTATATGAACTTAGAATTAATAATACACTGCACTGTTACTAACGGTTCATGTTTCACGAGCACTAATCTGCATGTTACACACACACCGTTAGTAATTGCCATGACACTCACATTATAGAACTGCCATGAACAGTATATTGTAGCTCACCTGATATATGATGTGACATGATTTTGCTAGTTGTGCACATACTCATTTGCATATCCATACTTATGCATATTCAAACTTTACCTACGTAGATGAGCTGATTTTTTGGTAGAACTGGGGACCGCATGAGACCTTTTGAAAAAATGAATCTATTTTAAAGAGCGGTTTCTCCCTTTTACTTATGGTATGACTTTTGATGCATATATCACATCGCATGGATTTACGCATTGGTTTTGGATTTCATGTGATTCTGGATTTGAGGACCGTGGGGTTATTTAAGAAAATATGCACTATTTTGAAAACCCGGTTCCTCGTGATATGATATTTTGGTGCGTCCACCACGCGTTTTCTCGGTTCTGAGATGTGTGTTTGAAACCCGATTCGAGGAGTTGGATGATCCGTTTGCGGGTTTGTGGTGGACCCGGTATGGTTCCCCGGGGCGAGAAATGTTTTTCGTGGAGCAGACGATGAACCTGGCAGGGTGGCTAGTACCTACCGGTGATTGGTTGGACCTGGCGGTTATCCGGAGGATACCGACCAGAGTAGATAGATGGATACGGGATGACACGTACTGCCGGGGCCGAGGGCCGACACCGCAGACGGAGCCCATGGGCCGATCCGGACTGACGGAGCCCGATAAATGAGGATTTGCGTGTCGATGCTGGACACGATTGTTTCATGATATTTTGAGTTCCGATGTTGGGCATTCGCGATTCTCAGAGATATGCAGGATTTGAGGGCCGATGAGGATTACGGAGCCTGTGTTTTATTGGGATTTGGGTGCGTTGATGGACACCGATTATTTTTCCACGTTGACATTCCGTGTAGATGCTATTTTATCCTATGTTCAGCATTCATTATTATGCATCTCATCCTGCAGTCATATTACCTGATAGAGTACTTATGCATGATTATTGCACATCTTGCTCATCGCATATAGATATTATCTGCTGGCATATGTTAGAGTAGCGCAGTATGTGCATACTCGTGATTACCTTTATATGTTATCTCCTATTAACGAGTTGGCAACTCACCCCCGTTGTGCCACAGTGCTTGCAGGTTGCCCCTCAGAGTAGTCGCGGCAGGCTACCTTCTTGTATCTTTTTGGCTACGGATACCACTGCAGTTGGTGCGTGAGCTGTTTTGCTGTTAGGTGGGTTGTGGTATCCGGTTATTTCCATTGTATACGTACTTTTGTATCTAGTATTCTCCATCTACCTTTATATGTATTTGACTTAGAGAGCAGCGTGAGGACGATGATGTATATTATTTGTATTCTGGCGTCGAGCTCGTGTGAGCCGACTTTACTTATGCAGTTTTTAACATTTGTGATGTTTTTCACTTATTGCTCATTTCTTCGCTACGGCGTCGTATATTACTCTTATGGTGTTTGTTTCCGCCGTTAGGCATGATTGCTCCCCTTTGGGATGTTGTATTATATTGTTATCATTTTACTCAAATCATGTCTTGTACCCGATTTCGGGTTTAGTTTTACAAAGGAAATGCTGCCAAAATTTTAAGAAAATAACTTGCACTTTAAAGAATGTTACTAAACTACTTATGGTTTTCCAAATGTCTTTAAACAAATGTTTTCAACACTCGCTTCTTTTAATGGTTTTGATTTCTGGGTTTCGGCTTACTTAGTCGCGTTACGCCTGTAGACTTTACGTGGTTAAGTGCCGGTCACGAGTCGAACTTCGGGTCGTGACAAAGTTGGTATCAGAGCGTAGGTTTAACCTTTCGGAGTGTAGGATGACCCTGGTATGATGGAGTAGGTAGCTGAAGCAGAGTAGCACAGCGTGTGTATGTTCCGCGGCATACTCACGACACGGTATTTCGCCTAAAGGACCTTAGGACTTATTGATTGAAATTCCTTCATGATTATATGCATTCTTGTGATTCGATTTCAGTATCTTTATCGAATCCTATTTCCTTTTCAGCCATTATGCTGCCAAAGACTACGAGGGCGCAGAGAGCGGCTGTGAGAGCCGAGGTTAGAGTTGACTCGTCCGAGATGAGGACTGATCCGGGTAGTACACCGGTTGTACCCAAGCAGGCTGTTCCTCCTACGACAGATCAGATCGCCATACTAGGGGCTGGTATGCAGGAGATGCGCCAGACGATGGGATCCAGTATGCAGGAGATGCGCCAGATGAGGGGATCGCTAGTTGAGACACTTCGAGTGTAGCGACCAGAGGTAGCTCAACCTGTTACGGGGACCGCGATGGTACTTACAGTACAGGAAGTTGCCCCTGCAGCTACAGAGCTTATTACAGTATCGTTATCAGAGTTTATAAGGCTGAAGCCTCCGGTCTTCACAGGCACCGATGCAGCCGAGGACCCACAGTCTTTCATTGATAGGATGGCTCGGATATGTCGTTCACTCAGATGCGAGATGGGTAAAGTTTGCGAGCTTTCTCCTGGAAGGTCTTGCGCAGAAGTGGTGTGAATCGGTCGAGAAGGGCAGAGCAGCAGGTCTTCCTCCTATGACCTGGACAGAGTTCGTGACGGTGTTCCTTGCCCGCTTCCTTCCACTGAGTGTCAGAGATTCTAGAGACCGCAGGTTCGAGTCCTTACGCTAGACTCCGGAGATGACAGTAGCAGAGTACGACGTGCTGTTCACAGAGCTATCAGTTTATGCCCCATACCTAGTGGCTACTGAGGAGATGCGAGTCAAGAGGTTTGTTCGAGGCTTGCTTACCCCGTTATTTCTTGTGATCAGCGCACAGCATTGCGGGACCTATGCAGCAGCTGTAGATGTAGCCTTATCAGTCGAGGAGCGTCTTGCGGAGACTTCGGTAGTCGCAGAGCCGAAGAGAGTTCGTATTGGTATATCAGCACGGAGACAGACATTTAGACGCCGCGACAGGTTTCGTCCAGGCACGAGTAGTAGCGGAGATTCGGGACGAGGCCAGATGTTTTGTTCGTATCCACGGGAGGGTCAGCAGTCGCCGCAGGGGTGCTTTAGGTGCGGCAGTCTACTTCACCTTGTTAGAGATTGTCCTGAGATACACCGGAGGGAGATAGCTGTACTGCATGTAACCTTACCACCTTCACCACCTCAGAAGGCGTTGCCTATTGTACCTACTGTTGCTCCGCGTCAGACTCATACACAGAGAGGTCGTGGCCGCGGAGGGTTCGTTCAGAGCTGACGGGGTGACCGAGGTAGAGGACAGTCAGTCGCAGGTGGAGGACAGGCACGAGTTTTTGCTTTGACGCATCAGGACGCGCATGCGTCCAATGCAGTGGTCTCAGGTATCCTTTCTGTATGTTCTGTTGACGCACACATGTTGTTTGATCCCGGATCCATGCACTCGTATGTTTCCACACACTTCGTGCCGAGTTTGGGTAGAGAGTCCGGTTTGCTTGATCAGCCACTTTTTGTGACCACTCCTGTGAGGGAGTCGTTTGTTGCTTGATACGTTTTCCGATCCTGTGTTGTCCGTATTGGCGAGAGAGAGTTGCCTGTCGACTTGATCCTTCTTGAGATGTTGGACTTCGACGTTCTTTTGGGCATGGATTGGTTAGCCACGTGCTATGCGTCTGTGGACTGCCGCGAGAAGACAGTTAGATTTTGTTTTCCCGGCGATTCGACTTTTGTTGTGCTTGGGACCGTGGTGCCGCCCCTCACAGTTTGATTTCTTCTTTTCGCGCTGGACAGCTTTTGAGGAAGGGATGTCAGGGATTTCTCTCCTATGTTTGCGATACTAGAGCTACAGAGGTTCCGTTGGATCAGGTTCCGGTTGTTAGTGAGTTTCCTGATGTGTTCCCTGACGAGCTTCCTGGGCTACCGCCTGAGCGTGACGTTTCTTTCTGTATTGATTTGATTCCCGGCACGGGGCCTATTTCTATACCGCCTTATCGGCTGGTCCCGACGGAACTTAGAGAGTTGAAGGGTCAGTTGCAAGATTTGCTGGATAAGGGACTTATTCGACCCAGTGTGTCTCCTTGGGGTGCTCCTGTCCTATTTGTCCAGAAGAAGGACGGCAGTTTGCGTTTGTGTATCGACTACCGCCAGCTGAACAGGGTTACAGTGCGGAACAAGTATCCTTTGCCACGCATCGACGACTTGTTCGACCAGCTTCAGGGGACAGGATATGTTTCGAGGATAGATTTATGATTAGGCTACCATCAGCTGCGGGTTCGACAGGAGGACATTCCGAGGACAGCTTTCCGCACGCGCAACGGCCATTATGAGTTTTTGGTGATGTCGTTCGAACTCACCAATGCGCCAGCAGCATTCATGGACTTGATGAACCGTATTTTCCGGCCGTATCTTGATCTGTTCATCAATGTATTCATTGACGATATCTTAGTGTATTCCTAGAGTAGCGAGGAACACGAGCAGCACCTGCGGATCACACTGCAGACCTTGAGGGAGCACAAGCTTTTCGCCAAATTCTCCAAGTGTGCATTCTGGCTGGACAGCGTAGACTTCCTGGGTCACGTGATTATACGAGATGGTATATGTGTGGACCCGAGGAAGATCGAGGTCGTTCAGGGTTGGCCTAGACCCACATCATTTACGGAGATCCGCAGCTTTTTAGGACTGGCCGGCTACTATAGGCGATTTATGCAGGACTTCTCCCGTATTGCTACACCTTTGACCGGGTTGACCCGGAAGGGAGTTCCTTTCGATTGGACGGAGGAGTGCGAGCACATTTTTCAGCAGCAACGGACTCGACTGACTACGGCGCCGGTGTTATCATTGCCTTCAGGATCGGGCGGATTTATGGTCTTTTGTGATTCTTCTCGAGTGGGGCTAGGGTGCGTATTGATGCAGCATGACAGGGTAATCGCGTATGCTTCACGGCAGTTGAAGAAACATGAACAGAACTACCCCACTCATGACTTAGAGATGGCTGCAGTGATCTTTGCACTCAAGATCTGGCGACATTACCTATACGGCGAGTCGTGCCAGATATTCACTGATCATAAGAGCTTAAAGTATATATTTCAGCAGCGGGACCTGAATCTTAGACAGCGCTGTTGGATGGAACTAGTAAAGGACTACGATTGTGAGATCTTGTACCACCCGGGCAAGGCGAATGTAGTAGCGGATGCTTTGAGTAGGAGGCCCGGAGGTAGTCTATCTTGTTTGAGTGCAGTGCAGAGGCAGTCGTCGGCCGATTGGCAGATTATATGTGACAGCCGAGTGCAGTTCGAGTTTACGTCGATCGGGGGACAACTTGCGCATGTTCTTGCACGCCCACAGTTGCTTGACCGTATACATGAGGCACAGTACAGTGATGACCGTTGTTCAGAGATCATGGCACAGATTGGACAGAGCAGATTTTCCGAGTTCGTGATCGATGACCAGGGGATACTGCGATTTGGGACTAGACTGTGCGTACCAGATGCTGAGGGACTGCAGTGCGAGATTCTTGAGGAGGCACATCAATCGGTGTACAGTGTTCATCCGGATTCCACCAAGATGTACCATGATGTGAGAGATGTTTACTGGTGGGATGGGATGAAGAAGGACGTTACAGACTTTTTGTCGAGATGCCTGACTTGTCAGCAAGTCAAGGCCGAGCACTAGAGACCCGCAGGAGAGCTAAAGCCGTTACCCATTCCAGAGTGAAAATGGGAGTAGATTTCTATGGACTTCATTGTGGGTCTACCCAGGACTAGTCAAGGGTATGACTCCATCTGGGTGATCGTGGATCGTTTGACGAAAGCGGCTCACTTTTTGCCGGTGAAGACGACTTTCGGTTTTTCTCAGTATGCCAAGAAATACATCGACAAGATTGTACGACTGCATGGTGTCCCGACGTGTATTGTGTCCGACAGGGGCACCCAGTATACCAGCCGACTATGGCAGAGGCTTCAGGAGGCTTTGGGCACTCGTTTGGGTTTCAGCACAGCATTTCATCCGCGGACCGACGGCCAGTCAGAGCGGACCATTCAGACTCTCGAGGACATGCTCCGAGCATGTGTCTTAGACTTCAGAGGTAGCTGGGATCATCATTTACCCTTAGTAGAGTTCTCCTACAACAACAGTTTCCAGGAGACTATTCAGATGGCACCATTCGAGGCTCTTTATGGGAGGAGATGCAGATCGCCCGTCTGTTGGACAGAGCTCAGCGAGAGCAGTATCTTAGGGCCGCAGATTATTGAAGAGACGACCGCGAAGATCCAGTTGATTCGCGATAGGATGAGAGCAGCCTAGAGTAGGCAGAGATCTTATGCGGACCGTCGTCGGCGCAGACTTGAGTTTTCTGTTGGTGATCATGTTTTCTTGAGGGTCTCCCCAATGAAAGGTGTGATGAGATTTGGGAGGAAGGGGAATCTTAGTCCCAGATATGTGGGCCCCTTCGAGATCCTCGAGCGTGTTGGTGCAGTTGCGTATCGATTAGCCCTTCCGCCCAGTTTTCCAGATGTGCACCCCGTATTTCACGTTTCGATGCTCCGCAAGTATCTTCATGATTTTTCGCATGCAATTCAGCACCCGACGATCCAGCTGGAGCGCGACCTTTCTTTTACAGAGCAGCCGGTGGTCATCTTGGATCGACAGGTGAAGAAATTAAGATCGAAGGATATACTATCCGTCAAGGTCCTTTGGCGTGGCCCGAGTGGTGAGGAGGTCACTTGACCGAGAGCGAGATGAGGAAGAAATATCCCTATCTTTTTGAAGGTACGTGTAGCTAGATTTTTAAATTCGGGGACCGAATTTCTTTAAGGGGGGTAGATTGTAACGCTTTGAAATTCGTTTAGGTTAATTTTGCGTTAGTTAGTAATGATGCGTGTTTTTCATAAAAACCCATAATACTTATCTCTTTTGTAAACTAGTTCTAATTGTGATGAGAGGTGTTTTTATATATATTTGGGGTTTATTAATTATAATTTAGTTTGTGTTCAGCTTGATTAGAGTTTTTCCTTAATTATCTTCCTAAGCTAGGTTTTGTGTACACATGCACACTTATCACATTTTTGTGACTTAGGTTAAAAAAGTGTTAGCATGTAACCCATTTTCATTTTCTTGCATGGTTCTTTTTCCCCAAATAACCAAGTCAAACCCTTTTTATTTAATATGATTTTGAGAGAATGTGAGGTATGGGGGTTAGGAGAAGTTGAACTTGACTTTTGACCATTTCTTTTCACTCATTTTCCCTCTCTCCCTCTCATTTTTTTCTCTTCCAGCTGAAGCAAGCAGTAGCAGCAGCAACATCATCACCATCTTTTTCTTCTTTCACTTCTCTTTTGATCCAAATACAAACCCTATACAAAAACCCTTTTTACTTCACAAAAACCTTGGAAAAATGGCTTCTTTGTGGACTTTGGAGGCAAGTCAGTGCATGTAAGGGCAAGGGCTGGAAAATTTGAGTTCCCTAGGATCTTTTGAAGGTATCAAACTCACCCATATCACCCTAGATCATAACTTATAATTTTGTTAGCTAAAAATAATGTTTTGTGCATTTTTAGTGCTAATGAAGGGGGATTAGTGATATTTTTGATAAGTTAGCATGTATATGGCTTGTTTAGCTTAGTTATGGGTTGTTAGTGTTGTTTTAACTCAAGGTTTGCTTCAGGTTTCACTAAAATACCCTAATATATTGATTTAGTATTACAATAGCTTTTTAACTAGATTTTTG
Organism: Agapanthus africanus; assembly: GCA_030015575.1. Classification (NCBI taxonomy): domain Eukaryota; kingdom Viridiplantae; phylum Streptophyta; class Magnoliopsida; order Asparagales; family Amaryllidaceae; genus Agapanthus; species Agapanthus africanus. The sequence goes on from CM057337.1 coordinate 327,577,163, forward strand.
GGTTCTGTTGGATCTGCTTGTGACCCGATGGCTTCAGGCAAAAATTGGATTTACTGGAGCATGTATACTATAGTTAGAGAACACACACGAAGCACGGGAGCCCAACTCCCTAGGTTGGCCGCCGGAATATTCATTCTGGGTTCAATTTGCGGCCAGATGGGGGACCTGGGTTTTAGGGTTTGCTGTTTGGGTGTCTGCTACTATTTTAAGACTTATGGTATATGCAATTTTGTAAAATTCTACCTGTAGGAAAATCTGAAACCATTTACCCTATTTTGTATATTTTAACTTTCGCGACACGTGTGACACGTGAGTGGGTTTGGGGTTTTTTGCGTATCGCGACGTGTCGGGGTAGCTTCAGGCCCGTAATTACACGTTTTAGCGTATCACACACACACGCGTTTGGTTCGCGACGCGGGTTTCTCGTTTCTCTTTAATGTCGCGTCTTTGTAGATGATAGCTTACGTGTATTATTTTGTGAAATTCTAGGTTCGCAGGCGAGTACGACGGACGCCGCGAAGACGGGGAAACAAGTCGTCGGCTACACCTAACACGAGACTACGGTGAGTAGATTTAACATGTAGGGGGAAATCGCCCGTATGGCGTTAAGCGTGAGGGCTTGATAGGCTATAGTAGTTGCATATTTGCATCTATATACCTTAATTGCATACTGTAGTTCCTGCTATATTATATATATATATGTATATGAACTTAGAATTAATAACACACCGCACTGTTACTAACGGTTCATGTTGCACGAGCACTAATCTGCATGTTACACACACACCGTTAGTAATTGCCATGACACTCACATTATAGAACAGCCATGAACAGTATATGGTAGCTCACCTGATATATGATGTGATATGATTTTGCTACTTGTGCACATACTCATTTGCATATCCATACTTATGCATATTCAAACTGTACCTACCTAGATGAGCTGATTTTTTGGTAGAACTAAGGACCGCATGAGACCTTTTGAAAAACTGAATCTATTTTAAAGAGCGGTTTCTCCCTTTTACTTATGGAATGACTTTTGATGCATATATCAAATCGCATGGATTTACGCATTGGTTTTGGATTTCATGTGATTCTGGATTTGAGGACCGTGGGGTTATTTAAGAAAATATGCACTATTTTGAAAACCCGGTTCCTCATGATATGATATTTTGGTGTGTCCACCACGCGTTTTCTCGGTTCTGAGATGTGTGTTTGAAACCCGATTCGAGGAGTTGGATGATCTGTTTGCGGGTTCGTGGTGGACCCGGTATGGTTCCCCGGGGCGAGAAATGTTTTTCGTGGAGCAGACGATGAGCCTTGCAGGGTGGCTAGTACCTACCGGTGATTGGTTGGACCTGGCGGTTATCCAGAGAATACCGACCAGAGTCGATAGATGGATACAGGATGACATGTACTACCGGGGCCGAGGGCCGACACCGCAGACGGAGCCCGTGGGCCGATCCGGACCGACGGGGCCCGATATATGAGGATTTGCGTGTCGATGCTGGACATGATTGTTTCATGATATTTTGAGTACCGATGTTGGGCATTCGCGATTCTCAGATATTTACAGGATTTGAGGGCCGATAAGGATTACGGCGTCTGAGTTTTATTGGGATTTGGGTGCGTTGATGGACACCGATTATTTTTCTACGTTGACATTCCGTGTAGATGCTATTTTATCCCATGTTCAGCATTCATTATTATGCATCTCATCCTGCAGTCATATTACCTGATAGAGTACTTATGCATGATTATTGCACATCTTGCTCATCGCATATAGATATTATCTGCTGGCATATGTTAGAGTAGCGCAATACGTGCATACTCGTGATTACCTTTATATGTTATCTTCTATTCATGAGTTGGCAACTCACCCCTGTTGTGCCACAGTGCTTGCAGGTTGCCCCTCAGAGTTGTCACGGCAGGCTGCCTTCTTGTATCTTTTTGGTTACGAATACCACTGCAGTTGGTGCGTGAGCTGTTTTGCTGTTAGGTGGGTTGTGGTATCCGGTTATTTCCATTGTATACTTACTTTTGTATCTAGTATTCTCCATCTACCTTTATATGTATTTGACTTAGAGACCAGTGTGAGGACGTTGATGTATATTATTTGTATTCTGGCGTCGAGCTCGTGTGAGCCGACTTTACTTATGCAGTTTTTATCATTTGTGATGTTTTTCACTTATTGCTCATTTCTTCGCTACGGCGTCGTATATTACTCTTGTGGTTTTTGTTTCCGCCGTTGGGTGTGATTGCTCCCGTTTGGGATGGTGTATTATATTGTTATCATTTTACTCATATCATGTCTTGTACCCGATTTCGGGTTTAGTTTTACAAAGGAAATGCTGCCAAAATTTTAAGAAAATAACTTGCACTTTAAAGAATGTTACTAAACTACTTAAGGTTTTCCAAATGTCTTTAAACAAATGTTTTCAACACTCGCTTCTTTTAACAGTTTTGATTTCTGGGTTTCGGCTTACTTAGTCGCATTACGCCTGTAGACGTTACGTGGTTAAGTGCCGGTCACGAGTTGAACTTCGTGTCGTGACACTTCAGGAATCCTTGGGTACCCGTTTGAGCTTTAGCACCGCTTTCCATCCGCAGATTGATGGTCAGTCAGAGCGGACTATACAGACTCTGGAGTATATGCTTCGTGCATGCGTGCTTGATTTTGGGGGCAGTTGGGATCGTCACTTGCCGTTGATCGAGTTCTCCTACAATAATAGTTATCAGGAGACGATTCAGATGGAACCTTTTAAAGCTTTGTATGGTAGGAAGTGTCGATCGCCAGTCTATTGGACAGAACTCAGCGAGAGTAGGATTTTGGGACCCCAGCTAGTTCAGGAGACTACGAAGAAGATCCAGCTGATTCAGGATAGGATGAGAGCAGCCCAGTGCAGACAGAAGTCTTATACCGACCATCGTCGTCGTAGCCTCAACTTCGCAGTGGGGGATCATGTATTCCTACAGATTTCTCCGATAAAGGGCGTGATGCGATTTGGTAAGAAATGAAATCTCAGTCCTAAATTTGTAGGTCCTTTTGAGATCCTTGAGCGAGTTGGTACAGTTGCTTATCGTTTGGCTCTTCCACCCCGCTTTGCGAATGTTCACCCCGTATTCCATATTTCAATACTTCGCATATATCTTCATGACCTTTCTCACATGATTCAGCACTAGACCGTTCAGCTAGAGCACGATCATTCGTTCACCGAGCAGCCAGTAGTTATATTGGATCGGCAGGTGAAGAAACTTCGGTCAAAAGTCTTGCCATCTGTGAAGGTTCTTTGGCGTAGCCCGAATGGTGAAGAGATCACTTGGGAGGCCGAGAGTGAGATGCGGAAGAGATTCCCTCATCTCTTTAAAGATACGCATAGTAAGATTTTTAAATTCGGGGACAAATTTCTTTAAGGGGGGAAGATTGTAACACATTAGAAATGCGATTAGTGGTAAATTAAGCGATAATGCGGATTTTTAGTAAAAAGTTTACCAAAATAGTTTTCAAATATTTTATAAAATTAATGCTTATTTTATTAGTATTTAATTTGGGCCTGCACACACATGTGCAAGGTAACCTAGGGTTAATTTGGTGGTTAACCATGCTTATGTAGCCAAGGCACCTTAACCCCTTTCTAATTAAGCCTTATGTATCATATAAAATAATTAGTTTTCAAAATTTAAAATTTAAAAGAGATTTTATATTGTGCTGACTTGAGAGAGAGGAAGAGAGAGAGGGCAAGATGAGCCTGGCAAGCATGCCATGCATTTAATGAAGAGAAAGTGAAAGGGGAGGCATGGATCCTCTAAACACACCCCTCATTCCCAAACCCTCACTCACTCACATACACCCTCACACTCCCATTCATTCTCTCATTCTCATTTCTATTCTTCATATCATTTTCTCACAACCTTACACCCCTTCAACTGAAACCCTAACCTCACCCTCACAAAACCATACAAATCTCCACTAAACTCCATCAAAACCATTCTCAAGCCAAGATCAAGTCACTAGATGCACTTGGAGCATGGAAAGCTAGGGTTTTGGAGCAAGTTTGGTTAGGTAATGACTCTCTACTGTTAATTAGGTAGTTAATATGTTGTTCTGGTAATTAGTTTCAGTTTAGAACTATAAAATTTCAGTTTTTGTGAAAATATCGTATATTTGGTGAGGATTTGTGCCTCGAGTGAATCTGCTCTCAAACCAGTAACTTTTTGGAGAAGTTGCTATTACAAGGACCTACTTTAGAGACCTAGAACCCACCATAGAAACCTGAGCCCATTCCCATGGAACTTGGCCGCAAATACATTGGTTCTGGCCGCAATTTGCGACCAGACTGGTGACTGGGGCGTTGTGTTTTGGTCGCGTAGTCTCTGGGGTTGTTTGCAGTCTCGTGGAACTTGCAACTTCCACCAATTCTTCGTGTAGCAAAATCTGGGACCTTTTAGCTAAAATTTGAGCATTTCGGCAACATGCGTTGCGGATTATTCGTTAATTTGTTTAGGTGTTTCGTTCGATGTGTAGCCGTAGGGCTGGTCTACGAAGTTGCTGCACGCGTTTAGCCCGTTAAGAGAACACTTGGAAGCTTGTGGGAGTCGGTTTGTTTTGCCGTTGTTGGTGAGTGTTATCGTTAGGTTTCTAATGTGCACTTGTTATGTTGTTGTTGTATGATTTTAGGATCGCAGGAAGGGACTTCGGACGCCGTGAAGAAGGGGAAACAGGTGGTCGGATATACTTAGCTCGAGATCACTGGTGAGTAGATTTAACATCTACGGGGAAATCGCCCGTATGGCGTTATGTATCAGGGCTTGATATAACTAGTATAGCCGCATGTTTAAATTCGTATATGTTGATTGTGCATGAGCATCATTACATAACATTATATTGTTGTGCTTGATTTAGTACCTAGTGGACACTGCACTATTGTGGACGGTTCATGTTGCATGAGCATAAATTTGTATGCTACACCCGCACCGTCGGTTATTTCCATGGAACGCCTATACACATATACAATATTTTATTGTTATCGACATTGACACATGAATTATTGTTCCATTGCGCATATGACATACCTGGGTATGCGCATATGACATACCTGGGTATATACATATTGTACATCCATACCTGCATACATACATATTGTACATCCATACCTGCGTACATACATATTGTACATCCATACCTGCGTATATACATATTATACATCCATCCCTGCATACATACATATTGTACATCCATACCTGTGTACATACATATTGTACATCCATACCTACGTACATACATATTGTATATCCATAGATGATGCTGGCTTTGATTTTGGAGAATTGGGAACCACATGATATATTTTAAAACTGGATTCATTTAAAAGAGCGGTTTCCCCTTTTATGCTCATATTACGGTTTTATGTCGCATATATAATATTGCATGGATTTACGCATTGAGTTATAGATTTCATGTGATTTTGGGATTTGAGAACCATGGTATTATTTCAAGAAAGTATGCGTTGTTTTGAAAACCCGGTTTTTCTTGATATGATATTTCAATGCCTCCACCATGAGTCTTCTCGGTTTTGAGAGCTTGTGTGAGTATACCCGATTCAAGGAGCGGTATGCACCGTTTGTGGGTACATGTTGGACCCGATATGGTACCCCCGGTGAGCCCAGTGGAGGGACTACTACCTACCGGTGATAATATGGAGCCCGACGGACATCCGGTGGATACCGTCTGGGAGTTATGACATGAGATATATTGAAGGCCGATCTGGTATGCAGCGCCTGAGAGATGAGTATTTACGTATCGATGCTGGACACGAGCATTTCATGATGTTTTCGAGTGCCGATGTTGGGCACTCAGGTTCCATGAGATTTAAAGGGTTTGAGGGCCAATCCAGAGTGACGACGCCTGAGGTATTAGGATTTGGGGTGTGTCGTTGATGGACACCAGTTTTTCCACGATGATGATTCATTGATATTGACATGTTTTATCCCATCCTCATAATTCATTGATATGCATTGCTTCATGCATTTGTAGTACCTGATATAGTACTTTTCATGATTGTTGTATATCCATATTAGTATATTGATGCTATCAGATTGCATGTGATAGAGTATCGCAGTACGTGCATACCTGCGATTACCTGTATATGTTACTTACTATTCACGAGTTGGCAACTCACCCCCGTTGTTCCATAGTGTTTTTCAGGTTGACCCTCAGAGTAGTCGCGGCAGGGCTATCTCGTTGTATCTTTTTGCTGCGGATACCGCTACAGTTGGCTGTGAGCCGTTTTGCTTATAGGTGGGTTTTGCGGTTATCCGTTTATATTTCATTATACGCCTTATTGCATCTAGTACTCTCCATCTACCATTTTATGTATTGACTTAGACACGAGTTGTGAGGACGATATTGTATATTATTTTGTGACTTTGGGTGTCGTGCTCGTGTGAGCCGACTTTTAATATGTAGTTTTACCATTTATGATGTTTTTCATTTATATTGATCATTTCTTTGTAACGGTGTCGTATATTATTCTTGTGGTGGTTGTTTCCGCCGTTGGGCGTGATTGCTCCCGTTTGGGGAGGCTTTATTTATATCATAGGTTGCTTTACTTATATCTTATGTTGTACCCGTTTTGGGGCTAGTTATTACAAAGGAGGTGCTGCCGAAAATTTTAAGAAAATAATTTGAACTTTAAAGATTTTTACATGAGATTTCCAAATGTTTTCATCACTTACTTCTTTTGATGGTTTAGATTTCTGGGTTTCGTCTTACTTAAATTGTGTTACGCCTGTAGACGTTACGTGGTTTACGTGCCGGTCACGTGCCAAACTTGGGTCGTGATAGAGACACCCGCTCTGCTTATTGGGGAATCTTCCTCTTCGGGGTCTAAGGTCGATGGTAAGGGTGAGAAGAAGAAGACCTCCACAAAACTGATAAGCGGTGTCGATAAGGTAGAAGAAAAGGGAAAGGCAAAAGTTTCGGCGTTAACAGTAGGGAAGTAGGGATGTTCCTATTGTTACGGGAAAAGACATTGGCAGAAGGGATGCAGGGCTTGGAAAACCAGAATCCAAGATCCGAAGCATATTGTGGCTTCGACTTCAGGCGTGTTTGTGATTGAAAACGGTCTGTCAATTAACTTCACCTCCTGGGTACTAGATAACGGCTCAGGATCTCATATCTGTAATTCATTAGAGTCTTTGAAAAGCCGTATAGTTATCAGGGCAGGTGATATGACTCTCAGGATTGCTAACGGAATGAGCGTGGACGCTGTATCTGTTGGGTATATCATTTAGAATTGACAAGTTGGCAGATATTGATTTTACGTAACTGTTTGTGTGTACCAAGTCTAGTTTGTAAGTGATATGGTTCACATCCACCTAAATCAAAATTTGATTGGGTCAGATACACTAGAGGACAATATATATTGAATCAAGCTTAGGTTTTCAAATGTCTAGAACACACTTGAAAGAAAGTCTCCAGAATTAAATAAGGCTCTATTAAGGCATTGTAGACTGGGTTACATCAATGAAACACGGTTGATGAAGTTACATAGAGAGGGATATTTGGATCTGTTCGAATATCAGTCTTATGCAACTTGTCAGTCTTGTCTCATAGGAAAGATGACAATGACTCTGTTCACTGGACACGGAGTAAGAGCGAGCGAGCTCTTGTGACTGATACATAGCGACGTGTGTAGTCCAATATCTACAGATGCATGAAGTGGTTATTCTTATTTCATTACTTTTACGGATGATTTCTCTAGGTATGGACATGTCTTCTTGATGAAGCATAAATCTGAACCCTTTGAAAAATTCCGGGAATATAAGAATGAAGTGGAAAAACAAACAGGCAAAAGTATCAAGACACTGAGATCTGATCGACGTGGTGAATAATTAAATTGCTGTGTTCCTGGATTACCTAAAAGAGAATTGAATTCTCTCTCAGCTTACTCCTCCATACACACCATAACACAACGGTGTATAAGAAAGGAGGAATAGAACCCTGTTGGATATTGTTCGTTCCATGATGAGTAACACTGAGTTGTCGCGATCCTTCTGAAGTTATGCACTATAATCACCTGCATATCTTTTGAAAAAGGTTCCTACCAAAACTGTGCCTACAACACCATATCAGATATGGAGTGGAAAGAAACCCTATTTTCAGTATCTGAAGATATAGGGATGTCCATCTTTTGTTGAAACGAAGTATGCGGACAAGCTCGAGGTACGCTCAGTACTGTGTAAGTTTGTGGGATACCCAAAAAACTCTTGGGGGTATCTTTTCTATTACGCGGAGGAACAATAGGTTTTTGTTCTTCTTCATGCCAATTTTTTAGAAAATCAATTTTTTGTAAAAGGAAATAGTGGGAGCGCAATAGAATTGGAAGAAATTAATGAACCACAAACCATTACTGAAAATATGATAGAACCAGAGGTTTCAAAAGAACCGGAGCTCCCTACGCCAATCCGCAGGACTAGTAGGCAGTCTCATACGCCTGTTAGATACTACAATTTTCTCATAGACGGGGATCAAGAGGATTGCATCATTAACAATGATGAGCCAACTAGCTTCCAGTAAGCCATTTAGGGCGGCGGCTCGGTAAAATGGCCGGATGCAATACGGACCGAAATGGAGTCCATGTACACTAACAAAGTATGCCCTTTGAACATTGCTCCAGAAGGGGTAAAACCCGTATGCTGCAAATGGATCTTCAGAAAGAAGATTGGTGTAGGTGGATAGGTTGAAACATATAAAGCTAGACTTGTTGTAAAAGGTTTTTGTCAAAGACCTGGTTTGGACCATGATGAAACCTTTTCTCTAGTGTCTATGCCCAAATCCATTTGGATCCTTCTTGCCATTGCTGCCTTCCATGATTTTGAGATCCGGCAGATGGACGTAGAGACGGCTTTTTTAAATGGCAATTATGAAGAGTATGTCTATATGGATCAACTAGAGGGTTTCAATCAGAGTGGGAGCAACAGGACAATGTGCAAGTTTCTTAAGTCCATTTGTGGACTAAACTAGAGATCACGGAGTTGGAACATCTGTTTTTATTGAGACAGTCAAAGAATTCGACTTTATCAAAAATCCAAATGAACCACGCATTTATAGTAAGATTGTAGCAAGAACTGTGGAATTCCTCATTGAGTATGTGGATGACATTCTCTTGATAGGAAATGACATTCCTATGCTACAATCAGTCAAAGGATTCTTGTCATAGAGGTTCTCCATGAAAGACCCGGGTGATACCAACTACATTCTGGGGATCCAAATCTATCGTGATAGATCAAAGAGGATGTTGGGACTTTTACAGTCAAGGTACAACAACACCATACTAAAAATATTTATTATGGACAATTCTAAGCGCGGTAGTCTACCGGCTTGTCACGGAATCATCCCCTCCAAAGAGATTTCTTCCAAGACTGATTTGGAGAGGGCTCACATGTCGATTATATCCTACACTTCTGCGGTAGGCTCTATAATGTATGAGATGTTGTGTACCAGACCAGATGTAGCTTACGTACTGAGCGTGGTAAGGCGGTATTAGTCAAACCCAGGGGAGAAGCACTAGGAAGCAGTAAAGAACATTCTCAAGTACCTGAGAAGGAATAAGGAGATGTTCTTGGTGTATGGCGGAAAAGGACCTCCAGATCGAGGCCTTTGCTAACTCCAGCTTCCAGAGTGATAAGAATGACTCCAAGTCCATATTGGGTTATGGCTTTACCTTCAGTAGAGGAGCGGTCTGTTGGAAGAGCTCCAAGCAGAACACCGTTGCAAACTTGACGATGGAAACGAAGTAGTTCTCTGCATGAGACGCCGCAAAAGAGGCAGTCTGGATATGGAAGTTCTTAACTGAACTTCAGGCGGTTCCTTCCATTTGTTGGTCCAATACTTTAGTATTGTGACAACATACGGCGCTTTAGATTTAGGGAAGGAACCGAGGTCCCATCAGAGATCCAGACTTATCTTAAGGCAGTACAACCTGATCTGGGAGATCATTGATCCCAGGAGATTAAGGTGAGGAAAGTAGATATGAAGAACAACACTGCAGATCCACTCACAGAAGCCATCCTCCAGACAGTGTTCGAAAGGCTATTCGAGACATTCGGTCTGCGATATGCCAGTATATAGCCTTGTGCAAGTGGGAGATTGTTAGTGATATATGCCCTAGAGGCCATTATTATATCATACTGGATTGTATATTACTTAATGGGAGCTTCGGATATACACGGATATAGTGACAGTCTTGCTAAAAATAGTAGTATGCTACCTGGTTTATCTCTACCTCAATATGTGCATGTGTTTTCTCAGCATATCGCTTATACATATTGGTCGAGCCCTTAGGATCTTTGCTTGATTACCACCGTTGTGATGGCAGTCACACTAGTGGGGGCTGGTTGGTCTATAAGCACATCCTATACAGATCCTTATTTGTAGCATTATCGAGACGGGGCATCGATACTCCGGAGTAGTGTAAGTGCACGGCGGTGCCCCGGCCGTCAATCCGACGGCCAAAAGCGGAAGCGGTGATAAACTTTAAATTTTTCTTGAACTGGCAAACCGCCGCGCACTAATACCCGGATCGAACCATTAACTAGTCCTAGCTAACAACAAGAAAGGGAATAGAGATATACCGACGATCCAAGTCCTCCGGTCTTCTCGTCATGGTCCCGATCTCCTGCGGAAAGTCCTGTCTCCTCCTCGTCGCCGGAAGTGCACCACATCGCCTACTTTGTTTACGGGCTCCCACCTCAATGCCGAGGCAACTCGGGCACGAAGCCGGCTACTCGACGTGCCCAAGGTTCGCTGTAGAATATGTAGTCCTCAAGTCTCATTTGGGGTTCATGGAGATGCCTTTGTGGTGGAGGAAAAGAAAACAAGAACTATGTGGAGGAACTTGGGGATTTTTCTAACATCAAGAGAGCAAAAATCCCCACTACAAAAATGGGCAACCCCTCCTCCAAGCTTGGCCGGCCATGAGAGGTGAATGGAGAGAATGAGAGAGAGTGAGCCAAGGAATGAGTGGTGCAACCATAACAATAATGCAAAAGGGAATCATGAAAGAACATGATAAAAAAAATACATCCACACTCAATCACCAACCATCATCAAACATGATGGCTTAAAAGTCATGCCATCATGAAGATACAAGTCAAGGTCAAAAGAATGGTGCACCATCATGATACAAGGAAACATGCAAAGACCCCCTTCCACAAAAGCTTATTTGCAACAATGCAAATAAGCCCTCCTCCACCAATCTTCGGCCAATGAACGGAACAATGGAAATTGGCCGAAACGGAAAGCAAACTGGCAACTCCAGAAAACCGGTCCCGTAATAAATTACAGGAAAACCCCGATACTGTGCATACACACCCGCATCTGTATTTCGACCGAAATACAAATGCAATGAGACATAATCTACACTGTACTATACTAGGATCCGGCTTATACCAAAGCCGGCTAGTATTATTCGTTCGATCCTGATCCGTGCAATACCGCACGTATCTGATCGAACCCTGCCATATATCCACACGGCCTATAGTACAAACTGTCCGATCCTGATCCGTGCAATACCGCACGTATCTGATCGGACCTTGCCATATCTCCATACGGTCTCTACAACCTTTCGCCCGAAAGCTGAGTAACTGAATGTGGGGGACTCTAAAGACTCATCAACACCTTGGTTGTGGATTTAACCACTAGCACGTTAGAGGTATAAGCCAATACATAACGGGCTACCAGGTACTGACTAAAAGGGACGTCCGTGAGCGAACTCAGCCTGACTCCCTACTGAGCCTGGCAGTGACAATATCCGTGCAGTCCGGTCCGTTCATCTATGAGTATCGCATGGCGGGCCTAGGGGGTTGGTAAAAGTCAGACCCCCAAAAGCGGTACAAGTCGTGTCGGAGTGTAGCCCAGAACACCCTGAGATACTACTGGAATACCTACCAGTAAATCTCCTTGCCTTGGCCAAGGACTTTGTGTAATGGCTCTCCTAGACACAGCACGACCTCACCCCCAATACCGGGAGAGACGAACCCCTGAAGATACGCTCACTGTCTCCATGTGGCTCGGGACTGTACCCAACTAAAACCTGTTTGCACGACTCCTTTGAGCCGTGGTAGGGTAGTAATCAAAGTACAGTGGGAACTCACACGAGACAAATGACGATCCCCAGGTCGATGAACTAACCTGCACACATGTCACCAGGGAACTGCCATCTGACGTCTGGTATATTACCAACTAGCATGTTCCCGGCGAGTCCTGTCCGGTGTACTCATAACCCAATGAGCACCTGTATACATCTTAGGTGATCCAACTGACACCAGTGGCTTGTGAGACCGGCCACCGCCCCTCGTCGGGGTCTCGACTGTATACACTAGTCTACTAATGGAGTATCGATGCCCAGTCTCGAAACTCCTACGACTAGGGACCTTTTAAGGATAAGCTTATAGACCCCAGCTCCCACTTATATGATCGCCCTCATACTGCTGGTGGTCAAGCAAGAATCCTAGGGGCTCTATCAACGTGTAATAGCGACGTGTCAGGTCACTTAAAACAGTACACGATGATAAAGGTAAACCAGATAGCATACTATCATCTCGAGTAAGACTGTCCTACCAGGATAGGTCCTCCCTCAATCATTGCAATCACGTACCTGTGATCCAATAATTGACTCTGAGGGCACTATCTCCAACAATCTCCCACTTGCACTCAAGGCTAATTATTGCGATGTCGCATACTCACAGCCCGTGTGATACCGAACATCCAACTCCTCTACTAGTCAGTCTCACAAAGCTCGTTTGCGGAACTATTGCGTTCGAGGAATAGCCTCAGTGAGTGGATCCGCTTAGTTGTCTCTTTCTATGTCTCTCTAAATCTCAAGTTCGCGGAGAAAGCCATCTCCCGAAATGAGCAATACCTGTCTTAGAATGTGTCTGGATGTCTAATGGGACATAGCTCATAAATGAACTCCAAATCCAAACTTCTTAGACTGTATCGTCAGCTGAACTTAATCAGTATCCTGCGCCATGCCACCCTCAGTATTTCCTTGGATCACCTGTCCAAAATACTGCCCCTCATCAGAAGGAAAAACTATAACTCTGACAACCTCCTTGTCGTCCAAGTCACCTTGGAAGCCTGGAATGATAACTGTTTCCCGAATGAGGCTGTCGTTATCAAATCCCTAGAACATCCACTTATGTTCTAAAACTGCTTCCGATTGTTTTTCCAGGATTGGATTAATATCAACTTATTGCATCTAGTGCAAGAACAACATCTGGTGTGGTACTTGACATCTCACGATTGACTCAATTGCCTGAGAAAGTGATCTGCCAATCATGTCCGTCCCTCTCCCCTTTAGTCTGTAAGACACCTTTGGAGAGGGTGACTCCATTACCTGCAGGTACACTACCGTGCCAGGAGTCGTCCATCCTAAATACTCTTAGAATGCTGTCAAGTACCCTGATTGGGAAACCACCCAAATCTAGATCTAAAACCATAGATCTAGTAACCAGTATGTCTGATATAAAATCCATTTCCTTTGTGGAGAAACAACTGTGTGACGACCAAAGTATAACCGATCGTAGTGTCGGAGTTTCTTTTCCTACTCTGTGTATATCTTCCAAATACCAGGATATCACACCCTACTACCTTCTCAACAGATCCATCCCCTATTCTGATGAAGTCAAACCCATGACTGTCACGTCAGAAACAGATGATCTATCTCCGCTACATCTGCTTTAGTCTATAAATAGACATAAGCTACCTGTCCACCAATGCTTCCGCTGCTCCCACTGACTACGACAACCCTCTGGCAGAGTCATATAGACGTGCACTTCTAAAACTAGTTTAGAACGACGCTATACTCATCCTCCCGCCGGGTCTCGCAGCCTGGAACAACAGCAATGGTAATTGTGGGTAAACAAGAACTTCCCTGTCACCGTCCTTGAGGCTACCGTAGTACCTCTCGGGTGCCTGAAGTTACCCACCTTATCTGCGGAGTGGCCAATGGAATGTCAATCCAGATTGAATCTTTAGGTTCCTTATCAAATCTTCAGTAATCGTTTGTGGTTCTGGAATCACTTCCAGTTCTACCATACTCCCACTACTGTTTTTCTGAAAAAATCTATTTTTATTAAAACTGTGGCGAGTCTAGAACAATATCGCTATTGTTCATCCAGATGGTAGAAAATCAACCCTCGTCATAGCCTGGGTCAACCCACAAACAGCCATTACAGAAACGTGCCTTGAGTTGTCCAGTGTCTGGTTTTAATCATAAACCGGACAACTCCCCGTACCTTAACATCGTTAAGATATGAACTGTTCTATATCCAATATAGAACCAGAGGCACTGATTTAATTGAACCAGATTCAAATCATGCAGTTGTCTCCAGTGCATGTCAACTAAATGGAAGAAGGCCTGATCAGCGTTACCCAACTTAGGAATGCTTCCAATTATGAGTAACCTGAAAGAGAAGCAATTTCTCTTAATCATTACTATCAACTGAATACCATTGACAAGTATCTACATCTTCGATCACTTTGAAGAATCCCGATACTTGCTACATCTGGTTCTCTACTCTATTCAAATACCTATAACTTCTCAAAATTCAGACCCTGTGTTTCCGCGAAACACCTGTCTAAAAACTAGAGAAGTCATAAGTAAACCGAATATAGTACGAGGACCAACCCCTCTGTCCTGATGGACCCTGGACAACATACAATACTCTGCATAAGTCCCTTGAGTCTGATAACTCATTTACTGTGTGTCGTAGGTTGAAAACTGTACTTATGGTTAAGAAGAATTACACCGCTGTTTAATGCTCCTTACCTAACCATCCACTGATATAGGTAAATGTCGTAGACATAATTTCAGAAAGGTATATCTCACTCTATGAAAATAGACGTACAGATATATCAATTTGAAATTGGTGCATAACAGCGGATATTCAAAACCAAATATTTGCCAACCGGCAAACAGCCCAGGTGATTTCCTCAAATATCACCGATTACAACGAATCCCGATATAATGAGGATAATTACCCAATTCCCAATAACTTACTCCCACTCATCATCTGTAAAACCATACAGATGTGAGAATCGTACCTGGTAAATACATACCCTGGAGTAAGTATCTAATCGGGAAATCAGTTTTCCTTTAACATTACACAGTGAAACTGAAACATTGAAATGTTCCGATGGGGTATTTTGGTATTCCTAGTAATGCCTCTTCCAGATTCACGACTGTAACCGTATAGTTCTTTGCCACCTCTCCAAATCCCTTCATATGTCTTTAGTCTTTACCTTCTGCACACCCTTTTAGGCCAAATGGTTTTCTTCCTTCCCTACCGTTCGGCACCAGCCTATGGTTTGGAAGAAGACTATCCAATAAGCATAATGGGTGTACTGTCCCAATCCTAGGAACACTCGCAATGAGAGAGGGTGAAGATAAAAGACAACTGAATAAACCTTATTCCTATTTCTCCTGAACCAGAATCCATCCCCGAACTGGAACCAGTTCCATTCGAGTTCGTATATAACCATACGATGGAGTATCCAAATAAACTGTGGATCTTCATAGTGATACGGAGTGTCCTGGAGAAATACAAAGGTGATGTGGGAGTGGTAACGAAATATTTGGTTTGGTCGTGAATATCTGTTGCAATTTACTTTGCCCTCTTACTAATCCCTTGCTTTGTCTGAACTTAATACCTTCTGCACACCATCGTTATGCTAATTGGTTTTCTTCATTCCCTACCGGTCGGCACCAGCCTAAGGTTTGGAAGAAGACAATCCAATTTGCGTAATAGGTGTACTACCCCTAAACCAAGGAGTACTCGTAACCTGAGAGAGGGAAAAAGGAAAAGACAACTGAATAATCCTATCCGTTTTCTCCAGAACCGGAAACCATCCTCGAATAAATTCTTTCGAGTTCGTATCTAACCATACGATGGTTTTGTCCAATGGAAGTGGACGTTCGTAGTAAAACAGGGTGTCCTGGAGAAAAGGGTAAAAGTAGGAGTGGCAATGAGGTTTGCAACTCTGACAATCCAAAAGCCGGTGTTCAAGAAGGTTCGATCAACTTGGTCACTGAGTCATAGTCTAGGGTCGGGTCAATGGTCGCTGCCAAAGAGAGAGAGAAAAGAAACACTCAGCATGCACTCTAACCTAGATCAGAATGGTTACCAATTTATCTAATCTGGAATCCTCCCACTGTACCTCAAATTCTCCTCCAAACCTGAAAGAAGAATTAGTCGGGGTCACCCGAGGAGTATACCAACTCATCAGTGGGAATCAGGATCCAACTATCACTGCATGATAACGTGACGGAATCCGCTCACGCTATCACACTCCAGAAGGTATGCGCATATCTGGCAAGTTTCAGTACTTTTGAAACTCCCGATGTGATTTCTGCCCCATGCTCTTATGACCTTGACTAAGGCCAACAAATCATAAGTCACATGTCAAGTTCTACCCGTCATTATCCAGGTTGATTTGAACCCACCCGTACAAGCCCTTGACTAGGGCCAACAAGGCTATACGACTGTCCCAAACCAACGCATCTATCTATGCAGCATATGAACACCCAACAGCTACCAAACACTGTGCCTTGACTATGGCCAACAAACACAGCTTGAATACTATTGACTACCCATATGAAACGACGGAGGGCTACGAATGGTTTCTGGCGAAAACCTTTAACGTAATGAACTTGATATCGTTGAAGGAACGGATAGCTTTTTGAAAATATAGTGACGAAAACCGTTGCTAAAGAGGTCACTCCCGGTGAAGGGATCTCGGCTCTTTCCCCGTAGAATGGGGTGCAGGATATTCCAACTGAATACCACGGTGCAAAGCAAAAGTAATCGGCTATAGTGAAGTTAATGCCCTGACGCAAACTTTTTGTCCAAGGGGTCATTCCCGGTGAAGGGATCTCGGCCCTTGCCTCGTCGACTGAGGAGCAGGATATTCCAACTGAATACCACGATGCAAAACAAAAGTGAACGTCCTTGCAATAACAGCTTTTTGAAAAGTGTTCCAACAACATCAGATTAGGTTTGTTTTTAACTTGCATTGATCCGAATCAACACAGTCCCATCAATTGATCACACCAAAAAGAACGAAAATATACTGATGTACGTATATGCCATCCGCATTCGCCACTGGGTCCCGTCATTACCCGTTAGGTTAGCTAACTAACGACAGAGCGGGGACTGGACTAGCGCGGATGTAAAACATATACAACATCTACTAATATATATACCAATATATTATATTCGCTCAAGGCGTGAATAAAAAGCAACATCACAGAGAATGAACAGCATCACAGAAACAATACAGATATCTGGGATCCCCGGGTTTCACAGAGCCGCTGAAACCCGACGTTCCCCTGGTCGTGTGGATAGCCTGTGCAATGAAATCCTAGACCCCTACGGGCGCGGCAAGTTACCCGCCAAAACCTGAAGCGAGGCAGCCCCCTTCAGCGCCGTGAATGGACCACCCAGCACTTCACGGAATCCGGTAACTTGGGCACCCCTCCTGGGTCATCCTGTACCCCCTACGAGTGCGGCGAATAGCCCGCCAATCCTAGAGTGAAGCCCCCTCCATCTCAATGCCATGAGATGCGGGCTTGTTGCCCTCCAGAACCCGGCTATCCGTGCACCCCTCCGCGGGGTAATCCTAGTACAGAAAGTAAAATATACATACACCGGGTACATCGACCGCAACCAGGTCGTGCCCCAAAATAATAATACAAACAGGCAGTGACGGCAGTCCACATGTCGGACGCTCGCCCCGCAAAATCAAATGTACATAATACAACAAAACTGTACTAGCATTGCATCCAGGCTATCCCCCACGACCAATCCGCAACATCACAGCAAAAACAAAACATCAACGTGAAAGTCACGTTCGCAAATCCGTCTAACCGGGCTATAGCAGTTAGACCGGATTTACCGATCAAGTGACATTCACGGTCGCAGATATAATGTAAATACTGTGAAAAAATATGATTAAATATTCGATCGATCAAAAATTAACAAGTGGGCCCCCAATCAAAACTGTAGCACTCACAGAAATCCTGGGCCCAATTTTAATATTCCAAAACCCATATTTTAAGCCCAGAAGGCCTCTGTAAAAAATTGGTGAAGTGATCTCCACAGTGTGCGGCGGAAGGGCGGCGGGAAGGGGGTTTTCGCGGCGGTTCCGCGCTCCCACTGTGGAGTTACTTCGTCGAATTTTTACAGAGCTCTTAGATTTTCCAGTACATCAATATTTTACAACCTGAAAAATTTTTCGACACCAAAAAAATTCCAACAGAAAACTGATGCTAACAAAAATGTAGTTTTGGAACTTTTTGATCGACTGGAAATGCAAACACATTACACAAAGCTAGACTAAGTTAATGGCGAGGCTCTGATACCACTGTAAGTGCACGGCGGCGCCCCGGCCGTCAATCCGACGGCCAAAAGCGGAAGCGGTGATAAACTTTAAATTTTTCTTGAACTGGCAAACCGCCGCGCACTAATACCCGGATCGAACCATTAACTAGTCCTAGCTAACAACAAGAAAGGGAATAGAGATATACCGACGATCCAAGTCCTCCGGTCTTCTCGTCATGGTCCCGATCTCCTGCGGAAAGTCCTGTCTCCTCCTCGTCGCCGGAAGTGCACCACATCGCCTACTTTGTTTACGGGCTCCCACCTCAATGCCGAGGCAACTCGGGCATGAAGCCGGCTACTCGACGTGCCCAAGGTTCGCTGTAGAATATGTAGTCCTCAAGTCTCATTTGGGGTTCATGGAGATGCCTTTGTGGTGGAGGAAAAGAAAACAAGAACTATGTGGAGGAACTTGGGGATTTTTCTAACATCAAGAGAGCAAAAATCCCCACTACAAAAATGGGCAACCCCTCCTCCAAGCTTGGCCGGCCATGAGAGGTGAATGGAGAGAATGAGAGAGAGTGAGCCAAGGAATGAGTGGTGCAACCATAACAATAATGCAAAAGGGAATCATGAAAGAACATGATAACAAAATACATCCACACTCAATCACCAACCATCATCAAACATGATGGCTTAAAAGTCATGCCATCATGAAGATACAAGTCAAGGTCAAAAGAATGGTGCACCATCATGATACAAGGAAACATGCAAAGACCCCCTTCCACAAAAGCTTATTTGCAACAATGCAAATAAGCCCTCCTCCACCAATCTTCGGCCAATGAACGGAACAATGGAAATTGGCCGAAACGGAAAGCAAACTGGCAACTCCAGAAAACTGGTCCCGTAATAAATTACAGGAAAACCCCGATACTGTGCATACACACCCGCATCTGTATTTCGACCGAAATACAAATGCAATGAGACATAATCTACACTGTACTATACTAGGATCCGGCTTATACCAAAGCCGGCTAGTATTATCCGTTCGATCCTGATCCGTGCAATACCGCACGTATCTGATCGAACCCTGCCCTATATCCACACGGCCTATAGTACAAACTGTCCGATCCTGATCCGTGCAATACCGCACGTATCTGATCGGACCTTGCCATATCTCCATACGGTCTCTACAACCTTTCGCCCGAAAGCTGAGTAACTGAATGTGGGGGACTCTAAAGACTCATCAACACCTTGGTTGTGGATTTAACCACTAGCACGTTAGAGGTATAAGCCAATACATAACGGGCTACCAGGTACTGACTAAAAGGGACGTCCGTGAGCGAACTCAGCCTGACTCCCTACTGAGCCTGGCAGTGACAATATCCGTGCAGTCCGGTCCGTTCGTCTATGAGTATCGCATGAAGGGCCTAGGGGGTTGGTAAAAGTCAGACCCCCAAAAGCGGTACAAGTCGTGTCGGAGTGTAGCCCAGAACACCCTGAGATACTACTGGAATACCTACCAGTAAATCTCCTTGCCTTGGCCAAGGACTTTGTGTAATGGCTCTCCTAGACACAGCACGACCTCACCCCCAATACCGGGAGAGACGAACCCCTGAAGATACGCTCACTGTCTCCATGTGGCTCGGGACTGTACCCAACTAAAACCTATTTGCACGACTCCTTTGAGCCGTGGTAGGGTAGTAATCAAAGTACAGTGGGAACTCACACGAGACAAATGACGATCCCCAGGTCGATGAACTAACCTGCACACATGTCACCAGGGAACTGCCATCTGACGTCTGGTATATTACCAACTAGCATGTTCCCGGCGAGTCCTGTCCGGTGTACTCATAACCCAATGAACACCTGTATACATCTTAGGTGATCCAACTGACACCAGTGGCTTGTGAGACCGGCCACCGCCCTTCGTCGGGGTCTCGACTGTATACACTAGTCTACTAATGGAGTATCGATGCCCAGTCTCGAAACTCCTACGACTAGGGACCTTTTAAGGATAAGCTTATAGACCCCAGCTCCCACTTATATGATCGCCCTCATACTGCTGGTGGTCAAGCAAGAATCCTAGGGGCTCTATCAACGTGTAATAGCGACGTGTCAGGTCACTTAAAACAGTACACGATGATAAAGGTAAACCAGATAGCATACTATCATCTCGAGTAAGACTGTCCTACCAGGATAGGTCCTCCCTCAATCATTGCAATCACGTACCTGTGATCCAATAATTGACTCTGAGGGCACTATCTCCAACAAGTAGACTAGTGTATAAGCTTCTCATCCCAGCAGGGAAGATGGTCTGTCCCACAGCCATTAGTACGTTGTACTGAAGATAGTATGCAGGTGCTTGTTTGGTTATGAGTACACAGGAAAGGACTCGTCGGGAACTGTTGGTTGGTATTGTACCTATCGTCGGGTAGCAGTTCCTAGGTGACATGAGTACAGATTAGTCCGTCGACTTGACACTGCTACTTAGCTTCGAGTGTGTTCCCACTGTACTTTGTTTACTACCCTACCATGGCTCAAATGAGTCATGCAAACAGGTAGTAGTTAGGCGCAGTCCCGAAGCACTTGGAGGCAGTGGCGGTTAGAAAGGATTCGTCTTTCCCAGTATTGGGGGTTGATATCGTGCTGTGTTCAGAGAGCCATTACACAAAGTCTCTGGCCAGGGAAAGCGAGATGTACTGGTAGGTATTCCAGTAGCTTCTCAGGGTATTTTGGGTTACACTCTGGTATGACTTATTGCGCTATTAGGAGTATGACGATTACCGCCCACTAGGCCCGATATGCGATACTATTAGACGAACAGACCGGACAGTACAGAGATTGTCACATTCAGGCTCAGTAGGATTTCGGATGGGTTTTCCTCATCGGCCTTCTTATCGACATCTACCTGGGGACCGTTACGTGCAGCTAGTACCGCTTGCGGCCTGTGGTTAAACCCACTTCCAGTGTAGTATCGAGTCTTTAGAGTCCCACATAGAGAGTTTCCCTGCACCAAGCAAAATGTGTAGAGGCCGTATGGTTTTACGGCAGGGCTTCGATCACTTACGTGCACTTGTGCGCGTATGACGTTCGGGCGTATAATATTAGTGGGCTTTGGTTTAAGCCGGATCCTAGTATTATATTGATGGATCGGTTTCGTCTCTTTGTATTCGTGTTTCTCGGAACACGAATGCGCGTATGTATATACGAGTGAGAGGGGCATAGAAGGGGACACCACATTTGGGTTTTGACCATTTACTTGATGAAAAAATTTTTCAGGTGGAGGAAAGTATTTGTTATTTTTTAAAATGATAATTGAGGCATGGCTACTTTTTTTGACCACTTGACTTGGTTTGACTCTTTGACTAGATATTTCTTGTGAGATATTTTGTGGCACTAGATATTCTGGGTAAGATATTTTCTTGTCATGCTTGTAGTCAACTCAAGGGATCCATCTCATTTTTATCATTATCATTATCAAAAACAATTTCTCTTTTCTCATGTTAGCTCTCTTCTTCTTCCTCTCAACAAAAACCCTGAAGGTTTCATGAGTTGAGTAACCTAGGGTTTCAAGAGACAAATAAATCCATCTTCATTCTCGATATCACCTAGGCCATCAAGTTTAGCAAGCTTGTTGCCCTAGTTTCCTCGGTTTTGATGTTGGAGCTCGGAATACAGACTCTCGGGTGGATCGTCTTTGACTCGAGGAAGCGGACGAGGAAGCTACGATCTGGATCGATCCTTTGAGCCTACGATGACGTGGAGGACAGCGGAGAAGACCCGTAGGACTTGTATCATGAGGTATAACATTCCTTCCGAGTAGTTAAATCTCATGTGGTTCGCTATCTAGGGTTTATGGACGATCCTTGGTTCTAGTCGGTGTTGCGAAGTCCGTAAAAATCATTTTTTGCAAATTCCGCCTCCCCACGAACACGTGGGATGCGCGACATCGACATAGATGAATTATTATGATTTAGGATGTTATGTTTGAGTGAGATATACTCTTTTAAAAACCAACGATTCGTTTCCTTTTTAAACGATAAATGACAAGGATGCGATGCTAATTTCTAAAACGAATTTCTATTTTAACTTACGGCAGCTTACTTATTTCAAAACTAACATTTGGTATAGCTCATAGCAAGTAGTTACTATTTATAATTAAGCTTTATGCTTACATTTACGTTACATGTTCGCGATACGCTTGCCAATAATATACGTTCCCGTTATATGAACACAATGATAGAACACTGCACAACTACCAATGAGTACTAAGTTGCTCGAGCACAGACACATATGTTACACTACACCTCATTGGTATCGCCATGCCACTGTAGGACATATATAATTTGTGATATGTATGTAATGCCTATACGAGGCATATGAATTCCCTACATCCGGAAACTCTAATTTTATTATATGCTACGGATATGGGTAGAATTACTTTTGCTGTAAACACTTATAGAACACCTGCACAAATACTAATGATTTCCATGTTGCACGAGCGCATACGCGTATGCTAAACTACACATCTTTAGTATTGCCATGACATAGTAAAACTGTTACGTTTGTTGCATGCATGAGTTTATTTACGTACTGTACCTTTATTATCGGTTGAGTGTTGTGAATACCAGTACCATGGATATTTGTATTTGATTCTTATGTGTTTTCATGATGTTTTACTTTCGATGATATATATATATCAGTGGTTTAGGATGCTATTATATATGTATATATATAATATATCATCAGAATGATCTATGCAAGTATCCTTATTCTTTACTTGATATTTCTGGATACGATGAGTTGACGTCCACTATATGCTTGATGTTCTATGATTTTTTTAATTCCGAACCGAGTGGGGAAGATATACGGTTACAAACTTGCTACTTATGCGGGCTGAGTGGGAAAGTAAACAGACGGATACGTGGTGGACCCGGTCGAGACCGAGGGGCAGAAAAGCCGCATTAGAGGCAGGGAGCCTAGCGAGGACACTCGATACCGGAGATAGAGATAAGAACGGCAGATATCCAGGGGATACTGGCCGGAGCAAGATATGAGCACGGTGGATATCCAGGGGATACTGACCGGGGCTAAGGATATCGAGGGGTGATCATCTGTTGAGATGGTGTCGATGGTATCTGGATTTGCGTGTCGGTGATAGACATGAAAGATTTGACGATTTGCGTGTCGGTGATAGGCATGAGAGATTGTTGATTTAGGGTGTCGATACTGGACATCCATATATTGATATGTTGCTATCATACTAGGCATACAGTTAGAGTAATGCATTATTGTAGCCGACCAGGACTGATCCGGGGGACAGTACCTGAATACCTTTTTCCGGTTGTTGCATAAAAAAGGATTTCTAAAATGAGTTATAGTCTCATTACTTTGACATGACTAGAATGACACAAGGATCTTTTAACTCGTAAACTTCTTATCACTATTTACTAAAACAACAAGACATATATCTTATTTAAGATACATATTATATTTCATACTATCACGTCTGCTTTTATACCGTGACATATGTATCCCATGGCTATTTTAAAGAAGAGGTTTTACATACATATTTTCGGCTACCTTTGGGTTTATACCTAGATACAGGTCAATTGCATATGATATGTCTACTTTGGGATCACATGATGGATAATATTGCATTTATGATACTTATTCATATCATATTATATATATATATATATATATATATATATATTGGTATAAGATTTGATAATACTATACTTATGACCTAAGTATCGTTGTGCATTTCGATTTCTACCTTGTGTCGTACTTTTATTGACCGAGTTGGCCACCGACCCCTGTTGTGCCCTAGCTTCTTGCAGGTTATACCGCTCGGATCATTAGCGGATTGCGGTACACACTTCTTTTCGGTGATTGCTTGATAGGTGGGCTGCTGTTGTATCATACCCACACTTGTATATTTTTATTTTGTTGTATCTAGTAAAACTCCATCAACCCAGAACATGTATATTATGGACTTAGAAGCGAGACTTAGAGTTTGTGTGTTTGTAGGCGTCGCACTCATTGGATTCGACCTTTTTATATTGTTGATCTTGTTTCGCTTTTCTTTTCTTCGCCATTGTGCATCGTATATTATCTGCTTGGTTACTCTGCCATTTGGGCGTGGAAGCTAGCTCCTGTTGGGATGCTTTATATATTTGTGCTTGTATCGTGTTTTATTCAAAATTTACAAAGGAGGTTCTGTCAAATTTTTAAATGTCATGGATGTTTTTCAAACATACTTATTTAGAATTAAATGTTTATTTTAAGCTAGTTCCATCTAATGACTATTTTAAAACTCACCTCCAATATTTTCAAAAAAGGGTTTAGATTCCGACTTTTCGGCTTACTTAGACCGCGTCGACGTCTTTAGATATCACGTGATTTAAGTGCCGGTCACGTGCCGCATTTGGGTCGTGACACTTCCTTCCATACCTTTCGGCACCTTCCTATGGTTTGGAAGAAGACTGTCCAATAAGCATAATAGGTGTACTCTCCTAATACAAGGAGCCCTTGCAACCTGAGAGAATATAATGAGAAATGACAACTGAATAATCCTTCTTCTATTTCTCCAGAACCAGAATCCATCCTCGATCAGAAACAAGTTTTTTCGAGTTCGTATGTAACAATACGATGGCATATCCAATCAATATGGATCTTCGTAGTGATACAGAGTGTTCTGGAGAAATGCAAAGGTGAAATAAGAGTGGCAGGCGATATACGCGGCTTCGTCGTGAATGATAGTAGTAGCAATTTCCTTTACCATAACTCTAATCCTTTTATATGTGTTTACTTATTATCTTTTGTACACCACACTTAGGTTAACTTGTTTTCATCCTTCCCTACCTTTCGGCACCTGCCTATGGTTTGGAAGAAGACTTTCCAATAAGCGTAATAGGTGTACTCTCCTAATACTATGAGCTCTCGCAACCTGAGAGAAGGTAAATAGAAAAGACAACCGAATAATCTTATTCAATTTCTCAATAAACAGAATCCATCCTCGAACTGGAACAAGCTCCTTCGAGTTCGTATTTAACTATACGATGGAATAACCAAGAAGTGTGGATCTTCGTAGTGATACGGAGTGTTCTAGAGAAATGCAAAGGGGATGTAGGAGTGGCAATGATATATGTGACTAAATGACAATCCAATAGCCAAAGTGTTTTAAGAAAGTTCGGTTAACTTGTTTCAAGAGTTTTAGTTTAGGGTCAGGTCATGGTCTCTGCCAAAGAGAGAGAGAAAAGAAACACTCTGTTGGGGTTCCTAGTGCCCTGGCCATCTACCGTGGCCGATCGCGGAACAAAAATTTGGGCGTTTAGAAAAATTGGCGCTAGAAAAACTACCTAGAATCAAATCCAAACATGAAGCTAGCAATCTAAAGGTGTCTAACTACTGTGATATAGTGTTATACTGAACGAACTATGTACTTCGGTCTTCCACCATCTCCCTTAGCTTCTTAAGGTCCTTCGGATCGAGCTTGGCTGCCGGTGTTCTTCCGTCGAAGATGATCCACCCGAGGGATGTAGCTCATGGCTCTGGCTCCACATAAAAGATCAAGTGAAGTAACTAGGGATTCTATATGGTTAGTCTAGAATGCCTAGGATGTAGTGGAGTGTTCTAAGCATATCTCGAGCTCACCTCCTCTCTTGATTCTCAACACATGAGAGAGTAGAGAGGAGGTTGAAGATGAAGGTAGTGGGGCCCAATAAACTAGAGTGGGAAGTGAAGCATGATGGTGAGAATGAAGATGGCATGCTAAAAAAAATGAACCATGCAACCATTGCATCTTTTAAGGAAAAAAGAAATAAAGCATTGTTTTATAAAACATAATTTTCCAATTTAATATTCAACCCATGCTTGAAAAGTTTGCACAAATGAATTAATAATTCATTTTTGCACACTATGCAAGTATTGTTCTCACCATTATCCCCTATCTCAATTATCCACCTCATTATACATTTAAAATAAATGGTCAAATCCAAAATGAGGTGTCCACCTTTTAGAATGTTTTCCGGATAAATACGGATTACATTCTACTGTATATACATACTTGTATTCGCACCGAAATATGAATAACCATCGAGATAGAATAACACAAAGAAAATAATACTAGAATAGACATATCGAAATACATATATGTAAATTATTAAATCAATACCTTATTTCAAAATCCAGCTCAATCCCGAGCCAGCTAATATTATCAACTGTCCGATCGAAAATCTGGGTACATAGTATAATCAATCGATCAGAACCCTGCATCTATCCAATACGGCTAGTACATCATTTCACCAGAACCAGGGAAACCCTCTGTGTGGGACCCTCTAATGACTTGTCAATATGCTGGCTGTGGGTTTAACCACAAGCACGTTAGCGGCACTAGCAGTACGTAACGGCTGCCCAGGTATTGAGCGAAACGAAGGCCGACGAGCAAATTCATCCGAACCCTTACTGAGCCTGTCCGTGACAATCTCCATACAGTCTGGTCTGTTCGTCTAAGAGTATCGCATATCGAGTCTAGGGGGTGGATAAAGTCAAACCCCTAATAACATGTTATTTCGTGTCAGTATGAAGCCCATCACCAACTGATAAACTACTGATCCAAATCAGTAATTCTCGTCTACCTTGGCCAAGGATTTCTGGTGATGGCCACCCGTGCACCGCGTGACATCATGTAACATTTCGAAATAATAAAAATATTATTTTTAGGGAATATTTATAATTTATATTATTTTATTAAATATTTTAATAATTCGGTATATTTAAATCCAAATAAATAGGGGAAAATTTTGGAAAAGTTATGAAAAATTCTAAAATAGGGTAATTTTGAGAATTATGCCATTTCTAAGTTTAATTGATTAGTTATATGCTAATTTAGTGTTAATCGCGATTAAAAATCGCTAATCGGTTTTTCTAGCTTTTTGTGCAAAACATGCACATATCATCTTTTCTTACACTTGTGCATTTTTCCTCCATGGTTTCTCATTTGGGTTTACTATTTGAGTGAGAAGGAATTTATAGGAAAAGAAAAAGAAATGGAAAAGGAATTTTATATTGAGGTTGGTGAGAGAGAGAGGTATGGTCTCCTTTGACCCATGGACTTAGCCATTTCCTTTTATCCCAACACCCATTTTCTCTCCATCTCCCTCAACTCCCTGCTGTTGCTGCTGCTCCTCACCTCCCCCCCCCACTTCATCTCCTCAAAACATCTCAAAAACATCACCAAAACCCCATATTCATTTCATTAAAAGTGTGCACAAGCTAAAGATCTACACATTGGACCAAGGAAGCAAGGATTTTGGCCACTAGGGGCAACTCAAGAAAATTCTTGAGTTGCCAAACGAGGTATTTTCTGGATCATTAACTTAGTTTTAGCATTTCCTTTACCCCCTATGTTTAGATTGAACCGATATTGTGTGATATTGTGGAGTTAAGGAAAACCTAGTTAAGGTTTGAGGAAATTATGAGTTGTAATGTGAAATTGAGTTCAGTAGAGCCTACACCAACACCCTAATGCATGAATTGAGACCTTAACCTGAGACTTAGGCCCGGAATACGGATTTAGAAACCGATATCGGAAAGTTTGTGGAATCTGTGAAGGTTATTTGAGATCTGCTATTAACCCGAGACTCAGAAAATTATGTTGAATGGACAGTGACATGTGCAGGCACCCAGGAAGCTAACCCCAAGACCTTAGCCCCTAACTCCTTGACCCGGCCGCAGATTTATTCTTTTTGGCCGCAATTTGCGGCCAGACCTACCCCATATTGGTTCGTCTTGGTTTTGGTGTTCCCTCATCAGTAGATTAGGCCTATGGTATGTGTAGATTTGTCTAGTTTGACCTAGGGTGAAATCTGGAGCCTATTTCCTTAGTTGCTGTTTTGGATTCGTGTTTCCGTATTCTGTATTTATAGTTCTGAAATTTTGTATTGTGTTTTACCTCGACCATTTGGCGTTTATACGACGATATCGAGGGTTTATTGATGGTTTTGAAGGCGTGCCCATAGGTTCTAACCTATAGGCCCCTTATCGTATCGTTTTAGGTTTGGTGTGCCGTTTTAGCCTTGATTTGGTTTTAATACGCATTACGATACTTTGACGTGTAGGTAGCTATGAAGGCTTCGGGATGACGAGCGAGCGCGTGGCGACGTCGACAAATGAAGACGCAAAGTGAGTAGATTATATCTACTGGGGGAAGTCGGGTGGATGGCGTATAGCACCCCCGCAGTCTATAGTTGGTATACTATTTATTATGTTTGATAGTTATAGTGTGTCATGGATATTGTGTTAGGGTTAGTATGGATAGCTTAGGGTTAGAAGTAAACTAGTATAGTTCATAGTCGCGAACCCTAGAATAGGTTTACACCACACGTGCACCCTTGCATATTCACTAAACTTTCACAGTGTTGATGAGGATATTGGATGACATTGGAGATGAGTCGATGATTTTGGTCATTGTGCCATGAGATCGGTGATGTAATGTGATTCGTACTTGCGATACTACATGTGATCTTAGCGGGCCATTTGGCATGTGTTTTACCCCCGCTTTCATACTTATATAGATGGTATTGATTTGTACTAGACTTAGATCTGTACCCCAGATTATGTGATATGGTGATAATGATACCTGATATTTGATGAGAGGAATGTGATACTGACACGTACCCAGCTATTGGGATGCCGTATGACGATTTACCGTACGAGCTTTCTATTGATGTTAGATCCGCTCTCATGACTCGAGGATGTTAAATGATATACCGTATCGTACGTGATACTATTGAGGCGAGATCACCGACTATTGTATATATATTTGTATATCGACTCAGATTTAGGTGGTTTCCATACCCCTCTCGATTGACTTGATACTTAGATCTGTAGTTTGCATAGTAGATGTTAAACTAGACCCGAGTCATTCTTATTTCAAATGGCATAACTGCATGACATATACATATGGTTGTAGATTCTTTACTGTTACGTTGATTATTCAATTTCCGCATATTCCTGCTATTCACATTGCGTTGCATATGTTTACTTCTATATTACTATCATGTTGCTAGGACACTAGCACCATTATCGATGATGCGTATGTTCCACGTACACTTGCTTGCCGGCTCACACACTTCTTCATCGATAATTGCCATGTCACTATACAGTAGCATTGTTGCATCAGGATATGACCTTGTATGTGCATACTATTAATTCCATGTTGCATGATATACTGTTATACGTGCATTTCATTTATATGTCACATACCCATACTTGTACACATATATTGATATCTTCATACTTGCTTAGATTACGCATTGAGATATGTTGTTTCCATGTTAATTCTGGATTTGGGGAACCGTGGACATTTCAAAAGAGAATAGTTAATTATTTAAAAACCCGGTTTCCCTTGATATGATATTTCAGTGCGTCCACCATGTGTTTTCTCGGTGCTAGAGTGATATATATGAACCCGAATCGAGGAGTTGGATGAGGCCGATTACGGGTACATGGTGGACCCGGTATGGTATCCCGGGGCGAGAACAGTTTCGCTGTGTAGTAGGCGGTGAGCCTGGCAGAGGGACTACTACCTACCGGTGATTGGTTGGACCTGGCAGTTATACGGAGGATACTGACCAGATTCGATAGATGGATATGGGCGTACTACCGGGGCCGAGGGCCGATTCCGCAGACATAGCCCGTGGGCTGATCCGGACTGACGGAGCCCGATGGATGAGGATTTACGTGTCGATGCGAGGCACGGGTTTCATGATGATCTCCATGATTTTGATTATATCCTCATATTTGTATGTATGATGCTTATTAACATTGGGTGACAGATGGACGAGATTTACATATACATACAGACATTGATTACATACAGACATTGATTACATACAGACTTGACTACATTGATCACACTTCATTTGTATATATAACAGGGTACGAGGGCGCTGTTATATATACCCTTACACCAATATTAGTGGAGTGGAATGGGACACTAATATATCTGTATTGATATCCATTGATACTTCATCATGTTTACTTCATGCAGACATACCTTACATTATGACATATTATTATCTGAGGCACTGGCACGAGTACTTGGCACTACCTACATGATTAGATGTTACACTGCCACATTTTCATGCTTCAGACTTACTCTTGAGGGTCATATTATATACTGATCGTATTGACCTAGGATTATGTCTTGCATTCGATTTCTGCTTGTAGATATTTTCTATTCACGAGTTGGCAACTCACCCCCGTTGTGCCACAATTCTTACAGGGTTTTGCCGTACAGGTTCCATAGCGGCATTTCTGGCACACTGCTTTCCTTTGCGGGTGATTTGCTTGGTAGGTGGGTTCTTTGTATCAGGACCGCCGTTGTACATGTATTATTCATTGTATCTAGAAATTCCATCAACCAAAAGCTTGTATATTGTTTCAGACTCAGACACTAGTGATGTATTATTTCGACCTTAGAGTCGCGCTTAGTAGTGTTACAGTTTTTGTGCTTATCTGGGTTTTCTTTTGAATTTTGATCATCGCCATTCGGCGTTGTATTGTGTATTGCTTGTAGATTCATTTATCCTTAAATTAGTTTTAGATTTCTGGGCTTTTGGCTAACTTGGATCAGATGGAGTCCTATAGACTTCATATGGTTCAAGGGCCAGTCACGTGCTCTTTCGGGTCGTGACACATCAACCACAAATATCGGGAGAGACGAATCCCCGACGATCCACTCACTGCTTCCACATGGCTCGGGACTGTCCCAACTGAAACCTGTTTGCATGACTCCTTTGAGCCGTGGTAGGGTAGTAATCAAAGAACAGTGGAAACTCACATGAGAAAAATGACGATCTCAGGTCGACATAATAACCAAAACTCATGTCACCTGGGAATTGCTATCTGACAATAGGTATAATACAAACTAGCATGTTCCCGGCGAGTCCGTCTAGTGTACTTATAACCCAATGAGCACCTGTATACTATCTTAGGTGACTAACTGACACCAATGGCTTGTGAGACCGGCCACAGCCCCTCATCGAGGTCTCGATAAGTATACACTATTCTACTTCGGAGTATCGATGCCCAGTCTCGATACTCCCTCGACTAGGGACATTTAACGATGTGCTTATAGACCACCCAGCTCCCACGTATATGATCGCCATCATAATGCTAGTAGTCAAGCAAGAATCCTAAAGCCTCTATCAACATGTAATAGTGATCTGTAACACCACATAATGCATGTACATGATGATAAAGACAAACCAGATAGCATACTATCATCTCGAGTAAGATTGTTATACCCGTATAGGTCCTCCCTCAATCATCACAATCGCGTGCCTGCGATTACAATAATTGACTTGAGGGCACTATAGCCAACAATCTCCCACTTGCACTTAAGGCTAATTATTGCGGTGTCGCTAACTCACAACCCATGTGATACCGAACACCTAACTTTTCTACTAATCAGTCTCGCAAAGCCCATTTGTGAAACTATTGTGTTCGAGAAATAGCCTCAGTGACTGGATCCGCTGCATTGTTTCTATCTTTATATCTCTATATCTCAACTTCGCGGAGAAAGACTATTCCCCGAAATAAGCGATACCTGTCTTAGAAATTGCCTCGTTATCTGATGGAACCCAGTTCATAAATGAACTCCAAAGCCAACAAACTTCTTAGACGGTATCATCCACTGAATTTAATCAGTGTCCTGCGCCATGCCTTTCTCAGTATCCGCTTGGACCACCAGTCGAAAATACTGCCCCTCAAAAAGAGGGAAAACTATAACTCTGACAGCCACTCTGTCATCCAGGTCACCTTGGAAGCCAGAAATGATAACCGCCTCCTGAAGGAGGTTGTCATTACCATATACCAAGAACATCCACTTATGTTCATAACTGCTTCCCAACGTTTCTCCAGGATTGGATTAATATATATATATATATATATGCTTATTGTAAGTAGTACAAAAGCAATATCTGGTGGGGTACTTGACATTTCATGATTAAACTCAGTTGCCTAATCAAGTGATATGCCAATCATGCAAATCCTTATCCTCATCAGTTTAGAAGACATCTCTTTATAGAGGGTGACTCCATCACCTGTGGGTACACCACCACACCAGGAGTTGTACATTCTAAAACACTTTAGAATAGTGTCAAAGTACCCGAATTGGGACACTTCCCAAATCTAGATCTAAAACCATAGATCTAGTGACCAGAATCCATGATATTTTATCCAGATCCTATGTGGAGAAAATCCTTGTGATAACCATAGCATAACCGATCGTAGTATAGGAACATCACTTCCTATCAAGAATATGTCATCCAAATACCAGGACATCACTCTATACTACCTTCTTACCAGGTCCATCTGTTGTTCTGATGAAGTCAAACTCTATGACTGTTACATCAAAACTAGACGATCTATCTCCGCTATACCTGCTTTAGTCTATAAATAGACATAAGCTACTTACCCACTATGCTTCCGCTGCTCCCACTGACTACAACAACCCTCTGGAAGAGTAATATACACGTGCACTTCTAAAGCTAATTTAGAACGACGTTATACTCATCCTCCTGCCAGATCTCATAGTCTAGAACAGCAGTAGTGGCAAATTTGGGTAATCAAAAACCTCCCTGTCACCGTCTTTAAAGAGACTGAAGTAATAATCGGGTGCCTGAGCTTACCCACCAAATCTGTGGAGTGGCTAATGGATTGTCGAAAACAATTGAATCCTCATGTTCTACTAAATTTTCAGTAACTGTTTGTGGTCCTGGAATTACTTCCAGTTCTACCATACTCCCACTAATGTTTTCTGAAAAGAATTCATTTTACTAAAACTGTGGCGAGTCAAGAACAATATAACGATCGATCTTCCAGATGGTAGAATGTTAACCGTCGTCATTGCCCGGGATAACCCACAAACTGCTATTACTGAAACGTGCCTAGAGTTTATCCGGATTCTGGTTCTAAGCATAAGACGGACAACTCCATATACCTTAACATCGTTAAGATATGAATCTATTCTATATATACAATATAAAAATAAATGCACTAATTTAATTGGAACTAGATTCAAAATGCATGCAGCCGTTTCCAATGCATATCAGCCAAAAGGAAGGAGGCCATGCAGCATTACTCATCAAGGAATGCACCCACGTATGAGTAACCTGAAAGAGAAGCAAGTTCTCAAAACTATTACTTACAATGGAATACCTAACACAAGTATCTACATCTTCGATCACCTTGAAGAATCCTGATACTTGCAACATATGGTTCTCTACTTTATTCTTATACCTATAACTTATCAAAATTTGGACCTCGTATTTCAACGAAATACTTTTCTAAAACTAGAGAAGTCATGAGTAAATAGAATATAGTATGAATACCAACCACTTTGTCCTCATAGACATCGGACAACATACAATACTCTGTATAAGTCCACTTAGTTTAATAACTCAATCCCTGTGCGTCGTAGGTTGAAAACTGTGCTATGGTTAAGAAGAATTATACCGTTGTTGAATGCACCTTACCTAACCATCAACTGATACAGGTAAATGTCATAGACATAATTTCAAAAGGTTATATCTCACTTTCTAAAATAAATGTATAGATATATCAGGTTGAAATTGGTGCATAACGATGGATATTCAAAACCAAATATTTGCCATTCGGCAAAACCCAGGCAATTTCCTTAAATACACCAATTACAATGAATTCCGATATATAGAGGATCTAATCACCTGATCTCCAATATCTTACTCCCACTCAGCATCTATAACGTCATACAGATGTGAGAATCAAATCTGGTAAATACATATCCCGGAGTTAGAATCTAATTGGGAAAGCAGTTTTCAATTAATATTGCACAGTAAAACTGAAACGTGTAAATGTTTCGAAGGGGTAGCCGAGTATTCCTAGTAATGCCTCTTCCACGATCCTGATTCATGACACTAACCGTATACTTCCTAGCCCACACTCCAATCCCTTTATATGTCTTTACTTCTTACCTTCTGTACACCATACTTAAGCTAATTAGTTTTCTTCCTACCCTACCTTTCGGCACCAGCCCAAGGTTTGGAAGAAGACTATCCAATAAGCGTAATGGGTGTACTCTCCTAACACCAGGAGCCCTCGCAATCTTAGAGGAGGTAAAAAGAAAAGATAACCGAATAATCTTATTCAATTTCTCCAGAACCAGAATCCATCCTCGAACTGGAACAAGTTCCTTCGAGTTCTTATGTAACTATACGATGGAATATCAAATAAATGTGGATCCTCGTAGTGATACGGGGTGTTCTGGAGAAATGCAAAAGGGAAGTAGGAGTAGCAAGGATATACGCAGTTTTGTCGTGAATGATAGTAGTCACAATTTCCTTTGCACTAACTCTAATCCCTTTATATGTCTTTACTTATTACCTTCTGTATACCACACTCAGGATAATTGGTTTTCTTCCTTCCCTACCCTTCGGCTTCTGCCTATGGTTTAGAAGAAGACCATCCAATAAGCGCAATAGGTGTACTCTCCTAACACTATGAGCACTCACAACCTGAGTGAAGGTAAAGAGAAAAGACAACCGAATAATCCATTTCAATTTCTCTAGAACCAGAATCCATCCTCGAACTGGAACAAATTCCTTCGAGTTCGTATATAACTATATGATGGAATATCCAAGAAATGTGGATTTTCGTAATGATACGAAGTGTTCTAGAGAAATGCAAAGGGGATGTAGGAGTGGCAATGATATATGCGACTAAATGACAATCCAAAAACCAAAGTGTTTTAAGAAGGTTTGGTTAACCTGGTTCAAGAGTTTTAGTTTAATGTCAGGTCATGGTCACTGCCAAAGAGAGAGAGTGTAAGGTTTGCCTAGCACCCTATGAAGAGTTTTGAAGCATCACATGTCTCACAGTATGTATTTTTAAGGTGCTAAACAAACACGCAAAGGAATCGATCCTAGAAAATTAGGGTTACAAAACATTAAGCTAATAAAAAATAGGGTTTGAAGGCTACAACCTTTGTAGCTCCCCTTTTGCTTGACTCCTTAGTCTCTACGGTGTTGGAAGAAGGTCAACTTGTAGTCCTCTTTCGTCCACGACGATCCACCCGGAGTTTCCCGTCCAAGGTTGCAACTTTGGAAAAACAAAGAGAACACTCTAATCAAGTTGGCTAAACTTGAGTAGAATGATGTTGTGGCTTAGGATCTCACTTCAAAAACCTTTCTTTAATTGTGTTTAACTCACTAGAAAAACCTAGAGAGGAAATGGTGAAGGAGGATGAAGATGGTGGCTATTTTTAACAAGAGGTGATGAAAAATAACCCTTAGTTTTTTCTAAAAGAAAATGAAATATATATCACTATATATATTTATTTCCTTCTTGCATTCAACCATGATTAAATGATGGAGAGTTAATTTAACTTGGGTTTTAAATGATAAAGAGAAGGATAACCCTAGCTTAGTGGTAGTTGAGCTTGGTTAGGTTAGAAGAAGAATCTAGAAGCTAGAATGATTATCCTTTTCTTTTCATTTTATTTTTAAAACCAAAATTAAATAATAATCCATAATTTAATCTATGGTGTGAGTCTTATATTGCCACCATTTCCATATGCTAACAACCATGAAGGATGGGTGTATGTATGTATGCATGTATGCACATCCACATGTGCATGAAACTAGAATGAAAGAAAGAAACACATGCATGCATGCATACATCCATCAAACCGTAGAAAGGTTTCAAGTGAGAAAACTAATGTTTAGATGATAAATCAACACTTAACTTATCAATCCGGTCATATCTCATATGACCCCACCAAAAGTAGGCCACCCGATCAATGTTCGGTATCATATACGCACATTTTAATCGGGTGCATGCGCATATCGCATACGCGCACCACAACGTTTCGCCTGGACTGGGTAACTCCTTTGTGGGACTCTAAGACTCGTCAATACGCCGGCAGAGGGTAATGATCATATCAAGTCCCCCAAGCCGCAAGCGGTCAGCTAAACGTAACGGCTATCCGGGTATTGAGCGATCAGAAGAGAACAAGTGAACCTGCTACAACTCCCGTCGAGCCAACCGGCAACACTACCGTACAGTCCGGTCTCTTCGTCAGATATGCTGCATATCGAGCCTAGGGATGGTCACGTCGACCCTAATAACTCAATAAGTCGTGCCGGTGAATGGTCTATAACAGATCGAGAAACACTTATCAGCAAATCTCAGTAGCCCTGGCCAGGGACTTACTGATATAACCAGTCAGGCACAGCACAACATCAACTCCCAATACCGGGAGAGACGAAAACCCCTCCTATCGCTCATTGCCTTCGTGTGTCTCGGGACTGTACCCAACGGCCACCTGTTTGCACGACTTAGTAGAGCCGTGGTAGGGTGGCAATCAAAGTACAGTGGGAGAACACACAAGACTCTATGACGATCTCGGGTCTACAGACTAACCTGTACCAGTGTCACCTGAGAACTGCTATTCGACGATAGATATAATTCCATATAGGAGTTCTCGGTGAGTCCATCCAGTGTACCCTGTCAGCACTGAGCACCCGTATATGATCTTGATGTCAAACATCGATGAATGTGGGAACATCCATCGCCCATCGCATGGGTCTAGCATCATATACGCTGGTCTACTCTGGTATATCAATGCCCCGTCTCGATATACCTACGACTAGGGACTTTCCAGGATATGCTTATAGACTACAGATGTCCCACTAGTATGATCTCCATCATAATCAGAGCAGTCAAGCCAATATCCTCAGGGCTTAATCAGCATGTATGAGTGAATAATAAGCATGATCAAATCAACATGTCAGATAAAGAAGAACCAGATAGCATACTATCATGTCGAGCAAGAATGCATACTGAATATATATATACATGTATAGATACATCCACTATCATATAATGGCCTCTAGGGCATACATATATCCAACAATCTCCCACTTGCACTAAGGCCAGTTATTGGCGTATCTCTTACCCAACATCTCAAAAAGTCGCTCATGCTGCGGCTGAGGGAGGGCCTTGGTGAATGGATCCGCGGCGTTATTCTTTGTGTCTACCCTCCTAATCTCGATCTCGCGGCGATCAACAATCTCCCGGATCAAATGAAAACGCCTCAGGATGTGTCTGGACCGCTGATGGGATCTGGGCTCCTTGGCTAACGCCATAGCCCCATTATTGTCACAATACAAAGGTATTGGATCAATAATGGTTGGAACTACTCCTAGCTCCGAGACGAACTTCTTCATCCAGACGGCTTCCTTGGCGACATCATTTGCAGCAATGTACTCAGCTTCCATCGTAGAGTCTGCAACGGTATCTTGTTTGGAACTCTTCCAACTCACCGCCCCCCCATTGAGGGTAAATACAAACCCAGAGATAGATTTGCTGTCGTCCTTATCGCTCTGGAAGCTCGAATCGGTAAAGGCCTCCATTTGGAGATCTCCATTACCATACACCAAGAACAATTCTTTAGTCCTTCGCAAGTACTTAAGAATGTTCTTCACAGCTGTCCAGTGATTCTCTCCTGGGTTGGATTGATACCTGCTTACAACACTAAGTGCATAAGCTACATCTGGGCGTGTACATAACATCGCATACATTATAGATCCTACTGCCGAAGCATAGGGTATAATACTCATGCGAGCTCTCTCTTCATCGGTCTTTGGACAAGAATCCTTGGAGAGAGTGACCCCATGGCAAGTGGGTAAGGCACCCCGCTTGGAGTC
Organism: Agapanthus africanus; assembly: GCA_030015575.1. Lineage (NCBI taxonomy): Eukaryota > Viridiplantae > Streptophyta > Magnoliopsida > Asparagales > Amaryllidaceae > Agapanthus > Agapanthus africanus. The sequence continues at coordinate 327,615,301 of CM057337.1, forward strand.
TTCCATACTAAACCTTTTTAGGATGGTGTCAATGTACCTGGTTTGGGACAATCCCAATAACCTTTTGGATCTATCCCTATAGATCCTTATGCCCAGAATGTATGTGGTATCACCCAGGTCCTTCATGGAGAACCTTAGTGATAAGAAAGATTTGACCGACTGTAGCATAGGAATATCATTTCCTATCAGAAGAATGTCGTCCACGTACAATACGAGAAATGTGACAGCTCTCCCTACAGCCTTCTTATAAACACAAGGTTCATCTGGATTTTTGATGAAATCAAACTCTTTGATGACATCATCGAAACAGATGTTCCAACTCCGTGATGCCTGCTTTAACCCATATATGGATTTAAGCAATTTACATGCTTTCCCGCTGCTCCCACTATCAATGAAGCCCTCTGGCTGATCCATATAAACGCATTCTTCTAAATTTCCATCTGCCCATCTACACCAATCTTTCTTTTAAAGATCCATTTGCACCCTACAGGTTTTACCCCAGGGGGTACAACGTCCAAAGTCCACACTTTGTTGGTGTACATAGACTCCATTTCGGATCTCATGGCATCCAGCCACTTCACAGAGTCTTTACTCGTGATAGCTTGCTGAAAACTAGTAGGATCATCATCATTCATGATGCAATCTTCTCCGTTACCATCAATGAGGAAACCGTAGTACCTCTCCGGTGGTCGAGAAGTCCTACCAGACCTACGGAGTGGCTAAGGTTCTTCAGTTTCTGCTGCAACAGCCGGTTCAACCAAATCGTCATTTGTAGTTTGTGTCTTTAGAACCTCTTCTAGATCCACCACCTTGCCATCATCTTTATCTGTGAAAAACTCTTTTTCCATGAATGTGGAATACTGAGAAACAAACACTTTTTGTTCCACTTTATGGTAGAATAGATATCCATAAGAATTCTTTGGATATCCCACAAAGTTACACATAACCGACCGTGTCTCGAGTTTGTCCGGATTTTGCTTTTTAACATAGGCCGGGCAACCCCAAATCTTAATTCTCTTAAGAGATGGTTTCTTCCCATGCCATAACTCATATGGTGTGGTGGACACGGCTTTGGTTGGAACCCTGTTTAGTAGAAACGCTGCAATCTCCAATGCATGCCCCAAAACGAGACGGGTAACTCAGCGTCACTCATCATGGACCGGACCATATCTAATAGGGTCTTATTCCTTCGTTCTGACACACCGTTGTGCTGTGGTGTGTAAGGAGGAGTGAGCTGAGAGAGAATCCCATTCTCTTTCAAGAAGTTTGCAAATTTTGCACTGAGATACTCACCACCTCGATCTGATCGAAGCATCTTGATACTCAAGCCGGTTTGTTTTTCTACTTCTTGTTTATATTCAATGAATTTCTCAAAAGCTTCGGACTTGTATTTTAATAAAAATACATGACCGAATCTTGAGAAATCATCAGTGAATGTAATGAAGTATGAAAAACCGCCTCTAGCCTGTGTAGACATAGGCCCACATATATCACTATGTATGAGGCCCAGGAGCTGAGTAGCTCTTTCTCCGTGTCCGGTAAACGGAGTTTTGGTCATTTTACCCTTGATACAAGACTGGCAAGTCGCATAAGATTTATATTCAAAAGAACTTAAATATCCATCCTTGTGTAACTTGTTTAGTCTTGTTTCGTTAATATGACCAAGTCTACAGTGCCAAAGAAAAGCTTCATTTAACTCTGAAATTTTTCTTTTATTAGTATGTTGTATACTGAAAACTGTGTGTTGATTTAGGACATATATTCCGTTGTTAAGCGTACCATACCCAATCAACATTTGATTCAGGTTAATGTTCATAACATTGTTTTGCAATACAAAATTATACCCTTCATTGTCCAACAAAGAAACGGATATTATATTACATAGCATACTTGGTACAAAATAACATGGATTTAAAACCAAAATACATCCAGATGGCAACCCCAAGTGATACTCTCCCACAGCGACTGTATTGTAAGCCCGCGGGGGCGCCCCGGCCGTCGACCCGACGCCGGAAACGCGGAAAACAAAAACTTTGCGAACTTTGCAAAACGGCACCACCGCGGACTTTTCACCCGGATCGGGCCATTAACCTAGCTAGCTAGCAAAATAGAAAAGAGTAGAGATGCTATACCAAGCGATCCGTGTCCTTCGGTCTTCGTCTCCACTCCGATCTCATGCGGAATCTTCGTCACCTCCTCGCTCGTCGGAAAGGGCACCACGTAGCCGGAATCTTTTACGGGCTCCCACCTCTTGACCGAGGCAACTCGGGCGCGAAGTTGGCTAGCCGACGCGTCCAAGACTTGCTATAGAAATAGTGTAGAAGCTTGTCTCCTTGGGGTTTCATGAAGTTGCCATGATGGAGGGATTTGAGGAGGAGAATGAATGAAGGAGAGAAGCTTGGGATTTTGCAAGCATAAAAGTATGAAATGAGATGAAGAAATAAAATTATCACACATCAACCTCTCTCTTTTTTTCCTCAAACAAGTGGCCGGCCCACCCAAAGAAAGAATGAGATTGGAGAGAGAAAAAAGCAAGAAAGAATATATCAACAATATGGAAAATGGTCACACTCATTTCTCATTTCAATCCCTTCACAACCTATCACAAGAAAAGCAAGTGATGAGATTAAAAAAGAATCTCATCATGAAGCAAGTCTCATCATGCCACAAATAAGCAAGAAAGCCCCTCCACTAAGTGTTAATTGCAAACTTGCAATTAACACCCTCCATCATGAAAGTCCGACAGAGAAGGAATGAAGGAAAATCGGCCGGAACGGAATGCAAACTGGCAACTTCAGAAAACCGATCCCGTAATAAATTACAGGAAAACCCCACTACTGCAAATACATGCCCGCATTTGTATTCCCACTGAACACAAATGCAAAGAGATAAAATCTACACTATCTAATACTAGTATCCGGCTTAAGCCAAAGCCGGCTAGTAAAAACTGTCCGATCACGATCCGTGCAATACCGCACGTATCTGATCGAACCCTGCCATATCTCCATACGGCCTCTACAGCGTTTCGCCCGAAACTTGAGTAACTGTCTGTGTGGTGGACTCTAAAGACTCGTCAATACTATGGCTGTGGATTTAACCACTAGCACGTCAGAGGTATAAGCCAATACGTGACGGGCCACCAGGTATTGACCATAAGGGACGTCGATGAGCGAACTCATCCTGACACCCTACTGAGCCTGTCAGTGACAATATCCGTACAGTCCGGTCCGATCGTCTATGAGCATCGCATGGCGGGCCTAGGGGGTTGGTAAAAGTCAGACCCCCAAAAGCGGTACAAGTCGTGTCGGAGTGTAGCCCAGAACACCCTGAGATACTACTGGAATACCTACCAGCAAATCTCCTGCCTTGGCCAAGGACTTTTCATGTTCTGGCTCTCCTAGACACAGCACGACCTCACCCCCAATACCGGGAGAGACGAACCCCTGCAGATCCGCTCACTGCCTCCATGTGGCTCGGGACTGTACCCAACTAAAACCTGTTTGCACGACTCCTTTGAGCCGTGGTAGGGTAGTAATCAAAGCACAGTGGGAACTCACACGAGACAAATGACGGTCTCAGGTCGATGAACTAACCTGTACACATGTCACCAGGGAACTGCTATCTGACGTCTGGTATATGCCCAACTAGCAGGTTCCCGGCGAGTCCTGTCCGGTGTACTCATAACCCAATGAGCACCTGTATACATCTTAGGTGAACCAACTGACACCAGTGGCTTGTGAGACCGGCCACCGCCCCTCGTCGGGGTCTCGACTGTATACACTAGTCTACTCTGGAGAAACGATACCCTGTCTCGAATCTCCCACGACTAGGGACCTTTTAAGGATGTGCTTGTAGACCCCAGCTCCCACTTATATGATCGCCCTCATACTGCTGGAAGTCAAGCAAGAATCCTAGGGGCTTTATCAACGTGTAATAGCGACTCGTAAGGTCACCTAAAGCAGTACACGATGATAAAGATAAACCAGATAGCATACTATCATCTCGAGTAAGACTGTCCTACCGGGATTGGTCCTCCCCTCAATCATTGCAATCACGTGCCTGTGACCCAATAATTGACTCTGAGGGCACTATCTCCAACAATCTCCCACTTGCACTCGAGGCTAATTATTGAGATGTCGCATACTCACAGCCCGTGTGATACCGAACACCCAACTCCTCTACTAGTCAGTCTCACAAAGCTCGTTTGCGAAACTATTGCGTTCGAGGAATAGCCTCAGTGAGTGGATCCGCTTTGATGTTTCTTTCTATGTCTCTCTCAATCTCAAGTTCGCGGAGAAAGCCATCTCCCGAAATGAGCAATACCTGTCTTAGAATGTCTGGATGTCTGATGGGACCTAGTTCATAAATGAACTCCAAATCCAAACTTCTTAGACTGTATCGACAACTGAACTTAATCAGTGTCCTGCGCCATGCCTTCCCTCAGTATCCACTTGGACCATCTGTCCAAAATACTGCCCTTCGTCGGAGGGAAAACTATAACTCTGACAGCCACTGTGCCATCCAGGTCACCTTGGAAGCCTGGAATGATAACCGTCTCGTAAAGGAGGCTGCCGTTATCAATTCCCTAGAACATCAACTTATGTTCTAAAACTGCTTCCGAATGTTTCTCCAGGATTGGATCAATATCGACTTATTGCATCTTCTGCAAGAACAACATCTGGTGTGGTACTTGACATCTCATGATTGACTCAGTTGCCTAAGCAAGTGATCTGTCAATCATGCGTGTCCCTCTCCACTTTAGTCTGTAAGACACCTTTAGAGAGGGTGACTCCATTACCTGCAGGTACACTACCGTGCCAGGAGTCGTCCATTCTAAATACTCATAGAATGCGGTCAAAGTACCCAGATTGGGAAACCACCCAAATCTAGATCTAAAACCATAAATCTAGTAACCAGAATGTCTGATATAATATCCAAGTCCTTTGTGGAGAAACCACCGTGTGACGACCAAAGTATAACCGATTGTAGTATAGGAATATCACTTCCTACTCTGTGTATGTCATCAAATACCAGGACATCACACCCTACTACCTTCTCAACAGATCCATCCCCTATTCTGATGAAGTCAAACCTATGACTGTCATATCAGAAATAGATGATCTATCTCCGCTATATCTGCTTTAGTCTATAAATAGACATAAGCCTGATGTCCACCAATGCTTCCGCTGCTCCCACTGACTACGACAACCCTCTGGCAGAGTCATATACACGTACACTTCTAAAGCAAGTTTAGAACGACGCTATACTCATCCTTCCGCCGGGTCTCGCAGCCTGGACCAATAGCAATGGCAAGTGTGGGTAAACAAGAACCTCTCTGCCACCGTCCTTGAGCATACCGAAGTACCTCTCGAGTGCCTGAGGTTACCCACCATATCTGCGGAGTGGCCAATGGAATGTCAAACCAGATTGAATCTTTAGGTTCTTATGAAATCTTCAGTAATCGTTTGTGGTTCTGGAATCACTTCCAGTTCTACCATACTCCCACTACTGTTTTTCTGAAAAAAATCCATTTTTGATAAAACTGTGGCGAGTCAAGAACAATATCACTATTGATCTTCCAGATGGTAGAAAGTCAACCCTCGTCATAGCCCGGGTCAACCCACAAACAGCCACTACTGAAACGTGCCTTGAGTTGTCCAGAGTCTGGTTTTAAGCATAAGCTGGACAACTCCCCGTATCTTAACAGTGTCAAGATATGAACTGTTCTATATCCAAGAAACAGAGGCACTGATTTAATTGAACCAGATCCAAGTCATGCAGCTGTCTCCAGTGCATGTCAACTAAATGGAAGAGAGGCCGATCAGCGTTACTCAACTTAGGAGTACTTCCAATTATGAGTAACCTGAAAGAGAAGCAAGTTCTCTTAAACATTACTATCAACTGAATACCATACACAAGTATCTACATCTTCGATCACCTTGAAGAATCCCGATACTTGTAATACCTGGTTCTCTACTTTATTCATATACCCATAACTTCTCAAAACTTGGACCTTGTGTTTCTACGAAACACATGTCTAAGAACTAGAGAAGTTAAAAGTAAACAGAATATAGTACGAGGACCAACCCCTCTGTCCTAATGGACACTGGACAATATACAATACTCTGTATAAGTCCGCTGAGTCTAACAACTCATTCACTGTGTGTCGTAGGTTGAAAACTGTACTTTTGGTTAAGAAGAATTACACCGATGTTCAATGCTCCTTACCTAACCATCCACTGGTATAGGTAAATGTCATAGACATAATTTCAAAAAGATATGTCTCACTCTATAAAAATAGACGTACAGATATATCAATTTGAAATTGGTGCATAACAACGGATATTCAAAACCAAATATTTGCCGACCGGCAAACAACCCAGGTGGCTTCCTCAAATATCACCAATTCCAACGAATCCCGATATAATGAGGATGGTCACCTAATTCCCAATAACTTACTCCCCTTCATCATCTGTAAAACCATACAGATGTGAGACTCATACCTGGTAAATACATACCCTGGAGCAAGTGCCTAATTGGGAAATCAGTTTTCATTTAACAGTACACAGTGAAACTGAAACATTGAGATGTTTCGATGGGGTATCCTGGTATTCTTAGTAATGCCTCTTCCATTATCCAGATTCACAACTATAACCGTATAATTCTTTGCCACCTCTCCAAATCCCTTTATATGTCTTTAGTCATTACCTTCTGTACACCCCTTTAGGCCAAATGGTTTTCTTCCTTCCCTACCGTTCGGCACCAGCCTATGGTTTGGAAGAAGACTATCCAATAAGCATAATGGGTGTACTGTCCTAGTCCTAGGAGCACTCGCAATGCGAGAGAAGGTGAGGATAAAAGACAACCGAATGAACTTAATTCATAGGTGATTTAGGATTGACAAAGAAGTACATGGTTTGGTCGCGAATAGCAGTCGCAATTTGCTTTGCCCTCTTACTAATCCCTTGCTTTGTCTGAACTTAATACATTCTGTACACCGTTTAGGCTAATTGGCTTTCTTCATTCCCTACCGGTCGGCACCAGCCTAGGGTCTGGAAGAAGACTATCCAATTTGCGTAATAGGTGTACTACTCCTAAACCAAGGAGTACTCGCAACCTGAGAGAAGGTAAAAGGAAAAGACAACTGAATAGTCCTATTCGTTTTCTCCAGAACCGGAAACCATCCTCGAAGTCCTTCGAGTTCGTATATAACCATACGATGGTTTTGTCCAATGGAAGTGGACGTTCGTAGTAATACGGGGTGTCCCGGAGAAAAGAGTAAAAGTAGGAGTGGCAAAGAGGTCTGCAACTCTGACAATCCAAAAGCCAGTGTTAAGAAGGTTCGGTCAACTTGGTCACTGAGTCATAGTCTAGGGTCGGGTCAATGATCGCTGCCAGAGAGAGAGAGAAAAGAAACACTCAGCGTGCACTCTAACCTAGATCAGAATGGTTATCACTTTATCTAATCTGGAAACCTCCCACTGTAACGTCAAATTCTTCCCCAAACCTGAAAGAAGAATTAGCCGGGATCACCCGAGGAGTAAACCAACTCATCAGTGGGAATCGGGATCCAACTCTCATCGCATGATAACGTGACGGAATCCGCTCACGTTATCACACTCCAGAAGGTATGCGCATATCTGGCAAGTTTCAGTTCTTTTGAAACTCCCGATGTGGATTTCTGCCCCATGCTCTTATGACCTTGACTTTGGCCAACATATCATAAGTCACATGTCAAGTTCTACCCGTCATTTTCCTGGTTAATTTGAACCCACCCGTACCTACCCTTGACTTTGGCCAAAATGGCAGTACGACTGTCCCAAACCAACGCATCTATCTATGCCGCATATGAATACCCAACAGCTACCAAACACTGTGCCTTGACTTTGGCCAAAATACACAGCTTGAATACTATTGACCATCCATATGAAACGACGGAGGGCTACGAATGGTTTCTGGCGAAAACCTTTAACGTAATGAACTTGATATCGTTGAAGGAACTGATAGCTTTAGAAAATATAGTTACGAAAACCCTTGCTAAAGAGGTCACTCCCGGTGAAGGGATCTCGGCTCTTTCCCCGTAGAATGAGGTGCAGGATATTCCAACTGAATACCACGGTGCAAAGCAAAAGTAATCGGCTATAGTGAAGTTACTGCCCTGACGCAAACTTCTGTCCAAGGGGTCACTCCCGGTGAAGGGATCTCGGCCCTTGCCTCGTCGACTGAGGAGCAGGATATTCCAACTGAATACCACGATGCAAAACAAAAGAGAACGCCCTTGCAATAATAGCTTTTTGAAAAAGTGTTCCAACAACATCAGAATAGGTTTGTTTAACTTGCAATGATCCGAATCAATGCAGTCCCATCAATTGATCACACCACAAAGAACGAAAATATACTGACGTACGTATATGCCATCCGCATTCGCCACTGGGTCCCGTCATCACCCGTTAGGTTAGCTAACTAACGACAGAGCGGGGACTGGACTAGCGCGGATGAAAAACATATACAACATCTACTAATATATATTCCAATATATAGTATTCGCTCAAGGCGTGATAAAAGCAACACAGAAATGTATAGTAACACAGATCAATACAGATATCTGGGATCCCCGGGTTTCACAGAGCCGCTGCTGAAACCCGACGTTCCCCTGGTCGTGTGGATAGCCTGTGCAATGAAATCCCTAGACCCCTACGGGCGCGGCAAGTTACCCGCCAAAACCTGAAGCGAGGCAGCCCCCTTCAGCAATGTGAATGGACCACCCAGCACTTCACGGAATCCGGTAACTTGGGCACCCCTCCTGGGTCAACCCTATACCCCCTACGAGTGCGGCGAATAGCCCGCCAATTCTAGAGTAAAGCCCCCTCCGTCTCAATGCCATGAGATGCGGGCTTGTTGCCCTCCAGAACCCGGCTACCCGTGCACCCCTCCGCGGGGTAATCCTAGTACAGAAAGTAAAATATACATACAACGGGTACATCGACCGCAACCAGGTCGTGCCCCAAAATAATAATACAAACAGGCAGTGACGGCAGTCCACATGTCGGACGCTCGCCCCGCAATATCAAATGTACATAATAAAACAAAACTGTACTACCACTGCAACCAGGCTATCCCCCACGACCGATCCGCAACAACACAGTACAAACACAGAACATCAACGTGAAAGTCACGTTCGCAAATCCGTCTAACCGGGCTATAGCAGTTAGACGCGACTTACCGATCAAGTGACATTCACGGTCGCAGATATAATGTAAAAACTGTGAACTAGCATGTTTAAAATATCCGATCGAACAAATTTATCAAAGTGGGCCCCAAAAAAGAACTGTAGCACTTACAGAAAACCTGGGCCCAAATAAAATATCCCAAAAGCCCTAATTCTAACTCATAAGCTTACTGGGAAAATATGGTGCCACGATTCCTCTTTTCCGCCGCGCAAGCGCGGCCAAACCAGGGGTTTGGCCGCGCTTCCGCGGTCGAAGTGAGGAATCAGTGGATCGTATTTTCCCAGAATTCTTATAATTTGTTGTACATGTCTCTGCAATATCCAGAAAAATTTTACGAGCTCAAAAAATTTTAACAGAGAACACATGTGCACAAAAATACGGTTTTTGGGGATTTTGTTCGATCGGGTTCTAAACGCGCTAGAGCAAGCTAGGGAAGGTTAATGGCGTGGCTCTGATACCATTGTAAGCCCGCGGGGGCGCCCCGGCCGTCGACCCGACGCCGGAAACGCGGAAAACAAAAACTTTGCGAACTTTGCAAAACGGCACCACCGCGGACTTTTCACCCGGATCGGGCCATTAACCTAGCTAGCTAGCAAAATAGAAAAGAGTAGAGATGCTATACCAAGCGATCCGTGTCCTTCGGTCTACGTCTCCACTCCGATCTCATGCGGAATCTTCGTCACCTCCTCGCTCGTCGGAAAGGGCACCACGTAGCCGGAATCTTTTACGGGCTCCCACCTCTTGACCGAGGCAACTCGGGCGCGAAGTTGGCTAGCCGACGCGTCCAAGACTTGCTATAGAAATAGTGTAGAAGCTTGTCTCCTTGGGGTTTCATGAAGTTGCCATGATGGAGGGATTTGAGGAGGAGAATGAATGAAGGAGAGAAGCTTGGGATTTTGCAAGCATAAAAGCATGAAATGAGATGAAGAAATAAAATTATCACACATCAACCTCTCTCTTTTTTTCCTCAAACAAGTGGCCGGCCCACCCAAAGAAAGAATGAGATTGGAGAGAGAAAAAAGCAAGAAAGAATATATCAACAATATGGAAAATGGTCACACTCATTTCTCATTTCAATCCCTTCACAACCTATCACAAGAAAAGCAAGTGATGAGATTAAAAAAGAATCTCATCATGAAGCAAGTCTCATCATGCCACAAATAAGCAAGAAAGCCCCTCCACTAAGTGTTAATTGCAAACTTGCAATTAACACCCTCCATCATGAAAGTCCGACCGAGAAGGAATGAAGGAAAATCGGCCGGAACGGAATGCAAACTGGCAACTTCAGAAAACCGATCCCGTAATAAATTACAGGAAAACCCCACTACTGCAAATACATGCCCGCATTTGTATTCCCACTGAACACAAATGCAAAGAGATAAAATCTACACTATCTAATACTAGTATCCGGCTTAAGCCAAAGCCGGCTAGTAAAAACTGTCCGATCACGATCCGTGCAATACCGCACGTATCTGATCGAACCCTGCCATATCTCCATACGGCCTCTACAGCGTTTCGCCCGAAACTTGAGTAACTGTCTGTGTGGTGGACTCTAAAGACTCGTCAATACTATGGCTGTGGATTTAACCACTAGCACGTCAGAGGTATAAGCCAATACGTGACGGGCCACCAGGTATTGACCATAAGGGACGTCGATGAGCGAACTCATCCTGACACCCTACTGAGCCTGTCAGTGACAATATCCGTACAGTCCGGTCCGATCGTCTATGAGCATCGCATGGCGGGCCTAGGGGGTTGGTAAAAGTCAGACCCCCAAAAGCGGTACAAGTCGTGTCGGAGTGTAGCCCAGAACACCCTGAGATACTACTGGAATACCTACCAGCAAATCTCCTGCCTTGGCCAAGGACTTTTCATGTTCTGGCTCTCCTAGACACAGCACGACCTCACCCCCAATACCGGGAGAGACGAACCCCTGCAGATCCGCTCACTGCCTCCATGTGGCTCGGGACTGTACCCAACTAAAACCTGTTTGCACGACTCCTTTGAGCCGTGGTAGGGTAGTAATCAAAGCACAGTGGGAACTCACACGAGACAAATGACGGTCTCAGGTCGATGAACTAACCTGTACACATGTCACCAGGGAACTGCTATCTGACGTCTGGTATATGCCCAACTAGCAGGTTCCCGGCGAGTCCTGTCCGGTGTACTCATAACCCAATGAGCACCTGTATACATCTTAGGTGAACCAACTGACACCAGTGGCTTGTGAGACCGGCCACCGCCCCTCGTCGGGGTCTCGACTGTATACACTAGTCTACTCTGGAGAAACGATACCCTGTCTCGAATCTCCCACGACTAGGGACCTTTTAAGGATGTGCTTGTAGACCCCAGCTCCCACTTATATGATCGCCCTCATACTGCTGGAAGTCAAGCAAGAATCCTAGGGGCTTTATCAACGTGTAATAGCGACTCGTAAGGTCACCTAAAGCAGTACACGATGATAAAGATAAACCAGATAGCATACTATCATCTCGAGTAAGACTGTCCTACCGGGATTGGTCCTCCCCTCAATCATTGCAATCACGTGCCTGTGACCCAATAATTGACTCTGAGGGCACTATCTCCAACATGTATGTACATTGGAACCATTTCCAACGCGGAGAGTATGGTCACCTGTCCTCAAAACCTTGCTATTTCTCAGCCCCTGCATAGAATTGCAAATGTGAGAACATGAACCGGTATCCAATACCCAGGAAGCAGAGTTTATAGAAAAACAGTTTTCAGTCACAAACGCACCTGAAGCAGAAGCATCACCATGCTTCTTCTTGAGAATTAAGTACTCCGTGCAATTGCTCTTCCAATGTCCTGTCTTGTGGCAGTGAAAACATTCGCCCTTCCCCGAGTCTCCAGCCTTAGACTTTCCCTTTCCCTTCACCTTTTTAACTCCGCCCTTAGGATTAGTGGGTTTCTTCCTTTTCTTTCCCTTGGCCTTGGCTTTCGGGCGAGAAGAGGAAGACTGTCCAATAGTCATAACGGGAGTTTTTTCTAACTTCATAGTGCTCTCTGCACTCCTTAACATATTAAGGAGTTCAGGGAGGTCCTTCTCCATGCCATGCATGTTGAAGTTCACTTTGAACTGAGCAAAGGTGGAGGGGAGGGACTGTAGAATAATATCTATATATTTTTCATTGTCCATCGTCCATCCAAGGTCCTCAAGTTCTTCTATAAGAGCTATCATCTTCAGAACATGGTCTCCTACTGGTGTGCCAGGGGCCATTCGCATCTGAAATAATTTCTTTGATGCTTCGTATCGTAATACGCGGGATTGCTCCCCATACAACTACTTTGTATGGAGCAATATACCGTGAATGTCCATGTCCTCGTGCTGCTTTTGATGTGTGTTATCCATCGATGCAAGCGCGAGGCATGTGGCCGTGGCACAGTCAGCGTCCTGTGTCTTGCGGACTTCAATGTCCGCAACTGGGGATTTTGGACCAGGGACGGGCGGGGCTGAAGCCGTGAGGACATATGATACTTTATCATAAGTCAAGGCGATTTTCAGATTCCTCAGCCAGTCTTTATAGTTGGTCCCATTCAGTTTGTTTTTATCTAGTAAAAGCTTGAGTCCAGTCATGGGTATCTGCCATTAAGAGAGAGAAAAGAATACACTCAGCGAAAGCTCTTGCATAGATTAGATTGGTTATTATCTTGTCTAATCGATGTTTCCCACTACTTTTATCGAGTCTTTCTTTCAAACCTTAAAAAAGAAAAACTAGCCAGGATTAATTACAGTCTACAACTTCGCTAACCGTTCAGCCAGGCCAGTGTCGGTACTTGAGGGAGGTTCCCCGTGCTTTCGCATGGACCTAATTAGAGTAAACCTCGTTTTCCTAGAGGCGGAGCCCCGTTAACACCTTTCTAGACACCTAATGAGTTAGCTAATTGTCAACTGCAAAACTCTCCTAGGAGCAACTATTGCCCACAGTGGGATCGGGATCCGACCATCACATGGAAGGTATGCAATCTCATTGCAAATTTCAACTATTGAAATTCCCGATGTGGTTTTTACCCCTGGCACTTATGACCTTAACTAAGGTCAACAAATCATAAGTACCAGTCAAGTTCTACCCGTCATTTCTTGATTAATTAGACCCACTCATATGACCCTTAACTAAGGTCAACAAAGTCATAAGAATGTCCTAATTAATCTGCATCATATGCAATGTAGGAAGACATCATTTAGCTACCGTACACTACGCCTTAACTATAGTCAACAAACGTAGCATGAATACTAAGTACTCTACTTCCTAAAATGACGGAGGTTTGCGGATGATTTTTAAGAAAATCTTTAACGCTTTGAACTTGATATCGTTGTAAAATCAAATGGTTTCCAAAAGGAGTGGCTTAAGCTCCGCAGTTTTGAAATATAGCTTTTTCATAAATAGCCGAGTAGTTTTCAAATTCGATTCTACAACATCTTTTTAGGTTTATTTTCTTTACATTAATCACATTAATGTAATCCCATCATTTAAGTCCTTAAGCCAATCACAGAAAAGAAACGAAAATAACACGTACGCTTATACCATTCGCATTCGCCGCAATGTTCCGTTATGCACTGTTAGGTTACTTAACTAACGGCATACCGGGACGGGACTAGCGCGGGTGTAAAACATAAGCAACGTCTACTATATATCATATATATAATATGTCATTCGTCTCAGATATCTCAGAACACAGGCATCAGAAATATAGATATAACGTGGGATATACTAGGACGTCCGTATTTAGTATTTAGCCAGAATAGAAAATACAGATTCCACAGTCGCGATGAATAGCCAAGCCCACACCCTGGACCCCTACGAGAGCGGCAAGTGACCCTACCAATCTTGGAGTTTAGGAGACCCGGTCTTGACTCCTCGAGATGGCCTCCCACTGAACCCCAGAACCCGGTCACCTGTGCTCCCCTCCTTGGGTCCATCCTAATGCGGAAAAGTAAATAATATACAACACAGGTGGCAGCAACCTCAACCCGGAAGTGCCCCAAATAAAAGAATATTACATTACATATGAATTTACATGAATGAAAATATAAAAACTCTCATCTCACATAAACCCCCCCCCCGGCTATTCAATCGCGACAATCCTGCACATCATATCTCAGCAACACATAATATCTCATATCATCAACGTAAGTAGGTATGCATACCCTAATTGTCGTTGATGTATAGCAACGAAACCGGCGATATCGTACATACTACACTTACGGTCACAGAAATGAAAGTGTAAAACTACAATATTTGGAATCCACATTCTCTTTAGACATCATAAATGCGAAATATCACATATTTCGTATTTCATGCCTAAACTATACGAATTCCATATATTGTATCACATTCCGGATAAACAGACAGTATTGAAGTTTTCGAACGAACGATCAAATACCCAGGATTCACTAAAGCCCAACACTTGAGAAGAGTTCAAACACTTGGAGTGTGACACAGTAGCAGCGGTCCAGCCGTAGAAGGGTCAAGCCAACGCCTCACATGTGGCACGCCGTACTGCCCCAAATCCTAAGGTTCAAAGGGCAGTTCAAGACGGTCACATAATCGAGTTAAGGTTTGTTGTCTTCTAGAGGGACCACCATAAAAAGACTTGCACGTATTTCCAAAACATTTAAACCCCGTGAATAGTAAGCAAATGATACTCGTTCAAACACTTCAATACTTTCTTATTTACCCGGAAAAGCTACGAAATGAAAATTCCGATCGAATCGACGAGTCCAAAATCATCTCCAGAATTTTTCAAAACTAAATACAGATTAAAAATACCCAAAAATTTATACAAGCAGATTCAAAAATTACAGTAAAAAAATTATCCAATAATTCATATATATGGCCGCGGAACAGCGGCCTAAGCAAGCTTAGGCAGCGTTTCCGCGGCAACAATCACTGTTCATTGGAAAATTTTTATACCGTAATCCTTATATTTATCTGCTGATATTTTTAGATATTTTTAATTCTGAAAAATGTCAAATTTTAGAAAATTTCCAGAGAGCGCCCTAAAATACCGTATTTCGGTTCCATCGGAGTTTTAACTTCGTAAAAAGGTCGCCTAATGTTCTAGGTCGGCTCTGATACCACTGTAAGGTTTACCTAGCACCCTATGAAGAGTTTTGAAGCATCACATGTCTCACAGTATGTATTTTTAAGGTGCTAAACAAACACGCAAAGGAATCGATCCTAGAAAATTAGGGTTACAAAACATTAAGCTAATAAAAAATAGGGTTTGAAGGCTACAACCTTTGTAGCTCCCCTTTTGCTTGACTCCTTAGTCTCTAGGGTGTTGGAAGAAGGTCAACTTGTAGTCCTCTTTCGTCCACGACGATCCACCCGGAGTTTCCCGTCCAAGGTTGCAACTTTGGAAAAACAAAGAGAACACTCTAATCAAGTTGGCTAAACTTGAGTAGAATGATGTTGTGGCTTAGGATCTCACTTCAAAAACCTTTCTTTAATTGTGTTTAACTCACTAGAAAAACCTAGAGAGGAAATGGTGAAGGAGGATGAAGATGGTGGCTATTTTTAACAAAAGGTGATGAAAAATAACCCTTAGTTTTTTTTAAAAGAAAATGAAATATATATCACTATATATATTTATTTCCTTCTTGCATTCAACCATGATTAAATGATGGAGAGTTAATTTAACTTGGGTTTTAAATGATAAAGAGAAGGATAACCCTAGGTTAGTGGTAGTTGAGCTTGGCTAGGTTAGAAGAAGAATGTAGAAGCTAGAATGATTATCCTTTTCTTTTCATTTTGTTTTTAAAACCAAAATTAAATAATAATCCATAATTTAATCTATGGTGTGAGTCTTATATTGCCACCATTTTTATATGCTAACAACCATGGAGGATGGGTGTATGTATGTATGCATGTATGCACATCCACATGTGCATGAAACTAGAATGAAAGAAAGAAACACATGCATGCATGCATACATCCATCAAACCCTAGAAAGGTTTCAAGTGAGAAAACTAATGGTTAGATGATAAATCAACACTTAACTTATCAATCGGGTCATATCTCATATGACCCCATCAAAAGCAGGCCACCCGATCAATGTTCGGTATCATATACGCACATTTTAATCGGGTGCATGCGCATATCGCATACGCGCACCACAACGTTTCGCCTGGACTGGGTAACTCCTTTGTGGGACTCTAAGACTCGTCAATACGCCGGCAGAGGGTAATGATCATATCAAGTCCCCCAAGCTGCAAGCGGTCAGCTAAACGTAACGGCTACCCGGGTATTGAGCGATCAGAAGAGAACAAGCGAACCTGCTACAACTCCCGTCGAGCCAACCGGCAACACTACCGTACAGTCCGGTCTCTTCGTCAGATATGCTGCATATCGAGCATAGGGATGGTCACGTCGACCCTAATAACTCAATAAGTCTTGCCGGTGAATGGTCTATAACAGATCGAGAAACTACCGATAACACTTATCAGCAAATCTCAGTAGCCCTGGCCAGGGACTTACTGATATAACCAGTCGGGCACAGCACAACATCAACTCCAAATACCGGGAGAGACAAAAAACCCTCCTATCGCTCATTGCCTTCGTGTGTCTCGGGACTGTACCCAACGGCCACCTGTTTGCACGCCTCAGTAGAGCCGTGGTAGGGTCGCAATCAAAGTACAGTGGGAGAACACACAAGACTCTATGACGATCTCGGGTCTACAGACTAACCTGTACCAGTGTCACCTGAGAACTGCTATTCGACGATAGATATAATTCCATATAGGAGTTCTCGGTGAGTCCATCCAGTGTACCCAGTCAGCACTGAGCACCCGTATATGATCTTGATGTCAAACATCGATGAATGTGGGAACATCCATCGCCCATCGCATGGGTCTAGCATCATATACGCTAGTCTACTCTGGTATATCAATGCCCCGTCTCGATATACCTACGACTAGGGACTTTCCAGGATATGCTTATAGACTATAGATGTCCCACTAGTATGATCTCCATCATAATCAGAGCAGTCAAGCCAATATCCTCAGGGCTTAATCAGCATGTATGAGTGAATAATAAGCATGATCAAATCAACATGTCAGATAAAGAAGAACCTGTTAGTGTTTATGCCCTAGAAGGCCATTACTGTATCATACTAGTTTGTATATTACTTAATGGAAGCTTGGGATATTCACATGTGTATAACAGTCTTGCTAAACATGGTAGTATGCTACTTGGTTTTTTCTATCTTAATATGTGAGTATACGTATTGATAGAACTCTTAGGATCTTGCTTGACTACCAGCGTTGTGATGGCAGTCACACTAGTGGGGCTGGGTAGTCTATAAGCACATCCTTATTCAGGTCCTTAGTCGTTGGATTATCGAGACAGGGCATCGATACTCCGGAGTAGACTAGTGTGTACGCTTCTCATCCCAGTTGAGGAGATGGTCTGTCCCACAGCCGTCAGTACGTCGTACTGGAGATAGTATGCAGGTGCTCGTTAGGTTACGGGTACACCGGACAGGACTCACAGGGAACTGTTGGTTGGTTTTATACCAGTCGTCAGTGAACAGTTCCCAGGTAACATGAGTACAGCATAGTCTGCAGACTTTACACTGCTACTTCGCCTCGAGTGTGTCCCACTGTTCTTAGATTGCTACCCTACCACGGCTCAAAGGAGTCGTGCAAATAGGTAGCAGTTGGGTGCAGTCCCGAGCACTTGGAGGCAGTGGCGGTTAGACAGGATTCGTCTCTCCCGGTATTGGGAGTTGATATCGCGCTGTGTCAGAGAGCCATTACGCAAAGTCCCTGGCCAGGGCAAGCGAGATTTGCTGGTAGGTTCCAGTAGTTTCTCAGGGTGTAATGGGCTTCCCTCCGACACGACTTATACCGCTATTAGGGGACTGACGCTTGCCGCCCCCCTAGGCCCGATATGCGATAGTCTAAGACGAACGGACCGGACTGTATGGAGATTGTCACATCAGACTCAGTAGGAGTTCGGATGGGTTCCCTCATCGGCCTTCTTATCGACATCTACCTGGGGACCGTTACGTACAGCTAGTGCCGCTTGCGGTCTGTGGTTAAACCCACTGCTAGCATTGTAGTCGAGTCTCTAGAGTCCCACACAGAGAGTTTCCCTACTCCAGGCGAAACGATATAGAGGTCGTATGGTTTTACGACAAGGGTTCGGACGCATACGTGTGTTTTCGCACGTACGACTTTCGGACAGTTTTTACCAGTCGGCTTTGGTTTAATCCAGTTACTGGTATCCGGTTATTGGATTTATACAGTAAAGTTTTTCCGTATTTTTGCGGAAAGGAGGGGCGTTCTCGTAATTGCGCGAGAAGCTTCTAGAAGATGGTGACTAAGGAGGTTTAGGTGGCATATACATTGAATGAGATTAGTGAGTCATATGGATGATTCATCCATGTCATTAATGCTTCATAATTGCTTAATGACTCATGGAGATGAATCACCACAAGATATTTATCAAGCATGGTTGTAAAATGATTTCTTTTCTTTTCTTGATAAAAAGAAATGCTTGATATATATTATGATAACTCATTCTTCTCACTTCACTATTATCTTCACCTTCTCTCTCCTCAAGCTCTCCCTCTTCAAACCCTAATCCTCCCCTCTCATGTGTTGAGTACAAGGATTAGTTAGACTAATTAAACCATAACCCTCACTCTTTATCACCTAGCTTCTTTGATTAGCACTTAAAGAAGGTTAGTTGCCTCAAGTTTAGAGGCTAAGCTTGGAGTAAAGCTCTCGGGTGGATCGTCTACTACTTCGAGAAGGCCGAGGAGGAGGTGGAGTTCGCAAAGACGAAGGAAACGATTCATTAGGTATAATCCCTAAACATAGTAGCATAGAAACTCTATGTTTGTAGTTAGTTATCGTTTAGCTTCGATTCAAGCGATTAGTCGATTTTTGTTCACTAAACAAGTTCGTTTTTGAAAATTCCGCCTCCCCACAAGTACTGGGGTGTTGTACATCGACTTTCTGTGGTATCAGAGCCTCGCTAAACAATAAATAACTTTTTTGCAAATTTGTAAGAATTTCGAACGGAAAAAACGAAACCGGAAAACCCTAAAATATCAAGTTTCTGTCGATTTATAAATGAAGTCCAAAAAATTTTCAGGGATGTTCAGAAAGCTTAAAATGACAGTAGTAGAACACACAAAAAATTTGGTCCCGTGAATCGCCTACGGCGCCGCGGAACCGCGGCGGATAGCACCGATCCGCCGCGCTTCCGCCGCCGAGTTGACGATTCAGGGACCCATTTTTCTTGTGATGGTTCTTTGTGATATTTGGGATTTTCTGGTATTTTTTAATTTTGCTCAGGTTTCAAGTTTACAGAGAAGTATTGGAGCAATATTAAATGTGTTTAATCGATCGAAATTATACAGTATTTGCTTATTGGATTATATCTGTGTCTGTGTAATGTGTTCGTAAACCTCCCCTAACTACTAGTATGTCGGTT
Source organism: Agapanthus africanus (assembly GCA_030015575.1). Taxonomy (NCBI): domain Eukaryota; kingdom Viridiplantae; phylum Streptophyta; class Magnoliopsida; order Asparagales; family Amaryllidaceae; genus Agapanthus; species Agapanthus africanus. The sequence goes on from CM057337.1 coordinate 327,634,997, forward strand.
GGCAGGGGGTTGCACATTTCTGTAATGGATTTTTATCTGTTTGTGCATATGAACTGTGTTGGACTGTTGTGATGTATAGCCGGGGTTATGTGATGGGTTATTATTTAATTCATTTGATGTAAATGTAATTTGTTGTAATATTATTTTGCGGGGCACATCCAGGTTGCGGTTGTAGCCACCGTTGTATTATTTCATTTTACTGTTTTTGCTCCTAGGACAGACCCAAGGTGGGGTGTACAAACTGCCGGGCGGGTAGTTTGCCGCACCCGTAGGGGTCTTGGGTGGGGTAATGGATATTCATCACAACTGTGTAATCCGTCTTTTGTTGCAGGCTCAAAACAAACACGGATTGCTTGCAAATCCAATAAAGTTCATCTGTGATCTGGAATGCCTATTATTGCGTCTGACGAATGTACAATATCTATATATGACAGCTATTTAGACGTCACTTATGTTTTACACCCGCGCTAGCCCAGCCCCCGCTCTGTCGTTAGTTAAGTAACCTAACGGGTGATGACGGGACCCCGTGGCGAATGCGGATGGCATAAGAGGACGTTGTATTTTCGTTGTTTTCTGCAATGATAGGTTAATGATGGGACGCATTATCTATAATGCAAAGAAAAACAAACCAAAGTTTAAATCGTTGGAACAATTTAAAAGAAACCACTCGGTTAATTTTAAAACAGATATTTTTAAATGCGGAGACTTAACCACTCCTTTTAAAAAGCTATCAGGTTCCTTCGGTTATATCAAGTTCACTACGTTCACGGTTTCGCCAAAACCAGTCGTAGCCCTCCGTCATTTCTTATGGATGGTCAGTAGTATTCAAGCTATGCTTGTTGGCTTACGTCAAGGCATAGTGTTTGGTAGCTGCTGGGGTATTCATTTGTTGCATAGATAGATGTGTTGGTTTGGGACAGTCGCATTACCTTGTTGGCTTACGTCAAGGGTATATACGGGTGGGTTCAAATTAACAAGATAATGATGGGCAGAACTTGACATGTGACTTATGATTTGTTGGCATACGTCAAGGTCATAAGAGCATGGGGCAAAAACTTATATCGGGAATTTCTAAAGAAACTGAAATTTGCAAAGAGATGCATACCATTTGGAGTTTGATGAATGTTGGTAGGATTCCTTCAACATTATCATACGATGATATTTGGATCCCGATCCTACTGTGAGTATATGCTACTTATCAGGATATTCGTCACTTAACGATCAATGCTATAAACCAAGTAGGTGTCCAGAAAAGTGTCAGCGGGGTTACGCCCCCAGAGAAAAGAGGTTATTTAATTAAGGAACTTCGCGAAAGCGTTGGAAAACCTCCTTCGAAGTATCGACACTAGCCTGGCTGAACGGTTAAGCAAGAATTGTACGGTGAAAATAGTCCTGGCTAATTCTTCTTTTATGGTTTGAGGAAGGATTTGAGAAACAGTGGGAGCCATCCAGTTTAGATAAACTAAAAACCACTCTAAACTTGCAAGAGCATCATGCTAAAGAGTTTTCTTCTCTCTCTCCTAATTGCAGCGACCCTGAAAATGACTGGACTTAAGTTACTTTTAGCGAAAAATATACTGACAGGGCCAAACTATAAAGATTGGCTGCGGAATGTCAAAATGGCTTTGACCTATGACAAATTAGGGTACGTCCTCACCGCTACGGCACCTGCTGTCCCTGGTCCCAAATCCAGCAATGCGGATAAGGAAATCCGCAAAACCTGGCATTTAGATTGCGCGAAAGCCAAGTGCATCGTGCTTGCCTCAATGAACAATGAACATCAGAGGAGGCACGAGGATATGACCCTAGATGGCATATTTCTCCATACAAAGGAACTTTATGTAGAGCAATCTCGTATAGCAAGATACGGGACCTCTAAGAACTTGTTTCGAGCGAGGTTGGTTGTCGGGTCATCAGTAGGAGAACATGTCCTAAAGATGATCGGCTATATTGAAGAGCTCGCAGACCTTGGGACGACTTTGGATAATGAGCTCTATACAGACCTTATTCTCCAGTCCCTTCCTCACACCTACGCCCAGTTTATCCTGAACTTCAACCTTCAAAGAAAAGAAGTTGAACTTCTGGAACTCTTGAACATGTTAAGGAGTGCAGAGGGCACCTTGCAGAAAGCAAGGGAAACACCCGCTATGTTTGTTAGCGGTGCATCTTCTTCCGGGTCCAAGGCTAGGGCCAAAGGAAGGAAGAAGAAGGCCGCCAACAAACCTAGAGGATGTGTTAGTAAGGTGGGAGGGAAGGGAAAGAAAAAGTTTGCGGTACCGGTAGTGGGCCAGGATGAGTGCTTCCATTGTCATAGGAAAGGGCACTGGAAGAAGGATTGCAAGGCGTGGAACGCCAAGAACCAGGAACCGAAGCAAGCTGTGGCTTCGACTTCAGGTGTGTTTGTAATTGAGAATTGTCTGTCGATCAACTCTACTTCCTGGGTATTGGATACCGGATCAGGATCTCATATTTGCAATTCATTGCAGGCACTGAGAAACCGTAGAGTGCTGAAGGAAGGTGATATGACCCTAAAGGTTGCTAACGGAGCTAGCGTGGGAGCTGCGTCCGTCGGGGATTATCACCTAGGATTGACGAGTGGAAACATTTTGGTTTTACATAACTGTTATTTTGTACCAAGCTTAACGTGTAATATCATATCAGTTTCCTTGTTATCAAATAAAGGTTATGATTTCACGTTTGTAAGAGATGTTGTTAACATCCACCTTAATCATGGTTTGATTGGGTCCGGTACACTAAATAACGGTATATATGTTTTAAACCAACTCCAAATTTTCAATGTCCAGAACACACTAAAAAGAAAGTCTCCAGGTTTAAATAAAGCTTTCTTATGGCATTGTAGACTGGGTCACATCAATGAGAGAAGGTTGACTAATTGCATAGAGAAGGATATTTGGACTCGTTCGAATATCAAACTTATGACACTTGTCAATCTTGTCCCAAAGGAAAGATGACAAAGACTCCATTTACTGGACAAGGAGTAAGAGCGAGCGAGCTCTTAGGACTCATACACAGCGATGTATGTGGTCCAATGTCTACACATGCGAGAAGTGGTTATTCCTACTTCATTACTTTTACAGATGATTTCTCTAGGTTTGGACATGTCTTCTTAATGAAGCATAAATCCGAGGCCTTTGAGAAATTCCAGGAATACAAGAGTGAAGCGGAAAACCAAACAGGCAAAAGTATTAAGACACTGAGATCTGATCGAGGTGGAGAATACTTAAGTGCCGAGTTCCTAGGTTACCTAAAAGAGAAAGGAATTCTCTCTCAGCTTACTCCTCCATACACTCCACAGCACAACGGTGTATCGGAGAGACGGAATCGAACCCTATTGGATATGGTACGATCCATGATGAGTAATGCTGAGTTACCGCGATCTTTCTGGGGTTATGCGCTAGAATCAGCGACATATCTTTTGAACAGAGTTCCAACCAAAACTGTGCCTACCACACCATATCAGATGTGGAGTGGGAAGAAACCCTATCTTCAGTACCTGAAGACATGGGGATGTCCAGTTTTTGTAAAAAAGCAGCATCCGGACAAGCTCGAGGCACGCTCAGTAGAGTGTAAGTTTGTGGGATATCCAAAGAACTCTATGGGATATTTTTTCTATTACGCAGAGGAACAAAAGGTTTTTGTTTCTCGTCATGCCCGCTTCTTAGAAACTGAATTTTCAGAAAATCAGAAGAGTGAGAGCGTAGTAGAACTGGAAGAAATTCCAGAACCACAAACTGCTACTGAAAGTTTAGTAGAACCGGAAGTTCAAGAAGTACAGGACATTCCCGCACCCCTCCGCAGGAGTAGTAGGCCGTCTCATCCGCCTGAGAGATACTACGGTTTTCTCATAGATGGGGATAGAGAGGATTGCATCATAGATGATGATGAACCTACTGACTTCCAGCAGGCCATCCAGAGCGGCGACTCGGTACGATGGCTAGATGCAATGCGGACCGAAATGGAGTCTATGTATACCAACAAAGTATGGACTTTGGACTTTGCTCCAGATGGGGTAAAACCCATAGGATGCAAATGGATCTTCAAGAAAAAGATTGGTGTAGATGGACAGGTGGAAACCTATAAGGCTAGACTTGTTGCAAAGGGTTTTCGTCAAAGACCTGGTTTGGACTATGACGAAACTTTTTCTCCAGTGGCTATGCTCAAATCCATTCGGGTCCTTCTTGCTATTGCTGCCTTCCATGATTATGAAATCTGGCAGATGGACGTAAAGACGGCTTTTCTGAATGGAAATTTAGAAGAGAGCGTCTATATGGATCAGCCAGAGGGTTTCAATCAGAGTGGGAGCAGCGGGAAAGTATGCAAGCTGCTTAAGTCCATTTATGGACTAAAGCAGGCATCGCGGAGTTGGAACATCTGTTTTGATGAGACAGTCAAAGAATATGACTTTATCAAAAATCCAGATGAACCGTGCATATATAGTAAAGTTGTAGCCAGAAGTGTCGTATTCCTCGTCTTGTACGTGGATGACATTCTATTGATAGGAAATGACATTCCTATGCTACAATCTGTCAAAGGATTCTTGTCACACAGGTTCTCCATGAAAGACCTGGGTGATGCCTCTTACATTCTGGGGATTCGGATCTATCGTGATAGATCCAAGAGGATGTTGGGACTTTCGCAGTCCAGGTATATCGACACTGTACTGAAAAGATTCAGTATGGAAGATTCTAAGCGTGGTAATCTACCGGCTTGTCACGGAATCACCCTCTCTAAAGAGATGTCTCCCAAGACTGATTTGGAAAGGGAACGCATGTCTATTATACCCTACGCTTCTGCGGTAGGCTCTATAATGTATGCGATGTTGTGCACCAGACCAGATGTAGCTTATGCACTGAGCGTGGTAAGCCGGTATCAGTCAGACCCAGGGGAGAAGCACTGGATAGCAGTAAAGAATATTCTCAAGTACCTGAGAAGGACTAAAGAGATGTTCTTGGTTTACGGCGGAAAAGACCTCAGGTTGGAGGCCTTTGCTGATTCCGGCTTCCAGAGTGATAAGGATGATTCCAAGTCCATGTTGGGTTATGTCTTTACCCTCAATGGAGGGGCGGTGTGCTGGAAGAGCTCCAAGCAGGACACCGTTGCTGACTCGACGATGGAAGCGGAGTATATAGCTGCTTGCGATGCCGCAAAAGAAGCAGTCTGGATGAAGAAGTTCCTAACAGAACTTCAGGTGGTTCCTACCATAGTTGATCCAATACCTCTGTATTGCGACAACAACGGAGCTATAGCTTTAGCGAAGGAACCAAGGTCCCATCAGAAGTCCAGACACATTTTAAGGCGGTATCACCTGATCAGGGAGATCATTGATCGTCAGGAGATCGAGGTTCGGAGAGTTGCTTCTGAAGAGAGCATTGCTGATCCATTCACAAAGTCCCTACCTCAGATTCAGTTCGAGAGGCTACTCGAGATCATCGGTCTTCGATACGCAAGTACATGGCCCTAGTGCAAGTGGGAGATTGTTAGTGTTTATGCCCTAGAAGGCCATTACTGTATCATACTAGTTTGTATATTACTTAATGGAAGCTTGGGATATTCACATGTGTATAACAGTCTTGCTAAACATGGTAGTATGCTACTTGGTTTTTTCTATCTTAATATGTGAGTATACGTATTGATAGAGCTCTTAGGATCTTGCTTGACTACCAGCGTTGTGATGGCAGTCACACTAGTGGGGGCTGGGTAGTCTACAAGAACATCCTTATTCAGGTCCCTAGTCGTTGGATTATCGAGACAGGGCATCGATACTCCGGAGTAGACTAGTGTGTACGCTTCTCATCCCAGTTGGGGAGATGGTCTGTCCCACAGCCGTCAGTACGTCGTACTGGAGATAGTATGCAGGTGCTCGTTAGGTTACGGGTACACCGGACAGGACTCACAGGGAACTGTTGGTTGGTTTTATACCAGTCGTCAGTGAACAGTTCCCAGGTGACATGAGTACAGCATAGTCCGCAGACTTGACACTGCTACTTCGCCTCGAGTGTGTCCCACTGTTCTTAGATTGCTACCCTACCACGGCTCAAAGGAGTCGTGCAAACAGGTAGCAGTTGGGTGCAGTCCCGAGCACTTGGAGGCAGTGGCGGTTAGACAGGATTCGTCTCTCCCGGTATTGGGAGTTGATATCGCGCTGTGTCAGAGAGCCATTACGGAAAGTCCCTGGCCAGGGCAAGCGAGATTTGCTGGTAGGTTCCAGTAGTTTCTCAGGGTGTAATGGGCTTCCCTCCGACAGGACTTATACCGCTATTAGGGGACTGACGCTTGCCGCCCCCCTAGGCCCGATATGCGATAGTCTAAGAAGAACGGACTGGACTGTATGGAGATTGTCACATCAGACTCAGTAGGAGTTCGGATGGGTTCCCTCATCGGCCTTCTTATCGACATCTACCTGGGGACCGTTACGTACAGCTAGTGCCGCTTGCGGTCTGTGGTTAAACCCACTGCCAGCGTAGTAGTCGAGTCTCTAGAGTCCCACACAGAGAGTTTCCCTACTCCAGGCGAAACGATATAGAGGTCGTATGGTTTTACGACAAGGGTTCGGACGCATACGTGTGTTTTCGCACGTACGACTTTCGGACAGTTTTTACCAATCGGCTTTGGTTTAAGCCAGTTACTGGTATCCGGTTATTGAATTTATACAGTCTAAAGTTTTTCCGTATTTTTGCGGAAAGAAGGGGCGTTCTCATAATTGCGCGAGAAGCTTCTAGAAGATGGTGACTAAGGAGGTTTAGGTGGCATATACATTGAATGAGATTAGTGAGTCATATGGATGATTCATCCATGTCATTAATGCTTCATAATTGCTTAATGACTCATGGAGATGAATCACCACAAGATATTTATCAAGCATGGTTGTAAAATGATTTCTTTTCTTTTCTTGATAAAAAGAAATGCTTGATATATATTATGATAACTCATTCTTCTCACTTCACTATTATCTTCACCTTCTCTCTCCTCAAGCTCTCCCTCTTCAAACCCTAATCCTCCCCTCTCATGTGTTGAGTACAAGGATTAGTTAGACTAATTAAACCATAACCCTCACTCTATATCACCTAGCTTCTTTGATTAGCACTTAAAGAAGGTTAGTTGCCTCAAGTTTAGAGGCTAAGCTTGGAGTAAAGCTCTCGGGTGGATCGTCTACTACTTCGAGAAGGCCGAGGAGGAGGTGGAGTTCGCAAAGACGAAGGACACGATTCATTAGGTATAACCCCTAAACATAGTAGCATAGAAACTCTATGTTTGTAGTTAGTTATCGTTTAGCTTCGATTCAAGCGGTTAGTCGATGTTTGTTCACTAAACAAGTTCGTTTTTGAAAATTCCGCCTCCCCACAAGTACTGGGGTGTTGTACATCGACTTACAGAACCAGATAGCATACTATCATGTCGAGCAAGAATGCATACTAAATATATATATACATGTATAGATACATCCACTATCATATAATGGCCTCTATGGCATACATATATCCAACGGAGAGAAAAGAAACACTCAGCATGCACTCTAACCTAGATTACATTAATTAATCACTTTATCTAATAAGGATGGCTCCCACTATTTCATTGAATTCTCCTTCAAACCTGAAAAGAAGAATTAGTTGGGATCATCTAAAATCACCCAAGGAGTGACACCTAATCATCTGTAGGTATCGGGATCTAACTATCATTGCATGATAACTTGATGGAAGCCACTCAAGTCACCACAGTCCAGAAGGTATGCGCATGCTTGGCAAGTTTTCTATATGTTTGAAACTCCCGATGTGGTTTTTTCCCCAAGCCCTTATGACCTTGACTTTGGTCAACAAAGCATAACACGCAAGTGAAGTTCTACCCGTCATTATCCTGATTGATTTAGACTCACCCGCACACACCCTTGATTTTGGCCAACAAAGTGGTATGATTGCCCTAAACTAAAGCATTCACCAATGATACAGATAAGAAACATACAGCTACCATTCACGATGCCTTGACTTTGGCCAACAAACACCACATGAATACTATGTGCTACTTTGTCACGACCCGAAAGGTACGGAACGTGACTGGCTCTTAAATTACGAACGTCTCAAGGCGGACGTAATCTAAGTAAGCCAAAGTCCAGAAATCAAAACCAAATAAGCAGTATAGTGAAGGAAAACCAATTTATTGGAAGCGATTTTAATCAAATAAGTCATATTAAGCTCTTTAAAAGCAACATCCAATTTTCCGAAAATTTCGGCAGAGTCTCCTTTGTAAATACTGGCCCCCAAATGGGTACAAAATAGGAATATATCAATAACATGAAATAAGGCATCCCCAAGCGGGAGCTAGCTCTTCGCCCCAAGGCGATCACAAATCCTACGCAATATAAATCAGCAATGTGCAAAATAAGCAAAAGAAAGCACAAGTAATAAGCAACATGTCGGCTCAAGTGAGCGCGACCCAAAGAAACAATATACATGCCCACAAATCTCACTGTCTCGCCTCTAAGTCAATAAACAACAATACTGGTAGATGATACAGTAGATGGAGTACACTAGATACAATGAATATACAAGGTGGAAGACAAAATAAACATATAACCCACTTACGAGAAAAAATCCTCAAATCCACGCAAAAGGAGGAAGTGCGTCCGCCGCAACAGTACTGACCAATCGGACATGGAAAAAGTCTGTGGCACAACGTGGGTAAGTTGCCAACTCGTGAGTAATATGTATCATCTATAAAGACTATCGTAAGCATGTACGCAAAGTGTCACAATTCTACAATATTGCTATAGTATGAAGTACTGCATGTATGCGACATGAATGCAATGTAACACAAGATCTGAATATGCTGATATGAGGAAATCATTATTTTCATCTTCGGAAAATTTCTGTGAAATATCTGAGGAAATATCATATGAAATCAACAGAAATCCGTGCCCAGCATCGGCACCTGAAATACTTATCTCAATGTCCCAAAGTATCTGTATCAAATATCCCAGCCACAGCCGTCCGGCTGGTCCATCTCAAAATATCAATATCTCAACATCTCACGGCCACGGTCGGTATCCTCTGGATATCCGCCGTGCCAACAATCACCGGTAGGTAGTCCACCCCGTGCCAGGCTCATCGTCTACTACTCGAACTTCTTGCCCCGGGGTACCTTACCGGGCCCACCATGTACCCGAGATGGTTCATCCAACTCCTCGAAACAGGTCTCGAAAACCAACAGAAAACTCATGGTGGACGACACATGTATCATGTCATGAGAAAAACCGCAATTTTCAATGTTTAAAAATATTATCAGGTTTATAAAATCCATGCGGCTTTCCCCCAAAATCTCATAAATCTCAAATACTGAAATCCTCCAGAAGAAAGTACCATGAGTATACATGTCAATGATGATGAATGCATATGGTATCAACAGTGCGACTGCAATATATGACATAAAGACTATGAATGACCGAATAATGTAATGGTGTACATGCATATGACTAGAGATTGTACATGTTCATCTTGCGGAATTTACTATATTAGCACTGGTTTATATGTCTTATATGGTGAAATTATTCTAAATTCCGTTTTAAACAAGTTATCTAGTGTTTGTGGCATGGCAATTACCAAGGCGTGTGTGTTCGCATGAACAGTGCTCGTGCAGCATAAAACCCTGGTAATGGTGCAAGTGTCCTATGAAATGAAGTTGCACAATTAAATATAATGAATTAAGCAAGCCAATTATTTACTGTGTCGCATATCTCATTTAATGGTTTCAATGGTTTCTATATGATGAATTTAATACAAATATGGATATACAGGTCATGCAGTGCCGTAAAATAGGAAACTAAGAACTACATGCAACAAGCTTGTATTACTGGAAATTCTAAATTATCGGGCGCCTCGCGCCATCCAAACGATTCTCCCCGTAGATGTATACATCTACTCATCGGAAATCCCTAGCTAGCTATGTCCAATCACCGCTTTCCCTTTCCGTGCCACGTCCGAAGTCTCCGCGACCGATCCTGGAATTTGCACCATACAAAACATAAGGTTACATATCATGAAACGACGTAAATAACCAAACGAAAATATCAACGTTCACAAGTTGGGCACAACGTGCACAAGGTGCGCGGAACAAACACAAAAACCACTAAAGCCTTAACTAAAATTGTCGTTTCGGACCAACCGCCAAAACTAAAACCCGATTAAACCAAAATCCACAATCACACATCCTAAATGTCGTAGTAGATGCTAATAATATCATCAAGATATCACAAATAAATCACCACAACATTCTATAAAAAACCTAGTAAGCACAAAACTTGCAAATTTGGTGCAAACATCGTCGCTTTGCGACAAAAGACAACCATCAAGCAAAATCACCCAAGTTAAACAATTAGAAAGCCACTACAATTAAATTAACCCAATTACCATGCTTCAAAATCCATTTTCCATACACAAACCCTTTCTTGAATTTATAATCTAGCAATTCCAAAACAAACCATACATGAAAAACACTAAATTAACACCAATTTAAAGTCCAAATAGCAAGTTAACCTCTTGGATTAGGATAGCATAACAAGTAGATAGCAAAATAAATTTAATTAACCTAATAATGGTTTCTAAAACCTTAGCTCAAATCAAACCACTCACTTTAAAAACCTAGACTAGAATTTAACAACAAAATTAACACTTCAAGTTCTAATTTAGCACACTTAACTACAAATTAACCAAAGCTTGAAATTTATACCTCATAAGCTCAAACCCTAGGTTGCTCTAGCCTCTCAAGATGCTATCTTTCTCCTTGTTTTAAACCAATTTGGGTGTGAGAAGATATGGATTAAGGGTTTGCTTTGGATTTGTGAAGGAAATTTTGGATTTTGATGGATTTTGAGATGAGTTTTGAAGGAAAAAAAAGAGAAGGGAAATTGGGGACAGCAGCAGCATGGGACTCAACCAGGGAGGGAAGTGGGGAGTAGTGAGGGAATGGTGAAAAAATTTCCAAGTCAAAGCTCCCCCATATTACCATAATACCCCCATCCAAAATAATATAATAAAAACATATATTTAAATCATTTAAATGAGTCGAAGAAGCAAAAGAATGGAGGGGGAAATGGGATGCTGTCAAGGTGGGGCCCGCCATGATGGAGTGAGGAATGAGTGTGAGAGATTTAAAAAAAAAATTCCATGCAAAAAGACCCCCCACAATATCATATTTGCAGGTTTTAGTTCAATTAATTATATTTTAATTTCCATTGATTATAACCAAATAGAACTTGAAATAAAATACTAAAAATTTATATTACTAACTAGATTTTAGTTATCATGGTTCTATAGATTAAAATTAGCCCATTCAAATTTGTATTTATCGCTAATTTAATGTATTTTTAACAGCTTAAAATAATATTAAAAATAGTAAAATAGGGAAAAAAATTTAAATGACCAGAAATATATAAGTAACTCATTAGCTACTAAAAACTAGCAATTACCTATCCAAATTAGGTATAATTAGGCCTATACAGCAAAATAACAATAATGACGATTTACGGAAAAATACCAAATATTTACCGATTTTCGGGAAAATACCAAAACAACTTTTCAAGACGTTACAATCTTCCCCCCTTAAATAAATTCGGTCCCCGAATTTAAAAATCTAGCTACGCATACTTTCAAAGAGATGGGGATGTTTCTTCCTCATCTCGTCCTCGGTCTCCCAGGTGACCTTCTCGCTGCTCGGGCCACGCCAAAGGACCTTGACGGTCGGGATAACCTTCGATATCAATTTCTTCACCTGCCGATGCAGGATGACCACCGGCTGCTTTGCAAAAGAAAGGTCGCGCTCTATCTGGATTGTTGGGTGCCGAATCGCATGAGAAGGATCGTGAAGGTACTTGCGGGGCATTAAAACATGGAAGACGGGGTGAACATCCGGAAAGCTGGGTGGAAGAGCCAAACGATACGCAACTGCGCCGACACGCTCGAGGATCTCGAAGGGACCCACAAATCTGGGACTAAGCTTTCCTTTTCGCCCAAATCGCATCACGCCCTTCATCGGAGAGACCCTCAGAAAAACATGATCGCCAACTGCGAACTCTAATCTGCGACGACGTCTGTCCGCATACGATTTCTGCCTGCTCTGGGCCACTCTCATCCGGTCTCGAATCAACTGTATCTTCTCGGTCGTCTCATCAACAATCTGCGGCCCTAAAATACTGCTCTCGCTGAGCTCTGTCCAACAGACGGGCGATTTGCATCTCCTTCCATACAAGGCCTCGAAAGGTGCCATCTGAATAGTATCCTGGAAGCTGTTGTTGTAAAAGAACTCCACTAAGGGTAAATGTTGATCCCAGCTACCTCCGAAGTCTAAAACGCACGCTCAGAGCATGTCCTAAAGAGTCTGAATAGTCCGCTCTGACCAGCCGTCCGTCTGCAGATGAAATGCTGTGCTGAAACTCAAACGGGTGCCCAACGCCTCCTGAAGTCTCTGCCATAGTCGGCTGGTAATCTGGGTGCCTCGGTCTGACACAATACACGTCGGGATGCCATTCAATCGTAAGATCTCATCGATGTAAATCTGGGCATACTGAGAAAATCTGAAAGTGGTATTCACTGGCAGGAAGTGAGCCGCTTTCGTCAAACGATCCACGATCACCCAAATGGAGTCATACTCTCGACTAGTCCTAGGTAGACCCAAAATGAAGTCCACAGAAATCTGCTCCCATTTCCACTCCGGAATGGGCAAAGGCTGCAACTCTCCCACGGGCCTCTGGTGCTCGGCCTTGACTTGCTGACAAGTCAGGCATCTCGACACGAAATCAGTGACGTCCCTCTTCATTCCGTCCCACCAGTAAACATCTCGCAAATTGTGGTACATCTTGGTGGAACCGGGATGAACGCTATACCTCGATCTATGGGCCTCCTCAAGAATCTCATGCCGCAATCCCTCAGAATCTGGTACGCACAATCTAGTCCCAAATCGTAGTACCCCTTGATCATCGATCACGAACTCGGAAACTTTGTCCTGCCGAACCTGCTCTATGATCTCTGAAAGACGGTCATCATTGGGCTGTGCCTCTCGAATACGGTCAGGCAATTGCGGACGTGCACGAACATGCGCAAGCTGTCCCTCTGTCGGAGTGAACTCGAACTCCACTCAGCTGTCGCATAGAATCTGCCGATCTGCTGACGACTGCCTCTGTATGGCGCTCAAATAAGATAAACAACCTCCGGGCCTCCTACTCAAAGCATCAGCGACTACGTTCGTCTTGCCCGGATGGTAAAGGATCTCGCAATCATAATCTTTCACCAGCTCCATCCAATGGCGCTGTCTCAGATTCAGGTCTCGCTGCTGAAATCTGTACTTCAAGCTCTTGTGGTCCGTAAATATCTGGCACGACTCACCGTATAGGTAATGTCTCCAGATTTGGAGTGCAAACACCACTGCAGCCATCTCTAAATCGTGCGTAGGATAGTTCCGTTCATATGTATTCAGCTGCCGAGAAGCATACGCAATAACCTTGTCATGCTGCATCAACATGCAACCTAATCCCACTCGAGAAGCGTCGCAATAAACCACGAATCCCCCGATCCTGAAGGCAATGACAACACTGGTGCAGGAGTCAGACGAGTCTTCAACTGCTGGAAGCTATGCTCGCACGCCTCAGTCCAATCAAATGGAACTCCCTTCCGGGTCAACCCGGTCAACGGTGCAGCAATACAGGAGAAGTCCTGAACAAATCACCGGTAGTAGCCAGCCGGGCCTAGGAAACTGCGGATCTCCATAACTGATGTCGGTCTGGGACAATGCTGAACGGCTTCGATCTTCCTCGGGTCCATACATATGCTATCTCTCGTAATCACGTGACCCAAGAAATCAACGCTGTCGAGCCAAAATGCGCACTTGGAAAATTTCGCGAACAGCTGGTGCTCCCTCAAAGTCTGCAACATGATCCTCAGGTGCTGCTCATGCTCTTCTCGGCTCCGGGAATACACCAAAATGTCGTCAATAAACACGATGATGAACAGATCTAGATACGGCCTGAAAATGCGGTTCATCAAACCCATAAACGCGGCTGGTGCATTGGTGAGTCCGAACGACATCACCAAAAACTCATAGTGCCCGTAACGTGTGCGAAAAGCCGTCCTCGGAATATGCTCCTGCCACACTCGCAACTGATGGTAACCCGATCGCAAGTCAATCCTCGAAAAGTATCCCACACCCTGAAGCTGGTCAAACAAATCATCGATACGTGGTAAGGGATATCTGTTCCGTACAGTAACCCTGTTCAGCTGGCTGTAATCAATGCACAAGCGCAAACTGCCGTCCTTCTTCTTGACGAACAGGACAGGCGCACCCCACAGAGACACACTAGGTCGAATAAGGCCTTTATCTAACAAATCCTGCAACTGATCCTTCAGCTCTCTAAGCTCCGCCGGGGCCATCCGATAAGACGGTATGTAAATAGGTCCCGAGCCGGGAATCAAATCGATGCAGAACTCAACATCGCGCTCAGGCGGTAACCCAGGCAGCTCATCAGGGAAAACATCAGGGAACTCACTAACAATCGGGACCAGGTCCAAAGTAACCTCTGCAGCTAGAGTATCACAAACATAAGCTAAGAATCCCTAACATCCCTTCCGTAATAGCTTACCGGGGCGAAGAGAAGAAATCAAGCTGGGAAGGGTGACGCTGCGGTCTCCCTGAATAACAAGGACTGGCTTTCCCGGAAAGCTAAATCTATCTTCCTTCTCACGGCAGTCCACAGAAGCATAACAAGAGGCTAGCCAGTCCATGCCCAGAAGCACATCAAAGTCCAACATATCGAGGAGAATCAAATCAACTGACGAATCCCTTTCCCCGATACGAACGGAACACTATCGAAACACAAAACGAGCGACAAACGACTCGCCTACCTGAGTGATAACAACAAGAGGCTGATCTAACGACGATGACTCATGGCCCAACATCGGTGAAAAGTGCGTAGAAACATACGAATGCGTGGAACCTGGGTCGAATAATACTCACGCATCGAAAGAACATACTGGAAAGGTTCCTGTCACAACGGCATTTGATTCCTGTGCATCCTGCGGAGTCAAAGCGAACACTCGGGCCTGTCCCTCACCAATAGCTGGCTGTCTTTGGCCTCGGCCTCCTCGTCCTCTCTGAATAGTACCGCCACATCCACGATCTCTAGGGGCGCCTAACTGACGTGGGGCATCACCAGGGGCAGGAAGTAGAGCTCTCTGAGGAGGTGGTGAAGGTGGTAAAGTCACGTGTGGAACTGTCGTCGCTACCTGTCGTCTCACCGGACAGTCTCTGATACGATGGTGCGGACTCCCGCACCCAAAACATCATTGCGACGCCTGTTGGCCCTGCGGATAAGAACCAAATAGCTGACCCCGTCTAACTCCTCTGTCTCCGCCATCTCTCGGATAGAATCTGGCATGATGCCTCTGAGCTGGCATATCGGTACGAATCCTCTTCGGCCCAGAAACGGCCGAAGTCTCTGAAATGCGCGCCTCCATCCGTAATGCCATGTCCGTAACAGCCGTATAAGTGTCAAAGTACTAGGCGCCGATGGCAAGAAATAACTGTGTGTCGAGTCCCTGCACAAATCTCTTTACCCTCTTCTCTTCAGTATTAACCAAGTACGGAGCATATCGGGACAACTGAGTAAACTGGATATTATACTCGGACACTGTCATCCCTGGAGTCTTGATCAAAGCCTCAAAACTACGAGTTCGAGCATCACGGACGCACACTGGATGGAAATGGGCTGGAAATACTGCTGTGAACTCGGCCCAAGTCATAGGAGGTAGACCTGCAGCTCGACCTCTCTCGACCGACTCCCACCATGTCTGCGTAAGGCCCTCCAGACGGAAACTCGTAAGCTCCACCCATCTATCGTCGGAACATCTGAGCGAACGACAAATCCTAGCTAAATTGTCAAGGAATGTCTGCGGATCCTCCGCCGCATCGGTGCCGGTGAAGAATGGGGGTGTCAGTCTCATGAAATCCTGTAGTGATACTGGAATAGCCACTGTAGTAGTAGGAGCGACTGTCTGGGTAGCAGGTACTATCGTAGTCTGTGCTGCAGTAGGTACGTCCTCCGATCTCGGTGCACGACTGGTCGCTACTAAGGATCCCACCATCTGTCGTAACTCCTGTATACCTCCCATCATCTGTCGTAGCTCCTCCATACCAGACTCTAGCCTATCCATGCGGCCTGGGGAATGTAGATCAGTCTGTCCGTAAGGCGTAGGTACGCCACCCTGCTCGGTCCTCGTCTCGGACGATCCTGCTCGGATCTCATCTCGGGCGGCAGCTCTCTGCACTCTCGTAGCCTTCGGCAGCATAGTGGCTGGTACAGGAAACAGGATAATAAGAACAGTGCGATAGAATCATAGGATACACGGAATTGAAGAAGGAATTTACAGCAAGTATATCCTAAAGTCACCTAGGCGGAGTACCGTATCGCAAGGATGCCACGGACATACACACGCTACGTCACCCAGCTTAAGTCACTTACTCCATCTACCAAGGGTCATCCTACACTCAGAAAGGTAAAACCTATCGCTCTGATATCAACTTTGTCACGACCCGAAAGGTACGGAATGTGACTGGCACTTAAATTACGAACGTCTCAAGGGGGACGTAATCTAAGTAAGCCAAAGCCCAGAAATCAAAACCAAATAAGCAGTAGAGTGAAGGAAAACCAATTTATTGAAAGCGATTTTAATTAAATAAGTCATATTAAGCCCTTTAAAAGAAACATCCAATTTTCCGAAAATTTCACCAGAGTCTCCTTTGTAAACACTGGCCCCCAAACGGGTACAAAACAACAATATATCAATAACATGAAATAAGGCATCCCCAAGCGGGAGCTAGCTCTTCGCCCCAAGGCGGTCATAAATCCCACACAATATAAATCAGCAATGTGCAAAATAAGCAAAAGAAAGCACAAGTAATAAGCAACATGTCGGCTCAAGTGAGCGCGACCCAAAGAAACAATATACATGCCCACAAATCTCACTGTCTCGCCTCTAAGTCAAAAAACAACAATACTGGTAAATGATACACTAGATGTGTTAGTTATATGTATGCCCTAGAGGCTATTACTGTACATTGGATGTATATTGTAGTGGATGCTGGGACGTATATAGGGAGGACTTTCTTGCTCGACATGATAATATGCTATCTGGTTACTCTTTACCTTAACGTGTACACTGATTGTCTCTCTGTTACATGTTGGTAAAGCCCTTAGGATGTGTACTTGACTACCTGGACTATGATGCGGATCATACTAGTGGGGACATGGTAGTCCATAAGTGCATCCTTCAAAGTCCCTAGTCGTGGGTGTATCGAGACGGGGCATCGATATACCAGAGTAGACTAGCGTATACCTTCTTGACCCATACAGATGGGCGATGGATGATCCCATATCCATTGGTGTTTGACATCAGAGATGATATACGGGTGCTCAGTGGAGACTGGGTACACTGGACGGACTCGCCGAGAACTCCCAGATGGTATTATACCGTACGTCAGATGGCAGTTCTCTGGTGACACTGGTACAGAGTAGTCTGTTGACCCGAGATCGTCATAGAGTCTTGTGTGGTTCCCACTGTGCTTTAATTTCCACCTTACCACGTCCAAGAGGGCGTGCAAAACGGTGGCTTTTGGGTACAGTCCCGAATCACATGGAGGCAATGAGCGATAGGAGGGGATTCGTCTCTCCCGGTATAGGGGGTTGATGTTGCGCTGTGTTCGATTGGCTATAACAGGAAATCCCTGGCCAGGGTTGCTGAGATTTACTGGTAAGTGTTACCAGTAGTTTCTCGAATTGTTATAGACCTCATATCGACACGACTTATCGAGCTATTGGGGTCTGACGTTTACCACCCCTAGGCGAGATATGCGACATATCAGACGATCAGACCGGACTGTACGGTAGTGTTACTGGTTGGATTCACTAGAGTGTGAGCGGGCTTGCTCGTCGATCTTCTGATCGCTCAATACCCGGGTGGCCGTTACGTTTAGCAGACCGCTTGCGACTTGTGGGTGTTTGATATGATCATCACCTACTGCCGGCGTATTGACGAGTCTTTAGAGTCCTACACAGAGGTTTCCTGGCTCAAGCGAAACGAAATAGGAGTGCATATGAGATATGTGCGGGACCGAGAATAATGCGTGTATGTGATACCGTATTTCATTCTCACGATGAATGTATCGATTGGTTGTATGCGATATAACCTAGTTATCGAATCAAGGGTTGATTCGATAAGCCGATACATTGGATACTAGTCGGTTATATGCGATATAACCGGATCGTTAAATCAAGTGTTGATTTAATGATTTAATGCATAATAATATATTTGATATACTACTTTGCATTAACTAGTATTGGTTCACTTTAAATGGATTTTCTCACTTGGTTTGTGCACATTGTATATGTGATATACTTTTGTACACAAGTTTGTATCATGTTTGATGATGCATGCTAACTTGGGTTTGTGTAAAGACTAAACCATGGTTATATGAATGGTTAGGGTTTTGTTTTCTTTTTGATTTGTCTTATTTAGTTATTCATTTTGAAAATGATAAGCATAAAGGGAAAATGGTGGCTTAATTTGTTTTCTAGTTGAAGCTTCTTGAACATTTGACCAAAGTGACCATTTTGTCTCATGCTTAACCCTAACCACTCCATTTAACCCTAGTCTATTCTCTACACCTAACCAAGGTTAGGATATGATAAGTATTCATTTTATTATTCATTTTGGATAATACTTATGATATTCTTTCTTCTTCTTCTTCATCTTCTTCATTGAAGAAAGATTTCTACCAACAATGGTGGAATGTGAAAATGAGTGAGAAATCCAATTCTAAAGTGAACCCACTTCCTATTTCTTCATCCTCTACCTCTTGCCAAGTAGTAGAGTGTGTTTCCTTCACAAGTTTTCTTGACTTGGTGAAGTTGGAGCTTGATCTAGCGATGCCTCGACGTAGATCATCTTCGGCACGTCGTCGATGACCTAGCCCGCTTTTACTCCGATGAAGCCGACGCTAGAGCCCAAGATCCGATTTGTACAGTGAGGAGACATCATCGCGGAGTCATGGAGGTGGGGAACCGGATCTACAAAGGTTGTATTTCTGTATTCTTGTAGTTAAGATGTTAACTAGCTCGCTTTGTCGCCTAATAATCTAGCCAATGATCTTGTTAGGGTTTCTCGGCACCCGTAAATTTTCAAATTGGCATGGTTGATGTCTTGTGAGACCTCTTGAGAGTGCCTAGGAACCCTACAGTGGTATCAAAGCCAAGCTAGAGCCTTAGGCGAAGAGTAGACGAAGTTTGAAACCCGAACAAACCCCGAAACCCTAATCCGACATGCTCTCTGGACTTTTTCTAAAAACTGGGATTTTTCCAGATTAAAAATGCTTAAAAAATTCAGCAGGGAATTCTAAGAATTACGGCGCAAAAATTTTCTCATGATCGCTCTAATAAGCGGCGGAACCGCGGCATAAGCCTCGCTTATGCGGCGGTCCCGCGGCAAGTTGATGAGATCATCATTCAATCTTTGCACAGTAACTCCTATTTTAGTATGCTGCATTTTCTGGGAATTTTTAATATTTATTCAAGAGTTGAATTTTCTGGGGTTGTTTTGGGGATTCGGTGTTTCGATCGGAGTATCAAATTTTGTCTATGCGGCTTTCCGGATAAATATTAGAATATGTTAAAAAGTTCGACCGGATATAAATACCCAATTTTTCCCCTGTCGGGAAATTTCCAAGTGTTGGATTTTTCCGTAGTTTAAAGACGTTCTAAGTAGTGCAAGTAACGCGATGGACCCTCTAGAAGACAACAAACCTTAACTCGATTATGTGACCGTCTTGAACTGCCCTTTGAACCTTCGGGTTTGGGGCAGTACGGCGTGCCACATGTGAGGCGTTGGCTTGACCCTTCTACGGCTGGACCGTTGGTACTGAGGCAAGAACTGAATGTTTTTAGACTTGTTTCATGTGCTGATCTGTATTGGGAAAACTTGGGTGTTCGAATGTTCAATCGGAAAGTTTAACATTTTCTGTTTATCCGGAATGTGATACAACAATTGGAATTCACAAGTAGTTATGTGATAACTGTATGAATGTTATAAACATAGCACTTTAGTCTCACTTGATCGGTTGCCACGGAATTTTGATGTGATCAAAAGTCCGTCGCAATCACGTAGCGTACGCGGATACTCGCCGGGTAAACTTAATAGACAGCCTTGCTCCATAGCCCCGACCAAGTGACTGTAGGAGAACCCCGTCGCCGAAAGCATCCGTCCGGGTGCTCGCGGTAGCGGTGTTCCGCCTTGGTGCACTTCGTCGACGGTATCTGCGGTGCGGCCGTCTACTGAAGTTTGCGACGAGCATTCGATCAGGATGTCGGGAATCTTGTTGAATTGCCCGACTTTATATTGAAAAGTGTTTTCGATTTTGAGACTAAAATGCGGGGTTTATAATTGTTAGGCATGCGATGTCTAAGGAATTCATTTGGTCAGGCATGCGATGTCTGAGGTGGTTGCGGATTCCAACTGTTGTAGTTTTACACTTTTTTTTCTGTGACCGTAAGTGTAATATGTGATATCGCCGGTTTCGTTGCTATATGTCAACGACAATTGGGATGCGCATATTTACTTACGTTGATGACATGTGATGTTATGTGTTGCTGGATATGTTATATTGGATCGTCGTGTTTGAATAGCCCAGGGGTTTTTATGTGAGATGAGTGTTTTTCATTTTCATTCATGTAAAAACTTGTATGTAATATTCTTTTATTGGGGCACTTCCAGGTTGCGGATGTTGTCACCTTTTGTATATTATTTACTTTTCCGCACTAGGATAGACCCAAGGAGGAGGGCACAAGTAACCGGGTTCTGGAGTCCAGTGGGAGACCAACTCGAGGAGTCGAGTCCGGGTCTCCTAACTCTAGAATTGGTAAGGTTGCTTGCCGCTCTCGTAGGGGTCTAGGGGTGTGGGTTTGGCTATTCATCACGACCGTGGAATCCGTGTTTTATACTGGCTCGTATTGAAAACACGAACGTCCTACTATATCCAATATTTCATATGATTCTTCTGCTGTGATATCTGTGATGTGATCATGTGATGTTCTGTGATAGATACTGTATATAGTATATATGATATATTATATAGGCGTTACTTATGTTTTACACCCGCGCTAGCCCTGCCCCGCTCTGCCGTTAGTTACCTAACCTAACGGTGCAAGAGGGGACATCGAGGTGAATGCGGATGGCATAAGTGTACGTCGTATTTATCTGTGATGTTTAGGTATATAAATGATGGGATTTCATTAATGTGATTAATGAAAATAAAAGAAACCTAAGATGTTGTAGAATCGAATTTCCAAAATAAAACAGGTAGCTACAGTTCTTGCTTTGCACAGCGGTATATATGATATATCCTGCACCTTATTCGATAAGGAAAGGACCGAGATCCCTTCATCGGGAGTGACTCCTTTAGCAATAACTGGCAGATGCTACACACTCGGTTTGTCTTTTGATTGCTTTTAAAAGTTCTGCTTTGCATAGTGATATATATGATATATCCCGCACCTCATTCGACGAGGAAAGGACCGACGATCCCTTCACCGGGAGTGACTCCTTTAGCAAAACTAGAAAAGCCTCAAAAACACTCCATTTTAAAATCATTTGATTTTACAACGATATCAAGTGCATTACGCAATAGGTTTTCAGAAAAACCTGTCGTAGCCCTCCGTCATTTCAGATAAGTCCTATTTAGTATTCGTGCTACGTTTGTTGACCTCCGTCAAGACATAGTGTGCGGTAGCTAACTAGTATTTGTCTGTTTATGCATATGATGCAGATTGAGTTAGGGTAGTCGTGCGGTCTTGTTGACCTCCGTCAAGGGTCGTGCGGGTGGGTTTAATTCGATCAAGAAATGACGGGTTGAACTTGACTAGTAGCCTATGGTTTGTTGACCTCCGTCAAGGTCATAGGGTGCTAGGGGCAAAATATTATCGAGAATTTCAAGTGTTGAAATTTGCAATGAGATTGCATACCTTCTATGAGATAGTTGGATCCCAATACCCGCTGCGAGTAATTGTTACTCCTGGGAGAGTTTTATACATTACAATTAGCCGATCAAGTAGGTGTCTAGAAAGGTGTTAACGAGGTTACGCCTCTAGGAAAACGAGGTTTACATTAATTAGGTTCGTGCGAAAGCACGGGGGACCTCCCTCAAAGTACCGACACTGGCCTGGCTGAAAGATTGGCGAACTTGTAGTGTGTAATTAATCCCGGCTAGTCTTTCCTTTTAGGGTTTGAAGGAAGATTTGATGAAAAGCAGTGGGAGCCATCCTGATTAGATAAAATAATAACCAATCTATTCTTGAAAGAGCGCACGCTGAGTGTTTTCTTCTCTCTCTCTCCTGGTAGCGACCATATCACGCCTTAATCAAGATAACAATACGGAATATTGACCGAACCCGCTTGTTATACTGAGCTGGGGAACGTTGGTCCCGCTCCAACTTATAATTGTTATAAGACAGAGTAGGAAATTGGGGATTACCAGAATTCCCGTGCCGCCCAAACGAAGAAAGTGCATATGATGCATCTCCTTCGGGTGTGTTCATTAAAAAGAACTGTTTCTCTGCATCCTCTACGTCCTGGGTATGTGATACCAGATCAGGATCCCAGATATGTATTCTGTTACATAGAGCTACAGAATGGTAGAGAACTGAGAACGGGTGATAAGTTTCATGAGGCAGAAAACGGGGCAAAAGTTGCAGCCAAGTCTGTCGGTCACTGTCACCCTGTATTACCAATACATTGATTCTGAACAAATGCTATTAGATACCGAACCTGATATACAAAATCATATCAGTCTCTTTATTAGTAAAGAAATGATAAAATTCTGTATTGTTGGATAATGTTTTGAACATTTCCTATATCAAAAGTTGATCGGTTCAGGCACGTTGTCCAAAAGCATTGACGTTCTAAATCAAACTACAGTTCTTAGTATACAGAACACATACAAGAGGAAGAGTTCAGAATTGAACGATTCCATCTTGAGGTATTGTAGACTAGGTCATATCAATGCGACCCGACTAGCTGAAGTTACAAATAGATGCATATTTAAATCAGTTTGAATTTACATCTTATGAAACTTGCCAGTCATGTCACAAAGATAAAATGACCATAGCCCTGTTTATTGGAAACAGAGAAAGAGTTAATGAACTCTTGGGACTGATACATGATGATGTATGT
This sequence comes from Agapanthus africanus, assembly GCA_030015575.1. Lineage (NCBI taxonomy): Eukaryota > Viridiplantae > Streptophyta > Magnoliopsida > Asparagales > Amaryllidaceae > Agapanthus > Agapanthus africanus. The sequence continues at coordinate 327,658,270 of CM057337.1, forward strand.
AAGGTCTCCTGTCTACACATGCCAGGACTGGTTCTTTATACTTCATTACATTCTCTGATGATCTTTCGAGATTCAGACATATGTTCCTGTTGAAACACAAGTCCGAACCTTTTGAGATATTCACAGAATATAAGTTAGAAGTAGAAAACCAAAATATGGGTATAAGTATTATGTCCTTTGATGTGATCAAGGAGGAGAATACTTGAGCACGGAAATCCTGGACTATTTTAAAGGTGAATGAGATTCTCTCTCAGTATTACTCCTCCGTATACACCATAGCACGATGGTATATCGGGGCAGAGCAATCACACCCTATATGATAAGGTGTGCTCTATGAAGAGTACTACTGAGTTACCTTTTTCCTTTTGGGAGTTATGCACTTGAGAAGTTGCATACCTATTGAATAAGGGTTCGAATCAAATCAGTGCCTACCACTTCATATGCTTAAGTCCATCCAGATCCTACTTGCCACGGCTACATACCATGACTACGATATCTGGTGGTTGGGTGCCATGACTCCTTTTCTAAATGATGTTTTAGAAAAGTGCGTCTATAAGTACACAGCCAGAGGGCCTCGTAGACAGTGGGAGTAGCGGAAACGTATACAAGATGTTTTATAGGATAAAGCAGGCATCGCGGAGTTGGAACATCTGTTTTGATGGATTAGTCAAAGAAGTTGACATCATCAAAATGGTAGATGAACCTTGTATAAACAAAAAGGTAGTAGGGAGTATGGTGACGATCCTCGTAGAGTACGTGGATGACATACTCTTGATAGGGAAAGAGTTTCCTATGCTACGCTCGATCAATCTCCGCCTATCACAATGATTCTCCACATAGGATCAAAGTGATACCTACTAAATCCTGGGTTTTGGACCTATGAGATAGATCTAAATGGATGTTAGAATACTCACTAGCAGTAGTGAGATGGTATCAATTGATCCTGGGAAGAATCACTGGAAGTGTTCCAGGGTGATAAAGACGAATGAATGTCAGTCACAGGCATTGTCTTTACCCTCAGTGGAGGGACGGTATGTTGGAAAAGTTCCAAGCTAGATACCGTGGCATTCTAGACGATAAAGGCTGGATACATCGCTACTTAAGATGCTACCAAAGAGGCAGTCTGGGTGTATATTAGTTCATGAGATGAACTTTGTTCCTCCTATTGTGTGACAATGGAGCTGTGGCTTATGCCAAGGAACGCCGGTCCCATCAGTGATCCAGACATATTCTAAGGCAGTATCACCTGATTATGGAGATGGTTGATCTCCAGGGGATCGAGGTTAGGAGAGTAGACTCAGAGGACAACACGGCGGATCCACTCACAAAGGCCTGTTCCCAGAGAGAGATTTTTATGGGATGGTTGAGTATGAGATACTACAACCACTGCTATCAGATGGCCCTAGTGCAAGTGGGAGATTGTTAGTTATATGTATGCCCTAGAGGCCATTACTGTACATTGGATGTATATTGTAGTGGATGCTGGGACGTATATAGGGAGGACTTTCTTGCTCGACATGATAGTATGCTATCTGGTTACTCTTTACCTTAACGTGTACACTTATTGTCTCTCTGTTACATGTTGGTAAAGCCCTTAGGATGTATACTTGACTACCTGGACTATGATGCGGATCATACTAGTGGGGACATGGTAGTCCATAAGTGCATCCTTCAAAGTCCCTAGTCGTGGGTGTATCGAGACGGGGCATCGATATACCAGAGTAGACTAGCGTATACCTTCTTGACCCATACAGATGGGCGATGGATGATCCCATATCCATTGGTGTTTGACATCAGAGATGATATACGGGTGCTCAGTGGAGACTGGGTACACTGGACGGACTCGCCGAGAACTCCCAGATGGTATTATACCTTACGTCAGATGGCAGTTCTCTGGTGACACTGGTACAGAGTAGTCTGTTGACCCGAGATCGTCATAGAGTCTTGTGTGGTTCCCACTGTGCTTTGAATTCCACCTTACCACGTCCAAGAGGGCGTGCAAAACAGTGGCTTTTGGGTACAGTCCCGAATCACATGGAGGCAATGAGCGATAGGAGGGGATTCGTCTCTCCCGGTATAGGGGGTTGATGTTGCGCTGTGTTCGATTGGCTATAACAGGAAATCCCTGGCCAGGGTTGCTGAGATTTAATGGTAAGTGTTACCAGTAGTTTCTCGAATTGTTATAGACCTCATATCGACACGACTTATCGAGCTATTGGGGTCTGACGTTTACCACCCCTAGGCGAGATATGCGACATATCAGACGATCAGACCGGACTGTACGGTAGTGTTACTGGTTGGATTCACTAGAGTGTGAGCGGGCTTGCTCGTCGATCTTCTGATCGCTCAATACCCGGGTGGCCGTTACGTTTAGCAGACCGCTTGCGGCTTGTGGGTGTTTGATATAATCATCACCTGCTGCCGGCGTATTGACGAGTCTTTAGAGTCCTACACAAAGGTTTCCTGGCTCAAGCGAAACGAAATAGGAGCGCATATGAGATATGTGCGGGACCGAGAATAATGCGTGTATGTGATACCGTATTTCATTCTCACGATGAATGTATCGATTGGTTGTATGCAATATAACCTAGTTATCGAATCAAGGGTTGATTCGATAAGCCGATACATTGGATACTAGTCGGTTATATGCGATATAACCGGATCGTTAAATCAAGTGTTGATTTAATGATTTAATGCATAATAATATATTTGATATACTACTTTGCATTAACTAGTATTGGTTCACTTTAAATGGATTTTCTCACTTGGTTTGTACACATTGTATATGTGATATACTTTTGTACACAAGTTTATATCATGTTTGATGATGCATGCTAACTTGGGTTTGTGTAAAGACTAAACCATGGTTATATGAATGGTTAGGGTTTTGTTTTCTTTTTGATTTATCTTATTTAGTTATTCATTTTGAAAATGATAAGCATAAAGGGAAATCCTTCCTATTTCTTTAAATGGTTATATGAATGGTGGAATGTGAAAATGAGTGAGAAATCCAATTCTAAAGTGAACCCACTTCCTATTTCTTCATCCTCTACCTCTTGCCAAGTAGTAGAGTGTGTTTCCTTCACAAGTTTTCTTGACTTGGTGAAGTTGGAGCTTGATCTAGCGATGCCTCAACGTAGATCATCTTCGGCACGTCGTCGATGACCTAGCCCGCTTTTACTCCGATGAAGCCGACGCTAGATGTTAGTGTATATGCCCTAGAGGCCATTACTGTATCATACTAGTATGTATATTACTTGATGGAAGCTTGGGATATTCACAGTTGTACAGACAATCTTGCTCAATATAGTAGTATGCTGCTTGGTTTGCCTCTGCTTTAATGTGTACATGTGTGTTTATTTATTATATCACCTATACGCATTAGTAGAGCCCTTAGGATCTTTGCTTGATTACCGGCGTTGTGATGGCGATCACACTCGTGGGGGCTGGGTAATCTACAAGCACATCCTTATACACGTCCCTAGTCGTAGGAGTATCGAGATAGGGCATCGATACTCCGGAGTAGACTAGCGTATGCGCTTCTCATCCCAGCACGGGAGACGGTCTGTCCCACAGCCGTCGGTACGTCGTACTTGAGATAGTATACGGGTGCTCGTTGGGTTACGAGTACACTGGACAGGACTCGTCGGGAACTGATGGTTGGTATTGTACCTATCGTCAGTTATCAGTTCCCAGGTGACATGAGTACAGCTTAGTCCGCTGACTTGACACTGTCACTTCGCCTCGAGTGTGTTCCCACTGTTCTTTGATTACTACCCTACCACGGCTCTACTGAGTCGTGCAAACAGGTAGTAGTTGGGAGCAGTCCCGAAGCACTTGGAGGCAGTGACGGTTAGACAGGATTCGTCTCTCCCGGTATTGGGGGTTGACATCGCGCTGTGTCTAGGAGAGCCATTACACGAGTAGTCCCTGGCCAGGGCAAGCGAGATATACTGGTAGGTTCCAGTGTTATCTCAGGGTGTTCTGGGCTTCACTCCGACACGACTTGTACCGCTATTAGGGGTCTGACGCTTGCCGCCCCCCCTAGGCCCGACATGCGATGTATCAGACGAACAGACCGGACTGTACGGAGATTGTCACATACAGACTCAGTAGGAGTTCGGATAGGTTTACCTCATCGGCCTTCTTATCGACATCTACCTGGGGACCGTTACGTACAGCTAGTGCCGCTTGCGGTCTGTGGTTAAACCCACTGCCAGCGTAGTGTCGAGTCTTTAGAGTCCCACACAGAGAGTTTCCCTGCACTGAGCGAAACGTGTAGAGGCCGTATGGTTTTACGGCAGGGCTGCGATCACTTACGTACACTTGTGTGCGTATGATGTTCGGGCAGGCAGTACTAGTGGGCTTTGGTTTAAGCCAGATCCTAGTATTGCACGGATGGATTTGTTTTGTCTTCTGCGCATCCTCATTCTACGGAATACGGATGCAGGTGTGTATGCACAGTTTTCCGGAGCGATGAAGGAGGAGGTGCCTTATTAGGGTTTTGGCAGTTGGTTCGGCCAAAACCGCTATGTGGCAGGCTCATTAGGGTTTTGACAGTTGATTCGGTCAAAACCATTTTGAGGCGGACTCATTAGGGTTTCGACAGTTCGTTTGGTTAAAACCGTTATGAGCCGGGGACATTATTTACTAATCCTTTCATTGATAATTTTGTTATGGCTAATTACATTGACCATTTGACCATCTTGACTTTGTTGACCATTTGACCAAAGTTGACTTGGATCTTCTTAGAAGATCTAAAGTATTCTTTGGTTTTCTTTTTCTTTTGTTATGATAATGGTCATGTCATTTGTAGCCATCACCTTTATCTTGATGTGATTAGTAATCATAATGTTTTGTGCATTATTGCAACCATGGTTAGCTTTTCTCTTGGTTAAGCTTTTCATTTGCTTATTCTCATTCTCTCTCTTGAAATGAGAAGCTCCATGGTTGCTAGAAAATCTCCTTCTTCTTCCTCCTCTTGATTTCTCCTTTGATCTCATGTGTTGAGAGAAAAAGTATTCTACTTGACACACACATCCATACATCCTCTCTACACAACATAGGGCTTCTAGATTAGCAATCTCCTTGCCCTAGTTACCTCGGCTTGAGGTGGAGCTCGGTGTACATCTCTCGGGTGGATCGTCTTCGACTCAAGGAGGCCGCGGAGGTGACCGAAGTCCGGATCAACCATTGAGCAAGCGATGAGAAGAAGAACAAGAAGAGAAGAACAACAAAGAAGAACAACAACAAGAAGTGAAGGAGTTCAAGTTGAGGTATAACCACTTTGCCGAGTAGTTAATCCTTCTTTGCAAGTGTGCTAGTTTAGTTTAGCAAAGATCCGGCTTTTACGGTCCATGTTACAAAGTTTAGAAAAATTTTGTTTTACCGTTTCCGCAACCCCGAAAGCACCGGGAGAGGTAACGTGGACCTAACAGTGGTATCAGAGCCTAACTAAACTTAAACTAGCTAGGTAGTGAAGTGTAACGAAGTTTCGAAACCGGAAAATCCAAAAACCAAACTTTGCAAAACCCAAGTTTCTGTTAATTTGTTTTCTGGTCAAAATGAGATTTGTTATACACCAAAAATTATCTCAGGCTTTTGTATAGAAAACCACCAAATACGAACCAGAGAGGCGATTAGAGGAGCGCGGATCCGCGGCAAGAGGGAGCTCTTGCCGCGGAAGCGCGGCCGTCTGGTCCCCTCTCTGCTTCGAATTTGGTGCAGAGTGTTTCTGTGTTGGTTTTGGGATTTTTAGGATATGTTATATGTGCCCAGTTTTTCCAGAACTAAGATTTACTTTTGGGGGCCTATAAATCCGTATTTTTTCGGAACTTCACTACACTTTAACTATATCGGTTATATCTGTGATGTTTGCATGTATTGAACGTCGGCTAATCGCTATAAGTCGATTGGTCGGGGTTATACATGATCTGTGTTTGATATTGGAATGTGTATATGAATGTGTTGGACTGTGGCGGGTGAATAGCCGGGGTGGATGTGAGATGAGCTTTTGTTTTTCTTTCATTCATTGTAAATGTAAATTGATGTAATAATATTATTTGTTTGGCCGCACAACCGGGTCGGGGTTGTAGCCGTCATTGTATAATTCTTTTTACTGTTTATGCTCCTAGGATAGACCCATGGAGGGGGTGCACAAACTGCCGAGTACTTGGCGGGTAATTTGCCGCACCCGTAGGGGTCTTGGGTGGGGTATTTGGCTATTCACCGCGACCGTGTAATCCGCTTTTCGTTCCAGGCTCGAAAGGATTGCGAATTGCTAGTATATCCAATGTATTCATCTGTGATCTGTAATGTCTATCATTGCTTTCTATTTAGGCGTTGCTTATGTTTTACAGCCGCGCTAGCCCAGCCCCCGCTCTGTCGTTAGTTAAGTAACCTAACGGGTGATGACGGGACCCCGTGGCGAATGCGAATGGCATAAGCGTACGTCATATTTTGGTTGTTTTCTGCAATGGTAGGATTTAAATGATGGGACGCATTAAAAGAACTAATGCAAGAAAATAAACCTAAAAGACGTTGTTGGAACAATTTATCAAAAAGCTGTTATTGCAAGGACGTTCAATTTTTGTTTTGCATCGAGGTATTCGGTTATGAATGCCCAGCACCTCAGTCGACGAGGCAAGGGCCGAGATCCCTTCATCGGGAGTGACCCCTTGGACAAAAATTTGCGTCAGGGTAATAACTTCACTATAGTCGATCATTCTTGCTTTGCATCGAGGTATTCAGTTTGGAATATCCTGCACCTCATTCGACGAGGAAAGAGCCGAGATCCCTTCACCGGGAGTGACCTCTTTAGCAAAAAGTTTTCGCCGCTATATTTTCAAAAAGGTGTATCACGTTCCTTCAACGAAATCAAGTTCATTACGTTAACGGGTTTTCGCCAAAACCCAGTCATAGCCCTCCGTCGTTTCGGATTAATATTGCTTAGTATTCGTGCTACGTATTTCGTGCTCAGCCGAGGCGTAGTGAACGGTAGCTATGTAATATTTTTCCGTAGGATACAAAGTGATTGGTTAGGACAGTCGTGCGGTCATTTTGGCTCAGTCAAGGACTCGTACGGGTGGGTCTAATGCAGTCAAGATAATGACGGGTTGAACTTGACTAGGATCTTTTGACATTTTGGCTCAGTCAAGGTCACTTGGATCCTAGGGGCAAAAACCACATCGGGAGTTTCAAAAGAACTGAAACTTGCAGATTTAGCATACCTTCTGGAGTGTGGTGACTAGAGTGGATTCCATCTAGGTTATCACACAATGACAGTTGGATCCAGATCCCACTGATGAGTTGGTTTACTCTGGGGAGATTATTTCACTTAACGATCAATGCTATAAACCTAGTAGGTGTCTAGAAAGGTGTTAGCGGGGCTACGCCCCCAGGGAAAAGAGGTTCTTTAATTAAGGAACTTCGCGAAAGCGTTGGAAAACCTCCCTCGAAGTACCGACACTAGCCTGGCTGAAAGGTTAAGCAAGTATTGTGACGTGAATTAAAACCCGGCTAGTTCTTCTTTTAAAAGGGTTTTAAGAAGAATTTGAGGAAACAGTGGGAGACATCCTGGTTAGATAAATTAATAAACCAATCTAATCTTGCAAGAGCATACGCTGAGTGTTTCTTTTCTCTCTCTCCAGGCAGCAACCTTTTCACGCCCTAATCAAGATAATAAAATGTATCGCTTGACCGATCCGAATTCTTATTCGGGACTGGGGAAAGTTGGTTCAGCTCTAACTTGTGACAACAGTCATGAGTATGAGAATGGGAAAGAGGAAAGTATGGATTTCCAGGATACCCAGTTGAAGAAGAAGCATGGTTTTGCATCTACTTCAGGTGTTCTTGTAATTGAGAACTGTTTTACGGTCAGCCCTACCTCCTGGGTACTTGATACCGGATCAGGATCTCATATCTGTAATTTATTACAAGGACTGAGAAAAAGTAGGAAAGTTGCACCGGGTGATATGTCGCTCAGAGTAGCGAACGGAGCACAAGTTAATGCGGCAGCCGTCGGTGAATATCACCTAGTATTGCCTAATGGCAAGACTATGATTTTGAACGATTGCTACTATGTACCCTCCATGGTTTGCAACATCATATCAGTTTCTTTACTCGATAAAGATGGATATAACTTTGTTCTTGAAAAGAATATCATGAACATTTACCTTCATAAGGTACTGGTTGCAGAGGGTACACTGTGTAATGGTATCTACGTTCTAAATCAGAATACAGTTCTCAATATACAAAACACACGCAAGAGGAAGAATTCAGATACGAATGAATCCTACTTGTGGCATTGTAGACTTGGTCATATCGAAGAGAAAAGACTGAGTAAGTTGCATAAAGATGGACTCTTGAATGCGTTCGAGTTTTCATCTTATGAAACTTGTCAGTCTTGTCTCAAAGGAAAGATGACCAAATCTCCGTTCACCGGACATGGAGAAAGAGCAAGAGAGCTCTTGGGACTCATACACAGTGATGTGTGTGGTCCGATGTCTATACATGCAAGGGGTGGGTTCTCATACTTCATCACATTCACTGACGATCTCTCTAGGTTCGGATATGTGTATCTGATGAAACACAAATCTGAAGCTTTTGAGAAATTCAAGGAATTCAGAAAGGAAGTAGAGAACCAGATTGGCAAAAGTATCAAGATCCTCCGGTCTGACAGGGGAGGGGAGTACTTAAGCACGGAATTCCTAGATTACTTAAAAGAGAATGGTATTCTCTCTCAGCTTACTCCTCCTTATACGCCACAACACAACGGTGTTTCGGAGCGGAGGAATCGTACCCTATTGGATATGGTTCGCTCCATGATGAGTAGTGCTGAGTTGCCTCTTTCATTTTGGGGACATGCGCTTCAGACAGCGGCGTACATATTGAACGATGTTCCGTCTAAATCTGTGCCTAAGACACCGTTCGAGATATGGAATGGTAAGAAGCCGTATCTTAAAGGCATTAAGATATGGGGTTGTCCGGCCTATGTAAAAGTACAAAATCCGGACAAACTTAAGGCACGTTCAGTTCTATGTAAATTTGTGGGATATCCTAAGAACTCCGCAGGATATCTGTTCTACCACACCGAGGAACAGAAGGTGTTTGTATCTCGCCACGCCACCTTTTTAGAGTGGCAATTTCTTGCAAAAGAAACAAGTGGGAGTTCGGTAGAACTGGAAGAAATTCAGCGACCACAAAATGGAACTGAAAATTTGATAGAACCTCAGAATTCAATAACCCCAGAAGAACCTCAGCCACTCCGCAGATCTGGTAGGATTTCTCATCCGCCCGAGAGATACTACGGTTTTCTCATTGACGGGGATCGAGAGGATTGCATCTTGGAAGAAGATGACCCTACCAGTTTCAGGCAGGCCATTATCAGTAGGGACTCTGATAAGTGGCAGGAAGCAATGCAATCCGAAATGGAGTCCATGTACGCCAAGAAAGTGTGGACCTTGGATATTGCTCCACCTGGGGTAAAACCCGTTGGATGCAAATGGATCTACAAAAGGAAACTTGGTGTAGATGGGCAGGTGGAAACCTATAAAGCTAGACTCGTTGCAAAAGGTTTCCGTCAAAGACCTGGTTTGGACTATGACGAAACTTTTTCTCCGGTGGCTATGCTCAAATCCATTCGGATCCTACTTGCCATTGCTGCCTTCCATGACTATGAAATCTGGCAGATGGATGTTAAGACGGCTTTCCTAAACGGTTGTTTGGAAGAGTGCGTTTACATGGATCAACCAGAAGGTTTCGTAGACAGTGGGAGCAGCGGAAGGGTGTGCAAGTTGCTTAAATCCATTTATGGATTAAAGCAGGCATCGCGGAGCTGGAACATCTGTTTTGATGAGGCAATCAAGGAATTTGATTTCATCAAGAACGAAGATGAACCCTGTGTATATAAGAAGATTGTAGGACGAACTGTCGTGTTCCTAGTCTTGTACGTGGACGACATTCTTTTGATAGGAAATGATGTTCCTATGCTACAATCGGTCAAGCTGTTTTTGTCACAAAGGTTCTCCATGAAGGACCTGGGTGATGCCTCGTACATTCTGGGGATCAAGATCTATAGAGATAGATCCAAGAAACTATTGGGACTTTCGCAGTCCAGGTACATAGAGACCGTACTAAAGAGATTTAGTATGGAGGGTTCCAAGCGCGGTAACATACCCGCATTGCACGGAATTACCCTCTCCAAGAAGATGTCTCCTAAGACTGACGAGGAGAGGGTTCGCATGAGCACTATACCCTACGCTTCGGCGGTAGGATCTATAATGTATGCGATGCTATGTACAAGACCAGATGTAGCTTACGCGCTGAGCGCGGTAAGCCGGTATCAGTCAGACCCAGGGGAGGACCACTGGACAGCAGTGAAGAACATTCTCAAGTACCTGAGAAGGACTAAGGAGATGTTCCTGGTTTACGGTAATGGAGACCTCAGGGTCGAGTCCTTTACCGATTCAAGCTTCTAGAGTGACAAAGATGACAGCAAGTCTGTCTCGGGTTTTGTGTTTACCCTCAACGGAGGGGCGGTATGTTGGAGGAGTTCCAAGCAGGATACCGTCGCAGACTCGACGATGGAAGCTGAATACATTGCTGCAAGCGATGCCGCAAAAGAGGCGGCCTGGATGAAGAAGTTCATTAGTGAACTTCAGGTGGTTCCGTCCATTGTTGACCCAATACCTTTGTATTGCGATAACAATGGGGCTATAGCTTTAGCGAAGGAACCAAGGTCCCATCAGAAATCCAGGCACATCTTAAGGCGGTATCACCTGATCAGGGAGATCATTGATCGACAGGAGATCGAGGTGCGGAGAGTGGACACAAAAGACAACACTGCGGACCCATTCACGAAGGCTTTACCCCAGACTCAGTTCGAGCGGCTGATCGAGATGATAGGTCTTCGATACGCCAGTACATGGCCTTAGTGCAAGTGGGAGATTGTTAGTGTATATGCCCTAGAGGCCATTACTGTATCATACTAGTATGTATATTACTTGATGGAAGCTTGGGATATTCACAGTTGTACAGACAATCTTGCTCAATATAGTAGTATGCTACTTGGTTTGCCTCTGCTTTAATGTGTACATGTGTGTTTATTTATTATATCACCTATACGCATTAGTAGAGCCCTTAGGATCTTTGCTTGATTACCGGCGTTGTGATGGCGATCACACTCGTGGGGGCTGGGTAATCTACAAGCACATCCTTATACACGTCCCTAGTCGTGGGAGTATCGAGATAGGGCATCGATACTCCGGAGTAGACTAGCGTATGCGCTTCTCATCCTAGCACGGGAGACGGTCTCTCCCACAGCCGTCGGTACGTCGTACTTGAGATAGTATACGGGTGCTCGTTGGGTTACGAGTACACTGGACAGGACTCGTCGGGAACTGATGGTTGGTATTGTACCTATCATCAGTTATCAGTTCCCAGGTGACATGAGTACAGCTTAGTCCGCTGACTTGACACTGTCACTTCGCCTCGAGTGTGTTCCCACTGTTCTTTGATTACTACCCTACCACGGCTCTACTGAGTCGTGCAAACAGGTAGTAGTTGGGAGCAGTCCCGAAGCACTTGGAGGCAGTGACGGTTAGACAGGATTCGTCTCTCCCAGTATTGGGGGTTGACATCGCGCTGTGTCTAGGAGAGCCATTACACGAGTAGTCCCTGGCCAGGGCAAGCGAGATATACTGGTAGGTTCCAGTGTTATCTCAGGGTGTTGTGGGCTTCACTCCAACACGACTTGTACCGCTATTAGGGGTCTGACGCTTGCCGCCCCCCTAGGCCCGACATGCGATGTATCAGACGAACAGACCGGACTGTACGGAGATTGTCACATACAGACTCAGTAGGAGTTCGGATGGGTTTACCTCATCGGCCTTCTTATCGACATCTACCTGGGGACCGTTACGTACAGCTAGTACCGCTTGCGGTCTGTGGTTAAACCCACTGCCAGCGTAGTGTCGAGTCTTTAGAGTCCCACACAGAGAGTTTCCCTGCACTGAGCGAAACGTGTAGAGGCCGTATGGTTTTACGGCAGGGCTGCGATCACTTACGTACACTTGTGTGCGTATGATGTTCGGGCAGGCAGTACTAGTGGGCTTTGGTTTAAGCCAGATCCTAGTATTGCACGGATGGATTTGTTTTGTCTTCTGCGCATCCGCATTCTACGGAATACGGATGCAGGTGTGTATGCACAGTTTTCCGGAGCGATGAAGGAGGAGGTGCCTCATTAGGGTTTTGGCAGTTGGTTCGGCCAAAACCGCTATGTGGCAGGCTCATTAGGGTTTTGACAGTTGATTCGGTCAAAACCATTTTGAGGCGGACTCATTAGGGTTTCGACAGTTCGTTTGGTTAAAACCGTTATGAGCCGGGGACATTATTTACTAATCCTTTCATTGATAATTTTGTTATGGCTAATTACATTGACCATTTGACCATCTTGACTTTGTTGACCATTTGACCAAAGTTGACTTGGATCTTCTTAGAAGATCTAAAGTATTCTTTGGTTTTCTTTTTCTTTTGTTATGATAATGGTCATGCCATTTGTAGCCATCACCTTTATCTTGATGTGATTAGTAATCATAATGTTTTGTGCATTATTGCAACCATGGTTAGCTTTTCTCTTGGTTAAGCTTTTCATTTGCTTATTCTCATTCTCTCTCTTGAAATGAGAAGCTCCATGGTTGCAAGAAAATCTCCTTCTTCCTCCTCCTCTTGATTTCTCCTTTGATCTCATGTGTTGAGAGAAAAAGAATTCTACTTGACAAACACATCCATACATCCTCTCTACACAACATAGGGCTTCTAGATTAGCAATCTCCTTGCCCTAGTTACCTCGGCTTGAGGTGGAGCTCGGTGTACATCTCTCGGGTGGATCGTCTTCGACTCAAGGAGGCCGCGGAGGTGACCGAAGTCCGGATCAACCATTGAGCAAGCGATGAGAAGAAGAACAAGAAGAGAAGAACAACAAAGAAGAACAACAACAAGAAGTGAAGGAGTTCAAGTTGAGGTATAACCACTTTGCCGAGTAGTTAATCCTTCTTTGCAAGTGTGCTAGTTTAGTTTAGCAAAGATCCGGCTTTTACGGTCCATGTTACAAAGTTTAGAAAAATTTTGTTTTACCGTTTCCGCAACCCCGAAAGCACCGGGAGAGGTAACGTGGACCTAACACTAGAGCCCAAGATCCGATTTGTACAGCGAGGAGACATCATCGCGGAGCCATGGAGGTGGAGAACCAGATCTACAAAGGTTGTATTTCCGTATTCTTGAAGTTAAGATGTTAACTAGCTCGTTTTGTCGCCTAATAATCTAGCCAACGATCTTGTTAGGGTTTCTCGGCACCCGTAAATTTTCAAATTGGCATGGTTGATGCCTTGTGAGACCTCTTGAGAGTGCCCAGGAATCCTACAAGATGGAGTAAACTAGTTACAATGAATATATAAGGTGGAAGACAAAATATACATATAACTCACCTACGAGCAAAAATCCTCAAATCCACGCAAAAGGAGGAAGTGCGTCCGCCGCAACAGTACTGACGGATCAGACCTGCAAAAAGTCTGTGGCACAACGGAGGTGAGTTGCCAACTCGCGAGTAATATGTATCATCTATAAAGACTATTGTAAGCATGTACGCAAAGTGTCACAATTCTACAATATTGCTATAGTATGAAGTACTATGCGACATGAGTGCAATGTAACACAAGATCTGAATATGCTGATATGAGGAAATCATTATTTTCATGTTAGGAAAATTTCTATGAAATATCTGAGGAAATATCATATGAAATCAATAGAAATCCGTGCCCAGCATCGGCACCTCAAATACATATCTCAATGTCCCTAAGTATCTGTATCTATTATCCCGGCCCCAGCCGTCCGGCTGGTCCATCTCAAAATATCAATATCTCAACATCTCACGGCCACGGTCGGTATCCTCTAGATATCCGCCGTGCGAACAATCACTGGTAGGTAGTCCGCCCCCTGCCAGGCTCATCGTCTACTACTCGAACTTCTTTCCTCGGGGTACCTTACCGGGCCCACCATATACCCGAGACGGTTCATCCAACTCCTCAAAACGGGTCTCGAAAACCAACAGAAAACTCATGGTGGACGACACATGTATCATGTCATGAGAAAAACCGTAATTTTCAATGTTTAAAAATATTATCAGGTTTATAAAATCCATGCGGCTTTTCCCCAAAATCTCATAAATCTCAAATACTGAAATCCTCCAGAAGAAAGTAGCATGAGTATACATGTCAATGATGATGAATGCATATGGTATCAACAGTGCGACTGCAATATATGACATAAAGACTATGAATGACCGAATGATGTAATGGGGTACATGCATATGACTAGCGATACAACATGTTCATCTTGCTGAATTTACTATATTAGCAATGGTTTATATGTCTTATATGGTGAAATTATTCTAAATTCCGTTTAAACAAGTTATCTAGTGTGTGTGGCATGGAAATTACCAAGGCGTGTGTGTTCGCAAGAATAGTGCTCGTGCAGCATAAAACCCGGGTAATGGTGCAAGTGTCCTATGAAATGAAGTTGCACAATTAAATATAATGAATTAAGCATGCCAATTATTTACTGTGTCCCATATCTCATTTAATTGTTTCAATGGTTTCTATATGATGAATTTAACACAAATATGGATATACACGTCATGTAGTGCCGTAAAATAGGAAACTAAGAACTACATGCAACAAGCTGGTATTACTGGAAATTCTAAATTATCGGGAGCCTCGCGCCATCCAAACGATTCTCCACGTAGATGTATACATCTACTCACCGGAAATCCCCAGCTAGCTATGTCCAATCACCGCTTTCCCTTTTCGTGCCGTGTCCGAAGTCTCCACGACCGATCCTGGAATTTTCACCATACAAAACATAAGGTTACATATCATGAAACGACGCAAATCACCAAACGAAAATATCAACGTTCACAAGCTAGGCACAACGTGCTCAAGGTGTGCGGAACACACACAAAAACCGCTAAAGCCTTAACTAAAATTGTCGTTTCGGACCAACTGCCAAAACTAAAACATGATTAAACCAAAATCCGCAATCACACATACTAAATATCATTGGAGATGCTAATAATATCATCATGATATCATAAATAAATCACTACAATATTCTATAAAAACCTAGTAAGCACAAAACTTGCAAATTTGGTGCAAACATCGTCGCTTTGCGACAAAAGACAACCATCAAGCAAAATCACCCAAGTTAAACCATTAGAAAGCTACTACAATTAAATTAACCCAATTACCATGCTTCAAAATCCATTTTCCATACACAAACCCTTTCTTGAATTTATAACCTAGCAATTCCAAAACAAACCATACATGAAAAACACTAAATTAACACTAATTTAAAGTCCAAATAGCAAGTTAACCTCTTGGATTAGGTTAGCATAACAACTAGATTGCAAAATAAATTTAATTAACCTAATAATGGTTTCTAAAACCTTAGCTCAAATCAAACCACTCACTTTAAAAACCTAGACTAGAATTTAACAACAAAATTAACACTTCAAGTTCTAATTTAGCACACTTAACTACAAATTAACCAAAGATTGAAATTTATACCTCACAAGATCAAACCCTAGGTTTCTTTAGCCACTCACGATGCCATCCTTCCCCTTGTTTTAAACCAATTTGGGTGTAAGAAGAGATGAATTAAGGGTTTGCTTTGGATTTGTGAAGGAAATTTTGGATTTTGATGGATTTTGAGATGAGTTTTGAAGGGAAAAAAAAGAGAAGGGAAATTAGGGACAACAGCAGCATAGGTCTCGGCAAGGGTGGGAAGTGGGGAGTTGTGAGGGAATGGTGAAAAAATTTCCACGTCAAAGCTCCTCCATATTACCATAATACCCCCATCCAAAATAATATAATAAAAACCTATATTTAAATCATTTAAATGAGTCAAAGAAGCAAAAGAATGGAGGGGAAATGGGCTGGTGTCAAGGTGGGACCGGCCATGATGGAGTGAGGAATGAGTGTGAGAGATTTCAAAAAAAATTCCATGCAAAAAGACCCCCCACAATATCATATTTGCAAGTTTTAGTTGAATTAATTATATTTTAATTTCCATTGATTATAACCAAATAGAACTTGAAATAAAATACTAAAAATTTATATTACTAACTAGATTTTAGTTGTCATGGTTCTATAGATTAAAATTAGCCCATTCAAATTTGTATTTATCGCTAATTTAATGTATTTTTAACAGCTTAAAATAATATTAAAAATAGTAAAATAGGGAAAAAAATTTAAATGACCAGAAATATATAAGTAACTCATTAGCTACTAAAAACTAGCAATTACCTATCCAAATTAGGTATAATTAGGCCTATACAGCAAAATAACAATAATGACGATTTACGGAAAAATACCAAATATTTACCGATTTTCGGGAAAACACCAAAACGACATTTCAAGGCGTTACATACTTATTCGAAATGACGGAGGGCTACGACTATTTTTTGGCGAAAAACCATTAACGTAATGAACTTGATATCGTTGAAGGAACCGAGTGGTTTTACAAATATATAGTAATGCAATCTTTTGCTAAAGAGGTCACTCGCTGTGAAGGAATCTCGGCGCTTTCCTCATCGAATGAGGTGCAGGATATGCCTAACTGCATACCACGATGCAAACCAAAAGAATCGACTATAGTAAAGTTATTACAATGACGCAAACTTTTGCCCAAGAGCTCACTCCCTGTGAAGGGATCTCGGCACTTTCTGTAAGACTACGGTAGCACCCCGGCCGTCTTTCCGAGGCCAAAATGCGGAAACGAAAATTTTTCTTAACTTGAAAACCGGCGCTATCGTATGCTTAAAACCTGAATCGAATCATTAACCTACAACTAGCTATCTAGAGAGAGAGTTGGAAAGCTATACCGATCGATCCGTGTCCTTCGGTCTTTGGCCTCCATCCTAAGCTCCTTACGGCATCTCCGGTCTCGATCTCCTCGTCGGAAAGGGCACCACATCATCGATTCTTTTTACGGGATCCCGCTTCATCAGAAGCAACTCGGGCACGAAGTATGCTAGCCGACGTGTCTAAGGTGATGTAGATAATGTTTGTGATCACTTTGTCTCTTGCATCCATTGATTTGGATGGAGGTTAGAGGTGTTGCCATTGATGGAGATAATGAGCTAGAGGAAGAAGAAGAAGAGAAGAGCTTTTCTTTCTTTTGTTGTTGCTATGATAAAAATGAGAGCAAAGATAAAAAAAAATACAAGACCAAGCTTGCATATGGCAGCCCCTCACTCTCTCTTCTCATCATATCAACATAAATCAATCACAATATGTGACATATGCACATAAAAAGAGACCATGAGTCACTATATATGTCTATGTCACATTTAATGCATCTCATGATGAATTCTAGCTCATTATTTCTAAATGCAAACATTAATCCAAATGTTTGCCACAATAAAAAGATACGGTAACATCTAAAGTAAACTCGTGACGGATCACAAGGATACCTCTTACCTGTATATACATACCTGCATCCGCATTCCGACTGAATGCGAATGCGACGAGACTAAAGTAATCCAACAAATCGAAAACTAGGATCCGGCTTAAACCAAAGGTCACTAGTATGTTCCGCCCGATCATAATCTGTGCACTACTGCACGTATGTGATCGGACCCTGCCATATATCATACGGCCTCTACATCGTTTCGCCCGAAACTTGAGAAACTGTCTGTGGGGGACTCTAAAGACTCGTCAATATTTTGGCTGTAGATTTAACCACTAGCATGTCAGAGGTACAAGCCATATGTAATGGGCCACCAGGTATTGACCAAAAGGGAGGTCGATGAGCGAACTCATCCTGACACCCTACCGAGCCTGTCAGTGACAATATTCGTACAGTCCGGTCCGTTCGTCTATGAGTATCGCATGTCGGGCCTAGGGAGTTGGTAAAAGTCAGACCCCCAAAAGCGATACAAGTCGTGTCGGAGTGTAGCCCCGAACACCCTGAGATACTAGTGGAATACCTACCATCTCCTGCCTCGGCCGAGGGCTTTGTGTAATGGCTCTCCTAGACACAGCGCGATCTCACCCCTAATACCGGGAGAGACGAATCCCTGCCGATCCGCACACATGCCTCCACGTGGCTCGGGACTGTACCCAACTAAAACCTGTTTGCACGACTCCTTTGAGCCGTGGTAGGGTAGTAATAAAAGCACAGTGGGAACTCACACGAGACAAAAGACGACCTCAGGTCGATGAACTAACCTATACACATGTCACCAGGGAACTGCTATCTGACGTCAGGTATAATACCAACTAGCATGTTCCCGGCGAGTCCTGTCCGGCATACTCATAACCCAATGAGCACCTGTATACATCTTAGGTGAACCAAATGACCCCAATGGCTTGTGAGACCAGCCACCGTCCCTCGTCGGGGTCTCGACTGTATACACCAGTCTACTAATGGAGTATCGATGCCCAGTCTCGAAACTCCCACGACTAGGGATCACTTTAAGGATGAGCTTATAGACTACCAGCTCCCACGTATATGATCGCCATTATACTGCTGGCCGTCAAGCAAGAATCCTAAGGGCTCTGTCAACGTGTAATAGCGACCTGTAAGGTCACCTAAAGTGGTACACGATGATAAAGACAAACTGTCACGACCTGAAAAGTACGGAACATGACCGGCACGTAAATTATGAACGTCTCGAGGCATACGAAATCTAAGTAAGCCAAAACCCAGAAATCAAAACCAAAAAAGGGCAGTAGAGTGGAAGAAAAACCATTTTAAAGCAAGTAGTTTTAATAACATAGGCCGACGTATGTAGTTTTAAAACCTCAAGTATTTTATGAAAATTTCGGCAGAGTCTCCTTTGTAAATACTGGCCCCAAACGGGATACAACATGAATAGTATACGAAATCAATAAAAAGGCATCCCCAAGCGGGAGCTAGATCTTCGTCAATCGACGGTCACAACAACAGAAGTAATATAATATACAACGCCAAGGGCGAGGATCAAAACTCAAAAGGAAACTCAAAACAGCAAGAAATCCATAGAAATATAACGCGCGACTCTATGGTCGAAAGAATAAACATCACTGGTCTCTATCTCTGAAATAAATACAGGTTTGGTTGATGGAACTTCTAGATACAACAGAATAATAATATAGAAGGTATAATGATGGGTACGATATAAGTAAACCCACCTACTAGAAAGTCACTCGAAAAAGAAGCAGTGCCAGCAAAGCCATAATGAAACCTGTATGGCGAAACCTGCAAAAAACTGTGGCACAACGGGGGTAAGTTGCCAACTTGTGAGTAGAAACATCTACGAACAGAAATCGCTTGAACAACACAATCCTAAGTCATACGATCATAATATATCCTCAAATATATAATCTGCAGCCTATAACAATGGTTAGGGTATACCTCTAAACAACGTTAATACCAAGTGCTCGTGTCAGTGCCCGAGGTAGCAATATATCATATGGAAGGGGTATGAATGCATGAAAAAAGAATACAGGTAAATGAAGAAACTACTTTCATAATTTAGTGAGATTTCTGTATTTTCAAAATGAGGTATCATAAATGAAATCAGCATAAACAGTGTCTAGCATCGACACAAAACAAAAATCCCAATATCTCAATATCTCAGGCTCCGGCTATCCAGACTGGCCTGGATCATCAATCTCAGTACCTCGATGTCTCAAAATCTCAATGTCTCAATCTCACTATCTAGGGCGCCGTCAGTCCGGACCGGCCCCTACCATCAATCTCAAGACTACGACGGTATCCTCCGGATATCCGACGCGTCGAGTAAAATCACCGGTAGGTAGTCTTCTCCTGCCTGGCTCATCGTCTACTACTCGAACTTCTTGCCCCGGGGTATCTTACCGGGCCCACCATGTACCCGAAACGGTTCATCCAACTCCTCGAATCGGGTCTTGAAATCCATCAGCAAACTCATGGTGGACGACTCATACATCATGGGAAAACCACACTTTTCATTTAAAAAGAGAGATAAAAGAAGTTTATAAATGTTTTTGTGGTTTTCCCCCAAATCCAGGAAATCTCATGAAAATCCGAATCCAAATCCTCAATAGCATGTAAACAGTGAATATAGGCATAAAAATCCATGAATGCGGCATAACAGTAAATAATAACATGCATGAAGTAGCATGTAATAACTACAATGTCTAAACTAGCATATAAGGCAAGTACACTAATATCATGTCTAAACTATTAGCTAACAAACTATGTCAATGAAATAGTATTTTCTAAAGTGTTCGTGACATGGCAATTACCGATGAAGATGTGTGTGAGCCGGCAAGTAAGTGTACGTGGCACACACGCGTCATCAGTAATGGTGCTGGTGTCCTAGCAGCATGATATCAATAACGGTATATGAATCACAAAATAAGTATGCGATACGGAGCGAACAACAATAATGTGCGGGAGCTGAATACTAAACACAATGATAACTAATCTGCATTTAATAAAATATGAATTCCACAGTGGTGCCATTTGAAATAACACGAATCGTGGGGTTTTGAAAATAAGGGCTACGGTATTTTTAAGAAACATACGTCTTTTGAAATATCCGTAGAATCTCTTAACCTGTCTTTTAAAATACCCACGATCCGTTAGTTTTGAAATAGGTAGGGATCTAACCTAGTCTAACAACTACACTAAACTATACGGCTGATCTAACAAGCTAACAGAAAGTAAGGAAACCGCCTAACATCTGAGTCGCTGCATATATATATATATATATATATATATATATATATATATATTAGTCGGTGATCCCGCCTCGATAATATCACATCCGATAGCATATCTATAATAAGATATTCCCAAGTCAAGAGTGCGGATCAAACATCAATATATAGCTCGTACGTAAATCCGTCGTACGACATCCCAAATCTGGGTACGGGTCAATATCACATTCATCCTACTATTCATCTGGTATCCTCTTTATCAAATATCATGATCGGGGTACTGATCTACGTCTAGTACAATAATGATACCGCCTAAGTATGCATGCACGTGTGTGAAACACTATGTCAAAGGACCCGCTACAGCGTCATGTCGTATCTCAAATACGAACCCTGCCATATCACCGATCTCACGGCCTCAAATCAAATCTCATCGACTCATCTCAAATACTAAGTACTATCCTCAAATCCAGTATATGAACACATAGTCCCATACCCATGTGAACACATAAACACATATCTCCATATACACACATGTAAAAGAATGGATGTAAGCAAGTGTGTGTGCGTGTGTGGGTGCAACAACTACTCTAGGGTTTCGCAAGTAACTCTACAAATCCATGAACACATAACCATATTCTGAATATCATCTATGTATCATAAACCACATATATATATCCATTATATTTGCTATATTACGAACTGCGGGGGTGCTATACGCCATCCACCCGACTTCTCCCCGTAGACATGGATCTACTCACCAGATCTGCGCTCGCCGGTGCCGACGTCGCTACGCGCTCGTTTGTCGTCTCGAAATCCACATGGGGTACCTACATGTCACCACGTATTGTAACGCATAAAAATCAAATCCGAAATCGAAACGGTATACGAAAACCAAATCGGCACGCGTATCACGCATAGGTCAAAACCTATCGCCTACGCATGCAAGAATAACCAAACCAACCCTCGATGTCGATGTACAACGTCAAACCATCGAGAAAAACCCAAACACACTCATTTGCACATTCACGAACACTAATTATAATATAAAATAGGTTAAAATTCACAAAACCCCCAAACTCACTTTAAAAGCCATTTTCCCGAAAACCTAGCAAGCAAAATTTGCCGTTTTAGTACAACACTTGATATTTTAATAATTCTAATGGCCATAATACTTATTAAACATATTAAATAAGCCATACAAACCATTTCCACAATTTAATCTCATTAGATTTCATTAACCCCAAAATTCTAGTTCACAATTTATCCAATTATGACAATTTTCAAAGTAAAATTCACAATTCAACAACTAGCTTGGTTTTGCATAAGCTAAGATATTAAACCACTCATTATAACCATACTCTAATGATAGAAACCTTAATTAGATTTTAATCCCTATTATATTCATAGTTTACAAAAGCTAGTTTGTTAAAAAGCTTAAGTTTGGACATTTTGCAAGTAACAATTTGTAATTAGCAACTAAATTAGGTTTTCCATGTCTTCACATGCGAAACTACACCTTGCAAACAGAAACAAGTGACAACAACCATATTTGAATTCAAACCCTAACTTGATCCAAACCTTTTTTCTAGAATTTACAACTCTCCATTAACACTTAATTAATTTAGCTCAAGCAATATATCAACAATTAACCATAGGATTAAGATCTTATACCTCACAAATTGGAGATCTAGCATGAAAATATTGGCTTCCAAAATGGCTTCTTGATCCATGATCCATACTAGAATAGGTCAAGAAGAAATGGGTAGAGATTGGATTTTGATTTTGTGGGATTTTTGATGGATTTTTGTGAGGTTTTGGAGATGAAATGAAGTGGAAACATAGGGGGGAAATGAGGGGGGCTGCTGATCATTTTTGGCCAGAGTAAGGGAGTGGGGAGAGGTGAGGGATTTGTGTGGAAATTCCAAGGTCAATGCCCCCCAATTACCATAATACCCTCACCTACATAAATATATAATAAAACCTTGATTTTAACCATTCTTTTCACATGAAAGAAGATAAAAAGGAGGGGGGGAGTGGGCAGCTGCCAATGTGGTGGTGGGGCCGGCCATGTGAGTGGGTGAGGATGTGTGTGAGGTTGCAAATAAAATTCCAAGCAAAAAGAACCCCTCAAGTTACCAAATTGCAAGTTTTTGTTCAATTTATTTTAATTTTAATTTCCTCTTAATTATAATCAACTAGAACTTGAAATAAAATACAAAAAATTTATATTACTAACTAGATTTTAGTTTTCATGATTCTAAAGTTTATAATTAGACCATTCAAATTTGTATTTATCTCTAATTTAATGTATTTTTTACAGCTTAAAATAATATTAAAATAATTAATTTCCTAAATTTTTTTAGAAAATTAGAAATTTTACCAGTGGCTCAATAAACACCAAATACTAACAATTACATAACTAGAATATGTATATTTAATTTTATATTAAAAGATACTTATATTTTGACTTTTTACGGAAAACCCCCTTATTTTACCGATTTTCCGAAATTTCACCGAAACGATTTTCAAAAACGTTACAATCTTCCCCCCTTAAAGAAATTCAATACCCGAATTTTAATTAAAACTCTCCCCAACTACTAAAATATCTAAGCAAAACCATCAAGTCGTCGGGGCTCCGAAATCATAAATACTTAAAACAAATCGTAGCGCAGCGCATGCGCATGAAAAATGAGCATATAACTCAAAATCAAAACTCTGTCAAGCATCCCGCAATCATCGGAGTCATGGGAAAGACATCAATGTCAAGATCCAATGCGAAAACCAACATGATATACATCATTAAAGCATCTAAAAGCAATGCATGCCAAACCTTTTTCAAATCGCCGTACGATGTTCGCAACACTGCACTGTGGCGGATGTCTATTGTAAGAAAATAACTACAAAAATAACTACATATATATATATATACATATATATATATATATATATATATATTTATATATATCCTTTGTTTAATATGCACGTCCCGCCGTTTTGAAAGCAATTTCAGAAGGGTTTCCTTTATAAAATGTTTCGTGTCATCTCGGACACGTAGGTAAATACTGAGACTATAGCTCTTCTTTGGAAATCCCTTCAATAACTATCAATGCATGCAAAAATATACTCAGGTACTGTCCTGTGACTAGTCCTACTCAGTACTAAACCAAATAGCAAACATCCTAAAATATACTGCTCCAACATAAATCAGTCCCAAATATATATATGAATGCCATGTGCGTCTGGTGCGCACGGAAATCGAAATCCATGAATGTGCCATACATATGCACAGAAACAACATCTAAGTGCAACGGGTGTGCACGAAACACCCGTCAAAGGCAACGCGTGTGCCTGACTGCAAAACCAAGTGCATCTGATATGCACGAAGAATATCGATTTAGTGCATCTAGTGTGCACCTAAATCGCATCAAGCGCCTTAAGTATGCGTAAAATCCAAATCAAGTGCACAAAAGCAAATCAAATACTAAAAGTGCATGAAAACTATGCCGAATGCATAAGTCAAATCATATGCATACCCTAGGCATGAAATCAAATATCATGAAACTCGGTCATAAAAACTCAACCATGAAATAAATTAATCAAAAATACTGAAATCCAAAGTGACGGATACGTGATATTCAATCACAAAATCACAAATCATAAATACTGTCGTTGATATGTCCGTCCTTCAAAGTCGAGAAGGTGTCGGTGCATCCAAAGCAAGCAGAGCAAGATATCCACTTGTCTCCTGATCATTGCCTGCCGCCTAGTGCCCTTAGGCTCTCGTCTCTCATTGCAGATTGCTAAGTACATAGCTCCTCGGCTCAACGGTCCAATATAGAAATGATAACGGAACAGCCCGCTCTGACACATCCTCTAAAGATCTCTGGTCTACTATCATGGTTACTCATAACATGTCTCGTCGACGATGCCGAACTCTGGCCTACTGGATGTGCGTCATGTGACCGCTGCTGGGTCCAGGCCTTCTCGTTCAGTATTTCCAGAAAGGTCCCGTCGATGTCTCTCCCAAGTCTCGTTTTTGCCGAACTGCCCGGAAGTGATCATCCTTTTACTATATCTATTTCTTGTTCCGGAATGGCTGCATACTCACACGACTCCTCCTGGAATATATATCCATAGTCAACGTTCCTGCTTGCGTATTACATCCCTGATGTCGGCAGAGTGGAACGTCACCTCATTAAGATCTCGTACGAACCTCTTACTCTACTTTTCTCTAATATCGACTGCTTCGGACTCGCCTCGTCGTGGCTGCATGGACTGTACTCCACTGGCTATACTCGTATCTGGAGTCTCCCAAGCAATGCATGCCATCACATAGCATCCTAATGAAGTCGAACTATTCGACCGATTCATCAAAACCCCATAATCCTCCAAGAGCTCAACATCTTGGGTACAGTTTAATAGTATCGAGTACATACCAAAGCATCGGTGTACCAGCCGTAGAAGGGCAAACCCAAGCCTCACTAATGGAGGCGCGGAACTTCCGCAAACCCTAAGGTTCAAAGGCTTTCACACGGTCATTATGTCGAGTTAGGGTTTCATTCTTCTAGAGGGTCCATAGAATAGCCTGCATGTCTTTCCGAATACTTTAAACTTGGAATATGGGTTTCTGACATTCAATCGCCTCTTTCGACTCTCAACGTATCCGCGTGAAGTCGTCTCTAGCTGGAATCAATCTATCTGATGACCTCGCATCGGGGTAGGCGAACGAACCACATGTCCTAGTCATTCATCCTCGATGACTAACGACCTTCTATCATCTCTTACTACCACTCGTACTGCAATAGCTCTAACATCTGGGGCAATACTTCGTCGTTCGCAGCAATAACTGGCTCACTTGTCTGCACGCTGAACAGTGCCTCAATCATCATGAATACGCAATACATCAACGATCATCAAAATCTGGCTTTCCTCTATCAGTGGCCCAATCCTCTGGTGCTGATCTGCACATCCGAGTAATCTCATACAGCGATCCATCAAACGCTCATGGCTCAAAAACACCATAAAAAGACATATCTCTGCAATCGTGTGTCGCTGGAATTACGTCCTGGTCAGTCCTCGTTCGTGACGAGCTCGTGCTGACCGCAACTCTAGTCGTAGCTCTCCACTCCCGTGTAACCGTGGTAACAAAACCATAACTGGTACCGATAAAGCTAGATCATGAATGAATATAATACTGAACAAAGAAATGTATATCCTAAGGCTTCTTAAGTGGAGTAGCGTATCGTAAATATGTCGCGGAACATACGTACGGTACGTCTCTCTACTCAAGCTACCTACTCCATCAACCAAGGGTCATCCTACGCTCCGAAGGTAAAACCTAACGCTTTGATACCAACTTTGTCACGACCCGAAAAGTACGGAACATGACCGGCGCTTAAATTACGAACGTCTCGAGGCGTACGCAATCTAAGTAAGCCAAAACCCAAAAATCAAATCCAAAAAAAGGGCAGTAGAGTGAAGGAAAAACCATTTTAAAGCAAGTAGTTTTAATAACATAAGCCGACGTATGTATTTTTAAAACCTCAAGTATTTTATGAAAATTTCGGCAGAGTCTCCTTTGTAAATACTGGCCCCAAACGGGATACAACATGAATAGTATATGAAATCAATAAAAAGGCATCCCCAAGCGGGAGCTAGCTCTTCGTCAATCGACGGTCACAACCATACAAGCAATATAATATACAACGCTAAGGGCGAGGATCAAAACTCAAAAGGAAACTCAAAACAGCAAGAAATCCATAGAATACAACGCGCGACTCTAAGATCGAAAGAATAAACATCACTGGTCTCTATCTCTGAAATAAATACAAGTTTGGTTGATGGAACTTCTAGATACAACAGAATAATAATATAGAAGGTATAATGATGGATACGATACAAGTAAACCCACCTACTAGCAAGTCACCCGAAAAAGAAGCAGTGCCAGCAAAGCCGTAATGAAACCTGTATGGCAAAACCTGTAAGAAACTGTGACACAACGGGGGTGAGTTGCCAACTCGTGAGTAGAAACATCTACGAACAGAAATCGCATGAACAACGTAATCCTAAGTCATACGATCATAATATATGCTCAAATATATAATCTGCAGCCTATAACAATGGCTAGGGTATACCTCTAAACAACGGTAATACCAAGTGCTCATGTCAGTGCCTCAGGTAGCAATATATCATATGGAAGGGGTATGAATGCATGAAAACAGAATACATGTAAATGAAGAAACTGCTTTCATAATTTAGTGAGATTTCTGTATTTTCAAAACGAGATATCATAAAAGAAATCAGCATAAACAGTGTCTGTAGGGTTGCTAGGCACGCATACAAGGGTCTACGAGGCATCTACCATGCCCGATTAAAAATTTAGTCGTGCCGAACAACCCAAAACCGGATCTTTAAACTAGAGTTTACGCGAAAACAAGTATGTTAAACACTTTAAGACTAAGTGAGAGGGATTACAACCTTTGTAGATCCGGTCCTTCACTTCATAATCTCCTTGTTGAGGTCCCTTCGCTGCGATCATCGTGTTCCGGACTCTCGAGAGGTTCCACGAAGAGAAAGATACAAGTTAGCTTCCGATCTTCGATAACATAGATGATCTGCCTTGAAGTTTCATTAACACAAGCTAACACTCACTAAATGAAGTGAACACTCTCATCTAAAAGGCAAGGGTGGATGAGGATGATGAAGTAGGATATTTGCTCTCATTTATAATCTTTTTCTCACACATAATCATCACTTAGAAAAAGCTAGAAAGCTTTTTCCATGAAAAGAGAAGAAAAAAGAAGAAGGAATAAATCATTAGAATCCTTTTGTGATGAATAATGATAGTTATGATAAGGTTAGAAATGCAACCATGGTTCAAGTAACCATTGTAGAGAATTAACTAGGGTTAGGGTTTGGGTGGAGTTAAAGAAATATCTTGCAAAATATCTTTTCCAAAACAAAAAATGAAAGCTTCTAGAAACTTCTGGAAGAGATTAACCCAAATCAAACCCTAACCTCGTTTAATCTCCACTAAACATGTTGCATTAATAACCACATCATGTTACAATATTATATATCACATATATAATATTTATTGTAACAAAATAAAAATAATACAATTAACATATATCGCATATATATCAATGTATTACCCGAGTGGGAAAAAGAATCTTTTAGTGAGCTAATATTAGTTAATGTAATTTAATATATCATATATATTATTATACATTAAATTATCGAATTAACACTTGATCCGACAATCCGGCTATATCGCATATAACCGACTAATACGATGACCCGGCTATATCACATATACCCGGCCGATATCTCATATCGCGAGAATCCAATACGGCATCACATACTGCATTATCCTCGGTCCCGTACAAATCACATATGTGCTCCTACTTCGTTTTGCCTGAGCTAAGAAACCTCTGTGTAGGACTCTAAAGAATCGTCAATATGCCGGCAATAGGTGAGGATCATATCAAACAACCACAAGCTGCAAGCGGTCAGCTAAACATAACAGCCACCCAGGTATTGAGCGCTCAGAAGATCAGCAAGCAAGACTGTACATTCTCATGTGAATCCAATCAGTAACACTCCCATACAGTCCGGTCTCGTCGTCTGATATGTCGCATATCTTGCCTAGGGGTGGTAAACGTCAGACCCCAGTATCTCGATAAGTCGTGTCAATTTGTGGTCTATAACAGTTTGAGAAACTACTGATAACACTTACCAGTAAATCTCAGCAACCCTGGCCAGGGATTTCCGGTTATAGCCAATTGAACACAGCACAACATCAACTCCCTGTACCGGGAGAGACGAATCCCCTCCTATCGCTCATTGCCTCCATGTTATTCGGGACTGTACCTAAAAGCCACCATTTTGCACGCCCCCTTTGACGTGGTATGATGGAAATCAAAGCACAGTGGGAATCACACAAGACTCTATGACAATCTCGGGTCAACAGACTACTCTGTACCAGTATCACCGGAGAACTGCCATCTGACGTAAGGTATAATACCATCTGGGAGTTCTCGGCGAGTCCGTCCAGTGTACCCAGTCTCTACTGTGCACCCGTACACCATCCTTGATATCAAACACCGATGGATATGGGATCATCCATCGCCCATCATATGGGTCAAGATGCATATACGCTAGTCTACTCTGGTGTATCGATGTCCTGTCTCGATACACCCTCGACTAGGAACGGTTATAGGATGTACTCGTCGACTACCGTGGCCCCACTAGTATGATCTCATCATAGTCCCAGTAGTCGAGTACATATCCTAATGGCTTTATCAACATGTAACATAGAGACAATTAGAGTACATGTTAAGATAAAGTACAACCAGATAGCATACTATCATGTCGAGCAAGAAAGTCCTCCTTATATATGTCCAAGCATCCATTACAATATACATCGTATGTACAGTAATGGCCTCTAGGGCATACATATAACTAATAATCTCCCACTTGCACTAGGGCCATCTGTTGTGGTATCACATACCCAATAATTAGCTGTGGTTAAAGTATCTCATACTCAACCATCCCATAAAAGTCTCTACTGGGAAAAAGGCCTTTGTGAGTGGATCTGCGCTGTTGTCCTCTGTGTCTACTCTCCTAACCTCGATCTCCCTGGAGATCAACCATCTCCATGATTAGGTGATACTGCATAAGAATTATATCTGGATTTCTGATGGGACGGTAGTTCCTTGGCATAAGCCACAACTCCATTGTCACACAATGGTAGGAACAAAGTTCATCTCATGAACCTATATATATTCAGACTGCCTCTTTGGTAGCATCCTTGGTAACAATGTATCTTGCCTTTAATCGTCTAGTAAGTCAAGGCATCTAGCTTGGAACTCTTCCAACATACCGTCCCTCCACTGAGGGTAAAGACAATGCCTGCGACTGACATTCAGTCGTCCTTATCACCCTGGAACCTTTCCAGTGATTTTCCCAGGATCGATTGATACCATCTCACTACAACTAGTGAGTATCCTAACATCCAATTAGATCTATCTCATATATCCAAAACCCAGGATTTAGTAGGTATCACTTTGATCCTATATGGAGAATCCTTGTAATAAGCGGAGATTGACCGAGCGTAGCATAGGAAACTTCTTTCCTATCAAGAATATGTCATCCACGTATTCTACGAGGATCACCACCATACTCTCTACTACCTTTTTGTATATACAAGGTTCATCTACTTTCTTTTATGAAGTCAAACTCTTTGACTACCACATCAAAACAAACGTTCTAACTCCGCGATGCCTGCTTTATTACATAAAACATTTTGCACACGTTTCCGCTGCTCCTACTGTCTACGAAACTCTCTGGCTGTGTACTTATAGACGCTCTCTTCCAAATCAACATTTAGAAAAGCAGTCATGACACCCAACCACCAGATATCGTAGTCATGGTATACAGCCGTGGTAAGTAGGATCTGGATGGACTTAAGTATAGCTTTGAAAGTCTCAACTTTTCCATGTACACCTAGTAATCTTCTCAAGATGTACTTGCTCCTGATGGGGATTTAACCCATCAGATAGAGCAACAAAGTCCATACTTGTTGGTGTATAAGGATTCCATCTCAGATCGCTAAGCATCCAGCCATTCTTACAGAGTCTCGCTCCTGATGGCCAGCTCGAAACTAGTTGGGTCATCATCTCATGATGCAATCCTCCCTCCCACTATCATAGAGAAACCAAAGTATCTCTCAGGTGGGTGAGGAACCCTACTAGATCGGCGGAGAGGCTGAGGTTCGTTGGTTACTATTGAATCCTTCGGTTCTACCAAATCATCTGCTGTAGTTTGTATAACTGGAACTCCTTCCAGTTCTACCTCATGACCACTAATTTCTTCACAAGAAATTCCCTTTCACAAAGGTGGCATGCTGAGAAACAAAACATCTTTTGTTCCTCTATTTGGTAGATGATATTCCTTTGCGAATGCTTGGGATATCCAACAAACTTCCACAGAACCGACTTTGCCTCGAGCTTGTCCGTATTATGCTTTTAGACATAGGCTGGACAACCCCAAATCTTAACAAACTTAAGATATGGGCTCTTCCCATTCCATATCACACATGAAGTGGTAGGCAACTGATTTGATTTGAACCCTATTCAATAGGTATGCAGCTTCTCAAGTGCATAACTCCCAAAAGGAAATAGGAAACTCAGTAGTACTCATCATAGAGCACACCATATCACATAGGGTGCTATTGCTCCGCCCCGATATACCATCGTGCTATGGTGTATACGGAGGAGTAATGCTGAGAGAGAATCTCCTTCTCCTTTAGAATAGTCCAGGAATTCCGTGCTTAAGTATTCTCCTCCTTGATCTCATCAAAGGACATAATACTTATACCCGTTTTTGGTTCTCGACTTCTTACTTATATTCTGTGAATATCTCATAAGGTTCAGACTTGTGTTTCAACAGGAACATATGTCCGAATCTTGAGAGATCGTCAGAGAATGTAATGAAGTACAAAGAACTAGTCTTGGCATGTGTAGAAAGGGGACCATCATACATCATCATGTATCAATCCCAAGAGTTCACTAACTCTTTCTCTGTTTCCAACAAACAAAGCTATGGTCATCGTATCTTTGTGACATGACCGGCAAGTTTTACAAGATGTAAATTCAAACTAATTTAAATATGCATCTATATGTAACTTAAGCCAGTCGGGTCGCATTGATATGACATAGTCTACAATGCCTCAAGAAGGATTCATTCATTTCTGAACTCTTCCTCTTGTGTGTGTTCTGTACGTTAAGAACTGTGGTTTGATTTAGAACGTCTATGCTTTTAGATAACGTGCCTGAACCAATCAACTCTTGATATAGGAAATATTCAAAACATTATCCAACAATACAAAATTATATCCTTCTTTACTAATAAAGAGGCTGATATGATGTTGTATATCAGGTTCGGTATCTAATAACATTCGTTCAGAATCAATGTATTCTGGTAATACAGGGTGATAGTGACCAACAGACTTGGCTGCAACACTTGCACCGTTTCTATCTCATGAAACTTATCACCCGTTCTCAGTTCTCTACCTATCTATAGACCATGTAACAGATTGCATATGCGGGATCCTGATCCGGTATCTCATACCCAGGACGTAAAGGACACTGAGAAATGGTTCTCTGTAATGAACACAGCCGAAGAAGATGCATCAACATGTACTTTCTTCGTTTGGGCGGCACGGGGATTCTGGTAATCCCCAATTTCCTGCTCTGTTTTATAACAATTATAAGTTGGAGCGGGATCAACGTTCCCCAGCTCAGTATAACAAGCGGGTTCGGTCAATATATCCGTATTATTATCTTGATTAAGGCGTGATATGGTCGCTACCTGGAGAGAGAGAGAAGAAAACACTCAGCATATGCTCTTGCAAGATTAGATTGGTTATCTAATATATCTAATCAGGATGTCTCCCACTGTTTTAATCAGATCTTCCTTCAAACCCTAAAAGGAAAGACTAGCCGGGATTAATTACACGCTACAAGTTCGCCAACCTTTCAGCCAGGCCAGTGTCGGTACTTTGAGGGAGGTCCCCCGTGCTTTAGCACGAACCTAATTAAAGTAAACCTCGTTTTTCCAGGGGCGTAACCCCGTTAACACCTTTCTAGACACCTATTTGATCGGCTAATTGTAATGTGTAAAACTCTCCCAGGAGTAACTCTTACTCGCAGAGGGTATCGGGATCCAACTATCTCATAGAAGGTATGCAATCTCATTGCAAATTTCAACACTTGAAATTCCCAATAATATTTTACCCCTAGCAGCTATATGACCTTAACATGGTCAACAAATCATAAGTGCTAGTCAAGTTCAACCCGTCATTTCCCGATTGAATTAAACCCACCCGCACGACCCTTAACATGGTCAACAAAGTCGCACGACTACCCTAATCCAATCGCATCATATGCTTATACAGATAAGCACTAATCAGCAACCGCACACTATGCCTTAACATGGTCAACAAACATAGTACGAATACTAACTAGTACTTATCTGAAATAACGGAAGGCTACGACAGGTTTTTAAGAAAACCCTTTGCGTAATGAACTTGATATCGTTGTAGAATCGAGTGATTTTTAAATGGAGTGTTTTTGAGGCTTTTCTAGTTTTGCTAAAAGGGTCACTCCAGGTGAAAGGATCGTCGGCCCTTTCCTCATCGAATAAGGTGCAGGATATTTCACAAATATCACTATGCAAAGCAAGAACTATAGAAACAATCAAAAGACAAATCGAGTTTGTAGCATCTTCTTGTTTCACTAAAGAGGTCACTCCCGGTGAAGGGATCTCGGCTCTTTCCTTATCGAATAAGGTGCTGGATGTTCTACAAGGAACACCGCTATGTGATCGCACGCCAAAAGCGTGTCGGATATTTAAAGTTCTAAAGTTTAACCGCGATCAGGACGGTGTCGCTTTGCAGCTAGCCGCGATGAGCACGAGTCGATCCACAGGGAGATGGTAAGTTTTACGTTCTTGTTCTAACGAGTTAACAACATGGCGGATTTGTTCGTTATCTAACCTATGTGTATATTCAAGTATGAGGCTTGTTAGGAAACGATAGGATAGTGTAAGTTAATGGATTCCGTATTCAAGTACTTTGAGCCGAACTCAACCAATGAAGCTAGAACAATCGGCAACAACGTGGATTAGGGGACTTAAGCACGGTATTCATAGAATCCAGCTTATTGACCCTTGTCCTTCCGTTCTTGTCTCTTGCTTTCGCCTCCGGCCAAACCGAATGCAACCGGTCACGGTTAGGAATCACCTTTACCTTGGTAGGGTAGGGTGCCTAACGGAGCGTTTGCATAAGATTTGGGCAGAGTTTCAAATGGGAAAAGACGGGAAAAGGAAATGAGGAGCGAAATGTTAACTTACAAAATCTTTCTCTTTTCCTAACAACAATATTCACACCAACATTCACAAAACAACAAAGAGGAAAAAAGAAAAGCTACAAAGAAAAGAAAAGACTACAAACAAGTAATTAAATGACATGGTAATAAATTGCAAGTAATAAAAGACAAGAATGAAAATGCATGTAAGTAAAAGAGCGAGTAAGAAAGACTAAGAACCATAGAACCCAAAACAAGACATGGGTTCAATAACCAAATCTTAAACTTGCAAGCTCAATGAAGAGGGTGCAAGATCAAGAAGAGGCAAAGAACTCATGGTGAATGAAGGCACAAAAAAGACCTTTATTAATCATCAAGAACGATACAACCTCTTGAGATCAATAACCAACCCTTAAACCTTCAAGCTCAATGAAGAGGTTGAAGGATCAAGAGAAGGTTAAGACTTCAAGGGGACTAAGCTATTTACAAGAAAGGAGAATAGAAAATTTGGACAAAGAATGACAATCCAAGACTAAAGAATGACTAAAGAATGATCTTTGAACCTTTGCCCCATGGTCTGTATTTATAGGCTCCAAAGAATGGAGGGAAATTCGAATTTTTAAATCAACACAAAATCTTTAGCATTGAATGCTCATTACTTCATGTCCATTTGTGACTTGATTCTTGTCTTCCCTATCATGGTCCATGCTGATTTGTCTATTTGAATTTGATTTGCACTCAGTTTTGGAAGGAAATTTGAATCTTTAAATCATACACATAATCTTCACCATTAAATGCTCATTACTCCATTCCCACATGTGGCTTGATTCATGGCTGCCCCATTATGGCTCATGCTGATTTGTTTGATTCCTTTTGATTTGATTTCAGTTTTGGAAGGAAAAAATCAACACATGATTTTTAGCCTTGAATGCATATAATATTTTGCCTTGAATGCATATCCACATGTGCCTAAAAGTCTTGTGTACACATTTGTTGTGTTGGACCATTTAGATAGAAAAATGTGTACACAAACTTGTTGCAAAAAGGGACTCCTGAAGTATTGGTCGGTTTGCGTTTCTGGTCGCAGTGTCTTCCCTCAAGTGATATATCCGTGCTTTTGGATGCAGTTCCAGTATTTTGTCATGGATACCTGTAATCTGTAATACTGAGTAGACACTGGTTAATAATACCGATAAATACAACAAATAGATAATGAATGAGCTATATTAGAATGCAGTTTTCTGATATGAACAAATACCCCCACACTTATCTTTTGCTCGTCCCGAGCAAAACCATTTATTCACAAAAGAAAATCCTAACCGCACTTTCGCCGGGAACGCGATTGCACTGA
Organism: Agapanthus africanus; assembly: GCA_030015575.1. NCBI lineage: Eukaryota > Viridiplantae > Streptophyta > Magnoliopsida > Asparagales > Amaryllidaceae > Agapanthus > Agapanthus africanus. The sequence goes on from CM057337.1 coordinate 327,693,234, forward strand.
GCGTGTGCAACAAGCCGTTAAACCTCTAGGTGTCTCTAGTAGGAGGAGTGTTGTCTCCTGAGGGTTTTCAGCGGATACTACCCACAAAATCCCGTCAAGCTAGTTTTGCGAAATAACTATGATTCAAACCCTAAGGTTTTTTTTAAAAGATAACAATTCTATTATCCTAAATTTAGAACTATCGAACCTTTATTTTTCACACCTCGCTTCTTTTTTAACTTAAGATTTTATATGTCTTTACGTGCAGTGCAAATAGTGTCGTTAAGTTTCAAAAGGATCGATTAAAGTCTTCATGTCACAAAATAAAGCCCAGATAAAAATTTAAAAAGGATCACATAAGTTTTATAAGGAGTTAAGTATTTCTCAAGTTTTGTTTTCCAGTAAGGTTTCAAATTCAGAATTTCTATCTTGCATAACAGGAAACTAGGTCTTATTTTTCACTCCACCTTTTTCTTGTTTTCATTTCATACACACCTTTGTGAACGTGCAATAGTTTTTATCATTGAATGAAACCTTCATATCTCCGCAAGAAATACTTTTTTATAAAAATCTGTCTTTTGTCAAGATTATTCTCACACAAAGAACCGTTAGGAATTTTAACTCGGAGAGAACACTTGCTTGACTTTGTTTTAATTTGGACTTTCTAGGCTTCTTAGCGAGCTTTGGGCCAATGCTCCCAAACCAGTTGTTTTTAGGGCATTAGGTGTAGAGACACCCCAGCGGACTTAATTACTCAAGTTACTTAGGCCCAAAAACAAAAGACAATTTTAGCGTGAAAATCATGATGATTTAATGCAGACGGAGATATAACTGGTAGTTCAATTATTTTTTTGGATAAAAGATGTTTTTAGTGGGTTAGGTGTGTAATCATTCCAATCAAGTTCCAGATGGGTTATTCTTCAGAATTAGTTCCAATTAAGGCCTCAATAATATCCCTTCATATTCACCTCTCTTTAAACCTAGTCTTGATATTACTTATTTCAGAACAAACCTATTTGATCATCAGAAAATAGTTTATCAATTTAAAAGTTTTCAGACATAATAGACTTGTCATCTAATTTTCAAAACTCACGACACGTGTAGTGTGATGTAAAGACGTATATTAGCTATAGTTAACTTCAAAGGAGAGTTATCTTTCAGGTTTTCAAAATCTAAAAATAGGATTTAGTTGTTCCTATCTTATCAAATAAAACCGTCGAAATATTGAATCTAAGTTCTCCCGCTAGCTAACTTGACGACATAGTTTTTATGTTTTTAGAAAATTTTCTGATTTTTATGGGTTTTTAAATAAGTATGCAAATGCAGAATATACAAATGAATGCGAAGGTAGAAAGCTTACCGAGCACACCCCCAAACTTAAACTTGACAGTGCCCTCACTGTCAGGCTACACCAAGAGAGTCAAAATTGTCGGTGCCTCCCCAAAAACAATTTATATACAAAAATAAAAACCAAAAATATGTACACCAAAAGGTTCCTCCCAAACTTAAGTGAAACAGTGTTTCCACTGTTTAGCATTGAAGTTCAGGATTAGGAGGGGAGAGAACAGTATCAAGCTATACAAGGCCTTACACAGGCCAAAAGTGAGTACCAACCATTCAAAAATTCTATCTATGTAATATGCGGGTTGGTGAAAGAATGTGAAGAGAAAAGAGATGGAGAATACGCAAGACCGTATGGAGATAGAAGCGGGATACGGTCTCGGTATATGAGAGGAAGAATGGCGGAAGGGAAAAAGAAATGGTGTACGAACTTGAGGGTGAAAATGGAGTGAATAAATTAGCGCAATTTTTAATGACCGATGTGTGAAAAGCGATTGTGCTAATTTATTAACCCGTCGAGAAATGGGGTCAAATCCCTCAAGATTCGTGAGAAATGGGTATGCCGAACTCGGTAAACCAGACATAGGAAATGAAAGTGATACAGTTTCGTGCAAGGTCGGAACGATGGAAGGGACGAAGGGGAGTGATTTAAGGATAGTCTTATTCTCACCTAAGTAAACTGTCTCGAACTCGAAAGATTCCATCAATGGTTCGAATTGACTGTGAGCAACCGAGTTTGATGGTTCAACTAACTCATCTAAAAATTTGAAGGACTCAAACTCGGGTGGTGAGCCTTCAACATCGTCCGAAAAAGTGAAACACTCGTAATCGTTATCGGCTGTGAGAAGAGTGTCATATTCAAGGAGGAACGCACTAGTGGCGTCAAATGTGCTGTGATTGAACAGAAATTTTTCAAACTCACAGTCTTCCTGCATGATCTTTTGCGTGGTCGGAACGATGGAAAGGATGGAGGGTGATTTAGGAAGTATAACAGTTAATGGTTCAGGAGGATGAATTGAAAAATCCGACACATCAAACAAAAATGGTTCATCCTCAAAACTATCCTCAATACTCTCCTCAATACTATCCTCATAATTCTTCTCAAAAATTATCTCATCCATGCAAATCTCACCAAAATCAAGACGCATATAAAGTTCGGGAGAAACATTTAATGACTCGGGATGATGAATTGGAGAGAAAATTTCAGTCAAATCTACGGGTTCATCATCCAAAATACTCCCTGCGTCAATATCCTCAATCAAGTGAAAATTAATATTCTCAGACTCCTCATCAAAAGCATGGAATTCAATTGATTCTGGTTCTAAGATGGAGGTATAGAGGTCAAAAGGTTTAGGACTGGTTTCACTTGGAAGGGACCCTTCACAATCTGGTAAATCAAACACTACAAAATCGCCCAACTCATTAAACGTTCTATCTTTAATCGGTAAATTTTTTGGGACACTAGATAGACATTCAAAACTGGAGTTGTGTGATTCAATTTGCAATGGGTAGGTTTGATCAGGAAGGGTGTACAGCTCACTTTCACTACTCAAATTCTCAGCCTGTCCTACCGCCTCATCATACATTGTAAAATGTGGAGCTAGTTGAAAACTAGCTACCGGTTCACTAGGTTGTATGAGGACAGCCATGGACGCATTCAAATCCATCATTTGTTGGGATGACGCTACCCTAAAGTCTTCCAACAACTGTTCTAGACTAGACATGGGTTGTGAAGGGGTTTCAGTAAAATATTCAAAGTTGTTTGGATACTGGAAACTCCCAAATGGCGGTTTAGAAGCAGTGTCTAGGGAAGGCGCAAAAGTTGGGTAGAACTGGTAGGAATTGAATGGTTGGACAGGGGTAGGATCAACAGACGAATAAGAAGGTGAATGGAATTGTTGATCCAAAGAATTTGTAGTGGTGAAAGGATTGAAAGATCGGTTACGGGATTGTTCAATATGTTCAGCGATGGACAAAGGACGGCTTGCAAAAGGGGTATCAACATAAGAGGGTGATGAAGGTTGAAACGGTTGATATAAAGTGGATTGCGGAGTACAAGTGTTTGTCCTAGACGCGTCTATGCGATCTTTCAATGAAATTTTTGGCATGGATGGATCGTTCGACGTTCTGCCAAAGCAAAAACCGTAGGAAGTTATGTCTGGTTGTGGGTACCAAAGTTCAGCAAGGGTTTTTCGAGGTGGGGTACCCATGATATGAAGAGAGAAAGAAAGAAAGAAAGGATAAGAAAAGGAAGGGAAAAAAGAATGTGATTTTTTATTTTTATTTTTTTTAAAAATTTTTTTTGTTAGTTATTAACAAAAGAATGAAATATACACACAAAAAGAATCTGGACCAATAACAATCACGACACAAAAATACCACACACCTAATCGTTCTAGGATTCACCTAGGTCAATTAGACCTGCTCAAGAACTTGATTGTCGAGAAACAGGCTCAAGATACACTGATCACGAGGCCAGGTAAGTGCAAAGATAAGGGGAGGTTTTCCGACGCTTTCGCGAAGGTCCTTAATTAAATAACCCTTTCTCTTTTGGCGGTTTCGCCGTTAACACTTTCCTAGACACCCCGTAAACAATATACCGTTAAGCGGTGTTCTAAACACAATTAACCTCTCCTAGTGAGCGTGAGGTCCTTAAGGCTTAAAGTCTAATTTTCTTTTAAAATTTATGTGGGTTAACGTTATGCTCAAGTTCGTGATTTGTGGGCCACGGAAAAGGTGATGAAATCCTTTACCGTATGTTGTGGGGTTCGCTTGCCCTTAAATCCGTATTAATGTATGCAATGCGCAATTCAATGGAAAAAAAATTTATTCAAAGAATCAAACAATCGTTTTTTAGTTTAAGCTCGGCACTGCAACAAATACGGGTTAGTCAATTTTTTTAAATTTTTTTTTTTTGGTGTTTGCTAGCGAACTTGCAAAGAATCCTGCAAAGATATTATATTGGAAGCGTCGGATTTGAGAAGAAGGTGTTAGTAAAGTACGTACCGTTAAGTTGTGGGCTAAGAAACCCCCGTTGAATCGAATCCGGTAAGCTTGAAAAGTTCGCTTGCGCGGGTCAAACTACCCGGATCTTTGGCACTGTTCTTCGTAACCACCTTGATTTTGAATGTGCACTTTGCTCCCCACGCCCGCTTTTCGCAAATCCGCAAAATCTGAAATGTCGGAAAAAATGGATATTAGTGCGGAAAAACGATACGAATGCCCAAATACCTGCACACTAAAAATTATAAAAAACAAACAATACAAATAGGACAAAAATAGAACACTGGATCTCAGAGGAGAAATTGGAGGCAAGAGGTGGTGAAAGGGCCGGCGTCGCCGGATTTGGTGATGATGTCGTCGGCCAACTTGATGAGGTAGGGCTCCAAATTTCAACAGTAGTCTCAGTGTTCCACTAATGCCACACTGGTATTGTTTATCTTTTTATTTTAGTTACAGAGTCCAAGCAGGTATAACATCCAGAGAACAAAATGGTTAGCTTGTGTTAATTTTTTTGTTTGATTTTGAAATTTTGAAATTTTTTTAGTTTGTTTTAGAAAATAGGGTTAGATGGATATTAACAAGATTAATCCGAAATAACAAAAACAAAAACGTTACCGTCTCCCCGGCAACGGCGCCATTTGATCGCACGCCAAAAGCGTGTCGGATATTTAAAGTTCTAAAGTTTAACCGCGATCAGGACGGTGTCGCTTTGCAGCTAGCCGCGATGAGCACGGGTCGATCCACAGGGAGATGGTAAGTTTTACGTTCTTGTTCTAAAGAGTTAACAACATGGCGGATTTGTTCGTTATCTAACCTATGTGTATATTCAAGTATAAGGCTTGTTAGGAAACGAAAGGATAGTGTAAGTTAATGGATTCCGTATTCAAGTACTTTGAGCCGAACTCAACCAATGAAGCTAGAACAATCGGCAACAACGTGGATTAGGGGACTTAAGCACGGTATTCATAGAATCCAGCTTATTGACCCTTGTCCTTCCGTTCTTGTCTCTTGCTTTCGCCTCCGGCCAAACCGAATGCAACCGGTCACGATTAGGAATCACCTTTACCTTGGTAGGGTAGGGTGCCTAACGGAGCGTTTGCATAAGATTTGGGCGGAGTTTCAAATGGGAAAAGACGGGAAAAGGAAATGAGGAGCGAAATGTTAACTTACAAAATCTTTCTCTTTTCCTAACAACAATATTCACACCAACATTCACAAAACAACAAAGAGGAAAAAAGAAAAGCTACAAAGAAAAGAAAAGACTACAAACAAGTAATTAAATGACATGGTAATAAATTGCAAGTAATAAAAGACAAGAATGAAAATGCATGTAAGTAAAAGAGCGAGTAAGAAAGACTAAGAACCATAGAACCCAAAACAAGACATGGGTTCAATAACCAAATCTTAAACTTGCAAGCTCAATGAAGAGGTTGCAAGATCAAGAAGAGGCAAAGAACTCATGGTGAATGAAGGCACAAAAAAGACCTTTATTAATCATCAAGAACGATACAACCCCTTGAGATCAATAACCAACCCTTAAACCTTCAAGCTCAATGAAGAAGTTGAAGGATCAAGAGAAGGTTAAGACTTCAAGGGGACTAAGCTATTTACAAGAAAGGAGAATAGAAAACTTGGACAAAGAATGACAATCCAAGACTAAAGAATGACTAAAGAATGATCTTTGAACCTTTTCCCCATGGTCTGTATTTATAGGCTCCAAAGAATGGAGGGAAATTCGAATTTTTAAATCAACACAAAATCTTTAGCATTGAATGCTCATTACTTCATGTCCATTTGTGACTTGATTCTTGTCTTCCCTATCATGGTCCATGCTGATTTGTCTATTTGAATTTGATTTGCACTCAGTTTTGGAAGGAAATTTGAATCTTTAAATCACACACATAATCTTCACCATTAAATGCTCATTACTCCATTCCCATATGTGGCTTGATTCATGGCTGCCCCATTATGGCTCATGCTGATTTGTTTGATTCATTTTGATTTGATTTCAGTTTTGGAAGGAAAAAATCAACACATGATTTTTAGCCTTGAATGCATATAATATTTTGCCTTGAATGCATATCCACATGTGCCTAAAAGTCTTGTGTACACATTTGTTGTGTTGGACCATTTAGATAGAAAAATGTGTACACAAACTTGTTGCAAAAAGGGACTCCTGAAGTATTGGTCGGTTTACGTTTCTGGTCGCAGTGTCTTCCCTCAAGTGATATATCCGTGCTTTTGGATGCAGTTCCAGTATTTTGTCATGGATACCTGTAATCTGTAATACTGAGTAGACACTGGTTAATAATACCGATAAATACAACAAATAGATAATGAATGAGTGATATTAGAATGCAGTTTTCTGATATGAACACTATGCAAAGCAAGAACTAGAGTTATCAGTTTTTAAACAAGTTTCTACAACATCTTAGGTTTCTTTCATTTCATTAATCTCATTAATGAAGTCCCATTTTATTAGTATCTCATTTGAAACGAAATCTGCAATATAACATATATCTAATATATATAATATAAACATTCGTCTCAGGCAGTAATATGATCTCATCACAGAACATTGTAGCAGAATAACATATAAGAAATATTGGATATACTAGGATGTCCGTGTTTTTAATACGAGCCTGTATAAAACACGGATTCCACGATCACGATAAATAGCCAAACCCACATCCCTAGACCCCTACAAAAGCGGCAAGCAACATTGCCAATTCTAGGGTTAGGAGACCCGGTCTCGACTCTTCGAGATGGTCTCCCACTGGACCCCAGAACCCGGTTACTTGTGCTCCCCGCCTTGGGTCTACCTAATGCGGAAAAGTAAATAATATACAACGGTGACATCATCCTCAGCCCAGAAGTGCCCCAATAAAATAATATTACATACAAATGAATTTTACATGAATGAAGAAGAAAAACTTTCATCTCACATAAAATCCCCGGCTATTCAGAACGCGACGATCCAATATAACATATCACAGCAACACATAATATCTCATATCATCAACGTAAGCAAGTATGCGTATCCCGATTGTCGTTGATGTATAGCAACGAAGCCGATGATACACCACATACTACGCTTACGGTCACAGAAAAGAAAGTGTAAAACTACAACAGTTGGAATCCGCAACCTCTTTAGACATCGCATGCCTAACCAAATGAATTCCTTAGACATCGCATGCCTAACAATTATAAACCCCGCATTTTTGTCTCATTATCGAAAACTATTTTCAATATCAAGTCGGGAAATTCAACAAGATTCCCGACTTCCTGATCGAATGCTCGTCGCAAACTTTAGTAGACTGCCGCACCCCCAGATGCCGTCGACGAAGTGCACTAAGGCGGAACACTACTGCCGCGAGCACCCGAACAGATGTTTTCGGTGACGGGGTCCTCCTACAGTCACTTGGTCAGGGCTATGGGGCATGGCTATCTATTAAGTTTACCCGGCGAGTATCCGTGTACGCTACGTGATTGCGACGGACTTTTGATCGCATCAAAATCCCGTGGCAACCGATCATTTGAGACTGAACTGCTAGATTTAAAACATACAAATTAGTTATCTTATAACTACATGTGGATTCCAAATATTGTATCACATTCCAGATAAATAGACAGTGTTAAACTTTCCGATCGAATAATCAAACACCCAAGATTTCCCAAATAGCTCAACACTTGAGCGGAGTTCAAAAATATCCATCACATGCCACAGTACCGATGGTCCAGCCGTCAAAGGGTCAAGCCAACGCCTCACATGTGGCACGCCGTACCGCCCCAAATCCTAAGGTTTGGAGGCAGTTCAATACGGTCACATAATCGAGTAAAGGTTTGTTGTCTTCTAGAGGGTCCACCGCGTTACTTGCACGACTTAGAAAATTTCAAGCTCGAGAAAAAATCCAACTTTTGAAAAATTTTCCGACTGGGGAAAAGTGAGTTATTGATATCCGTTCGAACTTTTTAACAGTTTCTAAAATTATCCGGAAAAACTAAACAAAGTTAAATTATCCGATCGAATCAACAAGTCCCCAATACAACCCAGAAAACTCAACTCTTGAGTAAAAATAAAAATTCCTAGAAAAATCAGGAAACACCTACGGACGTTACTGTTGAAAATTGAGTGCCTAATCTTCACATACGGCCGTGGAACCGCCGCCAAAAGCAGGATACGGCCGTGGTTCCACAGCGCTACAGTGGAATTAGGCAGTCGTTTTCTACAGTTATCCTTAGATTTCCCTGCTCTATTTTCTGAGCATTTTTAATTCATAAAAAATCACATTTTTGAAAAATATCCAGAGAAGGGTCCGTGTCGGGGTTTCGCGGTTCGATCGGACTTTAAACTTTGCCTAGACTACGCCTAAAGCTCTAGCTTGGCTCTAATACCACTGTAGGGTTGCTAGGCACGCATACAAAGGTCTATAAGGCATCAACCATACCCGATTAAAAATTTAGCCGTACCGAACAACCCAAAGCAGGATCTTTAAACTCGAGTTTATGCGAAAACAAGTATGTTAAACACTTTAAGACTAAGTGAGAGGGATTCCAACCTTTGTAGATCTGGTCCTTCACTTCATAAGCTCCGTGTTGAGGTCCCTTCGCTACGATCATCGTGTTCCGGACTCTCGAGAGGTTCCACGAAGAGAAAGATACAAGCTAGCTTCCGATCTTCGATAACATAGATGATCTACCTTGAAGTTTCATTAACACAAACTAACACTCACTAAATGAAGTGAACACTCCCATCTAAAGGGCAAGGGTAGATGAGGATGATGAAGTAGGATTTTTGTTCTCATTTATAATCTTTTTCTCACACATAATCATCACTTAGAAAAAGCTAGAAAGCTTTTTCCATGAAAAGAGAAGGAAGAACAAGAAGGAATAAATCAAAAGAATCCTTTTGTGATGAATAATGATAGTTATGATATGGTTCGAAATGCAACCATGGTTCTAGTAACTATTGTAGAGAATTAACTAGGTTTAGGGTTTGGGTTGAGTTAAAGAAATATCTTGCAAAATATCTTTTCCAAAACAAAAAATGAAAGCTTCTAGAAACTTCTAGAAGAGATTAACCCAAATCAAATCCTAACCTCATTTAATCTCCACTAAACATGTTGCAATAATAACCACATCATGTTACAATATTATATATCACATATATAATATTTATTGTAACAAAATAAAAATAATACAATTAACATATATCGTATATATATCAATGTATTACCCGAGTGAGAAAAAGAATCTTTTAGTGAGCTAATATTAGTTAATGTAATTTAATATATCATATATATTAATATATTTTAAATTATCGAATCAACACTTGATCCGACAATCTGGCTATATCGCATATAACCGACTAATACGATGACCCGGCTATATCACATATACCCGGTCGATATCTCATATCGCGAGAATCCAATACGGTATCACATACCGCATTATCCTCGGTCCCGCACATATCACATATGTGCTCCTACTTCGTTTTGCCTGAGCTAAGAAACCTCTGTGTAGGACTCTAAAGAATCGTCAATACGCCTGAAGTAGGTGAAGATCATATCAAACACCCACAAGCTGCAAGCGGTCAGCTAAACGTAACAGCCACCCAGGTATTGAGCGCTCAGAAGATCAACAAGAAAGCCTATACATTCTCTTGTGAATCCAATCAGTAACACTCCCGTACAGTCCGGTCTCGTCGTCTGATATGTCGAATATCTCGCCTAGGGGTGGTAAACGTCAGACCCCAGTAGCTCGATAAGTCGTGTCGATTTGAGGTCTATAACAGTTCGAGAAACTACTGATAACACTTACCAGTAAATCTCAGCAACCCTGGCCAGGGATTTCCGGTTATAGCCAATCCAACACAGCACAACATCAACTCCCTATACCGGGAGCGACGAATCCCCTCCTATCGCTCATTGCCACTATGTGATTCGGGACTGTACCCAAAAGCCACCTTTTTGCACGCCCTCTTAGACGTGGTATGATGGAAATCAAAGCACGGTGGGAATCACACAAGACTCTATGACGATCTCGGGTCAACAGACTACTCTGTACCAGTGTTACCGGAGAACTACCATCTGACGTAAGGTTTAATACCATCTGGGAGTTCTCGGCGAGTCCGTCCAGTGTATCCAGTCTCCACTGAGCACCCGTACACCATCCTTGATGTCAAACACCGATGGATATGGGATTATCCATCGCCCATCATATGGGTCAAGATGCGTATACGCTAGTCTACTCTGGTGTATCGATGCCCTGTCTCGATACACCCTCGACTAGAAACAGTTATAGGATGTACTCGTCGGCTACCGTGACCCCACTAGTATGATCTCATCATAGTCCTAGTAGTCGAGTACATATCCTAAGGGCTTTATCAACATGTAACATAGAGACAATCAGAGTATATGTTAAGATAAAGTACAACTAGATAGCATACTATCATGTCGAGCAAGAAAGTCCTCCCTATATATGTCCAAGCATCCATTACAACATACATCGTATGTACAATAATGGCCACTAGGACATACATAAAACTAACAGTGTCTAGCATCGACATAAAACATAAATCCCAATATCTCAATATCTCAGGCTCCGGCTATCCGGACTGGCCTGGATCATCAATCTCAGTACCTCAATGTCTCAAAATCTCAATGTCTCAATCTCACTATTTAGGGCGCCGTCAGTTCGGACCGGCCCCTACCATCAATCTCAAGACCACGACAGTATCCTCCGGATATCCGACGCGTCGGGTAAAATCACCGGTAGATAGTCTTCCCCTGCTAGGCTCATCGTCTACTACTCGAACTTCTTGCCTCGGGTACCTTACCAGGCCCACCATGTACCCGAAACGGTTCATTCAGCTCCTCGAATTGGGTCTCGAAATCCATCAGCAAACTCATGGTGGACGACTCATACATCATGGGAAAACCGCATTTTTCATTTATAAAGAGAGAGAAAAGAAGTTTATAAATAATTTTGCGGTTTTCCCCCAAATCCAGGAAATCTCATGAAAATCCGAATCCAAATCCTCAATTGCATGTAAACATTGAATATAATCATAAAAATCCATGAATGCGGCATAACAGTGAATAATAACATGCATGAAGTAGCAAGTAATAACTACAATGTCTAAACTAGCATATAAGGCAAGTACACTAATATCATGTCTAAACTATTAGCTAACAAACTATGTCAATGAAATAGTATTTTCTAAAGTGTTCGTGACATTGCAATTACCGATGAAGATGTGTGTGAGCCGGCAAGTAAGTGTACGTGGTACATACGCGTCATTAGTAATGATGCTGGTGTCCTAGCAGCATTATATCAATAACGGTATATGAATCACAAAATAAGTATGCGATGCGGAGCGAATAGCAATAATGTGCGGGAGCTGAATACTAAACACAATGATAACTAATCTGCATTTAATAAAATATGAGTTCCACAGTGGTGCCATTTGAAATAACACGAATCGTGGGGTTTTGAAAATAAGGGCTACGGTGTTTTTAAGAAAGATACGTCTTTTGAAATATCCGTAGAATCCCTTGACCAGTCTTTTAAAATACCCACGATCCGTTAGTTTTGAACTAGGTAGGAATCTAACCTAGTCTAACAACTACACTAAACTATATGGCTGAACTAACAAGCTAACTGAAGGTAAGGAAACCGCCTAATATCTGAGTCGATATATATATATATATATATATATATATATATATATTAGTCGGTGATCCCACCTCGATAATATCATATCCGATACTATATCTATAATCAGATATTCCCAAGTTAAGAGTGCGGATCAAACATCAATATATAGCTCGTACGTAAATCCGTCGTACGGCATCCCAAATATGGGTACGGGTCAATATCACATTCATCCTACTATTCATTCGGTATCCTCTTTATCAAATATCATGATCGGGGTACTGATCTACGTCTAGTACAATATTGATACCGCCTAAGTATTCATTGGACGTGTGTGAAACACCACGTCAAAGGACCCGCTACAACGTCATGTCGTATCTCAAAAACGAACCCTGCCATATCACCGATCTCACGGCCTCAAATCAAATCTCATCGACTCATCTCAAATCCCAAGTACTATCCTCAAATCCAGTATATAAACACATAGTCCCATACCCATGTGAATACATAAACACATATCCCTATATACGCACAAGTAAAAGAATGGATGTAAGCAAGTGTGTGTGCGTGTGTGGGTGCAACAACTACTCTAGGGTTCCGCATGTAACCCTACAAATCCATGAACACATAACCATATCCCACGTATCATAAACCACATATATATATCCATTATGTATGCTATATTACGAACTGCGGGGGTGCTATACGCCATCCATCCGACTTCTCCCCGTAGACAGAAATCTACTCACCTGATCTGCGCTCGCCGGTGCCGACGTCGCCACGCGCTCGTTTGTCGTCTCGAAGTCCACATGGGGTACCTACATGTCACCACGTATCGTAACACATAAAAACCAAATCCGAAATCGAAACGGTATACGAAAACCAAATCGGCACGTATATCACGCATAGGTCAAAACCTATCGCCTACGCATGCAAGAATAACCAAACCAACCCTCGATGTCGATGTACAACGTCAAATCATCGAGAAAAACCCAAACACACTAATTTCTACATTCATGAATACTAATTATAATATAAAATAGGTTAAAATTCACAAAAACCCCAAACTCACTTTAAAAGCCATTTTCCCGAAAACCTAGCAAGAAAATTTACCGTTTTAGTACAACACTTGATATTTTAACAATTCTAATGGCCATAATACTTATTAAACATCTTAAATAAGCCATACAAACCATTTCCACAATTTAATCTCATTAAATTTCATTAACCCCAAAATTCTAGTTCGCAATTTATCCAATTTTGTCAATTTTCAAAGTAAAATTCATAATTCAACAACTAGCTTGGTTTTGCATAACCTACGGTATTAAACCACTCATTATAACCATACTCTAAAGATAGAAACATTAATTATATTTTAATCCCAATTATATTCATAGTTTACAAAAGCTAGTTTGTTAAAAAGCTTAAGTTTGGACATTTTGCAAGTAACAATTTGTAAGTAGCAACTAAATTAGGTTTTCCATGTCTTCACATGCCAAACTACACCTTACAAACATAAACAAGTGATAACAACCATATTTGAATTCAAACCCTAACTTGATCCAAACCATTTTTTTAGAATTTACAACTCTCCATTAACACTTAATTAATTTAGCTCAAGCAATATATCAACAATTAACCATAGGATTAAGATCTTATGCCTCACAAATTGGAGATCTAGCATGAAAATATTGGCTTCCAAAATGGATTCTTGATCCATGATCCACACTAGAATAGGTCAAGAAGAAATGGGTAGAGATTGGATTTTGATTTTATGGGATTTTTGATGGATTTTTGTGAGGTTTTGGAGATGAAATGAAGTGGAAACTTGGGGGGGAAAATGAGGGGGGCTGCTGATCATTTTTGGCCAGAGTAGGGGAGTGGGGAGAGGTGAGGGATTTGTGTGGAAATTCTAAGGTCAAAGCCCCTCCTAATTACCATAATACCCCCACCTACATAAATATATAATAAAACCTTGATTTTAACCATTCTTTTCACAAGAAAGAAGACAAAAAGGAGGGGGAGGGAGTGGGCTGCTGCCAATGTGGTGGTGGGGCCGGCCATGTGAGTGGATGAGGATGTGTGTGAGGTTTCAAAGAAAATTCCATGCAAAAAGAACCGCTCAAATTTTAGTTCAATTTATTTAAATTTTAATTTCCCCTTAATTATAATCAACTAGAACTTGAAATAAAATACGAAAAATTTATATTACTAACTAGATTTTAGTTTTCATGATTCTAAGGTTTATAATTAGCCCATTCAAATTTGTATTTATCTCTACTTTAATGTATTTTTTACAGCTTAAAATAATATTAAAATAATTAATTTCGGAAAATTTTTCAGAAAATTAGAAATTTTACCAGTGGCTCAATAAACACCAAATACTAGCAATTACATAGCTAGAATATGTATATTTAATTTTATATTAAAAGATACTTATATTTTGACATTTTACGGAAAACCCACTTATTTTACCGATTTTCCGAAATTTCACCGAAACGATTTTCAAAAACGTTACACAAACCATGGTAGCATACTATTCTCCATCAACGTGTAATAGTGAACCACAATGTCACCTAAAGCATGTACACGATGATAGAGACAAACCGGATAGTATACAATCATCCTGAGTAAGATTGTCCTACCGGCATAGGTCCTCCCTCAATCATTGCAATCACGTTCCTGTGATCCAATAATTGACTCTGAGGGCATTATATCCAACAATCTCCTACTTGCACTCAAGGCTAATTATTGCGATGTCGCATACTCACAGCCCGTGTGATACCGAACACCCAACTCCTCTACTGATTAGTCTCACAAAGCCCGTTTGTGAAACTATTGCGTTCGAGGAATAGCCTCAGTTAGTGGATCCGCTCTGATGTTTCTTTCTATTTCTCTCTTTATCACAAGTTCGCGGAGAAAGCCATCTTCCGAAATGAGTAATACCTGTCTTAGAATATGTCTGGATATCTGATGGGACCTAGCTCATAAATGAACTTCAAATCCAAACTTCTTAGACTGTATCGTCAACTGAATTTTATCAGTATCCTGCGTCATGCCTCCCTCAGTGTCCGCTTGGATCACCTGTCCAAAACACTGCCCCTCGTCAGAGGGAAAACTATAACTCTGACAGTCACTCTGTCATCCAGGTCACCTTGGAAGCCTGGAATGATAAACGTCTCCCGAAAGAGTTTGTTGTTATCATATCCCTAGAACATCCACTTGTGTTCTAAAACTGCTCCTGAATGTTTCTACAGGATTGGATCAATATCAACATATTGCATCTCGTGCAAAAACAACATCTGGTGTGGTACTTGACATCTCCTGATCAACTCAATTGCTTAAGCAAGTGATTTGCCAATCATGCACATCCCTCTCCCCTTTAGTCTGTAAGACACCTTCAGAGAGGGTGACTCCATCACCTGCAGGTACACTACCATGCCAGGAGTCGTCCATTCTAAAACACCTTTAGAATGCTGTCTAAGTACCCAGATTGGGACACTTCCCAAATCTAGATCTAAAACCATAGATCTAGTAACCCGAATGTCTGATATTATATCTATATCCTATTTGGAGAAACCACTGTGTGACAACTAAATCATAACCGATCGTAGTATAGGAATTCACTTCCTACTCTGTGTATGTCGTCCAAATACAAGGACATCACACCCTATTACCTTCTTAACAGATCCATCCCCTATTCTGATGAAGTCAAACCTATGACTGTCACATCAGAAATAAATGATCTATCTCCGCTATATCTACTTTAGTCCATAAATAGACATAAGCTACTTGTCCACCAATGCTTCCGCTGCTCCCACTGATTACGACAACCCTCTGGCAGAGTCATATACACGTACACTTCTAACGCTAATTTAGAACGACGCTATACTCATCCTGCTGCCGGGTCTCACAGTCTGGAACAACAGCAATGGCAAGTCTGGGTAAACAAGAACCTCCCTGTCACCGTCCTTGAGCATACCGAAGTACCTATCGAGTTCCTGAGGTTACCCACCATATCTGCGGAGTGGCAAATGGAATGTCAAACCAGATTTAATCTTTAGGTTCTTATCAAATTTACAGTAATCGTTTGCGGTTCTGGAATCACTTCCAGTTCTACCATACTCCCACTACTGTTTTCTGAAAAAATCCATTTTTATTAAAACTGTGGCGAGTCTAGAACAATATCACTATTGATCTTCCAGATGGTAGAAAGTCAACCCTCGTCATAGCCCGGGTAAACCCACAAACAGCTATTACAGAAACATGCCTTGATTTATCCAGAGTCTGGTTTTAAGCATAAGCCGGACAACCCCCCGTACCTTAACATCGTTAAGATATGAATCGTTCAATATCCAATATAGAAACAGAGGCACTAATTTAATTTGAACCAGATTCAAATCATGCAGCTGTCTCCAGTGCATGTCAACTAAATGGAGAGAGGCCGATCAGCATTACTCAACTTAGGAATACATCCAGATATGAGTAAGCTGAAAGAAAAGCAAGTTCTCTTAATCATTACTATCAACTGAATACCAAACACAAGTATCTACATCTTCTATCACCTTGAAGAATCTTGATACTTGCAATACCTGGTTCTCTACTTTATTCTTATACCTATAACTTCTTAAAACTTAGACCTTGCATTTCTACGAAACACATGTCTAAGAACTAGAGAAGTCACAAGTAAACAGAATATATTACGAGTACCAACCCCTCTGTCCTCATGGACACTGGACAATATACAATACTCTGTATAAGTCCCCTGAGTCTAATAACTCATTCTCTGTGTGTCGTAGGTTGAAATCTGTACTTATGGCTAAGAAGAATTACACCGCTGTTTAATACTCCTTACCTAACCATCCACCGATATAGATAAATGTCATAGACATAATTTCAAAAAGTTATACCTCACTTTATAAGAATAAACGTACAGATATATCAATTTGAAATTGGTGCATAACAACGGATATTCAAAACCAAATATTTGCCGTCCGGCAAAACAACCCAGGTGATTTCCTCAAATATCACCAATTACAACGAATCCCGATATAATGAGGATGATCACCCAATTCCCAATAACTTACTCCCACTCATCATCTGTAAAACCATACAGATGTGAGAATCAAACCTGGTAAATGCATACCCTGGAGCAAGGACTAATTGGGAAATCAGTTTTCTTTAAACAATACACGGCGAAACTGAAACATATAAATGTTTCGAAGGGGTATCCGGGTATTCCTAGTAATGCTTCTTCCATTATCAGATTCACAACTGTAACCGTATATTTCTTTGCCATCTCTCCAAATCCCTTTACATGTCTTTAGTCATTACCTTCTGTACACCCCTTTAGGCTAAATGGTTTTCTTCCTTCCCTACCGTTTGGCACCAGCCTATGGTTTGGAAGAAGACTATCCAATAAGCATAATGGGTGTACTCTCCTAATCCTAGGAGTACTCGTAACCTGAGAGAAGGTGAAGATAAAAGACAACCGAATAAAACCTTATTCTTATTTCTCTTGAACCAGAATCCATCCCCGAACTGGAACAAGTCCCTTCGAGTTCGTATATAACCATACGAAGGAGTATCTAATAAACTGTGGATCTTCGTAGTGATACGGAGTGTTCTGGAGAAATACAAAGGTGATGTAGGATTGGCGAAGAAATACTTGGTTTGGTCATGAATAGCAGCCGCAATTTACTTTGCCCTCTTTCTAATCCCTTTATTTGTCTTAACTTATTACCTTCTGTACACCATCGTTAGGCTAATTGGTTTTCTTCATTCCCTACCGTTCGGCACCTGCCTATGGTTTGGAAGAAGACAATCCAATTAGCGTAATAGGTGCACCGTCCTAATCCATGGAGCGCTCGTAACCTGAGAGAAGGTAAAAGGAAAAGACAACGGAATAGTCCTATTCAATTTCTCCAGATCCAGAAACCATCCTCGAATCTGGAACAAGTTCCTTCGAGTTCGTATATAACCATACGAAGCTTTTATCCAATGGAAGTGGACGTTCGTAGCAATACGGTGTGTTCTGGAGAAAAGGGTAAAAGTTGGAGTGGCAATGAGGTATGCAACTCAGACAATCTAAAAGCCAGTGTTTAAGAAGGTTCAGTTAACTTGGTCACTGAGTCATAGTCAAGAGTCGGGTCATGGTCGCTGCCAAAAAGAGAGAGAAAAGAAACACCCAGCGTGCACTCTAACCTAGATCAGAATGGTTATCAATTTATCTTATCAGGAAACCTCCCACTGTTTCCTCAAATTCTCCTCCAAACCTGAAAGAAGAATTAGTCTGGATCACACGAGAAGTAAACCAACTCATCAGTGGGAATCGGGATCCAACTATCATCGCATGATAACGTGACGGAATCCACTCACGTTATCACACTCCAGAAGGTATGCACATGCCTGGCAAGTTTCAGTTTCTTTAGAAACTCCCGATGTGATTTTTACCCCTAGGACCCAAGTGACCTTGACGAATAATCAACAAATCAAAAGGTCCTAGTCAAGTTCAACCCGTCATTATCTTGATTGCGTCAAACCCACCCACACGACCCTTGACGAATAATCAACAAAGTCGTACGACCGTCCTAACCAATCCATATATCCATGCGACAGAAAAATATTACAGAGCTACTGCACACTACGCCTCGGCAAATAGCAACGACAAACGTAGCGCGAATACTAAGCAATCCTAATCTGAAATGACGGAGGGCTACGGCTGGTTTTTGGCGAAAAACCTTTAACGTAATGAACTTGATATCGTTGAATGAACCGAATAGCTTTTTATAAAAATATAGTGGCGAAAACCTTTGCTAAAGAGGTCACTCCCGGTGAAGGGATCTCGGCTCTTTCCCCGTAGTATGAGGTGCGGGATATTCCAACTGAATACCACGATGCAAAGCAAAAGGTAATCGGCTATAGTGAAGTTTTTACCCTGACGCAAACTTCTGACCAAGGGGTCACTCCCGGTGAAGGGATCTCAGCCCTTGCCTCGTCGACTGAGGTGCTGGGTATTCATAACCGAATACCACTGTGCATAACAAAAAAGAACGTCCTTGCAATAACAGCTTTTTGAAAAATGTTCCAACAACATCAGAATAGGTTTTTTTAGCTTGCATTGATCCGAATCAATGCAGCCCCATCAATTAATCACACCACAAAAGAACGAAAATACGATGTACGTATATGCCATCCACATTCGCCACTGGGTCCCGTCATCACCCGTTAGGTTACTTAACTAACGACAAAGTGGGGATTGGACTAGCGCGGGTGTAAAACATATACAACATCTACTAGTATATATATCAATATATAATATTCGCTCATGGCGTGATAAAATGCAACATCACAGAAATGTAATAAGCATCACAGAACAATACAGATAATCTGGGATCCCTGGGTTTCATCGAGCCGCTACTGAAACCCGACGTTCCCCTGGTCGTGTGGATAGCCTGTGCAATGAAATCCTAGACCCCTACGGGCGCGGCAAGTTACCCGCCAAAACCTGAAGCGAGTCAGCCCCTTTCAACAACGTGAATGGACTACCCAGCACTTCATGGAATCCGGTAACTTAGGCATCCCTCCTTGGGTCAACCTGTACCCCCTACGAGTGCGGCAAATAGCCCGCCAATTCTAGAATGAAGCCTCCTCCATCTCAAAGCCATGAGATGCGGGCTCATTGCCCTCTAGAACCCGGCTATCCGTGCACCCTACCTTGGGGTAATCCTAGTACAGAAAGTAAAATATATACAACGGGTACATCGACCTCAGCCCGGTCGTGCCCCAAAAGAATAATATACAAACAGGCAGTGACGGTAGTCCACATGTCGGACGCTCTCCCCGCAATATCAAATGTACAAATATAACCAAACTGTACTACCATTGCATCCAGGCTATCCACCACGACAAATCCGCAACATCACAGCACAACACAGAACATCAACGTGAATGTCACGTTCGCAAATCCGTCTAAAAGGAATATAGCAATTAGACAGGATTTACCGATCAAATGACATTCACGGTCGCAGATATAATGTAAATACTGTGAACTAACATGTTTAAAATTTTCGATCGACTAAATTTCCCGAAGTGGGCCCCAAGCACAATACCCAGTACTCAAACAAATCTGGGCCTAAACAAAAATGCCAGAAACCATATTTCCAAGTCAGAGACCACCTCAGAAAATTTCGTGCACAGTGGCTACAGTACGGCCACGGATCCGCGGCGCTACAGTGAAATCAGCCCACCAAATTTTCTCAGTTCTCTTAAAAAACCCTGCCTGATTTTCTGACATGCCGAAAAAAAATTTTAGAGCACAAAAAAAATTCGACAGAAACTAAAATTGGAAACGCGGTTTTTGGAAATTTCGTCCGATCGATGTTCTAAACACGTTAGAGCAAGCTAGTAAAGGTTAATGGCTTGGCTCTGATACCATGTAAGACTACGGTAGCGCCCCGGCTGTCTTTCCGAGGCCAAAATGCGGAAACGAAAATTTTTCTTAACTTGAAAACCGGCGCTATCGTATCCTTAAAACCCAGATTGAATCATTAACCTACAACTAGCTATCTAGAGAGAGGGTTGGAAAGCTATACCGATCGATCCGTGTCCTTCGGTCTTTGGCCACCATCCCAAGCTCCTTGCGGCATCTCCGGTCTCGATCTCCTTGTCGGAAAGGGTACCACATCATCAATTCTTTTTACGGGCTCCCGCTTCATCCGAAGCAACTCGGGCATGAAGTGTGCTAGCCGACGTGTCCAAGGTGATGCAGAGAATGTTTGTGATCACTTTGTCTCTTGCATCCATTGATTTGGATGGAGGTTAGAGGTGTTGCCATTGATGGAGATAATGAGCTAGAGGAAGAAGAAGAAGAGAAGAGCTTTTCCTTCTTTTATTATTGCTATGATAAAAATGAGAGCAAAGATAAAAAAAAATACAAGACCAAGCTTGCATATGGCAGCCCCTCTCTCTCTCTTCTCATCATATCAACACAAATCAATCACAATATGTGACATATGCACATAAAAAGAGACCATGAGTCACTATATATGTCTATGTCACATTTAATGCATCTCATGATGAATTCTAGCTCATTATTTCCAAATGCAAACATTAATCCAAATGTTTGCCACAATAAAAAGATACGGCAACATCTAAAGTAAACTCGTGACGGATCACAAGGATACCCCTCACCTGTATATACATACCTGCATCCGCATTCCGACTGAATGCGAATGTGACGAGACTAAAGTAATCCAACAAATCGAATACTAGGATTCGTCTTAAACTAAAGCCCACTAGTATGATCCGCCCGATCATGATACGTGCACTACTGCACGTATATGATCGGACCCTGCCATATATCATACGGCCTCTAAATCGTTTCGCCCGAAACTTGAGAAACTGTCTGTGGGGGACTCTAAAGACTCGTCAATACTTCGGCTGTGGATTTAACCACTAGCACGTCAGAGGTACAAGCCGTACGTAACGGGCCACTAGGTATTGACCAAAAGGGAGGTCGATGAGCGATCTCATCCTGACACCCTACTGAGCCTGTCAGTGACAATATCCGTACAGTCCGGTCCGTTCGTCTATGAGTTTCGCATGTCGGGCTAGGGGGTTGGTAAAAGTCAGACCCCCAAAAGCGGTACAAGTCGTGTCGGGGTCTAGCCCAGAACACCCTGAGATACTATTGGAATACCTACCAGTAAATCTCCTGCCTCGGCCGAGGGCTTTGTGTAATGGCTCTCCTAGACACAGCGCGATCTCACCCCCAATACCGGGAGAGACGAATCCCCTGTCGATCCGCACACATGCCTCCACGTGGCTCGGGACTTTACCCAACTAAAACCTGTTTGCACGACTCCTTTGAGCCGTGGTAGGGTAGTAATCAAAGCACAGTGGGAACTCACATGAGACAAATGACGACCTCAGGTCGATGAACTAACCTGTACACATGTCACCAGAAACTGCTATCTGACGTCAGGTATAATACCAACTAGCATGTTCCCGGCGAGTCCTGTCCGGTGTACTCATAACCCAATGAGTACCTGTATACATCTTAAGTGAACCAACTGACACATATGGCTTGTGAGACCAGCCACCGCCCCTCGTCGGGGTCTCGACTGTATACACAAGTCTACTAATGGAGTATCGATGCCCAATCTCAAAACTCCCACGACTAGGGATCACTTTAAAGATGTGCTTATAGACTACCAGCTCCCACGTATATGATCGCCATCATACTGCTGGCCGTCAAGCAAGAATCCTAAAGGCTCTATCAACGTGTAATAGCGACCTGTAAGGTCACCTAAAACAGTACACGATGATAAAGACAAACCATGGTAGCATACTATTCTCCATCAACGTGTAATAGTGAACCACAATGTCACCTAAAGTATATACACGATGATAGAGACAAACCAGATAGTATACAATCATTCTGAGTAAGATTGTCCTACCGGCATAGGTCCTCCCTCAATCATTGCAATCACGCGCCTGCGATCCAATAATTGACTCGGAGGGCACTATATCCAACACTTACCTCGTTGAATGAGGTGCTGGATATTCATAACCGAATACCACTGTGCAAAGCAAAAAAGAAACGGTTTTCATAACAGTTTTTTATAAACTTGGTTCCAACAACATCATTTAGGTTTGTTTTTCCTTGCATTAATAAGAATTAATGTAGTCCCATCAATTAATTCATATCACATCAGAAAATTGAACGAAAATAAAACGTACAAATATGCCATCCGCATTCTCCACGGGGCCCCGTCATGCACCGTTAGGTTACTTAACTAACGACATAGCGTGGGTTGGAGTAGCGTGGATGCAAAACATATACAACATCTACTAGTATATATAAATATATATATAACAGTCATCCTAGGCATGATATAAGCAACATCACAGAAAAGCGGTAAGAAACACAGAATAACGGATAATCTAGGAGCCCCGGGTTTCCTTTGAGCCGCAAATGAAACCCGACATTCCCCGGTCGTGTGGATAGCCTGTGCAATGAAAATCTGGACCCCTATGAGTGCGGAAAGTTACCCGCCAATCCCAAAAGTGAGGCAACCCTAATCCACAAAGTGAATGGGCCACCTAGCACTTCACGGAATCCGGTAATTTTAGCACCCCTCCGTGGTTCATCCAATACTCCCTACGAGTGCGACGAATAGGCCGCCAATTTTAGAGTAAGTGTAGGGTTCCTAGGCACACTAATGAGGTCTCACAAGGCATCAACCATGCCAATTTCAAATTTTACAAGTGCCGAGAAACCCTAATACGGATCGTTAACTAGATTTTTAGGCGAAACAAGCAACTAGTTAACAACTTAACTAAGTGAACGGAAATACAACCTTTGTAGATCCGGTTCTCCACCTCCATAGCTCCATGATGAAGTCTCCTTGCTGTCCAAATCGAATCCCGGGCTCTAGCGTCGGCTTCATCGGAGAAATGGGCGGGCTAGGTCATCGACTACGATGCCGAAGATGATCTACGTCGAGGCATCACAAGATCAAGCTCCCACTTCACCAAGTCATGAAACTTGTGAAGAAAACACCCTATACTACTTGGCAAGAGGTAGAGGATGAAGAAATAGGAGGTGTGTTCACTTTAGAATTGGATTTCTCACTCATTTTCACATTTCACCATTTTTGGTAGAAAGCTTTCTTCATCAAGAAGAAGAAGAAGATGATAATTATGATAAGTCTATTGAAATAGAAAAGAAAATCAATACTTATCATAATCCAACCATGGTCAAGTGTAGAGATTGAACTAGGGTTAAGTGGAGTGGTTAGGGTTAAGCATGAGACAAAATGGTCACTTAGTCAAAGCTTCATGAAGCTTCAAGATGCAAACAAAGAAAGCCACCATTTTCTCTTTATGCCATTTATTTTCCAAAAAGAATAAATAAATAAATAAATGAATAAGAAAACAAAACCCTAACCATTCATATAACCATGGTTTAATCTTTACACAAACCCAAGTAAACATGTATCATCAAACATGATACAATCAAGTGCACAAAAGTATATCACATACACAATGTGCACATCCGAGTGAGAAAATCCATTTAAAGTGAACCAATACTAGTTAATGCAAAGTAATATATCAAATATATAATTATACATTAAATCATTAAATCAACACTTGATTTAACGATCCGGTCATATCGCATATGACCGACTAATATCCAATGCATGGGCTTATCGAATCAATCCTCGATTCGATAACTAGGTTATATCGCATACAACCATTCGATACATTCATCGAGAGAATAGAATGCGGTATCACATACACGCATTTTTCTCGGTCCCGCACATATCTCATATGCGCTCCTATTTCGTTTCGCTTGAGCCAGGAAACCTCTGTGTAGGACTCTAAAGACTCGTCAATACGCCGGCAGCAGATGATGATCATATCAAACACCCACAAGCCGCAAGCGGTCTGCTAAACGTAACGGCCACCCGGGTATTGAGCGATCAGAAGATCGACGAGCAATCCCGCTCACACTCCTGTGAATCCAACCAGTAACACTTACCGTACAGTCCGGTCTGTTCGTCTGATATGTCGCATATCTCGCCTACGGGTAGTAAACATCAGACCCCAATAGCTCGATAAGTCGTGTCGATATGAGGTCTATAACAATTCGAGAAACTACTGGTAACACTTACCAGCAAATCTCAGCAACCCTGGCCAGGGATTTTCGGTTATAGCCAATCGAATACAGCGCGACATCAACCCCCTATACCGGGAGAGACGAATCCCCTCCTATCGCTCATTGCCTCCATGTGATTCGGGACTGTACCCAAAAACCACCGTTTTGCACGCCCTCTTGGACGTGGTAAGGTGGAAATCAAAGCACAGTGGGAATCACACAAGACTCCATGACGATCTCGGGTCAACAGACTACTCTGTACCAGTGTCACCAGAGAACTGCCATCTGACGTAAGGTATAAGCCCATCTGGGAGTTCTCGGCGAGTCCATCCAGTGTACCCAGTCTCCACTGAGCACCCGTATATCATCTTTGATGTCAAACACCAATGGATATGGGATCATCCATCGCCCATCTGTATGGGTCGAGAAGGTATACGCTAGTCTACTCTGGTATATCGATGCCCTGTCTCGATACACCACGACTAGGGACTTTGAAGGATGTACTTATGGACTACCATGTCCCCACTAGTATGATCCGCATCATAGTCCAGGTAGTCAAGTACACATCCTAAGGGCTTTACCAACATGTAACAGAGAGACAATCAGTGTACATGTTAAGGTAAAGAGCAACCCGATAGCATACTATCATGTCGAGCAAGAAAGTCCTCCCTATATATGTCCAAGCATCCACTACAATATACATCCTATGTATAGTAATGGCCTCTAGGGCATACATATAACTAACAATCTCCCACTTGCACTAGGGCCATCTGATAGCAGTGGTTACAGTATCTCATACTCAACCATCCCATAAAAGTCTCTCTCTAGGAATAGGCCTTCGTGAGTGGATCCGCCGTGTTATCCTCTGAGTCTGCTCTCCTAACCTCGATCACCCTGGAGATCAACCATCTCCATGATCAGGTGACACTGCCTTAGAATATGTCTGGATCACTGATGGAACCGGCGTTCCTTGGCTAAACCACAACTCCATTGTCACACAATGGGAGGAACGTAGTTCTTCTCATGAGCCAATATACACCCAAACAGCCTCTTTGGTAGCATCTTAAGTAGTGATGTATCCTGCCTTTATCGTCTAGTATGTCACGGTATCTAGCTTGGAACTCTTCCAACATACCGTCCCTCGATAGAGGGTAAAGACAATGCCTATGACTGACATTCAGTCATCTTTATCACCCTGGAACACTTCCAGTGATTATCCTCAGGATCGATTGATACCATCTTACTGCAACTAGTGAGTATCCTAATATCCAATTAGATCTATCTCATAGATCCAAAACCCAGGATTTAGGAGGTATCACTTTGATCCTATATGGAGAATCATTGTGATAAGCGGAGATTGACCGAGCGTAGCATAGGAAACTCCTTTCTTATCAAGAGTATGACATCCACGTACTCTACGAGGATCACCACCATACTCCCTACTACCTTTTTGTTTATACAAGGTTCATCTACCATTTTGATGATGTCAAACTCTTTGACTAATCCATCAAAACAGATGTTCCAACTCCGCGATGCCGGCTTTATCACATAAACCATCTTGCACACGTTTCCGCTGCTCCCACTTTCTACGAAGCCCTCTGACTGTGTACTTACAGACTATCTTTTCTGAAACATCATTTAAGAAAAGCAGTGATGACACCCAACCGCCAGATATCGTAGTCATGGTATGAAGCCGTGGCAAGTAGGATCTTAATGGACTTAAGCATGGCTCCTTAGAAAAGGTTTCATCATGATCCATACCTGGTTAATGATGCAAACCTTTAACAAGTCCAGCTTTGAAAGTCTCAACTTTTCCATGTACACCAAGTAATCTTCTCAAGATATACTTGCTCCTGATGGGGATTTAACCCTTCAGATAAAGCAACTAAAGTCCATACTTTGTTGGTGTATATGGATTCCATCTCAGATCACTAAGCATCCAGCCATTCTTACAGAGTCCCACTCCTGATGGCCAGCTCGAAACTAGTTGGGTCATCATCTCATGATGCAATCCTCGCTCCCACTGTCATAGAGAAACCGAAATATCTCTCAGGTGGGTGAGGAACCCTACTAAATCGGCGGAGAGGCTGAGGTTCGTTGGAATCTACTGAATCCTTTGGTTCTACCAAATCATCTGCTGTTGTTTGTATAGCTGGAACCTTTCCAGTTCTACATTACAGACCTTGCCTCGAGCTTGTCCGGATTTTTCTTTTAGACATAGCCCGGACAACCCCAAATCTTAACCAACTTAAGATATGGGCTCTTCCCTTTCCATACCACATATGAAGTGGTAGGCAACTGATTTGATTGGAACCCTATTCAATAGGTATGCAACTTCATAAGTGCATAACTCCCAAAAAGGAAATAGGAAACTCGGTAGTACTCATCATAGAGCACACCATATCATATAGGGTGCTATTGCTCCGCCCCGATATACCATCGTGCTATGGTGTATACGGAGGAGTAATGCTGACAGAGAATCTCATTCTCCTTTAGAATAGTTCAGGAATTCTATGCACAAGTATTCTCCTCCTTGATCTCATCAAAGGACATAATACTTATCCCCTTATTGGTTCTCTACTTCTAACTTATATTCTGTGACTACCTCAAAAGGTTCTGACTTGTGTTTCAACAGGAACATATGTCTGAATCTTGAAAGATCATCAGAGAACGTAATAAAGTATAAAGAACCAGTCTTGGCATGTGTAGACAGGGGACCTTACATACATCATCATGTATCAGTCCCAAGAGTTTACTAACTCTTTCCCTGTTTCCAATAAACAGAGCTTAGGTCATTTTATCTTTGTGACATGACTCGCAAGTTTCATAAGATGTAAATTCAAACTAATTTAAATATGCATCTAAATGTAACTTCAGCCAGTCGGGTCGCATTGATATGACCTAGTCTACAATGCCTCAAGAAGGAATCGTTCAATTCTGAACTCTTCCTCTTGTGTGTGATCCGTATACTAAGAACTGTAGTTTGATTTAGAACGTCAATGCTTTTAGATAACGTGCCTGAACCGATCAACTTCTGATATAGGAAATGTTCAAAACATTATCCAACAATACAAAATTTTATCATTTCTTTACTAATAAAGAGACTGACATGATTTTGTATATCAGGTTCGGTATCTAATAACATTTGTTCAGAATCAATGTATTGGTAATACAGGGTGACAGTGACCAACAGACTTGGCTGCAACACTTGCCCCGTTTTCTGTCTCATGAAACTTATCACCCGTTCTCAGTTCTCTGCCTTTCTGTAGCCCTATGTAACAGATTACATATCTGGGATCCTGATCCGGTATCAAATACCCAGGACGTAGAGGATACAGAGAAACAGTTCTTTGTAATGAACACACCTGAAGGAGATGCATCATATGCACTTTCTTCGTTTGGGCGGCACGGAAAATCTGGTAATCCCCAATTTCCTGCTCTGTCTTATAACAATTATAAGTTGGAGCGGGACTAACGTTCCCCAGCTCAGTATAACAAGTGGGTTCGGTCAATACTTCCGTATTATTATCTTGATTAAGGCATGATATGGTCGCTACGTGGAGAGAGAGAGAAGAAAACACTCAGCGTGCGCTCTTGTAAGAATAGATTGGTTATTATTTTATCTAATCAGGATGGCTCCCACTGTTTTAATCAAATCTTCCTTCAAACCCTAAAAGGAAAGACTAGCCGGGATTAATTACACACTACAAGTTCGCCAATCTTTCAGCCAGGCCAGTGTCGGTACTTTGAGGGAGGTCCCCCGTGCTTTCGCATGAACCTAATTAATGTAAACCTCGTTTTCCCAGAGGCGTAACCCCGTTGACACCTTTCTAGACACCTACTTGATCGGCTAATTGCAATGTGTAAAACTCTCCCAGGAGTAACTCTTACTCGCAGCGGGTATCGGGATCCAACTATCTCATAGAAGGTATGCAATCTCATTGCAAATTTCAACACTTGAAATTCCCGATAATTTTGCCCCTAACCTCCTATGACCTTGACAAAGGCCAACAAACCATAGGATGCTAGTCAAGTTCAACCCGTCATTTTCTGATTGAATTAAACCAACCCGCACGACCCTTGACAAAGGCCAACAAGGTCGCACGACTGCCCTAACCCAATCTGCATCATATGCATAAGCAGATAAGCACCAGTTACTACAGCACACTACACCTTGACAAAGGCCAACAAACGCAGCACGAATACTAACTACTACTTATCTGAAATGACGGAGGGCTATGACAGGTTTTTCTGAAAACCTATTGCGTAATGAACTTGATATCGTTGTAGAATCAAATGATTTAAAATGGAGTGTTTTTTAGGCTTTTCTAGTTTTGCTAAAGGGGTCACTTCCGGTGAAGGGATCGTCGGCCCTTTCCTCGTCGAATGAGGTGCGGGATATATCATATATATCACTGTGCAAAGCAAAAACTCTTAAAAGCAATCAAAAGACAAACCGAGTGTGTAGCATCTGCCAGTTATTGCTAAAGGAGTCACTCCCGGTGAAGGGATCTCGGTCCTTTCCTTATCGAATAAGGTGCAGGATATATCATATATATCGCTGTGCAAAGCAAGAACTGTAGCTACCTGTTTTATTTTGAAATTCAATTCTACAACATCTTTAGGTTTCTTTTATTTCATTAATCTCATTAATGAAGTCCCATCATTTAAATTACCTAAACATCACAGATAAATACAACGAACACTTATGCCATCCGCATTCGCCTCGATGTCGCCTCGTGCACCGTTAGGTTAGGTAACTAACGGCAGAGCAGGGCAGGGCTAGCGCGGGTGTAAAACATAAGTAACGTCTATATAATATATCATATATACTATATACAGTATCTATCACAGAACATATCACATGATCACATCACAGATATCGCAGCAGAAGAAACATATGAAATATTGGATATACTAGGACGTCCGTGTTTTCAATACGAGCCAGTATAAAACACGGATTCCACGGTCGTGATGAATAGCCAAACCCACACCCCTAGACCCCTACGAGAGCAGCAAGCAACCCTACCAATTCTAGAGTTAGGAGACCCGGACTCGACTCCTCGAGTTGGTCTCCCACTGGACCCCAGAACCCGGTTACTTGTGCTCCCCTCCTTGGGTCTATCCTAGTGCAGAAAAGTAAATAATATACAAAAGGCGACATCTTCCGCAACCTGGAAGTGCCCCAATAAAAGAATATTACATACAAGTTTTTATATGAATGAAAATGAAAAACACTCATCTCACATAAAAATCCCCGGCTATTCAAACACGACGATCCAATATAACATATCCAGCAACACATAATATCACATGTCATCAACGTAAGTAAACATGCGTATCCTAATTGTCGTTGACATATAGCAACGAAACCGGCGATATCACATATTACACTTACGGTCACAGAAAAAAAGTGTAAAACTACAATAGTTGGAATCCGCAACCTCCTTAGACATCGCATGCCTAATCAAATGAATTACTTAGACATCGCATGCCTAACAATTATAAACCCCGTATTTTAGTCTCATTATCGAAAACACTTTTCAATATCAAGTTGGGCAATTCAACAAGATTCCCGACATCCTGATCGAATGCTCGTCGCAAACTTTAGTAGGCGGCCGCACCCCCGACGCCGTCGACGAAGCGCACCAAGGTGGAACACCGCTGCCGCGAGCACCCGAACGGATGCTTTTGGCGACGGGGTTCTCCTACAGTCACTTGGTCGGATCTATGGGGCGAGGCTGTCTATTAAGTTTACCCGGCGAGTATCCGCGTACGCTACGTGATTGCGACGGACTTTTGATCACATCAAAATTCCGTGGCAACAGATCAAGTGAGACTAAACTGCTATGTTTATAACATTCATTCAGTTATCTCATAACAATTTGTGAATTCCAAATATTGTATTACATTCCGAATAAGATAGAAAATGTTAAACTTTCCGATCGAACAATCGAACACCCAAGTTTTCCCGAAACAGCTCAACACATAAAATAAGTTCAAAGACATTCACTTCATGCCTCAGTACCAACGGTCCAGCCGTAGAAGGGTCAAGCCAACGCCTCACATGTGGCACGCCGTACTGCCCCAAACCCTAAGGTTCAAAGGGCAGTTCAAGACGGTCACATATTCGAGTTAAGGTTTGTTGTCTTCTAGAGGGACCATCGCGTTACTTGCACTACTAAGAACGTCCTTAAACCACAGAAAAATCCAACACTTGGAATTTTTCCGGCAGGGGAAAAGGTGGGTATTTATATCCGGTCGAACCTTTTAACATATTCTAAAATATCCGGAAAGCCATATAGACAAAGTCTGATAATCCGATCGAATCATCTAAGCTCCAAAACACCCCAGAAAACTCAACTCTTGAGTTCAAATTAAAAATTCCCAGAAAACTCAGCACCTTCAAAAACAAATTACTGTGCAAAATAGGAAGGGTGACGTCATCAAATGGCCGCGGAACCGCCGCAGAAGCTAGGCTTCTGCCGCGGTTCCGCCGCACTTTGGACACATCGTTTGGAAAATTTTGCACCGTAATTCGTAGAATTTCCTGCTGAATTTTTTAAGCATTTTTAATCTGGAAAAAATCCAGTTTTTGAAAAAAGTCCAGAAAGCATTTTGGAATTAGGGTTTCGGTTCGATCGGACTTCAAACTCCGTCTACGCATCGCCTAAGGCTCTAACTAGGCTCTGATACCACTGTAGGGTTCTTAGGCACACTAATGAGGTCTCACAAGGCATCAACCATGCTAATTTCAAATTTTACAAGTGCCGAGAAACCCTAATACGGATCGTTAACTAGATTTTTAGGCGAAACAAGCAACTAGTTAACAACTTAACTAAGTGAAAGGAAATACAACCTTTGTAGATCCGGTTCTCCACCTCCATAGCTCCATGATGAAGTCTCCTTGCTGTCCAAATCGAATCCCGGGCTCTAGCGTCGGCTTCATCGGAGAAATGGGCGGGCTAGGTCATCGACTACGATGCCGAAGATGATCTACGTCGAGGCATCACAAGATCAAGCTCCCACTTCACCAAGTCTTGAAACTTGTGAAGAAAACACCCTATACTACTTGGTAAGAGGTAGAGGATGAAGAAATAGGAGGTGGGTTCACTTTAGAATTGGATTTCTCACTCATTTTCACATTTCACCATTGTTGGTAGAAAGCTTTCTTCATCAAGAAGAAGAAGAAGATGATAATTATGATAAGTCTATTGAAATAGAAAAGAAAATCAATACTTATCATAATCCAACCATGGTCAAGTGTAGAGATTGAACTAGGGTTAAGTGGAGTGGTTAGGGTTAAGCATGAGACAAAATGGTCACTTAGTCAAAACTTCATGAAGCTTCAAGATGCAAACAAAGAAAGCCACAATTTTCTCTTTATGCCATTTATTTTCCAAAAAGAATAAATAAATAAATAAATGAATAAGAAAACAAAACCCTAACCATTCATATAACTATGGTTTAATCTTTACACAAACCCAAGTAAACATGTATCATCAAACATGATACAATCAAGTGCACAAAAGTATATCACATATACAATGTGCACATCCGAGTGAGAAAATACATTTAAAGTGAACCAATACTAGATAATGCAAAGTAATATATCAAATATATAATTATACATTAAATCATTAAATCAACACTTGATTTAACGATCCGGTCATATCGCATATGACCGACTAATATCCAATGCATCGGCTTATCGAATCAATCCTCGATTCGATAACTAGGTTATATCGCATACAACCATTCGATACATTCATCGCGAGAATAGAATGCGGTATCACATACACGTATTATTCTCGGTCCCGCACATATCTTATATGCGCTCCTATTTCGTTTCGCTTGAGCCAGGAAACCTCTGTGTAGGACTCTGAAGACTCGTCAATACGCCGGCAGCAGATGATGATCATATCAAACACCCACAAGCCGCAAGCGGTCTGCTAAACGTAACGGCCACCCGGGTATTGAGCGATCATAAGATCGACGAGCAAGCCCACTCACACTCCTGTGAATCCAACCAGTAACACTTACCGTACAGTCCGGTCTGTTCGTCTGATATGTCGCATATCTCGCCTACGGGTGGTAAACGTCAGATCCCAATAGCTCGATAAGTCGTGTCGATATGAGGTCTATAACAATTCGAGAAACTACTGGTAACACTTACCAGCAAATCTCAGCAACCCTGGCCAGGGATTTCCGGTTATAGCCAATCGAACACAGCGCGACATCAACCCCCTATACCGGGAGAGAAGAATCCCCTCCTATCGCTCATTGCCTCCATGTGATTCGGGACTGTACCCAAAAACCACCGTTTTGCATGCCCTCTTGGACGTAGTAAGGTGGAAATCAAAGCATAGTGGGAATCACACAAGACTCCATGACGATCTCGGGTCAACAGACTACTCTGTACCAGTGTCACCAGAGAACTGCCATCTGACGTAAGGTATAATACCATCTGGGAGTTCTCGGCGAGTCCATCCAGTGTACCCAGTCTCCACTGAGCACCCGTATATCATCTCTGATGTCAAACACCAATGGATATGGGATCATCCATCGCCCATCTGTATGGGTCGAGAAGGTATACGCTAGTCTACTCTGGTATATCGATGCACTGTCTCGATACACCCACGACTAGGGACTTTGAAGGATGTACTTATGGACTACCATGCCCCCATTAGTATGATCCGCATCATAGTCCAGGTAGTCAAGTACACATCCTAAGGGCTTTACCAACATGTAACAGAGAGACAATCAGTGTACATGTTAAGGTAAAGAGCAACCAGATAGTATACTATCATGTCGAGCAAGAAAGTCCTCCCTATATATGTCCAAGCATCCACTACAATATACATCCTATGTATAGTAATGGCCTCTAGGGCATACATATAACTAACAGTAAGGCCCTTTCCGTATCAACGCCATGAGATGCGGGCCCGTTGCCCTCTAGAAAACGGCTACTCGAGCACTCCACCATGGGGTAATCCTAGTACAGAAAAGAAATATATATACAATGGTGACATCGACCTCAACCCGGTCGTGTCCCAATAAAAGAATATACAATCTGGAAAAAACGGCAGCCCACACACCGTACACTGGCCCCGTTATAACGAATATACAAATGAATCTAAACTGTACAACAACTATGGCCCAAGAGGCTATCCCACACGACAATCCGAACATAGCCATCACAAATTCCAACAACACAGTAGATAAGCAAGTATCTGCAATCCCGTCTAAATGACATATAGTAAATAGACGACGTTTGAAAAACACATACACCACATCACAGATATCAACTGTAAGGTTCTTAGGCACTAGGACAAGGTTCTACAAGCCATCAAACATGCCGTATTTCAAAATTTATAAGTGCCAAACAACCTAAGCAAAGATCTTTACTAGAGAATTAGGATTATAAACTAAAAGCAAACGACTTTACTACCTTTGTAGTCCTCTCCTTCACTTCTAAAACTCCGAGTTGAGGTCCCTTCGCTGCGATCATCATGCTCCCTGACTCTAGAGAGGCTCCATGAGGTGAATGAGGCATCCTTACTTGAAGACTTCACAATCTAAGATGATTTACCTTGAGGAATCACAAACCCAAGCTAACTCTTCACTAATTATGGATTGGTGTAGCTAACACACTAATCTATATGGCTAGTATAGAAGAGAATGATGAAGTAGGAATTTTGCTCAATTTAGTATTAATTCTCACTATTTTTCATCACATGAAGAAAATCAAGAGAGCAAAATCAATGAAGAAGAAGAAGAAGAAGCTCAAGTGAGAATGAATTGTGTTGAGGTTAGAAATGTAACATAGGGTCAAAAGTATCATGGCTAACTCTTGTAGAGAATAAACCATGGGCTAAGGTTAGAGGTTAGGTTAATAAATATCTTAGCAAATATCTAAAGAGTGGACTAAGTCAACTTAAGAAAATATCTTAAGCAATTATCCATAATTTAGAATTAACTAAAATAAATAATAAATCTAACCCTATATTTAGCCATGGTATAAATCTCATTTAACCCTAGTTGCATTTATAACCTAGCATGTTACAATATTATATATCACATATATAATATATAATGTAACAAAAGAAAATAAACGTATATCACATATATATTAAATGCATCCAAAGTGAGAAAATGAAATACTTAAGTGAGCAATATATTAGTTAATGTAATTTAATGTATCACATATATAGTTATACATTAAATTATTAAATCAACACTTGATTTAATATTCCGGCTATATTACATATAACCGACTAATATAATATGTATCATTTTATCGAATCAACACTTGATCCGATAACCCGGCTATATCACATTTAACCGGCCGGTATCACATATCGCGAGAATAGAATACGGTATCACATATCATATTAATCTCGGTCCAGCATATATCATATATGTGCACCTACTCCGTTTTACCTGGGCCCGGAAACCTCTGTGTAGGACTCTAAAAACTCGTCAATACGCCGACAGTAGGTGATGATCATATCAAACAACCACAAGCTACAAGCGGTCAGCTAAACGTAACAGCCACCCGGGCATTGAGCGATCAGAAGATCGACAAGCAAGTCTGCACACACTCCTGTGAATCCAATTAGTAACACTACCGTACAGTCCGGTCTCTTCGTCTGATATGTCGCATATCAACTCTAAGGGTGGTAAACGTCAGATCCCAGTAACCGATAAGTCGTGTCGATGTGAGGCTCATAACGGATCGAGAAACTACTGATAACACTTACCAGTATATCTCCATATCAGCCATGTCCAGGGACTTCGAGTTATAACCAATCGAACACAGCGCAACATCAACCCCCAATACTGGGAGAGACGAAACCCCTCCTATCGCTCATTGCCTCCATATGATTCGGGACTGTACCCAAAAGCCACCGTTTTGCATGTTCTCATGAACGTGGTAAGGTGGAAATCAAAGCACGGTAGGAATCACACAAGACTTTATGACGATCTCGGGTCTACAAACTAACCTGTACCCGTGTCACCAGAGAACTGCTATCTGACGATAGGTATAATACTATCTAGGAGTTCTCGGCGAGTCCGTTCAGTGTATCCAGTCTCCACTGAGCCCCCGTGTACCATCTTTGATGTCAAACACCAATGGATGCGGGATCATCCATCGCCCATCATATGGGTCAAGATGCGTATATGCTAGTCTACTCTGGAGTATCGATGCCCTGTCTCGATACACCCTCGACTAGGAACAGTTGTAGGATGTGCTCTTGGACTACCCTGGCCCGACTAGTATGATCTGCATCATAGTCCTAGTAGTCAAGTACATAACCTAAGGGCTTTATCAACATGTGAGAGTAAGACAGTAAACCAATACAGGTCAACATGTTAAGACAAAGTGAAACCAGATAGCACACTATCATATCGAGCAAGAAAGTCATCTCCATATATATCCAAGCATCCACTACAATATACATCATATGTACAACAATGTCCTCTAGGGCATATACATAACTAACAATCTTCCACTTGCACTAAGGCCAGCTGTTGTAGTATCTCATACCTAACATCGCGACTAGTCTCTAAAATTGTATCTGGGGTATGGCCTTCGTGAGTCGATCCACAGTGTTGTCCTTCGTGTCAACTCCCCTGACCTCGATCTCTCGACGATCAACTATCTCCCAGATCAGGTGATACCGCCTCAGAATATGGCTGGATCTCTGATGGGACCTGGGTTCCTTGGCCAAAGCCACAGCTCCAATGTTATTACAATACAAAGGTATTGGATGCTCAATGGACGGAAGAACACCAATTTCAGTGATGAAGTTCTTCATCCAGACAGCCTCTTTGGCAGCATCGTTGGCAGCGATGTATTCAGCCTCCATCGTCGAGTCTGCCATGGTTTCCTGTTTGGAACTCTTCCAACAAACCGCCCCTTCTTTTACTGTAAAGATAAATCCTGAGTGCGCCTTAGAGTCGTCTTTATCACTTTGGAAGCTCGAATCGGTAAAGAACTCCACCTGGAGTTCTCCATTACCATACACTAAGAACATCTCCTTAGTCCTTCTCAAGTACTTAAGAATGTTCTTCACAGCTGTCCAGTGACTCTCTCCTGGATCTGCTTGATACCTACTCACTACACTTAGTGAGTATGCCACATTGGGTCTGGTACATAGCATCGCGTACAAGATAGAGCCTACTGCCGAAGCATAGGGTATCCCTTGCATGCGAGCTCTTTCCAAATCAGTCTTAGGAGACATCTCTTTGGAGAGAGTAAGTCCAGAGATCGTGGGTAAATTCCCAATCTTGGAATCTTCCATACTAAACCTCTTTAGTATGGTGTCAATGTACCTTGATTGGGACAATCCCGGTATCCTCTTAGATCTATCTCTATAGATCTTAATTCCCAAAATGCAGGAGGCATCACCTAGATCTTTCATTGAGAATCTATGTGATAAGAAGAGGTTGACAGAGTGAAATATAGGAACATCATTTCCTATCAAGAGTATGTCATCCACGTACAATATGAGGAAGTCAACCTTACTCTCTGCCACCTTCTTGTATATACAAGGTTTATCTACGTTCTTGATGAAGTCAAACTCTTTGACTACCACATCAAAATAGATGTTCCAACTCTGCGATACTTGCTTTAACCCATAGATTGATTTAAGCAGCTTGCACACCTTACCGCTACACCCACTGTCTAAGAAGCCCTCTGGCTGAGTCAAGTACACGCACTCCTCTAAATCACCATTTAGAAAGGTGGTCTTAACATCCATTTGCCAGATTTCGTAGTCATGGTATGCAGCAATGGAAAATAGGATCCTGATAGACATAAGCATTACTACAGGAGAAAAGGTTTCGTCATAGTCCACATCTGGACGTTGACGAAAACCCTTTGCAACAAGCCTAGCTTTGAAAGTCTCAACTTTTCCATTTGCTCCAGCCAGATCGCATTGCATCCAGCCATTTCACAGAGTCCCCACTCGTGATGGCCTGCTCGAAGCTAGTCGGGTCATCATCTTTCATGATGCAGTCTTCGCTCCCACCATCAATGAGAAAACCGTAGTATCTCCCCGGTGGATGAGGAACCCTACTAGAAAGGTGGAGTGGCTGAGGTTCGTTGGCAACTATCGAATCCTCTGGTTCCACTAAATCATCAGTTGTATTTTGTTCTGTTGGAACTTCTTCCAGTTCTACCTCTTCGCCACTAATTATTTTTTCAAGAAATTCCTTTTCTAAAATGGTGGCATGTTAAGCAACAAACACATTTTGTTGTTCACCATGGTAGAATAGATATCCATTCAAATGTTTAGGATATCCAATAAACTTACAAAGAACTGATCGTGCCTCGAGTTTGTCCGGATTTATCCTTTTGACATAGGCCGGACAACCCCGTATCTTAACTCGTTTAAGACATGGTCTCTTCCCACTCCATATCTTATATGGTGTGGTAGGTACAGATTTTGATGGAACCTGACTCAATAGGTATGCTGCTGCTTCAAGCGTATAACCCCAAAAGAAAATAGGTAACTCAGCGGTGCTGATCATAGAGCGCACCATATCTAATAGGGTGCGATTCCTCCGTTCCGATACACCGTTGTGCTGTGAGGTATACGATGGAGTAAGCTAAGAGAGAATCCTATTTTCTTTTAGATAGTCCCGGAACTCATTGCTCAAGTATTCTCCTCCTCGATGAGATCGAAGGATCTTAATACATTTACCCGTTTGGTTCTCGACTTCGTTCTTATATTCTTCGAATTTCTCAAAAGCTTCAGACTTGTGTTTCAACAGGAACACATGTCCGTATCTTGAGTGATCATAAGTGAATATAATGAAGTATGAGGAACCATCCCTGGCATGTGTAGACATAGGACCACATACATCACTATGTATCAGTCCCAAGAGTTACGTAACTCTTTCTCCGTGTCCACTAAACGGAGTTTTGGTCATTTTGCCTTTGAGACATGACTGGCAAGCATCATAAGATGAAAATTCGAACGGATTCAAATATCCATCCTTATGTAACTTAGCTAGTCGTGTCGCATTGATATGACCTAGTCTACAATGCCACAAGAAGTATTCGTTCATTTCTGAACTCTTCCTCTTGTGTGTGTTTTGTACATTAAGAACCGTGGTTTGGTTTAGAACGTATATGCTATTATATAACGAGCCTGATCCAATTAATTTTTGATTCAGGAAGATGTTCAAAACATTATCCTGTACTACAAAATTATATCCTTCTTTACTCAATAAAGAAACTGATATAAGATTGCATATCAGGGTCAGTATGTAATAGCATTCGTTCAGAATCAATATATTACCATTTGGTAATATTAGGTGATATTCGCCAACTGCTTTTGCAGCAACATTTGCACCATTCCCTACTTTTACAGAATGATCACCCATTCCCAGTTCCGTACCTTTCTTTAGCCCATGTAACATATTACATATGTGGGATCCTGATGTAGTATCTAATACCCAGGACATAGAGTTAACTGAGAAACATTTCTCGATTACAAATACAACCGAAGAAGATGCATCAGCATGCTTATTCTTCATTTGTACGGCGTGAGCATCCGGATATGTCTCTATTCCCTACTCAGTCTTATAACGTTTATAAGAAAGAACGGGACCAACGTTCCCCTGATCATTATAACAAGCGGGTTCGGTCAATACATCCATATTATTATCTTGATTAAGGCCTGACATGGTTGCTACCTGGAAAGAGAGAGAGAAGAAAAACACTTTAGCGTATGCTCTTGCTAGATTAGATTGGTTATTACTTTATCTAATCAGGATGGCTCCCACTGTTTTTATCAAATCTTCCTTCAAACCCTAAAAGGAAAGACTACCCGGGATTAATTACACCTTACAAGTTCTCCAATCTTTCAGCCAGGTCAGAGTTGGTACTTTGAGGGAGGTTCCTCGTGCTTTCGCACGGACCTAAATAAAATAAAGCTCGTTTTCCCCGAGGCATAACCCCGTTAACACCTTTCTAGACACCTACTTGATCGGCTAATTGTCATGTGTAAAACTCTCCCAGGAGTAACTCTTAATTGCAGTGGGTATCAGGATTCAACTATCTCATTGAAGGTATGAAATCTCATTGCAAATTTCAACACTAGAAATTCCCGATAATA
Source organism: Agapanthus africanus (assembly GCA_030015575.1). NCBI lineage: Eukaryota > Viridiplantae > Streptophyta > Magnoliopsida > Asparagales > Amaryllidaceae > Agapanthus > Agapanthus africanus. The sequence goes on from CM057337.1 coordinate 327,733,008, forward strand.
CTTTTACCCCTAACGTGCTATGACTTTGACAGAGGTCAACAAACCATAGTGCACTAGTCAAGTTCCACCCGTCATTTCTTGATTGAATCAAACCAACCCGCACGACTCTTGACAGAGGTCAACAAGGTCGTATGACTACCCTAATCCAATCTCATCTTATGCTTTACAGATAAGTACTAATCTGCTACCGTACACTACGCCTTGACAGAGGTCAACAAACGCAGCACGAATACTAAATAATCTTTATCTGAAATGACGGTGGGCTACGCGGGTTTTTAAGAAAACCATGAGCGTAATGAACTTGATATCGTTGTAGAAACAAGTGATTTCGAAACAGGAGTGTTTTTAGGCTTATACTAGTTTTGCTAAAAAGGCCACTCCCGGTGAAGGGATCTCAGCTCTTTCCTTATCGAATAAGGTGCAGGATATTTCTCAAATACCACTATGCAAAGAAAGAACTATAGAAGTAATCAAATGCAAAACCGAGTGAGTTGTAGCATCTTCTAGTATTGCTAAAGAGGTCACTCCCGGTGAAGGGATCTCGGCTCTTCCTTATCGAATAAGGTGCTGGATATTCTACAAGGAATACCACTATGCAAAGCAAAAACTAGAGCTACCCTTTTTTATAAATTTGATTCTACAACATCTTTTAGGTTTCTTTTTCTTTCATTAATCTCATTAATGAAGTCCTATCATTTAAGATTCCTAAGCATCACAGAAGAAACGAAAATACAACGTACGTTTATGCCATCCGCATTCGCCACAGTGTCCCGTTATGCACCATTAGGTTCTTAACTAACGGAATATCGGGGCGGGACTAGCGCCGGTGCAAAACATAAGAAACGTTAATTATATATCATATATACAATAATAAAGCATTCGTCTCACGCATATAAAATGATCACATCAGAGAATATCAGCAGCAGAAGATAACATATGAAATATTGGATATACTAGGAGGTCCGTGTTTTATTTTGTGCCTTTATAAAACACGGATTCCACTGTCGTGATGAATAGACAAACCCACATCCCTAGACCCCTACGAGAGAGGCAAGCAACCCTACCAATTCTAGAGTTAGGAGACCCGGACTCGACTCCTCGAGTTGGTCTCCCACTGGACCCTAAAACCCGGTTACTTATGCTCCCCACCTTGGGTCTATCCTAATGTGGAAAAATAAATAATATATAATGGTGACATCATTCTCAACCCGGAAGTGCCCTAATAAAAGAATATTACATACATTGAATTTTACTTGAATGAAAGTAAAACTTTCATCTCACATAAAACCCTCGGCTGTTCAAATCACGACGATCCAATATAACAAATCACAGCAACACATAACATCGCATGTCATTAATGTAAGTAAATATACGTATCCCAATTGTCGTTGATGTATAGCAACGAAACCGGCGATACACCACAAACTACACTTACGGTCACAGAAAAGAAAATGAAAAACTACAACAATTGGAATCGTAATTGCCATTAGACAACACAAACCCGGGATATCACATATCCAAGATTTCATGCCTAACAATGTAAAGCTCGCATTTAGGTCTCACCCATGAAAATACTTTTCAAAATAAGTCGGATGATTCAACAATATTTCTGATTACACCCAAGATCGAAATGTTAGATTTACACGCAACCAACAAATTTGTAGATTCCAATTATTGTATCTCAATAAAAAAGCTAGACGACGTTAAACAATTCGATCGAATCAACGAATTACCAAAATTCCCAGAGAGCTCAACACTTAAGCAAAATTAAAAATTCCCACAAGCATGCCCCTGTACCTACGGAATTACAGCTGAAGGGCCCGACCCAAGACACTTAAGTGGCGCCGCGGATCCACCGCGAAAACCAAGTTTTAGCCGCGGATCTGCGGTCACTTAGACGAGTTAGTGTTTCATTCTTCAGGCGTGTCCATAGTATTACCTGCATGATTTTCTGAAAATTTTTAACAAGAAAAATTTCAACTTTTGAAAAAATTTCCAGCAACTGGGAAAAATCGGTTATTCGGAGTTCGTTCGGACTTTTAATTTCACCCACGCAATACCTAATGCTCTAGCTAGGCTCTGATACCGCTGTAAGGTTCTTAGGCACTAGGACAAGGTTCTACAAGGCATCAAACTTGCCGTATTTCAAAATTTATAAGTGCCAAACAAGCTAAGAAAGGATCTTTACTGGAGAATTAGGGTTATAAACTAAAAGCAAAAAAGTTTACTACTACGTGATTAGGGATTACAACCTTTGTAGTCCACTCCTTCACTTCTAAAGCTCCGAGTTGAAGTCCCTTCACCGCGATCATCATGCTCCCGGACTCTAGAGAGGCTCCATGAAGTGAATGAGGCATCCTTGCGTGAGGACTTCACAATCCAAGATGATCTACCTTGAGGAATCACAAACCCAATCTAACTCTTCACTAATTATGAATTAGTGAAACTAACATACTAATCTATATGGCTAGTATAGAAGAGGATGATGAAGTAGGAATTTTTCTCACTTTAGTATTTTAATTCTCACTATTTTTCATCACATGAAGAAAATCAAGAGGGCAAAATCAATGAAGAAGAAGAAGAAGCTCAAGTGAGAATGAATTGTGTAGAGCTTTAAAATGTAACATAGGGTTAAAAGTATCATGGCTAACTCTTTTAGAGAATAAACCATGGGCTAAGGTTAGCGGTTAGGTTAATAAATATCTTAGCAAATATCTAAACAGTGGACTAAGTCAACTTAAGAAAATATCTTAAGCAATTATCCACAATATAGAATTAACTAAAATAAATAATAAATCTACCCCTAATTTTAGCCATGGTATAAATTTCAGTTAACCCTAGTTGCATTTATAACCTAGCATGTTACAATATTATATATCACATATATAATATATAATATAACAAAAGAAAATAAACATATATCACATATATGTTAAATGCATCCAAAGGGAGAAAATGAAATACTTGAGTGAGCAATATATTATTTAATGTAATTTAATATATCACATATATAATTATACATTAAATTATTAAATCAACACTTGATTTAATAATCCGTCTATATTACATATAACCGACTAATATAATATGTATCATTTTATCGAATCAACACTTGATCCGATAACCCGGCTATATCACATATAACCGGCCGATATCACATATCGCGAGAATAGAATACGATATCACATATCGTATTAACCTCAGTCCCGCACATATCACATATGTGCACCTACTCCGTTTTGTATGAGGCCGGAAACCTCTGTTTATGACTCTAAAGACTCATTAATACGCCGGCGGTAGGTGATGATCATATCAAACGCCGGCAGTAGGTGATGATCGTATCAAACACGGACAAGCTGCAAGCGGTCAGCTAAACGGAACAACCACCCGGACATTGAGAGATCAGAAGATCAACAAGCAAGCCTGTACACACTCCTGTGAATCCAATCAGTAACACTACCGTACAGTCCGGTCTTTTCATCTGATATGTCACATATCCAGTATAAGGGTGGTAAACGTCAAGCCCCAGTAACCGATAAGTCGTGTCAATGTGAGGCTCATAACTGGTCGAGAAACTACAGATAACACTTACCAGTATATCTCTATATCAGCCCTGGCCATGGACTTCCAGTTATAGCTAATCGAACACAGCGCAACATCAACCCCCAATACCGGGAGAGACGAAACCCTTCCTATCGCTTATTGCCTCCATGTGATTCGGGACTGTACCCAAAAGCCACCGTTTTGCACGTTCTCATGAACGTGGAAAGGTGGAAATCAAAGAACAGTGGGAATCATACAAGACTCTATGACGATCTCGGGTCTACAGACTAACCTGTACCAGCGTCACTAGAGAATTGCTATCTGACGATAGGTATAATACCATCTAGGGGTTCTCGGTGAGTCCGTTCAGTGTACCCAGTCTCCACTGAGCATCCGTGTACCATCTTTGATGTCAAACACCAATGGATGTAGGATCATCCATCGCCCATCATATGGGTCAAGATACGTATACTCTAGTCTACTCTGGAGTATCGATGCCCTGTCTTTATACACCCTCGACTAGGAACAGTTATAGGATGTACTTTTGGACTACCCTGGCCCTACTAGTATGATCTGCATCATAGACCTAGTAGTCAAGTACATATCCTAAGGGCTTAATCAACATGTGAGAGCAAGACAGTAAACCAATACAAGTCAACATGTCAAGACAAAGTGAAACCAGATAGCACACTATCATATCGAGCAAGATAGTCATCTCTATATATATCCAAGCATCCTCTACAATATACATCATATGTACAGTAATGGCCTCTAGGGCATATACATAACTAACATCAACGATGCAAAATTTCAAGGTTTGGAACTTCAAGTTCCCCCTAAAGCAAAGACAACACTAAGTGAAATCTGGGGTAAACAAACAAGACCAAAAATGCCATTTTATAAAACCCCAGACACTGGATGAAAACGAGGGCCTGAAGTGAATAGTGAAAAGGTAAGTCCGGTTTTTTCAAGGATGGGGCCGGCCAAGTTTGCATAGAATTGCCTCGTTTTCATTCTGTGTCACACTCATGTCTAAACTTAGTCTCTGTAGTTGATTACAAAAATTTAAGAGATCAAAAATTTTTCAGAACAGAGAGTGGATATTGTAATCGGAGTTTTTCAATTTTGAAACTAATGCATCATCCACTACTAGTTTCTAATGTTTGGGTGGCTCTGATACCATGTTAGGGTTCCTAGCACCCTGGACATTTACTATGGCCGATTGCGAAACAAAAATTTTGGCATTCAGAAAACTTGGCGCTAGAAACAACTACATAGAATCAAATACAAACATGAAACTAGCAATCTAAAGGTGTTTAACTACTGTGATAGAATGATATACTGAATGAACCATAACCTTCGGCCTTCCACCATCTCCCTTTGCTTATTGAGGTCCTTTCGATCGAGCTTGGCGGCCGGTCTTCCTCCGTCAAAGATGATCCACCCGAGTGATGTAGCTCATGTCTCTAGCTCCACAAAAAAGAAGAAGTGAAGAACCTAGGGATTCTATATGATAGTCTAGAATGCCTACGATGTAGTGGAGTGTTCTAAGTGTATATCTGCCTCACCACCCCTCTTGATTCTCAACACATGAGAGGGTAGAGAGAAGATTGAAGATGAAGGTGGTGGAGCTCAATAAACTAGAGAGGGAAGTGAAGCATGATGGTGAGAATGAAAATGGCATGCTAAAAAAAAATGAACCATCCAACCATTGCATCCCTTAAGGAAAAAAGAAATAAAGCATTGTTTTATAAAACACAATTTTCCATTTTAATATTCAACCCATGCTTGAATAGTTTGCACAAATGAATAAATAATTCATTTGTGCACACTATGCTAGCATGGTTCTCACCATACTATCCACCTCATTATCCATTTAAAATAAATGGTCAAATCCAAAATGAGGTGTCCACCTTCTAGAATGTTTTCCGGATAAATACGGATTACATTCTCCTGTATATACATAACTGTATTCTTACCGAAATACGAATACACAAAAAGATAGAATAACACAAAGAACATAATACTAGAATATACATATCGAAATATATATACGTAAATTATTAAATCAATACCTTATTTAATAATCCGGCTCAATCTCGAGCCGGCTAGTATTATCAATAATCTAATCGAAAGTGTCACGACCCGAAATGGCACGTGACTGTCGCTTGAATCATATGAAGTCTATAGGACCCCATCTAATTCAAGTAAGCCAAAAATCCCAGAAATCTAAGCCATTTGAAAAGAGAGAGAAGGAAAAGTTTAGTTTTAAAGCAAGTGGTTTAACAAAATAAGCCGTAGTATGCAATTTTAAAATCTCAAGTCATTTCTGAAAATTTCGGCGGAGTTTCCTTTGTAAATATTGGCGCCAAACGGGTACAACACATGAAATATAAATAAAGGCATCCCCAAGCGGAAGCTAGCCCTTCGCCAATTAGCGGACACAACTACGTAAGCAATATAATACACAACGCCGAAGGGCGAGGATCAAAACTCAGAAGAAAACCAATATCCACTAGAAAACCATAATAATACTGTAGGGTTCCTATGCACAATAATGAGGTTCCACAAGGCATCAACCATGCCAAAATCAATTTTTACAAGTGCCGAGAAACCCTAATGAAGATCGTTAACTAGAGATTAGGCGAAAAAGAAACAAGCAAACAACTTTGCTACTATGTGAATGGAAATACAACCATTGTAGATCCGGTCCACCACTTCTTTAGCTCCGTGTTGACATCCCTCCACTGCGATCATCGGAATCCTGAACTCTATTGTTGGTTTCATCGGAGAAATGGGCGGGCTAGGTCGATAACTTCGATGCCGAAGATGATCTACGTCGAGGCGACTCAAACTTAAGCTCCACCTTCACTAGGTCATGGAACTTGTGAAGATAACACACTCTACTACATGGCAAGTGGTAGAGGATGAAGAAATAGGAAGTGGGTTCACTTTGGATTTGGATTTCTCACTTAGAATCATCACTTGGAAATTTCTAGCAATGGTTTTTCTTCTTCATGAAGAAGATGAAGAAGAAAGAAAATGAATAATGAATTAATAAAAAAATAGAAAAACAAGCGATGCCTTATCATAATGCAACCATGGGTAAGATAAACTCACGTAAAGAATGAACTAGGGTTTAGGTAAAGTGTTAGGGTTAAGGCCAAAGACAAAATGGCTAGACTTTTCAAAGCTTCATGAAGCTTCAAGTATCAAACAAAGAAAGCCACCATCTTATATTTTGCCAAAAATAAATAAAAAGAATAAATAAGTAAATCAAACCCTAACCATTAACCTAATCAAGGTTTAAAGCATACACACCCAAGTTTGCATGTATTATCAAACATGATACAAACTAGTGTACCAAAAATATATCACATATATAACTTGTGCACATCAAGTGAGAAAGTTAATCTTAAGTGAAAAAATACTAGTTAATGTAAAGTAATATATCAAATATATAATTATACATTAAATCATTAAATCAACACTTGATTTAATGATCCGGTCATAATCCATATAACCGACTAATATCAAGTGTATCAATGTATCGAATCAACACTTGATTCGGTAACCCGGCTATATCACATATAACCTGCCGATGATACAAATCGCGAGAATAGAATACAGTATCACATACTGGTATTATTCTCGGTCCCGCACATATCTCATATGCGCTCCTATTTCGTTTCGCTTGAGCCAGGAAACCTCTGCGTAGGACTCTAAAGACTCGTCAATACGCCGGCAGTAGGTGATGATCATATCAAACACCCACAAGCCGCAAGCGGTCTGCTAAACGTAACGTCCACCCGGGTATTGAGCGATCAGAAGATCAACAAGCAAGCCCGCTCACACTCGTGTGAATCCAACCAGTAACACTTACCGTACAGTCCGGTCTCGTCGTCTGATATGTCGCATATCTTGCCTAGGGGTGGTAAACGTCAGACCCCAATAGCTCGATAAGTCGTGTTGATATGAGGTCTATAACAGTTCGAGAAACTACTGGTAACTCTTACCAGTAAATCTCAGCAATCCTGGCCAGGGATTTCCGGTTATAGCCAATCGAACACAGAGCAACATCAACTCCCTATACCGGGAGAGACGAATCCCCTCCTATCGCTCATTGCCTCCATGTGATTCGGGACTGTACCCAAAAACCACCGTTTTGCATGCCCTCTTGGACGTGGTAAGGTGGAAATCAAAGCACAGTGGGAATCACACAAGACTCTATGACGATCTCGGGTCAAAAGACTACTCTGTACCAGTGTCACCAGAGAACTGCCATCTGACGTAAGGTATAATACCATCTGGGAGTTCTCGGCGAGTTCGTCCAGTGTACCGAGTCTCCACTGAGCACCCGTATATCATCTCTGATGTCAAACACCAACGGATATGGGATCATCCATCGCCTATCTGTATGGGTCGAGAAAGCATACGCTAGTCTACTCTGGTATATCGATGCCCCGTCTCGATACACCCATGACTAGGGACCTTGAAGGATGTACTTATGGACTACCATGTCCCTACTAGTATGATCTGCATCATAGTCTAGGTAGTCAAGTACACATCCTAAGGGCTTTACCAACATGTAACAGAGAGACAATCAGTGTACACGTTAAGGTAAAGAGCAACCAGATAGCATACTATCATGTCGAGCAAGAAAGTCCTCCCTATATATGTCCCAGCATCCACTATAATATACATCCAATGTACAGTAATGGCCTCTAGGGTATACATATAACTAACAATCTTCCACTTGCACTAGGGCCATCTGTAGCAGTGGTTGCAGTTTCTCATACTCAACCATCCCATAGAAGTCTCTCTATGGGAAAGGCCTTTGTGAGTGGATCCGCCGTGTTGTCCTCTGAGTCTACTCTCCTAACCTTGATCCCCTGGAGATCAACCATCTCCATGATCAGGTGATACTGCCTTAGAATATGTCTGGATCACTGATGGGACGGACGTTCCTTGGCATAAGCCACAACTCCATTGTAACACAATGGAAGGAACTAAGTTCATCTTATGAACAAATATACACCCAGACTGCCTCTTTGGTAGTATCTTAAGTAGCGATGTATCCAGCCTTTATCGTCTAGTATGCCACGGTATCTAGCTTGGAACTCTTCCAACATACCGTCCCTTTACTGAGGGTAAAGACAATGCCTGTGACTGACATTCAGTCGTCCTTATCACCCTGGAACATTTCCAGTGATTCTCCCCAGGATCAATTGATACCATCTCTCTACAACTAGTGAGTGTCCTAATATCCAATTAGATCTATATCATAGATCCAAAACCCAGAATTTAGTAGGTATCACTTTGATCCTATATGGAGAATCCTTATGATAAGCGGAGATTGACCGAGCGTAGCACAGGAAACACCTTCCCTATCAAGAGTATGTCATCCACGTACTCTACGAGGATCACTACCATACTCCCTACTACCTTTTTGTTTATACAAGGTTCATCTACCATTTTAATGAAGTCAAACTCTTTGACTACCATATCAAAATAGACGTTCCAATTCCGCGATGCCTGCTTTATCTTATAAAGCATCTTGCACACGTTTCCGCTGCTCCCACTGTCTACGAAGCCCTCTGGCTGTGTACTTATGGATGCTCTCTTCCAAATCATCATTTAGAAAAGCAGTCATGACACCCAACCACCAGATATCGTAGTCATGGTATGTAGCCGTGGCAAATAGGATCTGGATGGACTTAAGCATAGATACTTAGAAAAGGTTTCATCATAATCCATACCTGGTTAATGATGCAAAGCTTTAACAAGTCTAGCTTTGAAAGTCTCAACTTTTCCATGTACACCAAGTAATGTTCTCAAGATATACTTGCTCCTGATGGGGATTTAACCCTTCAGATATAGCAACCAAAGTCCATACTTCGTTGGTGTATAAGGATTCCATCTCAGATCGCTAAGCATCCAGCCATTCTTACAGAGTCCCACTCCTGATGGCCAGCTCGAAACTAGTTGGGTCATCATCTCATGATGCAATCCCCGCTCCCACTGTCATAGAGAAACCGAAGTATCTCTCAGGTGGGTGAGGAACCCTACTAGATTGGCGGAGAGGCTGAGGTTCGTTGGTTACTATTGAATCCTTTGGTTCTATCAAATCATCTGTTACAGTTTGTATAGCTGGAACATTTCCAGTTCTACATAACAGATCTTGCCTCGAGCTTGTCCGGATTTTGCTTTTTAGACATAGGCCGGACAACCCCAAATCTTAACTGACTTAAGAGATGGGCTCTTCCCTTTCCATACCACATATGAAGTGGTAGGCAACTGATTTGATTTGAACCCTATTCAATAGGTAAGCAACTTCATAAGTGCATAACTCCCAAAAAGGAAATAGGTAACTCAGTAGTACTCATCATAGAGCACACCATATCAGATAGGGTGTTATCGCTCCGCCCCGATATACCATCGTGCTATGGTGTATACAGAGGAGTAATGCTGAGAGACAATCTCATTCTCCTTTAGAATAGTCCAGGATTTCCGTGTTCAAGTATTCTCCTCCTCGATCACATCAAAGGACATAATACTTATACCCGTATTTTGGTTCTCTACTTCTAACTTATATTCCGTGTATATCTCAAAAGGTTCGGACTTGTGTTTCAACAGGAACATATGTCTGAATCTTGAGAGATCATCAGAGTATGTAATGAAGTACAAAGAACCAGTCTTGGCATGTGTAGACAGGGGACCTTCATACATCAGCATGTATCAATCCCAAAAGTTCACTAACTTTTTCTCTGTTTCCAATAAACATAGATGGTGTCATTATATCTTTGTGACATGACTGGCAAGTTTCACAAGATGTAAATTCAAACTGATTTAAATATGCATCTATATGTAACTTCAGCTAGTCGGGTCGCATTGATATGACCTAGTCTACAATGCCTCAAGAAGGATCCGTTCATTTCTGAACTCTTTCTCTTGTGTGTGTTCTGTATATTAAGAACTGTAGTTTGATTTAGAACGTCAATACTTTTAGATAACGTACCTGAACCGATCAACTTTTGATATAGGAAATGTTCAAAACATTTTCCAACAATACAAAATTATATCCTTTCTTTACTGATAAAGAGACTGATATGTATATCAGGTTCGGTATCTAATAACATTTGTTCAGAATCAATGTATTCTGGTAATACAGGGTGATAGTGACCAACAGACTTGGCTGCAACACTTGCACCGTTTTCTGTCTCATGAAACTTAGCACACGTTCTCAGTTCTCTACCTTTCTGTAGCCCTATGTAACAGATAACATATCTGTGATCCTGATCCGGTATCAAATACCCAGGACGTAGAGGATACGGAGAAACAGTTCTTTATAATGAACACACCCGAAGGAGATGCATCATATGCACTTTCTTCGTTTGGGCGGCATAGGAATTCTGGCATTCCCCTATTTCCTGCTCTGTCTTATAACAATTATAAGTTGGCGCGGGACCAACGTTTCCCAGCTCAGCATAACAAGCGGGTTCGGTCAATTCATCCGTATTATTATCTTGATTAAGGCGTGATATGGTCGCTACCTGGAGAGAGAGAGAGAAGAAAACACTCTGCGTGCGCTCTTGCAAGATCAGATTGGTTATTATTTTATCTAATCAGGATGGCTCCCACTGTTTTTATCAAATCTTCCTTCAAACCCTAAAAGGAAAGACTAGCCGGGATTAATTACACGCTACAAGTTCGCCAATCTTTCAGCCAGGCCAGTGTCGGTACTTTGAGGGAGGTTCCCCGTGCTTTCGCACGGACCTAATTACACTAAATCTCGTTTTCCCAGAGGCGTAACCCCGTTGACACCTTTCTAGACACCTACTTGATCGGCTAATTGTAATGTGTAAAACTCTCCCAGGAGTAACTCTTACTTGCAGCGGGTATCGGGATCCAACTATCTCATAGAAGGTATGCAATCTCTTTGCAAATTTCAACACTTGAAATTCCCGATAATTTTGCCCCTAGCGTCCTATGACCTTGATGGAGGCCAAACTACCCATAGTCCGCTAGTCAAGTTCAACCCGTCATTTCCTGATTGAATTAAACCCACCCGCACGACCCTTGACGGAGGCTGAACAACGCTGTACGAATACCCTAATCCAATCGCATCGTATGCTAGCAGATAAGCATTAGTTAGCTACCGTACACTACGCCTTGACGGAGGCCAAACTACCGCAGCACGAATACTAACTAGTACTTATCTGAAATGACGGAGGGCTACGACAGGTTTTTCTGAAAACCTATTGCGTAATGAACTTGATATCGTTGTAGAATCAAATGATTTTAAAATGGAGTGCTTTTGAGGCTTTTCTAGTTTTGCTAAAGGGGTCACTCCCGGTGAAGGGATCGTCGGCCTTTTCCTCATCGAATAAGGTGCAGGATATATCACATATACCGCTGTACAAAGCAAATACTATAGAAGATATCAAAAGACAAACCGAGGGTTGAAGCATCTGCCAATTATTGCTAAAGGAGTAACTCCCGGTGAAGGGATCTCGGTCCTTTCCTTATCGAATAAGGTGCAGGATGTTCTACAAGGAACACCGCGATGCAAAGCAAGAACTGTAGCTACCTGTTTTTGAAAATTCGATTCCACAACATCTTTAGGTTTCTTTTCTTTCATTAATCATATTAATGAAGTCCCATCATTTAAGCACCTAAACATCACAGATAAATACGACGTACACTTATGCCATCCGTATTCGCCTCGATGTCCCCTCGTGCTTCGTTAGGTTAGGTAACTAACGACGGAGCGGGGCAGGGCTAGTGCGGGTGTAAAACATAAGTAACGTCTATATAATATATCATATATACTATATACAATATCTATCTGAACATATCACATGATCACATCACAGATAACGCAGCAGAAAATATCATATGAAATATTGGATATACTAGGACGTCCGTGTTTTTAATACGAGCCAGTCTAAAACACGGATTCCACGGTCGTGATGAATAGCCAATCCCACACCCCTAGACCCCTACAAGAGCGGAAAGCAACCCTACCAATTCTAGGGTTAGGAAACCCGGACTCGACTCCTCGAGATGGTCTCCCACTGGACCCTAGAACCTGGTTACTTGTGCTCCCCTCCTTGGGTCTATCCTAGTGCGGAAAAGTAAATAATATACAAAGGGTGACATCTTCCGCAACCTGGAAGTGCCCCAATAAAAGAATATTACATACAAGTTTTTATATGAATGAAAATGAAAAACACTCATCTCACATAAAAAACCCCGGCTATTCAAACACGACGATCCAATATAACATATCCAGCAACACATAACATCACATGTCATCAACGTAAGTAAACATGCGTATCCCAATTGTCGTTGACATATAGCAACGAAACCGGCGATATCACATATTACACTTACGGTCACATAAAAGAAAGTGTAAAACTACAACAGTTGGAATCTGCAACCTCTTTAGACATCGCATGCCTAACCAAATGAATTCCTTAGACATCGCATGCCTAACAATTATAAACCCCGCATTTTAGTCTCATTATCGAAAACACTTTTCAATATCAAGTCAGGCAATTCAACAAGATTCCTGACATTCTGAATGAATGCTCGTCGCAAACTTCAGTAGACGGCCGCACCCTCGGATGCCGTCGACGAAGTGTACTAAGGCGGAACACCGCTGCCGCGAGAACCCGAACGGATGCTTTCGGCGACGGGGTTCTCCTACAGTCACTTGGTCGGGGCTATGGGGTGTAGCTGTCCATTAAGTTTACCCGGCGAGTATCCGTGTAATCAACGTGATTGCGACGGACTTTTGATCACATCAAAATTCCGTGGCAACCGATCAAGTGAGACTAAACTGCTATGTTTATAATATTGAAATCAGTTATCTCATAACTACTTGTGGATTCCAAATATTGTATCACATTCCGGATAGATAGAAAATGTTAAACTTTCCGATCGAACAATCAAACACCCAAGTTTTCCCGAAACAACTCAACACATGAAATAAGTTTAAAAACATTCACTTCATGCCTCAGTACCAACGGTCCAGCCGTAGAAGGGTCAAGCCAACGCCTCACATGTGGCACGCCGTACTGCCCCAAACCCTAAGGTTCAAATGCCAGTTCAAGACGGTCACATAATCGAGTTAAGGTTTGTTGTCTTCTAGAGGGACCATCGAGTTACTTGCACTACTTAGAACGTCATTAAACTACGGAAAAATCCAACACTTGGAAATTTCCCGGCAGGGGAAAAATCGGGTATTTATATACGGTCGAATTTTTTTAACATATTCTAAAATATCCGGAAAACACATAGACGAAGTTAAAGATTCCGATCAAATCATTGAGTCCCCAATACAACCCAGAAAAATCCACTGTGGAGTATAAATTAAAAATATCCATAAGAATCAGGAATGAGAAAAGGACATTACTGTGAAATTTCAAAGAATGATGTGACTATATGGCCGCGAAACCGCCGCATTAGGCATGCTCATGCCGCGGTTCTGCGGCAGTTTCATCGACTTACGAGCACGGACTTCACAGTAACTCCTAAAATTGCCTGCTGATTTTTTTAGCTATTTTTAATTCGGAAAAATCTACAGTTCCAGAAAATGTACAGAGAAGGGTCATTTTTAGGGTTTCGGGGTTCGATCGGATTTCTATCATCGTCTACACTTCGCTTAAAGCTCTAGCTAGGCTCTGATACCACTGTAGGGTTCCTAGGCACACTAATGAGGTTCCACAAGGCATCAACCATGCCAAAATCAAATTTTACAAGTGCCAAGAAACCCTAATGAAGATCGTTAACTAGAGATTAGGCGAAAAAGAAACAAGCAAACAACTTTGCTACTAAGTGAATGGAAATACAACCTTTGTAGATCCAGTCCACCACTTCTTTAGCTCCGTGTTGACGTCCCTCCTCTGCGATCATCGGAATCCTGAACTCTATTGTCGGTTTCATCGGAGAAATAGGCGGGCTAGGTCGATAACTTCGATGCCGAAGATGATCCACGTCGAGGCGACTCAAACTCAAGCTCCACCTTCACTAGGCCATGGAACTTATGAAGATAACACACTCTACTACATGGCAAGTGGTAGAGGATGAAGAAATAGGAAGTAGGTTCACTTTGGATTTGGATTTCTTACTTGGAATCATCACTTGGAAATTTCTAGCAATGGTTTTTCTTCTTTATGAAGAAGATGAAGAAGAAAGAAAATGAATAATGAATTAATAAAAAAAATAGAAAAACAAGCGATGCCTTATCATAATGCAATCATGGGTGAGATAAACTCATGTAGAGAATGAACTAGGGTTTAGGTAAATGGTTAGGGTTAAGGCCAAAGACAAAATGGCTAGACTTTTCAAAGCTTCATGAAGCTTCAAGTATAAAACAAAGAAAGCCACCATCTTATATTTTGCCAAAAATAAATATAAAAAAAAAAGTAAATCAAACCCTAACTATTAACCTAATCAAGGTTTAAAGCATACACACCCAAGTTTGCATGTATCATCAAACATGATACAAACTAGTGCACCAAAAATATATCACATATATAACTTGTGCACATCAAGTGTGAAAGTTAATCTTAAGTGAACAAATACTAGTTAATGTAAAGTAGTATATTAAATATATAATTATACATTAAATCATTAAATCAACACTTGATTTAATGATCCGGTCATAATGCATATAACCGACTAATATCAAGTGTATCAATGTATCGAATCAACAATTGATTCGGTAACCCAACTATATTACATATAACCTGCCGATGATACAAATCGCGAGAATAGAATACAGTATCACATACTGGTATTATTCTCGGTCTCGCACATATCTCATATGCGCTCCTATTTCGTTTCGCTTGAGCCAGGAAACCCTTGTGTAGGACTCTAAAGACTCGTCAATACGCCGGCAGCAGGTGATGATCATATCAAACACCCATAAGCCGCAAGCGGTCTGCTAAACGTAACGGCTACCCGGGTATTGAGCGATCAGAAGATCAACGAGCAAGCCGGCTCACACTCCTGTGAATCCAACCAGTAACACTTACCGTACAGTCCGGTCTCGTCGTCTGATATGTCGCATATCTTGCCTAGGGGTAGTAAACGTCAGATCCCAATAGCTCGATAAGTCGTGTCGATATGAGGTCTATAACAGTTCGAGAAACTACTGGTAACACTTACCAGTAAATCTCAGCAACCCTGGCCAGGGATTTCTGGTTATAGCCAATCGAACACAGTGCAACATCAACTCCCTATACAGGGAGAGACGAATCCCCTCCTATCGCTCATTGCCTCCATATGATTCGGAACTGTACCCAAAAACCACCATTTTGCACGCCCTCTTGGACGTGGTAAGGTGGAATTCAAAGCATAGTGGGAATCACACAAGACTCTATGACGATCTCGGGTCAAAAGACTACTCTGTAACAGTGTCACCAGAGAACTGCCATCTGACGTAAGGTATAATACCATCTGGGAGTTCTCGGCGAGTCCGTCCAGTGTACCCAGTCTCCACTGAGCACCCGTATATCATCTCTGATGTCAAACACCAACGGATATGGGATCATCCATCGCCCATCTGTATGGGTCGAGAAGATATACGCTAGTCTACTCTTGTATATCGATGCCCCGTCTCGATACACCCCCGACTAGGGACCTTGAAAGATGTACTTATGGACTACCATGTCCCCACTAGTATGATCTGCATCATAGTCCAGGTAGTCAAGTACACATCCTAAGGGCTTTACCAACATGTAACAGAGAGACAATCAGTGTACACGTTAAGGTAAAGAGCAACCAGATAGCATACTATCATGTCGAGCAAGAAAGTCCTCCCTATATATGTCCCAGCATCCACTACAATATACATCCTATGTACAGTAATGGCCTCTAGGGCATACATATAACTAACAAATACAAGCACGACTCTAAGGTCAAAAGAATAAACACTGGCCTTCTAAGTCTATAAAATATACAAGTCTGGTTGATGGAGTTTACTAGATACAACTGAATAAATAAAATACAATGGTGGTCACGATGCAAGTGAACCCACCTACCAAAGCAATCACGCAGAAAGAAGCAGTGTGCCAGCAAAGCCGCCAAGGAAACCTGTATGGCAAAAGCTGCAAGAAACTGTGGCACAACGGGGGTGAGTTGCCAACTCGTGAGTAGAAAACATCACCGAGCAGAAATCGCTAGTATGACTCTATCCTAAGTCCTACTGTTGTAATATCCTCAAATAAAAAATGGCCTGAAGCATATAATAATGGCAATGGTAAACATCTATACATATGTGTAATACCAAGTGCTCGTGTCAGTGCATCAGGTAGCAACATATCATATATATGATGTATGAATGCATGAAAACAGAATACATCTAAATGAGAAAATTGTTTTCTTATCTCAGTGAGATTTCTATATAAAATCGAAGTATCATCAATGAAATCAACAGAGAATCAGTTTTTAGCATCGACACAAAATATATATCTCGCTATCTCAATATCTCGGGCTCCGGCAATCCGGACTGGCCCGTAACATCAAATCTCAATACATCAGGCTCCGGCAATCCAGACTGGCCTATATCATCAAATCTCAAGACTACGTCGGTATCCTTCAGATATCCGCCGTGTCACAATAACCGGTCAGTAGTGCGCCCTGTAAGTCTATGTTACACACCCCGGTGCTTAACGGGGAGGCGGAAGAGGTAAAAATCGAATTTTTATCACAAAGGAAACAAAGACTAACCATGAAAGATCTTTGCTAAACAAAAACTAACAAACAACAAAAGAGCTTTAACTACTAGGTTAAGAGATTATACCAAAAGCTTGAACTCCTTCTCTTCTTGTGTTGCTTCCTCTTGTTGTGAGCTCCTTGGAGTGGTATAGATGGTTCCTCCTCTCCGTCTTCTCTTTGCCAAAGAAAGATCCACCTGAAGGCCTCTACCTTGAGCTTCTACCTCAAGAATGAAGTAACTAGAGTGTTTGGCTTGCTACACTAAGAACCCTAGAGTGAGTAGATAAGTATTTTGGTGGTTTAGTCTCAAAGCTTTGATTTTCAACACATGAAACACTTAAGCTTTTTGAGAGAGGAAGAGGGAGAGCTAACCATGAGAGAGAAAGGTAATGAGAGAATGAGAGAACCAAGCTCTCATATGAGAAATACATGATAATAATAATAATAATTAAGAAAATTATGATGGTGAGTTGATTTGACCATTATCATTTCACAATTAATGCTAAGAATGCTTCAAAAAATATCTAAGTCAAAGTGAGTCAACAAGTCAAATGGTCAAACCAACTCTAACCATGATACAATTATCCTTAATTAATAATATTAATCATGTTCCTCCTTCTCATTATGGTTTTGATCAAGTCAATGGTTAAAACCCTAATGAGGTGACTCCCTCTCCGCCCCGGTCAACTGTACATATATACCCGTATCCGTGTTCCATAGAAACACGAATACAATGAGACTAGACCAATCCCAAAACAAATACTAGGATTTGGCTTAGACCAAAGCCCATTAGTATCAACTGCCCGAACACCAAACGTGCACAAGTGCGCGTATGTGAACGAACCATGTCGTAAAAACCATAGGACCTCTACTTCGTTTCGCCCAAAGGTGAACAACCCTCTATGTGGGACTCTAAAGACTCAACACTACGCTGGAAGTGTGTTTAACAACAGGCCGCAAGCAGTACTAGTTGTACGTAACGGTCCCCAGGTAGATGTCGATAAGAAGACCGATGAGGTGAACCCATTCGAACTCCTACTGAGCCTGAATGTGACAATCTCCATACAGTCCGATCTATTCGTCTAAGAGTATCGCATGTCGGGCCTAGGGGGCGGTAAGCGTAAGAACCCTAATAGCGGTACAAGTCATGTCGGAGTGTAGCCCAGAACACCCTGAGAAACTACTGGAAACACTGCCAGTAAACCTCACTTGCCCTGGCCAGGGACTTTGTGTAATGGCTCTCCTAGACACAGCGCGATATCAACCCCCAATACCCGGATAGACGAATCCTATCTAACCGTCACTGCCTCCAAGTGCTTCGGGACTACACCCAACTACTACTTGTTTGCACTACTCAATAGAGCTGTGGTAGGTAGTAATCTAAGAGCAGTGGGAATACACTCGAGGCGAAGTGGCAGTGTCACGTCAACAGACTATGATGTACTCATGTCACCTAGGAACTGTTATCTGACGATAGGTATAGTACCAACCAACAGTTCTCGACGCATCCTGTCCAGTATACTCATAACCTAATGAGCACCTGCATACTATCTCTAGTACGACATACTGGTGGCTGTGGGACAGACTATCTCCCAAGCTGGGACGAGAAGCGTACACACCAGTCTACTCCGGAGTATCGATACCCTGTCTCGATAATCCTATGACTGGGGACCTGTATAAGGGTGTTCTTATAGACTACCCAACCCCTACAAGTGTGACTGCCATCACAACGCTGGTAGTCAAGCAAAGATCCTAAGGGCTCTATCAATATGTATAAGCGATATATCAAAAGAAACATATACATATATTAAGATAGATACAAACAAAGGAGCATACTACCATATTGAGCAAGACTGTTATAAATCTGTGTATATATCCCAAGCTTCCAAAATGTAATATACAAACTAGTACTATACAATAATGGCCTCTAGAGCATATCATACTAACAATCTTCCACTTGCACTAAGACCATGTGCTGGCATATCGCAGACCTATCATCTCGAATAGCCTCTCGAACTGCGTCTGAGGAATGGTCTTTATGAATGGATCTGCGGTGTTGTCTTCTGTAGCAACCCTCCGAACCTCGATCTCCCGGCGATCCACGATCTCCCGGCGATCCACGATCTCCCTGATCAGGTGATACCGCCTCAAGATGTTTCTGGACTTCTGATGGGAACTGGGTTCCTTCGCTAAAGCTATAGCCCCATTGTTGTCACAATACAGAGGTATTGGATCAACAATGGACGGAACCACCTGAAGTTCTGTTAAGAACTTCCTCATCCAGACAGCTTCTTTTGCGGCATCTGAAGCTGCGATATACTCCGCTTCCATTGTCGAGTCAGCAACGGTCTCCTGTTTGGAACTCTTCCAACAGACCGCCGTTCCATTTAGGGTAAAGACATAACCTGACATGGATTTGGAGTCATCCTTGTCAGTCTGGAAGCTGGAGTCAGCAAAGGCCTAGATCTGGAGGTCTTTTCCGCCGTAAACCAAGAATATTTCCTTAGTCCTTCTCAGGTACTTCAGAATGTTCTTTACCGCTATCCAGTGCTTCTCCCCAGGGTTTGACTGATACCGGATTACCACACTCAGTGCATAAGCTAGATGTGGTCTGGTACATAACATCGCATACATTATAGAGCCTACTGCAGAAGCGTAGGGTATAATAGACATGCGATCCCTTTCCTAATCAGTCTTGGGAGATACCTCTTTGGAAAGGGTGATTCCGTGACAAGCCGGTAAATTACCGCGCTTAGAAACTTCCATACTGAATCTTTTCAGTATGGTGTCGATGTACCAGGACTTCGAAAGTCCTAATATCCTCTTAGATCTATCACGATAGATCTGGATCCCTAGAATGTAAGAGGCATCACCCAGGTCTTTTATGGAGAACCTGTGTGACAAGAACCCTTTGACAGATTGTAGCATAGGAATATAATTTCCTATCAAGAGAATGTCATCCACCTATAAAACGAGGAATACGATAGTTCGCGCTACAATCTTACTATAAATGCATGGTTCATCTGGATTTTTGATAAAGCCAAACCTTTGACCGTCTCATCAAAACAGATGTTCCAACTCCTCGATGCCTGCTTTAGTCCACAAATGGACTTCAGCAACTTGCACACTTTTTCGCTGCTCCCACTCTGAATGAATCCCTCTGGCTGGTCCATATAGACACACTCCTCTAAATTTCCATTTAGAAAAGTCGTCTTTACGGCCATTTGCAAAATTTCATAATCATGGAAGGCAGCAATGGCAAGAAGGATCCGAATGGATTTGAGCATAGCCACTGGAGAAAAAGTTTCGTCATTGTCCAAACCAGGTCTTTAACGAAAACCTTTTGCAACAAGTCTAGCCTTATAGGTTTCAACCTGTCCATCTACACCAATCTTCCTTCTGAAGATCCATTTGCAGCCTACGGGTTTTACCCCTTCTGGAGCAAAGTCCAAAGTCCATACTTTGTTGGTGTATATGGACTCCATCTCGGTCCGCATTGCATCTAGCCATTTTACTGAGTCGGTGCTCTGAATGGCCTGCTGGAAGTTTGTCGGCTCATCATTATCAATGATACAATCCTCTCTATCCCCGTCTATGAGAAAGCCGTTGTATCTTTCAGGTGGACGAGAAAGCCTACTACTCCTGCGGAGTGGAGCAGGAATGTCCTGTTCTTTTGAAACTTCTTGTTCCACCAAGCTCTTCGTAATAGCTTGTGGTTCTGGAATTTCTTCCAGTTCTATTGCGCTCCCACTTGTTTCTTTTTCTGAGAAATGTTGTTCCTGAAAGTAGGCATGACGAGAAACAAAAACCTTTTGTTCCTCTGCGTAATAGAAAAGATACCCCCTGGAGTTCTTTGGGTATCCCACAAACTTATACAGTACTGAGCGTGCCTCGAGTTTGTCCGCATGCTCTTAACATCCCCATATCTTCAGATATTGAAGATAGGGTTTCTTCCCACTCCACATCTGATATGGTGTGGTAGGCACTGTATTAGTAGGAACCTTGTTTAAAAGATATGCAGCTGATTATAGTGCATAACCCCAGAATGATCGCGGTTACTCAGCGTTACTCATCATGGAACGTACCCTATCCAATAGGGTTCAGTTCCGTCTCTCCAATACACCGTTATGTTGTGGAGTGTATGGAGGAGTAAGCTGAGAGAGAATTCCATTATCTTTTAGGTAATCCGGGAAGTCGGTACTTAAGTATTCACCACCTCGATCAGATCTCAGTGTCTTGATACTTTTGGCGGTTTGTTTTTCTACTTCATTCTTATATTCCTGGAATTTCTCAAATGCCTCGGATTTATGCTTCAATACGAAGACATGTCCATATTTAGAGAAATCATCCGTAAAAGTAATGAAATATGAAAAACCACTCCTTGCATGTGTAGACATTGCACCACACAGTCGCTGTGTACGAGTCCCAAGAGCTCGCTCGCTCTTACTCCATGTCCAGTGAACGGAGTCTTTGTCATCTTTCCTTTGAGACATGATTGACAAGTGGCATAAGAATGATATTCCAACGGATCCAAATATCCTTCTTTATGTAACTTAGCTAACCTTGTCTCATTAATGTGTCCCAGTCTACAATACCATAAGAAAGCATGATTTAATTCTGGAGACTTTCTTTTGTGTGTATTCTGGATATTGAAAATCTACGGTTGGTTTAAAACGTATGTGCCGTTGCTTAATGTACCCGACCCAATCAAAACATGATTAAGGTGAATGTTTACAATATTGCTTACAAATGCAAAATCATAACCTTCCTTAGATATTAAAGATACAAACATGATATTACAAGTCGAACTGGGTACAAAATAACAGTTGCGCAAAACCAAAACATGTCCATCTGTCAATCCTAAGTGATAATCCCCTACGGACTCAGCATTCATGCTTGCTCCGTTTGCAACTCTGAGGGTCATATCACCCGCCTTCAAAACCCTACGGCTTCTTAGTGCCTGCAAAGAATTACAGATATAAGATCTTGATCTGGTTTCCAATACCCAGGAAGTAGAGTTGATTGACAGACAGTTTTCAATTACATACACACCTGAAGCTGAAGCCACAACTTGCTTCGGGTCCTGGTTCTTGGCCCTCCAAGCCCTGCAATCTTTCTTCCAGTGTCCTTTCTTATAACAATAAAAACATTCTTCCTTTCCCACAATCTGTCCCGCTACCTTTGCTTTTCCCTTGGCTTCCACCTTACTAACACCGCCCCTTGGTTTTGTGGGGGCCTTATTCTTCTTTCCTTTGGCTTTCGCCTTGGACCCAGAAGAGGAAGCTCCTCCAACAAACAAAGTGGGTGTTCCCTTACGTTCCGCAGGGTGCCCTCTGCACTCCTCAACATGATGAGGAGTTCCGTGTAGGGTTCCTAGGCACTCTAATGAGGTCTCACAAGGCATCAACCGTGCTAATTTCAAATTTTACAAGTGCCGAGAAACCCTAATACGGATCGTTAACTAGAATTTTAGGCGAAAGATGAAACTAGTTAACATCTTAACTATAAGAAAGAGGCTACAACCTTTGTAGATCCGGTTCTCCACTTCATTAGCTCCACGTAGACGTCCTCTCGCTGTCCGTCTCGAATCCCGGACTCAAGCATCGGTTTCATCGGAGAAATAGGCGGGCAAGGTCGTCGGCTTCGTGCCGAAGATGATATACGTCGAGGCAACACAAGTTCAAGCTCCAACTTCACCAAGCTGTGAAATTTATGAAGAAAACACCCTATACTACTTGGCAAGAGGTAGAGGGTGAAGAAATAGGAGGTGGGTTCACTTTAGAATTGGATTTCTCACACTTTTGCTCAAGATGCCATTGTTGGTAGCAAGCTTTTTCTTTGAAGAAGAAGATGAAGAAGATGATAGAATATGATAAGCGTTCAATATTCTAGAAAATAAATGAAATACTTATCATATACTAACCTTAGTTGAGTGTAGAGAATAGACCATGGTTAACTTGAATGGTTAGGGTTAAGTATTAGATAAGAATGATGACTTAGTAAAAGCTTCATGAAGCTTCAACTAACAAACAAACCAATCCACCATTCATTTAACCTTTCCAAAATGAAAATGTAAATAAATAAATGAATAAATAAGTAATGGATAAACAAAACCCTAATCATTAGTTTAACCATGGTTTAATTCTTTATACTTAACAAAGTAAGCATGCATCATCAAACACGACACAATCATGTGCACAAAAGTATATCACATATACAACTTGCACATCAAGTGAGAAAATCCTTTTAAAGTGAACCAATACTAGTTAATGCAAAGTAATATATCAAATATATAATTATACATTAAATCATTAAATCAACACTTGATTCAATGATCCGGTCATGTCGCACATAACCGACTAGTATCCAATGAATCGACTTATCGAATCAATCTTTGATTCGATAACTAGGTTATATCGCATACAACCAATCAAAACATTCATCGCGAGAATGAAATACGGTATCACATACACGCATTATTCTCGGTCCTGCACATATCTCATATGCGCTCCTATTTCGTTTCGCTTGAGCCAGGAAACCTCTGTGTAGGACTCTAAAGAGTCGTCAATACACCGGTAGCAGATGATGATCATATCAATCACCCACAAGCCGCAAGCGGTCTGCTAAACGTAACGGCTGCCCGGGTATTGAGCGATCAGAAGATCGACAAGCTAGCCCGCTCACAGTCCTGTGAATCCAACCAGTAACACTTACCGTACAGTCCGGTCTGTTCGTCTGATATGTCGCATATCTCGCCTAGGGGTGGTAAACGTCAGACCCCAATAGCTCGATAAGTCATGTCAATATGAGGTCTATAACAATTCGAGAAACTACTGGTAACACTTACCAGTAAATCTCAGCAACCCTGGCCAGGGATTTCCGGTTATAGCCAATCGAACACAGCACAACATCAACTCCCTATACCGGGAGAGACGAATCTCCTCCTATCGCTCATTGCCTCCATGTGATTCGGGACTGTACCCAAAAGCCACCGTTTTGCACGCCCTCTTGGACATGGTAAGGTGGAAATCAAAGCACAGTGGGAACCACACAAGACTCTATGACGATCTCGGGTCAACAGTCTACTCTGTACCAGTGTCACCAGAGAACTACCATCTGACGTAAGGTATAATACCATCTGGGAGTTCTCGGCGAGTCCGTCCAGTGTACCCAGTCTCCACTGAGCACCCGTATATCATCTCTGATGTCAAACACCAATGGATATGGGATCATCCATCACCCATCTGTATGGGTCGAGAAGGTATACGCTAGTCTACTCTGGTATATCGATGCCCCATCTCGATACACCCACAACTAGGGACTTTGAAGGATGTACTTATGGACTACCATGTCCACACTAGTATGATCCGCATCATAGTCCAGATAGTCAAGTACACATCCTAAGGGCTTTACCAACATGTAACAGAGAGACAATCAATGTACACGTTAAGGTAAAGTGTAACCAGATAGCATACTATCATGTCGAGCAAGAAAGTCCTCCCTATATATGTCCCAGCATCCACTACAATATACATCCAATGTACAGTAATGGCCTCTAGGGCATACATATAACTAACAATCTCCCACTTGCACTAGGGCCATCTGATAGCAGTGGTTGTAGTATCTTATACTCAACCATCCCATAAAAGTCTCTCTCTGGGAATAGGCCTTCGTGAGTGGATCCGCCGTGTTATCCTCTGAGTCTACTCTCCTAACCTCGATCCCTTAGAGATCACCCATCTCCAAGATCAGGTGATACTGCCTTAGAATATGTCTGGATCATTGATGGGACCTGCGTTCCTAGGCATAAGCCACAACTCTATTGTCTCACAATGGTAGGAATGTAGTTCATCTCATGAACCAATATACACCCAGACTGCCTCTTTGGTAGCATCTTAAGTAGCGATGTATCTTGCCTTTATCGTCTAGTATGCCACGGTATCTAGCTTGGAACTCTTCCAATATACCGTCCCTTTACTGAGGGTAAAGACAATGCCTGTGACTGACACTCAGTCTTCTTTATCACCCTGGAACACTTCCAGTGATTCTTCCCAGGATCAATTGATACCATCTCACTACAACTAGTGAGAATCCTAACATCTATTTAGATCTATCTCATAGATCCAAAACCCAGGATTTAGGAGGTATCACTTTGATCCTATATGGAGAATCATTATGATAAGCGGATATTGATCGAGCGTAGCATAGGAAACTTTTTCCCTATCAAGAGTATGTCATCCACGTACTCTACGAGAATCGCCACCATACTCCCTACTACCCTTTTGTTTATACAAGGTTCATCTACCATTTTGATGATGTCAAATTCTTTGACTACTTCATCAAAACAGACGTTCCAACTCCGCGATGCCTGCTTTATCCTATAAAGCATCTTTTACACGTTTCCGCTGCTCCCACTTTCTACGAAGCCCTCTGGCTGTGTACTTATAGACGTTCTCTACTAAAATATCATTTAGAAAAGTAGTCATTGCACCCAACCGCCAGATATCGCAGTCATGGTATGTAGCCGTGGCAAGTAGGATCTGGATGGACTTAAGCATAGCTATTGGAAAAAGGTTTCATCATTATCCACGCCTGGTCGATGATGAAAACCTTTAACAAGTCTAGGTTTGAAAGTCTCAACTTTTCCAACTACTCCAAGTAATCTTCTCAAGATATACTTGCTCCTGATAGGGATTTAACCCTTCAGATATAGCAACCAAAGTCCATACTTTGTTGGTGTACATGGATTCCATCTCAGATCACTAAGCATCCAGCTATTCTTACAGAGTCTTACTCCTGATGGCCAACTCGAAACTAGTTGGGTCATCATCTCATGATGCAATCCTCGCTCCCACTGTCATAGAGAAACCGAAGTATCTCTCAGGTGGGTGAGAAACCCTACTAGATCGGCGGAGAGGCTGAGGTTCGTTGGAAACAATTGAATCCTTTGGTTTTATCAAATCATCTGCTGTAGTTTGTATAGCTGGAACCTTTTCAGTTCTACATAACAGATCTTGCCTCGAGCTTGTCCGGATTTTGCTTTTAGACATAGGCCGGACAACCCCAAATCTTAACTAACTTAAGATATGGGCTCTTCCCTTTCCATATCAAATATGAAGTGGTAGGCAACTGATTTGATTTGAACCCTTTTCAATAGGTATGCAGATTCTCAAGTGCATAACTCCCAAAAAGAAATAGGTAACTCAGTAGTACTTATCATAGAGCACACCTTATCATATAGGGTGCTATTGCTCCGCCCTGATATACCATCGTGCTATGGTGTATACGGAGTAGTAATGCTGAGAGAGAATCTCATTCTCCTTTTAGAATAATCCAGGATTTCCGTGCTCAAGTATTCTCCTCCTTGATCTCATCAAAGGACATAATACTTATACCCGTATTGGTTCTCTACTTCTAACTTATATTCTGTGAATATCTCAAAAGGTTCTGACATATATTTCAACAGGAACATATGTCTGAATCTAAAGAGATCATCAGAGAATGTAATGAAGTACAAAGAACCAGTCTTGGCATGTGTAGACAGGGGACCTACATACATCATCATGTATCGTCCCCAGAGTTCAATAACTCTTTCTCTGTTTCCAGTAAATAGAGCTATGGTCATTTTATCTCTGTGACATGATTGGCAAGTTTTACAAGATGTAAATTCAAACAGATTTAAATATGCATCTACAAGTAACTTCGGCTAGTCGGGTCGCATTGATATGACCTAGTCTACAATGCCTCAAGAAGGGTTTGTTCATTTCTGAACTCTTCCTCTTGTGTGTGTTCCGTATACTAAGAACTGTAGTTTGATTTAGAACATCAATGCTTTTAGATAACGTGCCTGAACCGATCAACTTTTGATATAGGAAATATTCAAAACATTATCCAACAATACAAAATTTTATCATTTCTTTACTAATAAAGAGACTGATATGATTTTGTATATCAGGTTCGGTATCTAATAACATTCGTTCAGAATCATTGTATTGGTAATACAGGATGACAGTGACCAACAGACTTGGCTGCAACACTTGCCCCGTTTTCTGTCTCATGAAACTTATCACCCGTTCTCAGTTATTCTACCTTTTTGTAGCCCTATGTAACAGCTTACATATCTGGGATCCTGATCCGGTATCATATACCCAGGATGCAGAGGATACTGAGAAACAGTTCTTTATAATGAACACACCCGAAGATGATGCATCAGCATGCACTTACTTCGTTTGGGCGGTATAGGAATTCTGGTATTCCCCTTATTTCCTGCTCTGTCTTATAACAATTATAAGTTGGAGCGGGACCAACGTTCCCCAGCTCAGTATAACAAACGGGTTCGGTCAATAATCCGTATTATTATCTTGATTAAGGCGTGACATGGTCGCTACCAGGAGAGAGAGAGAAGAAAACACTCTGCGTGCGCTCTTGCAAGATCAGATTGGTTTTTATTTTATCTAATCCGGATGGCTCCCACTGCTTTTTATCAAATCTTCCTTCAAACCCTAAAAGGAAAGACTAGCCGGGATTAATTACACGCTACAAGTTCGCCAATCTTTCAGCCAGGCCAGTGTCGGTACTTTGAGGGAGGTCCCCCGTGCTTTCGCACGAACCTAATTAGTGTAAACCTCGTTTTCCCAGAGGCGTAACCTCGTTGACACCTTTCTAGACACCTACTTGATCGGCTAATTGTAATGTGTAAAACTCTCCCAGGAGTAACTCTTACTCGCAGCGGGTATCAGGATCCAACTATTTCATAGAAGGTATGCAATCTTATTGCGAATTTCAACACTTGAAATTCTCGATAATCTTTTGCCCCTAGGAGCTATATGACCTTAACATAGTCAACAAATCATAAGTGCTAGTCAAGTTCAACCCGTCATTTCCCGATTGAATTAAACCCACCCGCACGACCCTTAACATAGTCAACAAAGTCGCACGACTACCCTAATCCAATCACATCATATGCTTATGCAGACAAGCACTACTTAGCTACCGCACACTACGCCTTAACATAGTCAACAAACGTAGCACGAATACTAACTAGTACTTATCTGAAATGACGGAGGGCTACGACAGGTTTTTCTGAAAACCTATTGCGTAATGAACTTGATATCGTTGTAGAATCAAATGATTTTAAAATGGAGTGTTTTCGAGGCTTTTCTAGTTTTGCTAAAGGAGTCACTCCCGGTGAAGGTATCGTCGGTCCTTTCCTTGTCGAAGGAGGTGCGGGATATATCATATATATCACTGTGCAAAGCAAAAACTCTTAAAAGCAATCAAAAAACAAACCGAGTGTGTAGCATCTTCCAGTTATTGCTAAAGGAGTCACTCCCGGTGAAGGGATCTCGGTCCTTTCCTTATCGAATAAGGTGCAGGATATATCACATATACCTCTGTGCAAAGCAAGAACTGTAGCTACCTGTTTTATTTTGAAATTTGATTCTACAACATCTTAGGTTTCTTTTCTTTCATTAATCACATTAATGAAGTCCCATCATTTAAGTACCTAAACATCACAGATAAATACGACGTACACTTATGCCATCCGCATTCGCCTCGATGTCCCCTCGTGCACCGTTAGGTTAGGTAACTAACGGCAGAGCAGGGCAGGGCTAGTGCGGGTGCAAAACATAAGTAACGTCTATATAATATATCATATATACTGTATACTGTATCTATCACAGAACATCATATGATCACATCACAGATATCGCAGCAGAAGAAACATATGAAATATTGGATATACTAGGACGTCCATGTTTTCAATACGAGCCAGTATAAAACACGGATTCCACGGTCGTGATGAATAGCCAATCCCACACCCCTAGACCCCTACGAGAGCGGCAAGCAACCCTACCAATTCTAGGGTTAGGAGACCCGGACTCGACTCCTCGAGATGGTCTCCCACTGAACCCTAGAACCCGGTTACTTGTGCTCCCCTCCTTGGGTCTATCCTAATGCGGAAAAGTAAATAATATACAAAAGGTGACAATTTCCGCAACCTGGAAGTGCCCCAAATAAAAGAATATTACATACAAGTTTTTACATGAATGAAAATGATAAACACTCATCTCACATAAAAAAACCCCGGCTATTCAAACACGACGATCCAATATAACATATCCAGCAACACATAACATCACATGTCATCAACGTAAGTAAATATGCGCATCCCAATTGTCGTTGACATATAGCAACGAAACCGGCGATATCACATATCACACTTACGGTCACATAAAAGAAAGTGTAAAACTACAACAGTTGGAATCCGCAACCTGCATAGACATCGCATGCCTAATCAAATGAATTCCTTAGACATCGCATGCCTAACAATTATAAACCCCGCATTTTAGTCTCAAAATCGAAAACTCTTTTCAATATCAAGTCGGGCAATTCAACAAGATTCCCGATATCCTGATCGAATACTCGTCGCAAACTTCAGTAGGCGGCCGCACCCCCGACGCCGTCGACAAAGTGCACCAAGGCGGAACACCGCTGCCGCGAGCACCCGAACGGATGCTTTCGGCGACGGGGTTCTCCTACAGTCACTTGGTCGGGGCTATGGGGTGTAGCTGTCTATTAAGTTTACCCGGCGAGTATCCGCGTACACTACGTGACTGCGACGGACTTTTGATCACATCAAAATTCCGTGGCAACCGATCAAGTGAGACTAAACTGCTATGTTTATAATATTTATTCAGTTATCTCATAACTATTTGTGAATTCCAAGTATTGTATCACATTCCGGATAAATAGAAAATGTTAAACTTTTCGATCAAACAATCGAACACCCAAGTTTTCCCGATACAGCTCAACACATGAAAAAGTCTAAAAACATTCAGTTCGTGCCTCAGTACCAACGGTCCAGCCGTAGAAGGGTCAAGCCAACGCCTCACATGTGGCACGCCGTACTGCTCCAAACCCTAAGGTTCAAAGGCCAGTTCAAGACGGTCACATAATCGAGTTAAGGTTTGTTGTCTTCTAGAGGGATCATCGCGTTACTTGCACTACTTAGAACGTCGTTAAACTACGGAAAGATCCAACACTTGGAAATTTCCCGACAGGGGAAAAGGTGGGTATTTATATCCGGTCGAACTTTTTAACATATTCAATATATCCGGAAAGCCACATAGACAAAATCTGATAATCCGATCGAATCAACTAAGCTCCAAAACACCCTGGAATATTCAACTCTTGAATAAATATTAAAAAATCCCAGAAAATCCAGAACCAAAATATAGGATTTACTGTGCAAAAATTAAACAGTGATCATATATATTGGCCGCGGAACCGCCGCAGAAGCCAAGCTTCTGCCGCGGTTCCGCCGCACTGTAGCAGCATCACTCGATAAATTTTGCATCGTAATTCTTATAATTTCCTGCTGAATTTTTTAACAATTTTTAATCTGGAAAAAACCCAGTTTTTTGAAAAAGTCCAGAGAGCATTTTGGAAATGGGGTTTCGGTTCGATCGGACTTCAAACTCCGTCTACGCATCGCCTAAGGCTCTAGTTAGGCTCTGATACCACTGTAGGGTTCCTAGGCATGCTAATGAGGTCTCACAAGGCATCAACTGTGCCAATTTCAAATTTTACAATGCCGAGAAACCCTAATACGGATCGTTAACTAGAATTTTAGGTGAAAGATGAAACTAGTTAACATCTTAACTATAAGAAAGAGGCTACAACCTTTGTAGATCCGGTTCTCCACTTCCTTAGCTCCACGTAGACGTCCTCTCGCTGTCCGTCTCGAATCCCGGACTCAAGCATCGGCTTCATCGGAGAAATGGGCGGGCAAGGTCGTCGGCTTCGTGCCGAAGATGATCTACGTCGAGGCAACACAAGTTCAAGCTCCAACTTCACCAAGCTGTGAAACTTGTGAAGAAAACACCCTATACTACTTGGCAAGAGGTAGAGGGTGAAGAAATAGGAGGTGGGTTCACTTTAGAATTGGATTTCTCACACTTTTGCTCAAGATGCCATTGTTGGTAGCAAGCTTTTTCTTTGAAGAAGAAGATGATAGAATATGATAAGTGTTCAATATTCTAGAAAATAAATGAAATACTTATCATATACTAACCTTAGTTGAGTGTAGAGAATAGACCATGGTTAACTTGAATGGTTAGGGTTAAGTATAAGATAAGAATGATGACTTAGTCAAAGCTTCATGAAGCTTCAACTAACAAACAAACCAATCCACCATTCATTTAACCTTTCCAAAATGAAAATGTAAATAAATAAATGAATAAATAAGTAATGGATAAACAAAACCCTAATCATTAGTTTAACTATGGTTTTATTCTTTATACTTAACCAAGTAAGCATGCATCATCAAACACGATACAATCATGTGCATAAAAGTATATCACATATACAACTTGCACATCAAGTGAGAAAATCCTTTTAAAGTGAACCAATACTAGTTAATGCAAAGTAATATATCAAATATATAATTATACATTAAATCATTAAATCAACACTTGATTCAATGATCCGGTCATGTCGCACATAACCGACTAGTATCCAATGAATCGACTTATCGAATCAATCTTTGATTCGATAACTTGGTTATATCGCATACAACCAATCGAAACATTCATCGCGAGAATGAAATACGGTATCACATACACGCATTATTCTCGGTCCTACACATATCTCATATGCGCTCCTATTTCGTTTCGCTTGAGCCAGGAAACCTCTGTGCAGGACTCTAAAGACTCGTCAATATGCCGGTAGCAGATGATGATCATATCAATCACCCACAAGCCGCAAGCGGTCTGCTAAACGTAACGGCCACCCGGGTATTGAGCGATCAGAAGATCGACGAGCTAGCCCGCTCACACTCCTGTGAATCCAACCAGTAACACTTACCGTACAGTCCGGTCTGTTCGTCTGATATGTCGCATATCTCGCCTAGGGGTGGTAAACGTCAGACCCCAATAGCTCGATAAGTCATGTCGATATGAGGTCTATGACAATTCGAGAAACTACTGGTAACACTTACCAGTAAATCTCAGCAACCTGGCCAGGGATTTCCGGTTATAGCCAATCGAACACAGCCCAACATCAACTCCCTATACCGGGAGAGCCGAATCCCCTCCTATCGCTCATTGCCTCCATGTAATTCGGGACTGTACCCAAAATCCACCGTTTTGCATGCCCTCTTGGACGTGGTAAGGTGGAAATCAAAGCACAGTGGGAACCACACAAGACTCTATGACGATCTCGGGTCAACAGACAACTCTGTACCAGTGTCACCAGAGAACTGCCATCTGACTTAAGGTATAATACCATCTGGGAGTTCTCGGCGAGTCCGTCCAGCGTACCCAGTCTCCACTGAGCACCCGTATATCATCTCTGATGTCAAACACCAATGGATATGGGATCATCCATCGCCCATCTGTATGGGTCGAGAAGGTATACGCTAGTCTACTCTGGTATATCGATGCCCCGTCTCGATACACTTACGACTAGGGACTTTGAAGGATGTACTTATGGACTACCATGTCCCCACTAGTATGATCCGCATCATAGTCCAGATAGTCAAGTACACATCCTAAGGGCTTTACCAACATGTAACAGAGAGACAATCAATGTACACGTTAAGGTAAAGTGTATCCAGATAGCATACTATCATGTCGAGCAAGAAAGTCCTCCATATATATGTCCCAGCATCCACTACAATATACATCCAATGTACAGTAATGGCCTCTAGGGCATACATATAACTAACATTCCGGAAGTTCAACTTCTTTTCCTTGCATGTTGAAATTCAGGATAAAGTCGGCGTAGGTGGAAGGAAGGGACTGGAGAATCATGTCAGTGTAGAGCTCGTTTTCTAACGTGGTCCCTAGGTCCGCGAGCTCCACAATGTAGCCAATCATCTTAAGCACGTGTTCCGCTACAGATGATCCGACGGCCAACCTCGCTGAAAATAGCTTCATCGAGGTCTCGTATCTTGCGATACGGGATTGCTCTCCATATAGTTCCTTAGTATGAAGAAATAAGGATTCAAGATCCATTTTCTCGTACCTCCTCTGATGTTCATTGTCCATAGAGGCAAGCACAAGGCACTTGGCCTTCGCGCTGTCAATCTCCCAGGTCTTACGGATTTCCTTATCCACGACACTGGATTCTGGACCAGGGACGGCGGGGGCCTTAGTGGTAAGGAGATACCCCAATTTGTCATAAGTGATTTCCATTTTGACATTCCTGAACTAATCTTTGTAGTTTGGCCCTGTCAGTATATTTTTATCTAATAGTAATTTAAGGCCCGTCATGATGTTTGGTTGCTGGAATTAGGAGAGAGAAAAGAAACACTTTAGCATGATGCTCTTGCAACTTTAGAGTGTTTTTTAGTTTGTCTAAACAGGATGGCTCCCACTGTTTCTCGAATCCTTGCTCAAACCATAAAAGAAGAATTAGTCGGGATTGATCTCACCGTACAATACTTGCTTAACCGTTCAGCTAGGCCGTCGTCGGTACTTTGAGGGAGGTTTTACGACGCTTTCGTGAAGTTCCTTAATTAAATAACCCCTTTTCCCTGTGGGCGTAGCCCCGCTAACACCTTTCTAGACACATACTTGGTTTATAGCATTGATCGTTAAGTGAGAAAATTTCCCGAGGAGTAGCTTATACTCACAGTACGATCGGGATCCAAATATCATTGTGTGATAAAGTTGAAGGAATCCTACCAAAATTATCACACTCCAAATGGTATGCAACACTAGCAAGTTTTAGTTTCTTTAGAAACTCCCGATGTGGATTTTTGCCCCATGCTCTTATGACCTTGATGAAGGCCAACTTATCATAAGTCACATGTCAAGTTCTACCCGTCATTATCCAGGTTAATTTGAACCCACCCGTACATACCCTTGACAAAGGCCAAAATAGCAGTACAACTGTCCCAAACCAACTCATCCATCTATGCCACAGATAAATATTCGGTAGCTACCAATCACTATGCCTTGGCGAAGGTCAAAATACATAGCTTGAATACTACTGAATATTTAACTGTAATGACGGAGGGCTACGAATGCTTTTGGCGAAACCGTGAACGTAGTGAACTTGATATAATCGAAGGAACCTGATAGCTTTTATAAGGAGTAGTTTAAGCTCCGCATTTTAAAAGTTTTGCTGTTTTGAAAAAAAAAATCGAGTGGTTTTTGAAATTTTTCCAACGATTCAACTTTGGTTTGTTTTCTTTGCATTAATATGATGCGTCCCATCAATTAAACCTACCATTGCAGAAAACAACGAAAATATGACGTACGCTTATGCCATCCGCATTCGCCACTGGGCCCCATCATCACCCGTTAGGTTACTTAACTAACGACAGAGCGGGGGCTGGACTAGCGTGAATGCAAAACATAAGCAACGCCTACTAGATATCATATGTAGATATATATACATCCGTCAGACGCAATGATAGTCATTCCAGATCACAGATGAACACATTGGATATGCTAGGAATCCGTGTTTCGTTCGAGCCCGCAACGAAAGACGGATTACACAGTCGCGATGAATAGCCAAACCCTACCCTAGACCCCTACGGGTGCGGCAAACTACCCGCAAAATACCCGAAGTGAAGCAGCCTCCCTCAACAACGTGAGTAGGCCACTCATCACTTTAAAGTACCCGGTAGTTTGTGCACCCCACCTTGGGTCTATCCTAGGAGCAGAAAACAGTAAAAGAAATAATATACAAAGGCGGCTACATCCTCAACCCGGATGTGCGACCCAAAAATAATATTAGATCAATTTACAATTTACATCAAATGAAAGATAAATAAACACTCATCTCACATCCCCGACTATTCATCCACGACAATCCAACAAGTTCATATACACAGTCCAACAACACAGATCACAGATATGTACAACCCTCACTAATCGACGTATAGCGATTAGTAGACGTTCATTACATATAACACATTACAGATGTAATCCATTTAGCTAAATTTATAGAATTTCAATCAATATTCAAATTTGAAACTACCCCAAATACAACTCTGTACTCAAAGGAAGCTAGGCAGAAACAAAGTATCTGAAAAATCAAATAACATCAAGCTCGACAATCTGCAGGAAAAACGAGTTGACTCCGAGTCGACTCGGCCGCGGATCCACGGCGAAACGCATGGTTTCGCCGCGGATCCATGGCAAAACGCATGGTTTCTCCGCGCTTCCGCGGCGGTCTGACCGAGTCACGAGCTCATTTTTTTGGGTGTCCTTAAAAAAGCCTGCACGTATTTTTCAGGTCTCTGAAAATATTTTTAGACCTGTTTTAAAAATCGGCAGAAAACATAAATTTTGGATGTATTTTGCGATTTTTCCGGGATCGAAGTTCCAAAGACTTTGCTAACATGTTAGTTGTTGTTTAGCTAGGCTCTAAAACCACTGTAAGTCTATGTTACCCACCCCGGTGCTTAAAGGGGAGGCGGAAGAGGTGAAAATCGAATTTTTATCACAAAGGAAACATAGACTAACCATGAAGGATTTTTGCTAAACAAAAAGTAACAAACAACCAAAGAGCTTTAACTACTAGGTTAAGAGATTATACCAAAAGCTTGAACTCCTTCACTTCATGTGTTGCTTCCTCTGTTTGCGAGCTCCTTGGAGTGGTATGTTAGTGTATATGCCCTAGAGGCCATTACTGTATCATACTAGTTTGTTTATTACTTAATAGAAGCTTGGGATATTCACAGTTGTATAGACAATCTTGCTCAAAATGGTAGTATGCTACTTGGTTTGTTTCTACTTTAATATGTGCATGTGTTTCTTTTAGCATATCGCTTATACATATTAGCAGAGCCTTTAGGATCTTTGCTTGATTACCAGCGTTGTGATGGCAGTCACACTCCTGGGGGCTGGGTAATCCACAAGCACATCCTTATATAGGTCCCTAGTCGTAGGACTATCGAGATGGGGCATCGATACTCCGGAGTAGACTAGCGTATGCGCTTCTCATCCGAGCAGGGGAGACGGTCTGTCCCACAGCCGTCAGTACGTCGTACTTGAGATAGTATGCGGTTGCTCGTTAAGTTACGAGTATATTGGACAGGACTCGTTGGGAACTGATTGGTTGGTACTATACCTATCGTCAGTTATCAGTTCCCAGGTGACATGAGTACAGCTTAGTCCGCTGACTTGACACTGTCACTTCTCCTCGAGTGTGTTCCCACTGTACTTTGATTACTACCCTACCACGGCTCAAAGGAGTCGTGCAAACAGGTAGTAGTTGGGTGCAGTCCCGAAGCACTTGGAGGCAGTGACGGTTAGACAGGATTCGTCTCTCCCGGTGTTGGGGGTTGACATCGTGCTTTGTCTAGGAGAGCCATTACATAAGTAGTCCCTGGCCAGGTCAAGTGAGATATACTGCTAGGTTTCCAGTGTTATCTCAGAGTGTTCTGGGCTACACTCCGACACGACTTGTACCGCTATTAGGGGACTGACATTTACCGCCCCCTAGGCCCGCCATGCGATGTACTCAGACGAGCAGACCGGACTGTACGGAGATTGTCATATTCAGGCTCAGTAGGAGTTCAGATGGGTTTCACCTCGTCCGTCTTCTTATCGGCATCTACCTGGGGGCCGTTACGCACAACTAGTGCCGCTTGCCGTCTGTGGTTAAACCCACTGCCAGCGTTGTGTCGAGTCTTTAGAGTCCTACACAGAGAGCTATTCTCCTTTAGGCAAAAGAGTAGAGGTCGCATGGTTTTGCGACAGGGTTCGGTCACATCCGCGCACTTGTGCACGTTTAGTGACCGGGCAGTTATTACTAGCGGGCTTTGGTTTAAGCCAGATCCTAGTATACGTTTTGGGATTGGTTTTATCTCAGTTGTATTCGTATTCCCCGTAACGCGAATGCGGGTGTGTATGCACAGTTGACAGAGATTGAGGCAGAGGATTCTCATTAGGGTTATTGACTGTTGACTTTTGCTTAACCCTAAAAAGAATTAGAATTATGATTAACAATAATATTAATTAAGTATTATGGTGACATAGTTACGGTTGAAGGGTTGACCTTGTTGACTTGTTGACTTTTGTTGACCGGTTGACTAGGTTGGACTTGTTGACCACCATCATGACAATGGCTATCATTGGTTTCCATTGACTTGTGCTTGCTTGATGGTTCACAAATTGCATTTAATGCAAGAAATGATATTGTCATTTGTCATGATAACAACCATAACATTATACTCAATTATTATTACTTGTTATCATAATTTTTTGGATTGTGAGAGCTTGGATGGCAAAACACTTGCTCATTCTTTCATTTGCTTTCTCTCTCTTGCTCAAGCTCTCTCCCTCTTCCTCTTGCTCTCTCTCTAGCTCAAGGCAACTCCCTCTCATGAGTTGAGAAACATTGCCTTAGAGATAAAAGAAAACCCATATCACTTCTCTACTCATCCTAGTTCACAAAGTTTAGCAAACCAAGTGTTCTAGTTTCTTCAAGTTTGAAGTATAATCCAAAAGGTAGAAGCTTTCGGGTGGATCCATCTTCGGCACGAGGAGACGACGAGGTGAGGCCGATCCGTACACCACAAAGAGTTGAAGACGAAGGAGTTCAAGAAAGGTATAATCGCCTAACCGAGTAGGTAAAACTCAGTTAGGTTGTTAGGTAGTCGTTTAACAAAGATCCGTATTTTGAGTCCATGTTACCACCCTAGCAAAAAATCGTTTTTGACCATTTCCGCAACCCCAAAGAACAGGGGAAGGGTAGCATGGACTTACAGTGGTATCAGAACCTAGTTAAACACTATCTATGTGACCCTTCGAAAAATCGTTTAGGCAGTTTTTCGGTAATCGGCTAATTTTTCGGCTTTTTCCGTAAAAAGTCAAATTATGTATTTTTCATTGTAGACCTAATTATACAAAATTTAGATAAGATATTACTATAATTTTGTCACTAAAATGTCACATATAATTTTGTAGTTAAATAAAAAAAAAATTCGTAATTAATTATTTTTTTTATTATTTTAAGCTTTTAAAAATACATTAAATTAGGGATAAATACAAATTTAATTAGGTAAATTTCATAATTAGGAATCTTTATACACTAAAATATGGTGTTAATAAAATTGTATCATGACTTGCAACATTTTAGTTTTATGGTGTGAAAATTATGAAAAAAAAAGATATAAAAAGGGGTTTTTTTGGAAAAAGTTGATGTGAAATGCTTTAAATGAGAACATAAAGGATTTTTTGACCTAGAAACTTCCACAAAACTCCCAAAACCTCCCTCCCTTGTTCCTGGCCGAGCTAGCTGCTGCAGCTCCCCCTCTTTTCACCTCAATTCTTGCTTCAAAAATCATGAAATATCAAGAAAAATCCATAAAAAATCACTATTTCCTTCTCTAATTCAAATCAAAACCCTAGCCACCTCTTTCCAACCCTAATTTGTTTTAAAACAAGGTGAAAGGAGGCATCTTTCAAGGTCAAGGGCAAGTTAAGGTTCTATTGTAAGGTATAAATCCTAATCTAGTTGTTATTTGTAGTTTAAGCTTGCTAGATTTAGTAGTTTAAGTGTAAAATTGGGTTAATTTGTTGGTCATGAAATTTCAAGAAGAGGGGTGATGTTGTAGTTAGGGTTTGAAGTGGATTAACTGTGTTTAGGTTAGTATTGTGGCTATCTAGTTGGTTAGAATGGTTATTTGTGTGATGTTGCGCTTGCTTGATCGTTAATTCGCGACGTTTGCATCGAAATTTTTAGGTTTTTGCTTCCTAGATTTTCCTAAAAATTAGGGGGTGATCTAATTGCGATATATTAACGATACAATTAGCATCTCATACGACTATTAGTGTGCGCGAATGCAGGGTTTTGTCTAGCCGGGTTTTAGTTTTGTCGATTGCCCCGAAATGACGATTCTAGTTAAGATTTAGCGATTTTCGTGTGTTTTCCCGCGCACCGAGTGCACGTTATGTTTAATTCGAGAGAGTCGATATTTGTATATTGTGACTTGCATCGTTTTAGGTTTTGTAATCTTATGCTTGGTGTTGTGCAAATATAGGATCGATCGGGGAAACATCGGACACGGCGCGTAAAGGCAAGGCGGTGGTCGGATTGGATTAGCGAGGCATTCAGGTGAGTAGATGTATTCATCTATGGGGAAATCGTCTGGATGGCGCGATGCGCCCCCTAGTTAGGATTACCCTATTTCTTGCAAGATTTATATTGTTAGTTAGCTTACCCCTTTATTTACACTACATACCCTTATAGTTAATAGTATGCTAGATTGCATGGTTATTCATATGCATATATGCGATAACACTTCGTAGGACACGAACACCATTACCATTGGCATCTGTTGCACGCGCACTATTCATGTGACACACACGCCTTTGGTAATTGCCATGCCACGTGCACTATAGAACCTGTTTAACTTAATATCGCCATTTGCATTCATACATGATATATGAAATTGCATAGCATGCATATACCTAGCATTATCATCATATTTACATAGATTTCTAGCCAAAATTCACATCATATATATTGATATCATAGACATTTATCATATATAACATGTGAACAATATGATTTTCTTGAGGATTTCAATATTGCTGCGATTTCTGGATTTTTGGGGAAAACCGCAAGAATTTAACAAAAGCTTATATTTATCATTTTTAAAACAAGTTGCGGTTTTCTCGTGATGTATGTGTCGTCCACCATGAGTTTTCATGTTTTCTGTTGGATTTCGAGACCCGATTCAAGGAGTGGATGAACCGTCTCGGGTACATGGTGGGCCCGGTATGGTACCCCGGGGCAAGAAGATCGAGTTGTAGACGATGAGCCTGGCAGGGGAAGACTACCTACCGGTGATGTCTGGCACGGCGGATATCCGGAGGATACCGACCGTTGTCGTGAGATTTGATGACATGGGCCGACCCGGAATGACGGAGCCCGATATTTGAGACATTGATACAGTGAGATATTGAGACATATATGATTTCATATTTGGTGTCGATGCTTGACACGGGTTTTCAGATGATTTCTTGATGGTACTTAGCTATTATACAGATATTCATTTTCTAAAGTTAAGAATTCAATACCCTTAGCATTTAAAACACTTAAAGATTTAGTAATGACATTGTATACCTGTGCATGCATACTAGAGATATTATATCACATATGGACATACATGTTGTGCCGCATTGCGTGCATTCTTACGATTACCTTATTAGATGTTATATTCTACTCACGAGCTGGCAACTCACCCCCGTTGTGCCACAGTGTCTTGCAGGTCGGACTCATCAGTCTTGTAGCAGCGGCTATCTTATCATCAGCTCCTTTTGCTCAGACTCGCGACATCGCCCGTAGGTGGGTTGCGAGCACACTTTGTTTCTTTTGCTCTAACATTGTATCTAGTATTCTCCATCTACCACTTTATATTGTATATGCGACCTAGTGATGACACTGAGAGATTTGTATATTTGTGGTTTCTTTTGGGGTCGAGCTCACTTGAGCCGACGTGTGTTTTCTGATATTTTGCATTTCTTTTATGCTCTTTTTCTTGATATTACTTATATATTGCATGTGGTTGTGATCCGCCTTAGGCGAAGAGCTAGCTCCCGCTTGGGGATGCCATTTGTTTATTACAGGTTATATATATATCTTGTTGTACCCATTTTGGGGGATAGAAAATACAGGGGAGACTCTGCCGAAATTTTCGGGAATTTTTGATGTTTTTAAAAAGGGATTCTATGCAACTTAATTGATTTAAAAACCGTTTTCATTAAAGGTTTCCTTCACTCTCTTTTGATTTTGGTTTAGATTTTCTGGGCTTTGGCTGACTTAGGTTACGGTACGCCTTTAGACGTCTCGTAATCTAAGTGCCAGTCACGTTTCGTACTTTCGGGCCGTGACAAAGTTGGTATCAGAGCGTAGGTTTTACCGTTCTGAGTGTAGGACGACCTTGGTAGATGGAGTAGGTGACTTAAGCAGAGTGGCGTAGCATGGGTATGATCCGCGGCATATTTACGATACTGTACTCCGCCTAAGTGACCTTAGGACATAATTGCTTGTATTTCCTTTCTTGATTCCTTGCATTCCTTGATTCAATTGCAATGTCCTTATCAGTCCTGTTTCTTATTCCAGCTTCGATGCCACCAAAGACTGCGAGAGCTCAGCGGGCTGCCGCTAGGGATGAGATTCGAGCGGGCTCGTCTGAGGCGAGGATCGAGCGGGATGATATGCCTGTCCCTCAGGGTCATACTGATCCGCCTTATCCAGACCGTATTGCCAGATTAGAGGCCGGCATGCAAGAGTTGCGGCTGATGATGGGATCTTTAGTTGAGTCCAGCCGGGCACAGGGATCCGAGGACGTTCCTTCCACCGCACAGACCACGATCGTACCTGCTGCACAAATGGTCACTCCTGCTGCTACTACGGAGACTATCTCTGTTTCACTACAGGAGTTCATGAGATTGAGACCTCCAGCATTTACCGGTACAGATGCGACAGAGGACCCACAGGCTTTTCTTGATAGTATGGCTCGGATTTGCCGTTCGTTGAGGTGTTCTGATGATAGATTGGTGGAGTTTGCGAGTTTTCGTCTGGAGGGTCTTGCCCAGACATGGTACGATTCAGTAGAGAGAGGCCGAGCTGCAGGTCTACCTTCTATGACCTGGGATGAGTTTACAGCTGCATTTCTTGCCCGTTTTCTTCCTGAGAGTGTCCGAGATGCTCGAGCCCGTAGTTTTGAG
The DNA here is from genome assembly GCA_030015575.1 of Agapanthus africanus. NCBI lineage: Eukaryota > Viridiplantae > Streptophyta > Magnoliopsida > Asparagales > Amaryllidaceae > Agapanthus > Agapanthus africanus. The sequence continues at coordinate 327,774,980 of CM057337.1, forward strand.
TCTTTGCGCAAGACTCCTGGGATGACAGTGTCGGAGTATGATATACAGTTTACCCAGTTGTCTCGATATGCTCCGTACCTAGTCGACACAGAAGAGAAGAGAATAAAGAGGTTTGTATGAGGGCTTGATACACAGCTATTCCTTGCCATCGGCACCCAGCACTTTGATACATACGCAGCCGCGATGGATGCAGCCTTACTTTTGGAGGAGCGTATTTCTGAGACTCCGGTCGTTTCTGGGCCGAAGAGGATCCGTACTGATACGCCAGCTCAGCGGCAGATGGGTAGACACCGCGATAGATTATTTCCGGGAGATGGTGGAGGCAGAGGATTGAGACGAGGTCAGTTATTTTGTTCATATCCACAGGCCCAGCAGTCGTCTCCAGGATGTTTTCGGTGCGGGAGTCAGTACCACCGTGTCAGAGACTATACCATGGGACGTCCGGGCGCGGCGACAGTCCCGCATGTGACTTTACCACCCTCACCACCTTCTCAGAGAGCTTTACTTCCTACTCCTGATGATGCTTCACGCCAGCCAGATGCTTCTAGAGGCCATGGGCGTGGCGGTCCGGTTCAGAGAGGATGAGGCGACAGAGGCAGAGGCAAAGGCCGAGGTAGATGCAGAGGACAGCCAGCTATTAGTGGTGGACAGGCCCGAGTGTTCGCGTTAACTCCTCAGGATGCACAGGCATCCAATGCCGTCGTGACAGGTACTCTGCCAGTATGTTCTTTTGATGCACGGGTATTATTTGATCCAGGCTCCACACATTCCTATGTTTCCACGTATTTTGCACCGAGGTTGGGCCGAGAGTCTTCTCCGTTAGATCAGCCGCTTGTCGTTATTACCCCGGTAGGCGAGTCTTTTGTTGCCCGTTTTGTGTACCGATCGTGTTCAGTTCGTATCGGGGAGATAGATTCTTTAGTTGATTTGATTCTCCTCGATATGCTAGACTTTGACGTTCTTCTTGGTATGGACTGGCTAGCCACCTGTTATGCATCTGTGGACTGCCGTGAGAAGGCAGTCAGATTCAGTTTTCCTGGTGAGCCGGTTCTTGTTATTCAGGGAGATCGTAGCGCTACCCTTCCCAGCTTGATTTCATCTTTTCGCGCTGGTCAGCTCTTAAGAAAAGGGTGTCAGGGATTCTTAGCCTATGTTTGTGATACTAGTTCCACAGAGGTTCCGTTGGACCAGGTTCCTGTTGTGAGAGAGTTCCCTGATGTATTCCCTGACGAGCTGCCTGGTCTGCCACCAGAGCGCGAGATTGAGTTCTGCATCGATCTGATCCCCGGCACGGGGCCTATCTCTATACCGCCTTATCGGATGGCCCAGGCGGAGTTGAGAGAGCTAAAGGATCAGTTACAGGACTTGCTGGACAAAGGGCTTATCCGACCGAGTGTGTCACCTTGGGGTGCTCCCGTCATGTTTATTAAGAAGAAGGATGGAAGTATGCGCTTATGCATTGATTATCGTCAGCTGAACCGGGTTACTCTGCGGAACAGGTATCCCCTACCCCGCATTGATGACTTATTCGATCAACTCCAGGGTGCAGGGTTTTTCTCGAAGGTTGATTTACGGTCAGGTTATCACCAGTTGCGGGTTCGGAAGGAGGATATTCCGAAGACCGCTTTCCGTACTCGTTATGGTCATTATGAGTTCTTGGTGATGTCGTTCGGGCTCACCAATGCCCCGGCAGCATTTATGGATTTGATGAATCGTGTATTCAGGCCGTATCTCGATCAGTTCATTATTGTGTTCATTGACGACATCTTGGTTTATTCTCGGAGCCGGGAGGAGCATGAGCAGCACTTACGTATCACATTGCAGACTTTGAGGGAGCATCAGCTGTTCGCCAAATTTTCCAAGTGCGCATTCTGGTTAGACAGTGTCGACTTCTTGGGTCATGTGGTGACGAGAGACGGTATTTGTATGGACCCGAAGAAGATCGAGGCAGTTCAGCGTTGGCCTAGACCAGTATCAGTTACAGAGGTTCGCAGTTTTCTAGGTCTGGCCGGCTATTATCGACGTTTTGTCCAGGATTTCTCCCGCATTGCTGCACCGTTGACCGGGTTGACCCGGAAGGGGGTTCCTTTTAATTGGACCCAGGCATGTGAGGATAGTTTCCAGCAGTTGAAGACTCGTCTGATTACTGCAGCAGTGTTAGCATTGCCTTCAGGATCAGGCGGGTTTGTGGTATACTGTGATGCTTCTCGAGTGGGGCTGGGCTGTGTATTGATGCAGCACGACAGAGTCATCGCGTATGCTTCTCGGCAGCTGAGGAAACACGAGTAGAACTACCCCACCCATGATTTAGAGATGGCTGCAGTGGTATTTGCACTTAAGATCTGGAGACATTACCTATACGGTGAGTCGTGCCAGATATTCACTGACCACAAGAGTTTGAAGTATATCTTCCAGCAGCGAGATCTGAACCTGAGACAGCGCCGATGGATGGAGTTGGTGAAGGATTATGACTGCGAGATTCTATACCATCCGGGCAAGGCGAATGTGGTGGAAGATGCTTTGAGTAGAAGGCCCAGAGGTAGCTTATCTTGTTTGAGCGCAGTGCAGATGCAGTCGACGGCGGATTGGCAGGTGTTATGTGACAGCAGAGTGTAGTTCGAGTTTACTCCTACAGGGGGACAGCTGGCCCATTTCAGAGCATGCCCACAGTTACTTGACCGTATCCGCGAGGCACAGTCCGGCGATGCCCGTATATTAGAGATTATTGAGAAGATTCGGCAGGGCAGAGTTTCCGAGTTCGTGATTGATGATCAGGGGATACTTCGATTTGGGACTCGACTGTGCGTGCCAGATTCAGAGGGACTGAGGCATGATATTCTCGAGGAGGCAAATAGATCAGTATACAGTGTGCATCCAGGTTCCACCAAGATGTACCGTGATTTGAGAGAGGTTTACTGGTGGGACGGGATGAAGAAGGATATTACAGACTTTGTGTCGAGATGCCTGACTTGTAGCAAGTCAAGGCCGAGCACCAGAGGCCAGCCGGCGAGTTACAGCCTTTTCCCATCCCTGAGTGGAAGTGGGAGCAGGTCTCCATGGACTTCATTGTGGGTCTACCCAGGACCAGTCGAGGGTATGACTCTATTTGGGTGATTGTGGATCGACTGACGAAAGCGGCTCACTTCCTGCCAGTGAAGACCACTTTTGGATTTTCTCAGTATGCCCAGGTTTATATTGATGAGATAGTGCGACTGCATGGTGTTCCGACTTGCATCGTGTCCGACCGGGGCACCCAGTTTACCAGCCGATTGTGGCAGAAACTCCAGGAAGCATTGAGCACCCGATTGAGTTTTAGCACAGCCTTTCATCCTCAGACTGACGGTCAGTCGGAGCGTACTATTCAGACTCTTGAGGACATGCTCAGAGCTTGTGTTTTAGATTTCGGTGGTAGCTGGGATCGTCATTTGCCTTTGATCGAGTTTTCCTACAATAATAGCTTCCAGGAGACGATTCAGATGGCACCTTTTGAGCCTTTATATGGGAGGAGATGTCGATCGCCTGTATGTTGGATAGAGCTTAGGGAGAGCAGTATTTTGGGGCCGCAGATCGTACAGGAGACGACCGAGAAGACACAGCTGATTCGGGACAGGATGAGAGTGGCACAGAGCAGGCAGAAATCATATGCTGACAGGCGCCGTCGCCGACTGGAGTTCGCTGTTGGCGATTATGTTTTCCTGAAGGTCTCTCCGATGAAAGGTGTGATGAGATTTGGGCGGAAAAGGAAACTGAGTCCTAGATATGTTGGTCTTTTCGAGATCCTAGAGCGTGTTGGTCCAGTCGCTTATCGGTTAGCTCTTCCGCCCAGCTTCCCCGATGTTCACCCCGTATTCCATGTCTCGATGCTCCGCAACTACCTTCATGATCCTTCCCAGGCGATTCAGCACCAGACGATCTAGCTAGAGCGTGATCTTTCTTTCACCGAGCTGCCGGTTGTCATTTTGGATCGGCAGGTGAAGAAATTGAGGTCGAAGGTTATACCGTCCGTCAAGGTCCTTTAGCTTGGCCCGAACAGCGAGGAGGTCACCTGGGATACCGAGGTCGAGATGAGGAAGAGATATCCCCATCTTTTTGAAGGTACGCGTAGTTAAATTCTAAATTCGGGGACCGAATTTCTTTAAGGGGGGAAGATTGTAACCCTTCGAAAAATCGTTTAGGCAGTTTTTCGGTAATCGGCTAATTTTTCGGCTTTTTCCGTAAAAAGTCAAATTAGGTATTTTTCATTGTAGACCTAATTATACAAAATTTAGATAAGATATTACTATAATTTTGTCACTAAAATGTCACTTATAATTTTCTAGTTAAATAAATTTTTTTCGTAATTAATTATTTTTTTTTATTATTTTAAGCTTTTAAAAATACATTAAATTAGGGATAAATACAAATTTAATTAGGTAAATTTCATAATTAGGAATCTTTATAAACTAAAATATGGTGTTAATAAAATTGTATCATAACTTGCAACATTTTAGTTTTATGGTGTGAAAATTATGAAAAAAAGATATAAAAAGGGTTTTTTTTGGAAAAAGTTGATGTGAAATGCATTAAATGAGAACATAAAGGATTTTTTTGACCAAGAAACTTCCACAAAACTCCCACAACCTCCCTCCCTTGCTCCTGGCCGAGCTAGCTGCTGCAGCTCCCCCTCTTTTCACCTCAATTCTTGCTTCAAAAATCATGAAAAATCAAGAAAAATCCATAAAAATTCATTATTTCCTTCTCTAATTCAAATCAAAACCCTAAGCCACCTCTTTCCAACCCTAATTTGTTTTAAAACAAGGTGAAAGGAGGCATCTTTCAAGGTCAATGGCAAGTTAAGGTTCTATTGTAAGGTATAAATCCTAATCTAGTTGTTATTTGTAGTTTAAGCTTACTAGATTTAGTAGTTTAAGTGTAAAATTGGGTTAATTTGTTGCTCATGAAATTTCAAGAAGAGGGGTGATGTTGTAGTTAGGGTTTGAAGTGGATTAAGTGTGTTCAGGTTAGTATTGTGGCTATCTAGTTGGTTAGAATGGTTATTTGTGCGATGTTGCGCTTGCTTGATCGTTAATTCGCGACGTTTGCATCGAAATTTTTAGGTTTTTGCTTGCTAGATTTTCCTAAAAATTAGGAGGTGATCTAATTGCGATATATTAACGATACAATTAGCATCTCATACGACTATTAGTGTGCGCGAATGCAGGGTTTTGTCTAGCCGGGTTTTAGTTTTGTCGATTGCCCCAAAATGACGATTCTAGTTAAGATTTAGCGATTTTCGTGTGTTTTCCCGCGCACCGAGTGCACGTTATGTTTAATTCGAGAGCGTCGATATTTGTATATTGTGACTTGCATCGTTTTAGGTTTAGTAATCTTATGCTTGGTGTTGTGCAAATATAGGATCGATCGGGGAAACATCGGACACGGCGCGTAAAGGCAAGGCGGTGGTCGGATTGGATTAGCGAGGCATTCAGGTGAGTAGATGTATTCATCTATGGGGGAATCGTCTGGATGGCGCGATGCGCCCCCTAGTTAGGATTACCCTATTTCTTACAAGATTTATATTGTTAGTTAGCTTACCCCTTTATTTACACTGCATACCCTTATAGTTAATAGTATGCTAGATTGCATGGTTATTCATATGCATATATGCGATAACACTTCGTAGGACACGAACACCATTACCATTGGCATCTGTTGCACGCGCACTATTCATGTGACACACACGCCTTTGGTAATTGCCATGCCACGTGCACTATAGAACCTGTTTAACTTAATATCGCCATTTGCATTCATACATGATATATGAAATTGCATAGCATGCATATACCTCGCATTATCATCATGTTTACATAGATTTCTAGCCAAAATTCACATCATAGACATTTATATCATAGACATTTATCATATATAACATGTGAACATTATGATTTTCTTGAGGATTTCAGTATTGCTGCGATTTCTGGATTTTTGGGGAAAACCGCAAGAATTTAACAAAAGCTTATATTTATCATTTTTAAAACAAGTTGCGGTTTTCTCGTGATGTATGTGTCGTCCACCATGAGTTTTCATGTTTTTTGTTGGATTTCGAGACCCGATTCGAGAAGTGGATGAACCGTCTCGGGTACATGGTGGGCCCGGTATGGTACCCCGGGGCAAGAAGATCGAGCTGTAGACGATGAGCCTGACAGGGGAAGACTACCTACCGGTGATGTCTGGCGCGGCGGATATCCGGAGGATACCGACCGTTGTCGTGAGATTTGATGACATAGGCCGATCCGGAATGACGGAGCCCGATATTTGAGACATTGATACAGTGAGATATTGAGACATATATGATTTCATATTTGGTGTCGATGCTTGACACGGGTTTTCAGATGATTTCTTGATGGTACTTAGCTATTATACAGATATTCATTTTCTAAAGTTAAGAATTCAATACCTTTAGCATTTAAAACACTTAAAGATTTAGTAATGACATTGTATACCTGTGCATGCATACGAGAGATATTATATCACATATGTACATACATGTTGTGCCGCATTGCGTGCATTCTTACGATTACCTTATTAGATGTTATATTCTACTTACGAGCTGGAAACTCACCCCCGTTGTGCCACAGTGTCTTGCAGGTCGGACACATCAGTCTTGTAGCAGCGGCTATCTTATCATCAGCTCCTTTTGCTCAGACTCGCGACATCGCCCGTAGGTGGGTTGCGAGCACACATTGTTTCTTTTGCTCTAACCTTGTATCTAGTATTCTCCATCTACCACTTTATATTGTATATGCGACCTAGTGATGAGACTGAGAGATTTGTATATTTGTGGTTTCTTTTGGGGTCGAGCTCACTTGAGCCGACGTGTGTTTTCTGATATTTTGCATTTCTTTTATGCTCTTTTTCTTGATATTACTTATATATTGCATGTGGTTGTGATCCGCCTTGGGCGAAGAGCTATCTCCCGCTTGGGATGCCATTTTTTTATTACAGGTTATATATATATCTTGTTGTACCCATTTTGGGGGATAGAAAATACAGGGGAGACTCTTCCGAAATTTTCGGGAATTTTTGATGTTTTTAAAAAGGGATTCTATGCAACTTAATTGATTTAAAAACCGTTTTCATTAAAGGTTTCCTTCACTCTCTTTTGATTTTGGTTTAGATTTTCTGGGCTTTGGCTGACTTAGGTTACGGTACGCCTTCAGACGTCTCATAATCTAAGTGCCAGTCACGTTCCGTACTTTCGGGCCATGACAATCTAACATGTTAGCAAAGTAACTAGAAATTCAATCGGAGAAAAAGTCGCGAAATACGCCCGTAACACAAACATTCTGTCGATTTTTAAACTGCTGTAATTTTTTTTTGACATATACCAAAAATCGACTCAGGGTTTTTATAGTATACTGCAGAAAAACGATCCACAGAACCGACCAACTCACCGCGGTTCCGCGGCAAGAACAGCTTCTTGCCGCGGATCCGCGGCCGAGTTGACTCGGCCGTGGATCGGTTTCACTGCAGTATACTTTATGGGGTATTTTGGGATTTTTGGAGTATGTTTTTCCAGCCCAGATTTTCCAGAAAGCAAAATTTGTTTTTGGGGCGTAAAAAACCATATTTTGATCGAGTTTCTAATGACTTAATCTGACGGGTTTATTTCTGTGATGTGATATATGTATTGAACATCTACTAATCGCTATACGTCGATTAGTGGGTGTTATACATATCTGTGATCTGTAATGTTGATGGTATGTGTATATGAATTCATTGGATTGTCGCGGGTGAATAGCCGGGGGGTTGTTAAATGAGAGTTTTCTTTTCTGTCAATTCATGTAATTTGTAATTGATGTAATATTATTTATTTGGCCGCACAACCGGGATAAGGTTGTAGCCGTCATTGTATAATTTCTTTTACTGTTTTTGCTCCTAGGATAGACCCATGGAGGGGGTGCACAAACTACCGGGTACCTCGAAGTGCCGAGTGGCCTACTCACGTCGTTGAGGGAGGTTGCTTCGCTTCGGGTATTTGGCGGGTAGTTTGCCGCACCCGTAGGGGTCTTGGGTTGGGTATTGGCTATTCACCGCGACCGTGTAATCCGCTTTTCGTTACAGGCTCGTACGAATTGCCGATTCCTAGTATATCTAATGTGTTCATTTGTGATCTGGAATGGCTATCATTGCAATATATCTATATATGATATCTATTTAGGCATTGCTTATGTTTTGCATCTGCGCTAGTCCAGCCCCTGCTCTGTCGTTAGTTAAGTAACCTAACGGGTAATGACGGGGCCCGTGGCGAATGCGGATGGCATTAGCGTACATCATATTTTGGTTGTTTTCTGCAATGGTAGGATTAAATGATGGGACGCGTTAAAAATTAATGCAAGAAAATAAACCAAAGTAAAGTCGTTGGAACAATTTCAAAAACCACTCGGTTTCTTTTCAAAAACAACTTTTAAACGCGGAGCTTAAGCCACTCCTTTTAAAAGCTATCTCGTTCAATCGATTATATCAAGTTCACTACGTTCACGGTTTTGCCAAAACCATTCGTAGCCCTCCGTCGTTTCACATGGATAGTCAATAGTATTCAAGCTATGTTTGTTGGCCAAAGTCAAGGCATAGTGATTGGTAGCTATTGGGTATTCATGTGCAGCATAGATAGATGTCTTGGTTTGGGACAGTCGTACTGCCTTGTTGGCCAAAGTCAAGGGTAGGTACGGGTGGGTTCAAATTAACCTGGATAATGACGGGTAGAACTTGACATGTGACTTATGATTTGTTGGCCAAAGTCAAGGTCATAAGAGCATGGGGAAAAAATCCACATCGGGAGTTTCTAAAGAACCAGAAAATTGCTAGCGCTGCATACCATTTGGAGTGTGATGATTCTGGTAGGATTCCTTCAGTTTTGTCACGCGGTGATATTTGGATCCCGATCCTACTATGAGTATATGCTACACCTCGGGAAATTTCTCACTTAACGATCAATGCTATAAGCCAAGTAGGTGTCTAGAAAGGTGTTAGCGGGGCTACGCCTCCAGGGAAAAGAGGTTATTTAATTAAGGAACTTCGCGAAAGCGTTGGAAAACCTCTCTCGAAGTACCAACACTGGCCTGGCTGAACGGTTAAGCAAGTATTGTACGGTGAGATTGATTCCGACTAATTCTTCCTTTTTCGTTTGAGGAGGAATTCGAGATACAGTAGGAGCCATCCTGTTTAGACAAATTAAAAACCACTCTAAATTTGCAAGAGCATCATGCTGAGTGTTTCTTCACTCTCTCCTAATTGCAGCGACCAATCGACATTGCCGGACTTAAGTTACTTCTAGATAAAAACATACTGACAGGGCCAAACTATAAAGATTGGCTCAGGAATGTCAAAATGGCAATCACTTACGACAAGATGGGGTATCTCTTTACCACCAAAGCTCCCCCTGTCCTAGGTCCCACCTCCAGCGTCGCGGATAAGGAAATCCGTAAGACTTGGGAGATCGATTGCGCGAAGGCCAAGTGCCTCGTGCTTGCCTCTATGGACAATGAACATCAGAGGAGGCACGAGAATATGGACCTCGAATCCATATTTCTCCATACAAAAGAACTGTATGGAGAGCAATCTCCTATCGCCAGATACGAAGTGTCGAGAAAGCTATTTTCGGCAAGGTTGGCCATCGGATCATCGGTAGCGGAACAAGTGCTTAAGATGATTGGCTTCATTGAGGAGCACGCGGACCTTGGGACCACGTTAGAGAACGAGCTCTATACGGACTTGATTTTCTAGTCCCTTCCTTCCACTTACGCCCAGTTTATCCTGAATTTCAACTTGCAAGGAAAAGAAGTTGAACTTCTGGAGCTCCTCAACATGCTGAGGAGTGCAGAAGGCACCCTACAAAAAGGTAGGGATACATCCACTTTATTTGTAGGAGGATCTTCCTCTTCAAAGTCCAAGACGAAAGCCAAGGGAAAGAAGAAGAAAGCCCCCGCCAAACCAAGGGGCGGTGTTAGTAAAGTGGATACGAAGGGAAAAGCAAAGGCAACAAAGATAGCGGGGCAGCTTGTGGGAAAGGAAGAATGCTTCTATTGTCATAAGAAGGGACACTGGAAGAAAGATTGCAGGGCTTGGAAGGCCAGGAACCAGGATCCGAAGCAAGTTGCGGCTTCGGCTTCAGGTGTGTATGTTATTGAAAACTGTCTTTAAATAAACTCTACTTCCTGGGTATTGGATACCGGATCAGGATCTCATATATGTAATTCTTTGCAGGCACTGAGAAAGCGTAGGGTTTTGAAGGCAGGTGATATGACCCTCAAAGTTGCAAACGGAGCTGGCATGGATGCTGAGTCTGTGGGGGACTATCACCTGGGCTTGTCAGATGGACACGTTTTGGTTTTGCGTAATTGCTATTTTGTACCCAATGCAACTTGTAATATCATTTCTGTATCTTTATTATCTAAAGAAGGTTATGAATTTGCATTTATAAGTAATGTTGTGAACATTCACCTTAATCAAGTTCTGATTGGGTCAGGTGCATTAAGCAATGGTATATACGTATTAAACCAACCACAGATTTTCAATGTCCAGAATACACACAAAAGAAAGTCTCCGGAAACTAATCAGGCTTTCTTATGGCATTGTAGACTGGGTCACATCAATGAGAGAAGATTGACTAAGTTAAATACAGAAGGATATTTTGATCCATTCCAATATCAATCATATGCAACTTGTCAATCCTGTCTCAAAGGAAAGATGACAAAGACTCCGTTCACTGGACACGGAGTAAGAGCGAGCGAGCTCTTGGGACTCGTATACAACGACGTGTGCGGTCCAATGTCTACACATGCGCGAAGCGGTTTTTCTTACTTCATAACTTTTACGGATGACTTTTCAAGGTACGGATATGTCTTCTTAATGAAACATAAATCCGAAACCTTTGGAAAATTCCAGGAATATATGAATGAAGTAGAAAAACAAACTGGCAAAAGTATCAAGACACTGAGATCTGATCGAGGTGGTGAATACTTGAGTGCCGAGTTCCTGGATTACCTAAAAGAGAATGGAATTCTCTCTCAGCTTACTCCTCCGTACACTCCCCAACATAACGGTGTATCGGAGATACGGAACCGTACCCTATTCGATATGGTACGGTCCATGATGAGTAACGCTGAGTTACCGCGATCATTCTGGGGTTATGCGCTAGAATCAGCCGCATATCTTTTTAACCGAGTTACGACTAAGACTGTGCCTACCACACCATATCAGATGTGGTGTGGGAAGAAACCCTATCTTAAGCACATTAAGACATAGGGATGTCCAGCTTTTGTTAAAAAGCAGCATGCGGACAAACTCGAGGCACGCTCAGTACTGTGCAAGTTTGTGAGATATCCAAAGAATTCCAAGGGATATTTCTTCTATCGCGAAAAGAAACAAAAGGTTTTTGTTTCTCACCATGCCTATTTCTTGGAAACTGAATTTTTGGAAAATCAGATAAGTGGGAGCGCAGTAGAACTGGAAGAAATTCCAGAACCACGTGCTATTACTGAAAGCTTAGTAGAACCAGAGGGTTCAAAAGAATAGGACATTCCTACGCTGCTCCGCAGGAGTAGTAGGCAGTCTTACCCGCCCGAGAGATACTACGGTTTTCTCATAGACGGGGATAGAGAGGATTGCATCATTGATTATGAAGAGCCTACTAGCTTCCAGCAGGCCGTTCAGAGCGTTGACTCGGTAAAATGACTGGATGCAATACGGACCGAAATGGAGTCTATGTACACCAACAAAGTATGGACTTTGGACGTTGCTCCAGACGGGTTAGAACCCGTAGGATGCAAATGGATCTTCAAAAGGAAGATTGGTGTAGATGGACAGGTAAAGACCTATAAGGCTAGACTTGTTGCAAAGGGTTTTCGTCAAAGACCTGGTTTTGACTATGACGAAACCTTTTCTCCAGTGGCTATGCTGAAATCCATTCGGATCTTTCTTGCCATTGCTGCCTTCCACGATTATGAGATTTGGCAGATGCACGTAAAGACCGCTTTTCTAAATGGAAATTTAGAGGAGTGTGTCTATATGGACCAGCCAGAGTGTTTCATTCAGAGTGGGAGCTGCGGAAAGGTGTGCAAGTTGCTTAAGTCCATCTATAGACTAAAGCAGGCATCGTAGAGTTGGAACATCTGTTTTGATGAGACGGTCAAAGAATTTGGCTTTATCAAAAATCCAGATGAACCATGCATCTATAGTAGATTTGTAGCACGAACTGTCGTATTCCTCGTTTTATACGTGGATGACATTCTTTTGATAGGAAATGACATTCCTATGCTACAATCTGTCAAGGGGTTCTTGTCACACAGGTTCTCCATGAAAGACCTGGGTGATGCCACTTACATTCTGGGGATCCGGATCCATCGTGATAGATCCAAGAGGATGCTAGGACTTTCGCTGTCCAGGTACATCGACACCATACTGAAGAGATTCAGTATGGAAGTTCCAAGCACGGTAACCTACCGGCTTGTCACGGGATCACCCTCTCCAAAGAGATGTCTCCCAAGACTGATTTGGAAAAGGATCACATGTCTATTATATCCTACGCTTCTGTGGTAGGCTCTATAATGTATGCGATGTTGTGTACCAGACCAGATGTAGCATATGCACTGAGTATGGTAAGCCGGTATCAGTCAAACCCTGGGGAAAAACACTGGATAGCGGTAAAGAACATTCTCAAGTACCTGAGAAGGACTAAGGAGATGTTCTTGGTGTACGGCAGAAAAGACCTCCAGATCGAGGCCTTTGCTGACTCCAGCTTCCAGAGCGACAAGGATGATTCCAAGTCCATGTCGGGTTTTGTCTTTACCCTCAATAGAGAGGCGGTGTGTTGGAAGAGTTCCAAACAGGAAACCGTTGCAGACTCGACGATAGAAGCGGAATACATCGCTGCTGCTGATGCTGCAAAAGAGGCTGTCTGGATGAGGAAGTTCTTAACGGAACTTCAGGTGGTTCCGTCCATTGTTGATCCAATACCTCTATATTGCGACAACAACGGGGCTATAGCTTTAGCGAAGGAACCCAGGTCCCATCAAAAATCCAGACACATCTTGAGGCGGTATCACCTGATCAGGGAGATCGTGGATCGCCAGGAGATCGAGGTTCGGAAGGTTGCTACAGAAGATAACACTGCTGATCCACTCACGAAGGCCTTACCCCAGACTCAGTTCGAGCGGCTGATCGAGATGATAGGTCTTCGATACGCCAGTACATGGCCTTAGTGCAAGTGGGAGATTGTTAGTGTATACGCCCTAGAGGTCATTACTGTATCATACTAGTTTGTATATTACTTAATGGAAGCTTGGGATATTCACAGTCGTATAGACAATCTTGCTCAAAATGGTAGTATGCTACTTGGTTTGTTTCTACTTTAATATGTGCTTGTGTTTCTTTTAGCATATCGCTTATACATATTAGTAGAGCCCTTAGGATCTTTGCTTGATTACCAGCGTTATGATGGCACTCACACTCGTGTGGGCTGGGTAGTCTACAAGCACATCCTTATACAGGTCCCTAGTCGTAGGACTATCGAGACGGGGCATCGATACTCCGGAGTAGACTACCGTATGCGCTTCTCATCTCAGCAGGGGAGACGGTCTGTCCCATAGCCGTCAGTACGTCGTACTTGAGATAGTATGCGGGTGCTCGTTAGGTTACGAGTACACTGGACAGGACTCGTCGGGAACTGATTGGTTGGTACTATACCTATCGTCAGTTATCAATTCCTAGGTGACATGAGTACAGCTTAGTCTGCTGACTTGACACTGTCACTTCGCCTCGAGTGTGTTCCCACTGTACTTTGATTACTACCCTACCACGGCTCAAAGGAGTCGTGCAAACAGGTAGTAGTTGGGTGCAGTCCCGAAGCACTTGGAGACAGTGACGGTTAGAAAGGATTCGTCTCTCCCGGTATTGGGGGTTGACATCGCGCTGTGTCTAGGAGAGCCATTACACAAGTAGTCCCTGGCCAGGGCAAGCGAGATATACTGGTAGGTTTCCAGTGTTATCTCAGGGTGTTCTGGGCTACACTCCGACACGACTTGTACCGCTATTAGGGGACTGACGTTTAGCGCCTCATAGGCCCGCCATGCGATGTACTCAGACGAACAGACCGGACTGTACGGAGATTGTCACATTCAGGCTCAATAGGAGTTCAGATGGGTTTCACCTCGTCCGTCTTCTTATCGGCATCTACCTGGGGGCCATTACGCACAGCTAGTGCCGCTTGCGGTCTGTGGTTAAACCCACTGCCAGCGTAGTGTCGAGTCTTTAGAGTCCCACACAGAGAGCTATTCTCCTTTAGGCAAAAGAGTAGAGGTCGCATGGTTTTGCGACAGGTCGCATGGTTTTGCGACAGGGCTCGGTCACATCCGCGCACTTGTGCACGTTTAGTGACCGGGAAGTTATTACTAGCGGGCTTTGGTTTAAGCCAGATCCTTGTATACGTTTTGGGATTGGTTTTATCTCAGTTGTATTCGTGTTCCCCGGAACGCGGATGCGGGTGTGTATGCACAGTTGATAGAGACAGAGGCAGAGGATTCTCATTAGGGTTGTTGACTGTTGACTTTTTCTTAACCCTAATGAGAATTAGAATTATGATTAACAATAATATTAATTAAATATTATAGTGACATGGTTAGGGTTGAAGGGTTGACCTTGTTGACTTATTGACTTTTGTTGACCGGATGACTAGGTTGGACTTGTTGACCACCATCATGACAATGGCTATCATTTGTTTGCATTGACTTGTGCTTGCTTGATGGTTCACAAATTGCATTTAATGCAAGAAATGATATTGTCATTTATCATGATAACAACCATCACATTATACTCAATTATTATTACTTGTTATCATAATTTTTTGGATTATGAGAGCTTGGATGGCAAAAGACTTGTTCATTCTTTTATTTTCTTTCTCTCTCTTGGTCAAGCTCTCTCCCTCTTCCTCTTGCTCTCTCTCTATCTCAAAGCAACTCCCTCTCATGAGTTGAGAAACATTGCTTTAGAGATAAAAGAAAACCCATATCACTTCTCTACTCATCCTAGTTCATAAGGTTTAGCAAACCAAGTGTTCTAGTTTCTTCAAGTTCGAAGTAGGAGACAAAATGTAGAAGCCTTCGGGTGGATCCATTTTCGGCGCGAGGAGACGACGAGGTGAGGCCGATCCGTACACCGCAAAGAGTTGAAGACGAAGGAGTTCAAGAAAGGTGTAACCCCCTAACCGAGTAGGTAAAACTCCTAGTTAGGTTGTTAGGTAGTCGTTTAACAAAGATCCGTATTTTGAGTCCATGTTACCACCCTAGCAAAAAATCGTTTTTGACCATTTCCGCAACCCCAAAGAACCGGGGAAGGGTAGCATGGACTTACATGGTGTAGATGGCTCCTCCTCTCCGTCTTCACTTTGCCAAAAAAAGATCCACCTGAAGGCCTCTACCTTGAGCTTCTACCTCAACAATGAAGTAACTAGAGTGCTTGGCTTGCTACACTAAGAACCCTAAAGTGAGTAGAGAAGTATTTTGGTGGTTTAGTCTCAAAGCTTTGATTTTCAACACATGAAAAACTTTAGCTTTTTGAGAGAAGAAGAGGGAGAGCTAACCATGAGAGAGAAAGGTAATGAGAGAACCACGCTCTCATATGAGAAATACATGATAATAAAAATAATAATTAAGAAAATTGTGATGGTGAGTTGATTTGACTATTATCATTTCACAATTAATGCTAAGCATGCTTCAAAAAATATCTAAGTCAAAGTGAGTCAACAAGTCAAATGGTCAAACCAACTCTAACCATGATACAATTATCCTTAATTAGAACTATTAATCATATTCCTCCTTCTCATTATGATTTTGATCAAGTCAATGGTCAAAACCCTAATGAGGTATCTCCCTCTCCGCCCCGGTCAACTGTACATACATACCCGTATCTGTGTTCCATAGAAACACGAATACAATGAGACTAGACCAATCCCAAAACAAATACTAGGATCTGGCATAAACCAAAGCCTACTAGTATCTACTGCCCGAACACCAAACGTGCACAAGTGCGCGTATGTGAACGAATCATGTCGTAAAAACCATACGACCTCTACTTCGTTTCGCCCAAAAGTGAACAACCCTCTGTGTGGGACTCTAAAGACTGGACAATACTCTGGCAGCGGGTTTAACCACAGGCCGCATACGGTACTAGCTGTACGTAACGGTCCCCAGGTAGATGTCGATAAGAAGACCGATGAGGTGAACTCATCCGAACTCCTACGTAGCCTGAATGTGACAATCTCCGTACCGTCCGGTGTGTTCGTCTAAGAGTATAGCATGTCGGGCCTAGGAGGGCGGTAAGCGTCAGACCCCTAATAGCGGTACAAGTCATGTCGGAGTTTAGCCAAGAACACGCTGAGAAACTACTGGAAACACTGCCAGTAAATCTCACTTTCCCTGGCCAGGGACTTTGTGTAATGGCTCTCCTAGACACAGTGCGATATCATCCCCCATTACCGGGAGAGACGAATCTTGTCTAACCGTCACTGCCTCCAAGTACTTCGGGACTGCATCTAACTACTACCTATTTGTACGACTCAATAGATCCGTGGTAGGGTAGTAATCTAAGAGCAGTGCGAACACACTCGAGGCGAAGTGGCAGTGTCAAGTCAACGGACTAAGTTGTGCTCATGTCACCTGGGAACTGTTATCTGACGATAGGTATAGTACCAACCAACAGTTCCCGACGAGTCCTGTCCAGTGTACTCATAACCTAATGAGCACCTGCATACTATCTCCAGTACAACGTACCGATGGCTGTGGGACAGACCATCTACCAAGCTGGGATGAGAAGCGTACACACCAGTCTACTCCGGAGTATCGATGCCCTGTCTCGATAATCCTACGACTGGGGACCTGTATAAGGATGTGCTTATAAACTACCCAACCCCCACAAGTGTGATTGCCATCACAACGCTGGTAGTCAAGAAAAGATCCTAAGGGCTCTATTAATATGTATTAGCGATATATCAAAAGAAACATATACACATATTAAGATAGATACAAACCAAGTAGTATACTACCATACTAAGAAGGACTGATATAAATCTGTGTATATATCCCAAGCTTTCAAAATGTAATATACAAACTAGTACTATACAATAATTGCCTCTAGGGCATATCACACTAACACTCCCCTACCAGGCTCAACGCCATCATCTGCGACCATCTTTCCCCGAGTTACCGCACCGGGTCAACCATGCACCCACAGACGGTTCTTCCTCCTCCTCTAATCGGGTGTATGATATCGCTCAAGAGCCGAGAAAAACTCATGCCGGACATCTCTTAAATTATATCATGAGAAAACTGCAATTTTCTATCCTTAAAATGATAATAAGTTTATAAAGTCCTTGCGGTTTCTCCAAATGCAGAAATCTCATGAAAATCCGAAATCCCAATCTCAGGAGTAAATAAATAATGACTTTCTGGCAATAAGTTGCAAAATATTTCATGACAAATGAATAAATGAATGCATCGGATATCAAGCAAAGATTGCAATAATACAACTAGCATATAAAAGCAAGCGCACTAGTACTATGTCGAAACTATCAGCTACCAATTTATACTAATGAAATAGTGTTTTCTGATGTGTACATGACATGAAAATTACTAATGATGATGTGTGTAAGCCGGCGAGCAGGTGTACGTGGAGCATACGCGTCATCGGTAATGCTGCTAGTGTCCTGACAGCATGATTTTATAATAATTAAAGAAAACACAAATAAGCAAGCAATGAGATGCGAATAGTAAGAATATACAGAACATGAATAGTAATCGCAACAATAAAGGATTTACATTATATATATATGAGTCAAACAGTTTTGGCATTTGAAATAGCACGAATCGTGGTGTTTAGAAAATAGGGGCTACGGTGTTTTTAAAAAAAGGTACGTCCTTTGAAATATCCGTAGTATCCCTTGGCCTGTCTTAAAAATACTCACAATTCGTTAGTTTTGGAAATAAGTATCACTCGAGCCTAGTCTAACATCTACTAAGTAACTACAGGACAAGCTAAGAGACTAATCAGAATGGTAAAAGAAACCACCTAAGTCTTAGTCGACATATATGTATCTAGTAGTCGGTGATCCCACCTCAATAACGTCACCTACGATAAACTATATAATACAACATTCTCAAATCAAGAGTGTGGATCAGTCATCATAATTATATCTCATATGGTAAATCCAAACTACGGTATCCCAATTCGGGGTACGGGTCGAATATCACATTTATCTTATTATTCATCAGGTATCCTTATCATCATATCCTGAATTATGGATACTAATCTAAAGTCTAGTACATTCTGATACCATCAACATATAAATATGCGTGTGTATGAAAACACATCGCCTAAAGACCAGCTATAATACCATGTCGTATCTCATAATACGAACCATGTCACATTACCGATCTCGTGGCATCATGCCCAATCACATCGACTCATCTCCAAGTACCATATACTATCCTCAACATCCATGTATATGTATACACACACACACACACACACACACACATATATATATACTCATATACATATATGTATATATATATATTTATATACCCATATTCACATAAGTAAATCAGATGTATGCGTGTGTGTGTGCGTGTGTGTGTAAACCTTATTTTAGGGTTCGCGACTAAAAACTAACTAACGACACTATCATCCAATTATACTAAAATTTAACCCATGATCTCCTAAGATCTTACTTGCTAACTATCCATGTTTCACATAACACATATTTATATATAAATATAGTATATCATAGGCTACATTACAAACTGCGGGGGTGCTATACGCCATCCACCCGAATTCCCCCGTAGATATATATCTACTCACCTTGATCCTTACTTTCCGAAGTCGATGTCGCCATTCTTTTCCTCGTCATCCGAAGTCCATGCGGAGGTACCTACAATTCAATGAATATCGTTTCGTAAACGAGAATTAAATACGAGAAATCCGGTACGGCATTCAAAGGGTACATAGGTTAGAACCTACGAACTTCGCATGCAAGAAAGGCCAAACAAATTCTCGATGTCGATGTACAAATGTCAAACCATCGAGTTAAAACTCAAATACTAAAAGCAAAGTTAAAACGATGTCGCAAAAACAAAGCAGCAACTCAAGAAATCAGCTCCAGATTTTATCTTGGGCTGAATTAGCCAATTTTGCATATATGGAGGGTCTAATTTACTGAAAATGGAGCCATGGACCAAACACGAAACCAATCACCCCTGACCTGGCCGCAATTTGCGGCCAGAAAGAATAAATAAATGGCCAAAGATGAGGGTTTAGGTTTCGAGTCTTGGGGTCAGATTCAAGGTTGCCCGCTTGTCTCGCTGTGTCTGCAAAATATTTTTCAGGTGCCCCGGGTCACAGCAGATCTCTAATTATCACCATAATTCCCACAATCATCCGACATCAAGGTTTCTAAGTTCGTGTCTTGGGGCTTTAATATCTGGTTTTGTCCAGAATTCTAACACTAAAGGGGTTTAAGATCACTACCAAACCTTAATTGCACCATCTCAATCCAAATAAAGCCCTAACCTCAACTTGAAATTTTCAAACCTTACTAAACTACACTTTAACACTTCTAAACTATAATGGATGTTAAAGGAATTGAAATACTACAATTAAGATGAAAGAATTACCTCTTTTGGCAACTCAAGAAATTTCTTGAGTTGCCCCAAGTGCTCAAAATCCAATTTTTCTTGATCTCCCATGCTTGTAGTGAGCTTGTGCAAGTTTTTTGTGTAGAAAAACAGGTATTTTGATGAAGGAATGAGGGTGAAGTGAAGTGGTGGAGGTGGTGGAGGGTGAGTGCAGCCAAGGTTGAGGAGAGGGAGTGGCAAAAGATGAAGATAATGAAGGAAGAAACAAATGGGGCCAAGGTCAAAGAACCCCTCACCTCTCTCTCTTCTCTCTCTTACCCATACCAATTTCTTTATTCCCTTCTCTTTTCTTTTGCTTTTCTTTTAAAACCCAAAACAAATAAACCATATACATAAAAGAAACAAGATGTCATGGTTAAAAATGAAACAAGTTTTGTTGCATGTCATGATGCAAAAATCAAGCTTAATGCAAGATTAGCGAAAATTAATCGTTTTTAGCATTAACATAGAATATAATTAATTGTATAAAAATCTATGAATACTCTATTCTTATAATCTCTTTCAAATTCAATAATTAACATAATTTCCAAATATTTCCCAATTTATCGGTATATAATTATACCGCATCATTAAAATATTCATAATATTTATTATTTAATTATTTGAATTCCCAAAAATAATATTTTATTTTTCTGAAATGTTACAATCTTCCCCCCTAAATAAATTCGGTCCCGAATTTAAATTTAAACCCCTTAAATACAGAAATATTTTAGCAAAAAGATCAAGTCGTCGGGGCTCCGAAATCATAAATACATAAAACACATACTGGCGCAATGCATGCGCATGAAAAACGAGTATATAAACCAAAATCAAAACTCCGTCAAGCATCCCGCAATCATCGAATTTATGGTGAAGACATGTCAAAGTCCACTACGAAAACCAGCATGATATACATCAAGACTATAAATGTATACATCGTTGTAAATTCGTCAACACATCTGAAAGAAATGCATGCCAAAACTTTTCAAGTCGCTGTGCGATGCGCGTATTACTGAACAGTGGCGGACGTCTATTGTAAGAAAATAACTATATATATATATATATATATATATGTATGTATATATATATCCTTTGTTTAACATACACGCCCCGCCGTTTCGATAACAATTTAGAAGGGTTCCCATTGTAAAAGTTTCGTGTCATCTCGGACACATAGGTAAATAATGAGACTATAGCTCCCTTTTGGAAATCCATTCAGTAACTATCAATGCATGCAAAAATATATTCAGGTACTGTCCTCGGACTAGTCCTGCTAAGCTACTATACCAAATTGTAAATATCGTAAAATATACTGCTCCAAAAGAAACTAATCCCAAAATGCGTACAAGAATGCCCCGTGCGCCTGGTGCGCACAAAAATAGAAATCAACGAATGTGCCATACATGTGCACAGAACAAAATCTAAGGGCAACGGGTGTGCACGAAAACACCTGTCAAGGGCAACGGTATGTGCCTGACAACAATATCAGGCGCATCTGATATGCATGAAAAATCCCGATTTAGTGCATCTGGTGTGCACCAAAATCGCATCAAGCGCGTCAAGTATGCGCAAGAATCCAAATCAAGTGCACAAGGTGCACGAAAACAAATATCGAGTATCACAATCGAAATCGACGGTATACAACACATTGTTGCGCCACGGGAGCGCCCCGGCCGTCTTACTCGAGGCCAAATTGCGGAATCAAAATTTTTCCTTACTCGGAAACCGGCGCTACCGCGGACAAAGAAAACCCGGATCGTTTACCATTAACCTACGCTAGCTAACAAGAGATGGGGTGAGAAGTATACCGAGTGATCCGAGTCCTCCGGTCTTCTCTTCATCATCCCGATCTCCCGCGGAAAGTCTTTGCTCCACATCGTCGCCTCCTCGCCGGAAAGGGCACCACATCGCCTTCGTCTTTTACGGGCTCCCGCCTCAATACCGAGGCAACTCGAGCATGAAGCCGGCAACTCGACATGCTCAAGATTTGCTGTAGGAAGTAGTGTAGAAACTTTGTCTCTTGGAGTTTATGTAGTTGCCATTGATGGATGGAGGAAGAGGTAAAGAAAATTGGTGCTTTCAATTTTCTAGCAAGAAGAAGATGAAAATGAACTCTCTCATTCTTTTTTCTCTCAAGTGAAGGCTCTCTCCTCTCTTGCAAGAATGGTGGAGGAATCAATAATCAATACCATAACAAGAAGGGAGGTTAGTGTAGGAGAAAAAGAAAGGTGACCATATCCTAAGCTTCATGATAACAATCTTACATCAACTTAACATCCAATTCTAATCACAATCAATCTAAGAAAAGGTGATGGAAAAAGAATATAATGATGATGGAAAAGAATGGAATCAAAAGATGTTATCATAACAAAACATCTTACAAATAAAACCTCCACCAAAAGTTATTTGTAAAACTGCAAACAACCCCCTCCAACGGAAAAGTCCGGCCGGGAAAGAACAAAGGAAAACCGGCCGGGACGGAATGCAAACTGGCAACTCCAGAAAACTGGTCCCGTAATAAATTACAGGAAAACCCCAATACTGTGCATACACACCCGCATCTGTATTCCGACCGGATACAAATGCAATGAGACAAAATCTACACTGTACTAAACTAGGACCGGCTTAAGCCAAAGCCGGCTAGTAAAAACCGTTCGATCCTGATCCGTGCAATACCGCATGTATCAGATCAAACCCTGCCATATAACTATACGGCCACTAGTACAAAACTGTCCGATCCTGATCCGTGCAATACCGCACGTATCTGATTGGACCCTGCCATATCTCCATACGGCCTCTACAGCGTTTCGCCCGAAAACTGAGTAACTGAAAGTGTGGTGGACTCTAAAGACTCGTCAATACTATGGCTGTGGATTTAACCACTAGCACGTCAGAGGTATAAGCCAATACGTGACGGGCCACCAGCTATTGACCAAAAGGGACGTCGATGAGGAAGCTCACCCCGACACCCTACTGAGCCTGTCAGTGACAATATCTGTACAGTCCGGTCCGTTCGTCTATGAGCATCGCATGGCGGGCCTAGGGGGTTGGTAAAAGTCAGACCCCCAAAAGCGGTACAAGTCGTGTCGGAGCGTAGCCCAGAACACCCTGAGATACTACTGGAATACCTACCAGTAAATCTCCTGCCTCGGCCGAGGGCTTTGTGTAATGGCTCTCCTAGACACAGCGCGACCTCACCCCCAATACCGGGAGAGACGAACCCCTGCAGATCCGCTCACTGCCTCCATGTGGCTCGGGACTGTACCCAACTAAAACCTGTTTGCACGACTCCTTTGAGCCGTGGTAGGGTAGTAATCAAAGCACAGTGGGAACTCACACGAGACAAATGACGATCTCAGGTCGATGAACTAACCTGTACACATGTCACCAGGGAACTGCTATCTGACATCTGGTATAAGACCAACTAGCAGGTTCCCGGCGAGTCCTGTCCGGTGTACTCATAACCCAATGAGCACCTGTATACATCTTAGGTGAACCAACTGACACCAGTGGCTTGTGAGACCGGCCACCGCCCCTCGTCGGGGTCTCGACTGTATACACTAGTCTACTAATGGAGTAGCGATGCCCTGTCTCGAAACTCCTACGACTAGGGACCTATTAAGGATGTGCTTATAGACTACCAGCTCCCACGTATATGATCGCCATCATACTGCTGGTCGTCAAGCAAGAATCCTAGGGGCTCTATCAACGTGTAATAGCGACATGTCAGGTCACCTAAAGCAGTACACGATGATAAAGATAAACCAGATAGCATACTATCATCTCGAGTAAGACTGTCCTACCGGGATAGGTCCTCCCTCAATCATTGCAATCACGTGCCTGTGATCCAATAATTGACTCTGAGGGCACTATCTCCAACAATCTCCCACTTGCACTCAAGGCTAATTATTGCGATGTCGCATACTCACAGCCCGTGTGATACCGAACACCCAACTCCTCTACTAGTCAGTCTCACAAAGCTCGTTTGCGAAACTATTGCGTTCAAGGAATAGCCTTAGTGAGTGGATCCGCAGTGATGTTTCTTTCTATGTCTCTCTATATCTCAAGTTCGCGGAGAAAGCCATCTCCCGAAATGAGCAATACCTGTCTTAGAATGTCTGGATGTCTGATGGGACCTAGCTCATAAATGAACTCCAAATCCAAACTTCTTAGACTGTATCGTCAACCGAACTTAATCAGTATCCTGCGCCAAGCCTCCCTCAGTATTGCCTTGGACCACCTGTCCAAAATACTGCCCCTCCTCAGAAGGAAAACTATAACTCTGACAACCTCCTTGTCGTCCATGTCACCTTGGAAGCCTGGAATGATAACTGTCTCCCAAATGAGGCTGTCGTTATCATATCCCTAGAACATTCACTTATGTTCTAACACTGCTTCCGACTGTTTCTCCAGGATTGGATCAATATCATCTTATTGCATCTAGTGCAAGAACAACATCTGGTGTGGTACTTGACATCTCATGATTGACTCAATTGCCTAAGCAAGTGATCTGCCAATCATGAGTATCCCTCTCCCCTTTAGTCTATAAGACACCTTTAGAGAGGGTGAATCCATCAACTGCAGGTGTACTACCGTGTCAGGAGTCGTCCATTCTAAATACTCATAGAATGCTGTCAAGATACCCAGATTGGGAAACCACCCAAATCTAGATCTAAAACCATAGATCTAGTAACCAGTATGTCTGATATAATATCCAAATCCCATGTGGAGAAAAACACTGTGTGACGACCAAAGTATAACCGATCGTAGTATAGGAATATCACTTCCTACTACCTTCTCAACAGATCCATCCTCTATTCTGATGACGTCAAACCTATGACTGTCACATCAGAAATAGATGATCTATCTTCGCTACATCTGCTTTAGTCTATAAATAGACATAAGCCTGATGTCCACCAATGCTTCCGCTGCTCCCACTGACTACGACAACCCTCTGGCAGAGTCATATAGACGTGCACTTCTAAAGCTAGTTTAGAACGACGCTATACTCATCCTCCTACCGGGTCTCGCAGCCTGGAACAACAACAATGGCAAGTGTGGGTAAACAAGAACTTCCCTGTCACCGTCCTTGAGGCTACCGGAGTACCTCTCGGGTGCCTGAAGTTACCCACCTTATCTGCGGAGTGGCCAATGGAATGTCAAATCAGATTGAATCTTTAGGTTCCTTATCAACTCTTCAGTAATCGTTTGCGGTTCTGGAATCACTTCCAGTTCTACCATACTCCCACTGCTGTTTTTGAAAAAATCCATTTTTAATAAAACTGTGGCGAGTCTAGAACAATATTTCTATTGATCTGCCAGATGGTAGAAAGTCAACCCTCGTCATAGCCTGGGTCAACCCACAAACAGCCATTACAGAAACGTGCCTTGAGTTATCCGGAGTCTGGTTTTAAGCATAAGCCGGACAACTCCCCGTACCTTAACATCGTTAAGATATGAACTGTTCTATATCCAATATAGAAACAGAGGCACTGATTTAATTGAACCAGATTCAAATCATGCAGCTGTCTCCAGTGCATGTCAACTAAATGGAAGGAGGCCGATCAGCGTTACTCAACTTAGGAATGCTTCCAATTATGAGTAACCTGAAAGAGAAGCAAGTTCTCATTACTATCAACTGAATACCATACACAAGTATCTACATCTTCGATCACCTTGAAGAATCCCGATACTTGCAATACCTGGTTCTCTACTCTATTCTTATACCAATAACTCCTCAAAAACTCAGACCCTGTGTTTCCACGAAGCACATGTCTAAGAACTAGAGAAGTTAAAAGTAAACAGAATATAGTATGAGGACCAACCCCTCTGTCCTAATGGACACTGGACAACATACAATACTCTGTATAAGTCCGCTGAGTCTAACAACTCTTTCACTGTGTGTCGTAGGTTGAAAACTGTACTTATGGTTAAGAAGAATTACACCGCTGTTTAATGCTCCTTACCTAACCATCCACTGATATAGGTAAATGTCATCGACATAATATCAAAAGGTATATCTCACTCTATGAAAATAGACGTACAGATATATCAATTTGAAATTGGTGCACAACAGCGGATATTCATAACCAAATATTTGCCGACCGGCAAACAACCCAGGTGACTTCCTCAAATATCACCGATTACAACGAATCCCGATATAATGAGGATGATCACCCAATTCCCAATAACTTACTCCCACTCATCATCTGTAAAACCATACAGATGTGAGAATCATACCTGGTAAATACATACCCTGGAGTAAGTGTCTAATCGGGAAATCAGTTTTCTATTAACATTACACAGTAAAACTGAAACATTGAAATGTTTCTGTGGGGAATCCTGGTATTCCTAGTAATGCCTCTTCCATTATCCAGATTCACAACTGTAACCGTATAATTCTTTGCCACTTGTCCAAATCCCTTTATATGTCTTTAGTCAATACCGTCTGCACACCCCTTTAGGCCAAATGGTTTTCTTCCTTCCCTACCGTTCGGCACCAGCCTATGGTTTGGAAGAAGACTATCCAAAAAGGATAAAGGGTGTACTGTCCTAATCCTAGGAGCACTCGCAACGCGAGAGAAGGTGAAGATAAAAGACATCTGAATGTACTTTATTCCTATTTCTCCTGAACTAGGATCCATCCCCGAACTGGAACAAGTTCCTTTCGAGTTCGTATACAACCATACGATGGATTATCCAATAAAATGGGATCTTCGTAGTGATACGGAGTGTCCTGGAGAAATACAAAGGTGATTTAGGATTGGCGAAGAAATACTTGGTTTGGTCGTGAATAGCAGTCGCAACTTACTTTGCCCTCCTACTAATCCCTTGCTTTGTCTTAACCTTAATACCTTCTGCACACCGTTTAGGCTAATTGGTTTTCTTCATTCCCCACCGTTCGGCACCAGCCTAAGGTTTGGAAGAAGACTGTCCAATCTGCGTAATAGGTGTACTACTCCTAAGCCAAGGAGTACTCGCAACCTGAGAGAAGGTGAAAAGAAAAGACAACTGAATAATCCTATTCGTTTTCTCCAGAACCAGAAACCATCCTCGAAGTCCTTCGAGTTCGTATCTAACCATACGATGGTTTTGTCCAATGGAAGTGGACGTTCGTAGTAATACGGGGTGTCCTGGAGAAAAGGGTAAAAGTAGGAGTGGCAATGAGGTCTGCAACTCTGACAATCCAAAAGCCAGTGTTAAGAAGGTTCGGTCAACTTGGTCACTGAGTCATAGTCCAGGGTCGGGTCAATGGTCGCTGCCAGAGAGAGAGAAAAGAAACACTCAGCGTGCACTCAAACCTAGATCAGAATGGTTACCACTTTATCTAATCAGGAAACCTCCCACTGTACCTCAAATTCTCCTCCAAACCTGAAAGAAGAATTAGTCGGGATCACCCGAGGAGTAAACTAACTCATCAGTGGGAATTGGGATCCAACTATCATCGCATGATAACCTGACGGAATCCACTCAAGTCACCACACTCCAGAAGGTATGCGCATGCCTGGCAAGTTTCAGTTCTTTTGAAACTCCCGATGTAGGTTTTTACCCCAAGCGGTTTATGACCTTGACTAGGTCAACAAACCATAAACCGCCAGTCAAGTTCAACCCGTCATTATTCTGGATTGCATTAAACCCACCCGTACGTACCCTTGACTAGGTCAACAAGGCCGCACGACTGTCCTAACCAATCCCACTTATGCAACAAACAAGTACCACTTAGCTACCGAACACTACGTCTTGACTAGGTCAACAAACGCAGCACGAATACCAAATAATACCTGTAGGAAATGACGGAGGGCTACGGCTGGTTTTTGGCGAAAAACCTTTAACGTAATGAACTTGATATCGTTGAAGGAACTGCATAGTTTTTATAAAAATATAGTGACGAAAGCCTTTGCTAAAGAGGTCACTCCCGGTGAAGGGATCTCGGCTCTTTCCCCGTAGAATGAGGTGCAGGATATTCCAACTGAATACCACGATGCAAAGCAAAAGTAATCGGCTATAGTGAAGTTAATGCCCTGACGCAAACTTCTGTCCAAGGGGTCACTCCCGGTGAAGGGATCTCGGCCCTTGCCTCGTCGACTGAGGAGCAGGATATTCCAGATGAATACCACGATGCAAAACAAAAGTGAACGTCCTTGC
This sequence comes from Agapanthus africanus, assembly GCA_030015575.1. Lineage (NCBI taxonomy): Eukaryota > Viridiplantae > Streptophyta > Magnoliopsida > Asparagales > Amaryllidaceae > Agapanthus > Agapanthus africanus. The sequence goes on from CM057337.1 coordinate 327,802,828, forward strand.
AATAACAGCTTTTTTTTTGAAAAAGTGTTCCAACAACATCAGAACAGGTTTGTTTATCTTGCATTGATCAGAATCAATGCAGTCCCATCAAATGATCACACCACAAAGAACGAAAATATACTGACGTACGTATATGCCATCCGCATTCGCCACTGGGTCCCGTCATCACCCGTTAGGTTAGCTAACTAACGGCAGAGCGGGGACTGGACTAGCGCGGATGTAAAACATATACAACATCTACTAATATATATACCAATATATAGTATTTCGCTCAAGGCGTGAATAAAAGTGCAACACCACAGAAATGTACAGCATCAGAGAACAATACAGATATCTGGAAACCCTGGGTTTCACAGAGCCGCTGCTGAAACCCGACGTTCCCCTGGTCGTGTGGATAGCCTGTGCAATGAAATCCTAGACCCCTACGGGCGCGGCAAGTCACCCGCCAAAACCTGAAGCGAGGCAGCCCCCTTCAGCGCCGTGAATGGACCACCCAGCACTTCACGGAATCCGGTAACTTGGGCACCCCTCCTGGGTCAACCTGTACCCCCTACGAGTGCGGCGAATAGCCCGCCAATCCTAGAGTGAAGCCCCCTCCGTCTCAATGCCATGAGATGCGGGCCCGTTGCCCCCTAGAACCCGGCTATCCGTGCACCCCTCCGCGGGGTAATCCTAGTACAGAATGTAAAAAATACATACACCGGGTACATCGACCGCAACCAGGTCGTGCCCCAAAATAATAATACAAACAGGCAGTGACGGCAGTCCACATGTCGGACGCTCGCCCCGCAAAATCAAATGTACATAATACAACAGCACTGTACTAGCATTGCATCCAGGCTATCCCCCACGACCGATCCGCAACATCACAGAAAAACTGGCCCAATTTTAATATCCCAAAAGCCCTATTTTTAGCCCATAAGACAACTGGAGAAAAATTACCAAGTGGGCCCACCATAGTGCGGCGGAAGAGCGGCAGAATGGTGGGTATTGCCGCGCTTCCGCGCTTGGATTATGGGTTCACTTTGTCGTTTTTTCCCAGAGTTCTTAGAACTACTTACACATCTTTCTGAGACCACCTGAAAAATTTTTAGACACCAAAAAATTTCAACAGAAACTGATGTGAACTTAAATACGGTTTTTGAGATTTTGGTCGATCGGATAAGTAAAACGCATTAGAACAAGCTAGCTTAGGTTAATGGCGTGGCTTTGATACCATGTTGCGCCACGGGAGCGCCCCGGCCGTCTTACTCGAGGCCAAATTGCGGAATCAAAATTTTTCCTTACTCGGAAACCGGCGCTACCGCGGACAAAGAAAACCCGGATCGTTTACCATTAACCTACGCTAGCTAACAAGAGATGGGGTGAGAAGTATACCGAGTGATCCGAGTCCTCCGGTCTTCTCTTCATCATCCCGATCTCCCGCGGAAAGTCTTTGCTCCACATCGTCGCCTCCTCGCCGGAAAGGGCACCACATCGCCTTCGTCTTTTACGGGCTCCCGCCTCAATACCGAGGCAACTCGAGCATGAAGCCGGCAACTCGACATGCTCAAGATTTGCTGTAGGAAGTAGTGTAGAAACTTTGTCTCTTGGAGTTTATGTAGTTGCCATTGATGGATGGAGGAAGAGGTAAAGAAAATTGGTGCTTTCAATTTTCTAGCAAGAAGAAGATGAAAATGAACTCTCTCATTCTTTTTTCTCTCAAGTGAAGGCTCTCTCCTCTCTTGCAAGAATGGTGGAGGAATCAATAATCAATACCATAACAAGAAGGGAGGTTAGTGTAGGAGAAAAAGAAAGGTGACCATATCCTAAGCTTCATGATAACAATCTTACATCAACTTAACATCCAATTCTAATCACAATCAATCTAAGAAAAGGTGATGGAAAAAGAATATAATGATGATGGAAAAGAATGGAATCAAAAGATGTTATCATAACAAAACATCTTACAAATAAAACCTCCACCAAAAGTTATTTGCAAAACTGCAAACAACCCCCTCCAACGGAAAAGTCCGGCCGGGAAAGAACAAAGGAAAACCGGCCGGGACGGAATGCAAACTGGCAACTCCAGAAAACTGGTCCCGTAATAAATTACAGGAAAACCCCAATACTGTGCATACACACCCGCATCTGTATTCCGACCGGATACAAATGCAATGAGACAAAATCTACACTGTACTAAACTAGGACCGGCTTAAGCCAAAGCCGGCTAGTAAAAACCGTTCGATCCTGATCCGTGCAATACCGCATGTATCAGATCAAACCCTGCCATATAACTATACGGCCACTAGTACAAAACTGTCCGATCCTGATCCGTGCAATACCGCACGTATCTGATTGGACCCTGCCATATCTCCATACGGCCTCTACAGCGTTTCGCCCGAAAACTGAGTAACTGAAAGTGTGGTGGACTCTAAAGACTCGTCAATACTATGGCTGTGGATTTAACCACTAGCACGTCAGAGGTATAAGCCAATACGTGACGGGCCACCAGCTATTGACCAAAAGGGACGTCGATGAGGAAGCTCACCCCGACACCCTACTGAGCCTGTCAGTGACAATATCTGTACAGTCCGGTCCGTTCGTCTATGAGCATCGCATGGCGGGCCTAGGGGGTTGGTAAAAGTCAGACCCCCAAAAGCGGTACAAGTCGTGTCGGAGCGTAGCCCAGAACACCCTGAGATACTACTGGAATACCTACCAGTAAATCTCCTGCCTCGGCCGAGGGCTTTGTGTAATGGCTCTCCTAGACACAGCGCGACCTCACCCCCAATACCGGGAGAGACGAACCCCTGCAGATCCGCTCACTGCCTCCATGTGGCTCGGGACTGTACCCAACTAAAACCTGTTTGCACGACTCCTTTGAGCCGTGGTAGGGTAGTAATCAAAGCACAGTGGGAACTCACACGAGACAAATGACGATCTCAGGTCGATGAACTAACCTGTACACATGTCACCAGGGAACTGCTATCTGACATCTGGTATAAGACCAACTAGCAGGTTCCCGGCCAGTCCTGTCCGGTGTACTCATAACCCAATGAGCACCTGTATACATCTTAGGTGAACCAACTGACACCAGTGGCTTGTGAGACCGGCCACCGCCCCTCGTCGGGGTCTCGACTGTATACACTAGTCTACTAATGGAGTAGCGATGCCCTGTCTCGAAACTCCTACGACTAGGGACCTATTAAGGATGTGCTTATAGACTACCAGCTCCCACGTATATGATCGCCATCATACTGCTGGTCGTCAAGCAAGAATCCTAGGGGCTCTATCAACGTGTAATAGCGACATGTCAGGTCACCTAAAGCAGTACACGATGATAAAGATAAACCAGATAGCATACTATCATCTCGAGTAAGACTGTCCTACCGGGATAGGTCCTCCCTCAATCATTGCAATCACGTGCCTGTGATCCAATAATTGACTCTGAGGGCACTATCTCCAACACACATCTCAATCCAAATCAGGTATACCGTGGTATATAATCTCACAACCATATGCATCAGCGTGCACAAAATCGAATCAAAATACTAAAAGTCCATAGAAACTACACCGAAAGCACAAGTCAAATCACATGCATACCATAGGCATGAAATCAAAATCCACATCTCGAATGATATCAAATCGAAACCGAGTGCAACTGTGGTGCACAAAATCTCAATCAGGCAAATAAATCTCCCAATATGGAACGATGAGGGAAACAGTTCCGCTCTGGCACATCCTTTAAAGATCTCTGGCCAACTGTCATGGTCACTTATAACATGTCTCGTCGACGAGGCCGAACTCTGGCCTACTGGGTGTGTGTAATACGACTGATCCTGGGTCGTGGTCTTCTCATTTAGTATTTCCAGAAAGATCTTGTCGGGGTTTCTACCAATCTCGTTTCTACTGAACTGCCCGGAAGTTATCATCCGTTACTAAATCTATTTCATGTTCCGTAACGGCTGCATACTCATCATGACTCTTTCTGGAAGATATATCCATATTCAACACCTCTGCATGCGTATCACATCTCTGATGTCAACTGAGTGGAACATCATCTCGTCGAAAGCTCGTAAGAACCTTTTACTCCATATTTCTCTAATGTCGACTGATTCGGACTCTTCTCTTCGTGGCTGCATGGACTGTACTCCAACGGCTATACTCATATCTGAAGTCTCCCAAGCAATGTATCTCATCACATTATATCCGGACGACGTCGAACTTTTCGATCGATTCGTCAAAGTCCCATGATTCCCCTAGATCACAACACTCGTGCATAGTTTAACAATATCCAGTACATGTCACAGTACCTATGGACCAGCCGTAGAAGGGCAAACCCAAGCCTCATTAATGGCACCGTGTAACTGCCGCAAACCGTAAGGTTCAAAAGCGTTCCCATGGTCATTATATCGAGTTAGGGTTTCATTCTTCTAGAGGTCCACGGAATTACTTGCATGTTTTTTCCGAATACCTTAAACTTGGGAAAATGGGTTTCTGGCATCCGATTGTTTCCTATCGACTTTCAACAATCCTGCGAGAAGTATTCTATAGCTGGAATCAATCAATCTGATAACCTCGCATCGGAGTATGCAACGAACTGCATATCCTAGTCATTCCTCCTTGGGTGACTAGCGATCTTCTATCATATCTCTAAGTACAACTCATGCTGCATTAGCATCAAACATCTGGGGCGATATCTCGTCAGTCGCAGCAACAACTGAATCATTCGTCCGCACGCTGAACAGTGCCTCAATCATCAAGAATAATCGGCGCATTGACGGTCATCACATTCTGGATGGTCTCTAGCGGTGGCCCTATCCTCTGGTGCTGATCTGCACGTTTGAGAAATTTTATAAAAGTAATCCATTAAACGCTCATGGCACGAAAACACAATAAAACGACACGTCTATGCAAACATGTGTCGCCGGAATTTTGCCCTGGTCAGTCCTCGTCCAAAATGAGCTCATGCTGACCGCAACTCTAGCTGCATCTCTCTCTGCCCGTGTAATCATGGTAGCAAAATCCATAAACCGATATCGATGAGGATAGATCATATGAATGAATATAATACAGTGCAAAGAAATGTATATCCTAAGGCTTCTTAAGTGGAGTAGCATATCGTAAGTATGCCGTGGAACACACACACGGTACATCACTCTACTTAAGTCACCTACTCCATCAACCAAGGTGAACCTACGCGACGAATGTTCGGGTCAAATACCCCCTCGACCAAGTCTAAGTTCCGTAAGGTCAAGCCTAGGTTCCGAATAAATATACGCCCTAGACTCCGCATAGTCAATCATAGACTTGAACCAAGGTTAAATATAGCGCTCTGATACCAATTTTGTCACGACCCGAAATGGCACGTGACTGGCACTTGAATCATTTGAAGTCTATAGGACCCCATATAAATCAAGTAAGCCCAAAATCCAAGAAATCTAAACCATTTAAAAAGAGAGAGAGAAGGAAAAGTTTAGTTTTATAGCAAGTGGTTTAACAAAATAAGCTATAGTATGCAATTTTAAAACATCAAGTCTTTTATGAAAATTTCGGCAGAGTTTCCTTTGTAAATAATGTCCCCAAACGGGTACAACACATGAAATATAAATAAAGGCATCCCCAAGCGGGAGCTAGCTCTTCGCCAATTGGCGGACACAACCACGCAAGCAATATACTATACAACGTCGAAGGGCGAGGATCAAAACTCAGAAGAAAACCAATATCCACTAGAAAACCATAATAATACAAGCACGACTCTAAGGTCGAAAGAATAAACACTGGTCTTCTAAGTATATAAAATATACAAGTCTGGTTAATGGAGTTTACTAGATACAACTGAATAAATAAAATAAATAGGTGGTCACGATGCAAGTGAACCCACCTACCAAAGCAATCACCCTGAAAGAAGCAGTATGCCAGCAAAGCCGCCAAGGAAACCTGCATGGCAAAATCTATAAGAAACTGTGGCACAACGGGGTGAGTTGCGAACTCGTGAGTAGAAAACATCACCGAGCAGAAATCGAATGTATGACTCTATCCTAGGTCATACTATAGTTATATCCTCAAATAAAAAATAGCCTGAAGCATATAATAATAGCAAGTGTAAACATCTATACATAAGTGTAATACCAAGTGCTCGTTTCAGTGCATCAGGTAGCAACATATCATATATATGATGTATGAATGCATGAAAACAGAATACATCTAAACGAGAAAACTGTTTTCTTATCTCAGTGAGATTTCTATATAAAATCGAAGTATCATCAATGAAATCAATAGAGAATCAGTGTCTAGCATCGACACAAAATATATATCTCGCTATCTCAATATCTCGGGCTCCGGCAATCCGGAATGGCCCGTAACATCAAATCTCAATATCTCAGGCTCCGGCAATCCGGACTGGCCTATATCATTAAATCTCAAAACTACGTTGGTATCCTCCAGATATCCACTGCGTCACAATAACCGTTCTGTAGTGCTCCCTTGCCAGGCTCAACGCCATCATCTGTGACCATCTTGCCCCGTGGTACCGCACCGGGTCCACCATGCACCCACAGACGGTTCCTCCTCCTCATCGAATCGGGTGTATGATATCGCTCAAGAGCCGAGAAAAACTCATGGTAGACATCTCTCAAATCATATCATGAGAAAACCGCAATTTTCTATCCTTAAAATGATATTAAGTTTATAAAATCCTTGTGGTTTCTCCAAATCAGAAAATCTCATGGAAATCCGAAATCCCAATCTCAAGAGTAAATAAACAATGACTTCCCGACAATAAATTGCATAATATTGCATTACAAATGAATAAATGAATGCATCGGATATCAAGAAAAGAATACAATAATTAAACTAGCATATAAAAGCAAGCGCACTAGTACTATGTTGAAACTATCAGCTGGCAATTTATACTAATGAAATAGTGTTTTCTAATGTGTACGTGCCATGAAAATTGCCGATGATGATGTGTGTGAGCCGTAGAGCAGGTGTACGTAGAGCATACGCATCATCGGTAATGGTGCTAGTGTCCCGACAGCATGATTTTATAATAACTAAAGAAAACACAAATAAGCATGCAATGCGATGTGAATAGTAAGAATATACGGAACATGAATAGAAAATGCAACAATAAAGGATTTACATTATATATATACGAGTCATACAGTTTTGGAATTTGAAATAGCACGAATCGTGGTATTTAGAAAATAGGGGCTACGGTGTTTTTAAGAAAAGATACGTCCTCTAAAATATTCGTAGTATCCCTTGGCCTGTCTTTAAAATACTCACGATTCGTTAGTTTTGCAAATAAGTGTGACTCGAGCCCAGTCTAACATCTACTAAGTAAACTACATGACAAGCTAAGAGACTAATCAGAAGAGTAAGGGAAACCACCTAAGTCTTAGTCGATATATATGTATCTGGTAGTCGGTGATCCCGTCTGAATAGCGTCACATTCGATAAACTATATAATACAACATCCTCAAATCAGGAGTCAGATCAATCATCATAATTATATCTCATACGGTAAATCTATCGTACGGCATCCAATTCGGAGTACGGGTCGAATATCACATTTATCTTATTATTCATCTGGTTTCCTTATCATCATATCCTGAATTAGGGGTACTGATCTAAAGTCTAGTACATTCTGATACCATCAATATATAAATATGCGTGTGTATGAAAACACATCGCCTAAAGATCCGCTATAATATCATGATGTATCTCATAATACGAACCAAGTCATATTACCGATCTCGTAGCATCATGCCCAATCGCATCGACTCATCTCCAAGTACCATATACTATCCTCAACATCCATGTATATGTATACATACATACATATAGACACACACACACACACACACACACACACATACATACTCACATAAATATGTGTGTGTGTGTGTGTGTATAACCCCACATACGCATAAGTAAATCAGATGTATGCTTGTGTGTGCGTGTGTGTGTAAAACTTATTGTAAGGTTCGCGACTAAAAACTAACTAATGACACTATCATCCAATTATACTAAAATTTAACCCATGATCTCCTAAGATCTTACTTGCTAACTATCCATGTTTCATATAATACATATTCATATATAAATATAGTATATCATAGGCTACACTATGAACTGCGGGGGTGCTAGACGCCATCCACCCGACTTCCCCCGTATATATATATCTACTCACCTTGATCCTTGCTGCCGAAGTCGATGTCTCCATTCTCTTCGTCGTAATCCGAAGTCGACGCGGAGGTACCTACAATTCAATGAATATCGTATCGTAAACGAGAATTAAATATGAGAAATCCGGTACGACATAAGAAGGGTATATAGGTTAGAACCTATGAACTTCGCATGCAAGAAATGCCAAACAAATCCTCGATGCCGATGTACAAACGTCAAACCATCGAGTTAAAGCTCAAATACCAAAACCAAAGTTAAAACGAAGTCGCAAAAACAAAGCAGCAACTCAAGAAAACACCTCCAGATTTTACCCTGGGTTGAATTAGCCAATTTTGCATATGTGGAGGGTCTAATTTACTTAAAATGGAGCCATGGATCAATCACGAAGCCAATCACCCCTGACCTGGCCACAATTTGTGGCAAGGAAGAATAAATCTGCGGCCAAAGATGAGGGTTTAGGTCTCGGGTCTTGGGGTTAGCTTCAAGGTTGCCTGCTTGTCTCACTGTGTCTGCAAAATATTTTTCAATTGCCCCAGGTTACAGCAGATCTCTAATTATCACCATAATTCCCACAATCTTCTGATATAGGGGTTTCTAAGTTCGTTTCATGGAGCATTAATCTCTGGTTTTGTCCAGAATTCTAACACTACAGGGATTTAAGATCACTACCAAACCTTAATTGCACCATCTCAATCCAAATCAAGCCCTAACCTCAACTTGAAATTTTCAAACCTCACTAAACTACAATTTAACATTTCTAAACTATAATGGATGTTAAAGACATTGAAATCCTACACTAAAGATGAAAGAATTACCTCTTTTGCCAACTCAAGAAATTTCTTGAGTTGCCCCAAGTGCTCAAAATCCAATTTTTCTTGATCTCCCATGCTTGTAGTGATCTTGTGCATATTTTTTGTGAAGGGAAAGAGGTGTTTTGATGAGCGAATGGGGATGAAGTGAAGTGGTGGAGGTGGTGGAGGGAGAGGGCAGCCAAGGTTGAGGAGTGAGAAAGGAAAAAGATGAAGATAATGATGGAAGAAATAAATTGGGCCAAGGTCAAAGAACCCCTCACCCCTCTCTCTCTCTTCTCTCTCTCTCTTCTCTCTCTTACCCATACCCATTTATTTATTCCCTTCTCTTTTCTTTTCTTTTCTTTTCCTTTTCTTTTAAAACCCAAAACAAATAAACCATATACATAAAAAGAAACAAGATGCCATGGTTAAAAATGATACAAGTTTTCTTGCATGTCATGATGCAAAAGTCATGCATAATGCAAGATTAGCGAAAATTAATCCTTTTTAGCATTAACGTAGAATATAATTAATTTTATAAAAATCTATGAATGCTCCATTCTTATAATCTCTTTCAAATTCAATAATTAACATAATTTCCAAATATTTCCCAATTTATCGGTACATAATTATACCACATCATTAAAATATTCATAATATTTATAATTTAATTATTTGAATTCCCAAAAATAATATTTTATTTTTCTGAAATGTTACAGAAAGTCCGAGTACATAGTACAATCAATTGATCGGTACCATGAACGTATCCAATACGGCTATTATATCGTTTCGCCTGAACCAGGGAAACCCTGGACTCTAAAGACTCGTCAATACGCCGGCAGTGCGTTTAATCACAAGCACGTCTGCGACACTAGATGTACGTAACGGCTACAAAGATATTGAGCGAAAGGAAGGCCGACCAGCAAATTCATACGAACCCCTACTGAGCCTGTCTGTGAAATCTCCGTACAGTCTGGTATGTTTGTCTAAGAGTATCGCATATCGAGTCTAGAGGGTGGATAAAGTCATAATCCCTAATAACACGATATTTCGTGTCGGTATGAAGCCCATCACCAACTGTGAAACTACTGATCCAAATAAAAAATTCTCGTCTACCTTGGCCAAGGATTTCTGGTGGTGGCCAACCGTGCACCGCGCGACATCAACCCCCAATACCGGGAGAGACGAATCCCCGACGATCCGCTCACTGCCTCCATGTGGCTCGGGAATGTACCCAACTAAAACCTAATTGCACGAATCCTTTGAGTCATGGTAGTGTAGTAATCGAAGCACAGTGGGAACTCACATGAGACAAATGACGATCTCAGGTCGACAGGCAAACCTGTACTCATGTCACCTAGGAACTGCTGTCTGACAATAGGTATAATACAAACCAGTATGTTCTCGGCGGATCCGTCCAATATACTCATAAACCAATGAATACCTGTATACAATCTTAGGTGACTAACTTACACCAATGGCTTGTGAGACCGGCCACCGCCCCTCATCGGGGTCTCGATAAGTATACACTAGTCAACTCCAGAGTATCGATGCCCAGTCTTGATACTCCCTCGACTAGGGACATTTAAGGATGTGCTTATAGACCACCCAGCTCGCACGTATATGATCGCAATCATAATGCTGGTAGTCAAGCAAGATTCCTATAGGGTTTAACAACATGTAATAGTGACCTGTAATACCACATAATGCATGTTCATGATGATAAAGACAAACCAGATAGCATACTATCATCTCGAGTAAGACTGTTCTACCTGTATAGGTCCTCTCTCAATCATCACAATCGCATGCCTGCGATTACAATAATTGACTTGAGGGTGCTGGGTTCCATAGCATCCTTACTATGTTTTCTAAGGCATCAAGCATGAAATTTTATAAAAATCTAGTGTTCTAACAAACCTGAACCAAGGATCTAACTAGATAATTAGGGTTTACATAAGCAAGTAATCAACTTTACACTAAGTGAACAAGGAATAAAACCTTTGTAGACCGGTCCATCACATCAAAAGCTCCGTGTAGTAGTCCCTTCGCTCCAAATATGGTCTCCCGGACTCTCGTTAGGCTCCATTAGGCGAAAGGAACAAGCTTGTTTGAAGAACTTTGAGGCCGAAAATGATCTACGTCGAGGAATCTCCAACTCAAGCTACCTCTGCACTAATTGAGAATTAGTGAAGCAAACAAGCTATACTAAATGCCTAGTCTAGTGTAGATTGATGAAGTAGGAATTTTTCTCACTTTAGAATTATTTTTCTCTCACTTCTTCTTCACCTCAAGAAAATCTAGTAAGCTTAAGCAGATGAAGAAGATGAAGTCCATCATAAAATGGCAACCAAGGGTGAGATAATATCACATATAATCCTTATAGAGACTTTACCAAGTCTAAAGATAAAGGTTAGGTTAATAAATATCTAGAGTAAAACAAAATTAGTGGACTAAGTCAATGGTTTCCACAAGCTTCTCCAAGCTTCACAAGCCATGAAAAATTTCGACCTAATTTTGATTTTCCCTTAATAATTAAATCCCCACATTATCTTAAGTGTGGTGTGAGTCTCATACACCCAAGTCCAATGTATCATCAAACATGACACAGAGAAATAAACACAATAATATATATCACAAATATATTAAATGTACAAGTGAGACAAAGAAATTCTTAAGTGAGCTAATATTAGTTAATATATATTAATATATCAAATATATAATCATACATTAAATTATTAAATCAACCCTTGGTTTAATAATCTGGTTATATCACATATAACCAACTAATATCATTTATATCAACTTATTAAATCAACACTGGATTCAATAACCCGGCTACATCACATATAACCGACCGATATCTCATATCACGAGATTAGAATATGGCATCATATACACGTATCAATCTCGGTCCTGTACATATCACATATGTGCCCTACTTCGTTTCGCTTGAGCTAGGAAACGTCTGTGTAGGACTCTAAAGACTCATCAATACGCTGGTAGTAAGTAATGATCATATCAGTTACCCACTAGCCGTCAGCGGTACTAGCTGCACGTAACGGCAACCTGGGTATTGAGCGATCAGAAGATCAACAAGCATGCCTGCTCATATTCCCGTGAATCTAATAAGTAACACTACCGTACAGTCAGGTCTCTTCGTCTGATATGTCGCATATCGAGTCTAGGGGTGGTAAACGTCATACCCCAGTAACTTGATAAGTCATGCCGATATGAGGCTCATAACGGGTCGAGAAACTACTGATAACACTTACCAGTAAATCTCTATATCAGCCCTGGCCAAGGACTTCCTGTTATGGCCAATCGAGCACGGCGCAATATCAACCCCCAGTAACAGGAGAGACGAATCCTCTCCTATCGCTCATTGCCTCCATGTGACTCGGGACTGTACCTAAAAACCACCGTTTTGCACGCTTTCTTGAACGTGGTAAGGTGAAAATCAAAGCACAGTGGTAATCACACAAGACTCTATGATGATCTCGGGTCTACAGACTAACCTGTACTAGTGTCACCAGAGAACTGCCATCTGACGTTAAGTATAAAACCATCTAGGAGTTATCGGTGATTCCTGTTCAGTGTACCCAGTCTCTACTGAGCACCCGTATACCATCTTTGATGTCAAACACCAATGGATATGGGATCATTCATCGCCCATCAAATGGGTCAAGAACCGTATACGCTAGTCTACTCTGGAATATCGATGCCCCGTCTCGATACACCCTCGACTAGGAACAATTAAAGGATGTACATGTTGACTACCCTAGCCCCACTAATATGATCTGCATCATAATCCTGGTAGTCAAGTATACATCCAAAGGGCTTTACCAACATGTGAGAGCAAGACAGCATCACAAAACAAGTCTACATGTTAAGATAAAGAGTAACCAGATACCATACTATCATGTCGAGCATGAAAGTCCTCCCTTTATATGTCCAAGCATCCATTGTAATATACAATCATATACAACAATGGCCTCTTGGGCATACATACAACTAACAATCTCCCACTTGCACTAAGGCCAGTTGTTGTAGTATCTCATACCCAATGTCCTAAAAACTCTCAAACTGTATCTGGGGTTTTAGCCTAGGTGAGTGGATCCGCCGTGTCATTCTTCGTCTCAACTCTCCTGATCTCGATCAACTGGAGATCAACCATCTCTCTGATCTGGTGATACTGCCCAAGAATTTGTCTGGATCACTGTTGGGACCGGGGTTCCTAGGCCAATGCCCCAACTCCAATGTCACCACAACGTTAGGAACCAAGTTCATCTCATGAACATTTTTTATCCAAACGGTCTCTTTGGTAGCATCGTTGGTAGCGATGTATTCACCCTTTATCGTTGAGTCTGCTACGGTATCTAGCTTGGAACTCTTCCAACATGCCATCCCTCCACTGAGAGTAAAGACAAAACCCGCGACTGTCTTACAGTCGACCTTATCACTCTGGAATCTCGAATCGGTAAAGGACTCCACATGGAGTTCACCGTTACCAATCACTAAGAACATTTTTCTAGTTCTTCTCAATTACTTAAGAATGTTCTTCACAGCTATCCAGTGTTTCTCCCCAGAATCTAATTGACACCTACTCACTACAACTAGTGAGTGAATATATCCTCTTAGATCTATCTCTATAGATCTTAATCACTGGATGTAGGAGGCATCACCCAGATCCTCCATGGAGAAACATTGTGATAAGAGGAGGTTGACCGAGTGTAGATTAGGAACACCATTTCCGATCAAGAGTATGTCATCCCTGTACGATACGAGGAAGACAACCTTATTCTCTACAACCTTCTTATATATACAAGGTTCATCCACCATTTTGATGAAATCAAACTCTTTGACTGCCACATCAAAACAGATGTTCTAACTCCGTGATGGCTGCTTTAATCCGTATATTGATTTAAGCAACTTGCACACATTTCCGCTGCTTCAACTTTCTACGAAGCTTTCTGGCAGTGTCATGTACACGCTCTCTTCTAAATCATCATTTAGAAAAGCAGTCTTGACGTCGATCTGCCAGATTTTGTCGTTATAGTTTGCAGCAATAGAAAGTAGGATCCGGATGGACTTAATCATAGCCACTGGAGAAAAGGATTCATCAAAATCCATGCCTAGTTATTGATTACAACCTTTTGCAACAAGTCTAGCTTTGAAAGTCTCAACTTTTCCATCTACACCAAGAATCTTCTCAAGATCTACTTGCTCCCGATGGGTTTTACCCCTTCAGGTGCAACTACCAAAGTCCATACTTTGTTGGTGTATATGTATTCCATCTCAGATCGCATAGCATCCAGCCATTTCACATAGTCCCCACTCATGATGGTCTGCTTGAAACTAGTTGGGTCATCATCTTTCATGATACAATTCTCGCTCCTACTGTCATTGAGAAAACCGTAGTATCTCTCAGACGGATGAAGAACCCTACTAGATCTGCGGAGTGGCTGAGATTTGTCGAGGACTATTGAATCCTCAAGTCCTACCAAATCATCAGCTGTTAGTTTGTCTAGCTGGAACTCTTTCGAGTTCTACCTCATGACCACTAATTTCTTCCATAAGAAATTCTTTTTCGAAAAAGGTGGCATGCTGAGAAACAAAACACCTTTTGCTCCTCATTATCATAGAAGATATACCTTCGCGAATATTCGGGATATCCAACAAACTTATACAGTACTGACCTTGCCTCGAGCTTGTCTGAATTTTTCTTTTCAACAAAGGTCGGACAACCCCATATCTTAACTCGTTTAAGAGATGGCCTCTTCCCATTTCATATCTCATTTGGAGTGGTAGGAATTGATTTGGATGGAACTCTATTCAATAGGTATGCGGCTTCTTAAGCACATAACCTCAAAAGGAAATAGGTAACTCAACAGTAATCATCATAGAGCGTGCCATATCTCATAGGGTGCGCTACCTCCGGCCCGATACACCGTTGTTCTGTGGTGTATACGGAGGAGTAAGATGAGAGAGAATCCTATTCTCTTTTAAATAATCCAGGAACTCCGTGCTCAAGTATTCTCCTCCCCGATCAGATCAAAGGATTTTAATACTTCTACCCGTTTGGTTCTTTACTTCGTACTTATATTCCTTGAATTTATCAAAAGCTTCAGACTTGTGTTTCAACAGGAACGCATGTCCGAATCTTGAAAGATCATCAGTGAATGTAATGAAGTACGAGGAACCAATCCTGACATTTGTAGACATGGTACCGCATGCATCACTATGTATCAGACCCAAGAGTTTAGTAACTCTTTCTCCGTGTCCAGTAAACGGATTTTTGGTCATCTTACCATTTAGATATATTGGCAAGTTTCATAAGATGTAAATTCGAACGGATTCAAATATTCATCCTTATGTAACTTAGTTAATTGTGTCGCATTGATATGACTTTGTCTACAATACTACAAGAAGGATTTGTTCATTTCTGAACTTTTCCACTTGTGTGTATTCTGTACGCTAAGAACTGCAGTTTGATTTGGAACGTATATGCCATTACATAACGTTCCTGATCTAATCAACTTTTGATTCAGGAAAATATTCATAACATTATCCTGCAGTACAAAATTATATCCTTCTTTACTCAATAAAGAAACTGATATAATATTGCATATCAGGTTCGGTATGTAAGAACATTCGTTCAGAATCAATATATTACCATTTGGTAATACAAGGTGATATTCACCAACTGCTTTCGCTGCAACACTTGCACCATTCCCTACTCTTAGAGAATGATCACCTTTTCGCAGTTGTCTACCTTTTTTTAGCCCATGTAACATATTAGATATGTGGGATCCTGATCAGGTAACTAATACCCAGGACGTAAAGTGTACTGAGAAACAGTTCTAGGTAAAAACACACCCGAAAATGATGCATCAACATACTCATTCTTCGTTTGGGTCGCGTGGGAATCCGGATATTCTCATATTTCCTACTCAGACTTATAACAATTATAAGATAGAGCTGAATCAACGTTCCCCAGCTCAGTATAACAAGCGGGTTCGGTCAATACATCCATATTATTATCTTGATTGAGGCATGTCATGGTCGCTACCTGGAGAGAGAGAGAGAAGAAAACACTTAGCTTATGCTCTTGCAAAATTTGATTGGTTGTTATTTTGTCTAATTAGGATGGCTCCAACTGTTTTTGTCAAATCTTCCTTCAAACCCTAAAAGGTAAGACTAGCCGGGATTAATTACACCCTACAAGTTCGCCAATCTTTCAGCCAGGCCAGTGTCGATACTTTGAGGGAAGTTTCCTGTGCTTTCGCACGGATCTAATTAAAATAAAGCTCATTTTCCCATATGCATAACCCCGTTAACACCTTTCTAGAAACCTACTTGATCGGCTAATTGTGATGTGTAAAACTATCCCAGGAGTAACTCTTACTCGCAGTGGGTATCGGGATCCAACTCTCTCATAGAAGGTATGCAATCTCATTACAAATTTCAACAATTGAAATTCCCAATAATATTTTGCCTCTAGCAACTCATGACCCTTGCTACGGTCAACAAATCATAAGCGCTAGTTAAGTTCAACCCGTCATTTCGTGATTGAATTAAACCCACCCGTACGATCCTTGGCTATGGTCAACAAAGCCGTACGACTACCCTAATCCAATCGCATCACATGCTTGCAGATAAACACTAATTAGCTACCACACACTACGCCTTGGTTATGGTCAACAAACGTAGCACGAATAATAAATAGCACTTATCTGAAATGACGGAGGGCTACGGCAGGTTTTTAAGAAAACCTTTTGCGTAATGAACTTGATATCGTTGTAGAATCTAGTGATTTTGAAAAAGGAGTGTTTTATAGGGTTTTACTAGTTTCTCTAAAGAGTTCACTCCCGGTGAAGGGATCTCGGCTCTTTCCTCATCGAATGAGGTGCTGGATATTTATCAAGGAATACCACTATGCAAAGTAAGAACTAAAAAAGCAATCAAAAGACAAAACCGAGTGGATTGTTGCATCTACTAGCTTTGCTAAAGAGCTCACTCCCGGTGAAAGGATCTCGGCTCTTTCCTCATCGAATAAGGTGCGGGATATTCATTAAGGAATACCGCTATGCAAAGCAAGAACTAGAGCTACCAGTTTTTAAAACAGGATTCTACAACATCTTTAGGTTTGCTTTCTTTTTCATTAATCTCATTAATGAAGTTCCATCATTTATGCTTCCTAAGAATCACAGAAGAAACGAAAATACTTATACAACGTACACTTATGTCTTCCGCATTCGCCACGGGGTCTCGTCACGCACCGTTAAGTCAGATAACTAACGACAGAGCAGGGACAGGACTAGCATGGATGCAAAACATAAGCAACATTTATTATATATCATATATATAATATAAAGCATTCGTCTCACGCAGTTATATGATCTCATCATAGAACATTGCAGCAGAAGTCAACATATGAAATATTGGATATACTAGGAGGTCCGTGTTTTAAATTAAACCAGTAAAAAAATGGATTCCGCGGTCGTGATGAATAGCCAAACCCACATCCCTAGACCCCTGTGAGAGCGGCAAGTAACCCTACCAATTATAGAGTTAGGAGACCCGGTCTCGACTCCTCGATATGGTCTCCCACTGGACTCTAAAACCCGGTTACTTGTGCTCTCATCCTTGGGTCTATCCTAATGGGGAAAAGTAAATAATATACATCAATGGTGACATCATTCTCAATCCGGAAGTGCTGCAATAAAAGAATATTACTTACAAGTTTTTACATGAACGAAAATGAAAAACTCTCATCTTACGCAAAAAACCACGGCTATTCAAACAAGACGATCCAATATAACATATCACAGCAACACATAACATCACATGTCATCAACGTAAGTAAATATGCTTATCCCAATTGTCGTTGACATATAGCAACGAAACCGACGATACACCACATATTACACTTACGGTTGCAGAGAAGAAAGTAAAAACTACAACAATTGGAATCCGCAACCACCTTAGACATCATAAACCCGAAATATCATGATTGATCATCTTCGTGAGTATTTGGAAATGTTTCACAACAAAAAAAATTTATACCGCAATCAATAACGGTGTCTATTGTAGTTTCATTAGCGAGAGCGGATCGTCCACTGAGAAAGTGTGATTTGTTCGATATCCTTTTATTTGAGTTGAAAAGAAAAGATAAAAGAAAATGCTTCAATATTCACGAGATTTTAGTTTCAAGAATCATAAAGAAATAGATCTAAAATCAAGAATTAATAAAGATCAAGAAAATGTCCAAACAAATTGAATTATCAAGATTTGTAAAGTAGCTTTTAGGAATCGATCAAATTGATAGTGCTGATGAATAATAATGATTACGAATTTCTATCTATTGAGGATTTGTTGCTAGATCGATGATGATCAACGAGCTTTAAGGATCTATTGAAGAAAATAGGGTTTCTCCTTCATCATCCCTTGTCCTTTCATTGATTATCATTCAAATTCTAACCTATAGCAAATTAAATCACCGATCGTTGATCTCTAATTTGGAGCAAAAACATTCAAAGCGATCTTGCTCAAATTAGGTCTTCAATGATTCAATTTCCTAAACTTTACAAAACTTATAAGACTTAAGATTCGTTCAAGAATTTAATCATCATCATCTACTTATTCTCTCGATTCCGCTACAAACGGAGATTTCACTCAAACATCATGAAAAAGGAAAGAATCAAGAATCGGTAACTTTTCATAATGCAAGAATGTAAAGAAAAGCAAGATTTACAATATTCACCTTTATTAATCGACGATTAGGTACAATTCACTCAAGTCGAGGTTACAAGATTTGAGGAGATAACTAGATCCGCCGAAATTAGCTTCACATCGATCTTTTTGAGTCGGGGATCGTCATGGATCTATTGCTCGGATGATGATCGGCGTTGCTTCAAAGGATCTTCATTTGCTTGCTTGATTCGCTTTTCGATGGACCTTGATTTAGCTTTGGATTTGGATTTAGGTTAGGGTTTTGAGTTACAGGTTGTGCCACTCAACTTGTAGGTGAATTGATGTATAATGATCAACTACCGAACTCTTGAACAAAACTTGTAATGAAGCCCTAGGTCCCCTTTTATAGTTTTCCTCTATCTTCTCTTAGAAGCTTGGTATTTATGAGGCTTGCATGAGAAGCTTGGTAGATATCAATCTTGCACAAGAAGTTTGGCTGTTAGAAGGGAAGCTTCTGGAGAAATCTACACAATTCGAAGCGACTTGGAGAACTTTGGCCGTTAAAAGAAGAGCCCTGCAAAAAGTTCCAACCGCCGACGAGTCAATTCGGCTACAGATCCGCGGCCGATTTGAAGGTGTTTCTACAGCACCACTACAAGGGTTTGGGAGCATCACACATGCCATACTAAAAATTTATAGGGTGCTAAAGAAAACATCCTGAGGATCATACTAGAAAAGCTAGGGTTACAAATGATTTTACACAATCCACAAGTAGTAAAAGGTTAGGGTTTGAGAATACAACCTTTGTAGCACCCTATGCTAGACTCCTTGACCACTTGAGAGTTGAAAGAAGCTCATTTGAGATCCTCTAAGTCCACGACGATCCACCCGGAGTCCTCTTTGTCCAAGCTCAAGGCTTCACTTGATCAAGAAAAGAAGTAGAAGCCAACACTTTAAACTAATGGGCAAGAGTAGTGTAGAATGGTGATGTGGTTTGTTTCCTCACTTCAAAACCCTAACTCGATCACTCTTTTGCTCACTAATGAAAGCTAGAGAGCAAGAGAGAGCAGGAAGAAGATGATGGCAAAAGAAGAGCTCAAGATAATGATAAGTTTAGAGATAAAAATGAGAAAAGAAAATATATATATTTTCTTTTTTTCACTCTTAACCCATGTTAATAAATATCTAGATATTTATCTTGGAACAAAAATGGCCTTTGAAAATAACTCATGGTTAACACAAAGGTTAGTGGGTGAATAAAATAATCAACCATGAGTAATTATCCAATTCCATTTTCTTTTATCCAAAAAGAAATATCAACATATTTATACGTGTGTGAGTCTTATATTGCCACCATCCATTGTATCAACAACCATGATACAAATGATTATGCATGTATGTGTGCATGCACATCCATATGTGCATCAATGAGAATAAATGAATACATGCAAGCACCCAACAAAAGACAAGAATGGTTTAAAGTGATAAAGCTAATGGTCAATGATAGATCAATACTTGATTTAGCAAACCGGTCATCTCACATACGACCAGACCAATAGCAAACCGCCCGATTAATATACGGTATCACATACACACATTTAATCGGGTCCCCACGCATATCTCATATGCACACCACATCGTTTCGCCTAGACTAGGTATCTCCATTGTGGGACTCTAAGACTCGTCAATACGCCGGTAGTGGGTGATGATCATATCATGCACCCCCAAGCCGCAAGAGGTCAGCTAAACGTAACGGCCACCCGGGTATTGAGCGATCAGAAGAAAACAAGCGAACTTGTCACAACTCCCATCGAGCCAACCGGAAACACAACCGTACAGTCCGGTCTCTTCGTCGGATATGCTGCATACTGAGTCTAGGGATGGTAACGTCGACCCCAATAACTCAATAAGTCATGTCGATGAATGGTCTATAAAAGATCGAGAAACTACTGATAACACTTATCAATAAATCTCAACAGCCTTGGCCAGGGACTTACTGATATAGCCAATCGAGCACAGCACAGCATCAACTCCCAATACCGGGAGAGACGAAACCCCTCCTATCGCTCATCGCCTTCGTGTGCCTCGGGATTGTACCCAAAAGCCACCTGCTTGCACGACTCAGTAGAGCCGACTCGGTAGAGCCGTGGTAGGGTGGTAATCAAAGTATAGTAGGAGAACACACAAGACTCTATGACGATCTTGGGTCTACAGACTAACCTATACCAGTGTCACCTGAGAATTGCTATCCGACGATAGATATAATACCATATAGGAGTTCTCGGCGAGTCCGTCCAGTGTACCCAGTCACCACTGAGAACCCATATACGATCTCGATGTCAAACATCAATGGATGTGGGAACATCCATCGCCCATCATATGGGTCTAGGATCATATACGCTAGTCTACTCTGGTATATCGACGCCCCATCTCGATACACCTACGACTAGGGACATTTCAGGATTTGCTTATAAACTACAGATGTCCCACTAGTATGATCTCCATCATAATCACAGTAGTCAAGCAAATATCCTCAGGGCTTTATCAACATGTGTAAATGAATAAAAGCATGATCAAGTCAACATGTCAAATGAAGAAGAACTAGATAGCATACTATCTAGTCGAGCAAGAATGTACATTGAATATATATATACATGTATAAAATACATCCACTATCATATAATGGCCTCTAGGGTATACATATATCCAACAATCTCCTACTTGTACTAGGGCCGGTTATTGGCGTATCTTATACCCAACATCTAAAAAAGTCGCTCATGCTACGGCTGAGGGAGGGCCTTAGTGAGTAGATCCGCAGTGTTATTCTTTGTATCTACTCTCTTAATCTCGATCTCGCGGCGATCAACAATCTCCCAGATAAAATGAAAGCGCCTCAGGATATGACTGGACCGCTGATGGGACCTAGGCTCCTTGGCTAACGCCATAGCCCCATTATTATCACAATACAATGGTATTGGATCAATAATGGTTGGAACTACTCCTAGCTCCAAGACGAACTTCCTCATCCAGACGGCTTCCTTGGCGGCATCATTCGCAGCATTGTACTCAGCCTCCATCGTAGAGTCTGCAACGGTATCCTGTTTGGAACTCTTCCAACTTACCGCCCTTCCATTGAGGGTAAATACAAACCCAGAGATAGATTTGCTGTCGTCCTTATCACTCTGGGAGCTCGAATCGGTAAAGGCCTCCATCTGGAGATCTCCATTACCATACACCAAGAACAATTCTTTAGTCCTTCGCAAGTACTTAAGAATGTTCTTCTTAGCTATCCAGTGATTCTCCCCTGGGTTGGATTGATACCTGCTTACTACACTAAGTGCATAAGCTACATCTGGGTGTGTACATAATATCGCATACATTATAGATCCTACTGCCAAAGCATAGGGTATAATGCTCATGCGAGCTCTCTCTTCATCGGTCTTTGGGTAAGAGTCCTTAGAAAGAGTGACTCCATAGCAAGCGGGTAAGGCACCCCGCTTTGAGTCTTACAAACTAAATCTTTTTAGGATAGTGTTAATGTACCTGGTTTGGGACAATCCTAATAACCTCTTGGATCTATCCCTATAGATCCGAATACCCAGAATGTATGTGGCATCACCCAGGTCCTTCATGGAGAACCTCAGTGATAAGAAAGATTTGACCGACTGCAGCATAGGAATATCATTTCCTATCAGAAGAATGTCATCCATGTACAATACGAGGAAGGTGACAGCTCTCCCTACAGTATTCTTATAAACACAAGGCTCATCTGGATTTTTGATGAAATCAAACTCTTTGATAACATCATCAAAACAGATGTTCCAACTCCGTGATGCCTGCATTAATCCATAAATGGATTTAAGCAATCTACATGCTTTCCCGCTGCTCCCACTGTCAA
The DNA here is from genome assembly GCA_030015575.1 of Agapanthus africanus. Taxonomy (NCBI): domain Eukaryota; kingdom Viridiplantae; phylum Streptophyta; class Magnoliopsida; order Asparagales; family Amaryllidaceae; genus Agapanthus; species Agapanthus africanus. The sequence continues at coordinate 327,825,385 of CM057337.1, forward strand.
TGAAGCCCTCTGGTTGATCCATATAAACGCATTCTTCTAAATCTCCATTTAGAAATGCTATTTTAACGTTCATCTGCCAGATTTTATAGTCGTAGTGAGTAGCAATAGCAAGTAGGATCTGAATGGATTTAAGCATGGCTACGGGAGAAAAAGTTTCGTCATAGTCCAAACCTGGTCTTTGACGAAAACCCTTCGCCACAAGTCTTGCCTTATAGGTCTTTACCTGCCCATCTACACCAATATTTCTTTTAATGATCCATTTGTACCCCCACAGGTTTTACCCCAGGGGGTACAACGTCAAAAGTCCATACTTTGTTGGTGTACATAGACTCCATTTCAGATCTCATGGAATCCAGCCACTTCACAGAGTCTCCACTCGTAATAGCTTGCTGAAAGCTGGTTGGATCATCATTCTCCACGATGCAGTCTTCTCTATCACCATCAATGAGGAAACCGTAGTACTCTCCGGTGGACGGGAAGTCCTACCAGACCTACGGAGTGGCCGAGATTCCTCAGTTTCTGTTCCAACAGCCGGTTCAACCAGGTCATCATTTATAATTTGTGTTTCTAGAACTTCTTCTAGGTCTACCATACTGCCATCTGTATAATTTGTAAAAAAATTCTTTTTCTAAAAATGTGGCATGCTAAGAAACAAAGACATTTTGTTCCTCCTTGAGGTAGAATAGATATCCATAAGAATTCTTTGGATATCCCACAAAATTACACATGACTGACCGTGTCTCGAGTTTGTCCGAATTCTGCTTTTTAAAATAGGTCGGACAACCCCAAATCTTAATTCATTTAAGAGATGGTCTCTTCCCATGCCATATCTCATATGGCGTGGTAGACATGGTTTTGGTTGGGACCCTATTTCGTAGAAACACTGCAGTCTCCAATGCATGCCCCCAAAATGAGACGAGTAACTAAGCATCACTCATCATGGAACGAACCATATCTAATAGGTTCCGATTCTGACTTTCTGACACACCGTTGTGCTGTGGTGTGTAAGGAGGAGTGAGCAGAGAGAGAATCCCATTCTTTTTTAGGAAGTCTGCAAACTCAGTACTGAGGTACTTTCCACCTCGATCTGATCGAAGTATTTTGATGCTCAAGCCGGTTTGTTTTTCTACATCGAGTTTATATTCAGTGAATTTCTCGAAAGCTTCAGACTTGTGCTTTAATAAAAATACATGACCGAATCTTGAGAAATCATCAATGAAAGTAATGAAGTTTGAAAAACCGTCTCCAGCCTGTGTAGACATTGGTCCACATACATCACTATTTATGAGGCCTAAGAGCTCAGTAGCTCTTTCTCCGTGTCCTGTAAACGGAGTTTTGATCATTTTACCCTTGATACAAGTCTGGCAACTCACATAAGATTTATCTTCAAAAGGGTTTAAATATCCATCTTTGTTTAACTTGTTTAGTCTTGTTTGGTTAATACAACCAAGTCTACAGTGCCAAAGAAAAGCTTCATTTATTTCTGAAAGTTTTATTTTATTAGTGTGTTATATGCTAAAAACTGTGTGTTGATTTAGGACGTATATCTCGTTATTAAGTGTACCTTACACAACCAACATTTGATTCAGGTGAATGTTCATAACATTGTTCTGCAATACAAAATTATATCCTTCATTGTCTAACAAAGAAACAGATATTATATTACAAAGCATAATAGGTACATAATAACATGGGTTCAAACCAAATATACATCCAGACGGCAACCCCAAGTGATACTCTCCCGCTGCAACTGTATGTACATTGGAACCAATATACATCCAGACGGCAATCCCCATGCTTCTTCTTGAGATCCAAATACTCCGTGCAGTTGCGCTTCGAGTGTCCTGTTATGTGGCATTGATAACATCCCCCTATCCCCGATTCCCCAGCTTTGAACTTTTCTTTCCCCTTAACCTTTTTGACTCCACCCTTAGGTTTGGTGGGTTTCTTCTTCATCTTTCCCTTGCCTTAGCCTTCGGGCGAGAGGAGGAAGATGGCCCAACACTCAAAATGGGAGACTTCACTGACTTCAGCGTGCTCTCTGTACTCCTTAACTTATTAAGGAGTTCAGGTAGTTCCTTCTCCATGTTGTGCATGTTGAAGTTAGCTATAAATTGAGCAAAGGTGGAGGGGAGAGACTGCAGAATAATATCCGTATATTTCTCATTGTCTATTGTCCATCCAAGGTCCTCAAGCTCTTCTATGAGAGCTATCATCTTCAGAACATGGTCTCCTACTGGTGTGACAGGGGCCATTCGCATCTAAAACAGCTTTCTAGATGCTTCGTATCGTAATACGCGAGATTGCTCTCCATATAACTCCTTTGTATGGATAAATATGGCTTGGACGTCCATATTCTCGTGCTGCTTCTGATGTGTGTTATCCATCAATGCAAGCGCGAGGCATTTGGCCTTTGCACAGTCAGCGACCCATGTCTTGCGGACTTCAATATCCGCAACTGAAGATTTAGGACCTGGGATGAGCGGGGCTGGAGCTGTGAGGACATATGATACCTTATCATAAGTCAAGGCAATGCTAAGAATCCTTCGCCAGTCTTTATAATTGGTCACATTCAGTTTTTTTTATCTAGTAGAAGTTTGAGTCCTGTCATTGGTCTCTGCCATTAAGAGAGAGAAAAGAATACACTCAGCGAAAGCTCTTGCAAAGATCATATTTGTTATTATCTTATCTAATCGATGTCTCCCACTACTTTAATCAAGTTTTTCTTTAAAACCTTAAAAAGAAAACTAGCCAGGATTAATTATAATCTACAACTTCGCTAACCGTTCAGCAAGGCTAGTGTCGGTACTTGAGGGAGGATCCCCATGCTTTTGCACGGACCTAATTAATATAAACCTCGTCTTTCCAGAGGCGTAGCCCCATTAACACCTTTCTAGACACCTAATGGGTTACCTAATTGTAAACTGCAAAACTCTCCTGGAGCAACTATTGCCAACAGTGGGATCGGGATCCAACCATCATATGGAAGGTATGCAATCTCATTGCAAATTTCAACTCTTGAAACTCCCGATATGGTTTTTACCCCTAGCACTCATGACCTTGGCTATGGTCAACAAATCACAAGCACTAGTCAAGTTCAACCCATCATTTCTTGATTAGTTAGACCCGTTCACATGACCCTTGGCTCAGGTCATCAAAGTCACATGCCCGTCCGAATTAATTTGCATCATATGCATTGTAGGAAGACATCACTTAGCTACCGTACACTACGCCTTGGCTAAGGTCAACAAACGTAGCATAAATAAAAAGTACTCTACTTCCTAAAATGACGGAGGGTTGTGGATGATTTTTAAGAATGTCTTTAACGCTTTGAACTTGATATCATCATAGAATCAAATGGTTTTTCAAAAGGAGTGGTTTAAGCTCTGCAGTTTTGAAATGTAGCTTTTTCGTAAAAATCCGAGTGGCTTTCTAATCCGATTCTATGACATCTTTTTAGGTTTATTTTCTTTACATTAATCATATTAATGTTGTCCCATCATTTAAGTCCTTAAGCCAATCACAGAAAAGAAACAAAAATACAACGTACGCTTATGCCATCCGCATTCGCCGCAATGTTCCGTTATGCACCGTTAGGTTACTTAACTAACGGCATACCGGGACGGGACAAGCGCGGGTGTAAAACATAAGCAACGTCTATTATATATCTCATATATAATATAGCATTCGTCTCAGATATATTAAGCGATCACATCACAGAATATAGGCAGCAGAAACACAGATATGATAATATAGGATATGCTAGGACGTCCGTATTTAGTATTTAGCCAACAATAGAAAATACGGATTTCACTGTCGTGATGAATAGCCAATCCTACACCCTAGACCCCTACGAGAGCGGCAAGCGACCCCACCAATTCTAAAGTTAGGAGACCCGGTCCCGACTCCTCGAGATGGTCTCCCACTGGATTCTAGAACCCGGTCGCTTATGCTCTCCACCTTGGGTCTATCCTAATACGGAAAAGTAAATAATATACAACAATGGTGACATCATCCTCAACCCGGAAGTGCCCCAAATAAAAGAATATTACATTACAAATGAATTTTACATGAATGAAATGTAAAACTCTCATCTCACGTAAAACCCCCCGGCTATTCGATCACGACAATCCTATACATCACAACACAGCAACACATAACATCACATGTCATCAACGTAAGCAAGTATACGTACCCCAATTGCCGTTGACATATAGCAACGAAACCGCCGATACACATACTACGCTTACGGTCGCAGAAATAAGTATCACATACTACAAGGCGATGTTAAACCCTCGGATCGAATTAACGAACACCCATATTCCCCAACAAGCTCAACACTGGAGCACCGTTAAACAATACCTAAAATCTATGCCACAGTATTTAATGGACCAACCGTAGAAGGCCAGACCCAAGCCTTATTTGTGGCGCCACTAACTACGGTAAACCCTACGGTTTAGTCGCCCTTTGGTGGTCACATCTCGAGTTAGAGTTACATTCTTCTAGAGGGTCCATAGGAATACCTGCATTATATATCGAGTACGTTAAACCTGGAAAATACCAGTGTTTGATAATTCGTTCGACCTGTTTAACGTCGCCATAGTTATCTAATACAATGCTATAAAATACGAATAGGAAATACTCCGCAAAGATCCCATTTCCAAACTAACATCATATGCAAATTTGGACTTCAAAACAATACCAGAAACCCCAAATTATGACGTACAGAGAACTGGAGAAAAACGAGGAGGAGGGGAGCTAACTGGGTCGGCGATGCCGGATTTCCTGGCCTAGTCGCCGGCCTGGAACCGAGCACCCCCCTCATGTTTCACCTGTGTTCGTATATTCTCGTAAATGCCACTCTGCAGTTGCTAAAATAATTTTTTGAACACTTTTCAAAAAATTTACAGAGAGCATTTCATGGGTTTTCTAAAATCGTATTTTTGCGGGGTTTTTCATTTTCGTATTGTCGTAACATCATCTAGGCTTCTAGTTAGGCTCTGATACCATGAAGGTGTTTCTACAGCACCACTACAAGGGTTTGGTAGAATCACACATGCCATATTAAAAATTTATAAGGTGCTAAAGAAAACATCCTAAGGATCATACTAGAAAAGCTAGAGTAACAAATGATTTTACACAATCCACAAGTAGTAAAAGGCTAGGGTTTGAGAATATAACCTTTGTAGCTCCCTACGCTAGACTCCTTGACCACTTGAGAGTTGAAAGAAGCTCCCTTGGGATCCTCTAAGTCCACGATGATCCACCCGGAGTCCTCTTTGTCCAAGCTCAAGGCTTCACTTGATCAAGAAAAGAAGTAGAAGCCAACACTCTAAACTAATGGGTAAGAGTAGTGTAGAATGGTGATGTGGTTTGTTTTCTCACTTCAAAACCCTAACTTGTTCACTCTTTTGCTCACTAATGAAAGCTAGAGAGGAAGAGAGAGGATGAAGAAGATGATGGCAAATGAAGAGCTCAAGATAATTATATGTTTTGAGATAAAAATGAGAAAAGAAAATATATATTTTCTTCTTCTCACTCTTAACCCAGGTTAATAAATATCTAGATATTTATCTTTGGATCAAAAATGGTCATGGAAAATAACTCATGGTTAACCCAAAGGTTAGTGGGTGAATAAAATAATCAACCATGGGTAATTATCCAATTCCATTTTCTTTTATCCAAAAAGAAATATCAACATATTTATAAGTTTGTGAGTCTTATATTGCCACCATCTGTTGAATCAACAACCATGATACAAATGAGTATACATGTATGTGTGCATGCACATCCATATGTGCATCAAAGAGAATAAATGCATACATGCATGCATACAACAAAAGACAAGAAGGGTTTAAAGTGATAAAGTTAATGGTCAATGATAAATCAGCACTTGATTTAGCAAACCGGTCATATCACATACGACCTGACTGTTGGAGATAATGCTCTCAGAGTCAATTATTGGATCACAGGCACGTGATTGCAATGATTGAGGGAAGACCTGTCCCAGTAGGACAGTCTTACTCAAGATGATAGTATGCTATCTGGTTTATCTTTATCATCGTGTACTGCTTTAGGTGACATTACTGATCACTATTGCACGTTGATAGAGCCCCTAGGATTCTTGCTTGACTACCAGCGGTATGAGGGCGATCATATACGTGGGTGCTGGGGTCTATAAGCACATCCTTAAAAGGTCCCTAGTCATGGGAGTTTCGAGACAGGGCATCGATACTCCAGAGTAGACTAGTGTATACAGTCGAGACCCCGACGAGGGGCGTTGGCCGGTCTCACTAACCACTGGTGTCAGTTGGTTCACCTAAGATGTATACAGGTGCTCATTGGGTTATGAGTACACCGGACATGACTCGCCGGGAACATGCTAGTTGGGATTATATCAGACGTCAGATAGAAGTTCCCTGGTGACATGTGTACAGGTTAGTTCATCAACCTGAGATCGTCATTTGTCTCGTGTGAGTTTCCACTGTGCTTTGATTACTACCCTGCCACGCTCAAAGGAGACGTGCAAACAGGTTTTAGTTGGGTACAGTCCCGAGCCACATAGAGGCAGTGAGCGGATCTGCAGGGGTTCGTCTCTCCCGGTATTGGGGGTGAGGTCGCGCTGTGTCTAGGAGAGCCAGTACATGAAAGTCCTTGGCAAAGGCAGAAGATTTACTGGTAGGTATTCCAGTAGTATCTCAGGGTGTTCTGGGCTACTCTCCGACACGACTTGTACCGCTTTTGGGGGTCTGACTTTTACCAACCCCTAGGCCCGCCATGCGATGCTCATAGACGAACGGACCAGACTGTACGGATATTGTCACTGACAGGCTCAGTAGGGTGTCAGCATGAGTTCGCTCACAGACGTCCCTTTTGGTCAATACCTGGTAGCCCGTTACGTTTTGGCTAATACCTCTGACGTGCTAGTGGTTAAATCTACAACCAAAGTATTGACGAGTCTTTAGAGTCCCCCACAGACCAGTTTCTCAAGTTTCGGGAGAAACGCTGTAGAGGCCGTATGGAGATATGGCAGGGTTCGATCAGATATGCGCGGATCATGATCGGACGGTTTTTACTAGCGGGCTTTGGTTTAAGCCTGATCCTAGTATTGTAAAGTGTAGATTTTGTCTCTTTGCATTTGTACTCAGTGGGAATACAAATGCGGGTATGTATATACAGTCGCGGGGTTTTCCTGTAATTTATTACGGGATCAGTTTTCTGAAATTGCCAGTTTGCATTCCGTTCCGGCAAGTTTTCCTTTGTTCCTTCACGGCCGGATTTTTCCGATGGAGGGACTAATTTGCAATTGTGCAAATTAGTATTGTGGAAGGGGGTTTCTTGCATTTGGAAAGATTATGATAGATATTCATCATGAGATTCTTTTTCCATCCACTCACTTGCATTTATGAGATGGGCTTTGTGATATGATTTGATTAGAAATGGTGTGACCTTTTTCTTCACTTATTCTTTCCTTGCATTATTGCAATTTGCCTCCACTATTTGTTTGGCCGGCCACTTGAGGGAGAGAGGGTGAGGGATTCATTTGGTGTAGTGATTTCTTCATCTCATTTCATATATTTCCTTTGCTAGAAAAATGAGAACACCATCATTCTCCAAACTTCATTCCACCTTGATCATGGCAACTTTACCCCATTGAGACAAAGAAATTCTAAACTAGCCTACAGCATTTCTTGGACACGCCGGCTTGCCAACTTCGTGCGCGAGTTGCCTCGGTCCAGAGGTGGGAGCCCGTAAAAGAACACGGCGATGTGGTGCCCGTTTCGACGAGGAGGCAACGACCGGAGATTCCGCGAGGAGATCGGAGTGGAGGCGAAGACCGAAGGACACAGATCGCTTGGTATAGCTTCTCTACTCTTATTCTAGTTTGCTAGAGTTAGGTTAATGGCCCGATCCGGGATTTTAGTGCGCGGTGGTGCCGGTTTTCTAGTTTGAAAAGTTTTTCGTTTTCGCATTCCGGCGTCGGATTGACGGCCGGGGCGCCGCCGTACACTTACACTAGTATCAGAGACACGCCATTAACCTAGTCTAGCTTGCTCTAGTATGTTTAGAACTCGATCGAACAAAAATTCCAAAAACCGTATTTTCAAATGCACAAGTTTCTGTCGAAATTTTTTTGGCTCTAAAAATTTTTCAGTACATTGCAGAAATACGTGCAGGGAATTTTAAGCATACTGCAAAAATTTTGTTAGGAGTTGCTACAGTATGACCGCGGAAACGCGGCCAAAACCCTGTTTTGGCCGCGGTTCCGTGGTGGGAAATGGTCAACACCGTACAGAATTTTTCCAGTGGGCTTCTGGTTAGGAAATGGGGGTTTTGGGATATTCTTTTTGGGCCCAGATTTTCTGTGAGAGCTACAGTAGTGCTTGGGGCCCACTTCGATAAATTTGATCGATCGAAAATTTTAAACATGTTAGTTCACAATATTTACATTATATCTGCGACTGTGAATGCCATTTGATCGGTAAATCCAGTCTAACTGCTATAGCCCTTTTAGACGGATTTGCGAACGTGACATTCGCGTTGATGTTCTGTGTTGTGCTGTGATGTTGCGGATTGGTCGTGGGGGATAGCCTGGATGCAATGTTAGTACAGTTTCGTTTGTATATGTACATTTGATATTGCGGGACGAGCGTCCGACATGTGGACTGCCGTCACTACCTGTTTGTATATTATTCTTTTGGGGCATGACCAGGTCGAGGTCGATGTACCCGTTGTATGTATATTTTACTTTCTGTACTAGGATTACCCCACGGAGGGGTGCACGGATAGCCGGGTTCTAGAGGGCAACTAGCCCGCATCTCATGGCATTGAGACGGAGGGGGCTTTACTCTAGAATTGGCGGGCTATTCGCCGCACTCGTAAGGGATACAGGTTGACCTAGGAGGGGTGCCCAAGTTACCGGATTCCGTGAAGTGCTGGGTGGTCCATTCACGTTGCTGAAAGGGGCTTTGAAAAGTTTTTCGTTTCCGCATTCCGGCGTCGGATTGATGGTCGGGGCGCCGCCGTGCACTTACACTGACCAATAGCAAACCGCCCGATTAATATACGGTATCACAAACGCACAGTTAATCGGGTCCCCGCGCATATCTCATATGCACACCACATCGTTTCGCCTAGACTAGGTAACTCCATTTTGGGACTCTAAGACTCGTCAATACGCCGGCAGTGGGTGATGATCATATCAAGCACCCCCAAGCCGCAAGAGGTCAGCTAAACGTAACGGCCACCCGGGTATTGAGTGATCAGAAGAAAACAAGCGAACTTGTCACAACTCCCGTCGAGCCAACCGGCAACACTACCGTACAGTCCGGTCTTTTCGTCGGATATGCTGCATACTGAGTCTAGGGATGGTAACGTCGACCCCAATAACTCAATAAGTCGTGCCGATGAATGGTCTATAACAGATCGAGAAACTACTGATAACACTTATCAGTAAATCTCAACACGCCTGGCCAGGGACTTACTAATATAGCCAATCGAGCACAGCACAGCATCAACTCCCAATACCGGGCGAGTCGAAACCCCCCTATCGCTCATCGTCTTCGTGTGTCTCGGGACTATACCCAAAAGCCACCTGTTTGCACGACTTAGTAGAGCCGTGGTAGGGTGGTAATCAAAGTACAATGGGAGAACACACCAGACTCTATGACGATCTCGGGTCTACAGACTAACCTGTACCAGTGTCACCTGAGAACTGCTATCAGACGATAGATATATTACCTTATAGGAGTTCTCGGCGAGTTCGTCCAGTGTATCAAGTCACCACTAAACACCCGTATACGATCTCGATGTCTAACATCAACGGATGTGGGAACATCCATCGCCCATCATATGGGTCTAGTATCATATACGCTAGTCTACTCTGGTATATCGATGCCATATCTCGATACATCTACGACTAAGGACATTTCAGGATATGCTTATAATCTGCAGATGTCCCACTAGTATGATCTCCTTCTTAATCACAGTAGTCAAGCAAATATCCTCAGGGCTTTATCAACATGTGTAAATGAATAAAAGCATGATCAAGTCAACATGTCAGATAAAGAAGAACCAGATAGCATACTATCATGTCAAGCAAGAATGTACACTGAATATATATACATGTATAAAATACATCCACTATCATATAATGGCCTCTAGGGCATACATATATCCAACAATCTCCCACTTGCACTAGGGCCAGTTATTGGCGTATCTCATACCCAACATCTCAAATAGTCACTCATGCTGCGGCTAAGGGAGGGCCTTCGTGAGTGGATCCGCAGTGTTATTCTTTGTATCTACTCTCCTAATCTCGATCTCGCGGCGATCAACAATCTTCCGGATCAAATGAGAGCACCTCGGGATGTGTTTGTACCGCTGATGGGACCTGCGCTCCTTGGCTAACGCCATAGCCCCATTATTATCACAATACAGTGGTATTGGATAAATAATGGTTGGAACTACTCCTAGCTCCAAGATGAACTTCCTCGTCCAGATGGCTTCCTTGGCGGCATAATTCGCAGCAAGGTACTCAACCTCCATCGTAGAATCTGCAACGGTATCCTGTTTGGAACTCTTCCAAATTACCTCCCCTCCATTGAGGGTAAATATAAACCAAGAGATAGATTTTCTGTCGTCCTTATCACTCTGGGAGCTCGAATCGGTAAAGGCCTCCATCTGGAGATCTTCATTACCATACACCAAGAACAATTCTTTAGTCCTTCACAAGTACTTAAGAATGTTCTTCACAGCTACCCAGTGATTCTCCCATGGGTTTGATTGATACATTCTTACTACACTAAGTACATAAGCTACATCTGGGCGTGTACATAACATCGCATACATTATAGATCCTACTGCCGAAGCATAGGGTATAATGCTCATGCGAGCTCTCTCTTCATCGGTCTTTGGGCAAGAGTCCTTAGAGAGAATGACTCCATGGCAAGCGGGTAAGGCGCCCCGCTTGGAGTCTTCCATACTAAATCTTTTTTGGATAGTGTTAATGTACCTGGTTTGTGACAATCCCAATAACTTCTTGGATCTATCCCTATAGATCCGAATGCCCAGAATGTATGTGGCATCACCCAGGTCTTTCATGGAGAACCTTAGTGATAAGAAAGATTTGACCGACTGCAGCATAGGAATATCATTTCCTATCAGAAGAATGTCATCCATGTACAATACGAGGAAGGTGACAGCTCTCCCTACAGTCTTCTTATAAACACAAGGTTCATCTGAATTTTTGATGAAATCAAACTCTTTGATAAAATCTTCGAAACAGATGTCCCAACTCCGTGATGCCTTCTTTAATCCATAAATGGATTTAAGCAATCTATATGCTTTCCCGCTGCTCCCACTGTCAATGAAGCCCTCTGGTTGATCCATATAAACGCATTCTTCAAAATCTCCATTTAGAAATGTTGTTTTAACGTCCATCTGCCATAGTCGTAGTGAGCTGCAATAGCAAGTCGGATCCGAATGGATTTAAGCATGGCTACGGGAGAAAAAGTTTCGTCATAGTCCAAACCTGGTCTTTGACGAAAACCCTTCGCCATAAGTCTTGCCTTATAGGTCTCTACTTGTCCATCTACACCAATCTTTCTTTTAAAGATCCATTTGCACCCTGCAGGTTTTACCCCAGGGGTACAACGTCCAAAGTCCAAACTTTTTTGGTGTACATAGACTCCATTTCAGATCTCATGGCATCCAGCCACTTCACAGAGTCTCCACTCGTGATAGCTTGCTGAAAGCTGGTAGGATCATCATCCTCCATGATGCAATTTTCTCTATCACCATCAAAGAGGAAACCGTAGTACCTCTCCGGTGGGCGAGAAGTCCTACCAGACCTATGGAGTGGCCGAGGTTCCTCAGTTTCTTTTGCAACAGCCGGTTCAACCAAGTCATCATTTGTAATTTGTGTTTCTATATGTTCTTCTAGGTCTACTACACTGCCATCTGTATCATTGTAAAAAATTCTTTTTCAAAAAATGTTCCATGCTGAGAAACAAACACCTTTTGTTCCTCCTTGTGGTAGAATAGATATCCATAAGAATTCTTTGGATATCCCACAAAATTACACATGACTGACCGTTTCTCGAGTTTGTCCGGATTCTGCTTTTTAACATAGGCCGGATGATTGTCTGAGTATGTTCGTGTTCAAGTTTAAGTTTAAATACCGCAATCAAGACGGTTTCGCACGTAGCTAGCCGGTTGAGTACGGGTCGTCCGCAGGGAGATGGGAATCTTTTTCTATGTGTTTTTCGACGAGTTAAGTCCGGTTGTTTAGATTTTGTTTGTAGTTATCTAAGTGTTGAGTTGATATTTAAAGAGAGCATGTTAGGGTTAGGATTAGGTTAGTTTGAGTTAGGAATCTCCACATCTTTCGTTGCCCCTCTTAATATCGGTGTTACGGTAATCGGCAACAACGGGGATTAGCACGACTAGGAAGGACTTTGCGAGTATAAGCTAGGCTTTCCAACGCATAAGTCTTCCTTTTGGTGCTTGTCCGTCCGTTCTTGGCTCTTAGCCATAACCTCCGGTTAATTCAACCACAACCGGTCTCACTACGGAATCACCGCTATCATGTAGGATAGGGTGCCGTAAGGAGCGGATTGTGGTTCAATTAACAGGAGTCGATTTAAGCTGTTGGGTAAGGAAAGAGTGAGAGAGATTTCCTTCTCTCAAACTTCCTTTATCCTACCCTAACAAGTATTAACTACTCACACATCATGATAAGGAAAAACAAAACAAAACAAAAGAGGAAGATAGAAAGAAGGAGATTAGAAGAATACGACTAACTATTTGCGACCTCACCTCGGCGAGGATCGAGCGTAAGTATCATTGTCGTATGAATGATAAAGAAAAAGAGAGAAGAAAGAAACAACAAGGAAATAACAACAACTACTTAACAATTAAAATTACAACAAGTAAAGAAAGAGCAAGACAAGCATGATAATAAAATGATCTTCTTTATTTACCATTCCTCCCTCACAAAGCTCACTACAAGTTTAATGGAGAAGAGATGAGAAGAAGAAGAACATGTAAACTAAAACCTAGAAAAAGAAAATACAAGAATGGACCCTTTTCTTCACAAAGTTCTGGGCTATTTATAGGCTGGAGAATGAAAACCTAGGGCAACCACCAGAACACACACGAAAATACAATTCTACCCCCAAAAGCCCTGCATCTTTGGCGCCAGAATGGCCGCGGATCCGCGGCCTAGACCCCCCTTTGGCCGCGTATCCGCGGCCCTTTGGAAGAGTTGGGCCCTCCAACTTTTGGTGCTGGCCTGGTCTGATGTGTACATTATTCTGGTACATATATTTTCTCAATTTGGCTCCACGATTTTTCCAGAATTTCTGTTGAGGGAAAGGTGGACTTTTTGTCAAGATTTTGTCATGATTGCCTCGAGCTCCGCGTAGATCTCTTGAATTTTATGCTACCATTGAGCCTTGTGCATGAGAATGACATTGATTTGACATTTTGTCTTCCTAAACTGGTATCTGGAAACATACGGATGAAGAGCGGAAACCGTGTTTTATCTGTGGTTGGCAGGAACCCGGATATTGTCGTGTTTTCCATGAATTTCACCGTTTTAGAACCGAGAACCTGTATCCTGCAATTGACTAGCAAACACGGCTCAAGAGTATCTACGGATATGCAATGTGATAAAAATTGGGCGGTATGAAAATGCAAAAATCTGATATGAACACCGGACAACCCCAAATCTTAATTCGTTTAAGAGATGGTCTCTTCCCATGCCATATCTCATATGGCGTGGTAGACACAATTTTGGTTAGGACCCTGTTTAGTAGAAACGCTGCAGTCACCAATGCATGCCCCCAAAATGAGACGGGTAACTCAGCATCACACATCATGGAACGAACCATATCTAATAGGGTCCGATTTCGACATTCTGACACACCGTTGTGCTGTGGTGTGTAAGGAGGAGTGAGGTGAGAGAGAATCCCATTCACTTTTAGGAAGTATGCAAACTCTGTACTAAGGTACTCCCCACCTCGATCTGATCGAAGCATTTTGATGCTCAAGCTGGTTTGTTTTTCTACTTCGAGTTTATATTCAGTGAATTTCTCGAATGCTTCGGACTTGTGCTTTAATAAAAATACATGACCGAATCTTGAGAAATCATCAGTGAAAGTAATGAAGTATGAAAAACCGCCTCTAGCCTGTGTAGACATTGGTCCACATACATCACTATGTATGAGGCCTATGAGCTCAGTAGCTCTTTCTCCGTGTCCGGTAAACGGAGTTTTGGTCATTTTACCCTTGATACAAGACTGACAAGTCGTATAAGATTTATATTCAAAAGAGTTTAAATATCCATCTTTGTGTAACTTGTTTAGCCTTGTTTCGTTAATATGACAAAGTCTACAGTGCCAAAGAAAAGCTTCATTTATTTCTGAAAGTTTTCTTTTATTACTGTGTTGTATGATGAAAACTGTGTGTTGATTTAGGACGTATATCCCGTTATTAAGTGTACCATATCCAACCAACATTTGATTCAGGTGAATGTTCATAGCATTGTTCTGCAATACAAAATTATATCCTTCATTGTCTAACAAAGAAACTGTTAGTGTATATGCCCTAGAGGCCATTACTGTATCATTCTAGTTTGTATATTACTTGATGGAAGCTTCGGATATTCACAGTTGTATAGACAATCTTGCTCAAAATGGTAGTATGCTACTTGGTTTGTTTCTACTTTAATATGTGCATGTGTTTATTTTAGCATATCGCTTATACATATTAGTAGAGCCCTTAGGATCCTTGCTTGATTACCAGCGTTGTGATGACAGTCACACTCATGGGGGCTGGGTAATCCACAAGCACATCCTTATGCAGGTCCCTAGTCGTAGGATTATCGAGATAAGGCATTGATACTCCGGAGTAGACTAGCGTATGGGCTTCTCATCCCAGCATGGGAGACGGTCTGTCCCACAGCCGTTAGTACGTCGTACTTGAGATAGCATGTGGGTGCTCGTTAGGTTATGAGTACACTGGACAGGACTCGTCGGGAACAGTTGGTTGGTACTATACCTATCGTCAGTTATCAGTTCCCAGGTTATATGAGTACAGCTTAGTCCGATAACTTGACACTGTCACTTCGCCTCGAGTGTGTTCCCACTGTACTTAGATTACTACCCTACAACGGCTCAAAGGAGTCGTGCAAACAGGTAGTAGTTGGGTGCAGTCCCGAAGCACTTGGAGGCAGTGACGATTAGACAGGATTCGTCTCTCCCGGTATTGGGGGTTGATATCGCACTGTGTCTAAGAGAGCCATTACACAGTCCCTGGCCAGGGCAAGCGAGATATACTGTTAGGTTTCCAGTGTTATCTAAGGGAGTTCTGGGCTACACTCTGACACGACTTGTACCGCTATTAGGGGACTGACGTTTACCGCCCCCCTAGGCCCGCCATGCGATATTCTCAGACAAACAGACCGGACTGTACGGAGATTGTCACATTCAGGCTCAGTAGGAGTTCAGATGGGTTTCACCTCGTCCGTCTTCTTATCGGCATCTACCTAGGGGCCGTTACGCACAGCTAGTGCCGCTTGCGGTCTGTGGTTTAACCCACTGCCAGCGTAGTGTCGAGTCTTTAGTGTCCCACACAGAGAGTTTTTCGCCTTTAGGCAAAAGAGTAGAGGTCGCATGGTTTTGCGACAGAGTTCGGTCACATCCGTGTAATTGTGCACGTTTAGTGTCCGGGCAGTTATCACTAGCAGGCTTTGGTTTAAGACAGATCTTAGTGTACGTTTTGGGATTGGTTTTATCTCATTTGTATTCGTGTTCCTCGGAATGCGGATGCGGGTATGTATGCACGGTTGACAGAGAGACAAAGGCAGAGGATTCTCATTAGGGTTGTTGACTGTTGACTTTTGCTAAACCCTAATGAGAATTAGAAATATGATTAATGATAATATTAATTAAGTATTTTTGTGCCATGGTTAGGTTGAAACGATTGAATTTGTTGACTTGTTGACTCTGTTGACCGGTTGACTAGGTTGGACTTGTTGACCATCATCATTACAATGGCTATCATTTCATGACAAAGACTTTTGCTTGCTTGTTATTCTTTACAAAATGAGTGCATGAAATGATATTGCCATTTTGACTTGAACCATCACATAATACTCAATTACTATTATGAGTTATGATTATTTTGGATTATGAGAGCAAGGGTGAGAAAAGTCTTGCTCATTCTTTCATTTGCTTTCTCTCTCATGAAAGCTCTCTCATCCTCAAGCTCTCCCTCTTCCTCTTCCTCTCTCTCTAGTTCAATGCAAAAACCTCTCATGTGTTGAGAATCATTTGCCTTGGAGATAAAAACCCAAAACACTTCTCTACTCATCCTAGTACACAAAGTCTAGCAAGCCAAGTATTCTAGTTTCCTCTAGTTTGAGGTTGAATCCAAAGGTAGAAGTTTTCAGGAGGATCCATCTTCGGCAGAAGGAGACGACGAGGAGAGAACCATCCAACCACCAAAAGGAGTCGAAGAGAAGGAGTTCAAGTTAAGGTATAACCCCCTAACCGAGTAGGTAAAACTCCTAGTTAGGTTGTTAGATAGTTGTTTAACAAAGATCCGTATTTTGAATCCATGTTACCACCAAAGAAAAATCGTTTCACCATTTCCGCAAGCCCGAAAGAACCGGGAGAGGTAACGTGGACTTACAGTAGTATCAGAGCCTAGTTGAACACTATCTAACATGTTAGTAAAGTTACTAGAAGTTCGATCGGAGAAAAAGTCGCAAAACATGCCCGAAATATCAAGTTTCTTCCGATTCTGTTTTCTGTTCAAAAAATAATTAATCTTACATTAAAAATCGGGTCAGGCTTTTTAAAACCCACACAAGAAAATTGGTCCACCGACTCGGTCAAAGCGCTGCGGAAACGCGGCAGCAGCATGCTCCCGCCGCGGATCCGCGGCCGAGTTGACTCGGTCGTGGCACAAGTTTCCTGCAGTGTTTTTCTGGGGCTGTTTTGGGATTTTTGTAATATGTTTTTTCTGCCCAGATTTTCCAGAAAGCAAAATTTGTTTTTGGGGTTTAAAAATCAGTATTTTGATCGAATTTCTAAAGACTTAAGCTAACGGGTTATATCTGTGATGTGATATATGTATTGAACGTCTGCTAATCGCTATACGTCGATTAGTGGGGGTTATACATATCTGTGATCTGTAATGTTGATGGTATGTGTATATGAATTCATTGGATTGTCGCGGATGAATAGCCGGGGGGTTGTGAGATGAGAGTTTTCTTTTTCTTTCAATTCATGTAATTTGTAATTGATGTAATATTATTTATATGGCCGCACAATCGGGATGGGGTTGTAGCCGTCATTGTATAATTTCTTTTACTGTTTTTGCTCCTAGAATAGACCCAAGGTGGGGTGCACAAACTACCGGGTATCTCAAAGTGCCGAGTGGCCTACTCACGGTGTTGAGGTTGGTTGCTTCGCTTCGGGTACTTGGCGGGTAGTTTGCCACACCCGTAGGGGTCTAGGGTGGGGTCTTGGCTATTCATCGCGACCGCGTAATCCGCTCTTCATTACAGGCTCATACAGAATGCGGATTCCTAGTATATCTAATGTGTTCATCTGTGATCTGGAATGGCTATCATTGCATGTGACGAATGTGTATATCTATATATGATATCTATTTAGGCGTTTCTTATGTTTTGCATCCACGCTAGTCCAGCCCCCGCACTGTCGTTAGTTAAGTAACCTAACGGGTAATGACGGGGCCACGTGGAGAATGCGGATGGCATAAGCGTACGTCATATTTTCGTTGTTTTCTGCAATGGTAGGATTAAATGATGGGTCGCATTAAAATTAATACAAGAAAATAAACCAAGTAAAAGTCGTTGGAACAATTTCAAAAACCACTCGGTTTCTTTTCAAAATCAACTTTTAAACGCGGAGCTTAAGCCACTCCTTTTAAAAGCTATCAAGGTTCCTTCGATTATATCAAGTTCACTACGTTCATGGTTTCGCCAAAACCATTCGTAGCCCTCCGTCGTTTCATATGAATATTCAACAGTATTCAAGATGTGTTTGTTGGCCTTAGTCAAGGCACAGTGTTTGGTAGCTGGTGGATATTCATATGTTGCATAGATAGATGCGTTGGTTTGGGACAGTCGTATTACTTTGTTGGCCATAGTCAAGGGTATATACGGGTGGGTTCAAATCAACCTGCACAACGACGGTAGAACTTGACATGTGACTTATGATTTGTTGGCCTTAGTCAAGGTCATAAGAGCATGGGACAAAAATCCACATCGGGAGTTTCAAAAGAAACTGAAACTTGCTAGCGCTGCATACCATTTAGAGTGTGATGATTCTGGTAGGATTCCTTCAGTTTTGTCACGCGATGATATTTGGATCCCGATCCTGCTGTGAGTATATGCTACTCCTCCGGAACTTTCTCACTTAGCGATCAATGCTATAAACCAAGTAGGTGTCTAGAAATGTGTTAGCGGGATTACGCCCACAGGGAAAAGAGGTTATTTAATTAAGGAACCTCGCGAAAGCGTTGGAAAACCACCCTCGAAGTACCGACACTAGCCTGGCCGAACGGTTAAACAAGTATTGTACGGTGAGATTAATCCCGACTAATTCTTCCTTTTTGGTTTGAGGAGGGATTCGAGAGACAGTGGGAGCCATCCTGTTTAGATAAATTAAAAACCAATCTAAACTTGCAAGAGCATCATGCTGAGTGTTTTCTTCTCTCTCTCTTAATTGCAGCGACCCAGTGACCACACATAGGTTACATCTAGATAATAAAATGACTGAACCTGACTGTTATTATTGGCAAAGGTCTGTCTAGATGTCCATTACCCATGACAAGCTGGGACACCTCTTAACTAATCAAACCCCTGCCGTCTTAGGACCAGTTTCCCCTGTTACGGATATTGACATCCGTATGACATCGGAAAAAGACTGTGCGAAAGCCAAGTGCCTCGTGTTATCCTCAGTTCATGGTGCAAACCAGAGGCAGCACGAGAAGATGGACTCAGTTTCTATCTTCCTCCATAACAAAGATTTATATGGAGAGCAATCTCGTATCGCAAGATATGAGACCTCGAACGAATTGCTTCAAGCGAGGTTGGCTGCCGGGTCATCTGTAGGGGGCAACGTCGTTACAGAGACCAGCTATTTTGAGCTCACGGACCTGAAGACCACGTTGGAGAACGGGTCAAATACTGACTTGATTCTACAGTCCCTGCCCTCTGCTTATACCCTGAAGGAAACCAGGGAAGAAGAAGGAAAGGGAAGGGCAGAAGTTTCGGGACTGGATGTAGTAAAAGAGGGACGTTCCTATTGTTACAAGAATGAACATTGGCAGAAAGATTGAAGGGCTAGCAAAGCCAGTAGCCAGAATTCGAAGCATGTTGTGGCTTCGGCTTCGGGTGTGTTTGTGATAGAGAACTGTATGTCAGTTAACCCTACTTCCTGGGCATTGGATACCGGATCAGGATCCCACATCTGTAATTCATTACAGGCTCTGAGAAACCGTAGGGTTATCAGGAAAGGTGATATGACTCTCAGGGTTGCTAACGAAATGAGCATGGATGCTGAATCCGTAGGGGAATATCATCTTAGACTGACAACTGGGCAGATATTGGTTCTGCGTAACTGTTTGTATGTACCAGGTGCGACTTGTAATATCATATATGTATCCTTACTTTCTAAGGAAGGATATGATTTTACTTTTGTAAGCGATGTGGTCCACATCCACCTAAATCAAGTTCTGATTGGGTCAGGTACATTAAATAACGGGATAAACGTATTGAATCAAGCTCAGATATTCAGTGTCTAGAACACACTTAAAAGAAAGTCTCCAGAAACAAATCAGGCTTTCTTATGGCATTGTAGACTGGGTCACTTTAATGAGACACGATTAACTAAGTTACATAAAGAAGGATACTTGAATCAGTTCAAGTATCAGTCTTATGCCACTTGTGAATCTTGTCTTATGGGAAAGATAACAAAGACTCCGTTCGCTGGACACGGAGTAAGAGCGAGCGAGCTCTTGAGACTCATACACAGTGATGTGTGTAGTCCAATGTCTACACATGCGCGAAGTGGTTATTCATGTTAGTTATGTATATGCCCTAGAGGCCATTGTTGTACATATGATGTATATTATGATGGATGCTTGGATATATACAGAGAGGACTTTCTTGCTCGTCATGATAGTATGCTATTTGGTTTCACTTTATCTTAATATGTTGACTTGTATTGGTTTACTGTCGTTCTCTCACATGTTCATAAAGCCCTCAGGATCAGTACTCGACTACTGGGATTATGATGAGATCATACTAGTGGGGCCACGGTAGTCGATGAGTACATCCTATAAATGTTCCTAGTCGAGGGTATATCGAGACAGGGCATCGATACACCCGAGTAGACTAGCGTATACGCATCTTGACCCATATGATGGGCGATGGATGATCCCATATCCATCGGTGTTTGACATCAAGGATGGTGTACGGGTGCTCAGTGGAGACTGGGTACACTGGACGGACTCGCCGAGAACTCTCAGATGGTGATATACCACACGTCAGATGGCAGTTCTCCGGTGACACTGGTACAAGGTAGTCTGTAGACCCGAGATCATCATAGAGTCTTGTGTGATTCCTACTGTGTTTTGATTTCCACCTTACCACGTCCAAGAGGGCATGCAAAACGGTGGCTTTTGGGTACAGTCCCGAATCACATGGAGGCAATGAGCGATAGGAGGGGATTCGTCTCGCCCGGTATAGGGAGTTGATGTTGTGCAGTGTTCGATTGGCTATAACTGGAAGTCCCTGGCCAGGGCTGATATAGAGATATACTGGTAAGTGTTACTAGTAGTTTCTCGACCTGTTATGAGCCTCACATCGACACGACTTATCGGTTACTGGGGTCTGACGTATACCACCCCTAGACTTGATATGCGACATATCAGACGAACAGGACCGGACTGTACGGGAGTGTTACTGATTGGATTCACAGGAGAACGGACAGGCTAGCTTGTTGATCTTCTGATCGCTCAATACCTGGGTGGCTGTTACGTTTAGCTGACCGCTTGCAGCTTGTGGGTGTTTGATATGATCATCACCTGCTACCGGCGTATTGACGATTCTTTAGAGTCCTACACAGAGGTTTCTTGGCTCAGGCAAAATGGAGTAGAGGCACATATGTGATATGTGCAGGACCGAGGATAATGCGATATGAGATACCGTATTATATTCTCGCGATATTTAGATATGAATCGGGACATCGGATCAAGTGTTGATTCGATGAATCGGTACATGATTTATTAGTCGGTTATATTCGATATAGCCGGATCGTTGGATCAAGTGTTGATTCGATGATTTAATGTATAATAATATATATGATATATTGTATTACATTATTTAATATTGGCTCGCTTTATTATTTCATTTTCTCACCGGATTAATATATTGATATATATGCGATATATGTTAAATGTATTATTTTCTTTTGTTGCAAATATATAATATATATGTGATATATATTATTGTTACATAATATGATTTATTATAAAACATATTTAAGGATGATAAAAAGGGATTAGGGTTTGATTAGGGTTAGCTTCTTCTTGTTCATTCTAGAAGGATTCTATTTTGTCTTGGTTAAGATATTATGGTTGATACTTATCCTTAACCTAACTAAACCCTAACTCTAGTTTATTCTCTACAACATTAATCCTATCATCCTTGACCATGGTTAGATAATCAATCATATACACTTGAATACTATTCATCACAAAAGGATTATTCTTTCATTCTTCATCTTCTTCTCTCTTGAGTTTTGAGAGAGAGCTCACTAGTTAATTCTTTTTGTGATGATTTATTGTGAGAAAGTGAAATAAAAAGAAAGCATAAATACAACTCCATCATCCTCATCTAATCTAGCCCATTAGATTAGAGTGTTCATCTCTTTAGAGTGAGAAAGCTTGGGTTATAGCAACTTCGACGTAGATCATCGGAGAATTGGAACACTTCAAACTAGAATGGATCGTTCGAGTCGTGGAGCCTCTCTTGAGTCCGGGAGATCGTGGATCGCGGCAAAGGGACTTCTACTCAGAGCTTGTGAAGCGAAGGAGCGGACTACAAAGGTTGTAATCCCTCACACTTAGCTTTAAAGATATCATCTTGCATGCTAAACCCTAATAATCTAGCAAAGATCCCGTCTTTGGGTTTTTCGGCACATGTAAAATTTTATTCGGGCATGTTTGATGCTTTATGAACCTTCACTAGTGTGCCTAGGAACCCTACAGTGGTATCAGAGCCTAGCTAGAGCATTAGGCGATGTGTTAACGAAGTTAAAACCCCGATCGAACCCGAATACGACATATAAAACTCCTCTTTGTACATTTTTTAAAATCTGGGTTTTTCCAGAATTAAAAATACCTAAAAAAATCAGCAGGAAAATATAAGAATTATGGTGAAACACGTGCCCCCAATTCCACTATACGGCCGCGAAACCGCGGCAATGACCCACCTTTGGCGGCGGTTCCGCGGCAATGTAAAGGTATTAGGTACGGATGTTTTCACAGTAATTCTTGTCTCTGTGTTTACTATTTTATGGGCATTTTTAATCTGACTCAAGTGTTGAGTATTCTGGGGTTTATTTTATAATCGTCGATTCGATCGGGAATTTTAAATTCGTTATTGTTTTTCCGGATATTTAGAAACTGTTAAAAAGTTCGAACGGATATCATTAACTCACTTTTTCCCGACACAAAAATTTTCAAGTGTTGAATCTTTTCTCGAGTTTAAATCTTTCGGAAAAATGTGCAAGTAACACGGTGGACCCTCTAGAAGACAACAAACCTTAACTCGATTATGTGACCGTCTTGAACTGCCTTTTGAACCTTCAGGTTTGGGGCAGTACGGCGTGCCACATGTGAGGCGTTGGCTTGACCCTTCTACGGCTGGATCATTGGTACTGTGACATATTCTGGGATTATTTGAACTCCGCTCAAGTGTTGAGCTGTTTGGGAAATTCTGGGTATTTGATTATCTGTTCGAAAAGTTTAATACTGCCTATTTATCTGGAATGTGATACAATATGTGGAATTCATTGTGTTAGGCATGAAATACGAAGTATGTGATATTTCGGATTTACGATGTCTAAAGTGATTGTGGATTCCCAATATTGTAGTTTTACAATTTCTTTTCTGTGACCGTAAGTGTAGTACGTAGTTGTATTGCCAGTTGTCGTTGCTATACATCGACGACGATCGGGGTATGCATACTTACTTACGTTAATGATATGAGATATTATGTGTTGCTGAGATATGATGTGTAGGATTGTCGCGATTGAATAGCCGAGGGTTTTATGTGAGAAGAGAGTTTTATATTTTCATTCATGTAAATTCAAATGTAATGTAATATTCTTTTATTTGGGGCACTTCCAGGTTGAGGTTGATGCCACCAGTGTTGTATATTATTTACTTTTCCGCATTAGGATGGACCCAAGGAGGGGATCACAGGTGACCGGGTTCTGGGGTTCAGTGGGAGGCCATCTCGAGGAGTCGAGACCGGGTCTCCTAAACTCCAAAATTGGTAGGGTCGCTTGCCGCTCTCGTAGGGGTCCAGGGTGTGGGCTTGGCTATTCATCGCGACTGTGGAATCCGTATTTTCTATTGTTGGCAAAATACTAAATACGGACGTCCTAGTATATCCCACATTATATCTATATTTCTGCTGCGATATCTGTGATGTGATCATTTGATATGTTGTGATGGATACGGTATATAGTATATATGATATATTATATAGACGTTACTTATGTTTTACACCCGCACTAGCCCTACCCTGCTCTGTCGTTAGTTACCTAACCTAACGGTGCACGAGGGGACATCGACGCTGTAGGGTTCCTAGGCACCCTAATGAGGTCTCACAAGGCATCAACCATGCCAATTTCAAATTTAAACGGTGCCGAGAAACCCTAGAATGGATCGTTGGCTAGATTTCTAGGCGAAACAACAACTAGTAAACTACTTTACTAAGAGAATACGGAAATACAACCTTTGTAGATCCGGTGCTCCACCTCCATAGCTCCGCAACGAAGTCCCCTCGCTGTCCAAATGAATTCCCGGGCTCTAGCGTCGGCTTCGTCGGAGAAATGGCGAGCTAGGTCGTCGATGTCCATGCCGAAGATGATCTACGTCGAGGCATCGCTAGATCAAGCTCCACCTTCACCAAGCCATGAAAACTTGTGAAGGAGACACCCTATACTACTCGGCAAGAGGTAGAGGATGAAGAAATAGGAGTTGGGTTCATTTTAGAATTGGATTTCTCACTCAAATACATCAATCACCATTGATGAAGAAAGCTTTCTTCTTGTGAGGAAGAAGAAGAAGAAGATGATAAGTGTTATGATAAGTTATTTAAAATAGAAAAGAAAATCCAAACTTATCATAATCCAACCATGGTTATGTGTAGAGAGCAAACTATAGTTAGGTGAATGGTTAGGTTAGGCATAAAACAAAAATGGTGGACTTTATTCAAAGCTTCATGAAGCTTCAACAAAGAAAAAAATTAGCCACCATTTTCCTTTTGCCAAAATGAAATAAACAATTCAATAAATGAATGAATAAATATATAATAACCCTAACCATTTACTTAACTAAGGTTTAACTCTTTACACAAACCCTAGCATTCATGTATCATCAAACATGATACAATCAAGTGCACAAAAATATATCACATATACAATGTGCACAAATCAAGTGAGAAAAACTATTTAAAGTGAACCATTACTAGTTAATGCAAAGTAATATATCAAATATATAATTATGCATTAAATCATTAAATCAACACTTGATTTAACGATCCGGTCATATCGCATATAACCGACTAATATCAATGTATCGGCTTATCGAATCAACGCTTGAATCGATAACTAGGTTATATCGCATACAACCAATCGATACATTCATCCTGAGAATAAAATACGGTATCATATACACGAATTATTCTCGGTCCCGCACATATCTCATATGCGCTCCTATTTCGTTTCGCTTGAGCCAGGAAACCTCTGTGTAGGACTCTAAAGACTCGTCAATACGCCGGCAGCAGATGATGATCATATCAAACATCCACAAGCCGCAAGCGGTCTGCTAAACGTAACGGCCACCCGGGTATTGAGCGATCAGAAGATCGACGAGCAAGCCCGCTCACACTCCTGTGAATCCAACCAGTAACACTTACCGTACAGTCCGGTCTGATCGTCTGATATGTCGCATATCTTGCCTAGGGGTGGTAAACGTCAGACCCCAATAGCTCGATAAGTCGTGTCGATATGAGGTCTATAACAATTCGAGAAATGACTGGTAACACTTACCAGTAAATCTCAGCAACCCTGGCCAGGGATTTCCTGTTATAGCCAATCGAACACAGCACAACATCAACTCCCTATACCGGGAGAGACGAATCCCCTCCTATCGCTCATTGCCTCCATGTGACTCGGGACTGTACCCAAAAACCACCGTTTTGCACGCCCTCTTGGACGTGGTAAGATGGAAATCAAAGCACAGTGGAAACCACACAAGACTCTATGACGATCTCGGGTCAACAGACTACTCTGTACCAGTGTCACCAGAGAACTGCCATCTGACGTAAGGTATAATACCATCTGGGAGTTCTCGGCGAGTCCGTCCAGTGTACCCAGTCTCTACTGAGCACCCGTATATCTCCTCTGATGTCAAACACCAATGGATATGGGATCATCCATCGCCCATCTGTATGGGTCAAGAAGGTACATGCTAGTCTACTCTGGTATATCGATGCCCTGTCTCGATACACCCACGACTAGGGACTTTGAAGGATGTACTTATAGACCACCATGTCCCCACTAGTATGATCCGCATCATAGTCCAGGTAGTCAAGTACACATCCTAAGGGCTTTACCAACATGTAACAGAGAGACAATTAGTGTACACGTTAAGGTAAAGATCAACCAGATAGCATACTATCATGTCGAGCAAGAAAGTCCTCCCTATATATGTCCCAGCATCCACTACAATATACATCCAATGTACAGTAATGGCCTCTAGGGCATACATATAACTAACAATCTCCCACTTGCACTAGGACCATCTGTAGCAGTGGTTGTAGTATCTCATACTCAACCATCCCATAAAAATCTCTCTCTGGGAACAGGCCTTTCTGAGTGGATCCGCTGTGTTGTCCTCTGAGTCTACTCTCCTGTCCTCGATCCTCTGGAGATCAACCATCTCCATGATCAGGTGATACTGCCTTAGAATATGTCTGGATCACTGATGGGACCAGCGTTCCTTGGCATAAGCCACAACTCCATTGTCACACAATGGGAGGAACATAGTTCATCTCATGAACCAATATACACCCAAACAGCCTCTTTGGTAGCATCTTAAGTAGCGATGTATCCTGCCTTTATCGTCTAGTATGTCACGGTATCTAACTTGGAACTCTTCCAACATACCGTCCCTATTACTGAGGGTATAGACAATGCCTGTGACTGACATTCAGTCGTCTTTATCACCCTGGAACACTTCCAGTGATTTTCCCCAGGATCAACTGATACCATCTCACTACAACTAGTGAGTATCCTAACATCTATTTAGATCTATCTCATAGATCCAAAACCCAGGATTTAGGAGGTATCACTTTGATCCTATATGGAGAATCATGGTGATAAGCGGAGATTGATCGAGCGTAGCATAGGAAACTCCTTCCCTATCAAGAGTATGTCATCCACGTACTCTACGAGGATCATCACCATACTCCCTACTACCTTTTTGTATATACAAGGTTCATCTACCATTTTGATGATGTCAAACTCTTTGACCGCTTCATCAAAACAGATGTTCCAACTCCGTGATGCCTGCTTTATCCTATAAAGCA
The DNA here is from genome assembly GCA_030015575.1 of Agapanthus africanus. Taxonomy (NCBI): domain Eukaryota; kingdom Viridiplantae; phylum Streptophyta; class Magnoliopsida; order Asparagales; family Amaryllidaceae; genus Agapanthus; species Agapanthus africanus. Next base: position 327,852,311 of record CM057337.1, read on the forward strand.
TCTTGCACACGTTTCCGCTGCTCCCACTGTCTACGAGGCTCTCTGGCTGTGTACTTATAGACTCCCTCTTCTAAAACATCATTTAGAAAAGCTGTCATGACACCCAACCACCAGATATCGTAGTCATGGTATGTAGCCGTGGCAAGTAGGATCTGGATGGACTTAAGCATAGATCCTTAGAAAAAGTTTCATCATGATCCACACCTGGTCAATGATGCAAACCTTTAACAAGTCTAGCTTTGAAAGTCTCAACTTTTCGATGTACACCAAGTAATCTTCTCAAGATATACTTGCTCCTGATGGGGATTTAACCCTTCAGATATAGCAACCAAAGTCCATATTTTGTTGGTGTATAAGGATTCCATCTCAGATCGATAAACATCCAGCCATTCTTACAGAGTCTTACTCCTGATGGCCAGCTCGAAACTAGTTGGGTCATCATCTCATGATGCAATCCTCGCTCCCACTGTCATAGAGAAACAGAAGTATCTCTCAGGTGGGTGAGGAACCCTACTAGATCGGCGGAGAGGCTGAGGTTCGTTGGTAACTATTGAATCCTTTGGTTCTTTCAAATCATCAGCTGCAGTTTGTATAGCTGGAACCTTTCCAGTTCTACATTACAGACCTTGCCTCGAGCTTGTCCGGATTTTGCTTTCAGACATAGGCCGGACAACTCCAAATCTTAACTAACTTAAGACATGGGTTCTTCCCATTCCATATCACATATGAAGCGGTAGGCAACTGATTTGATTAGAACCCTATTCAATAGGTATGCAGCTTCTCAAGTGCATAACACCCAAAAGGAAATAGGTAGCTCAGTATTACTCATCATAGAGCACACCTTATCACATAGGGTGTAATTGCTCCACCCCGATATACCATCGTGCTATGGTGTATGCGGAGGAGTAATGCTGAGAGAGAATCTCATTCTCTTTTAGAAAAGTCCAGGATTTCCGTGCTCAAGTATTCTCCTCCTCGATCACATCAAAGGACATAATACTTATACCCTTATTGGTTCTCTACTTCTAACTTATATTATATGAATATCTCAAAAGGTTCGGACTTTTGTTTCAACAGGAACATATGTCTGAATCTTGAGAGATTATCAGAGAATGTAATGAAGTACAAAGAACTGGTCTTGGCATGTGTAGACAGGGGACCTACATACATCAACATGTATCATCCCAAGAGTTCACTAACTCTTTCTCTGTTTCCAATAAACAGAGCTAGTGTCATCTTATCTTTGTGACATGACTGGCGAGTTTCACAAGATGTAAATTCAAACTGATTTAAATATGCATCTATATGTAACTCTCGCTAGTCGGGTCACATTGATCTGACCTAGTCTACAATGCCTCAAGAAGAATTCTTTCATTTCTGAATTCTTCCTCTTTTGTGTGTTCAGTATACTAAGAACTGTAGTTTGATTTAGAACATCAATGCTTTTAGATAACGTGCCTGAACCGATCAACTTTTGATATAGGAAATGTTCAAAGCATTATCCAACAATACAAAATTATATCCTTTCTTTACTAATAAAGAGACTGATATGATTTTGTATATCAGGTTCGGTATCTAATAACATTCGTTCAGAATCAATGTATTTGTAATACAGGGTGACAGTGACCAACAGACTTGGCTGCAACACTTGCCCCGTTTTCTGCCTCATGAAACTTATCACCCGTTCTCAGTTCTCTACCTAGCTGTAGCCCTATGTAACAGATTACATATCTGGGTTCCTGATCTGGTATCACATACCCAGGAAGCAGAGGATACAGAGAAACAGTTCTTTGTAACGAACACACCCGAAGATGATGCATCAGCATGCACTCTCTTCGTTTGGGCGGCACGGGAATTCTGGTAATCCCCAATTTCCTGCTTTGTCTTATAACAATTATAAGTTGGAGCGGGACCAACGTTCCCCAGCTCAGTATAACATGCGGGTTTGGTCAATTATCCGTATTATTATCTTGATTAAGGCGTGATATGGTCGCTACCAGGAGAGAGAGAGAAGAAAACACTCAGCGTGCGCTCTTTCAAGAATAGATTGGTTATTATTTTATCTAATCAGGATGGCTCCCACTGCTTTTTATCAAATCTTCCTTCAAACCCTAAAAGGAAAGACTAGCCGGGATTAATTACACACTACAAGTTCGCCAATCATTCAGCCAAGCTAGTGTCGGTACTTTGAGGGAGGTCCCCCGTGCTTTCGCACGAACCTAATTAATGTAAACCTCGTTTTCCCAGAGGCGTAACCCCGTTTTCCCAGAGGCGTAACCCCGTTGACACCTTTCTAGACACCTACTTGATCGGCTAATTGTAATGTATAAAACTCTCCCAGGAGTAACTCTTACTCGCAGCGGGTATCGGGATCCAACTATCTCATAGAAGGTATGCAATCTCATTGCAAATTTCAACACTTGAAATTCCCGATAATATTTTGCCCCAGCGATCTATGACCTTGACTGAGTCAACAAATCATAGACCACAAATAAAGTTCAACCCGTCATTTCTCGATTGAATTAAACCCACCCGCACGACCCTTGGCTGAGTCAACAAGGCCGCACGACTACCCTAATCCAATCGCATCATATGCTTTGCAGATAAGCACTAATCAGCTACCGCACACTACGCCTTGACTGAGTCAACAAACGCAGCACGAATACTAACTAGGACTTATCTGAAATGACGGAGGGCTACGTCATGTTTTTAAGAAAACCTTTTGCGTAATGAACTTTATATCGTTGTAGAATCAAATGATTTTAAAAATGGAGTGCTTTTGAGGCTTTTCTAGTTTTGCTAAAGGAGTCACTCCCGGTGAAGGGATCGTCGGTCCTTTCCTCGTCAAATGAGGTGCGGGATATATCATATATATCACTGTGCAAAGCAAAAATACTTAAAAGCAATCAAAAGACAAACCGAGTGTGTAGCATCTGCCAGTTATTGCTAAAGGAGTCACTCCCGGTGAAGGGATCTCGGTCCTTTCCTTATCGAATAAGGTGCAGGATATATCATATATACCTCTGTGCAAAGCAAGAACTGTAGCTACCTGTTTTATTTTGAAATTCGATTCTACAACATCATTAGGTTTCTTTTATTTCATTAATCACATTAATGAAGGCCCATCATTTAAGTACCTAAACATCACAGATAAATACGACGTACACTTATGCCATCCGCATTCGCCTCGATGTCCCCTCGTGCACCGTTAGGTTAGGTAACTAACGGCAGAGCGGGGCAGGGCTAGCGCGGGTGTAAAACATAAGTAACGCCTATATAATATATCATATATACTATATACTGTATCCATCACAGAACATATCACATGATCACATCACAGATATCGCAGCAGAAGAATCATATGAAATATTGGATATACTAGGACGTCCGTGTTTTCAATACGAGCCAGTATAAAACACGGATTCCACGGTCGCGACGAATAGCCAAACCCACACCCCTAGACCCCTACGAGAGCGGCAAGCAACCCTACCAATTCTAGAGTTAGGAGACCCGGACTCGACTCCTCGAGTTGGTCTCCCACTGGACTCCAAAACTCGGTTACTTGTGCTCCCCTCCTTGGGTCTATCCTAGTGCGGAAAAGTAAATAATATACAAAGGGTGACAACTTCCGCAACCTGGAAGTGCCCCAATAAAAGAATATTACATACAAGTTTTTACATGAATGAAAATGAAAAACACTCATCTCACATAAAAACCCCCGGCTATTCAAACACGACGATCCAATATAACATATCCAGCAACACATAACATCACATGTCATCAACGTAAGTAAATATGCGCATCCCAATTGTCGTTGACATATAGCAACGAAATCGGCGATATCACATATTACACTTACGGTCACAGAAAAGAAAGTGTAAAACTACGACAGTTGGAATCCGCAACCTCCATAGACATCGCATGCCTAATCAAATGAATTACTTAGACATCGCATGCCTAATAATTATAAACCCCGCATTTTAGTCTCATTATCGAAAACTCTTTTCAATATAAAGTCGGGCAATTCAACAAGATTTCCGACATGCTGATCGAATGCTTGTCGCAAACTTTAGTAGGCGGCCGCACCCCCGATACCGTCGACGAAGTGCACCAAGGCGGAACACTGCTGCCGCGAGCACCCGAACGGATGCTTTCGGCGACGGGGTTCTCCTACAGTCACTTGGTCGGGGCTAAGGGGTGTAGCTGTCTATTAAGTTTATCCGGCGAGTATCCGCGTACGATACATGATTGCGACGGACTTTTGATCACATCAAAATTCCATGGCAACCGATCAAGTGAGACTAAACTGCTATGTTTATAACATTCATTTAGTTATCTCATAACTTATTGTGAATTCCAATTATTGTATCCCATTCCAGATAATTAGAAATGTTAAACTTTCCGATCGAACATTCAAACACCCAAGTTTTCCCGATACAGATCAACACATGAAACAAGTCTAAAAACATTCAGTTCGTGCCTCAGTACCAACGGTCCAGCCGTAGAAGGGTCAAGCCAACGCCTCACATGTGGCACGCCGTACTGCCCCAAACCCGAAGGTTCAAAGGGCAGTTCAAGACGGTCACATAATCGAGTTAAGGTTTGTTGTCTTCTAGAGGGTCCATCGCGTTACTTGCACTACTTAGAACGTCTTTAAACCACGGAAAAATCCAACACTTGGAAATTTCCCGGCAGGGGAAAGATTGGGTATTTACATCCGGTCGAACTTTTTAACATATTCTAAAATATCCGGAAAGCCACATAGAAAAAATCTGATACTCCGATCGAAACACCGAATCCCCAAAACAAACCCAGAATACTCAACTGTATAGTATACATTAAAATTACCCAGAAAACACAGGAGTTAATTATAAACATTACTGTGCAAAGAGGAGTCAAAAAGTCAACAGTATGGCCACGGAACCGCCGCGCCACGTGGGCTTAGGCCGCGGTTCCGCGGCGTTATGACGGAGTTAGGTCTCCATTTTTCACAGTATTTCATAAAAAACCCTGCTTAATTTTCTGCATATTTTTATTATTGAAAAATCCAGAATTTTCAAAAAAGGACAGAGAGCAATTTGGAAATGGGTTTTCGGGTTCGTTCGGACTTCAAACTCCGTCTAGACTTCGCCTAAGGCTCTAGCTAGGCTCTGATACCACTGTAAGGTTCCTAGGCACCCTAATGAGGTCTCACAAGGCATCAACCATGCCAATTTCAAATTTAAACGGTGCCGAGAAACCCTAGAACGGATCGTTGGCTAGATTTCTAGGCGAAACAACAACTAGTAAACTACTTTACTAAGAGAATACAGAAATACAACCTTTGTAGATCCGGTGCTCCACCTCCATAGCTCCGCAACGAAGTCCCCTCGCTGTCCAAATGAATTCCCGGGCTCTAGCGTCGGCTTCGTCGGAGAAATGGCGAGCTAGGTCGTCGATGTCCATGCCGAAGATGATCTACATCGAGGCATCGCTAGATCAAGCTCCACCTTCACCAAGCCATGAAAACTTGTGAAGGAAACACCCTATACTACTTGGCAAGAGGTAGAGGATGAAGAAATAGGAGTTGGGTTCACTTTAGAATTGGATTTCTCACTCAAATACATCAATTACCATTGATGAAGAAAGCTTTCTTCTTGTGAGGAAGAAGAAGAAGAAGATGATAAGTGTTATGATAAGTTATTTAAAATAGAAAAGAAAATCCAAACTTATCATAATCCAACCATGGTTATGTGTAGAGAGCAAACTATAGTTAGGTGAATGGTTAGGTTAGGCATAAAACAAAAATGGTGGACTTTATTCAAAGCTTCATGAAGCTTCAACAAAGAACAAAATTAGCCACCATTTTCCTTTTGCCAAAATGAAATAAACAATTCAATAAATGAATGAATAAATATATAATAACGCTAACCATTTACTTAACTAAGGTTTAACTCTTTACACAAACCCTAGCATTCATGTATCATCAAACAAGATACAATCAAGTGCACAAAAATATATCACATATACAATGTGCACAAATCAAGTGAGAAAAACCATTTAAAGTGAACCATTACTAGTTAATGCAAAGTAATATATCAAATATATAATTATGCATTAAATCATTAAATCAACACTTGATTTAACGATCCGGTCATATCGCATATAACCGACTAATATCAATGTATCGGCTTATCGAATCAACGCTTGAATCGATAACTAGGTTATATCGCATACAACCAATCGATACATTCATCCCGAGAATAAAATACGGTATCATATACACGAATTATTCTCGGTCCCGCACATATCTCATATGCGCTCCTATTTCGTTTCGCTTGAGCCAGGAAACCTCTGTGTAGGACTCTAAAGACTCGTCAATACGCCGGCAGCGGATGATGATCATATCAAACATCCACAAGCCGCAAGCGGTCTGCTAAACGTAACGGCCACCCGGGTATTGAGCGATCAGAAGATCGACGAGCAAGCCCGCTCACACTCCTGTGAATCCAACCAGTAACACTTACCGTACAGTCCGGTCTGATCGTCTGATATGTCGCATATCTCGCCTAGGGGTCGTAAACGTCAGACCCCAATAGCTCGATAAGTCGTGTCGATATGAGGTCTATAACAATTCGAGAAACGACTGGTAACACTAACCAGTAAATCTCAGCAACCCTGGCCAGGGATTTCCTGTTATAGCCAATCGAACACAGCGCAACATCAACTCCCTATACCGGGAGAGACGAATCCCCTCCTATCGCTCATTGCCTCCATGTGACTCGGGACTGTACCCAAAAACCACCGTTTTGCACGCCCTCTTGGACGTGGTAAGATGGAAATCAAAGCACAGTGGGAACCACACAAGACTCTATGACGATCTCGGGTCAACAGACTACTCTGTACCAGTGTCACCAGAGAACTGCCATCTGACGTAAGGTATAATACCATCTGGGAGTTCTCGGCGAGTCCGTCCAGTGTACCCAGTCTCTACTGAGCACCCGTATATCTCCTCTGATGTCAAACACCAATGGATATGGGATCATCCATCGCCCATCTGTATGGGTCGAGAAGGTACACGCTAGTCTACTCTGGTATATCGATGCCCTGTCACGATACACCCACGACTAGGGACTTTGAAGGATGTACTTATAGACTACCATGTCCCCACTAGTATGATCCGCATCATAGTCCAGGTAGTCAAGTACACATCCTAAGGGCTTTACCAACATGTAACAGAGAGACAATTAGTGTACACGTTAAGGTAAAGATCAACCAGATAGCATACTATCATGTCGAGCAAGAAAGTCCTCCCTATATATGTCCCAGCATCCACTACAATATACATCCAATGTACAGTAATGGCCTCTAGGGCATACATATAACTAACAGAGGCGAATGCGGATGGCATAAGTGTACGTCGTATTTATCTGTGATGCTTAGGAAGCATAAGCTGATGGGATTTTTATTAATGAGATTAATAAAAAGAAAAGAAACCTAAAAGATGTTGTAGAATCAAAACTTTATAAAAGGGTAGCTACAGTTTTGCTTTGCATAGTGGTATATATGATATACCCTGACCTTATTCGATGAGGAAAGAGCCGAGATCCCTTCACCAGGAGTGACCTCTTTAGCGAAACTGGAAGATGCTACAAAACTCGGTTTGTCTTTTGATTGCTTTTAGAGTTTTGCTTTGCACAGTGATATATATGATATGTCCTGCACCTTATTCGGATAGGAAAGAGCCAAGATCCCTTCACCGGGAGTGACCTCTTTAGCAAAACTAATGAAAGCCTCAAAAACACTCCATTTCAAAATTTCACATGATTCTACGACGATATCAATTTCATTACGCTCATGGTTTTCTAAAAAACCTGTGTAGCCCTCCGTCATTTCAGATAGAGACTAGTTAGTATTCGTGCTGCGTTTGTTGACCTCTGTCAAGGCGTAGTGTGCGGTAGCTAACTAGTAATTATCTGTAAAGCTTGTGATGTGATTGGATTAGGGTAGTCGTACGACCTTGTTGACCTCTGTCAAGGGTCGTGCGAGTGGGTTTGATTCAATCAAGGAATGACAGGTTGTACTTGACTAGTGCACTATGGTTTGTTGACCTCTGTCAAGGTCATGGCACACTAGGGGCAAAATATTATCAGGAATTTCAAGTGTTGAAATTTGCAATGAGATTGCATACCTTCTATGAGATAGTTGGATCCCGATACCCACTGCGAGTAAGAGTTACTCCTGGGAGAGTTTTACACAGGACAATTTGTCGATCAAGTAGGTCTCTAGAAAAGTGTTAACGGGGTTACGCCTCTGGGAAAACGAGGTTTACTTTAATTAGGTCCGTGCGAAAGCACGGGGAACCTCCCTCAAAGTACCGACACTTATCTGGATGAAAGATTGACGAAATTGTAGGGTGTAATTAATCCCGGCTAATCTTACCTTTTAGGGTTTGAAGGTAGATTTGATAAAAATAGTGGAAGACATCCTGATTAGATAAGATAATAACCAATCTAATCTTGCAAGAGCATACGCTAAAGTGTTTTCTTCTTTCTCTCTCCAGGTATCGACCATGTCAGGCCATAATCAAGATAATAATATGGATGTATTGACTGAACCCGCTTATTATACTGAGCAGGGGAATGTTGGACTCGTTCTTTCTTATAAAAGTTATAAGACTGAACAGGAAACAGGAGAATATCTGGATTCTCACGCCGCCTAAAAGAACATGCATGTTGATGCATCTTCTTCAGGTGTGTTAGTTATTGAGAACTGTTTCTCAGTTCACCCTACGTCCTAGGTATTGGATACCGGATCAGGATCCCACATATGTAAATTGTTACATGGGCTACGTAAAGGTAGAGAACTGGGAAAAGGTGATCATTCCGTTCAAGTAGGGAACGGTGCAAGTATTGCAGCCAAAGCAGTTGGCGAATATCACCTTGTATTGCCAAGTCGTAATACACTGATTCTAAATGAGTGCTATTATATACCGAACATGATGTGCAACATTATATCAGTTTCTTTATTAAGTAAAGAAGGATATAATTTTATAGTAAAGGATAATGTTATGAACATATTCCAAGATCAAAAGTTGATTGCATCAGGCTCGTTAAATAATGGCATATTCATTCTAAATCAGAATACAGTCCTCAATATACAAAACACACACAAGAGGAAAAGTTTAGAAATGAACGAATCCTACTTATGGCATTGTAGACTTGGTCATATCAATGCGACACGACTGGCTAAGTTACATAAGGATGGTTATTTGAATTCATTCGAATTATCATCTTATGATACTTGCCATTCATGTCTCAAAGGAAAAATGACCAAAGCTCCGTTTAGTGGACACGGAGAAAGAGTTATGGAACTCTTAGGACTAATACATAGTGATGTACGCGGTCCTATATCTACGCATGCCAGGAACGGTTCTTCCTACTTCATTACATTCACTGACGATCTCTCTAGATTCGGACATGTGTTCCTGATGAAACACAAGTCTGAAGCTTTTGAGAAATTCAGAGAATATAAGCACGAAGTAGAAAAACAAACGGGCAAAAGTATTAAGATCCTTCGATCTGATCGAGGAGGAGAATACTTAAGCAAAGAGTTCCTAGAATATCTAAAAGAGAATGTGATTCTCTCTCAGCTTACTCCTCCTTATACACCACAGCACAATGGTGTATCGGAGCGGAGGAATCGCACCCTATTAGATATGGTGAGCTCTATGATGAGTACAGCTGAGTTACCTATTTCCTTCTGGGGTATGCGCTTGAAACAGCAGCATACCTATTGAATCAAGTTCCAACTAAATCTGTACCTACCACACCATATGAGATATGGAGTGGGAAGAGACCATGCCTTAAACGAGTTAAGATATGGGGTTGTCTGGCCTATGTCAAAAGGCAAAATCCAGACAAACTCGAGGCACGGTCAGTTCTATGTAAGTTTGTGGGATATCCTAAACATTCAAATGGATAATTTTTCTATCACAGTGAACAACAAAAAGTGTTTATTGCTCAACATGCCACCTTTTTAGAAAAGGAATTTCTTGCAAAAGAGATTAGTGGCTCTGAGGTAGAACTGGAAGAAGTTCCAGAAACACAAACTGTAACTGAAGATTTAGTGGAACCAGAGGATTCAGTAGTACCCGACGAACCCCAGCCTCTCCGCCGATCTAGTAGGGTTTCTCGTCCACCTGAGAGATACTACGGTTTTCTCATTGATGGTGGAAGCGAAGATTGCATCATGGAAGATGATGACCCAACTAGTTTCGAGCAGGCCATCACGAGTGGTGACTCGGTGAAATGGCTTGATGCAATGCGATCTGAGATGGAATCCATGTACACCAATAAAGTATGGATTTTGGAAAATGCTCCTGAAGGGGTAAAACCCATTGGGAGCAAGTGGATTTTTAAAAAGAAATTTGGTGTAGATGGAAAGGTTGAGACTTTCAAAGCTAGACTTGTAGCAAAGGGATTTCGTCAACGACCAGGTGTGGACTATGACGAAACCTTTTTTCCAGTAGCTATGCTTAAGTCCATCCAGATCTTACTTGCCATTGTTGCATACCATGACTACGAAATCTGGCAAATGGATGTTAAGACCGCCTTTCTAAATGGTGATTTAGAAGAGTGCGTGTACATGACTCAGCCAGAGGGCTTCGTAGATAATGGGAGCAGTGGAAAGGTGTGTAAACTGCTTAAATCCATTTATTGGTTAAAGCAAGCATCGCAGAGTTGGAACATCTGTTTTGATGTTGTAGTCAAAGAGCTTGACTTCATCAAAAAACATAGATGAACCTTGTATCTATAAGAAGGTAGCAGAGAGTAAGGTTGTCTTTCTCGTATTGTACGTGGATGACATACTCTTGATAGGAAATGATATTCCTATGCTGCAATCAGTCAAGCTCTTCTTATCACAAAGATTCTCAATGAAAGATCTAGGTGATGCCTCATGCATATTGGGGATTAGGATCTATAGAGATAGATCCAAACGGATACTGGGATTGTCCCAATCCAGGTACATTGACACCATACTAAAGAGGTTTAGTATGGAAGAATCCAAGCGTGGGAACCAACCCATGATCTCTGGACTCACTCTCTCCAAAGAGATGTCTCCCAAGACTGATTTGGAGAGAGCTCGCATGCAAGGGATACCCTATGCTTCGGCAGTAAGCTCTATCATGTATGCGATGCTATGTACCAGACCCGATGTAGCATACTCACTAAGTGTAGAGAGTCGGTATCAAGCAGATCCTGGAGAGAGTCACTGGACAGCTGTGAAGAACATTCTTAAGTACTTACGAAGGACTAGAGATATGTTCTTGGTGTATGGTAACGGAGAACTTCGGGTGGAGTCCTTTACCAATTCCAGCTTCCAAAGTGATAAGGACGACTTAAAGTCGCACTCGGGATTTGTTTTTACCCTCAATGGAGGGGCGGTATGGTGGAAGAGTTCCAAACAGGATACCGTTGCAGACTCGACGATGGAGGCTGAATACATCGCTGCCAACGATGCTGCCAAAGAGACTGTCTGGATGAAGAAGTTCATCACTGAACTTGGAGTGGTTCCATCCATTGAACATCCAATACCTCTGTATTGCGATAACAATGGAGCTGTGGCTTTGGCCAAAGAACCCAAATCCCATCAGAAATCCAGACATATTCTGAGGCGGTATCACCTGATCAGGGAGATAGTTGATCGCCGGGAGATCGAGGTCAGGAGAGTAGATACGAAGGACAACACTGTGGATCCACTCACGAAGGCCATTCCCCAGATACAGTTTGAGAGATTATTCGGGATGCTAGGTATAAGATACTACAGCAGCTGGCCTTAGTGCAAGTAGGAGATTGTTAGTTATGTATATGCCCTAGAGGCCATTGTTGTACATATGATGTATATTATGATGGATGCTTGGATATATACAGAGAGGACTTTCTTTCTCGTCATGATAGTATGCTATTTGGTTTCACTTTATCTTAACATGTTGACTTGTATTGGTTTACTGTCGTTCTCTCACATGTTGATAAAGCCCTTAGGATCTGTACTCGACTACTGGGATTATGATGAGATCATACTAGTGGGGCCACGGTAGTCGATGAGTACATCCTATAAATGTTCCTAGTCGAGGGTATATCGAGACAGGGCATCGATACACCAGAGTAGACTAGCGTATACGCATCTTGACCCATATGATGGGCGATGGATGATCCCATATCTATCGGAGTTTAACATCAAGGATGGTGTACGGGTGCTCAGTGGAGACTGGGTACACTGGACGGACTCGCCGAGAACTCCCAGATGGTGATATACCACACGTCAGATGGCAGTTCTCCGGTGACACTGGTACAGGGTAGTCCGTAGACCCGAGATCGTCATAGAGTCTTGTGTGATTCCCACTGTGTTTTTATTTCCACCTTACCACGTCCAAGAGGGCGTGCAAAACGGTGGCTTTTGGGTACAGTCCCGAATCACATAGAGGCAATGAGCGATAGGAGGGGATTCGTCTCTCCCGGTATAGGGAGTTGATGTTGTGCAGTGTTCGATTGGCTATAACTGGAAGTCCCTGGCCAGGGCTGATATAGAGATATACTGGTAAGTGTTTCTAGTAGTTTCTCGACCTGTTATGAGCCTCACATCGACACGACTTATCGGTTACTGGGGTCTGACGTATACCACCCCTAGATTGATATGCGACATATCAGACGAACAGACCGGACTGTACGGGAGTGTTACTGATTGGATTCACAGGAGAACGGACAGGCTAGCTTGTTGATCTTCTGATCGCTCAATACCAGGGTGGCTGTTACGCTTAGCTGACCGCTTGCAGCTTGTGGGTGTTTGATATGATCATCACCTGCTACCGGCGTATTGACGATTCTTTAGAGTCCTACACAGAGGTTTCTTGGCTCAGGAAAACCGGAGTAGAGGCACATATGTGATATGGGCAGGACCGAGGATAATGCGATATGAGATACCGTATTATATTCTCGCGATATTTAGATATGAATCGGGACATCGGATCAAGTGTTGATTCGATGAATCGGTACATGATTTATTAGTCGGTTATATTCGATATAGCCGGATCGTTGGATCAAGTGTTGATTCGATGATTTAATGTATAATGATATATATGATATATTGTATTACATTATCTAATATTGGCTCGCTTCATTATTTCATTTTCTCACCGGATTAATACATTGATATATATGCGATATATGTTAAATGTATTATTTTCTTTTGTTGCAAATATATAATATATATGTGATATATATTATTGTGACATAATATGATTTATTATAAAACATGTTTAAGGATGATAAAAAGGGATTAGGGTTTGATTAAGGTTAGCTTCTTCTTGTTCATTCTAGAAGGATTCTATTTTGTCTTGGTTAAGATATTATGGTTGATACTTATCCTTAACCTAACTAAACCCTAACTCTAGTTTATTCTCTACAACTTTAATCCTATCATCCATGACCATGGTTGGATAATCAATCATATACACTTGAATACTATTCATCACAAAAGGATTATTCTTTCATTCTTCATCTTCTTCTCTCTTGAGTTTTGAGAGAGAGCTCACTAGTTAATCCTTTTTGTGATGATTTATTGTGAGAAAGTGAAATAAAAAGAAAGCATAAATACTACTCTATCATCCTCATCTAATCTAGCCCATTAAATTAGGGTGTTCATCTCTTTAGAGTGAGAAAGCTTGGGTTATAGCAACTTCGACGTAGATCATCGGAGAATCAGAACACTTCAAGCTAGCATGGATCGTTCGAGTCGTGGAGCCTCTCTTGAGTCCGGGAGATCGTGGATCACGGCAAAGGGACTTCTACTCGGAGCTTGTGAAGCGAAGGAGCGGACTACAAGGGTTGTAAACCCTCACACTTAGCTTTAAAGATATCATCTTGCATGCTAAACCCTAATAATCTAGCAAAGATCCCGTCTTTGGGTTGTTCGGCACATGTAAAATTTTATTCGGGCATGTTTGATGCTTTATGAACCTTCACTAGTGTGCCTAGGAACCCTACAATTCATACTTCATTACTTTCACAGATGATTTCTCTAGGTATCGACATGTCTTCTTAATGAAGCACAAATCCGAGGCCTTTGAGAAATTTCGGGAATAAAAGAATGAAGTTGAAAACAAACAGGCAAAAGTGTAAAGACACTGAGATCTGATCGAGGTGGTGAATACTTGAGTGCCGAGTTTCTGGACTACTTAAAAGAGAATGAAATTCTCTCTCAACGTACTCCTCCATACACACTACAACACAACGGTGTATCTGAAAGACGGAATCAAACCCTATTGGATATGGTTCGTTCCATGATGAGTATGGCTGAGTTACCGCGATCTTTCTGGGGTTATGCACTAGAAACAGTTGCATATCTCTTGAACCAAGTTCCTACTAAGACAGTGCCTACCACACCATATCAAATGTGGAGTGGGAAAAAACCCTGTCTTAAACCCTTTATGACATGGAGATGTCGAGCTTTTGTCAAAAAGGAGCATGCGGACAAGCTCGAGGCACGCTCAGTACAGTGCAAGTTTGTGGGATACCCAAAGAACTCCAAGGGGTATCTTTTCTATTACGCAGAGGAGCAAAAAGTCTTTGTTTCTCGTCATGCCCGCTTCTTGGAAACTGAGTTTTTAGAAAATCAGATAAGTTGGAGCACAATAGAACTGGAAGAAATTCCAGAACCGCAAGCTATTACTGAAACCTTAGTAGAACCAGAAGGTTCAGGGGAACCGGACATTCCTGCGCCGCTTCGCAGGAGTAGTAGGCAGTCTCATCCGTCCGAGAGATACTATGGTTTTCATATAGACGGGGATAGAGAGGATTGCGTCAATGATTATGATGAGCCTACTAGCTTCCAGCAAGCCATTCAGAGCGGTGACTCAGTAAAATGGCTGGATGCAATGCGGACCGAGATGGAATCCAAGTACACCAACAAAGTTTGGACTTTGGACTTTTCTCCAGAAGGGGTAAAACCCGTAGGCTGCAAATGGATCTTCAGAACGAAGATTGGTGCAGATGGGCAGTTTGAAACCTATAAAGCTAGGCTTGTTGCGAAGGGTTTTCGTCAAAGACCTGGTTTGGACTATGACGAGACCTTTTCTCCGGTAGCTATGCTCAAATCCATTCGGATCCTTCTTGCCATTGCTGCCTTCCACGATTATGAGATCTGGCAGATGGACATAAAGACGGCTTTCCTAAATGGAAATTTAGAAGAGTGCGTCTATATGGATCAGCCAGAGGGATTCATTCAGAGTGGGAGCAGTGGTAAAGTGTGCAATTTGCTCAAGTCCATCTATGGACTGAAGCAGGCATCACGGAGTTGGAACATCTGCTTTGATGATACTGTCAAAGAATTCGACTTTGTCAAAAACCCAGATGAACCATGCATTTACAGTAAGATTGTAGGGAGAAATGTGGTATTCCTTGTCCTGTACGTCGATGACATTCTCCTAATAGGAAATGATATTCCTATGTTACAGTCAGTCAAAGGTTTCTTGTCACAGAGATTCTCCATGAAGGACCTAGGCGATGCCAACTACATTCTGGGGATCCAGATCTATCGTGATAGATCTAAAAGGTTGTTGGGACTTTCACAGTACAGGTACATCGACACCATACTGAAATGATTCAGTATGGAAGATTCCAAGCGCGGTAATCTACCGGCTTGTCACGGAATCACCCTCTCCAAAGAGATGTCTCCCATGACTGATTTGGAAAGGGCTCGCATGTCATCAATACCCTACGCATCTGCGGTAGGCTCTATTATGTATGCGATATTGTGTACCAGACCAGATGTAGTATACGCATTGAGCGTTGTAAGCCGGTATCAGTCGGACCTAGTGGAGAAACACTGGATAGCAGTAAAGAACATTCTCAAGTACCTGAGAAGGACTAAGGAGATGTTCTTGGTGTATGGCTGAAAAGACCTCCAGATCGAGGCCTTTGCTGACTCCAGCTTCCAGAGTGACAAGGATGACTCCAAGTCCATGTCGGGTTATGTCTTTACCCTCAATGAAGGGGCGGTTTGCTGGAAGAGCTCCAAGCAGGAAACCGTTGCTGACTCAACTATGGAAGTGGAGTACATAGCTGCTTGCGATGCCGCAAAGGAAGCTGTCTGGATGAAGAAGTTCCTCACGGACATCAGGTGGTTCCTATCAATGTTGATCCAATACCGCTGTATTGTGACAACAACGGCGCTATAGCTTTAGCGAAGGAACCCAGGTCCCATCAGAAGTCCAGGCACATTTTGAGGCGGTACCACCTGATCAGGGAGATCGTAGATCGCTGGGAGATCGAGGTGGAGAGAGTAAATACGGAAGATAACACTGCCGATCTACTCATGAAGGCCTTACCCCAGACTCAGTTCGAGCGGCTGATCGAGATGATAGGTCTTCGATACGCCAGTACATGGCCTTAGTGCAAGTAGGAGATTGTTAGTGTATATGCCCTAGAGGCCATTACTGTATCATACTAGTTTGTATATTACTTGATGGAAGCTTAGGATATTCACAGTTGTATAGACAATCTTGCTCAAAATGGTAGTATGCTACTTGGTTTGTTTCTACTTTAATATGTGCATGTGTTTATTTTAGCATATCGCTTATACATATTAGTAGAGCCCTTAGGATCCTTGCTTCATTACCAGCGTTGTGATGGCAGTCACACTCGTGGGGGCTGGGTAATCCACAAGCACATCCTTATGCAGGTCCCTAGTCGTAGGACTATCGAGACAGGGCATCGATACTCCGGAGTAGACTAGCATATGCGCTTCTCATCCCAGCATGGGATACGGTCTGTCCAACAGCCGTCAGTACGTCGTACTTGAGATAGCATGCGGGTGCTCGTTAGGTTTCGAGTACACTGGACAGGACTCGTCGGGAACTGTTGGTTGGTACTATACCTATCGTCAGTTATCAGTTCCCAGGTGACATGAGTATAGCTTAGTCCGCTGACTTGATACTGTCACTTCGCCTCAAGTGTGTTCCCACTGTACTTAGATTACTACCCTACCACGGCTCAAAGGAGTCGTGCAAACAGGTAATAGTTGGGTGCAGTCTCGAAGCACTTGGAGGTAGTGACGGTTAGACAGGATTCGTCTCTTCCGGTATTGGGGGTTGATATCGAGCTGTGTCTAGGAGAGCCATTACACAAAGTCCCTGGCCAGGGCAACCGAGATATACTGGTAGGTTTCCAGTGTTATCTAAGGGTGTTCTGGGCTACACTCTGACACGACTTATACCGCTATTATGGGACTGAGGTTTACCGCCCCCCAGGCCCGCCATGCGATATTCTCAAACGAACAGACCAGACTGTACGGAGATTGTCACATTCAGGCTCAGTAGGAGTTCAGATGGGTTTCACCTCGTCCGTCTTCTTATCGGCATCTACCTGGGGGCCGTTACGCACAGCTAGTGCCGCTTGCGGTCTATGGTTAAACCCACTGCCAGCGTAGTGTCGAGTCTTTAGAGTCCCACACAGAGAGCTATTCACCTTTAGGCAAAAGAGTAGAGGTCGCATGGTTTTGCGACAGGGTTCGGTCACATCCGTGCACTTGTGCACGTTTAGTGTCCGGGCAGTTATCACTAGCAGGCTTTGGTTTAAGCTAGATCCTAGTGTACGTTTTGGGATTGGTTTTATCTCGTTTGTACTCGTGTTCCTCGTAACGCGGATGCGGGTGTGTATGCACGGTTGACAGAGAGACAGAGGCAGAGGATTCTCATTAGGGTTGTTGACTGTTGACTTTTGCTAAACCTTAATGAGAATTAGAAACATGATTAATGATAATATTAATTAAGTATTTTCGTGCCATGGTTGGGTTGAAAGGATTGACTTTGTTGACTTGTTGACTTTGTTGACCGGTTGACTAGGTTGGACTTGTTGACCATCATCATTACAATGGCTATCATTTCATGGCAAAGACTTTTGCTTGCTTGTTATTCTTTACAAAATGAGTGCATGAAATGATATTGCAATTTTGACTTGAACCATCACATAATACTCAATTACTATTATGAGTTATGATTATTTTGGATTATGAGAGCAAGGGTGAGAAAAGTCTTGCTCATTCTTTCATTTGCTTTCTCTCTCGTCCTCAAGCTCTCCCTCTTCTTCTTGCTCTCTCTCTAGTTCAAGGCAAAAACCTCTCATGTGTTGAGAATCATTTGCCTTGGAGATAAAAACCCAAAACACTTCTCTACTCATCCTAGTACACAAAGTCTAGCAATCCAAGTGTTCTAGTTTCCTCTAGTTTGAGGTTGAAGCCAAAGGTAGAAGCTTTCAGGTGGATCCATCTTCGGCACAAGGAGATGACGAGGAGAAAACCATCCGACCACCACAAGGAGTCAAAGTGAAGGAGTTCAAGTTAAGGTATAACCTCCTAACCGAGTAAGTAAAACTCCTAGTTAGGTTGTTAGATAGTTGTTTAACAAAGATCCGTATTTTGAGTCCATGTTACCACCAAAGAAAAATCGTTTTTCACCATTTCGGCAAGCCCAAAAGAACCGGGAGAGGTAACGTGGACTTACAGAAACAGATATTATATTACAAAGCATACTAGGTACATAATAACATGGGTTCAAAACCAATATACATCCAGACGGCAACCCCAAGTGATACTCTCCCACTGCAACTGTATGTACATTGGAACCATTTCCAACGTGGCGAGTATGGTCACCTGTCTTCAAAACCTTGCTATTTCTCAGCCCCTGCATAGAATTGCAAATGTGAGAACCTGAACCGGTATCTAATACCCAGGAAGCAGAGTTTATTTTGAAACAGTTTTCTATCACAAACACACCTGAAGCGGACGCATCCTCATGCTTCTTCTTGAGATCCAAGTACTCCGTGCAGTTGTGCTGCTAGTGTCATGTTTTGTGGCAGTGATAACATTCCCCTTTCCCCGATTCCCCAGCTTTGCACTTGTCTTTCCCCTTAACCCTTTTGACTCCACCCTTAGGTTTGGTGGGTTTCTTCTTCATCTTTCCCTTGGCCTTAGCCTTCGGGCGAGAGGAGGAAGATGGCCCAACACTCAAAACGAAAGTCTTCACTGACTTCAGCGTGCTCTCTGCACTCCTTAACATATTAAAGAGTTCAGGTAGTTCTTTCTCCAAGTTGTGCATGTTTAAGTTAACTATAAATTGAACGAAGGTGGAGGGGAGAGACTGCAGAATAATATCCGTATATTGCTCATTGTCCATTGTCCACTCTAGGTCCTCAAGCTCTTCTATGAGAGCTATCATCTTCACAACATGGTCTCCTACTGGTGTGCCAGGGGCCACTCGCATCTGAAACAGCTTTCTGGATGCTTCGTATCATAATACGCGAGATTGCTCTCCATACAACTTTTTTGTATGGAGAAATATGGCTTGGACATCCATATTCTCGTTCTGCTTCTAATGTGTGTTATCCATCGATGCAAGCGCGAGGTATTTGGCCGTCGCACTGTCAGCATCCCATGTTTCGCGGACTTCAATATCCGTAACTGAGAATTTAGGACCTGGGACGGGCGGGGCTGGATCCGTGAGGACATATGATACCTTATCATAAGTCAAGGCAATGTAAAGATTCCTCAGCCAGTCTTTATAATTGGTCCCATTCAATTTGTTTTTAACTAGTAGAAGCTTGAGTCCTGTCATTGGTATCAGCCATTAAGAGAGTGAAAAGAATACACTCAGCGAAAGCTCTTGCAAAGATCAGATTGGTTATTATCTTATCTAATCGATGTCACCCACTGCTTTAATCAAGTTTTTCATTCAAACCTTAAAAAGAAAATTAGCCAGGATTAATTACAGTATACAACTTCACTAACCGTTCAGCCAGGCCAGTGTCGGTACTTGAGGGATGTTCCCCGTGCTTTCGCACGAACCTAATTAATATAAACCTCGTCTTCCCAGAGGCGTAGCCCCGTTAACACCTTCTAGACACCTAATGGGTTAGCTAATTGTAAACTGCAAAACTCTCCTGGAGCAACTATTGCCCACTGTGGGATCGGGATCCAACCATCATATGGAAGGTATGCAATCTCATTGCAAATTTCAACTCTTGAAACTCCCGATGTGGTTTTTACCCCTAGCACTCATGACCTTGGCTATGGTCAACAAATCATAAGCACTAGTCAAGTTCAACCCGTCATTTCTTGATTAATTAGACCCGTTCACATGACCCTTGGCTAAGGTCAACAAAGTCACATGCCCGTCCGAATTAATCTGCATCATATGCATCTTAGGATGACATCACTTAGCTACAGTACAATACGCCTTGGTTAAGGTCAACAAACGTAGCACGAATACTAAGTACTCTACTTCCTAAAATGATGAAGGGTTGCGGATGATTTTTAAGAAAATCTTTAACTCTTTGAACTTGATATTGTCGTAGAATCAAATGGTTTTTCAAAAGGTGCCTTAAGCTCCGCAGTTTTGAAATGCAGCTTTTCGTAAAAAGCGAAAAGCCGAGTGGTTTTCTAATCTGGTTCTACAACATCTTTTTAGGTTTATTTTCTTTACATTAATCATATTAATGTAGTCCGATCATTTAAGTCTTTAAGTCAATCACAGAAAAGAAACAAAAATACAACGTACGCTTATGCTATCCGCATTCGCCGCAATGTTCCGTTATGTACCGTTAGGTTACTTAACTAACGGCATACCGGGACGGGACTAGAACGGGTGTAAAACATAAGCAACGTCTATTATATATCTCATATATAATATAGCATTCGTCTCAGATATATTAAGCGATCACATACAGAATATAGGTAGCAGAAACACAGATAAGATAATATAGGATATACTAGGACGTCCGTATTTAGTACAACAATATAAAATACGGATTCCATGGTCATGATGAATAGACAATTCCACACCCTAGACCCCTACGAGAGCGGCAAGCGACCCCACCAATTCTAGAGTTAGGAGACCCGGTCCCGACTCCTCGAGATGGTCTCCTACTGGACTCTAGAACCCGGTTACATGTGCTCTCTACCTTGGGTCTATCCTAATGCGGAAAAGTAAATAATATACAACAATGGTGACATCATCCTCAACCCGGAAGTGCCCCAAATAAAAGAATATTACATTACAAATGAATTTTACATGAATGAAAAGTAAAACTCTCATCTCACATAAAAAACCCCGGCTATTCGATCACGACAATCCTATACATCACAACACAGCAACATATAACATCACATGTCATCAACGTATGCAAGTATGCATACCCCAATTGCCGTTGACCTATAGCAACGAAACCTGCGATATGCATACTACGCTTACGGTCCCATAAACAAGAATCGCATACTACAAGGCGATGTTAAACTCTCCGATTGAATTAACGAAGACCCATATTCTCTAGTAAGCTCAACACTTGAGCACAGTTAAACAATACCCAAAATCTATGCCACAGTATTTAATGGACCAACCGTAGAAGGGCAGACCCAAGCCTCATTTGTGGCGCCACTAACTATGGTAAACCCTAAGGTTTAGTCGCAATTTGGTGGTCACATCTCGAGTTAGGGTTACATTCTTCTAGTGGGTCCATAGGAATACCTGCATTATATATCGAGTACGTTCAACCTGGAAAATACCAATGTTTGATAATTCGTTCGACCTGTTTAACGTCGCCAAAGTTACCAAATACAATGCTATAAAATACGAATACGAAATACTTCGCAAAGAGCCCATTTCCAAACTAACATCACATGCAAATTTGGACTTCAAAACAATACCAGAAACCCCAAATTAAGACGTGCAGAGCACTGGAGAAAAACGAGGAGGAGGGGAGCTAACTCGGTCGGCGACGCCGGATTTCCTGGCCTGGAACCGAGCACCCGCCCTCGTGTTTCACCTGTGTTCTTATATTCTCCTAAATGCCACTCTGCAGTTGCTAAAATAATTTTTTGAACACTTTTAAAAAAATTTACAAAGAGCATTTCATGGGTTTTGTAAAATCATATTTTTGTGGGGTTTTTCGTTTTCGTATTGTCGTAACATCGTCTAGGCTTCTAGTTAAGCTCTGATACCATGAAGGTGTTTCTACAGCACCACTACAAGGGTTTGGTAGCATCACACATGCCATATTAAAAATTTATAGGGTGCTAAAGAGAACATCCTAAAAATCATACTAGAAAAGCTAGGGTAACAAATGATTTTACCCAATCCACAAGTAGTAAAAGGCTAGGGTTTGGGAATACAGCCTTTGTAGCTCCCTACGCTAGACTCCTTGACCACTTGAGTGTTTAAAGAAGCTCACTTGAGATCCTCTAAGTCCACAACGATCCACCCGGAGTCCTCTTTGTCCAAGCTCAAGGCTTCACTTGATCAAGAAAAGAAGTAGAAGCCAACACTCTAAACTAATGGGCAAGAATAGTGTAGAATGGTGATGTGGTTTGTTTTCTCACTTTAAAACCCTAACTTGATCACTCTTTTGCTCACTAATGAAAGCTAGAGAGCAAGAGAGAGGAGGAAGAAGATGATGGCAAATGAAGAGGTCAAGATAATGTTAAGTTTTGAGATAAAAATGAGAAAGAAAATATATATATTTTCTTCTTCTCACTCTTAACCCAAGTTAATAAATATCTAGATATTTATCTTTGGATAAAAAATGGCCATTGAAAATAACTCATGGTTAACACAAAGGTTTGTGTGCGTATAAAATAATCAACCATGAGTAATTATCCAATTCCATTTTCTTTTATCCAAAAATAAATATCAACATATTTATAAGTGTGTGAGTCTTATATTGCCACCATCCATTGTATCATCAACCATGATACAAATGAGTCTGCATGTATGTGTGCATGCACATCCATATGTGCATCAATGAGAATAAATGCATATATGCATCCATACAACAAAAGACAAGAAGGGTTTAAAGTGATAAAGCTAATGGTCAATGATAATTCAACACTTGATTTAGCAAACCGGTCATATCACATACGACCTGACCAATAGCAAACCGCCCGATTAATATACGGTATCACATACGAGCATTTAATCGGGTCTCCGCGCATATCCCATATGCACACCACATCGTTTCGCGTGGACTAGGTAACTCCATTATGGGACTCTAAGACTCGTCAATACGCCGGCCGTGGGTGAGGATCATATCAAGGACCCCCAAGCCGCAAGAGGTCAGCTAAACGTAATGGCCACCTGGGTATTGGGCGATCAGAAAAAAACAAGCGAAATTGTCAGAACTCCCGTCGATCCAACCGACAACACTACCGTACAGTCCGGTCTCTTCGTCAGCTATGCTGCATACTGAGTCGAGGGATGATTTGAAGTGAGAAATCGAAAATGAAAGAGAGAGAAATTCCTACTTCATCATCCTCATCTATTCTAGCCACTTAGATTAGGGTGTTCATTTCACCAATACTTCATTAGAAAAGTGAGAGCTTGGGTTTGAGATTCTTCAAGGTAGATCATCTTCGAAAAGGAAGACTTCAAGCAAGCATGGATCATTCGACTTGTGGAGCCTCTCTAGAGTCCGGGAGTTCATGGATTGCAGTGAAGGGACTACTACTCGGAGCTTATCAAGTGAAGGAACGGAGTACAAAGGTTGTAATCCCTCTCTCTTAGATGTAAAGTTGTGTACATGCAAGTTAACCCTAATTCTCTAGTTAAGATCTTGGTTAGGGTTTGTTTAGCATCCCAAAAATTTTAAAGTAGCATGATTGATGCTTGACAAAACCTTGCTAAGGTGCTATGCTAACCTTACAGGTAAAAGTATTAAATTCTTACGATCTGATCGAGGAGGTGAATACTTGAGCACGAAATTCCTGGACTTTCTAAAAGAGAATGTGATTCTTTGTCAGCTTACTTCTCCATATACACCACAGTACTGTAGGGTTCCTAGGCACGCTAATGAGGTCTCACAAGGCATCGACCATGCCAATTTCGAATTTTTCATGTGCCGAGAAACTCTAATACGGATCGTTAACTAGAATTTTAGGCGAAACATGCAACTAGTAAACAACTAAACTAAGTGAACGGAAATACAACCTTTGTAGATCCGGTCCTCCACCTCCATAGCTCCATAATGAAGTCTCCTTGCTGTCTAAATCGAATCCCGGGCTCTAGCGTCGGCTTCATCGGAGAAATGGGCGGGCTTGGTCGTCGGCTTCGATACCGAAGATGATCTACGTCGAGGCAACACTAGATCAAGCTCCAACTTCACCAAGCCATGCAACTTGTGAAGAAAACACCCTATACTACTTGGCAAGTGTTAGAGGATGAAGAAATAGGAAGTGGGTTCACTTTAGAATTGGATTTCTCACTCTTTTTCTCAAGTTACCATTGATGGAGGCAAGCTTTCTTCATGTTGAAGAAGGAGAAGAAGAAGAAGATAATATATATGATAAGTATATCTAAAATAAGAAATAATATGATACTTATCATAATGGTAACCTGAGTTACGTGTAGAGAATAAATCATGGTTAGGTTGAATGGTTAGGGTTAAGCATGAGACAAAGATGGTGGACTTGTTCAAAACTTCAAGAAGCTTCAACAAGAAAACAAAGAAAGCCACCATTTTTCCCTTTGCCAAAAATGAATGAATAAATAAATAAATAAGCAAATAAATCAAGTGAAACCCTAACCATTGACCAACCATGGTTTAAACCAAAACTACACCCAAACTAACATGTATCATCAAACATGATGCAATCAAGTGCACAAAAGTATATCACATATACAACTTGTGAACTTCAAGTGAGAAAATCCATTTAAAGTGAACCAATACTAGTTAATGCAAAGTAATATATCAAATATATAATTATGCATTAAATCATTAAATCAACGCTTGATTTAACGATCCGTTCATATCGCATAAGACCGACTAATATCCAATGTATCGACTTATCGAATCAATCCTTGATTCGATAACTAGGTTATATCGCATACAACCAATCGATACATTCATCGCGAGAATAGAATACGGTATCACATACACGCATTATTCTCGGTCCCGTACATATCTCATATGCGCTCCTATTTCGTTTCGCTTGAGCCAGGAAACCTCTCTGTAGGACTCTAAAGACTCGTCAATACGCCGGCAGCAGATGATGATCATATCAAACACCCACAAGCCGCAAGCGGTCTGCTAAACGTAACGGCCACCCGGGTATTGAGCGATCAGAAGATCGACGAGCAAGCCCGCTCACACTCCTGTGAATCCAACCAGTAACACTTACCGTACAGTCCGGTCTCGTCGTCTGATATGTCGCATATCTCGCCTAGAGGTGGTAAACGTCAGACCCCAATAGCTCGATAAGTCGTGTCGATATGAGGTCTATAAAAATTCGAGAAACTACTAGTAACACTTACCAGTAAATCTCAGCAACCCTGGCCAGGGATTTCCGGTTATAGCCAATCGAACACAGCGCAACATCAACTCCCTATACCGGGAAAGACGAATCCCCTCCTATCGCTCATTGCCTCCATGTGATTCGGGACTGTACCCAAAAACCACCGTTTTGCACGCCCTCTTGGACGTGGTAAGGTGGAAATCAAAGCACAGTGGGAACCACACAAGACTCTATGACGATCTCGGGTCAACAGACTACTCTGTACCAGTGTCACCAGAGAACTGCCATCTGACGTAAGGTATAATACCATCTGGTAGTTCTCGGCGAGTCCGTCCAGTGTACCCAGTCTCCACTGAGCACCCGTACATCATCTCTGATGTCAAACACCAATGGATATGGGATCATCCATCGCCCATCTGTATGGGTCGAGAAGGTATACGCTAGTCTACTCTGGTATATCGATGCCCCGTCTCGATACACCCACGACTAGGGACCTTGAAGGATGTACTTATGGACTACCATGTCCCCACTAGTATGATCCGCATCATAGTCCAGGTAGTCAAGTACACATCCTAGGGGCTTTACCAACATGTAACAGAGAGACAATCAGTATACACGTTAAGGTAAAGTGTAACCAGATAGCATACTATCATGTCGAGCAAGAAAATCCTCCCTATATATGTCCCAGCATCCACTACAATATACATCCTATGTATAGCAATGTCTTCTAGGGCATACATATAACTAACAATCTCCCACTTGCACTAGGGCCATCTGATAGCAGTGGTTGAAGTATCTCATACTCAACCATCCCATAAAAGTCTCTCTCTGGGAAAAGGCCTTTGTGAGTGGATCCGCCGTGTTGTCCTCTGAGTCTGTTCTCCTAACCTCGATCATACTGGAGATCAACCATCTCCATGATCTGGTGATACTGCCTTAGAATATGTCTTGATCACTGATGGGACGGGTGTTCCTTGGCATAAGTCACAACTCCATTGTCTCACAATGGTAGGAACATAGTTCATCTCATGAACCAATATACACCCAAACAGCCTCTTTGGTAGCATCTTAAGTAGCGATGTATCCTGCCTTTATCGTCTAGTATGTCACGGTATCTAGCTTGGAACTCTTCCAACATACCGTCCCTTTTCTAAGGGTAAAGACAATGCCTGTGACTGACATTCAGTCGTCCTTATCACCCTGGAACACTTCCAGTGATTCTCCCCAGGATCGATTGATACCATCTCACTACAACTAGTGAGTATCCTAACATCCATTTAGATCTATCTCATAGATCCAAAACCCAGGATTTAGTAGGTATCACTTTGATCCTATGTGGAGAATCATTGTGATAAGCGGAGATTGATCGAGCGTAGCATAGAAAACTTCTTCCCTATCAAGAGTATGTCATCCACGTACTCTACGAGGATCACCTCCATACTCCGTACTACCTTTTTGTTTATACAAGGTTCATCTACCATTTTGATGATGTCAAACTCTTTGACTAAATCATCAAAACAGATGTTCCAACTCCGCGATGCCTGTTTTATCACATAAAACATCTTGCACACATTTCCGCTGCTCCCACTGTTTACGAAGCCCTCTGGCTGTGTACTTACAGACGCTCTCTTCTAAAACATCATTTAGAAAAGCAGTCATGACACCCAACCACCAGATATCGTAGTCATGGTATGTAGCCGTGGCAAGTAGGATCTGGATGGACTTAAGCATAGATCCTTAGAAAAGGTTTCAACATAATCCATACATGGTCAATAATGCAAACCTTTTAATAAGTCTAGCTTTGAAAGTCTCAACTTTTCCATCTACACCAAGTAATCTTCTCAAGATATACTTGCTCCTGATGGGGATTTAACCCTTCAAATATAGCAACTAAAGTCCATACTTTGTTGGTGTATAAGGATTCCATCTCAGATCGCTAAACATCCAGCCATTCTTACAGAGTCTCACTCCTGATGGCCAGCTCGAAACTAGTTGGGTCATCATCTCATGATGCAATCCTCGCTCCCACTGTCATAGAGAAACCGAAGTATCTCTCAGGTGGGTGAGGAACCCTACTAGATCGGCGGAGAGGCTTAGGTTCGTTGGTAACTATTGAATCCTTCGGTTCTACCAAATCATGAGCTGCAGTTTGTATAGCTGGAACATTTCCAGTTCTACATAACAGATCTTACCTCGAGTTTGTCCGGATTTTGCTTTTCAGACATAGGCTGGACAACCCCAAATCTTAACTAACTTAAGATATGGGCTCTTCCCTTTCCATATCTTATATGGAGTGGTAGGCTGTGATCTGATTCGAACCTAATTTCAATAGGTATGCATCTTCTCAAGTGCACAACCCTAAAAGGAAATAGGTAACTCAGTAGTACTTATCATAGAGCACACCTTATCATATAAGGTGTGATTGCTCCGCCCCGATATACCATCATGCCATGGTGTATACGGAGGAGTAATGCTGAGAGAGAATCTCATTCTCCTTTAGAATAGTCCAGGATTTCCGTGCTCAACTATTCTCCTCCTCGATCACATCAAAGGACATAATACTTATACCCGTATTTTGGTTCTCTACTTCTAACTTATATTCCGTGAATATCTCGAAAGGTTCGGACTTGTGTTTCAACAGGAACATATGTCTGAATCTTGAGAGATCATCAGAGAACGTAATGAAGTATAAAGAACCAGTCCTGGCATGTGTAGACAGGGGACCTTACATACATCATCATATATCAGTCCCAAGAGTTCACTAACTCTTTCTCTGTTTCTAGTAAACAGAGCTGGTGTCATCGTATCTTTGTGACATGACCGGCAAGTTTCACAAGATGTAAATTCAATCTAATTTAAATATGCATCTAAATGTAACTTCAGCCAGTCGGGTCGCATTGATATGACCTAGTCTACAATGCCTCAAGAAGGATTCGTTCATTTCTGAACTCTTCCTCTTGTGTGTGTTCTGTATACTAAGAACTGTAGTTTGATTTAGAACATCAATGCTTTTAGATGACGTGCCTGAACCGATCAACTTTTGATATAGGAAATGTTCAAAACATTATCCAACAATACAAAATTTTATCATTTCTTTACTAATAAAGAGACTGATATGATTTTGTATATCAGGTTCGGTATCTAATAACATTTGTTCAGAATCAATGTATTTGGGATACAGGGTGACAGTGACCAACAGACTTGGCTGCAACACTTGCCCCGTTTTCTGTCTCATGAAACTTATCACCCGTTCTCAGTTCTCTACCTATCTGCAGCCTTATGTAACAGGTTACATATCTGGGATCCTGATCCGGTATCAAATACCCAGGACGTAGAGGACATTTGAGAAACAGTTCTTTGTAATGAACACAACAGAAGTAGATGCATCATATGCACTTTCTTCGTTTGGGCGGCACGGGAAATCTGGTATTCCCCAATTTCCTGCTCGGTCATACAACAATTATAAGTTGGAGCGGGACCAACGTTCCCCAGCTCAGTATAACAAGCGGGTTCGGTCAATATTCCGTATTATTATCTTGATTAAGGCGTGACATGGTCGCTACCTGGAGAGAGAGAGAAGAAAACACTCAGCGTGCGCTCCTTCAAGAATAGATTGGTTATTATTTTATCTAATCAGGATGGCTCCCACTGTTTTTATCAAATCTTTCTTCAAACCCTAAAAGGAAAGACTAGCCGGGATTAATTACACACTACAAGTTCGCCAATCTTTCAGCCAGGCCAGTGTCGGTACTTTGAGGGAGGTCCCCCGTGCTTTCGCACGAACCTAATTAATGTAAACCTCATTTTCCCAGAGGCGTAACCTCGTTAACATCTTTCTAGACACCTACTTGATCGGCTAATTGTAATGTGTAAAACTCTCCCAGGAGTAACTCTTACTCGCAGCGGGTATCGGGATCCAACTATCTCATAGAAGGTATGCAATCTCATTGCAAATTTCAACACTTGAAATTCCCGATAATATTTTGCCCCTAGCGTCCTATGACCTTGACGGAGGTCAACAAACCATAGGCTACTAGTCAAGTTCAACCCGTCATTTCTTGATCGAATTAAACCCACCCGCACGACCCTTGATGGAGGTCAACAAGGCCGCACGACTACCCTAATCCAATCTGCTTCATATGCATAAACAGATAAATACTAGTTAGCTACCGCACACTACGCCTTGACGGAGGTCAACAAACATAGCACGAATACTAAGTAGGACTTATCTGAAATGACGGAGGGCTACGACAGTTTTTTCTGAAAACCTATTGCGTAATGAACTTGATATCGTTGTAGAATCAAATGATTTTAAAATGGAGTGTTTTTGAGGCTTTTCTAGTTTTGCTAAAGGGGTCACTCCCGGTGAAGGGATCGTCGGCCCTTTCCTCGTCGAATGAGGTGCGGGACATATCATATATATCACTGTGCAAAGCAGAAACTATAGAAGCTATCAAAAGACAAACCGAGGGTTGTAGCATCTGCCAGTTATTGCTAAAGGAGTCACTCCCGGTGAAGGGATCTCGGTCCTTTCCTTATCGAATAAGGTGCAGGATGCTCTACAAGGAACACCGCGACGCAAAGCAAGAACTGTAGCTACCAGTTTTATTTAGAAATTCGATTCCACAAGATCTTAGGTTTCTTTTTCTTTCATTAATCATATTAATGAAGTCCCATCATTTAAGTACCTAAACATCACAGATAAATACGACGTACACTTATGCCATCCGCATTCGCCTCGATGTCCCCTCGTGCACCGTTAGGTTAGGTAACTAACGGCAGAGCGGGGCAGGGTTAGCGCGGGTGTAAAACATAAGTAACGTCTATATAATATATCATATATACTATATACAGTATCTATCACAGAACATCACATGATCACATCACAGATATCGCAGCAGAAGAATCATATGAAACATTGGATATACTAGGATGTCCGTGTTTTCAATATAGCCAAACCCACACCCCAAGATCCCTACGAGAGCGGCAAGCAACCCTACCAATTCTAGAGTTAGGAGACCCGGACTCGACTCCTCGAGTTAGTCTCCCACTGGACTCCAGAACCCGGTTACTTATGCTCCCCTCCTTGGGTCATCCTAGTGCGGAAAAGTAAATAATATACAAAAATTGACATCTTCCGCAACCTGGAAGTGCCCCAATAAAAGAATATTACATACAAGTTTTTACATGAATGAAAATGAAAAACACTCATCTCACATAAAAACCTCCCGGCTATTCAAACACGACGATCCAATATAACATATCCAGCAACACATAACATCACATGTCATCAACGTAAGTAAATATGCGCATCCCAATTGTCGTTGACATATAGCAACGAAACCGGCGATATCACATATTACACTTACGGTCACAGAAAAGAAAGTGTAAAACTACAACAGTTGGAATCCGCAATCTCTTTAGACATCACATGCCTAATTAAATGAATTACTTAGACATCGCATGCCTAACAATTATAAACCCCGCATTTTAGTCTCAAAATCGAAAAATCTTTTCAATATCAAGTCGGGCAATTCAACAAGATTCCCGACATCCTGATCAAATGCTCGTCGCAAACTTTAGTAGGCGGCCGCACCCCCGACGCCATCGACGAAGTGCACCAAGGCGGAACACCGCGACCGCTAGCACCCGAACGGATGCTTTCGGCGACGGGGTTCTCCTACAGTCACTTGGTCGGGGCTATGGAGTGAGGCTGTCTATTAAGTTTACCTAGCGAGTATCCGCTTACGCTACGTGATTGCGACGGACTTTTGATCACATCAAAATTCCATAGCAACCGATCAAGTGAGACTAAACTGCTATGTTTATAACATTCATTCAGTTATCTCATAACAACTTGTGAATTCCAATTATTGTATCACATTCCGGATAAATAGAAAATGTTAAACTTTCCGATCGAACAGTCAAACACCCAAATTTTCCCGAAACAGCTCAACACATGAAACAAGTTTAAAAACATCCAGTTCATACCTCAGTACCAACGGTCCAGCCGTAGAAGGGTCAAGCCAACGCCTCATATGTGGCACGCCGTACTGCCCCAAACCCTAAGGTTCAAAGGGCAGTTCAAGACGGTCACATAATCGAGTTAAGGTTTGTTGTCTTTTAGAGGGTCCATCGCGTTACTTGCACTACTTAGAACGTCTTTAAACCATGGAAAAATCCAACACTTGGAAATTTCCCGACAGGGGAAAAATTGGGTATTTATATCCGGTCGAACTTTTTAACATATTCAAAAATTATCCGGAAAACACCTAGACCAAGTTTGATAATCCGATCGAATCTATGAACTCCCAATACAACCCAGAATATTCAACTCTTGAATAAATATTAAAAAAAAAACCCAGAAAATACAGCACTAAAAGTTAGAAATTACTGTGCAAAATTCAAGAGGTGATGTGACAACTTTGCCGCGGAACCGCCGCACAAGCCATGCTTGTGCCGCGGTTCCGCCGCTCTTTAGACGAATCAGTTGGTCAATTTTGCACCGTAATTCTTAGAATCTCCTGCTGAATTTTTTAAGAATTTTTAATCTGGAAAAAACCCAGTTTTTGAAAAAAGTCCAGAGAGCATTTTGGAATTGGGGTTTCGGTTCGATCGGACTTCAAACTCCGTCTACGCATCGCCTAAGGCTCTAGCTAGGCTCTGATACCACTGTAGGGTTCCTAGGCACGCTAATGAGGTCTCACAAGGCATCGACCATGCCAATTTCGAATTTTTCATGTGCCGAGAAACTCTAATACGGATCGTTAACTAGAATTTTAGGCGAAACATGCAACTAGTTAACAACTTAACTAAGTGAACGGAAATACAATCTTTGTAGATCCGGTCCTCTACCTCCATAGCTCCATAATGAAGTCTCCTTGCTGTCCAAATCGAATCCCGGGCTCTAGCGTCGGCTTCATCGGAGAAATGGGCGGGCTTGGTCGTCGGCTTCGATGCCGAAGATGATCTACGTCGAGGCAACACTAGATCAAGCTCCAACTTCACCAAGCCATGCAACTTGTGAAGAAAACACCCTATACTACTTGGCAAGTGTTAGAGGATGAAGAAATAGGAAGTGGGTTCACTTTAAAATTGGATTTCTCACTCTTTTTCTCAAGTTGCCATTGATGGAGGCAAGCTTTCTTCATGTTGATGAAGGAGAAGAAGAAGAAGATAATATATATGATAAGTATATCTAAAATAAGAAATAATATGATACTTATCATAACAGTAACCTTAGTTAGGTGTAGAGAATAAATCATGGTTAGGTTGAATGGTTAGGGTTAAGCATGAGACAAAGATGGTGGACTTGTTCAAAGCTTCAAGAAGCTTCAACAAGCAAACAAAAAAAGCCACCATTTTTCCCTTTGGCAAAAATGAATGAATAAATAAATAAATAAGCAAATAAATCAAGTGAAACCCTAACCATTGACCAACCATGGTTTAAACCAAAACTACACCCAAACTAACATGTATCATCAAACATGATACAATCAAGTGCACAAAAGTATATCACATATACAACTTGTGAACTTCAAGTGAGAAAATCCACTTAAAGTGAACCAATACTAGTTAATGCAAAGTAATATATCAAATATATAATTATGCATTAAATCATTAAATCAACGCTTGATTTAACGATCCGGTCATATCGCATAAGACCGACTAATATCCAATGTATCGACTTATCGAATCAATCCTTGATTCGATAACTAGGTTATATCGCATACAACCAATCGATACATTCATCGCGAGAATAGAATACGGTATCACATACACGCATTATTCTCGGTCCCGCACATATCTCATATGCGCTCCTATTTCGTTTCGCTTGAGCCAGGAAACCTCTGTGTAGGACTCTAAAGACTCGTCAATACGCCGGCAGCAGATGATGATCATATCAAACACCCACAAGCCGCAAGCGGTCTGCTAAACGTAACGGCCACCCGGGTATTGAGAGATCAGAAGATCGACGAGCAAGCCCGCTCACACTCCTGTGAATCCAACCAGTAACACTTACCATACAGTCCGGTCTCGTCGTCTGATATGTCGCATATCTCGCCTAGAGGTGGTAAACGTCAGACCCCAATAGCTCGATAAGTCGTGTCGATATGAGGTCTATAACAATTCGAGAAACTACTGGTAACACTTACCAGTAAATCTCAGCAACCCTGGCCAGGGATTTCCGGTTATAGCCAATCGAACACAGCGCAACATCAACTCCCTATACTGGGAGAGACGAATCCCCTCCTATCGCTCATTGCCTCCATGTGATTCGGGACTGTACCCAAAAACCGCCATTTTGCACGCCCTCTTAGACGTGGTAAGGTGGAAATCAAAGCACAGTGGGAACCACACAAGACTCTATGACGATCTTGGGTCAACAGACTACTCTGTACCAGTATCACCAGAGAACTGCCATCTGACGTAAGGTATAATACCATCTGGTAGTTCTCGGTGAGTCCGTCCAGTGTACCCAGTCTCCACTGAGCACCCGTACATCATCTCTGATGTCAAACACCAATGGATATGGGATCATCCATCGCCCATCTGTATGGGTTGAGAAGGTATACGCTAGTCTACTCTGGTATATCGATGCCCCGTCTCGATACACCCACGACTAGGGACCTTGAAGGATGTACTTATGGACTACCATGTCCCCACTAGTATGATCCGCATCATAGTCCAGGTAGTCAAGTACACATCCTAGGGGCTTTACCAACAAGTAACAGAGAGACAATCAGTATACACGTTAAGGTAAAGTGTAACCAGATAGCATACTATCATGTCGAGCAAGAAAGTCCTCCCTATATATGTCCCAGCATCCACTACAATATACATCCTATGTATAGCAATGGCTTCTAGGGCATACATATAACTAACAAGTACAACGGTGTATCAGAACGGTGGAATTGCACCCTATTAGATATGGTGCGCTCTATGATGAGCACCGCTGAGTTACCTATTTCCTTTTAGGGGTATGCGCTTGAGACAACCATTTACCTATTGAATAGAGTTCCAAACAAATCCGTGCCGACCACTCCATATGAGATATGGGAGGGAAAGAGACTGTATCTTAATTTTGTTAAGATATGTGGTTGCCCGGCCTATGTTAAAAGGTAAAATCCGGACAAGCTCGAAGCATGGTCTGTTCTCTGCAAGTTTGTATGATATCCTAAGCATTCGTGTGGACATATCTTCTACCACCCTGAGGAACAAATGGTGTTTGTTGCTCAACATGCCACCTTTTTAGAAAAGGAATTTCTTAAAAAGGAAATTAGTGGCAAGGAGGTAGAACTGGAAGAAATTCCATCTGTACAAACTACGACAGAAGATTTGGTAGAACTAGAGGATTCGATAGTTCCCAACAAACCTCAGCCTCTCCGCCAATCTAGTAGGGTTCCTCATCCACCTGAAAGATACTACGGTTTTCTCATTGACGATGGAAGAGAGGATTTCATCATGGAGGATGATGACCCAACTAGCTTCGAGCAGGCCATCACGAGTGGTGACTCTGTGAAATGGCTGGATGCAATACGGTCCGAGATGGAATCCATGTACACCAACAAAGTATGGACTTTGGAAGTTGCTCCAGAAGGGGTAAAACCCATTAGGAGCAAGTGGATCTTCAAGAAAAAACTTGGTGTAGGTGGGAAAGTGGAGACTTTCAAAGCTAGACTTGTTGCAAAGGGTTTTCGTCAACGACTGGGTGTGGATTATGACGAAACCTTTTCTCCAGTGGCTATGCTTAAATCCATCCGGATCATACTTGCCATCGCTGCATACCATGACTACGAAATCTGGCAAATGGATGTTAAGACCTTCTTTCTAAATGGTGATTTGGAAGAGTGCGTGTACATGACTTAGCCA
The DNA here is from genome assembly GCA_030015575.1 of Agapanthus africanus. Taxonomy (NCBI): domain Eukaryota; kingdom Viridiplantae; phylum Streptophyta; class Magnoliopsida; order Asparagales; family Amaryllidaceae; genus Agapanthus; species Agapanthus africanus. The sequence continues at coordinate 327,887,498 of CM057337.1, forward strand.
GAGGGCTTCGTAGACAGTGAGAGCAGCGGAAAGGTGTGCAAGCTGCTTAAATCCATCTACGGGTTAAAGCAAGCATCGCGGAGTTGGAACATCTGTTTTGATGTCATCATCAAAGAGTTTGATTTCGTCAAAAACGTAGATGAACCTTGTATATAGAAAAAGGCGGCAGAGACTAAGGTTGTCTTCTTTGTATTGTAGGTGGATGACATGCTCTTGATAGGAAATGACATTCCTATGCTGCAATCGGTCAAACTCTTCTTATCACAAAGATTCTCAATGAATGATCTAGGGGATGCCTCCTACATCTTGGGGATTAATATCTATAGAGATAGGTCTAAACGGATACTGGGATTGTCCCAGTCCAGGTACATTGACACCATACTAAAGAGGTTTAGTAAGGAAGAATCCAAGCGTGGGTTTTTACCTACGGTCTCAGGACTCACTCTCTCCAAAAAGATGTCTCCCTAGACTGATTAGGAGAGAGCTCGCATGCAAGGGATACCCTATGCTTGTAAGTCGATGCCACGCACCCTACGTGTCCGAGGGGAAGCGGAATTAGCAAAAAATGATTTTTACGAGCTTCGCAACATCGACTCAAACCAAGGATCGAACTCAAACCGTAGCTAGCAAACTACTTAACTACTCGGATTCGAAGTTATACCTCACGTTACAAGTCTTTCGGGTCTTCATCGTTGTACTCCACATCTCGTAGGCTCTATGGAACATGGGTACCTCAACGGCCTCCTCGAGTCAAAGACGATCCACCCAAGAGTCTATAATCCTAGCTCTAATCTCAAATCTGAGATAACTACGGCTTCTAGCTTGCTAGTCTAGAAGTCCTAGAGGATGTAGAGTATTTAGATGGATTAATTAGTCACTTAAACCCTAGGATTCTCAACTCATGGGAGCTTTTAGGCTTTGAGGAAGGAGATGAAAACTTGAGGAGAGAGAAGTGTTTTGTAATAACGAAATAATCCTTCTCACTTTATGAATATCATGAAGCATAACAATATTATCAAAAAAAATAAAGATCTAATATTCATCATGCTTCATTTAATTCATAAGGTGAATTATCTAGTGAATCACCCAATGAGTCATGGATCATTTAATGCATACATGCACCTCATCCTCCACCTCATTTAGTTTAAATCACAAAAGGAAATAAACACAAATGAGTCACCTTATTCTAGAAGCTTCCCGAGAATTTACAAGACTGTCCCTCCCATCCGTATTTCCGAAAAAACACGGATAATCTTTGACTGAATAAATCCATCTGTATAATACTAGAATCTGGTTTAAACCAAAGCCCGCTAGTATTATTTGCCCGATCATAGTACGTGCACAAGTGTACGTAAGTGATCGTGGCCCTGCCGTAAAACCATACGGCCTCTACACCTTTTGCCGGTGCAGGGAAACTCTCTGTGTGGGACTCTAAAGACTCGACACTACGCTGGTAGTGGGTTTAACCACAGGCCATAAGCAGTACTAGCTATACGTAACGGTCCCCTGGTAGATGTCGATAAGAAGGTCGATGAGGAAACCCATCCGAACTCCTACTGAGCCTGTATGTGATAATCTCCGTACAGTCCGGTCTGTTCGTCTAGGACTATCGTATATCGGGCCTAGAGGGCGTTAAACGTCAGACCCCTAATAGCGGTATAAGTCATGTCGGAGTGTAGCCCATTACACCTTGAGAAATTACTGGAACCTACCAGTAAATCTTGCTTGCCCTGGCCAGGGACTTTGCGTAATGGCTCTCCATACACAGCACGATATCAACCCTCAATACCGGGAGAGACGAATCTTGTCTAACCACCACTGCCTCCAAGTGCTTTGGGACTGCACCCAACTACTACCTGTTTGCACGACTCCTTTGAGCCGTGGTAGGGTAGTAATCTAAGAATAGTGGGAACACACCCGAGGTGAAGTAGCTGTGTCAAGTCGAGGGACTAAGCTGTACTCATGTCACCTGGGAACTGCTATCTGACGATCGGTATAATACCAACCTGCAATTCCCGGCGAGTCCTGTCCGGTGTACCAATAACCTAACGAGCACATGCATACTATCTCCAGTACGACGTACAGATGGCTGTGGGACAGACCATCTCCCCAACTGGGATGAGAAGCATACACAAGTCTACTCCGGAGTATCGATGCCCCGTCTCGATAATCCTATGACCAGGGACCTGTATAGGATGTTGCTTATAGACTACCCATCCTCCACTAGTGTGACTGCCATCACAACGCCGGTAATCAAGTAAAGATCCTGAGGGCTCTACAAATATGTATAAGCGATATGTTAAAAGAAACATATGCACATATTAAAGTAGAAACAAACCAAATAGCATACTACCATTGTAACGTTTTAAAAATAATTAAATGAATAAAATTGTTTAAGTGAATTTTATGATTTTCGGTAAAGTAATATGTATTTTTCGTAAAATCAAACCGTGATTGTTTTTCATTATAATTTTAAAAATATCCATTTTAATTATGAAATTACTAGTAAATGGTGTTTATTTAGCCACTTATAAATTTTTAGTTTAATAAAATATTTTTCCTAAATTAATTATTTTAAATATTAACATAAGCTTTATTTTTACACTAAATTAGTGTAAATTACAAATTTAAATGGTTTTAATTTGTAAAAATGAACCATGGCATGTTAGAATTTAGTATGTATCATGCAAAAATTATTTGCAAATTTTTCCTATTTTCTAGAGCTTTCTTGAGTTGCTATAGTAAATAAATAAATAAATAATTAAATAAAGCATGAAAAGACTTTTAGTGTTGTTTCTCTTCTTGAAACTTCTACACAACATCACACTCTCTTCTTTCTCTCCTTCACCTCCCTCTAGGCCGGCCACATACCCCCCATGGCAGCCCCCCCTTTTCCCCACCTCATTTTTATTCAAAATTCATTAAAAATACATCAAAAATTCCATTTAAAATTCCACAAAATCCTATTTATTTCATACTCTTTATTCCTTGCTCATTTTTATATGAAATTTGGAGATGGAAGGCATGCATTTTGGAGGCTCATTTCTTGTTTGGATTTCATATTTTGGGAGGTATAATTTCTTTCTTTTGATTTATTGTTTTAGATGTTCATTTAAGCTTAATTAGATTTAATGAATTAATTTTATGTTTTTTTTTAAATTCAAGTTAGGGTTTGTAAATTCAAGTTATGATTTTTGTTAATTATTTAGGGTTATAATAGTTAGTTTAACACTTTTATAATTGGAAAATATTGCATGGTTGTTGAATTGTAAAATTTTCATTTAAAATTGTTTTAAATTAGGAAATTAGCTAACTAGGTTTTTGCAAAATGTGTTTGTGGTTAATATAAAATTCTAATTTGGGTTGTTATCATTGGATTATAGTTTTAGTGGAAATGTTAGCATGTTAATGGAAAGAAAAACTTAGTTTGATTGCTAGTTTCTATGGTTAATTGATAAATTGTGATAAAATTGCTAATTTTGTAAACTAGATTTTAGAAATTCCTATATAAATGAGATTAAAAATATAATTATGGTTTCATTATATCATTATCATCATGAATTGTGGTTTAAGTCATTAATTTATGCAAAATCACGTTTTGCGGTGGAATTGTGGTATTTTGCTTGAAAAATGTTAAAATTGTTAAAAGTTGCAAACTAGAAATTTCAAATAAATGCAAAATTGTGTAATAGAAATAAAGTAAGGGGTTGTATAGTCTAGTTATGCTATTTAATGAGTTTTATAACCATTGGTTTCATTTAAATGTCATGTTTTGATGAAAAACGGCAAATTGGCATTTTCGGGTTTTACGAAATCGGGCGATTTGATGGATTTTAGGGTTTCGATGGATTTAATCATGTTTTATAATATAAGTAATGTGTTTTAAAACTACGAGTTATTTGTTAATGTTTATCTCGATCCATCGGAGTTTGTACGCCGATATCGAGCGATATTTGGTGCTTTTACGTGGACGGGACATAGGTTTTAACCTATGCTTGTTCCTTTAGATCGTTTGACTTTCGTATGTGATTCAGTTTACAATGCTATTTATATGTTTGCGTCTAGGTAACCCTCACATGGACTGCGGGTGATGAAGAGGAGGATGGCGACACTGTCTTCGGCAGACATGGACCAGGTGAGTAGATGCATATCTACGGAGGGAAGTCGGGTGGATGGCGTTTAGCACCCCCGCAACGTAGAATAGGAATAGCACTTATTGACATTAGGAAACCAGATGTGACCCTAGATTCTTACTGAGTAGGACCCTGGTAATGACCCTAGGCGGGACTAGACTGATTTAGGAAAACCACACCTGAGGATGAATACTTTGGGAGAGGTTCGTAGGTTTCTGATAGAAACACACACGCACACACTAAAACTTGACATGGTGTATACGTATTTGTGTGTATATATATAAAACTAGGTATAGGTGTATATATATACACAACACGTATATGGGATTCATTGATGTGATATGATATCTGAGGCATGATGAAACAGTATAACTGGGCTTGATGCCGTGATTCTTGACTTACAGTCGTATTAAAGTGTTAGCGGATCATTAGAGAATGAGATAATGAACATGAACATACAAATTATAAAGGGTGGTGGTGATATTGAGGTACATGGGACGCTAAAATAGTACATGGGCTGTAGCTTGTGACTGATCACGATATGATATATGTATGAGTTGATTACGACATCATATAGGTGTGACCTGATGTCGATATAGTATAGGTGTGACTTGATGACGATAAGATATCGGTATGATTTAATCACAATATTACACATATGACATGATATTTCTGTGGATAAACTAATGATTCTTATCATGATGGCAATGATATATGATTGATGTATGCGATCACAGTTTAGCACCTTGATCATGAGATGTGTTGATGATGACATTATACGAATGAGGAGACACCTAGGAGATACTTGACCGTACCCCGATATTGGGACGCCATACGATGGATTTTACCGTACGAGGCTTAGATTTGATGATGGATCCGCACTCTTGATTCGAGGAAGCCGTACTACGTACGTGACGCTATTGAGGCGGGATCGCCGACTATTAGAGATATTGATTCAGACCTAGGTAGACTCTTCTTTCTTAATGACTAGTTTCTTAGGTTAAGTTCCTTAGGAGGTTAGATGGACACTAGTTTAGGTTCGATTCATATAGTGATAATTGTTCTCGTATGTCGCAGAGGGGTGGATAATGCACATCTGTCTTGCATTCATACCGTAATCATCATGGTGCATGTTCTTTTATATGTTGCTATAATCTGTATAAACTTTACCTGTTAGGACACCAGCACTATTACCGATGATGCGCATACTCTACGCACACTTATTTGCCGGCTCACACACATCATCATCGGTAATTGCTATGTCACGTACACTTCAGATCATATTGTTTTTTATGGATAGAATCAGTTAACAACTAGACCTCTATAATATTGTGATTATTCTCTGACATTAGTACATACATGCTATTTATTGCTTAGACATTCATGCATTCATATTTTCATGTTATCATGCAGTATTATTGGCATATGCCGACACTTATCATATAGTTACTCATGATTTTGAGATTTGGATTTCTATGAGATTTCTGGATTTTGGGGAAAACAGCAAGAATATGTAAACACTTCTCTCTCTCCTCCTCCTTTCTTTTTAAAAACATAAGATGCGGTTTTCTCGTGATTTATGTGTCGTCCACCATGAGATTTCATGTTTTCTGATGGATTTCGAGACCCGATTCGAGGAGTGGATGAACCGTCTCGGGTACATGGTGGGCCCGGTATGGTACCCCGGGGCAAGAAGATCGAGTTGTAGACGATGAGCCTGGCAGGGGAAGGCTACCTACCGGTGATGTCTGGCGCGGCGGATATCCGGAGGATACCGACCGTTGTCGTGAGATTTGATGATATGGGCCGATCCGGACTGACGGAGCCCGAGATATTGAGACTTAAGATTACATGTGTTGTGTCGATGCTTGACACGGATTTCCATGGATTTCATTGTTGAGATTTCAGATTCTTATATATATTTTACTATGATAATAGCTAAAGATTTCTTATACATATATATCTGGATTTCAGGATTTGTTACTTTACATTCATGGTGCATGCATTTCATTTCATATGACATAGTATTATATGAGGCACTGACACGAGCACGGAGTATCTGCACTTACACGTAGTTTTACCCTGCTAATACTAGTTGATTGGGATATAATAGTGTATTATTATGACTTAGGATAGCGTCGTGCATTCAATTTCTTTTCGTAGATGTCTTCTACTCACGAGTTGGCAACTCACCCCCGTTGTGCCAAATTTTATTACAGGTTCGATGTACAGGTTTCCGTGGCAGCTTGTTGGCACATCTTTTCTTCAGGGTGATTTGCACGGTAGGTTGGTTCACTTGTATCCGAACCACCATTATACTTTTATTCATTCATTTGTACCTAGTAAGCTCCATCAACCATATTTGTATTACTTGATAAGTTTATAGGACCAGTCTTTTATTTCGACCTTAGAGTCGCGCATGTATTATTCTGATCTGGTGGTTTTGTTTTCTTTTGAGTTTTGAGCCTCGCCTATTGGCGTTGTATATTATTGTGCTTGTTGTGGTTGTTTCCGCCTGTTGGCGTTGATGCTAGCTCCCGTTTGGGGATGCTTTTTATTGTTTATGTATATTATACTTGTTGTACCCGTTTGGGGGCCAGTTTTTACAGAGGAGACTCTGCCGAAATTTTTGGTAAAATTTGCTGATGTTTTTATACTTGTTTTCTTTTCTTTTCTTCTTTTTCTTCTTTTATGGTTTAGATTGCTGGGCTTCGGCTTACTTAGGTCACGTGGCGCCTCTAGACGCTTCGTAATCTAAGTGCCGGTCACGTTCCGTACTTTCGGGTCGTGACAAAATTGGTATCAGAGCGCTAGGTTTAACCTTGTATAAGTCTAGGTGACCCTTGGTTGATGGAGTATGCGATTTAGGTAGAGTAACGTACCGTGGGTATGGCCCGCGGCATACTTACGATACGCTACTCTGCTTAAGGAGCCTTAGGATGTACATTGTTTGCACCGTATTTCATTCGTTCCTTTGATCTATCTTCGTCGATGTCGGAGGGTGATTCTGTTACCATGGGCGCACTGGCAGAGGGAGCTGTGGCTCGAATGCGATAACCATTAGAGTATTGGTTATTCTTGAAGATTGAAGCATTGTTTAGCGTGCGGACGAAGGGTATTCACATGCCGTCCGGATGAAGTTAAAGGGTTCGAAACGATTATCAGAAAACCATTTTCCTAAGTTTAAAGTATTCGGAAGAACATGCAGGTATTTCGATGGACCCTCTAGAAGAATGAAACCCTAACTCGACATAATGACCACGAGAACGCCCTTGAACCTTAGGGTTTACGGCAGTTCCGCTGTGCCATTAGTGAGGCTTGGGTTTGCCCTTCTATGGCTGGACCATCGATGCTGGGGTATGTACCGGATATTTTTAAACTGTACTTGAGTGTTGAGCTCTCGGGGAATTATGGGATTTTGATGGATCGATCAAAAATTTTAATGTAGTCCGGATATCAAGTGAAGGGATCGACTACGTGGGAGACTCTAGATATGAGTATTGCCGTGGGTAGCACAGTCAGCACAGCTACGAAGAGACGAGTTCGAAGCAATCGACATCAGAGGAAAGAGGCGGACATTGACGATAGTGTTTACGATTGTGATTTAGTGATTTGAATTTCATATTTTCGTTGATTGGATTTTGGTATTTTGAGGACTTTGTTCTACGATTGGTATTTCATGTGTGTACCTTCATTTAATTCTATTTGTGTTTCATATATCAGTTGTATTGATGTTGTTTAGTACACACCCAGTACACTTGATTTGGTTTTATATATTTTGAGATTTTTGATTTGATTTCGTGCATAGGGGTTACACATGATTTTGACATATGTTTCGACCTAGTTTTCATGCATTTTTGTGCTGTGATTTCGATTTTGGTATTCGAAGTATGTTTTCGTGCACCATGTGCACCTGGTTAGGATTCTTGCGCATACTTGGCGCACTTGATGTGATTTTGTGCACACTGTTCATACCAGAATATTACATTTTATACCGCCCATTCTTACGCTCGTGTGTTTATAGGTAGGTGCTTTTGATCCGTGTTTGTTACATATTTGCAAGATACAGGTTCTCGGTTCTAAAACGGTGAAATTCATGGAAAACACGACAAAATCCGGGTTCCTGCCAACCACTGAGAAAACACGGTCTCCGCTCGTCATCCGTTTATTGCCAGATACCAGTTTAGGAAGACAAAATGTCAAATCAATGTCACCTTCATGCACAAGGCTCAATGGCAACAACAAGTTCCAAGAAATCTACGCGGAGCTCGAGGCAATCATGACAAAAGCATCCACAAAAGTCCACCTTTCCTCAACAGAAATTCTAGAAGAAATGTGGAGGTATTTTCAGAAAACACATATGCCACACTGAAGGACACACAGAACCAGGGAAAGCCACCAAGTACGATCACCCAACTCACCAAGATGGCCGCGGATCCACGGCCAATAGGGGGTATTGGCCGCGGATCCGCGGCCACGTGGGGTCCTCACTTTGTCGTGTTTTGGGGGTATTTTAGGGACTTCATATAGTGGCAGATTCTTGCCCTAGATCTTCAACCCTCTGCCTATAAATACAGCAGAACTGAGCTCAACCAAGGGTCATTCTTGGTTCTCCATTCTTTTGTAGTTTTAGTTCTTTTTCTTCTTCTTCTTCTTCATTCTTTTTCCATGAAAATTATAGTGAGAGCTTTTTGAGTGGGAGATTAATGAAGATGAGATTTTTGTATCATTCTCTTTTGTTTCTTCTTCCCCTTGAGATTCTTGCTTTCTCTTGATCATTCAACCTCTTCATTGTGCTTGAATGGTTAAGGGTTAGTTATTGATCTCAAGGGTCGTATTTTTCCTATGGAATTAGCGCTTCATTTCACATGCGTTCTCTACCCTTCTCTTGATCTTGCAACCTCTTGATTGAGCTTGCAAGTTTAAGGGTTGGCTATTGATCACATGCTTGTCTTGAGTTCTAGTTTCTTGTTCTTTTTATCGCTTTTTATTACTTGCTTATTATTATCTTGCTTTACTTTCTTGCAATTTAATTCATGCACTTAATTACTTGTAATCTTTTCTTTTCTCTTTTCTTTTCTTTTGCTCTCTTTTGTTCATTTTGTGAATGTTGTATTTATTGTTGTTGTTAAGAATCCATATTGTATTGTAAGTTAATATTTTCCTTCTCATTTCCTTTTCCCGTTATTTTCCATTGAACTCCGCCCAAACCATACGCAAGCGCTCCGTTAAGCACCCTACCCTAACAAGGTAACGGTGATTCCTAACCGCGACCGGTTGCGTTCGGTTTGGCCGGAGGCGAAAGCAAGAGACAAGAATGGAAGGACAAGGGTAAATAAGCCGGATTCCATGAATACCGCGCTTAAATCCCCTAATCCACATTGTTGCCGATTGCTCTAGCTTTAATTGGTCAAGACTCGGCTCAAAGGTTTTGAGTACGGATTTCTTAGCTTACAATCTCGTATCTTTTCTTAACAACTTTATACTTGCAAATAAACACATAGGTTAGAAACAAACATACACAAATTCTTTATTGACTCGTCTCAGACAAGAAGGTAAAATACCACCATCTCCCTGTGGATCGACCCGTGCTCAACCGGCTAGCTGCATAGCGACACCGTCTTGATTGCGGTTAACTTCAAATTCTTTCAATCAAATGGCGCCGTTGCCGGGGAGACGGTAGCGTATTTTCTTTCTTGTTATTCCGGTTAATATTCTTTTTGTATATATTTATAAAAAAAAAAAATCTTTTTGTTTTTTTTTTTTTGATAATTTTTGTGGGCAAGTGTGCAGATTTTTGCGTATTTGCAAACTGCAATTGTGGGGAGCAAAGTGTGCATTCAAGGCAAAGGTGATTACGAAGTACAGTGCCAAAGATCCGGGTAGTTTGACCCGCGCAAGCGAACCTTTCAAGCTTACCGGATTTGATTCAACGGGGGTTTCCTAACCCAAAACTTAACGGTACGTACTTTACTAACACCTTCTTCTCAAATCCGACGCTTCCAATATACTATTCTTTGCAGGATTCTTTGCAAGTTTGCTAGCAAACGCCAAAATTGACTAACCCGTATTTGTTGCAGTGCCGTGCTAAAATAAAAAAAAAACAATTTTTTGATTCTTTATAGAATTTTTATTGAATTGTGCATTGCATACATTAATACGGACTTAAGGGCAAGCGAACCCCACAAGATACGGTAAACGATTTCATCACCTTTTCCGTGGCCCACAAATCACGAACTTGAGCATAACGTTTACCCGCACAAATTTAAAAGAAACTAGACTTTAAGCCTTAAGGACTTCGCGCTCACTAGGAGAAGTTAACTGTGTTTAGAACCTTGCTTCACGGTATATTGTTTACGGGGTGTCTAGGAAAGTGTTAACGGCGCAACCGCCAAAAGAGAAAGGGTTATTTAATTAAGGAACTTCGTGAAAGCGTTGGAAAACCTCCCCTTATCTCTGCACTTACCTGGCCTCGTGATCAGTGTATTTTGAGCCTGTTTCTCGACACAGTTTTACTTCGACAATCAAGTTCTGAAGCAGGTCTAGTTGACCTAGGTGAACCCTAGAACGATTAGGTGTGTGGTATTTTTGTGTCGTGATTGTTTTTATCCATATTGTTTTTTTTCTTTTGTTAATATATAAACTAAAAAAAAATTATAAAAAAAAATCACATCCTTTTTTTCCCCTCCTTTTCTCTGCCTTTCTTTCTTTCTCTCTTCATATCATGGGTACCCCACCTCGCAAAACTCTTGCCGAACTTTGGTACCCACAACCAGACATAACTTCCTACGGTTCTTGTTTTGGTCGAACTTCCAACGACCCCTCCATGCCCAAAGTTTCTCTGAAAGATCGCATAGATGCGTCTAGGTCAAACACTTGCACTCCGCATTCCACGTTGTATCAACCTTTTCAAACTCCCCCACCCACTTATGTTGATACCCCTTTTGCAAGTCGTCCTTTGTCCGTCGCCGAACATATTGCACAATCTCGTAGCCGATTTTTCACTCCTTTCACCGCTTCAAATTCTTGGGATCAACAATTCCATTCACCTTCTTATCCCAATGTTGATCCCACTCCTGTCCAGCCATTCAATACCTACCAATCCTACCCTACTTTTGCACCTTCCCTAGACATTGCTCCAGAACCGCCGTTTGGGAGTTTTCAGTATCCAAACAACTTTGAATCTTTTACTGAAACCCCTTCACAACCTATGTCTAGTCTGGAACAGTCGTTGGAAGATTTTAGGGTAGCGTCAAGCCAACAGATGATGGATTTGAATGCGTCCATGGCCGCCCTCATGCAACCTAGTGACCCGGTAGCTAGTTTTCAACTAGCTCCAACTTTTTCAATGTATGATGAGGCGGCAGGACAGGCTGTGAATTTGAGTGGAGAGAGTGAGATGTACCCCTTCCAAATCAAACCTACCCATCCCAAATTAAATCCCACACCTCCTGTTTTGAAAGTCCATCAAGTGTCCCAAATGAATTATCAGTTGAAGATAGAATGTTTAATGAGTTGTGCAACTTTGTAGTGTTTGATTTGCCAGATTGTGAAGGGACCTTGCCAAGTGAAACCACACCCAATCCTTTTGACCTCTACACCTCCATCTTAGAACCTGAATTGATTGAAATCCATGCTTTTGATGAGGTGTCTGAGAATATTGATTTTCACTTGATTGAGGATATTGACGCTGGGAATATTTTGGATGATGAACCCATAGATTTGGCTGAGTTTTTTTCAAATCATCATCCTGAGTCATTAAATGTTTTTCCCGAACTTCATATGCGTCTTGATATTAATAATGAAGGCATGGATGAGCTTAACTTTGAGGAGAATTCTGAGGATAGTTTTGAGGATGAACCAGTTTTAATTGATGAGTCGGATTTTCCCATTCATCCTGTCCCTGTCATTGACTGTGTACACCCTCCTGAACCTTTAACCGATACCCCTCCTCGACCACTTCCCTCCATTCTTTCCATCGTTCCGACCTTGCAAGAAACCGTATCATTTTCACTTCCTATGTCTGGTTTACCGAGTTCGGCGTACCCATGGTTTCTTACGAATATTGAGGGATTTGAACCAATCTCTCGACGGGTAAATATATTAGCACAATCACTTTTCACAAGTCGGTCATCACAAATTGTGCTAATCTATTTACTCCATTTGCACGCTCAAGTTCGTACTCCACTTCTTTTTCCCTTCCGCCATTCTTCTTCTCATCTACCGAGACCGCATTCCACTTCTCTCCACATACGGTCTCGCGTATTCTCCATTTCTTACCTTTTCACCTTCTTTCACCAGCCGCTGTTTTATCACGATAAATTTTTTGAATGGTTGGTGTTAACTTTTGGCCTGTGTAAGGCCTTGTATAGCTTGATACTGTTTTCTTTCCCCCCCAATCCTGAATTTCAACGCTTAACAGTGGAAACACTGTTTTACTTAAGTTTGGGGGGGACACCTTTTTTGTATATATTTTTTGTTTTCCTTTTTTTTTTGTATATAATTTGTTTTTAGGGAGCGCCGACAATTTTGACCCTCTTGGTATAGCTTGACAGTGAGGGCACTGTCAAGTTTAAGTTTGGGGGTGTGCTCGGTAAGCTTTCTTCCTTCGCATTCATTTGTATATTTTGCATTTGCATACCTTATTAAAAAACCACAAAAATTGAAAATTTTCCAAAAAATATAAAAACTTTGTCGTCAAGTTAGCTAATAGGGTAACTTAGATCTTTATTCCGAAAGTTTAGTTGATATGATAGAAATAACTAAATTCTAGGCTTAGGAATTGAAAACCCTAAAAATAACCCTCATTCTGTTTAAACTTGGAAAGTATACGTCCTTACAGTTTTTTTAAGAAATAGGTAATCTTGAGTTCAGTTCTTGAGTTAAGTCAAGATGAAGGGAAAGTATTGATGTTTTACGGAAGGATAAGTCTGAAAAATAGTTTCTTTTCTCGAGTTCAAATGTAGAAAGTATATACCCTACAAACTGCACTTACACGCACCTTGAAACTTGGGATAGTAGAGGATACCTAGAAATACTCTTGCCTGAAAGCCTAGTATGAAAGAAAAAACGGTATTTAAAGCTAAACACCAAAAGAGCATATTGAAAAATATATCCGGTCTTGAAAAAGAAAAAGAAAAAGAAAAAAGAAAAAAAAATATAGAATAAAGTCAAGACCTGGAAACTGCTATTTACGCTTTAAAGTTCACACATTCAGTAATCGGTCGTTAGTGCCTCAAGAAGCATTAATAGTCGCATGAAAGGTGTGTGAGCAAATCCGTCCATCCTTAATGAAAAGAAGTAGTATTAGGTATTAGGGCAAGGGTATTATAGCTTGAATTGAATTATTGAGTGTAGGGGTGCAAATACACACACACGTAGGGGTATACAATCGATGTTTGGATAAAAGATAGAAATAAAGAATAAGACTTGTGTTTTCTGTAAAGTTGATAAAAATCCCTGATTTGAGGCCGCACTTTAGAAGGAAAACTCAGGTGAACCGACATCTTTCTAAACTTTTTTGGAACGTATATGATCTAAGGTTAAATAGATAGGAGGTATGAAAAATAAGGGTTGAATATTTCTAACTTAGGATGATAGAGTTTCTAACGTAAATACTAAACTGTAGGAGTAGAATCGATGTTAACTTATGACACTAGCTTGACGGGATTTTGTGGGTGTAATCCGCTGAAAACCCTCAGGAGACAACACTCCTCCTACTAGGGACACCTAGAGGTTTAACGGCTTGTTGCACGCGCTCAGTGCAATCGCGTTCCCTGCGAAAGTGCGGTTAGGAATTTATTTTTGTGAATAAATTGGTTTTGCTCGGGACGAGCAAAAGTTAAGTTTGGGGGTATTTGTTCATACCAGAATATTACATTTTATACCGCCCATTCTTACGCTCGTGTGTTTATAGGTAGGTGCTTTTGATCCGTGTTTGTTACATATTTGCAAGATACAGGTTCTCGGTTCTAAAACGGTGAAATTCATGGAAAACACGACAAAATCCGGGTTCCTGCCAACCACTGAGAAAACACGGTCTCCGCTCGTCATCCGTTTGTTGCCAGATACCAGTTTAGGAAGACAAAATGTCAAATCAATGTCACCTTCATGCACAAGGCTCAATGGCAACAACAAGTTCCAAGAAATCTACGCGGAGCTCGAGGCAATCATGTCAAAAGCATCCACAAAAGTCCACCTTTCCTCAACAGAAATTCTGGAAGAAATGTGGAGGTATTTTCAGAAAACACATATGCCACACTGAAGGACACACAGAACCAGGGAAAGCCACCAAGTACGATCACCCAACTCACCAAGATGGCCGCGGATCCGCGGCCAATAGGGGGTATTGGCCGCGGATCCGCGGCCATGTGGGGTCCTCACTTTGTCGTGTTTTGGGGGTATTTTAGGGACTTCATATAGTGGCAGATTCTTTCCCTAGATCTTCAACCCTCTGCCTATAAATACAGCAGAACTGAGCTCAACCAAGGGTCATTATTGGTTCTCCATTCTTTTGTAGTTTTAGTTCTTTTTCTTCTTCTTCTTCATTCTTTTTCCATGAAAATTGTAGTGAGAGCTTTTTGAGTGGGAGATTAATGAAGATGAGGTTTTTGTATCATTCTCTTTTGTTTCTTCTTCCCCTTGAGATTCTTGCTTTCTCTTGATCATTCAACCTCTTCATTGAGCTTGAATGGTTAAGGGTTAGTTATTGATCTCAAGGGTCGTATTTTTCTTATGGAATTAGCGCTTCATTTCACATGCATTCTCTACCCTTCTCTTGATCTTGGAACCTCGTGATTGAGCTTGCAAGTTTAAGGGTTGGCTATTGATCACATGCTTGTCTTGAGTTCTAGTTTCTTGTTCTTTTTATCGCTTTTTATTACTTGCTTATTATTATCTTGCTTTACTTTCTTGCAATTTAATTCATGCACTTAATTACTTGTAATCTTTTCTTTTCTCTTTTCTTTTCTTTTGCTCTCTTTTGTTCATTTTGTGAATGTTGTATTTATTGTTGTTGTTAAGAATTCATATGGTATTGTAAGTTAATATTTTCCTTCTCATTTCCTTTTCCCGTTATTTTCCATTGAACTCCGCCCAAACCATACGCAAGTGCTCCGTTAGGCACCCTACCCTAACAAGGTAACGGTGATTCCTAACCGCGACCGGTTGCGTTCGGTTTGGCCGGAGGCGAAAGCAAGAGACAAGAATGGAAGTACAAGGGTAAATAAGCCGGATTCCACGAATACCGCGCTTAAATCCCCTAATCCACGTTGTTGCCGATTGCTCTAGCTTCAATTGGTCAAGACTCGGCTCAAAGGTTTTGAGTACGGATTTCTTAGCTTACAATCTCGTATCTTTTCTTAACAACTTTATACTTGCAAATAAACACATAGGTTAGAAACAAACATACACAAATTCTTTATTGACTCGTCTAAGACAAGAAGGTAAAATACCACCATCTCCCTGTGGATCGACCCGTGCTCAACCGGCTAGCTGTATAGCGACACCGTCTTGATTGCGGTTAACTTCAAATTCTTTCAATCACACACCAGATCCACTAAATCGGAGTTTTGTGCAGATTAGATGCACCTGACAGTGAGTCGTGCACGCCCGTTGCACTTGACAGATGTTTTGGTGCACACATGTTGCACTTATTTTGTTTTTGTATGTGTATTCATGGTATCTGTATTTGGTTTCGATTTCAGTGCGCACCGGACGCACATGATATTTTATTGATGTGATTGGGATTGATTTCAGTTTGAGCAGTATGTTTCATAATCATTATTATTTGATTTAGTAACCAGGAGGGACGTGTATGTTAAATAAAAGATATATATATATATATATATATAGTTATTTTTTTTTACAAATTAAACATCCGCTACTTATACCGTGACACGTGCATTGCACGGCGATTTTCAAGAGGGGTTTTTGTATGCTTCTTTATTATGAGGTTTAGGCGATTTTACTAGGATGCGAACTATATATAAGTTATAGATTGATGTATATTATGATGGTTTTCACATTGGGTTATGATATTTTATTATCGCCATAACTCCGATGATTGCGTCATGCTTGACGGAGTTGATTTTTGTTATGTATTGATGATTTCGGAGCCCCGACGATTTGAGTGTTTTGCTAAATGTTTTAGTATTTGGAAGGGGAGTTTTAATTTAAATTCGGGGACCGAATTTCTTAAAGGGGGGAAGATTGTAACGTTTTAAAAATAATTAAATGAATAAAATTGTTTAAGTGAATTTTATAATTTTCGGTAAAGTAAAATGTATTTTTCGTAAAATCAAACCGTGATTGTTTTTCATTATAATTTTAAAAATATCCATTTTAATTATGAAATTACTAGTAAATGGTGTTTATTTAGCCACTTATAAATTTTTAGTTTAATAAAATATTTTTCCTAAATTAATTATTTTAAATATTAACATAAGCTTTATTTTTACACTAAATTAGTGTAAATTACAAATTTAAATGGTTTTAATTTGTAAAAATGAACCATTGCATGTTAGAATTTAGTATGTATCATGCAAAAATTATTTGCAAATTTTTCCTATTTTCTAGAATTTTCTTGAGTTGCTATAGTAAATAAATAAATAAATAATTAAATAAAGCATGAAAAGACTTTTAGTGTTGTTTCTCTTCTTGAAACTTCTACACAACATCACACTCTCTTCTTTCTCTCCCTCACCTCCCTCTAGGCCGGCCACAAACCCCCCATGGCAGCCCCCCCTTTTCCCACCTCATTTTTATTCAAAATTCATTAAAAATACATCAAAAATTCCATTTAAAATTCCACAAAATCCTATTTATTTCATACTCTTTATTCCTTGCTCATTTTTATATGAAATTTGGAGATGGGAGGCATGCATTTTGGAGGCTCATTTCTTGTTTGGATTTCATATTTTGGGAGGTATAATTTCTTTCTTTTGATTTATTGTTTTAGATGTTCATTTAAGCTTAATTAGATTTAATGAATTAATTTTATGTTTTTTTTTAAAATTCAAGTTAGGGTTTGTAAATTCAAGTTATGATTTTTGTTAATTATTTAGGGTTATAATAGTTAGTTTAACACTTTTAGAATTGGAAAATATTGCATGGTTGTTGAATTCTAAAATTTTCATTTAAAATTGTTTTAAATTAGGAAATTAGCTAACTAGGTTTTTGCAAAATGTGTTTGTGGTTAATATAAAATTCTAATTTGGGTTGTTATCATTGGATTATAGTTTTAGTGGAAATGTTAGCATGTTAATGGAAAGAAAAACTTAGTTTGATTGCTAGTTTCTATGGTTAATTGATAAATTGTGATAAAATTGCTAATTTTGTAAACTAGATTTTAGAAATTCCTATATAAATGAGATTAAAAATATAATTATGGTTTCATTATATCATTATCATCATGAATTGTGGTTTAAGTCATTAATTTATGCAAAATCACGTTTTGCGGTGGAATTGTGGTATTTTGCTTGAAAAATGTTAAAATTGTTAAAAGTTGCAAACTAGAAATTTCAAATAAATGCAAAATTGTGTAATAGAAATAAATTAAGGGGTTGTATAGTCTAGTTATGCTATTTAATGAGTTTTATAACCATTGGTTTCATTTAAATGTCAAGTTTTGATGAAAAACGGTAAATTGGCATTTTCGGGTTTTACGAAATCGGGCGATTTGATGGATTTTAGGGTTTCGATGGATTTAATCATGTTTTATAATATAAGTAATGTGTTTTAAAACTACGAGTAATTTGTTAATGTTTATCTCGATCCATCGGAGTTTGTACGCCGATATCGAGCGATATTCGGTGCTTTTGCGTGGACGGGACATAGGTTTTAACCTATGCTTGTTCGTTTAGATCGTTTGACTTTCGTATGTGATTCAGTTTACGATACTATTTATATGTTTGCGTCTAGGTACCCCTCGCGTGGACTGCGGGTGATGAAGAGGAGGATGGCGACACTGTCTTCGGCAGACATGGACCAGGTGAGTAGATGCATATCTACGGTGGGAAGTCGGGTGGATGGCGTTTAGCACCCCCGCAACGTAGAATAGGAATAGCACTTATTGACATTAGGAAACCAGATGTGACCCTAGATTCTTACTGAGTAGGACCCTGGTAATGACCCTAGGCGGGACTAGACTGATTTAGGAAAACCACACCTGAGGATGAATACTTTGGGAGAGGTTCGTAGGTTTCTGATAGAAACACACACGCACACACTAAAACTTGACATGGCGTATACGTATATGTGTGTATATATATAAAACTAGGTATAGGTGTATATATATACACAACACGTATATGGGATTCATTGATGTGATATGATATCTGAGGCATGATGAAACAGTATAACTGGGCTTGATGCCGTGATTCTTGACTTACAGTCGTATTAAAGTGTTAGCGGATCATTAGAGAATGAGATAATGAACATGAACATATAAATTATAAAGGGTGGTGGTGATATTGAGGTACATGGGACGCTAAAATAGTACCTGGGCTGTAACTTGTGACTGATCATGATATGATATATGTATGACTTGATTACGACATCATATAGGTGTGACCTGATGTCGATATCGTATAGGTGTGACTTGATGACGATAAGATATCGGTATGATTTAATCACAATATTACACATATGACATGATATTTCTGTGGATAAACTAATGATGCTTATCATGATGGCAATGATATATGATTGATGTATGCGATCACAGTTTAGCACCTTGATCATGAGATGTGTTGATGATGACATTATACGAATGAGGAGACACCTAGGAGATACTTGACCGTACCCCGATATTGGGACGCCGTACGATGGATTTTACCGTACGAGGCTTAGATTTGATGATTGATCCGCACTCTTGATTCGAGGAAGCCGTACTACGTACGTGACGCTATTGAGGCGGGATCGCCGACTATTAGAGATATTGATTCAGACCTAGGCAGACTCTTGTTTCTTAATGACTAGTTTCTTAGGTTAAGTTCCTTAGGAGGTTAGATGGACACTAGTTTAGGTTCGATTCATATAGTGATAGTTGTTCTCGTATGTCGCAGAGGGGTGGATAATGCACATCTGTCTTGCATTCGTACCGTAATCATCATGGTGCATGTTCTTTTATATGTTGCTATAATCAGTATAAACTTTACCTGTTAGGACACCAGCACTATTACCGATGATGCGCATACTCCACGCACACTTATTTGCCGGCTCACACACATCATCATCGGTAATTGCTATGTCACGTACACTTCAGATCATATTGTTTTTATGGATAGAATCAGTTAACAACTAGACCGCTATAATATTGTGATTATTCTCTGACATTAGTACAGACATACTATTTATTGCTTAGACATTCATGCATTCATATTTTCATGTTATCATGCAGTATTATGGGCATATGCCGACACTTATCATATAGTTACTCATGATTTTGAGATTTGGATTTCTATGAGATTTCTGGATTTTTGGGAAAACCGCAAGAATATGTAAACACTTCTCTCTCTCCTCCTCCTCTCTTTTTAAAAACATAAGATGCGGTTTTCTCGTAATGTATGTGTCGTCCACCATGAGATTTCATGTTTTCTGATGGATTTCGAGACCCGATTCGAGGAGTGGATGAACCGTCTCGGGTATATGGTGGGCCCGGTATGGTACCCCGGGGCAAGAAGATCGAGTTGTAGACGATGAGCCTGGCAGGGGAAGGCTACCTACCGATGATGTCTGGCGCGGCGGATATCCGGAGGATACCGACCGTTGTCGTGAGATTTGATGATATGGGCCGATCCGGACTGACGGAGCCCGAGATATTGAGACTTGAGATTTCCATGGATTTCATTGTTGAGATTTCAGATTCTTATACACATTTTACTATGATAATAGCTAAAGATTTCTTATACATATATATCTGTATTTCAGGATTTGTTACTTTACATTCATGGTGCATGCATTTCATTTCATATGACATAGTATTATATGAGGCACTGACACGAGCACGGAGTATCTGCACTTACACGTAGTTTTACCCTGCTAATACTAGTTGATTGGGATATAATAGTGTATTATTATGACTTAGGATAGCGTCATGCATTCGATTTCTTTTCGTAGATGTCTTCTACTCACGAGTTGGCAACTCACCCCCGTTGTGCCAAATTTTATTACAGGTTCGATGTACAGGTTTCTGTGGCAGCTTGTTGGCACATCTTTTCTTCAGGGTGATTTGCACGGTAGGTTGGTTCACTTGTATCCGAACCACCATTGTACTTTTATTCATTCATTTGTATCTAGTAAGCTCCATCAACCATATTTGTATTACTTGATAAGTTTATAGGACCAGTCTTTTATTTCGACCTTAGAGTCGCGCATGTATTATTCTGATCTGGTGGTTTTGTTTTCTTTTGAGTTTTGAGCCTCGCCTATTGGCGTTGTATATTATTGTGCTTGTTGTGGTTGTTTCCGCCTGTTGGCGTTGATGCTAGCTCCCGTTTGGGGATGCTTTTTATTGTTTATGTATATTATACTTGTTGTACCCGTTTGGGGGCCAGTTTTTACAGAGGAGACTCTGCCGAAATTTTTGGTAAAATTTGCTGATGTTTTTATACTTGTTTTCTTTTCTTTTCTTCTTTTTCTTCTTTTATGGTTTAGATTTCTGGGCTTCGGCTTACTTAGGTCACGTGGCGCCTCTAGACGCTTCGTAATCTAAGTGCCGGTCACGTTCCGTACTTTCGGGTCGTGACAACCATTTTTAGCAAGACTGTCAATACAACTGTGAATATCCCAAGCTTCCATTAAGTAATATACAAACTAGTATGATACAGTAATGGCCTCTAGGGCATAAACACTAACAATGCTTCGGCAGTAGGCTCTATCATGTACGTGATGCTATGTACCAGACCCGATGTAGCATACTCACTATGTGTAGTGAGAAGGTATCAAGCAGATCCTGGAGAGAGTCACTGGAAAGCTGTGCAGAGAATTCTCAAGTACTTGATAAGGACTAAAGAGATGCTCTTGGTATATGGTAATGGAGGACTCTTAGTGGAGTCCTTTACCGATTCGAGCTTAAAGAGTGATAAGGACGACTCTAAGTCGCACTCAGGATTTGTCTTTACGCTCAACGGAGGGGCGGTATGCTGGAAGAGTTCCAAGCAGGAAACCGTGGCAGACTCGATGATGGAGGCTGAATACATCGCTGCCAACGATGCTGCCAAAAGGCTGTCTGGATGAAGAAGTTCATAACTGAACTTGGAGTGGTTCCATCCATTGAGTATCCAATACCTTTGTATTGCGATAACAATGGAGCGGTGGCTTTGGCCAAGGAACCCAGGTCCCATCAGCGATCCAGGCATATTCTAAGGCAGTATTACCTAATCCGGGAGATAGTTGATCGCCGAAAGATCGAGGTCAGGAGAGTTGACATGAAGAACAACACAGGGGATCCACTCATGAAGTCCATTCCCCAGATACAGTTCGAGAGACTCTTCGGGATGCTGGGTATGCGTTACTACAACAGCTGGCCCTAGTGCAAGTGGGAGATTGTTAGTCGTATGTATGCCTGTTCATATCAGATTTTTGTATTTTTATACCGCCCAATTTTGATCACATTGCTTATCGGTAAGTACTCTTGAGCCGTGTTTGCTAGTCAATTGCAGGATACAGGTTCTCGGCTCTAAACAGTAAAATTGATGGAAAAACACGACAAATTCTGGATTACTGCCAACCACAGATAAAACAGGGGTCTCCGCTCTCTATCCGTATGTTGCTGCACACCAGTTTAAGGGACAAAATGGCAAATCGATTGTCATTTTCATGCACAAAGCACAATGTCAACACAAAATCCAAGAAATCTATGCGAAGCTCAAGGAAATCATGGCAAAAGATCCACATCAAATAACCTTTTGACCTACTGCAAATCTGGAAGAAATTGGAGAGATTCTGAGAAACAAAGTGTACCAAACTGATCCAAATATCAACAGTAAGAAATACAAAAAATTTGAGGACCCAACTCCTCTATAGGGCCGTGGATCCGCGGCCAATAGGGGGTCTAGGCCGCGGATCCGCGGCCGTACAGGCTCCTCAGAAGGAGACTTTTTGGGGGCAGATTGGCCATTTCATTTTTGTTCAGAATGTTGCCCTAGGTTTCCAGCTCCCTGCCTATAAATAGTCCAGAACTTACCAAAGCCAAGGGTGCTTATTCTTGTATTTAGATATTAGAATACATGTGTTGTTCTTCTTCCTCCTCTCATCTCTTCTCCATTAAAAACTTGTAGTGAGCTTTTGTGAATGAAGAATAAATAAAGGAGTTCTTGTTCTTACCATGCTTATCTTGTTGTAATTGTTAATTATATTTGCTTGTATTTTTCATTTGCTAATCTAGTTGTTGTTATTTGTTGTTTGTTTCTTTCTTGTTCACTTTTTCTTTATCCTTAAACAACAATGATGCTTATGCTTGATCTTTGCCGAGGTGAGGTCGCAAATAGCTAGTTGTAATCTTCTAACCTTTTTCTTTCTATCTTTCTCCTTTGTTTTATTTTCCTTTTTCTTGTAATGGGTGAGTAGTTTTCTTAACTTGTTAGTGTAGGATAAGGAAAGTTTGAGAGAAGGAAATCTCTCTCACTCTTTCCTTACCCAACATCTTAATTCGAACTCCGGTTAATTGAACCACTATCCGCTCCCTACGGCACCCTATCCTACATGATAGCGGTGATTCCTTAGTGAGACCGGTTGTGGTTGAATTAACCGGAGGTTAAGGCTAAGAGCCAAGAACGGACGGACAAGCACCAAAAGGAAGAACTTAAGCGTTGGAAAGCCTAGCTTATACTCGCAAGCTCCTTCCTAGTCGTGCTAATCCCCGTTGTTGCCGATTACCGTAACACCGATATTAAGAGTGACAACGAAAAAACTGAGCAAACTAACCTAATCCTAACCCAAACTAACCTAATCCTAACCCTAACAAGGTCTCTTTATATATCATTTTAGCACATAGTTAATCTCAAAACAAATCTGGACATTTGGACTTAACTCGTTAAAGCACATAGAAAAAGATTCACATCTCCCTGCGGACGACCCGTACTCAACCGACTAGCTACAAGCGAAACCGTCGTGATTGCGGTAATTAACTAAGCACGCAAAAACTCTACCAATCAAATGGCGCCGTTGTCGGGGAGACTGTAATTTATTTCTTTGTGTAATTTTGGGTTAATTTGGGAATATAAATATAACCGAAAGACAAAACAAAAAAAATATACATTGTAAAAAACCATCTTGTTATTTTTGATTAGTTTTTGTGCAAGTGTGCAGGATAAAAGTCGGTCGAGTTCAGTGCCAAAGACGTGGGAAGTTAGACCCATATCTCGCGGCTACACCGCGACGGATCAAGACGGAGCCAACGGTCTACTGTAAAAATTTGGAGCAGATACAGTGAGCAAATCAAAATTCAGGAAATCCAGACAAGAAGAGGACAGCCAAAGAAGGATCTACAAAATTTTTGAAGCCCCAAAGCCCCCTTACTGCCGCGGAACCGCGGCCGTTTAGTGCCTTCAGGGTGCCAAATTCCCTGTGAGTTTTCCTTATCTCTCCCCCGCTCCTCTGAACTCCACTGAACTGTGTTTTCTGCAGCATTCTTTGAGTAAACTCTTTTCCCCCTTCAAATAAATTGTTTTTGTGCAGGATTCTTTGCGCCGCGCTAAAAAATAAAAATTGCTTGCAGTTGATTGTTACTGCTTTGCATTTACTAATACGGACTTTAAGGGGCTTGAAACCAATTCTGATTGGGTGGGGATTTCATCACCCTTCTCAGGACCCCAGAAATCACAAACCATTGTTAATTAAAAAATACTAGACTCAGCCCTAAGGACTTCACGCTCAATAGGACAGAGGACTAGTTACAGGCATCGGCCGTTTATCCTATCCTGACTTTGCGGTGTCTAGGCAAGTGTGTCCAAGGCAAGTGGTTACTTAATTAGGACCACTACTTACGTAGTGGGGAGCCTCCCACTTACCTGGCACTTACGTGGCCGCAATTGGCAGAGAAGAGGCACTTTGAGTACTTATTTCTGGCCCTTTGGAACAGTTAGGAGCTGTCTAGCTGACCTAGGTGACCCTAGATCTAGGTGTGATTGTGCATATCTTGTTTGTGATTGCTTGAAGCCGTAAGTCCGTACATATTTCTGTAATGCTCTTTCTATAAAAAAAACACAAAAACCAAAAACTTTTATAAAAACTTTCCCTTTGTCGCCAAAATCCCATTTTTTCACCCACCACCCATCGTATTTTTCCATTGACGTTTTCTTACCCTCACCTTCTCCGCTTTGACTATACTAAACTTGTTTAGTATATGTCCGCTTGGACTCGGGACACTAGCGCCCGCCTAGTCCGCATTACGTTAGTCGCTACCGACTACGTGATCGATTCAGACGTCGAAACTCCGTCCATGCCTCTTTCACCCTTACCTTTGCCGGCCAACTCCGACGTTGACCGGAATTCTGTTCATACATCCTCACCTTCACCTTCACCAACCTCTTCTTCCGTGATGTTAGGATTTAATCCAAACATCCCTTTGACTCCCCCGGGATTGATCCCGCCACTTATGGATGCGAATAACCCACCACCACCGCTTGTTGTAGCGCCACAGCGAATCGCGCTCCAGGATCGTTTTTATACCACCCGTTCTGCACTTCCCACCTGTCTTTCCCTTCCACCGGCCAATGGGGATAATTTTGAAATTAAGCCCCACATCATTAACATGCTCCCGAAATTTCATGGGCTTGAATCTGAAGATGCCTATATCTTCATCAACAAATTTCAAAATGCTTGTGACATGATGAAAACCACCCAGCTGTCGGACGATGCAATACGGCTACGGGTCATTCCGTTCACTTTGTGCGATCTTACTGAAAAATGGCTGTATAGCACCGCTTCCCATTCCATAACCAGTTGAGACGAGTTTGTGAAAGCGTTTCTCAAGAAATTCTATCCGAATCATAAAACCGCAAGGATCCGTAACGAAATCAACCAATTCTCCCAGCTTTCTAATGAACCTTTTTAGAAGTGCTTTGACCGGTATAAAGACCATCTTGTTCAGTGCCCTCACCACGGTATTGAGAAATGGCAACTTTGCCAAACCTTATACGAGGGCTTGAACCCAGCAACCAAGCAGTTGTTGCAAACCATTTTTCAGGGCCACTTCCTATCGAAATCTGACGAGGAAGCGTGGCAATTCTTCGACGATCTTGCGGAACAAACGCTACAATGGGAAAGCACCAGACCGACATCTTCTTCTTCTACCTCCACTTCTACCGATCAGTCTAAGGTAGGAATTTACCAACTTGATGTCTCTATTGCGATGAAAGCTGAAATGGTTGCAATAACGAGAAAACTTGAAGCGATAGAGAGAAAATTTTCATCTCCTGCTCCTGCCCCTGTTCTTCCCCTTCGTACCATTTGTGCTTGTTGTTCCTATCCTTCTCACTTAACTGAAGAGTGTCCTTACAATCCACCATCTTAAGGATAGGATCAGGTTAATGCTGCATTTCAGCAAAGACCAAGAAATGATCCATACTCTTCCACCTACAATCCCGGTTGGAGGAACCACCCCAATTTCGCCTGGAATCAGAATCAGCATCAATTCCAAGGAAACAATTTCCATAGGCCCCCTCCTCCGCAACAACAAGCGCAACAACAAACTCAACATCAGTTTTAGCAGCCCTTCCAACCCCAACCTTTTCAAAATCAGACGAACAACTTTGCACCCAACAATTCTTTTCCGCAAAACAACTTTGTTCCGTCAAACAACGATAAGGTTTCCTCTCTAGAACGAAGTCTGGAGGCGTTCGTTAAACAATCGACACAATCCACCGCAAACATCCAGTCGTCTATTCAGTCTTTGGTGTAACACACTGCTGCACACGGGCAAAGCATCAAGACCATCGAGGCCCAGATAGCATAACTGAATGCGGCCTTAAGCGAGCGCGAGAAGGGGAAGCTTCCATCTCAACCACTCCCAAATCCTGGTCACCCACATAATGTACATGTTGCTCTTGAACAACAGAACCATAATGTGAGTGCCGTGACTACATTGAGATCGGGAAGGATGCTGCACAACAACATCAGCACAACAATTAAGGATAATGACACCCCGGCCGCTTCTTCTTCTTCTTCTTCTCCTTCCTCATCTTCTGAGCCTATTCTTCATTCTTCAAAAGGCTCTTCTTCCTCTTCTTCTGCTCTGAACGGACCCACTTCTCACTCCACGAAAACACCAGCTCTGGGATCCGTTCCAACTCCACAATCTCCTCCACAAGCATTGGACTCAACCAATTTTAAAAACGTTCCATTTCCAAACCGGTTGAGGTCCAATAAACAAAATCCAGAAATGGAGAAGATTCTGGAGTTGTTTAAGCAGGTTAACATCAAAATTCCCCTTTTAGATGCTGTCCAACAAGTCCCGTCCTATGCAAAAATCTTAAAGGACTTGTGCACGAAAAAGAGGAAGTCTCAGGTACCCAAGAAAGTTTTCTTGGCAAGTGCTGTGAGTGATGCTCTTACCCAATCTTTACCGCAAAAACGGAAGGACCATGGCTGTCCTACGATTTCTATTACCATTGGTGATAAGAACATCAACCACGCACTATTAGATCTTTGTGCCAGTGTTAACCTGCTTCCGTACTCAGTATATGAGCAACTAGGTGTAGGAGAGCTGAAACCCATACACTGCACTCTCCAAATGGCCGACCGATCGATCACCCATCCTAGGGGTGAGCTAGAGGATGTGTTAATCAAGGTTGGAGACTTCATATTCCCTGTTGACTTCATTGTTTTAGACACACAGCCCATAGCTAACCCCCGGAATCAAATTCCGGTGATATTCGGTCGCCCATTCCTTGCAACCTCAAATGCTGTGATCAATTGTCGAAATGGTTCGATGAATCTATCTTTTGGAAACATGACAATTGAACTCAACATTTTTAGGTTGGGGAATCAGCCCACCGAACCTAATGCTCATATACTAGACGTTTGCTCAATCCAGGAGATCATCCCAGAAGAGTGTGAATTCGAAGAGTTTTTGTTCGATCACGATAACATTAACGCCACTAGTGCGTTCCTCTTCGAACCTGCTGCTGTTTCTGCGCCCGACAACGACTACGAGTGTTTCACTTTCTCGAACGATCTTAGCCACTCACCACCCGAGTTTGAATCCTTCGAATTTCCGGATGAGTTACCTGAACCATCCAACTCGGTCGCTTACACTCGTTTTGAACCTTTGCTGGAATCCTTTGAGTTCGAGACCTTTTCACCAATCTTGCCTTCAATCGTTTCACTTCCAACGCTCGAACTCAAGCCTTTGCCGTCTCACCTTAAGTACGCTTACTTAGGTGAGAACGAGACCCTCCCTGTTATCATCTCGGCTTCTCTAGCTCCAGAGCAAGAAAAAGCCCTTCTTTCGATCTTGCACAGCAATAGGCAAGCTTTTGGCTGGTCCATGGCGGACCTCAAAGGGATTAGTCCCCTGATCGTTGAACATCACATCCATCTGATGGATGATGCCAAACCAGCCAGAGATCCGCAAAGGCGTCTCAACCCAGTCATGAAAGAGGCTGTAAAGAAGGAGATCGTAAAATGTCTGGATAGTGGTATCATTTACCCTATCTCTGATAGCCAGTGGGTTAGCCCCATTCACGTTGTCCCCAAGAAATCAGGCATAACGGTCATCACTAACGAGGCGAACGAGTTAATCCCTACTCACACCCAAACTGGGTGGCGAGTATGCATCGATTACAGAAAACTCAACGCCGCAACGCAGAAGGACCACTTTCCGCTACCTTTCATTGACTAAATGCTTGAACGATTGGCCGGACACGAGTACTACTGCTTTCTTGATGGCTGCTCCGGCTATAATCAAATTCCCATCGCCGAAAAAGACCAGGACAAGACCACATTCACTTGTCCTTTCGGCACATTCGCATATCGTCGTATGCCCTTTGAGTTATGCAATGCGCCCGCTACCTTCCAACGGTGTATGATGGGAATCTTCTCAGACATGGTGGAGAAATTCCTGGAGATCTTCATGGACGATTTCTCCATCTTCGGCGATTCCTTTAATGAGTGTTTGCTGCATCTTGACGCTGTCCTTACCCGATGTAAGGACAAGAACCTCACTTTGAATTGGGAGAAGTTCCACTTCATGGTGCGCGAAGGTATTGTCTTAGGACATATCATTTCGCAAAATGGCATAGAGGTTGACAAAGCGAAGATTGAGGTCATTTCCAATCTCTCTCCTCCCAGATGCGTCAGAGACATCCGAGCCTTCCTTGGCTATGCCGGTTTCTATAGACGGTTCATCCAGGACTTTAGCAAGATTGCTAGCCCCTTGACTCTTTTGCTGGCAAAGGACACGCCATTCGACTTCAACTTGAGCTGTGTGACTACGTTCGAGTCATTAAAAAGCTCACTCACTTCTGCTCCCGTTCTTTCTTCACCTGACTAGACGCACCCATTTGAGATTATGTGCGATGCTTCCGACTGTGCCATTGGTGCTGTCCTTGGACAACACATCAACAAGATACCGCACGTAATCTATTATGCTAGACGAACCCTGAACGACGCCCAACTGAATTATACAACAACTGAGAAGGAATTCTTGGCTGTTGTATTTGCTCTAGAAAAGTTCAGGCCCTACCTCATCGGCTCTCCAGTCATTGTTTACACAGACCATTCTGCTCTGCGCCATCTTTTTGCGAAGAAAGATGCAAAATCTCGGCTGATACGTTGGATCCTCTTGCTTCAAGAGTTTGACCTTGTCATCAAGGACAAAAGAGGATGTGAAAACGTAGTCGCCGACCATCTCTCATGACTTCCTTCTTCGCCTTCGCTTCATATTCCGATCAACGACGTTTTTCCGGATGAACAACTCTTGACAGTATCTTGCGAACCCTGATTCGCAGATATTGTGAACTATTTGGCCACAGGATTACTACCGACTGAATGGTCACGTCAGGACAGACTTCGATAATTATCCTAAGTAAAACACTTTTACTGGGACGAACCCTATCTGTTCAAGTACTGTCCCGACCAGATTATTCGTCGGTGTGTCCCTAACGAGGAATTCAAGAGTGTGCTGTCATTTTGCCACGATCAAGCATGTGGCGGGCATTTTGGCTCCAGAAAGACAGCTGAGAAGATCTTGCAATGTGGTTTCTACTGGACACAACTCTTCAAAGACGCTCATGACTATTGCAAGACTTGCTCCCGGTGCCAACACTTGGGCCGGATATCCCGGAGGAACGAGATGCCGCTCCAACCAGTCTTGGTTGTGGAGATTTTCGATGTTTGGGGGATAGATTTGATGGGGCCGTTTCCCAGATCTTTCGGGAACTTGTACATCCTTCTCGCTGTTGATTACGTCTCTAAGTGGGTCGAGGCCGTACACAGCCGGACTAACGACAACAAGGTTGTCGTTAGGTTTCTTAAAGAAAACATTTTCTCCCATTTTGGGCACCCCCGAGCGATCATTAGCGACAATGGAACTCATTTCTGCAACAAGACTTTCGAGGCTTTGATGCGGAAATATTCCATTAATCATAAGCTATCTACGCCCTACCATCCCCAAACCTGTGGGCAAGCCGAAGTTTTAAATCGGCAAATCTAGCAGATACTGGAGAAGACAGTTTCCAAGAACCGTAAGGATTGGTCATTGAAACTCACTGATGCCCTTTGGGCATTTCGAACCGCTTATAAGACCGATCTTGGCATGTCTCCCTATCGGATTGTGTACGGAAAGACTTGCCACCTCCCTGTGGAAATAGAGCATCACGCATTTTGGGCGATAAAAGAGCTGAATCTTTCTCTCGAAGATGCGGGCAGCCATCGGAAGCTGCAGTTCAACGAATTAAGCGAGCTTAGGGATGAGGCTTACGATAACGCGGTTGTCATTAAGAACCGAACGAAGGTGTTTCACGATAAACACCTTTTGCGCAAAACTTTCGTACCTGGTCAACAGGTACTGCTTTACGACACCCGGCTACACTTTCATCCAGGAAAGCCCAGATCTCGCTGGAAAGGGCCGTATTTTGTGCGGAATGTGTATCCGCATGGCGCTGTGGATTTGGAGAATCCAAAGGACGGTTCATTTTTAAAGTAAACGGACACCGACTTAAACAGTACCTTAGCCCCGAACAAACAGAGGAGCTCCTGGTCTTACAGGAGCCGGTTTACCCTGCATAATCTTCCTCTGCCTACCACCAAACTTCGGTTATGCAGCCAAGAACAGTGGACACTGTTCCAAATAAGTTTGGGGGTATGTATATACCATTTTGTATATATTTGTGGATATTCTTTTCCATTTTTGCTATTTTTCTTTTCTAAAAACAAAAACAAAATTTTTTTTGTATATCTAACCGACAATTTTGACCCTTCAATGATCTCTTCATGGAACGATAGTGAGGACACTGTCCAGTTTAAGTTTGGGGGTACGCTCGGTACGCATTTCTAACGTTCGCATTCATATGTATATTTTGCATCTGCATACTAAAATCCATAAAAATCAGGAAATTTTCTAAAAACATAAAAACTTTTCTGTCAAGTTAGGTAGTGGGAGAACTCTGATTTAACATTTCGACGGTTTTGTTTCATAAGATAAGAATAACTAAATCTTATTTTTAGATTTTGAAAACCTGAAAGATAACTCTCCTCTGAAGTTAACTATAGCTGATATACGTCTTTACATCACACTACACATGTCGTGAGTTTTGGAAATTAGATGAGAAGTCTTTTATGTCTAAAAACTTTTAAATGGATCAATGATTTTCTGAAGATCAAATAGGTTTGTTCTGAAATAAGTAATATCAAGAATAGTTTATGAAGTGAAGCGAATATGAAGGAATGTTATTGATGCCTTAATTGGAATTAAGTCTGAAAAATAACCCATCTGGAACTTGATTGGAATGATTGCACACCTAACCCACTAAACATGTCTTTTATCCAAAAAATATCCGAACTGCCGGTTATATCTCCGTTCGCATTGAATCATCATTATTTTCACGCTAAATTGTCTTTTGTTTTTGGGCCTAGGTAACTTGAGTAATTAAGTCCGCTGGGGTGTCTCTACACCTAATGCCCTAAAGCCAACTGGTTTGGGTGCATTGGCCCAAAGCTCGTAAAGAAGCCTACAAAGTCCAGATTAAAACAAAGTCAAGCAAGTGTTCTTTCCGAGTTAAAATTCCTAACGGTTCTTTGTGTGAGAATAATCTTGACAAAAGACAGGTTTTTATAAAAAATATTTCTAGCGGAGATATGCAGGTTTTATTCTATGATAAAGACTATTGTACGTTCACAGAGGTGTGTATGAAATGAAAACAAGAAAAAGGTGGAGTGAAAAATAAGACCAAGTTTCCTGTTAGGGAAGATAGAAATTCTGAAGTTGAAACTTTATTGGAAAACGAAATTTGAAAAATGCTTAACTCTTTATAAAACTTATGTGATCCTTTTAAAAATTTTATCCGGGCTTTATTGTGTGACATGATGACATTAATCGATCCTTCTGGAACTTAACGACACTATTTACACTGCACGTAAAGACATATAAAATCTTAAGTTAAATCAGAAGCGAGATGTGAAAAATAAGATTCGATAATCTAGACTTAGGATAATAGAATTGTTTTTTTGTGAAACAAAACTTTAGGGTTTGAATCATAGTTATTTTCCAAAACTAGCTTGACCGGATTTTATGGGTAGTATCCGCTGAAAACCCTCAGGAGACAACACTCCTCCTACTAGGGACACCTAGAGGTTTAATGGCTTGTTGCACATGCTCAGTGCAATCGCGTTCCCTGCGAAAATGAGGTTAGGAATTTTTTGTGAATAAATTGGCTTTGCTCGGGACGAGCAAATGATAAGTTTGGGGGTATTTGTTCATATCAGATTTTTGCATTTTTATACTGCCTAATTTTGATCACATTGCTTATCGGTAGGTACTCTTGAGCCGTGTTTGCTAGTCAATTGCAGGATATAGGTTCTCGGCTCTAAGCAGTAAAATTGATGGAAAAGCACGACAAATTCTGGATTACTGCCAACCACAGATAAAACACGGGTCTCCGCTCTCTATCTGTATGTTGCTGCACACCAGTTTAAGGGATAAAATGGCAAATCGATTGTCATTTTCAT
Source organism: Agapanthus africanus (assembly GCA_030015575.1). Taxonomy (NCBI): domain Eukaryota; kingdom Viridiplantae; phylum Streptophyta; class Magnoliopsida; order Asparagales; family Amaryllidaceae; genus Agapanthus; species Agapanthus africanus. The sequence goes on from CM057337.1 coordinate 327,919,801, forward strand.
GCACAAAGCACAATGTCAACACAAAATCCAAGAAATCTACGTGGAGCTCAAGAAAATCATGGCAAAAAATCCACATCAAATCACCATTTGACCTGCTGCAAATCTGGAAGAAATGTGGAGAGATTCTGAGAAACAAAGTGTACCAAACTGATCCAAATATCAACAGTAAGAAGCACAAAAAATTGGAGGACCCAACTCCTCTATAGGGCCGTGGATCCGCGGCCAATAGGGGGTCCAGGCCGCGGATCCGCGGCCGTACAAGCTCCTCAGGAAGAGACTTTTTGGGGGCAGATTGGTCATTTCATTTTTGTTCAGAATGTTGCCCTAGGTTTCCAGCTCCCTGCCTATAAATAGTCCAGAACTTGCCAAAGCCAAGGGTGCTTATTCTTGTATTTAGATATTAGAATACATGTGTTGTTCTTCTTCCTCCTCTCATCTCTTCTCCATTAAAAACTTGTAGTGAGCTTTTGTGAGTGAAGAATGAATAAAGGAGTTCTTGTTCTTACCATGCTTATCTTGTTGTAATTGTTAATTATATTTGCTTGTATTTTTCATTTGCTAATCTAGTTGTTGTTATTTGTTGTTTGTTTCTTTCTTGTTCTCTTTTTCTTTATCCTTAAACAATAATGATACTTACGCTTGATCCTTGCCGAAGTGAGGTCGCAAATAGCTAGTTGTAATCTTCTAACCTCTTTCTTTCTATCTTTCACCTTTGTTTTATTTTCCTTTTTCTTGTAATGGGTGAGTAGTTTTCTTAACTTGTTAGGATAGGATAAGGAAAGTTTGAGAGAAGGAAATCTCTCTCACTCTTTCCTTACCCAACATCTTAATTCGGACTCCCGTTAATTGAACCACAATCCGCTCCCTACGGCACCCTATCCTACATGATAGCGGTGATTCCTTAATGAGACCGGTTGTGGTTGAATTAACCGGAGGTTAAGGGTAAGACCCAAGAACGGACGGACAAGCACCAAAAGGAAGAACTTAATCGTTGGAAAGCCTAGCTTATACTCGCAAGTTCCTTCCTAGTCGTGCTAATCCCCGTTGTTGCCGATTACCGTAACACCGATATTAAGAGTGGCAACGAAAGAAGTGAGCGACTCCTAACTCAAACTAACCTAATCCTAACCCTAACAAGCTCTCTTTACATATCATTTTAGCACATAGTTAATCTCAAAACAAATCTGGACATTTGGACTTAACTCTTTAAAGCACATAGAAAAAGATTCCCATCTCCCTGCGGACGACCCGTACTCAACCGGCTAGCTACAAGCGAAACCGTCTTGATTGCGGTAATTAACTAAGCAAACAAAAACTCTACCAATCAATGCCCTAGAGGCCATTATTGTACATATGATGTATATTATAGTGGATGCTTGGACATATATAGAGAGGACTTTCTTGCTCGACATGATAGTATGCTATCTGGTTGCTCTTTATCTTAACATGTATACTTGTCTCTTACTGTCTTATGGTTACATGTTGGTAAAGCCTTTAGGATGTGTACTTGACTACCAGGATTATGAAGCAGATCATACTAGTGGGGCCATGGTAGTCCATAAGTTCGTCCTTTAATGTTCCTAGTCGTGGGTGTATCGAGACAGGGCATCGATATACTAGAGTAGACTACGTATACGCTTCTCGACCCATGAGATGGGCGATGGATGATCCCATATCCATTGGTGTTTGACATCAGAGATGGTATATGGGTGCTCAGTGGATACTGGGTACACTGGACGGACTCGCCAAGAACTCCCAGATGGTATTATACCTCACGTCAGATGGCAGTTCTCTGATGACACTGGTACAGGTTAGTCTGTAGACCCGAGATCGTCATAGAGTCTTGTGTAATTCCCACTGTGCTTTGATTTCCACCTTACCACGTTCAAGAGGACGTGCAAAATGGTGGTTTTCGGGTACAATCCCGAGTTACATGGAGGCAATGAGTGATAGGAGGGGTTTCGTCTCTCCCGGTATTGGGGGTTGATGTTGCGCTGTGCTCGATTGGCCATAACAGGGAAGTCCCTGGCAAGGGCTGATTTAGAGATTACTGGTAAGTGTTATCAGTAGTTTCTTGACCTGTTATGAGCCTCATATCGGCATAACTAATCGATTATTGGGGTCTGACGTTTACCACCCCTAGACTAGATATGCGACATATCAGACGAAGAGACCGGACTGTACGGTAATGTTACTGTCAGGCTTTTGCAGGTGTTAGAGCAGGCATGCTTGCTGATTTTCTAATCGTTCAGTACCCGGGTAGCCGTTACGTCCAGCTAGTACCGCTGACGGCTTGTGGGTGCTTGATGTGATCATCACCTGCTGCCGGCGTATTTACGAGTCTTAGAGTCCCACAAAGGAGTTTCTTAGACCAGGCGAAAAGATGTGTGCATATGAGATATGCGCGGGGACCCGATTAAATACGCGTATGTGATACCGTATATTAATTGGGCATTTTTCTATTGGTCGCGTCATATGATATATGACCGGTTTGTTAAATCAAGTGTTGATTTAACATAGACTTTATAGCTCTCTTTGTTTAAACCCTTTTCTTTCTTGTATGCATGCATGTATGCATATGTTTATGTTGATGCACATGTTGATGTGCATGCACACATACATGCATACACTTGTGTGTATCATGGTTGTTGATACACAAGTGGTGGCAATGCAAGACTCACATGGTATAATTATCTTTATATTTATTTATTGAGTTAATAAGGAAATAGAATTAATTCATGGTTGTCCTCATCCTACACTTAACCTTGCATTAACCATGAGTTAATCTTCTATGGCTCTCATTGCTCAATGATAAATATCTAAATATTTATTAACCCATGGTTACAAGTGAGAATGATTTAATATATATTATTATTTCATTCTCATTTTATCATCTCATCTTTTATCTCTTTGAGCTCTTGTTCTTGCCATCATCTTCTTCCTCCTCTCATTTGCTCTCTTGAGATTTCTTGTGAGTGAGAGAGTGATAAAGATAGGGTTTTGAAGTGAGAAAACAAACCACATCATCATTCTACACTAGTCTAGCCAATTAGTTTAGAGTGTTAGCTTCATCTTCATCTTTTGATCATGTAGAGCTAGGAGCTTGGACAAAAAGGACACCGGGTGGATCGTTGTAGACTTGGAAGATCTCTAGCAAGCCCGTTCCAACTCTCAAGGAGCCAACGAGACAAGTAAAGAGAGCTACAAAGGTTGTAATCTCTTAACTTAGTGCTATATTACGTATAGTATGTGCTACTACTTCATGTTACCCTAGCTTTTCTAGTTCGATTCCAAGGTTAGATTGTTTACCACCCTCTAAAATTTTAAATTATGGCATGTATGATGCTACCAAACCCTAGTAGTAATGCTAAAGAATCCCTACAATGGTATCAGAGCCAAACTAGAAACCTAGATGGCGTTAAGATAATACGAAATCGAAAAACTCCGAAAAATACGATTTTAGAAACCCTAGATTTTGCTCTCTAGAAATTTTTTGAAAAGTCATTTAAAAATTATTTTAGCAACTGCAGAGTAAGGTATATGATAATATTAGAACACAGGTGAAATACGGGGGTGTGCTCGGATTTCGACCGAGCACTAGGCTCATTTTTCCGGCGACGCCGGCCGTATGAGCTCCAAACCCCATCGTATTGCACCAGTGCTCTATTGTAACGTTTCAGAAATCGTTTTGCGAATTTTTCCGTTTTAGGGCAAAATAGTCGGTATTTTCCGTTTTAACCCGATTTCGATCAAACTTCCGTAACACCTTACCGGCACTTTTTTTTAGCTAAAATAAACCTTGTGCGCGAACTTTAGTGGTATTTGGGAGGTTTTGGTTCAGATAGAATTTTTCCAAAATAAAATATTATTTTAAGCGGTATTTGGTGTACGTAAATCGGGAAATTTCTTCTCTTGAGAATAAATTATTTTTTGTCACTAGAATATTTTGGAAACTTCTTTTTAAATATCTAGATATTTTTTGGAGTGCAAAAGGTTTTACATTTAAAAAGAAAAGAAAATGTGTAAAGGTGGCAAAGTCCATTTATTAAGCATTTATTACTCTTTTTTCTAGCAATTTCTTCACAAAAATCCCCCTCTCACCTCCTTGGCCGGCCCTTCCCTTCCCCTTGCTGCCCCTTATCATTCCCACTCTTCTTCAACTCATTTTGCATCAAATAAATCATGAAAAATCCAAATAAAATAACAAAAAATTCAAATATAATCATTTTCCTTCATTTCCTTCACTAATTCTTCTTGGATCTTCAATAAAGCTTGGTTTTTATGCTAAGATGTTGGATTAAGATTCATTTTGTGTTCTTGGGGAGCTATAATTCTTTCCTTAATCCTTTTATATTTGCTTTAATCTTATTCTAGCTAATTTAGTTAGCATATTATGTGTTTAGTTTTTAAATTATGATTAATTCATTTATATTTGGTTTGAGAAATTCATGTTAGGGTTAAATTTTGTTAAGTGTTTAGTGTTCATTTGAAGTGTTAATTTGTGTTTTCGAGATGATTAACCTAGTAGAAAATGTTAATTTTTGCTAATGAACACTTTGTTTAATTATGCAATTAGCTTACTAGGTTTTTGCTAAAACATAATTAGCGAGTGTTAAAATTATAGGAATGAGTTTGATAGCTTAGTTAAGCTATTATAAGGTGTTTGTAATCGCTAGATATGCATTAGCTTGAAACTAGTTGGAAATATTGCGATAGGTTGCTTACTAGATTTCGGGGTTTTTCCGACGTGGGTTCGATTGGTCGTTGTGAGGTTATATCTATTGTATTCCTCGTAATTTTTGTGTTGTGTTGCGCGATCGGGAGGATCGGGGTCCAGACTTGTGTTTTGTAGTTTAGCGACCCCAATTAGGGTTTTTGGCTGATGTCGTGCGCGATAGATGCGCTAAGCGCGCAGTGTAATTTCAGGGCGTTGTTCTTGCGTTTCGATGTTTTTTCGTCGATGTAGGATTTTTGCTTATGTGATTTGTTTGTGAAATTTTAGGTTCGCAAGTGGGGACTTCGGACGCTACGACAAGGGAAAACAGGTGGTAGGCTTCACTTAGCCAGGAGCATTGGTGAGTAGATTTAACATCTACAGGGGAATCGCCAGCATGGCGTTATTCGTCTGGGCTAGAGATGTTATTTCTGTCGCATATTCTATGTCATATTTAGAATTGCGCATTTACCCTATTACTTAGATATTGTTGTGCTTGGACTAGTATCCTTAGGACACTGCACAGATTATTGACGATTCATATTGCACGAGCACTGACTGTATGTTACACACACCGTCAATAATTGACATGTCACGCATAACCCACTTATAGATATGATATTGCTTGGTTAGGGACATTGAGACTTTGATTCATATTTCTTTACGCATTCACTTATAGCATACCTGTATACCTACATGCTTACATATATGCTCTGACATACTTACATACTAGTTACCTGTATACCTATAGAGTATTGTACCATTAGTGATAGGTACATGCACACTTTATGACATAGCTATAGGTATACCTTGCCCACCTATTTCACTTATACCCAGGGGGTATACTACATCATTACTTATAGATAGATACATATATCTTGCTATACCTTTATGTTTTCACATACATCTGGTTATAGCTACATGTTTACCTTTACCTGATGTTATTTTAGAATTGGAGAAAATTAGGGACCGCATGATATTTATATTAACTTGTTGCAGTTAATCAGCGGCTTTTCCTTTATATGCTTACATTTCCGTTTATGTTGCATATATTATATTCATGGATTTTCGCATTATGATATGGATTTTTCATGATGTTTTCTGGATTTGGGAACCGTGGGAGTTCATGAAATTATGCATTATTTGAAAAACCCGGTTTCCCTTGATATGATATTACAGCATCCACCATGAGATTTATCGGTTCTGATTATATACCCGATTCGAGGAGCGGGAGGCACCGTCTGTGGGTACATGGTGGGGCCCAGGAGGTACCCCGGGGCAAGAATCGTGGAGTAGACGATGAGTTAGTGGGGGAACCATAACATCCGGTGATATTACCAATGACTGGGCGGTTATCATGTGGATACGACGGGAGTCATGTACGTATAGATACGTCGAGAGGCGAGGGTCAGAGCTAGGCACTCGAGCTTTCGGGATAGCGTATGATACGTACCTATCAGGGTGCCAATCATGGTGACAGCACCTGATAGACCTGCATTTCTGTGTCGATGCTTGACACATTGGTTACATGATATTTCTTTTTACTCCTTTGTATATATAACAGGGGTTTAGGCCGCTGTTATATATGCCCTTACACCAATATTAGTGGAATGGGACGCTAATATATGTGTATTGAGATTAAATTATATACATCATCATATTTATTCATGCAAATATACCTAGAATGTAAAGGACTCGTTGACATTGGATTTAGGACATTTAAGAATTTATTTGATATTGTTTACAGGATATATGTGAGATCTACTTGTTATTGTACATTCTGTGTATGTGAGATATACTTGATATTGTACATACGGGATATGTGAGATCTACTTGATATTATACATTAAGGATATGTGAGACTTACTTGATATGATAGCCAAATTGGGGCTGATTTGAGGAAATTGGGATTTGGATTGTCTTGATGGATTTTAATGCTACCACGATGTCAGGATTCCGTGGAAATGACATATTTCATTCCATACTCTACATTTACTGTTTATGCACTGCTTCATGCATTAGTGTACCTGTTAGAGTGCCTTCCATGACTGTTGCGTTTACATACCTTTATTCATATCATTTCTTCATGTATTAGTAGTACCTGTTAGAGTACCTTTCATGACTGTTGCATTTACATACCTTTATTTATATGAATTGCTTCATGTATTAGTTGTACCTGCTAGTGTACCTTTCATGATTATTGCATTCATATGACTTATTTTTTATTGCTATTAATTGCACATGTTAGATTCACGCTGTACGTGCATACTCGCGATTACATGCATATGTTATTTACTATTCACGAGTTGGCAACTCACCGCCGTTGTGCCACAGTGTTTGCAGGTGTTCCTTAGGATAGTCAGAGGCAGGCTATTATCACACATCTTATCATCATTTGCTACGGATACCGCATCAGCTCACAGTGTGCAGTTTGCTTAGGTGGGTTTTGTGGTTATTCGTTGTATTGTATATTCGTTATATCCCTGTACTCTCCATCTACTATTTTCATATTGACTTAGAGACTTGGTAAGGACGATGTTGTATATTATTTATGACTTGTTGTCTTTTATACAGTTTCTTTTCTGTCATCTTCTATTTCTTCGCTACGGCGTCGTATATTTGTTGTGGTGGTTGTTTTCCGCCTTTGGTCATGGATTTGCTCCCGTTGGGGATGCTTTACTTTTTATTTATGTTGTACCCACTTTTGGGGTTGGTTTTTATAAAGGTGGTGCTGCCGAAATTTTCAAGAAAGAAAATTGGACTTAAAGAATTTATACTTGAGATTTTTTTAAAGGTTTAAACAATGTTTCTTAACTTTTCTTGTCTTTTAATGGTTTAAATTTCTGGGTTTTGGCTTTCTTTTACTGCGTTACGTCTGTAGACGTTACGTAGTCTTAGGGCCGTCACGTGCCAATTTCGGGTCGTGACAAAGTTGGTATCAGAGCGCTAGGTTTTTACCTTACGGAGTGTAGGATGACTTTGAAATGATGGAGTAGGTAGCTTAAGCAGAGTAACGTAGTGTGTGTATGTCTGCAGCATACTCACGATGCAGTACTCCGCCTAAAGTGACCTAAGTACAATTACTTGAAATTCCTTCCTTGATAATTCATATCCTTGTGATTCGATTTCTGTGTGCATATCGAATCCTATCCCTATTTATAGCCTTTGCCACCGACGACTATAGGGACTCAGAGAGGTGCAGCGAGGGCCGAGGTCAGAGTTGACTCAGGTGGGTAAAGGACTGACCAGGATGGCACGCTCGTTGCACAGGTGTAGACGGATCCGCCTTCGACAGATAGTATCGCTAGGCTTGTGGTAGAGATGCAGGACTTGCGCCAGACGATGAGTTCTTTGGTGGAGACCATTTGAGCGCAGTGACAGGAGGTTGTCACCCCTGTTACCCAGTTGTTCTTTGCGATCAGCACATAGCTTTCCGTCACTTACATAGCACCAGTGGATGCAGCCCTAGTTGACGAGACACGTATTCCAGAGACTTCGGGAGTTCCAGGACCGTGGAGGACTCATACCGGGGTATCAGCTCAGAGACAGAGGCTTAGTCATCGAGACAGCTTTCATGACCGTTGCGGGAGTAGCAGAGGTTTGGGACGAGGGGATTCGTGTTAGCTAGATCAGCCGTTTGTTGTGTTAACTTCTGTCGGCGATTCTTTTGTTGCGCGACACGTATTTCAGTCGTATGCCAATCGGTTAGGAGATTCATCCGTCACTTGATCCTTCTAGAGATGTTAGATTTGACGTTCTCCTGGGCATGGACTGGTTAGTTACGTGCTAGGCGTCTGTGGACTACCGCAAGGAAACCGTCAGGTTTGTTTTTCCGGCAAGTAAGTTCTTGTTGTGCAGGGGGACAGTGGTGCCGCCTCTCACAGCTCGAATTCAGCATTTTTCGCTAGTCGGTTTTTGAGGAGAGGATGTCGAGGATTCTTGGCATTCATTCGTGATACCGGAACCATAGTGGGTTTGTTGGACGGGTTCTTATCGTGCGAGAGTTATCCGACGTTGTTCCAGATGAGCCGGCGGAGTTTAGGGAGCTTAAGGATCAGCTGCAGAGTTGTTTGTTGGGGGGATTGTGCGCTTGAGCATTTCGCATTGGGGAGCTCCTATTTCTGTTCATCAAGGAGGAAGACGACAGTTTGAGGTTGTGTATTGATGGATCGTCAATTGAACCGACTTACGGTGCGGACAGGTATCCTTTAGCTCGCATTGACGATTTCTTCGATCAGCTCCTAAGTGCGAGACATTTTTTCTAAGTTTGTTTGGGGATCAGGTCATCATTGTTGCGGGTTTTGAGTGATGACATTCCGAAGACTTCCTTGTGTGTGCTACAGGCTTTGTGTGTGATGGTGTGTCATTGGACTCACCAATGCCCTAGCAGCATTCGTAGGTGTGATGAACCGGATTTCTTCATGCCGTTCCTCGACCAGTTTTTGTTGTGTTATTTACGACATTCTGGATTATTTAATGTGTCTTGAGGGACAGGAGAAGCACTTGAGGATTTGATTTGCAGATACTGGGAGAGCCCCAGCGGTTTGCTAGATTCACGGAGTGTTCCTTCAGGCTTGTTGTGTCGACTCCTAGGTCTTGTAGTTACAGGATACGGTTTTCGTATGGTTCCGAGGAAGATCGAGGCCATACAGCTTTGGCCCAGACTTGTATACGGGACGGAAGTCCGCAGATTTTAGGATTAGCAGGTTCTTACCGCCGTTTCATGCAGGATTGCTAGTGTAGTGCTGCACCGTTGACTGGACTGACCTGAAAGGCGGTTTCTTTTTCTTTGGACTGAGGCATGCGTGCGGAGTTTTTCAGCAGTTGGAGATTCGGTTAACAACTGAACCAGTTCTTCTTGCTTTTTGGTTCGGACGACTTTGTTGTTTTAACTGTGATGTTTCGCGAGTGGAGCTCGATTGTGTACTGAGGTGACACTATAGAGTTATCGTTTTCGCTTCCCTACATTTGGAGGAAGTACCAGCAGGATATTCCACTCACGATCTGGAGATAGCCGAGGTGGTCTTGCGTTGGGGATTTGGAGACACTACTTGTTCGAGAGTCGTGCCATATTTTCACGGACTATCAGAGCGTAATTTACATCTTCCTACAGCGGATTTTGATTGTCGAGATAGTCTTCTGCAGATTCACAGTTCTTGTGCGATCGTTGAGCACAGCTTGAGTTCGCCTCTACTGAGGGGACAGCTTGCTCTTGTCCGCGCCCGACCACTTTTCCTTAATCGCTTTCGCAAGACACTGCCCGCCGATGCTCGTTCGTCAGAAATACTTGAGCATACTCGGCTGGGTAATGATTCGGAGTCCTTGATTTGTGACAAGGGTGTGATGAGTTTAGGGATGCGTTTATGTACCTTATACTATTGGGTAGAGATGTGAAATCCTAGAGCAGGCACATCTGTCAACTCTCTGTACTCATTCAAGTTCCACCAGCATTTGACGTGACTTGTGAGATAGTTACGGGTGGGTAAGGATGTAAAGAGAAGTTTCGGATTTTGTTTCAAGGTGTTGTCTTGTTGTGTGTTTTGGTTGAGCATCTGATACCGGCTGGAGAGTTGCAACCTTAAACCGTTTCGAAGTGGGAATGGGAACAGATCTCCATGAATATTCGTTGTGGCGTATACCCAGGTTTAGTCAGGGTGTGACTCCATTCGGATGCTTGTTGTCCGGTTATACTCAGTTTGCTCAGTTGTTCTTTGTTAAGTTTGTGTGTTGCACGGAGTTCCTTTATGGGTCGTATCTAATGAAGGCACCCTGTTCGCTTACCGTCTTGGACAGGAGCTTCAGGAAGCCTTGGGTATTGGTTGAGCTTTAACTCCGTCTTTCCATCCGCAGGATGATGGTTTTATGAGAGCGGGCTATACTGACTCTAGAGGTTATACTCGTGCATACATACTAATTGTTGTCGGCAGTTGGGATCGTCACTTTCCATTGTTAGGACTCTCCTTCGATAGCAGTTATCAGGAGACATTCCAATTGGCAACATTTAAGTTTTGTTTGTTAGGTGGTGTCGATCTCCAGTCTGTGTTTCTGACTCTGCGTAGTAGGATTTTTGGACCCCAGCTAGTCTAGAGACTTTGGAAATGATCCAGCTGTTTCAGGTGAGGATGATGACAGTCCTGTGCGGACAGAGGTCTTATGCCGACCATGGTGATCGCAGGCTCGAGTTCGCAGTGGAAGATCATGTATTCCTACGGATTTTTCCGATGAAGGACGTGTTGAGTTTTAGGAAACTTACCCAGAATTGTAGGTCCTTTCGAGCTCCTTAAAGTGAGTTAGTTCCGTTGCCTTTAATTTTGCACTTCCGCCCAGATTATTGAGTATTCATCCCGTATTCCTTGTGTCGATACTTTGCAATTATCTTCATGACCTTTCTCACATGATTCAACACCATACCATTTAGGTTGGACACGATCTTTCGTTCACCAGCAGCCAATTATGTTAATGGTTAGGCGGGTGGAGAAACTTCGGTCAAGAGTCTTTCTATCTGTGAAGGGTTTTTCTTGGACGTAGCCGTATAGTGAGGTAATCACTTGGGAGGCTGCGAACGAGATATGAGAGTTTAGTAATCCTCTTTTTGAAGGTATGCTTGGTAAAAAATTTTAATTCGGGGACGAATTTTTATAAGGGGGAGATTGTAACGTTTCAGAAATCGTTTTGCGAATTTTTCCGTTTTAGGGCAAAATAGTCGGTATTTTCCGTTTTAACCCGATTTCGATCAAACTTCCGTAAAACCTTACCGGCACTATTTTTTAGCTAAAATAAAGCTTGTGTGCGAACTTTAAAGGTATTTGGGAGGTTTTGCTTCAGATAGAATTTTTCCCAAATAAAATATTATTTTAAGCGGTATTTGGTGCACGTAAATCGGGAAATTTCTTCTCTTGAGAATAAATTATTTTTTTTGTCACTAGAATATTTTGGAAACTTCTTTTTAAATATCTAGATATTTTTTGGAGTGCAAAAGGTTTTATTTTTAAAAAGAAAAGAAAATGTGTAAAGGTGGCAAAGTGCATTTATTAAGCATTTATTACTCTTTTTCCTAGCAATTTCTTCACAAAAATTCAAAAAAATACCCCCTCACCTCCTTGGCCGGCCCTTCCCTTCCCCTTGCTGCCCCTTATCATTCCCACTCTTTTTCAACTCATTTTGCATCAAATAAATCATGAAAAATCCAAATAAAATCACAAAAAATTCAAATATAATCATTTTCCTTCATTTCCATCACTAATTCTTCTTGGATCTTCAATAAAGCTTGGTTTTTGATGCTAAGATGTTGGATTAAGATTCATTTTGTGTTCTTGGGGAAGTATAATTCTTACCTTAATTCTTTTATATTTGCTTTAATCTTATTCTAGCTAATTTAGTTAGCTAATTATGTGTAGCTAATTATGTGTTTAGTTTAGTTTTTAAATTATGATTAATTCATTTATGTTTGGTTTGAGAAATTCATGTTAGGTTAAATTTTGTTAAGTGTTTAGTGTTCATTTGAAGTGTTAATTTGTGTTTTGGAGATGATTAACCTAGTAGAAAATGTTAATTTTTGCTAATGAACACTTTGTTTAATTATGCAATTAGCTTACTAGGTTTTTGCTAAAACATAATTAGCGAGTGTTAAAATTATAGGAATGGTTTTGATAGCTTAGTTAAGCTATTATAAGGTGTTTGTAATCGCTAGATATGCATTAGCTTGAAACTAGTTGGAAATATTGCGATAGGTTGCTTACTAGATTTCGGGGTTTTTCCGACGTGGGTTCGATTGGTCGTTGCGAGGTTATATCTATTGTATTCATCGTAATTTTTGTGTTGTGTTGCGCGATCGGGACGATCGGGGTCCAGACTTGTGTTTTGTAGTTTAGTGACCCCAATTAGGGTTTTTAGCCGATGTAGTACGCGATAGATGCGCTAAGCGCGCAGTGTAATTTTCAGGGTGTTGTTCTTGCGTTTCGATGTCTTTTCGTCGATATAGGATTTTTGCTTATATGATGTGTTTGTGAAATTTTAGGTTTGCAAGAGGGGACTTCGGACGGTACGACAAGGGAAAACAGGTGGTAGGCTTCACTTAGCCAGGAGCGTTGGTGAGTAGATTTAACATCGACAGAGGAATCGCCCGCATGGCGTTATGCGTCTGGGCTAGAGATGTTATTTCTGTCGCATATTCTATGTCATATTTAGAATTGCGCATTTATCCTATTACTTAGATATTGTTGTGCTTGGACTAGTATCTTTAGGACACTGCACATATTATTGACGATTCAAGTTGCACGAGCACTGATTGTATGCTACACACCGTCAATAATTGCCATGTCACGCACAACCCATATATAGATATGATATTGCTTGGTTAGGGACATTAAGACTTTGATTCATATTTCTTTACGCATTGGCTTACAGCATACCTGTATACCTACATGCTTACATATATGCTCTGACATATTTACATGCTATTTACCTATATACCTATAGAGTATTGTACCATTAGTGATAGGTACATGCACACTTTATGACATAGCTATAGGTATACCTTGCCCACCTATTTCACTTATACTCAGGGGGTATACTACATCATTACTTATAGGTAGATACATATATCTTGCTATACCTTTATGTTTTCACGTACATCTGGTTATAGCTACATGTTTCCTTGACCTGATGTTATTTTAGAATTGGAGAAAATTAGGAACCGCATGATATTGAAATTAACTTGTTGCAGTTAATTAGCGGCTTTTCATTTATATGCTTACATTTCCGTTTATGTTGCATATATTATATTCATGGATTTTCGCATTGTGATATGGATTTTTCATGATGTTTTCTGGATTTGGGAACCGTAGGAGTTCATGAAATTATGCATTATTTGAAAAACCAGGTTTCCCTTGATATGATATTACAGCATCCACCTTGAGATTTATCGGTTTTGATTATATACCCGATTCGAGGAGCGGGAGGCACCGTCTGTGGATACATGGTGGGGCCCGAGAGGTACCCCGGGGCAAGAATCGTGGAGTAGACGATGAGTTAGTGGGGGAACCATACCATCTGGTGACATTACCAATGACTCGGCGGTTATCATGTGGATACCGACGGGAGTCTTGTACTTATAGATACGTCGAGAGGCGAGGGTCAGAGCTTGGCACTCGAGCTTTCGGGATATCGTATGATACGTACCTATCAGGGTTCCAGTCGTGGTGACAACACCTGATTGACCTGCATTTCTGTGTCGATGCTTGACACATTGGTTTCATGATATTTCTTTTTACTCCTTTGTATATATAAGAGGGGTTTATGCCACTGTTATATATGTCCTTACACAAATATTAGTGGAATGGGACGCTAATATGTGTATTGACATTAAATTATATACATCATCATATTTATTCATGCAAATATACCTCGAATGTAAAGGACTCATTGAAATTGGATTTAGGACATTTGAGAATTTATTTGATATTGATTACAGGATATATGTGAGATCTACTTTATATTGTACATTCGGGTTATGTGAGATATACTTGATATTGTACTTACGGGATATGTGAGATCTACTTGATATTGTACATTAAGGATATGTGAGACTTACTTGATATGATAGCCAAATTGGGGCTGATTTGAGGAAATTGGGATTTGGATTATCTTGATGGATTTTGATCCTACCACGATGTCAGGATTCCGTGGAAATGACATATTTCATTCCATACTCTACATTTACTGTTTATGCACTGTTTCATGCATTAGTGTACCTGTTAGAGTGCCTTCCATGACTGTTGCGTTTACATACCTTTATTCATATCATTTCTTCATGTATTAGTAGTACCTGTTAGAGTACCTTTCATGACTGTTGCATTTACATACCTTTATTTATATGTATTGCTTCATGTATTAGTTGTACCTGCTAGTGTACCTTTCATGATTATTGCATTCATATGACTTTTTTTCTTGCTATTAATTGCACATGTTAGATTCACGCTGTACGTGCATACTCGCGATTACCTGCATATGTTATTTACTATTCACGAGTTGGCAACTCACCCCCGTTGTGCCACAGTGTTTGCAGGTGTTCCTCAGGATAGTCAGAGGCAGGCTATTATCACACATCTTATCATCTTTTGCTACGGATACCGCATCAGCTCACAATGTGAAGTTTGCTTAGGTGGGTTTTGTGGTTATTCGTTGTATTGTATATTCGTTGTATCCCTGTACTCTCCATCTACTATTTTCATATTGATTTAGAGACTTGGTGAGGATGATGTTGTATATTATTTGTGATTTGTTGTCTTTTATACAGTTTCCTTTCTATTATCTTCTATTTCTTCGCTACGGCGTCGTATATTTGTTGTGGTGGTTGTTTTCCGCCTTTGGGCGTGGATTTGCTCCCGTTGGGGATGCTTTACTTTATATTTATGTTGTACCCACTTTTGGAGTTAGTTTTTATAAAGGAGGTGCTGCCGAAATTTTCAAGAAAGAAAATTGGACTTAAAGAATTTATACTTTAGATTTTTCTTTAAGGGTTTAAACAATGTTTCTTATCTTTTCTTGTCTTTTAATGGTTTAGATTTCTGGGTTTTGGCTTTCTTTTACTGCGTTACGCCTGTAGACGTTGCGTAGTATTAGGGCCGTCACGTGCCAATTTCGGGTCGTAACATCTATTCTGTAGGATTTGGGGTTTCTGGTATTGTTTGTTTAGTCTAGATTGTCAAGTGATGATAATTGAGTTATGGGCTAATTCCGGAGTATTTCGTAGTCGTATTTTTTAGCATTGTGTTGGTAACCTCGACAATGTTTAACAGTTCGATCGAACTTCAAACACCTCGTCAAGAACCCCACTGAAATTTTCAAGAGTTGGAATTTTCTTAAGTTAATTATATTCAATAGCCATGCAAGTTACTTTATGGACCCTTTAGAAGAAAAAAAATCTTAACTCGATTCTATGCCTTTGGAACCGCGACTTGAACACTAGGGTTTGTCGGAGTTCCGTGATGTCATAGGTGAGGCATTAGTTTGACCGTTCAACGGCTTGATCATAAGTACTGTGGCACTTTTTTGGTACTTTAACTTTGCTCAAGTGTTGAGCTCATCGGGTGATGTGGTTGTTGGTTGATTCGGTCGAAGTATTTAACATAGTCTAGTATATTGTGATACAATAATTGGAATCTACATTTATATGTTGCGTGTAATTCTAGCATTTTGGTCTCGGCTGTAATAGGAAATCTTGTTGAATTATCTGACTTACTTTGAAAAGTGTTTTCATGAGATGAGACCTAAATGCGAGACTTACATTGTTGGGTATGAAACTTTGGATATGTGATATCCCGGGTTTATGAAGTTTAAGGGCAATGTCGATTCCAATTGTTGTAGCTTTTCACTTTCTTTTCTGGGACCGTAAGCATAGTGTGTGGTGTATCGCCAGTTTCGTTGCTATACAACAACGACAATTGGGGTACGCATACTTGCTTACGTTGATGACATGTGATGTTATGTATTGCTGTGATATGATGTATAGGATCGTCATGATAGAATGGCGGGGGGTTTTATGTGAGATGAGAGTTTTTCTTTTCAATCATGTAAAATTCAAATGTATGTAATATTCTTTTATTGGGGCACTTCCGGGTTGAGGATGATGTCACCGTTGTTGTATATTATTTACTTTTCCGCATTAGGATACACCTAAGGTGGGGAGCACAAGTGACCGGGTTCTGGGGTACAGTGTGAGACCATCTTGAGGCATCGAGACCGGGTATCCTAACTCCAGAATTGGTAGGGTCACTTGCCGCTCTCATTGGGGTCTAGGGGTGTGGGATTGGCTATTCATCACGACCGTGGAATCCGTATTTTCTATTATTGGATACATACAAAATACGGACATCCTAGCATATCATATATTTTCATATATGTGTTTCTGCTGCTTATACTCCGTGATGTGATCACTGTGGATTCTGAGACGAATGGATATACATTATATATGAGATATATAGTAGATGTTGCTTATGTTTTGCACCCGTGCTAGTCCCGTCCCGGTATGCCGTTAGTTAAATAAGCTAACGGTGCATAACGGGACACTGTGGCGAATGCGGATGGCATAAGCGTACATTGTATTTTCATTTCTTCTATGATGCTTAGGAAGCTTAAATGATGGGACTTCATTAATATGATTAATGAAAAGAAAGAAACCTAAATGATGTTGTGGAATTAAATTTGTTAAAAGGGTAGCTACAGTTTTTGCTTTGCATAGTGGTATATGTGATATATCCTGCACCTTATTCGATAAGGAAAGAGCCGAGATCCCTTCACCGGGAATGACCTCTTTAGCAATAACTGGCAGATGCTACAACACTCGGATTCTCTTTTGATTGCTTTTAGAGTTTCTTGCTTTGCATAGTGATATCTGTGATATATCCCGCACCTTATTCGATGAGGAAAGAGCCGAGATCCCTTCACCAGGAATGACCTCTTTAGCAAAACTAGTAAAATCCTCAAAATCACTCTTTTTCAAAATCACTCGATTTTACAACGATATCAAGTTCAATACGCAAAGGGTTTTCTGAAAAACTTGTTGTAGCCTTCCGTCATTTCAGATAAGTCCTACTTAGTATTCGAGCTACGTTTGTTGTCCTCCATCAAGGTATAGTGTGCGGTAGCTGACTAGTATTTATCTGCTTGTGCATATGATGCAGATTGGATTGGGGTAGTTGTACGGTCTTGTTGACCTCCGTCAAGGTTCGTGCGGGTGGGTTTAATTCAATCAAAAAATTACAGGTTTGACTTGACTAGCAGCCTATGGTTTGTTGACCTCCGTCAAGGTCATAGGACACTTGGGGCAAAATATTATCGGGAATTTCAAGTGTTGAAATTTGCAAAGAGATTGCATACCTTCTATGAGATAATTGGATCCCGATACCCACTGCGAGTAAGAGTTACTCCTGGGAGAGTTTTACATAAGACAATTAGCCGATCAAGTAGGTGTCTAGAAAGGTGTCAACGAGGTTATGCCTCTGGGAAAACGAAGTTTATTTTAATTAGGCCCGTGCGAAAGCACGAGGAACCTCCCTCAAAGTACCGGCACTGGTATGGCTGAAAGATTGGCGAAATTTTACGGTGTAATTAATCCCGGCTAGTCTTTCCTTTTAGGGTTTGAAAGAAGATTTGATAAAAACAGTGGGAGCCATCCTGATTAGATAAAATAATAACCAATCTGATCTTGCAAGAGCATACGCTAAAGTGTTTTCTTCTCTCTGTCTCTAGGTAGCGACTATGTCACGTCTTAATCAAGATAATAATATCGATGTATTGACCGAACCCGCATGTTATAAAGTGCAGGAAAACATCGGTTCTGTTCTTTCTTATAATTGTTATAAGACTGAACAGGGAATAGGGGAATATCCAGATTGCCATGCTGCCCAAACGAAGAAGAAACATGTTGATGCGTCTTCTTCGGGCGTGTTAGTTATTGAGAACTGTTTCTCAGTTCACTCTACGTCCTGGATATTTGATACTGGATCAGGATCCCACATATGTAATATGTTAAATGGGCTACGGAAGGGTAGAGAACTAGGAATAGGTGATCATTCCGTAAGTATAGGGAATGGGGCAAATGTTGCAGCCAAAGCAGTTGGCGAATATCACCTTGTGTTACCAAGTGGCAACACATTGATTCTGAACGAATGCTATTACATTCCAACCCTGATATGCAATCTTATATCAGTTTCTTTATTAAGTAAAGAAGGATAAAATTTTGTTGTACAGGATAATGTTATGAACATCTTCCTGAATCAAAAGTTGATTGGATCAGGCTGATTAAATAATGGCATATACATTTTAGATCAAACTACAGTCCTTAATGTACAAAACACACACAAGAGGAAGAGTTCAGAAATGAATGAATCCTTCTTGTGGCATTGTAGATTGGGTCATATCAATGCGACACGACTCGCTAAGTTGCATAAGGATGGATATTTGAATCCGTTCGAATGTTCATCTTATGACACTTGCCAATCATTTCTCAAAGGCAAGATGACCAAAACTCCATTTACAGGACACGGAGAAAGAGCTAGTGAGCTCATAGGACTGATACATAGTGATGTATGTAGTCCTATGTCTACTCATACCAGGATTGGTTCCTCGTACTTCATTACATTCACTGACGATCTCTCTAGATTCGCACATGTGTTCCTGATAAAACAGAAGTCTGAAGCTTTTGAAAAATTCAGAGAATATAAGTCCAAAGTCGAGAACCAAACGGGTAATGTTAATTATGTATATCCCCTAGAGGCCATTGTTGTACATATGATGTATATTATAGTGGATGCTTGGATATATATAGAGAGGACTTTCTTGCTCAACATGATAGTATGCTATTTGGTTTCACTTTATCTTAACATGTTGACTTGTATTGGTTTACTGTCTTGCTCTCACATATTGATAAAGCCCTTAGGATATGTAATCGACTACTAGGACTATGATGCATATCATACTAGTGGGGCCAGGATAGTCAAAGAGTACATCCTATAACTGTTCCTAGTCGAGGGAGTATCGAGATAGGGCATCGATACTCCAGAGTAGACTAGCGTATACGCACCCATATGATGGGCGATGGATGATCCCATATCCATCGGTGTTTGACATCAATTATGATGTATGGGTGCTCAGTAGAGACTGGGTACACTGAACGGACTCGCCGAGAACTCCTGGATGGTATTATACGTATCATCAGATAGCAGTTCTCCGGTGACACTGGTACAGTTTAGTCTGTAGACCCGAGATCGTCATAGAGTCTTCTGTGATTCCCACTGTGCTTTGATTTCCACCTTACCATGTCCAAGAGGGCGTGCAAAATGGTGTCTTTTGGGTACAGTCCCGAATCACATGGAGGCAATGAGCGATAGGATGGGTTTCGTCTCTCCCTGTATAAGGAGTTGATGTTGCGCTGTGTTCGATTGGCTATAACTGGAAGGCCCTGGCCAGGGCTGATATGGAGATTTACTGGTAAGAGTTATCAGTAGTTTCTCGACCCGTTATGAGCCATACATCGACACGACTTATCGGTTACTGGGTTCTGACGTTTACCACCCCTAGACTAGATATGCGACATATCAGATGAAGAGACCGGACTGTACGGTAATGTTACTGTCAGCCCTAGACTAGATAGTCCTCTCTATATATTTCACAGAACTTTTTAAAAACGACAGAAACCAGGGTTTTGGTTTCGAGGTTTCATAGTTGTTTCGGTTTCGTAATTCTACTAATATCGTCTAATTCTCTAGCTTGTCTCTGATACCACTGCTGGGTTCCATAGCATGCTCACTATGTTTCCTAAGGCATCAAGCATGCAATTTTATAAAAATCTAGTATGCTAACAAACCCGAACCAAGGATCTAACTAGATAATTAGGGTTTGCATAAGTAAGTAAACAACTTTACACTAAGTGAACAAGGAATACAACCATTGTAGACCGGCCCTTCACTTCAAAAGCTCCATGTAGTAGTCCCTTCGTTCCAAGTAGTGATCTCCTGGACTCTCATTAGGCTCCACTAGGCGAAAGGAACAAGTTTTCTTGAAGAACTTCGAGGCCGAGGATGATCTATGTCGAGGAATCTCCAACTCAAGCCATCTCTTCACTAATTGAGAATTAGTGAAGCAAACAAGCTATACTAAATGTCTAGTCTAGTGTAGATTGATGAAGTAGGAATTTTTCTCACTTTAGAATTATTTTTCTCTCGCTTTTTCTTCTCCTCAAGAAAATCTAGTAATCTCAAGGAGATGAAGAAGAAGATGAAGTCCATCATAGAATGAGAACCATGGGTGAGATAATATCACATATAATCCTTGTAGAGACTTTACCAAGACTAAAGATAATGGTTAGGATAATAAATATCTAGAGTAAAAAAAAATTAGTGGACTAAGTGAATAATTTCCACAAGTTTCTCTAAGCTTCACAAGCCATGAGAAATTTCAACCTAATTTAGATTTTCACTTAATAATTAAATGCCCACATTATCTTAAATGTGGTGTAACTCTCATACACCCAAGTCCAATGTATCATCAAACATGACACAAAGAAATAAACACAATAATATATATCACATATATATTAAATATACAAGTGAGATAAAGAAATTCTTAAGTAAGCTAATATTAGTTAATATATATTAATATTTCAAATATATATTCATACATTAAATTATTAAATCAACACTTTATTTAATAATCCGGCTATATCACATATAACCAACTAATATCATTTATATCAACTTATCGAATCAACACTAGATTCAATAACCCGGCTATATCACATATAACCGACCGATATCTCATATAGCGAGATTACAATATAGCATCACATAAACGTATCAATCTCGGTCCCACACATATCACATATGTGCCCTACTTCGTTTCGCTTGAGCCAGAAAACCTCTATGTAGGACTCTAAAGACTCGTCAATACACCGGCAGTAAGTAATGATCATATCAGTTACCCACAAGCCGTCAACGGTACTAGCTGGACGTAACGGCTACCCGGGTATTGAGCGATCAGAAGAACAACAAGTAAGCCTGCTCATACTCCCGTGAATCCAATAAGTAACACTACTGTACAGTCCGGTCTTTTCGTCCGATATGTCGCATATCGAGTCTAGGGGTGGTAAACGTCAGACCCCAGTAACTTGATAAGTCATGCCGATATGAGGCTCATAACGGTTCGCGAAACTACTGATAACACTTACCAGTAAATCTTTATACCAGCCCTGGCTAGGGACTTCCTGTTATGGCCAATCGAGCACAGTGCAACATCAACCCCTAATACCGGGAGAGATGTATAGGGTTACTTAGCACAACAGCAAAGTTTCGGGGGGGCATCGTCCATGCCATTTTCAAATTTTTTCTATGCTAGTTAACCCTAACCCAAGAATCTTAACTAAAGATTTAGACAAAAGCTTTTGTAAACATCTTTACAACTAAGTGATTGTAGAATACAACCTTTGTAGACCGGTCCTTCACTTCAAATGCTCCGAGTGGTGGTGCCTTCGATGCGATCCAAGAACTCCCGGACATTTTAGAGGCTCCACAAGGCGAATGGTGCATGCTTGCTAGAAGTCTTCAAAATCCAAGATGATCTATTTCGAGGAAACACGGACTCAACCTATCTCTTCACTAATAAGCAACTAGTGAAGCTAACACCCTAAACTATATGGCTAGTATAGAGGAGGAGGATGAAGTAGGAATTTTGCTCACTTTAGTATTTAGTGTCTCAATATTTTTCTCTCTTTATCAAAAACCTAGAGAGCTCTCTTGAGCTTTGAGGAAGAAGATGAAGCAAATGAAAAATGAGAGAGAGTGTGGTTAGAAATGCAACCATGGTGAGTATATGTCATGCTTAACCCTTTTAGAGAATACACCATGGTTAAAGATAATGGTTAGGTCTAAAAATATCTAAGGAAAAACAAAAATGGTGGACTAAGTCAATGGTTATCCAAAACAACCATGACAAATTCCATTCATTTTTGAATATCTTAAATAAATAAAAACCATATAATTATCTTTTATATGGTGTAAGTCTCATACACCCATGTTGCATATATAACCTAGCATGCACAATAATATATATCATATATATATTACTTATGTAACAAAAGAAAACAATACAATAAACATATATCACATATATGTTAAATGTATCAAAAGTGAGAAATAGAAATACTTAAGTAAGCATATATTAGTTAATGTAATTTAATATATCAAATATATAATTATACATTAAATTATTAAATCAACACTTTATTTAATAATACGGCTATATCACATATAACCGACTAATATAAAATTTATCATTTCATCGAATCAACACTTGATCCGATGACCCGGCTATATCACATATAACCGGCCGATATCACATATCGCGAGAATGGAATACGGTATCACATACTCGTATTAATGTTGGTCCCGCACATATCACATATGTGCTCCTACTCCATTTTACCTGAGCCAGGAAACCTCTGTGTAGGACTTTAAAGACTCATCAATACGCCGGCAGTAGGTGATGATCATATCAAACACCCACAAACTGCAAGTGGTCAGCTAAACGTAACGGCCACCCGGGTATTGAGCGATCAGAAGATCAACAAGCAAGCCTGTACACACTCTTATGAATCTAATCAGTAACACTCCCGTACAGTTCGGTCTCTTCGTCTGATATGTTGCATATCCAGTCTAGGGGTAGTAAACGTCAGACCCCAGTAACCGATAAGTCGTGCCGATGTGAGGCTCATAATGGGTCAAGAAACTACTGATAACATTTACCAGTAGATCTTCATAGCAGCCCTTGCGAGGGACTTCCAGTTATAGCAAATCGAGCACTGCGCAAGATCAACCCCCAATACCGGGAGAGACGAAACCCCTCCTATCGCTCATTGCCTTCATATGATTCTGGCCTGTACCCACAAGACACCGTTTTGCACGCTTTCTTAAACGTGGTAAGGTGAAAATCAAAGCACAGTGGGACTCACACAAGACTCGATGGCGATCTCGGGTCTACAAATTAACCTGTACCAGTGTCACCAGAGAACTGCTATCTGACGATAGGTATAATACCAACTAGGAGTTCTCGGTGAGTCCGTTCAGTGTACCCAGTCTCCACTGAGCACCTATGTACCTTCTTTGATTTCAAACACCAATGGATGTGGGATCATCCATCGCCCATCATATGGGTCAAGAAGCGTATACGCTAGTGTACTCTGGAGTATCGATGCCCTATCTCGATACACCCTCGACTAAGAACAATTATAGGATGTACGTGTGGACTACCCTAGCCCCACTAGTATGATCTCCATCATAGTCCTGGTAATCAAGTAAACATTCTAAGGGCTTCGTCAATATGTGAGATCAAGACAGTATCCCAATACAAGTCAACATGTTAAGACAAAGTGCAACCAGATAGCATACTATGATGTCGGGAAAGAAAGTCCTCTCTATATATGTCCAAGCATCCACTATAATATACATCATATGTACAATAATGGCATCTAGGGCATACACATAACTAACAATCTCTCACTTGCACTAAGACCAGTTATTGTAGTATCTTACCCAACATCCCGAAGAGTCTCTCAAATTTTATCTGGGGTAAGGCCTTCGTGAATGGATCCGTTGTGTTGTCCTTCGTGTCAACTCTCCTGATCTCGATCTCCCGGCGATCAACTATCTCCTGGATCAGGTGATACCGCCTCAGAATATGCCTGGATCTCTATTGGGACCTGGGTTCCTTGGCCAAAGCCACTGCTCCATTGTTATCACAATATAAAGGTATTGGATGCTCAATGGACGGAACCACTCCTAGTTCGTTTATGAACTTCTTCATACAGACAGCCACTTTGGCAGCATCGTTGGCAGCGATGTATTCAGCCTCTATCGTCGAATCTGCCACGGTTTCCAGTTTGCAACTCTTCCAACACACCGCCCCTCCATTAAGGGTAAAGACAAATCCCGAGTGGGACTTAGAGTCGTTCTTATCACTCTGGAAGCTCGAATCGGTAAAGGACTCCACTTGAAGTTGACCGTTAGTATACACCAAGAACATATCTTTAGTCCTTCTCAAGTACTTGAGAATGTTCTTCACAGTAGTCCAGTGACTCTCTCCTGGATCTGCTTGATACCTACTCACTATACTTACTGAGTATGCTACATCGGGTCTAGTATATAGCATCGCGTACATAATAGAGCCTTCCGCCGAAGCATAGGTTATCCCTTACATGCGAGCTCTCTCCAAATCAGTCTTGGGAAACATCTCTTTGGAGAGAGTGAGTTCAGAGATCGTAGGTAAATTCCCACGCTTGGATTCTTCCATACTAAATCTCTTTAGCACGGTGTCAATGTACCTGGATTAGGACAATCCCAGTAACCGTTTAGATCTATTTCTATAGATCTCAATCCCCAAGATATAGGAGGCATCACCTAGATCTTTCATTGAGAATCTTTATGATAAGAAGAGCTTGACCGAGTGCAGCATAAGAACATCATTTCCTATCAAGAGTATGTCATCAACGTATAATACGAAGAAGACAACCTTACTCTCTGCCACCTTCTTGTATATACAAGCTTCATCTATATTTTTGATGAAGTCAAACTCTTTGACTACTAAATCTAAACAGATTTTCCAACTCCGCGATGCCTGCTTTAACCCGTAAATGGATTTAAGCAGCTTGCAAACCTTTCCACTGCTCCCACTATCTACGAAGCCCTCTGGCTGAGCCATGTATACGCTCTCTTCTAAATCACCATTTAGAAAGGCGGTCTTAATATCCATTTACCAGATTTCGTAGTCATGGTATGACGCAATGGCAAGTAGGATCCGGATGGACTTAAGCATAGCTACTGGAGAAAAGGTTTCATCATAATCCACACCTGGTCGTTGACGAAAACCTTTTGCAACAAGTCTAGTTTTGAAAGTCTCAACTTTTTCATCTACACCAAGTTTCTTCTTAAAGATCCATTTGCTCCCAATGGGTTTTACCCCTTCAGGAGCAACTTCCAAATTCCATACTTTGTTGGTGTATATGGATTCCATCTCAGATCGCATTGAATCCAGCAATTTAACAGAGTCCCCACTCGTGATGGCCTGCTCGAAGCTAGTCGGGTCATCATCTTCCATGATGCAATACTCGCTCCCACCATCAATGAGAAAACCGTAGTATCTATCAGGTGGATGAGGAACCCTACTAGATCAGCGGAGAGGCTGAGGTTCGTTGGGATCTACTAAATCCTCAGGTTCCAATAAATCATCAGTTGCAGTTTGTGCTGCTGGAACTTCTTCCAGCTCTACCTCTTTGCCACTAGTTTCATTTATAAGAAATTCCTTTTCTAAAAAGGTGGCATATTGAGAAACAGACACTTTTTTCCCTTACCGTGGTAGAAGATATATCCATAGGAATCCTTAGGATATCCCATAAATTTACTCAGAGCTGATCTTGCCTCAAGCTTGTACGGATTTTGCTTTTTAACATAGGCCGGACAACCCCATATCTTAACTCGTTTAAGAGATGGTCTCTTCCCATTCCATATCTCATATGGAGTGGTAGGCATCGATTTGGTTGGAACTCTATTCAATAGGTATGCTGCTGTCTCCAGCGCATAACCCCAAATAGAAATAAGCAACTTAGCGGTGCTCATCATCGAGCGCACCATATGTAATAGGGTGCGGTTCCTCTGTTCCGATACACCGTTGTACTGTGGTGTATACAGAGGAGTAAACTGAGAGAGAATCCCATTCTCTTTTAGATAGTCCCGGAACTCATTGCTCAAGT
The DNA here is from genome assembly GCA_030015575.1 of Agapanthus africanus. Lineage (NCBI taxonomy): Eukaryota > Viridiplantae > Streptophyta > Magnoliopsida > Asparagales > Amaryllidaceae > Agapanthus > Agapanthus africanus. Next base: position 327,945,813 of record CM057337.1, read on the forward strand.
ATTCTCCTCCTCGATCTGATCGAAGGATCTTAATACTTTTACCCATTTGGTTCTCGACTTCGTGCTTAAATTCTTTGAATTTCTTAAAAGCTTCAGACTTGTGTTTCATCAGGAACACATGACCGTATCTTGAGAGATCATCAGTGAATGTAATGAAGTACGAGGAACCATTCTTGGCATGTGTAGACATGGGACCGCATACATCACTATGTATCAGTCCCAAGAGTTCCGTAACTCTTTCTCCGTGTCCACTAAATGGAGTTTTGGTCACCTTCCCTTTGAGACAAGACTAGCAAGTGTCAAAAGATGAAAATTCAAAAGGATTCAAATATCCATCCTTATGTAACTTTGCTAGTCGTGTCGCATTGATATGACCTAGTCTACAATGTCATAAGAAGGATTCACCATTTTTGAACTCTTCCTCTTATGTGTGTTTTGTACATTAAGAACTGTGGTTTGATTTAGAATGTATAACCCATTATGTAACGAGCCTGATCCAATCAACTTTTGATTCAGGAAGATGTTCATAACATCATCCTGTACTACAAAATTATATCCCTTTTTACTTAATAAAGAAACTGATATAAGATTGCATATCAGGGTCGGTATGTAATAGCATTCTTTCAGAATCAATGTATTACCATTTGTTAATACAAGGTTATATTCCCCAACTGCTTTGGCTGCAACATTTGCACCATTCCATACTCTTACGGAATGATCACCCATTCCCAGTTCTCTACCTTTCCTTAGCCCATGCAACATATTGCATATGTGGGATCCTGATCTGGTATCTAATGCCCAGGACGTAGAGTGAACTGAGAAATAGTTCTCGATAACTAACACACCCGAAAAAGATTAATCAACATGCTTATTCTTCATTTGCGCGTCGTGGGAATCCGGATATGTCCGTATTCCCCGTTCAATCTTATAACAATTACAAGAAAGAACGGAACCAACGTTCAGTATAACAAGCGGGTTCAGTCAATACATCCATATTAATATCTTGATTAAGGCCTGACATTGGTCGCTACCGGGAGAGAGAGAGAAGAAAACACTTTAGCGTATGCTCTTGCAAGATTAGATTGGTTTGTATCTTATCTAATTAGGATGGTTCCCACTGTTTTTATCAAATCTTCCTTCAAACCATAAAAGGTAAGACTAGCTGGGATTAATTACACCTTACAAGTTCGCAAATCTTTCAGCCAGGCCAGTATTGGTACTTTTAGGGAGGTTCCCCGTGCTTTCTCATAGACCTAATTAAAATAAATCTCGTTTTTCCAGAGGCATAACCCCGTTAACACCTTTCTAGACACCTACTTGATCGGCTAATTGTCATGGGTAAAACTCTCCCTGGAGTAACTCTTAATCGCAGTGGGTATCGAGATCCAACTATCTCATAGAAGGTACGCAGTCTCATTGCAAATTTCAACACTTAAAATTCCCGATAATACTTTTACCCCTAGTGACTTATGAACATAACTATGGTCAACAAATCATAAGTACTAGACAATTTCTACCAGTCATTTCTTGATTAATTAGACCTATCCACATTACCCTTAACTATGGTCTACAAAGTCATATGACTGTCCTAATTAATCACATCATATGCTCTGTAGGAAGACATCACTTAGTTACCGTACACTACGCCTTAACTATGGTCAACAAACGCAGCACGAATACTAAGTACTCTACTTCCTAAAATGACGGAGGATTACAAATGGTTTTTCAGAAAACCTTTTGCGTAGTGAACTTGATATCGTTATAGAAACAAGTGATTTTTGAAAAGGAGTGTTTTTTAGGCTTTTACTAGTTTCGCTAAAGAGGTCACTCCTGGTGAAGGGATCTCGGCTCTTTCCTTATCGAATAAGGTGCAGGATATTTCATAAATTCCACGATGCAAAGCAAGAACTATAGAAACAATCAAAAACGAAACCGAGTGAGTTGTATCATCTACTAGTTTCTCTAAAGAGGTCACTCCCGGTGAATGGATCTTGGCTCTTTCCTTACTGAATAAGGTGCTGGATATTCTACAAGGAATACCACTATGCAAAGCAAAAACTAGAGCTACCGTTTTGAAATTTGATTCTACAACATCTTTTAGGTTTCTTTTCTTTCATTAATCTCATTAATGAAATCCCATCATTTAAGCTTCCTCTGCATCACAGAAGAAACGAAAATACAACGCACACTTATGCCATCTGCATTCGCCACAGTGTCTCGTTATCCACTGTTAAGTTACTTAATTAACGGCATACCGGGGCGGGACTAGCGCAGGTGAAAAACATAAGCAACGTTTATTTTATATCATATATATAATATATATCCATTCGTCTAAGAATCCACAGTGATCACATCACAGAGCATCAAAAGAAAACATATGACATATTGGATATAATAGGAGATTCGTGTTTTATTTTGAGCCTGTATAAAACACGGATTCCACAGTCACGATGAATAGCCAAACCCACATCCCTATACCCTTACAAGAGCGGCAAGCAACCCTACCAATTTTGGAGTCAGGAGACCTGGACTCGACTCCTCGAGTTGATCTCCCGCTGGCCTCTAGAACCCGGTTACTTGTGCTCCCCTCCTTGGGTCTATCCTAATGCGGAAAAGTAAATAATATACAACAATGGTGATATCATCCTCAACCCGGAAGTGTCCCAATAAAAGAATATTATATACAATGAATTTTACATGAATGAAAATGAAAACTCTCATTTCACATAAAACCCCCCGCTATTCAGAACACGGCGATCCAATATAACATATCACAACAACACATAACATCACATGTCATCAACGTAAGTAAATATGTGTATCCTAATTGTCGTTGACGTATGGCAACGAAACCGGCGATACACCACATATTACACTTACGGTCGCAGAAAAGAAAATGTCAAAGCACAACATTTGGAATCCACAATCACTTTAGACATCATAAATCCGAAATATCACATACTTCACATTTCATGTCTAACTATATGAATTCCATATATTGTATCACATTCCACAAAGAGTTAGACGATGTTAAACATTCCGATCGAATCAACAAACACCCACAATTACCCAAAAGCTCAACACTTGAGCATAGTTTAAAAGTATCCATCACATGCCACAGTACCAATGAACCAGCCGTAGAAGGGCCAACCAATGCCTCACCTGTGGCACCGCTGAACTACCATAAACCCTAGGGTTCAAAGGCGGTTCTGACGGTCACAGAATCGAGTTAGAGTTATGTTCTTCTAGTGGGTACGTCGAATCACTTGCACTATATTTGAATGTTTCAAACTTGGAAAAAATCTAACTCTTGAAAAAATTTCCATCGAGGGTTAAAGTTGGTATTTGATATCCGTTCGAACTTTTTAACACCGTCTAAATAACCCGAAAACTGTTAGAATTATGACTACAAAACACTTCGAGTTGCCTTTATAGTAAATTAACATCTCATGTGAATTTAGCAAAAACAAACAACACGTGAAACACCAAAACCCAGAGACTAGAACATAAAAAAACATTTGAAGCCAAAACTCCCTGATGGGGCTGGCCTCCTCAGATTTTGAGCATATGTGCTCAGCCAAAATCAGGCCATTTGAGTTCAAATTTCTTCTGTGTTCATCTAATGTCTTATATAACATTCTGCAGTTGTTAAAAAAAAATTTATAGCTCATTTAAAAATCGACAGAAACCAGGTTTTTGCGTTTTAAGTTTCGGAGTAGTTTCGGTTTCGTAATCCTACACAATCCGTCTAAATCTTTAGCTTTGCTATGTTACCAATGTTAGGTTACTTAGCACAACAGCAAGGTTTTGCGGGGCATCGTCCATGCCATTTTCAAATTTTGGCTATGCTAGTTAACCCTAACCCTAGATCTTAACTAAAGATTTAGACAAAAGCTTTTGTGAACATCTTTACAACTAAGTGATTGCGGAATACAACCTTGGTAGACCGGTCCTTCACTTCAAATGCTCCGAGTGGTGGTCCCTTCGCTGCGATCCAAGAACTCTCGGACTCTTGAGATGCTCCACAAGGCGAATGATGCATGCTTGCTAGAAGTCTTCAAAATCCAAGCTGATCTACTTCGAGAAAACACGGACTCAAGCAATCTCTTCACTAATAAGCAACTAGTGACGCTAACACCCTAAATTATATGGCTAGAATAGAGGAGGAGGATGAAGTAGGAATTTTGTTCACTTTAGTATTTAGTTTCTCACTATTTTTCTCTCTTTATCAAAAACCTAGAGAGCTCTCTTGAGCTTTGATGAAGAAGATGAAGCAAATGAAAAATGAGAGAGAGTGATGTTAGAAATGCAAACATGGTGAGTATATGTCATGCTTAACCCTTGTAGAGAATACACCATGGTTAAAGATAATGGTTAGGTCTATAAAGATCTAAGGAAAAACAAAAATGGTGGACTAAGTCGTTGGTTATCCAAAACAACCATGAAAAATTCCATTAATTTTTTAATATATTAAATAAATAAAAACCTTATAATTATCTTTTATATGGTGTATGTCTCATACACCCATGTTGCATATATAACCTAGAATGTCACGATAATATATATCACATATATATTATTTATGTAACAAAAGAAAACAATATAATAAACATCACAAATATGTTAAATGTATCAAAAGTGAGAAATAGAAATACTTAAATGAGCATATATTAGTTAATGTAATTTAATATATATATATATATAAATAATTATACATTAAATTATTAAATCAACACATGATTTAATAATCCAGCTATATCACATATAACCGACTAATCTAAAATGTATCATTTCATCGAATCAACACTTGATCCGATGACCCGGCTATATCACATATAACCGGCCGATATCACATATCGCGAGAATGGAATACGGTATCACATACTCGTATTAATTTCGGTCCCGCACATATCACATATGTGCTCCTACTCCGTTTTGCCTAAGCCAGGAAAGCTCTGTGTAGGACTCTAAAGACTCGTCAATACGCCGGCAGTAGGTGATGATCATATCAAACACCCACAAGCTGCAAGTGGTCAGCTAAACGTAACGGCCACTCGGGTATTGAGCGATCAGAAGATCAACAAGCAAGCCTGTACACACTCCTGTGAATCCAATCAGTAACACTCTCGTACAGTCCGGTCTCTTCGTCTGATATGTCCATATCCAGTTTAGGGGTGGTATACGTCAGACCCTAGTAACCGATAACTCATGCCGATGTAAGGCTCATAACGGGTCGAGAAAATACTGATAACATTTACCAGTAGATTAGCATCCCTGGACAGAGTCTTCCAGTTATAGCCAATCAAGCACTGCGCAACATCAACCACCAATACCAGGAGAGACGAAACCCCTCCTATCGCTCATTGCCTCCATGTGATTCGGGACTGTACCCAAAACACACCATTTTGCACGCTCTCTTGAACGTGGTAAGGTGGAAATCAAAGCACAGTGGGATTCACACAAGACTCTATGACGATCTCGGGTCTACAGACAAACCTGTACCAGTGTCACCAGAGAACTGCTATCTGACAATAGGTATAATACCAACTAGGAGTTATCGGCGAGTCCGTTCAGTGTACCCGGTCTCCACTGAGCACCCGTATACCTCCTTTGATGTCAAACACCAATGGATGTGGGATCATCCATCGCCCATTATATAGGTCAGGAAGAGTACACACTAGTCTACTCTTGAGTATCGATGCCCTATCTCGATACACCCTCGACTAGGAACAATTATAGGATGTACTTGTGGACTACCCTGGCCCCACTAGTATGATCCCCATCATAGTTCTTGTAATCAAGTAAACATCTTAAGGGCTTCGTCAACATGTGAGAGCAAGACAGTATCACAATACAAACTAACATGTTAAGACAAAGAGCAACCGGATAGCATACTATCATGTCGAGCAAGAAAGTCCTCTCTATATATGCCCAAGCATCCACTATAATATACATCATATGTACAATAATGCCTTTAGGGCATAAACATAACTAACAAGATGAATCCCCTCCTATCGCTCATTGCCTCCATGTGACTCGGGACTGTACCCAAATACCACTGTTTTGCACGCTCTCTTGAACGTGGTATGTTGGAAATCAAAGCACGGTGAGAATCACACAAGACTCTATGACGATCTCGGATCTACAGACAAACCTGTACCAGTGTCACCAGAGAACTGCTATCTGACGTTAGGTAAAATACCATCTAGGAGTTCTCGGCGAGTCCTATTTAGTGTACCCAGTCTCTACTGAGCATCCGTATACCATCTTTGATGTCAAACACCAATGGATATAGGATCATCCTGTAGGGTTACTTAGCATGACGGCAAGGTTTCGGGAGGCATCGTCCATGCCATTTTCAAAAAATTTCCATGCTACTTAACCCTAACCCTAGAATCTTAACTTGAGAATACAATATGTAAAAAACTTTACATCTAAGTGAATACGGAATACAACCTTTTTAGACTGGTCCTTCACTTCAAATGCTCCGTGTAGAAGTCCCTTCGCTCCAAGTAGTGATGATCCAGACTCTCCATAGGCTCCACTAGTCGAAATGAACGAGCTTGCTCAATGATCTTCGAGGCCGAAGATGTTCTACTTTGAGGAGACTCCAACTCAAGCTACCTCTTCACTAATTAGGGATTAGTGAAGCTAACACCTTAAACTAAATGGCTAATCTAGTAGAGGATGATAAAGTAGGAATTTTGCTCACTTTAGAATTCTTTTTCTCACTCTATTTCTTTACCTCACCAAAACCTAGAGAGCATTCTTTTGTTGAAGATGAAGATGAAGATGAAGAGATAATGTTTTGAGAGAGTGAATGGCAACCATGGGTGAGAAATATCTCATATAACCCTTGTATAGACATAACCATAGTTAAAGATAACGGTTAGGTTAATAAATATCTAAGGAAATGATAGATATGTATGCCCTAGAGGCCTGTATTGTATAGGATGCTAGGCATGTATATGTACAGAAACAATCTTTGCTTGAAATGATAGTATTCTATCTGGTTTATCTTCATCTTAACGTGTGATGTGTTGTTTTTCATATCTTTATATACATGTTAATGAAGCCCTTAGGATTGTGCTTGAGTACCGGGATTATGATGTAGATCATACTAGTGGGCCTGGGCAGTCTATAAGCATAACTTTAATTGTTCCTAGTCGAGGGCATATCGAAACAGGGCATCGATGTTACCAGAGTAGACTAGTGTGTACGTTTCATGACCCTGGGGGCTTTGGTTGATCCCACAACCATTGGTGTTTGAGATCAAAGATTGTACACAGGTGCTCATTGGAGAATGGGTACACCGAACAGTACTCGCCGAGAACTCCTAGATGGTATATATATATATATTGTCAGAAAGCAGTTCTCTAGTGATAATTGTACAGGTTAATCTATAGACTCGAGATCGTCATAGTGTCTTGTGTGATTCCCACTGTGCTTTGATTTCCTCCCTACCACAGCTATATTGAGTCGTGCAAGCAGGAGGATTTTGGGTACAGTCCCGAATCGCACGGTGGCAGTGAGCAATAGGAGGGGTTTCGTCTCTCCCGGTATAGGGAGTTGATGTCGCGCTATACCTGATCGACCATAACAGCAAATACCTGGCCGGGGTTCTTGAGATTTACTGATAAGAGTTATCAATAGTTTCTCGAACCGTTATGGGCCGTAAATCAGCATGACTTATAAAGTTACGAGGGTCTGACATTAACCACCCCTAGAATTCATATGCGACGTATCAAACGAAGAGACTGGACTGTACGGTAAGTGTTGCTTACATGCTCGTTAGGGTTAGGATGAGTTCGCTCGTCATCTACCTCTTTTTCGTCTTGTACCTGGGTAGCCGTTATGCATAGCTAGTGCCACTGACGTGCTTGTAGTTAAAGTACTGTCGAGTCTTTAGAGTCCCACACAGAGAGTTCCGTGGTTCAGGCAAAAGATGTAGAGGCCGTAATTTGTTACGGCAGGGTTTCGATCATGCTCGTGTAATCGTTACAGGAATAATGATCGGAATGTTAATACAGGTATGCTTTGGTTTAAGCTGCATGCCGGTATTATCTTATTGGATTATTTGTATTCATATTTTTCAGAATTCGGATACGGGTATACTTATACGGTATACGGTGGAGGGGTATTATTGTAATTGTTATAAGAATACCTTCTAGAAGGAGACACCTCATAAATGGATATTTATTTTGTGAAAATAAATAAATAGGGTGGAATTTTGGAAACTCTAAGCATGGATGAAGGAATGGCTTCTTTCATATTTTATTCATTTGGAGTTACTATTGAAGCATAGTGCAATTTTTTATTACATGCTTCAATTATTTCATTTTGAGCCATATGATATTTTTTCCATGCTTGAACTTTTCATTATCACTTTGACATTCTCTCTCTTCATTCTCTCCTTCTTCCTCCTCTTTGCTTTAACCTCACATAAGTTGTGAATCAAAAGCTTATATCAAAAATCATAATCCAATACTTAATCTCTACAGCATCTTAGTGATAACTTCTAACAAACTTGATCTCTAAATTGAACTCTTCTGAAGAGTTTGTAGCTTGTTCGATAGCTCTCGGGTGGATCGTCTTGGATCTTGAGTGTTGGATATATGTATGCCTAGAGGCCATTATATGATAGTGTATGTACTGGTTTTTATCTATATATATATATATATTCAGAGGACAGTCTTGCTTGACGTGATAGTATGCTATCTGGTTACTATTCCCCGCCGAAAACCAGAGACGCGACCGCGCGGGTCCGTCTCGCCTGAATTTCGGGGCAGATGCTAATTGGTGTTATCCGTCCACCTCTCCAAAGATGCCGAGTTGATTTATGACACCGTGTATCGAAAGTTTAAATGGATACGGCCGACGCAGCAGACTTCGTCAGATTCCCCCTCGCTGATGGGTTTTTGATTATGGGGATGCTCTTCCATGCAGTTAATTACGCTACCGCATCGCGGTAACCACTTTCTCCTTCTCCAGATGGTCACTTCGTGTCGTGGGTGTTTATTTTGTTTTTGGTTTCCCGTGGATTGTATACGGAGACTAATTTATGATGTCGCCCGTAGGGCGTGGATTAGTCCAAATCCGCATTTTCTTAGATTTGGGTTTGGGGGTTGGGTTTAAGGATACATTAGTCTCATTTGAGACTAAGATCAACTTAAATGTTAGTTAAGGATACGTTAGTCTAATTTTAGACTAAGATCAACTTAAAAGGATCATTTAGATCCAACAAAAGAGCATTTGGACTCTATTGTTTAGTATAGGGTCATTGCGGTCGATTACCAGTTTAAGGACATGGTGGTCCAATGTTAGTTTAAGGACATCTCGGTTGCGGTTAAGGACATTATAGTCCGTGAGTTTAAAGACATCACAGTCAAGGTTAAGGACATAGTAGTCCGTGAGTTTAAAGACCTTACAGTCAAGGTTAAGGACATCATAGTCCGTGAGTTTAAAGACCTCACAGTCAAGGTTAAGGACATCATAGTCCATGAGTTTTAAAGGACCCCGCAGTCCGTGGATTGTTTGGTTGTCGAGACCCGTCACCTCTCTAAAGACGTTGATGGATTACAACGAAAAATATCAGAGGAGTAAAGAGATGTATCCTCGAACCGATGTGAGTTGGTTGAAAGATTTGTAGTCCAATTTGGGGCTAAGATCTGTTAAGATATTTATGAGCAGATGAGCTTAATTAATATGGGTTGAGGACTTATGGCCAATCTTGGGCTAAGTCCAATAAATGTTTAACATTTTTTTGGGCTGTTGATGATTTGTTTGGTCTTGGCCCTTTTAATAATGCTAATCATTGATTTGAGTTTTGATAGTATTTCTGTCTTTCATTGAATGCCGAGCGCTCATCATAGCTCTGGGACTTGTAAAAGAACAATTTATGTTTTGTCAGCACCCACGTGAGGGACACGTAGTGCGCTTGGCACTTTGCGCCAGTCAAAGAGCACAGTACGCTTCTGCTGAGTAGCGCACACGTGAGTGACACATGGTGCGCTGGCGTTGAGCGCCAGATGATGAGCGCATTGCGCTAATATATGAGCGCATTGTGCTATTAATTCAATGGCGTACACAAGAATGACACGTGGTGCGCTTGGCGCTTTGGGCCAGTCCATGAGCGCGGTGCGCTAATTCAAGAGCGCAAAGCGCTAACTGTTAAGTGGCGCACTCATGAGCGACAGTGGCGCGCTCGGCGCTGAGCGCCAGTCCAGGAGCGCAGAAGCGCATTTGATCAGTTTTATGATCTGGGAAATAAATTTTCCCCTAGAAGAGACTTGTCTCAAGATTCGAAGAACAAAAGTTCTTACTTTATAGGAGATGCTTCAATCTCTCGTATTAATGAAAGGCTTTGCCTTTATGGATTTATGATCCTTAAGAGAATTTAATAATTCTCTCCCCCTTTATAATGAGATGTTCATGATCTCAGAAATACAATTTGTCTTATAGATCTATGATCTGTGAAAGAAGTAAGTACTTCTTTGTTTTTATGATGAGATCTTTTGATCTTTTTATCAAAGACCTTGGTCTTTGTAGATCTATGATCTTTTAAGATGAGAATTCTTCTTTTTAATTATGAGATGATTTCATCTCTTTGTTCACCACCATTCTTTTTAACTTGAAGAAAAAATAATCTTTTTGCTGAGAGCTATGCTTCTCTTCGTGAAATCTCAAAGCTTATGGGGGGTTCTTCTTCTCTTTTTTTATTTCTTCTTTTTTTTTATTTTGGAAAGGAGCATCATTGGTCGTTGGGACCCACCACCTCTCCGACGACACTGAGAGATTACAGTGCCATATATCGAAGGTGTGGAAGGATGTACCCTTTGAACCATGTCCTACTCATCAAGGGGGAGAACATGCTGGAGATTAAGCTTCTCGCTGCTGAAAAATGCTTCTTTGCGTTCGCGTACATGCGTCGCACGTGTTGGGCGCACGTGTGTCGGACGTGTTGGGCGCACATATTTGCACATAGCGTACATGGAGTTTGGGCATATGCGCATTATGGGGGGAGCAAGCTCCTATGGGGAACGAATCTCCTTTGAGTATTATTGAATATTCTCATGTGGTGCGCACGTGCGTTGCACGTGTTGCGCGCATGGCGGACACACGTGCGTTGCACGTAGCGTACATGGAGTTTGCGCATATGCGCATTATGGGGAGGAGCAGGCTCCTATGGAGAACAAATCTCCTTTTAATATTATTGAATATTCCAATTTGGTGCGCATGTGCGTTTCACGTGGTGCGTGCATGGCGGGCATACGTGCGTTGCACGTAGAGCACATGGCGCTTGCGCATATGCGCATTATGGGGAGGAGCAGGCTCCTATCTTGGAGAACTAGGCTCACTCCTTTAAGAATTGAATCCTTTGAAGATGGAACTCTACCTTTTCTAAGAGGTATCCCCTCTTATTTATATGGGAGTGGTAGAGAAGCGATCTCTCTTTTTCCCGATGTGGGACTAAAAATGCATTCACCATGTAGTAGAGCATTATTTTAAATTACACATGCTTAGCACATTTGCTTATAACTTTTGATCCCGGATGATTTATGAAGCCCATAATATATCAAATCGAAGGATTTTTCGAGACACTTTCGATACCATCAGAATTTAACTATTTCTCATTCTGGAGTTTGTCAAAATACAGCTCGGAAAATACTGGTTCGCATCTTCTTCCTTAGATCACATGTGCATAGCACATTTGCTCATAACTTTTGATCCCGGATGAATTATGAGTCCCATAATATATCAAATCGAAGGGTTTTTCGAGATTATTTCAATACCATGCGAATTTAGCTGTTTTTCATTCGGGAATTTGTCAAAATACAGCCTTGAAAATACTGGTTCCCATTTTCTAAAGCGTATCGCTGCTATTTGATGCCTTGGGCTCTTTTGCGCAGAAATTTTTGGCGGGAAAAAATGCCCCCCACTAGTTTGCCCACGTAAGTATATTCGTGGGTGAAGTGGTGCAGAGTAATTCATAGTATATGACCAGTTTCGGGTTGGTATATAATTTTCAGAATCTTGATCTGAGAAGATAACGAGCGGACACAAGCGTCGTCATTTATCATTGACTTAAAACTCGACTCTTAAGGGATATAGTCCTAAACTCTCAGCTCCATGAGTCCCACCCTTCTATTTCTTTATGTTTTACTCTGGCATGAAGTAGTTTATATGCTCATGAGTAATTTCTCCATTTCAGTGGCAAGTAGCTTTGGCAAGTGTAGACCATAGATGGTAGATAACAGTTCATCTTGAATTCTTTATAAGGTAGTGATGGCTTAGGAGACAATGGTAGGATCTGCCACTTAAGAATTTTCAACTTTATTAGCCATGAGTGTCTCATAAAGACATTTCTCCCTACGAGTCGAGAGGATCACGTAGCTGTATTTTATCCTTAGGAATCGTGAGGATTCCTAAGTGCGTTTTCTCTTATAAGTCGTAAGGATCTTGCAAGAGAGTTTTCTTCCTTACGGGTCGAGGGAACCCGTGAGTGTTTGATGAGATCGACATCATCTGCGTTTCATGGAATCAGGAGATGCTCTGGGCGTTTCCCACGGGGTCAGGATTGACACAGGCCGTGTTCTACATGACCAGAAATTTGCTCTGGATGCTTCCCAAGGGTCAGGATTGATATAACCGTGTTCTCCGAGGACCAGGCTCCGCTCTGGATGCTTCCCACGGGGTCACGATTGACATAGGCCGTGTTCCGCGTGACCAGAAATTTGCTCTGGATGCTTCCCACAGGGTCACAGCCGTGTTCTGCGAGGACCAGGCTCCACTCTGGACGTTTCCCCCGGGATCAGGATTGACATAAGCCGCGTTCTACATGACCAGGAATTTGCTCTGGATGCTTCCCACAGGGTCATAGCCGTGTTCTGCGAGGACCAGGCTCCGCTTTGGACGTTTCCCACGGGGTCAGGATTGACATAGGTCGTGTTCCATGTGACCAGGAATTTGCTCTGGATGCTTCCCACGGGGTCATAGCCGTGTTCTGCGAGGACCAGGCTCCGCTCTGGACGTTTCCCATGTAGTCTGGATTGACATAAACCGCGTTCCACGTGACCAGGAATTTTCTCTGGATGCTTCCCACGGGGTCATAGCCGTGTTCTGCGAGGAACAGGCTCCGCTCTGGATGCTTCCCACATGGTCATAGCCGTGTTCTGCGTGGACTAGGATCCGCTCTGGACGTTTCCCACGGGTCAGGATTGACATAAGAAGTGTTCCACGTGACCAGGAATTTTCTCCGGATGCTTCCCACGGGGTCATAGCCGTGTTCTGCGAGGACCAGGCTCCGCTCTGGACGTTTCCCATACGGTCAGGATTGATATAAGCCGCATTCCACATGACCAGGAATTTGCTCTGGATGTTTCCACGGGGTCATGGCCGTGTTCTACGAGGACCAGGCTCCGCTCTGGATGCTTCCTACGGGGTCATAGCCGTATTCTGCGAGGACCAGGATCCACTCTGGACGTTTCCCACGAGGTCATGATTGACATAAGCCATGTTCCACGTGAGCAGGAATTTGCTCTGGATGCTTCCCACAGGGTCATAGCCGTGTTCTGTGAGGACCAGGCTCCACTCTGGATGCTTCCCACGGGGTCATAACCGTGTTCTGTGAGGACCATAATCCGCTCTGGACGTTTTCCACGTGGTCAGGATTGACATAAGACGCGTTCCACGTGACCAGGAATTTGCTCTGGATGCTTCCCATGGGGTCATAGCAGTGTTCTGCGAGGACCAGGCTCCGCTCTGGATGCTTCCCACGTGGTCATAGCTATAAGTCTACGGTAGCGCCCTGGCCTTCATTTTGACGCCAAACGCGGAACAAAAACTTTTACAACTGGCGCTATCGCATACTATAACCCGGATCTTGCCATTAACGCTAAACTAACAAACTGTAAAGAGGTAGAAAGGTTATACCGATCGATCCGTGTCCTTCGTTCTTTAGCCATCATCCCACGCTCATCGCGGCAACTCCGATCTCTTGTCTCCTCATCGAGATGGCACCACTTCAACGGATCTTTAAACGGGCTCCCGCCTCTATACCGAGGCAACTCGGACATGAAGTATGCTAACCGACATATCCAAGATGAAATAGAGAATGAGTAGAATACTTTGTCTCAATCACCCTAGGGTTCTCATCACATGAGACGGATATGGTGTAGCTTGAAGAAGATGCAAAGAGATGGAAATTGTGAACTCATGAAAAATCTAGTGAGCAAAATAACCAAGCACCAAAAATTGCCTTGGCTGCCCAAAATAATGGTGGTGATATATATAAGGTTTTGTGGTGAAATATCAAGGAAAATATCGTACCAAAATATCTCCAACTCAACCCTAAAGTATCACACCAAAACAAAAGTCATTAATTCTTCATGACTCACTACATGACTCATTAACATGAGTCATTAGTGAACATGCTAGAATCAATGACTCATTAACATGAGTCACACTTTCCAAAACATCAATCATTTAAACCAAAATGATTAACCCAAAAGGAAATGCATCTTTTAAAGTAATCTCGTAACGGATTACGAGAATACCCCTCACATGTATATACATACCTGTATCCGTATTTCGACCGAATACGAATACGATGAGACTAAAATATTCCGACTCAATATAATATTTGGATCCGGCTTAAACCAAAGCCCACCAGTATTATCTGTCCAAAATATGACACGTGCACAAGTGCACGTGCAATTTCGAACCCAGCCATAAAACCATACGGCCTCCACAATGTTTCGTCCGAACTTGGGAAACTATCTATGGGGAACTCTAAAGACTCATCAGTACCCTGGCAGTAGGTTTAACCACAAGCACGTCAGCGGCACTAGCTGTTCGTAACGGCTGCCCATGTACTGACCGAAAGGGATGCTGATGAGCGAACTCATCCTGGAACCCTACTAAGCCTAATAGTGACAATATACGTACAGTCCGGTCCGTTCGTCTATGAGCATCGCATATCCGGCCTAGGGGCTGGTAACGTCAGACCCCCAATAGCGGTATAAGTCGTGTCGGAGGGTAGCCCTGAACACCCTGAGAAACTACTGGAATACCTACCAGTAATTCTCACCTGCCTTAGCCAAGGACTTGGTGTAATGGCTCTCCTAGACACAGCGCGATTTCACCCCCAACACCGGGAGAGACGAATCCCCTGCCGATCCGCTCGCTGCCCTTATGTAGCTCGGGACTGTACCCAACTAAAACCTGTTTGCACGACTCCTTTGAGCCGTGGTAGGGTAATAATCAAAGCACAGGGGGAACTCACACGAGACAAATGACGACCTCAGGTCGATGAACTAACCTGTACACATGTCACCAGGGAACTGCTATCTGACGCTAGGTATAAAACCAACTAGCAGGTTCCCGGCGTGTCCTGTCCGGTGCACTCATAACCCAATGAGCACCTGTATACATCTTAGGTGATCCAACTGACACCAATGGCTTGTGAGACCGGCCACCACCCCTTGTTTGGGTCTCGACTGTATACACTAGTCTACTCCGGAGTATCGATGCCCTGTCTCGAAACTCCAACGAATAGGGACCACTTTTAAGGATGTGCTTATAGACTACCCAACTCACGTATATGATCGCCATCATACTGTTGGTAGTCAAGCAAGATCCTAAGGGCTCTATCAACGTGTAATAGTGATCATGTCACCTAAAACTGTACACGATGATAAAGGCAAACCAGATAGCATACTATCATCTCGAGTAAGACTTTCCTACCGGTATAGGTCTTCCCTCAATCATTGTAATCACGTACCTGCGATCCAATAATTGACTTTGAGGGCACTATATCCAACAATAGCCGTGTTCTGCGAGGACCAGGATCCGCTCTGGACGTTTCCCACGGGGTCAGGATTGACATAAGCCGCGTTCCACGTGACCAGGAATTTGCACTGGATGCTTCCCACGGGGTCATAACCGTATTCTGCAAGGACCCGGTTCCGCTCTGGATGCTTCCCACGAGGTCAAAGCCGTGTTCTGTGAGGACCAGGATCCACTCTGGACGTTTCCCATGGGGTCAAGATTGACATAAGCCGCATTCCATATGACCAAGAATTTGCTCTGGATACTTCCCACGGGGACATAGCTGTGTTCTGCGAGGACCAGGCTCCACCGTGGATGCTTCCCATGGGGTCATAGCCGTGTTCTGTGAGGACCAGGATCCACTCTGGACGTTTCCCACGGGGTTAGGATTGCTAAAAGCCGTGTTCCACGTGACCAGGAATTTTGCTCTGCATCCTTCCCACGGGGTCATAGCCGTCTTCTGCGAGGACCAGGTTCCACTCTGGATGCTTCCCACGGGTTCATAGCCGTGTTCTGTGAGGACCAGGATCAGCTCTGGACGTTTCCCACTGGGTCAGGATTGACATAAGCCGAATTCCACATGACCTGGAATTTTGCTCCGGATGCTTGCCACGGGGTCATAGCCGTATTCTGCGAGGACCAGGCTCCACCCTGGATGCTTCCCACGGGGTCATTGCCGTGTTCTGCAAGGACCAGGATTCGCTCTGGACGCTTCTCACGGGGTCAGGAATGACATAATCCACGTTCCATATGACCAAGAATTTTGCTCTGGATACTTCCCACGGGGTCATAGCCATGTTCTACGAGGACCAGGCTGCGCTCTAGATGCTTCCAACGGGGTCATAGCCGTGTTCTGCGAGGACCAGGATCCGCTCTGGACATTTCCCATGGGGTCAGGATTGACATAAGCCGCGTTCTACGTGACCAGTAATTTTTCTCTGGATGCTTCCCACAGGGTCATAGCCGTGTTCTGCGAGGACCAGGCTCCGCTCTGGATGCTTCCCACGGGGTCATAGCCGTGTTCTGTGAGGACCAGGATCCGCTCTGGAAGTTTCCCACGGGTTCAGGATTGACATAATCCGCAGTATACGTAACCAGGAATTTTGCTCTGGATGCTTCCCACGGGGTCATAGCCATGTTCTGCGAGGACCAGGAACCGCTCTGGATGTTTCTCACGGGGTCATAGCCGTGTTCTGCGAGGACCAGGATCCGCTCTGGACGTTTCCCATGGGGTCAGGATTGAGATAAGCCGCGTTCCACGTGACCAGGAATTTTTTACTCTCGGTTTTTCGTGCATTGTCGAGTAATGAAATTAGGAGTTTTGCCGTAGCTCCGATTTGTTGATGTCATGTCTGTTGAAATGAGACAGATATTGAGATGATCTCCAGGCTGTCTGTGAACCATTGAGATTTGGCTTCTTCTTCGGATGGAACCTGGGGAGGGAAGGTGTGATTCCTTCTTTGTTTGCGCCCCTGGATTGTATACAGGGATTGATGTGATATCACCTGTAGGAAATAAATTTCATTTTTCTTTATTTCTTTCCGCGATGCTCTATCATTTCAGCTTTTATAACGCGAAGGTCGCGATTGCCCAATCATTTCGGCTATTGTTCGTGGTGCCCAATCATTTCGACTATTTGTTTTATTTTTAATCGCTACTTTTTATTGCGAGTTGCCCAATCATTTCAGCTATTTTGTATGCATAAATTTTTACTTGCTGATTTTGTTGCAAGTTGCCCCATCATTCAGCTATTTCGTATGCATGTGTGGCTCGCTAGTTTTTTTGCTGCAAGCTTGGAATTAGACACCGATTTTGGCATCAGCACCGCTACAATTGGGATATTTCCAGGAGTGGATCATCATTTGCCTCTGTCGATGTCGAACAAAGGCGGCTTAGCAAACAGGGTTAAGATCCTGTCGACTAAGCCTTTTGACTTCATGAGCCATAGGGGTCCCATAAAGGTACTTCTCCCTGCGAGTCGTGAGGATCTCGTAGGTGCGTTTTCTCCTTAGGAATCGTAAGGAATCCTAAGTGTATGGCTTCTCGTAAGTCGTAAGGATCTTACAAGAGGGCTTTCTCCTTATAAGTCGAGAGGACTTATAAGGGCTGTTCACTGTGTAGACATACCCCTAGTCATGGATGGGACTTTGTTAGGGAAATGTTTATTCGCGCCCGTGGATTGTATACAAGGGTCAGCATTGAGCGGCTTGTAGGGCAGCATTGGAGGTTGTGGTGGCCGCTTATGAACAGGTTCAGATCCCTGTAGCTTAAGACTTTTGAATCTTATGAGCCGTGAGGGTCTCATAAGAGGGTTCTCGTTACGAGTCGTGAGGATCTCGTAAGTGTAATTTCTCTTTAGGAATAGTGAGGATCCCTAAGTGCGTTTCTCCTTTGTGAGTCGTAAGGATCTCACGCAGGTGGTTTCTCCTCACAAGGTTGAGAGGACCTTGCAAGTGTCTTTTAATGAGGTTAGGCCCTTTCGGGTTTTTCACAAAACTCGCTGGTAGCCCTGCTGTTTTTACTCACGGAGCCCTTTCGGGTTTTCATCCGTGCCCATTTTTCTTATGGACCTTGCAAATGTAATTTTTTTTTCAGCCTTGGGATGCTGCAGTCCACAGTAGTTTATCGACGTCTCGGTTAACAGCTATTTTTTGGACATAGTGGTCCATCGTTAGTTTAAGGAGGTTTCGGTCCGACGCTAGTTTTAGGACATTGTGGTCCATTTTTAGTTTAAGGAGGTTTCGGTCCGACGCCGGTTTTTGGACATTGTGGTCCATTTTTAGTTTAAGGACGTTTCGGTCCATCGTTGGTTTAAAGACGTTTCAGTCCGTTGTTAGTTTAAGGATGTTTCGGTCCGATGCCAGTTTTAGGACATAGTGGTACGTCGTTAGTTTAAGGACGTTTCGGTCCATCGTTAGTTTAAGGACGTTTCGGTCCGTTGTTAAGGAAGCCGGCTACTACTTATAGAGTTTGGGCTCAGGAAGATAGCAAGCGGACATAGGCATCGTCATCTATCGTTGACCCAGGCCGTGACTCGTCAGGCGTAGTATTTTTTTAGGAAGCGACCATTTATTGGCCTGAAAGGTCTTTCACCATGCATGTCCATGAGTAGGTAAGCTCCACCCTGGTAGACTTTGTCTATGATATACGGGCCTTCATAATTCGGCTCGAATTTCCCTCGCTTGGCGCGATTGGGGATTATAGGTCTTTTAACTATTACCACGAGTTCGCCTTGGCGGAACGTTCTCGGCCTAGATAATTTTTCATATGAGCGCGTCATCTTTGCATTGTAAGCCTCCAAATTTTGTTGCGCTATGAGACGGGTTTCATCGAGGGCATCAAGCTCCACAAGCCGAAGGTGAGCATTTTCTTCGTCTGTTAACTCGTAGTGAACCGCCACACGTAGAGAGGGTAACTCTATCTCAACGGGAAGTACCGCTTCTATGCCTAATACCAATGCGTACGGTGTTGTGTTCTTGGCAGTATTGAACGTAGTTCGATACGCCCATAGGTCTTCATGCAGTCTCTCGTGCCAGTCCTTCTTATTTCGAGACACCATCTTTTTCATGATCTTCGTCAAGGTCTTGTTGAAAGCCTTAGCTAGACCGTTAGCTTGAGAATTATAGACTGAAGAGTATCTCCAGTCTATGTTATGCTGTTGTGCGAAGCGGCTGATCTTGTGGCTTCTATAAGCCGGCCCGTTATCGGAGATGATCCGTCATGGAGTTCCAAACCGATAAATGACGTCTGTCTTGAGGAAATAGAGGATATTCTCTGTCTTCACTTCCTTCAGCGGTACTGCTTCTACCCACATGGAGAAGTAATCAGTTGTCGCCAAAATGAATCGGTGTCCTCTGAACGATGCTGGCTCGATGGGGCCGACTATGTCAGTTCCTCACATTTCGAACGGCCAGTTAGCCACCATTGGATGTAGTGGATTCGGATGCTGGTGGATAAAGTCCACATGGATCTGGCACGAGTGGCATTGCTTCGCGTATTCGAGGCAGTCCTGGATCATCGTGGGCCAATAGTAGCCCATCCTTTTAATTTTCAGCTTCATCTTCGACCCGGCTTGGTGAGAACCACAGAGTCCGTCGTGAGTTTCTTGGACGACTCTCTTTGCCTCTTTAGGTCCCAGGCATCTTAGCCATAGAGAATCAAATGATCTCTTATACAGAGTATCATTAACAAAGGCGAAGGATAGAGCTCGTTTCATGAGCTGGTGCCTTAAGGATGGATCTTCAGGTGTTCGACGGGATTTGAAGTAATCTATAAAGACTTCCCTCCAATCCATAGCCTTTTCCTGGTCTTTTATTTGCAGGGACATTTGCTCGGTCGCTCCCTTTTCTTCGGACGACTTCGGAGATATTTCTGCCAACGCAAGAACCCGACGACTTTGCACAACGATCCTCACGTCATCGAGGTTTTCGTCGGCCAATTCTTTAGCGAGCTTGGCTAATGCATTCGCCTTGCTATTTTCCACATGCGGTATACTTTACAGCGTGTAGGAAGGAATTTGAGTCAGTAATTGCTGCACCCTCTCGCCGTATTTCACCAACTCAGGCTTGCATGTCTGATAGTCGCCGTTTACTTGACTAACGACTAGTTGGGAATCTTCGTTTATGAGGAGGTCTTCAATTCCTATGTCGATAGCGATCTCAAGACCTGCTATCAAAGCTTCATATTCAGCTTCATTGTTCATCCTCGGCTCTGTTAAAGAGAAGGCAAAGCGCATTATCCCTCCTTATGGAGTCACGAAGATGAGGCCTACCCCTGATTTGATTATGGGTATGCTTTGTTTGCGCTTCTTCATGGAAGATGCCCCATCAAAATAGAGTTCCCACTGGGTATCATCCTTTCTTCTCTCTCCGTCGATCATGTCAAACGCATGTTCGTCTGGCAGTTCGCTATTCAAAGGAGAATCGGCAGGTATCGGATGCTCAGTGAGCAAGTCAGCGATGGCCTGGCCTTTCACTGCGTTGAAGGGTCGATAAGTTATCGAGAACTCCATCAAGAGCAGGGCCCATTTAGCGAGCCTCCCTGTTAATATGGCCTTCGACATCACGTATTTGAGAGGATCCACTTTTGATATAAGATGGACCTCATGTGCTAACGCATAGTGTCTGAGCTTCGTTATCGCGAAGATCAACGCCAAGCAGTGTTTTTTGATGGGGGAGTAATTGCTTTCTGCCCCCAGTAGAACTCGACTCAAGTAGTAGAGGGCTCTCTCTTTTCCTCGGTCGTTCTCTTGTGCTCATAGCGCGCTTAAAGAACCTTCAAGGGCAGTTGTATACAGAATGAGGGGTTTTCCCTTGACTAGAGCAGTTAGCACCGGAGGATTCTGTAGGTATTGCTTGATTTCGTCCAGTGCGCCTTGGCATTTGCGATCCAGACGAACGGAGTTCCCTTCTTCATCAAGTGGCTGTAAGGGCAGCACATGCCAGAGAGATTGGCTATAAATCGCCGGATATACATGAGCTTTCCTTGGAGAGACCGTAGTTGCTTGAGAGTCCTAGGCGGAGGCATTTCCATGATCGCCTTGATCTTCGATAGGTCTATTTCGATGCCTCGGTGTCGGACGACAAATCCCAGGAACTTGCCTGAGGAAACTCCAAACGCGCATTTTAGAGGGTTCATCTTCAAGTTATATTTCCGAAGGTGTTGAAATACGATCTTCAGATGCTCTAGATGTTTCTCGTATGATTTGCTTTTAACTACGAGGTCATCGATATAACATTTGACGATTTCATGTATGAGGTCATTGAATATCTTCGTCATGGCCTTCTGATAGGTGGGACCGGCGTTCTTTAGACCGAAGGGCGTCACCTTGTAGCAGAATATGCCCAACGGGGTCCGGAAAGCGGTATGCTTTTGGTCCTCGGGATCCATCTTTATCTGATTGTAACCTGACGAGCCGTCCATGAATGAGAAGACTTTGTGAGTGGATGTGTTATCTATCATCAGCTCGGTGACTGGTACTGGAAAGTCGTCCTTAGTACAGGCTCTGTTGAGATCCCAAAAGTCCACGCATATACGTACTGTCCCATTTTTCTTCATTAGTGGGATGACGTTGGCGATCCAGTCAGGGTACTGAACCTCTTGGATGAAGCCGGAGTCGATTAACTTCTTGACCTCGGCGTTGATGCTCATCTCAAGTTCGAGCCTCATTCTTCTCGGTGCTTGTTTTATCGTCTTGATGTCTGGGGAAATCGCCAATTTATGGACAACAATCTCTGGATCGAGTCCTGGCATCTCTGAATAGTTCCTTGCAAAGCAGTCTTTATACTGCATGAGCACGTCTTTAAGCGTAACCACCTTTTCTTCAGACAATAGTGTAAGCCCGCGGGGGCGCCCCGGCCATCGATCCGACGCCGGAAACGCGGAAAACAAAAACTTTGCGAACTTTGCAAAACGGCACCACCGCGGACTTTTTACCCGGATCGGGCCATTAACCTAGCTAGCTAGCAAAAAGAAAAGAGTAGAGATGCTATACCAAACGATCCGTGTCCTTCGGTCTTCGTCTCCACTCCGATCTCCCGCGGAATCTCCGTCACCTCCTCGCTCGTCGGAGAGGGGCACCACGTAGCCGGAATCTTTTACGGGCTCCCGCCTCTTGACCGAGGCAACTCGGGCGCGAAGTTGGCTAGCCGACGCGTCCAAGGCTTGCTATAGAATAGTGTAGTGAGATGTCTCTTTAGGGTTTATGGAAGTTGCCTTGATGGAGGGATTTGAGGAGGAGAATGAATGAATGAGAGAAGCTTGGGATTTTTGCAAGCATAAAAGCATGAAATGAGATGAAGAATTTTCACCACTAGAAAAATGATCCTCTCATCTCTCTCCCTCAAGAATGGCCGGCCCTCTCTCTCTAGAAATGAGATTGGAGAGAGAAAAAGAATTCTCCAAGTCTATAAAAAACCAATGGAAAAACCAAATCAAGAAAAAGGTCACTCTCATTTCTTTTCTCATCATAACCAAGCACCATCAAATGAAAAGCAAAGAAAGGGACAAGAAAGGCATATCATCATGAAGCAAGTCTCATCATAATCCACAAGTGCAAGAAAACCCTCCACAAAAGAGTTATTTGCAAATTGCAAATAACCCCCTCCAACAAAAGTCCGGCCGAGAAGGAATAAAAGAAAACCGGCCGGAACGGAATGCAAACTGGCAACTTCAGAAAACCGATCCCGTAATAAATTACAGGAAAACCCCACTACTGCAAATACATGCCCGCATTTGTATTCGCACTGAACACAAATGCAAAGAGACAAAACTACACTATCATATACTAGGATCCGGCTTAAGCCAAAGCCGGCTAGTAAGAACCGTCCGATCACGATCCGTGCAATACCGCACGTATCTGATCGAACCCTGCCATATCTCCATACGGCCTCTACAGCGTTTCGCCCGAAACTTGAGTAACTGTCGGTGTGGTGGACTCTAAAGACTCGTCAATACTGTGGCTGTGGATTTAACCACTAGCACGTCAGAGGTATAAGCCAATACATGACGGGCCACCAGGTATTGACCAAAAGGGACGTCGATGAGCGAACTCATCCTGACACCCTACTGAGCCTGTCAGTGACAATATCCGTACAGTCCGGTCCGTTCGTCTATGAGCATCGCATGGCGGGCCTAGGGGGTTGGTAAAAGTCAGACCCCCAAAAGCGGTACAAGTCGTGTCGGAGTGTAGCCCAGAACACCCTGAGATACTACTGGAATACCTACCAGCAAATCTCCTGCCTTGGCCAAGGACTTTTCATGTTCTGGCTCTCCTAGACACAGCACGACCTCACCCCCAATACCGGGAGAGACGAACCCCTGCAGATCCGCTCACTGCCTCCATGTGGCTCGGGACTGTACCCAACTAAAACCTGTTTGCACGACTCCTTTGAGCCGTGGTAGGGTAGTAATCAAAGTACAGTGGGAACTCACACGAGACAAATGACGATCCCAGGTCGATGAACTAACCTGTACACATGTCACCTGGGAACTGCTATCTGACGTCTGGTATATCCCAACTAGCAGGTTCCCGGCGAGTCCTGTCCGGTGTACTCATAACCCAATGAGCACCTGTATACATCTTAGGTGAACCAACTGACACCAGTGGCTTGTGAGACCGGCCACCGCCCCTCGTCGGGGTCTCGACTGTATACACTAGTCTACTCTGGAGAAACGATGCCCTGTCTCGAATCTCCCACGACTAGGGACCTTTTAAGGATATGCTTGTAGACCCCCAGCTCCCACTTATATGATCGCCCTCATACTGCTGGTGGTCAAGCAAGAATCCAAGGGGCTTTATCAACGTGTAATAGCGACTCGAAAGGTCACCTAAAGCAGTACACGATGATAAAGATAAACCAGATAGCATACTATCATCTCGAGTAAGACTGTCCTACTGGGACAGGTCCTCCCCTCAATCATTGCAATCACGTGCCTGTGATCCAATAATTGACTCTGAGGGCACTATCTCCAACAATCTCCCACTTGCACTCGAGGCTAATTATTGCGATGTCGCATACTCACAGCCCGTGTGATACCGAACACCCAACTCCTCTACTAGTCAGTCTCACAAAGCTCGTTTGCGAAACTATTGCGTTCGAGGAATAGCCTCAGTGAGTGGATCCGCTTTGATGTTTCTTTCTATGTCTCTCTATATCTCATGTTCGCAGAGAAAACTATCTCCCGAAATGAGAAATACCTGTCCTAGAATGTCTGGATGTCTGATGGGACCTAGCTCATAAGTGAACTCCAAATCCAAACTTCTTAGACTGTATCGTCTACTGAACTTAATCAGTATCCTGCGCCATGCCTTCCCTCAGTATCCACCTGGACCACCTGTCCAAAATACTGCCCCTCGTCAGAGGGAAAACTATAACTCTGACAGCCACTCTGCCATCCAGGTCACCTTGGAAGCCTGGAAGGATAACCGTCTCCTAAAGGAGGCTGCCGTTATCAATTCCTTAGAACATCAACTTATGTTCTAAAACTGCTTCCGACTGTTTCTCCAGGATTGGATTAATATCAACTTATTGCACCTACTGCAAGAACAACATCTGGTGTGGTACTTGACATCTCATGATTGACTCAGTTGCCTAAGCAAGTGATCTGTCAATCATGCGTGTCCCTCTCCCCTTTAGTCTGTAAGACACCTTTAGAGAGGGTGACTCCATTACCTGCAGGTACACTACCGTGCCAGGAGTCGTCCATTCTAAATACTCATAGAATGCTGTCAAGGTACCCAGATTGGGAAACCACCCAAATCTAGATCTAAAACCATAGATCTAGTAACCAGATGTCTGATATAATATCCAAGTCCTTTGTGGAGAAACCACTGTGTGACGACCAAAAGTATAACCGATCGTAGTATAGGAATATCACTTCCTACTCTGTGTATGTCATCAAATACCAGGACATCACACCCTACTATCTTCTTAACAGATCCATCCCTTATTCTGATGAAGTCAAACCTATGACTGTCACATCAGAAATAGATGATCTATCTCCGCTATATCTGCTCTAGTCTATAAATAGACATAAGCCTGATATCCACCAATGCTTCCGCTGCTCCCACTGACTACGACAACCCTCTGGCAGAGTCATATAGACGTGCACTTCTAAAGCCAGTTTAGAACGACGCTATACTCATCCTCCCGCCGGGTCTCGCAGCCTGGAACAACAGCAATGGCAAGTCTGGGTAAACAAGAACCTCCCTGCCACCGTTCTTGAGCATACCGAAGTACCTCTCGGGTGCCTGAGGTTACCCACCATATCTGCGGAGTGGCCAATGGAATGTCAAACCAGATTGAATCTTTAGGTTCTTATCAAATCTTCAGTAATCGTTTGCGGTTCTGGAATCACTTCCAGTTCTACCATACTCCCACTACTGTTTTTCTGAAAAAATCCATTTTTGATAAAACTGTGGCGAGTCAAGAACAATATCTCTATTGATCTTCCAGATGGTAGAAAATCAACCCTCGTCATAGCCCGGGTCAACCCACAAACAGCCACTACTGAAACGTGCCTTGAGTTGTCCAGAGTCTGGTTTTAAGCATAAGCCGGACAACTCCCCGTATCTTAACAATGTCAAGATATGAACTGTTCTATATCCAAGAAACAGAGGCACTGATTTAATTGAACCAGATTCAAATCATGCAGCTGTCTCCAGTGCATGTCAACTAAATGGAAGGAGGCCGATCAGCATTACTCAACTTAGGAATGCTTCCAATTATGAGTAACCTGAAAGAGAAGCAAGTTCTCTTAACCATTACTATCAACTGAATACCATACACAAGTATCTACATCTTCGATCACTTTGAAGAATCCCGATACTTGCAATACCTGGTTCTCTACTTTACTCTTATACCTATAACTCCTCAAAACTTAGACCCTGTGTTTCTACGAAACACATGTCTAAGAACTAGAGAAGTTAAAAGTAAACAGAATATAGTACGAGGACCAACCCCTCTGTCCTAATGGACACTGGACAATATACAATACTCTGTATAAGTCCCCTGAGTCTGGTGACTCATTCACTGTGTGTCGTAGGTTGAAAACTGTACTTTTG
Source organism: Agapanthus africanus (assembly GCA_030015575.1). Taxonomy (NCBI): domain Eukaryota; kingdom Viridiplantae; phylum Streptophyta; class Magnoliopsida; order Asparagales; family Amaryllidaceae; genus Agapanthus; species Agapanthus africanus. The sequence goes on from CM057337.1 coordinate 327,972,205, forward strand.
GTTAAGAAGAATTACACCGCTGTTCAATGCTCCTTACCTAACCATCCACTGGTATAGGTAAATGTCATAGACATAATTTCAAAAAGATATGTCTCACTCTATAAAAATAGACGTACAGATATATCAATTTGAAATTGGTGCACAACAACGGATATTCAAAACCAAATATTTGCCGACCGGCAAACAACCCAGGTGGCTTCCTCAAATATCATGAATCCCGATATAATGAGGATGGTCACCTAATTCCCAATAACTTACTCCCACTCATCATCTGTAAAACCATACAGATGTGAGACTCATACCTGGTAAATACATACCCTGGAGTAAGTATCTAATCGGGAAATCAGTTTTCTTTTAACAGTACACAGTGAAACTGAAACATTGAAATGTTTCGATGGGGTATCCTGGTATTCTTAGTAATGCCTCCTCCATTATCCAGATTCACAACTATAACCGTATAATTCTTTGCCATCTTTCTAAATCCCTTTACATGTCTTTAGTCATTACCTTCTGTACACCCCTTTAGGCCAAATGGTTTTCTTCCTTCCCTACCGTTCGGCACCAGCCTATGGTTTGGAAGAAGACTATCCAATAAGCATAATGGGTGTACTGTCCTAGTCCGAGGAGCACTCGCAATGCGAGAGAAGGTGAGGATAAAAGACAACCGAATGTACTTAATTCATAGGTGATTTAGGATTGACAAAGAAGTACATGGTTTGGTCGTGAATAGCAGTCGCAATTTACTTTGCCCTCTTACTAATCCCTTGCTTTGTCTGAACTTAATACCTTCTGTACACCGTTTAGGCTAATTGGTTTTCTTCATTCCCTACCGTTCGGCACCAGCCTAGGGTCTGGAAGAAGACTATCCAATTTGCGTAATAGGTGTACTACTCCTAAACCAAGGAGTACTCACAACCTGAGAGAAGGTAAAAGGTAAAGACAACTGAATAGTCCTATTCGTTTTCTCCAGAACCGGAAACCATCCTCGAAGTCCTTCGAGTTCGTATATAACCATACGATGGTTTTGTCCAATGGAAGTGGACGTTCGTAGTAATACGGGGTGTCCTGGAGAAAAGGGTAAAAATAGGAGTGGCAAAGAGGTCTGCAACTCTGACAATCCAAAAGCCAGTGTTAAGAAGGTTCGGTCAACTTGGTCACTGAGTCATAGTCTAGGGTCGGGTCAATGGTCGCTGCCAGAGAGAGAGAGAAAAGAAACACTCAGCGTGCACTCTAACCTAGATCAGAATGGTTACCAATTTATCTAATCTGGAAACCTCCCACTGTAACGTCAAATTCTTCCCCAAACCTGAAAGAAGAATTAGCCGGGATAACCCGAGGAGTAAACCAACTCATCAGTGGGAATCGGGATCCAACTCTCATCGTATGATAACGTGACGGAATCCGCTCACGCTATCATACTCCAGAAGGTATGCGCATATCTGGCAAGTTTCAGTACTTTTGAAACTCCCGATGTGATTTCTACCCCATGCTCTTATGACCTTGACTTTGGCCAACATATCATAAGTCACATGTCAAGTTCTACCCGTCATTATCCTGGTTAATTTGAACCCACCCGTACATACCCTTGACTTTGGCCAAAATGGCAGTACGACTGTCCCAAACCAACGCATCTATCTATGCTGCATATGAATACCCAATAGCTACCAAACACTGTGCCTTGACTTTGGCCAACATACACAGCATGAATACTATTGACTATCCATATGAAACGACGGAGGGCTACGAATGGTTTCTGGCGAAAACCTTTAACGTAATGAACTTGATATCGTTGAAGGAACTGATAGCTTTTAAAAATATAGTGACGAAAACCTTTGCTAAAGAGGTCACTCCCGGTGAAGGGATCTCGGCTCTTTCCCCGTAGAATGAGGTGCAGGATATTCCAACTGAATACCACGATGCAAAGCAAAAGTAATCGGCTATAGTGAAGTTACTACCCTGACGCAAACTTTTGTCCAAGGGGTCACTCCCGGTGAAGGGATCTCGGCCCTTGCCTCGTCGACTGAGGAGCAGGATATTCCAACTGAATACCACGGTGCAAAACAAAAGTGAACGTCCTTGCAATAACAGCTTTTTGAAAAAGTGTTCCAACAACATCAGAATAGGTTTGTTTAACTTGCATTGATCCGAATCAACGCAGTCCCATCAATTGATCACACCACAAAGAACGAAAATATACTGATGTACGTATATGCCATCCGCATTCGCCACTGGGTCCCGTCATCACTCGTTAGGTTAGCTAACTAACGACAGAGCGGGGACTGGACTAGCGCGGATGAAAAACATATACAACATCTACTAATATATATACCAATATATAGTATTTCGCTCAAGGCGTGATAAAATGCAACACAGAAATGTATAGCAACACAGATCAATACAGATATCTGGGATCCCCAGGTTTCACAGAGCCGCTGAAACCCGACGTTCCCCTGGTCGTGTGGATAGCCTGTGCAATGAAAACCTAGACCCCTATGGGCGCGGCAAGTCACCCGCCAAAACCTGAAGCGAGGCAGCCCCCTTCAGCAACGTGAATGGACCACCCAGCACTTCAGGGAATCCGGTAACTTGGGCACCCCTCCTGGGTCAACCCTATACCCCCTACGAGTGCGGCAAATAGCCCGCCAATTCTAGAGTGAAGCCCCCTCCGTCTCAATGCCATGAGATGCGGGCTTGTTGCCCTCTAGAATCCGGCTATCCGTGCACCCCTCCGCGGGGTAATCCTAGTACAGAAAGTAAAATATACATACAACGGGTACATCGACCGCAACCAGGTCGTGCCCCAAAATAATAATACAAACTGGCAGTGACGGCAGTCCACATGTCGGACGCTCGCCCCGCAATATCAAATGTACATATAAAAAAAAAACTGTACTACCACTGCAACCAGGCTATCCCCCATGACCGATCCGTAACAACACAGTACAAACACAGAACATCAACGTGAAAGTCACGTTCGCAAATCCGTCTAACCGGGCTATAGCAGTTAGACGGGATTTACCGATCAAGTGACATTCACGGTCGCAGATATAATGTAAAAACTGTGAACTAGCATGTTTAAAATATCCGATCGAACAAATTTATCAAAGTGGGCCCCCAAAAAGAACTGTAGCAATTACAGAAAACCTGGGCCCAAATAAAATATCCCAAAACCCCTATTTTCAACACATAAGCTTACTGGGAAAATATGGTGCCACGATTCCTCCTTTCCGCCGCGCAAGCGCGGTCGAAGTGAGGAATCAGTGGATCGTATTTTCCCAGAATTCTTATAATTTGTTGTACATGTCTCTGCAATATCTAGAAAAATTTTACGAGCTCAAAAAATTTTAACAGAGAACACATATGCACAAAAATACGGTTTTCGGGGATTTTGTTCGATCGGGTTCTAAACGCGCTAGAGCAAGCTAGGGTAGGTTAATGGCGTGGCTCTGATACCATTGTAAGCCCGCGGGGGCGCCCCGGCCATCGATCCGACGCCGGAAACGCGGAAAACAAAAACTTTGCGAACTTTGCAAAACGGCACCACCGCGGACTTTTTACCCGGATCGGGCCATTAACCTAGCTAGCTAGCAAAAAGAAAAGAGTAGAGATGCTATACCAAACGATCCGTGTCCTTCGGTCTTCGTCTCCACTCCGATCTCCCGCGGAATCTCCGTCACCTCCTCGCTCGTCGGAGAGGGGCACCACGTAGCCGGAATCTTTTACGGGCTCCCGCCTCTTGACCGAGGCAACTCGGGCGCGAAGTTGGCTAGCCGACGCGTCCAAGGCTTGCTATAGAATAGTGTAGTGAGATGTCTCTTTAGGGTTTATGGAAGTTGCCTTGATGGAGGGATTTGAGGAGGAGAATGAATGAATGAGAGAAGCTTGGGATTTTTGCAAGCATAAAAGCATGAAATGAGATGAAGAATTTTCACCACTATAAAAATGATCCTCTCATCTCTCTCCCTCAAGAATGGCCGGCCCTCTCTCTCTAGAAATGAGATTGGAGAGAGAAAAAGAATTCTCCAAGTCTATAAAAAACCAATGGAAAAACCAAATCAAGAAAAAGGTCACTCTCATTTCTTTTCTCATCATAACCAAGCACCATCAAATGAAAAGCAAAGAAAGGGACAAGAAAGGCATATCATCATGAAGCAAGTCTCATCATAATCCACAAGTGCAAGAAAACCCTCCACAAAAGAGTTATTTGCAAATTGCAAATAACCCCCTCCAACAAAAGTCCGGCCGAGAAGGAATAAAAGAAAACCGGCCGGAACGGAATGCAAACTGGCAACTTCAGAAAACCGATCCCGTAATAAATTATAGGAAAACCCCACTACTGCAAATACATGCCCGCATTTGTATTCGCACTGAACACAAATGCAAAGAGACAAAACTACACTATCATATACTAGGATCCGGCTTAAGCCAAAGCCGGCTAGTAAGAACCGTCCGATCACGATCCGTGCAATACCGCACGTATCTGATCGAACCCTGCCATATCTCCATACGGCCTCTACAGCGTTTCGCCCGAAACTTGAGTAACTGTCGGTGTGGTGGACTCTAAAGACTCGTCAATACTGTGGCTGTGGATTTAACCACTAGCACGTCAGAGGTATAAGCCAATACATGACGGGCCACCAGGTATTGACCAAAAGGGACGTCGATGAGCGAACTCATCCTGACACCCTACTGAGCCTGTCAGTGACAATATCCGTACAGTCCGGTCCGTTCGTCTATGAGCATCGCATGGCGGGCCTAGGGGGTTGGTAAAAGTCAGACCCCCAAAAGCGGTACAAGTCGTGCCGGAGTGTAGCCCAGAACACCCTGAGATACTACTGGAATACCTACCAGCAAATCTCCTGCCTTGGCCAAGGACTTTTCATGTTCTGGCTCTCCTAGACACAGCACGACCTCACCCCCAATACCGGGAGAGACGAACCCCTGCAGATCCGCTCACTGCCTCCATGTGGCTCGGGACTGTACCCAACTAAAACCTGTTTGCACGACTCCTTTGAGCCGTGGTAGGGTAGTAATCAAAGTACAGTGGGAACTCACACGAGACAAATGACGATCCCAGGTCGATGAACTAACCTGTACACATGTCACCTGGGAACTGCTATCTGACGTCTGGTATATCCCAACTAGCAGGTTCCCGGCGAGTCCTGTCCGGTGTACTCATAACCCAATGAGCACCTGTATACATCTTAGGTGAACCAACTGACACCAGTGGCTTGTGAGACCGGCCACCGCCCCTCGTCGGGGTCTCGACTGTATACACTAGTCTACTCTGGAGAAACGATGCCCTGTCTCGAATCTCCCACGACTAGGGACCTTTTAAGGATATGCTTGTAGACCCCCAGCTCCCACTTATATGATCGCCCTCATACTGCTGGTGGTCAAGCAAGAATCCAAGGGGCTTTATCAACGTGTAATAGCGACTCGAAAGGTCACCTAAAGCAGTACACGATGATAAAGATAAACCAGATAGCATACTATCATCTCGAGTAAGACTGTCCTACTGGGACAGGTCCTCCCCTCAATCATTGCAATCACGTGCCTGTGATCCAATAATTGACTCTGAGGGCACTATCTCCAACAAATAGCTCACTGATGAATGTCGGCCGCGGGTCGCTTGCCGTCCCCAATTCGATCTTCTTGAGGTTATCTGCCGTAGTATGTATCCCATCTTCCAGTTCTTTTGGCGCGAGTGGAAACTCTGAGATCACCTTATCATCATCGTTTTCGAAGCACCAGGGGAGGTCACCCATATTCTCGGGTCCTTCTTCTGACAGCGTTATCATATGACAAGTACGAAATCGCTTCCAAGACCGATGCTGACCTGGTTCTGCTATCGTGGCTTGCATGGCTTTTGGTTCATGCTTTTGCGGCGGAGTTATCCTCCAGCTACTGGATAGAGCGAACTTGCCGATTTGATATTGGTCTTCAACCCAGTTCTTGAAGGTGAAGCAGTCTTCGAGAGGATGTCCTATTTCCAGGTGATAGGAGCAATAATCTGGGTGATTAACTTCACCTGCTTGCTCGGGGTGCTTGGACTCTGGGAGGGTAATCATTAGATGTTTTATGGCAAGATCAAGTATCTTCTATGTCTTGTCGTGGGGAAAAAAGTATGCTCGACCCATCTTCTTTATAAGAGTCGAATCTGGGTTACTCGATTCCCGTTCACGTGGCTTCTTGGTCCCGCTTTGTCGCTGTCGAACGCCTTTTCTGCTCTTTGATTTATTTTTGCCTCTGCGTCGGGCCTTTTGTATGACGGGTTGACAAGGAAGTGCATCTTCATTTTTCGCAGCCTGCCGAAGGAGGCGCTGCGTTCTGGCTTTCTCGTAGATGGCCATTTCGCGATTATGATTGTCTCAAACCTTTTGACCCGCTTCCCTTATAAGCTTATCCATCTGTTATTCAAACGACGGACTTGGCATTTATACGGCGAGAGCTCGTTCTGGTTCATGGTTAGCATCTTCCCACAGAGCATCTCCTTCTTCATGAAAGCCATGTATGACCTAGCAGTCGCGGAATAGTTCCCGTTTCTTGGATCGAACATATCCAAGCCCGATCGTTTTCATTCTCCCGTTGGGCAACTTTCGTTGAGTTCCGGGAACGTTCCAGATCCTGTTATAGAACCGTGCTTGTTGCGTAATTTTCTTAAAGGGTACACCTTGGCGTCTCAAGGGCCTCTTTAGTCCGTCCGTGTAATATCTGGGCAAACTGATGGGCTAGAGCCTGTCAAGTGTAGAATCCGCGCCATGCCAGATTTATTTCTCCACTTTGGTTTCCCCGAATCGGTTGAATAGGATCGCCTTTTCACCTTTTCGCCCGGGAAGGACGTAGAATGTCTGTAGTTCTTCCACACTGTAGGTATCAACCGCGTCTAGCTCTTTATGATGCTTTGGAAGAACCATGGCAACTTGCAAACTTTAATCTTCATCAGCGAAGGCTTGTATTGATGGCCGAGCAGAGAATACAGCGTTAACCTCATCTTCTGAGTCGCCGCCGAAGATCAATATTGGGATGGACGGTCCTGGCTTGTTGCATTGGGACGGCCCTGAATAAACTATCTCTTCCTCCTCCTAAGTATCACTTCCGAAGACTGGAATAGTGGTGATAGCTTTGTTCTTGTCCTCCGATTTGCGACATCTTTCTGTGGCTTCGAAATCTGGAAGGAAGTATTTTGCATCTTCGTACTTTAGGACTTTGTTCATAGAGAATGGGTTCAGCTCTCCTGTTATGGTATACTCGAGATCATCCTTAAAATACTTCATACACTGATGTTGTGTAGAAGGGATGATGTTGTACTCGTGTAACCAAGGCCGGCCGAGCAAAGCGTTATAGTAGGTCTTAGCGTCAATGACATGGAACTTGATGTCTGTGACGAGCAGCCTAAAGTGTAGTGTCAATATTACAGACCCAAGCGTCCGTGATGACTGGGAGTCAAACCCGGAAATGGTGATTTTATCACGAGCGAGATGCTGAACGTTCATGCAGATTTCTTTCAACACTCTTACATTAAGGAGATTGACGGAGGACCCATTGTCAACAAAGATTTTGCCTATCTTGATGTCATGACAGTATCCGGAGACATATAGGGGACGGTTATGCTCACACGTCCCGAGGAGAAGGTCTTCATCGCCGAAGGTAATGTCGGCCGCGTGTATTTCTTCCAGCTCGTCCTTCATCTTTTCTTCGGCGAGGAAAGCTTGGAATTGTTCAGGCTCCTGCAACGCCTTGATCAAAGAATCACTGGCTTCTTTTGATAGCAGAAGGGCATCGAGAATGCTGAGCTGCAAGGGTATCTTCCTCAAGTGTGCCAGAATGTTGTAGTCCACTTTACTTTTCTTGGACGGGTCCTTGGCTGCCAGCTCTTCGACGACTCGATCATCGAGGGCGATATCCCCAGGGACTTTTTCCTTCACCTTATCCTTTTTATTCGAGCCCTTATTTGCAGGTCCGGGATTCTTTTCAGGTAGCGTACGATTACGCAGCCGAATGTTCTCACAGCTCTTCGGTTCTTCCTCTTTTCCCGAGGTGGATTCTTTAAAGAGAGGGCCAAGAGTCATTTCTTCGTCAGAGTCGCTCCCGAAGGTGAAAACTTGTGGTCCCCCATAGTCAACCATATGACAGTTGTCGGCGGTTCTTTTGCACTCCTCTGTCGTATTTCTTTGCTCCCGACGAGCTTTGCATTTCATCCGCTTGAAATGTTGTCGGTGGGCAACATATCCCTGCGACCATCTTTTAAAAGCATTGCACTCTTCGGTGGGGTGCGCAATTTTTTGATGATATAAGCAGTAGCTAGGATGTCTTTTCGCTTCACCAGGAGTGTTTCTTTCGGAGGGTGGCAGCTTCATTCCCATCGATATGGCTTTGGCGAACCTCTTCCTCGTCTTGAACCTGCTTTTAATTGCGGCGGATGTAGTTTGATCTGGCAGGAGTGTTTCAACCCTTTCTTCTAGTCACCGGCGATTGGCTTTTTCAAATATGGCCATCTCACGCTCTCGAGCAGCTTTGCTTTTAAGAAGAGCCTCGTCCAGGAATGCATCAATCATTTCGTCTGATGGCCCTAGGAGTTCCGGCTTAGGGTCTGCCCCCAGTTTATCTGTGTAAGGAGCTTCTTCATTGTCTATCGACGAGTGGGAGATCGCATGGCAGCTTGCTACATAACCTTCAGATTCATCCGGCGAGTCTTCTCCATTGTCATCATCTCCATCCTCAAGGACGTGGTTGAGAAATTCTTGGAGTGTGACTGGGGTCCGTGCTTTTTGATTATATTCTTCCAGCGCGTCAATCTGTTTTTGCAGGTCCGTACGCTTGTCACCATGCTTCACGGGCTTTTTGGTCTTCTTCTTCTTTGAATACTTTGACGGCTGGATGTGAGTGCTTTGGCTATCACCACCAATCTTTGGAGTTGGGCGTGGTTTCAGCATTCCCTCGATGATCTCGGGTTCCAGTGGATTTTTCCACCTGATCGCCGGGCATGTTTGGAGATCCTTCAGCATTCTTTTTGTCATGGCTGAAAGAGCGACCTCCTATGGAGCTTCTTCTATGAAGGAGCATGATGCCCCCGGTGTATCCGTCTTCTTGGGAGCATGTGGCTGTGGTGGGTTCGCTTTCCAGTTCTTGAATAGGGCAAATTTGCCCTATTGATACTGTTCTTCAATGCAGCCCTTGAAGACGAAGCAATCTTCAATTGGATGGATTACCGTTTGATGTAGGGGCAATAATTGGGACTATTAGCCTCGCCAGGTTGCAACGGTCGTTTTAGACTCGGCAGATGGATGAGCCTGTTGCGTACCGCTAGCTCGAACAATCTCTTCGTTTTGTCCTGGGGGAATGAATAAGAGCCTTTCATCTTTTCATTATAGTATCGTCGTCTTCCCTCTAGGCGATCCGTTAATTTTGGACCAATGGGCTGCTGCTGAGTATTCGCAACGAATGTTGCCTTCGCTTTACCCTTTTCGTTCCGCGGCTCCGGCTTTGGACAAGACGGTCTATGACCCATCTGGTCCATTTGGTCCAGTTTGTCGATCTAGGCCTGAAACATGGTCGGCTTGAAGAACATCATGAATTGGGAAATAGTTGCTTGAGGGTCAAGAGTGCCCACGAACATGCCCACCGCCGACGCTTCTTCAATGCGCTGCTCACATTTCGACCACAAATTCCGCCATCGTATTGCGTACCGCACCCACGTTTCACGTGGCTTCACCCTGGCATTGATCAATGTCGTTATTGGGGTGCGTTCACTAGCACTTGCGAAACGCTGGATGAATAGTAGCTCCATCTCTGCAAAGGTTCTGACAGAATCGTTTGGAAGCTCCGAATACTACTCGAACGCCGTCTCCGACAAGCTACCAACAAATTGGCGGAGCAGAAGTTTATCGTCACCCCCGGTGTTGCCGCATAAGGCTCTGAATTGAGCGACATGCTGATGTGGATTCCTCGTCCCCTTATATACGTGAAATTTAGGGATCGTATATCCCTGAGGGTACCTTATTTGGTCATACCAGCCTCAGTAAGGTCGTCCAGTCTTAACGATCTGTCCAGCCACTTCATTTGCCTGGTGAGCTCGTATTTGCTGAGCAATGTAATCATCCAGAGCGGCCTTAGAGATTGCCTCTTCTTTGGCTGTTGAAAGAGCCTGAGGAGGGTTCGATGTTTCCTCTCTGTCGTCTTCAATGATGATCGGGGGGTCTTCAGCTGGAGGTTCTGGCTGTAATATCATCCCGGCTATGTCTTGGAACAAAAGATCCATTCGTTTGATGTTGGCTGCATGTTCCGTGGCCTCTTTTTCTTTCCTCTAGAGCATTCTTCGAAGGAATTTAGCATCAGTCTCTTGTTTCCGACACTGCTCTGAGGTCTCTGGGTTTTCTTTTGGCCCAGTGAGTGCGGCCATTGCAGTCAGGATCTCCTAAAGTTTCTGCTGCTGTTGTTCCTGAGCTTTCGTTATCGATCGGGTAAGCGGCCGATGACCTATAGAATCACAGCTTTCTTCTTTTCCGGAGACCATATAAACAGTATGCACCATCATGCCTCCAGACTTGGGGCGATTTGGTTCGGTGTCTTTGCGGTTCGTCACGGACACAGGGGCTTTCTCTGGACTCCTTCTCTTATGAGTAGTTGAAGTTGAAGGGGCCGTAGCAGCGGGCGCCCAGATGGCTGTCGCCTTTGGTGGCTTGACAGGATGGTTTTCTCCTTGTCGAGCTTTAATCTTCTTTGGCTGACGAGAATAGTCTTGGTCAATCACCAACCCTTGAACCTGTCGCTAGACTTTGTAAATTTTAGAGGACATCCGCTGAGGGTGCTGCTCCGGCTTCGTTTCTGTAACATTCTCTACGGGTGGAGGAGATCTTTTCAGTACGGTGGTGGGTGAATTCCTGTGCACCCTGTTAAGCAGCTCAAAGCTGTTCCCGGTTGGAACAACAATATTGAATTCTACTGTTGGGGTTGGTTGAGTAAATCCAGACGGAGAGCTGCACCCAGAGTTCCTTACTCGGCGCCACTGACGACGGTGAGCATGTCGCGCGGATGGTATTGTTCAGCTATGGAGATGACTTTGTCATGCCCCCTGTTCTGGTCAGGCGCTCCTAATACCAGCCTCTTAAAGACCGACGTCCGTTGAGTAGCAGTGTCCAATCTTTCAAAGACAGACCTTTGGGCAGGAACGGGAGCAGGAGTTGCCAGCCTTGTAAAGACTGATCCTTTGATGGGAGAAGCTTCTTTAGTGACCTCGAGAGGAGGAATGGCTATCCGTTTTGGGATGGCCGCTTCAGGTAGCTTGGGTTTCTTGATAGGCCCATTGGAGCTCAGGCTCAGCCTATCGAAGACTGACGCTGTCGGCTTGTCATTAGATGACCCGTTGAGATGGGCTGTGGTGGTAGTGAGCCGATCAAAGACCGACTTCTTCTGCGCTTCTTGTAGCAGCGGGATGTTAACCTTCACTGGTGGGAGCATAGTACCGAAGAACAACTCCGTGGTAGCCTGCGTTACCTGCTCTACCGGTATTGTGAAAAGGGAGGCCGCTTGGGGACCGTATGCCACTCCTCCGGACGGGACGGAGCGAGAGTTGCAGTTGCAGCTGGTGCAGGTTGAAGCCATTGATCTTCTGCTTTCTGCACGGAGTAAGACACCAAATCATAGTACCTCGAACCCAAGGCCAACCATATAAGACCACGATTCATTCGCGAACACGACACACGAAGTGTGGAGTGGAAAGAAGAAAAGGTCCCACCGGGCGTGCCAGAATCTGTTCCCCGCCGAAAACCGGAGACGCGACTGCGCAGGTCCGTCTCGCCTGAATTTCGGGGAAGATGCTAATTGGTGTTATCCGTCCACTTCTACGAAGATGCCAAGTTTATTTATGACACCGTGTATCGGAGGATTAAACGGATGCAGCCGATGTAGCAGACTTCGTCAGATTCCCCCTCGCTGAGGGGGTTTTGATTGTGGGGACGCTCTTTCCTGCAGGCGCAAGTCCCTGCAGTTAATTACGCTACAGCATCGCGGTAACCACTTTCTCCTTCTCCAGATGGTCACTTCGTGTCGTGGGTGTTTGTTTTGATTTTGGTTGCCCGTGGATTGTATATGGAGACTACTTTATGCCGTCGCCCGTAGGACGTGGATTAGTCCAAATCCGCATTTTCTTAGATTTGGGTTTGGGGGTTGGCTTTAAGGATACGTTAGATTCATTTGAGACTAAGATCAACTTAAATGTTAGTTAAGGATACGTTAGTCTAATTTTAGACTAAGATCAACTTAACAGGATCATTTAGATCCAATAAAAGAGCATTTGGACTCTATTGTTTAGTTTAGGGACATTGCGGTCGATTACCAGTTTAAGGACATGGTGGTCCAATATTAGTTTAAGGACATCTCGGTCGAGGTTAAGGACATCATAGTCCGTGAGTTTAAAGACCCCACAGTCAAGGTTAAGGACATCGTAGTCCGTGAGTTTAAAGACCCCACAGTCAAGGTTAAGGACATCATAGTCCGTGAGTTTAAAGACCTCACAGTCAAGGTTAAGTACATCATAGTCCATGGGTTTAAAGGACCCCACAGTCCGTGGAATGTTTGGTTGTCGGGACCCATCACCTCTCTGAAGGCGTTGAAGGATTACAACGACAAATATCAGAGGAGTAAAGAGACGTAACCTCGAACCGATGTGAGTTGGTTGAAAGATCTGTAGCCCAATTTAAGGCTAAGATCTGTTAACATATTTATGAGCAGATGAGCTCAATTAATATGGGTTGAGAACTTATGGCCAATCTTGGGCTAAGTCCAATAAATGTTTAACATTTTATTTTGGGCTGTTGAGCATATTTTTAGGCTTGGCCCTTTTAATAATGCTAAGCATTGATTTGAGTTTTGACAGTATTTCTGTCTTTCATTGAATGCTGAGCGCTCATCATAGCTCAGGGACTTGTAAAAGAACAATTTATGTTCTGTCCGCACCCACATGAGGGACACGTGGTGCGCTTGGCACTTTGCGCTAGTCAAAGAGCGCAGTGCGCTTCTGCTGAGTAGCGCACACGTGAGTGACGCATGGTGCGCTGACGTTGAGCGCCAGATGATGAGCGCATTGCGCTAATATATGAGCGCATTGCGCTATTAATTCTATGGCGCACACATGAATGACACGTGGTGCGGTTAGAGCTTTGTGCCAGTCCATGACCGCAGTGCGCTAATTCAAGAGAGCAAAGCGCTAACTGTTGAGTGGCGCACTCGTGAGTGACACGTGGAGCGCTCGGCGCTGAGCGCCAGTCCAGGAGCGCAGAAGCGCATTTGATCAGTTTTATGATCTGGGAAGTAAATTTTCCCCCAGAAGAGACTTGTCTCAAGATTAGAAAAACAAAAGTTCTTACTTTATAGGAGATGCTTCAATCTCCTGTATTAATGAAAGGCTTTGCCTTTATGGATCTATGATCCTTAAGAGAATTTAATAATTCTCTCCCCCTTTATAATGAGATGTTCATGATCTCAGAAAGACAATTTGTCTTATAGATTTATGATCTGTGAAAGAAGTAAATACTTCTTGGTTTTTATGATGAGATCTTTTGATGTTTTTATAAAAGACCTTGGTGTTTGTAGTTCTATGATCTTTTAAGAAGAGAGTTCTTCTTTTTAATTATGAGATGATTTCATATCTTTGTTCACCACCATTCTTTTTACCTTGAAGAAAAAATCTTCTTTTTGCTGATAGCTATGCTTCTCTTCCTGAAATCTCAAAGCTTATGGGGGGTTCATCTTCTTTTTTTTTTATTTCTTCTTTTTTTTATTTTGGAAAGGAGGATCATTGGTCATTGGGACCTACCACCTCTCCGACGACACTGAGAGATTACAGTGCCATATATCGAAGGTGTGGAGGGATGTACACTTTGAACCATTTCCCACTCATCAAGGGGAAAGAACATGCTGGAGCTTAAGCTTCTCGCTGCTGAAAAATGCTTCTTTGTGTTCGCGCACGTGCGTCGCAAGTGTTGGGCGCACGTGCGTCGCAAGTGTTGGGCGCACATATTTGCACGTAGCGTACATTGAGTTTGCGCATATGCGCATTATGGGGGGAGAAAGCTCCGATGGGGAACGAATCTCCTTTGAGTATTATTGAATATTCTCCTATGGTGCGCACGTGTGTTGCACGTGCTGCGCGCATGGCGAACACACGTGCGTTGCACGTAGCGTACATGGAGTTTGCATATATGCGCATTATGGGGAGGAGCAGGCTCCTATGGAGAACGAATCTCCTTCTAATATTATTGAATATTCTCATGTGGTGCGCACGTGCGTTGCATGTGGTGCGCGCATGTCGGGAACAAGGGCATTGCACGTAGCGCACATGGCGCTTGCGCATATGCGCATTATGGGGAAGAGCAGGCTCCTATCTTAGAGAACTAAGCTCCTATGGAGAACTCAGCTCCTTTAAGAATTGGATCCTTTGAGGATTGAACTCTACCTTTTCTAAGAGGTATCCCCTCTTATTTATATGGGAATGGTAGAGAGGCGATCTCTCCTTTTCCCGATGTGGACTAAAAATGCATTCCCCATGTATTAGAGCATTACTTTAGATTACATGTGCATAGCACATTTGCTCATAACTTTTGATCCCGGATGAATTATGAGGCCCATAATATATCAAATCGAAGGATTTTTCGAGACACTTTCGATACCACCAGAATTTAGCTGTTTCTCATTCTAGAGTTTATCAAAATACAGCCCGTAAAATACTGGTTCACGTTTTCTTAAGCGTATCACTGCCATTTGATGCCTTGGGCTCTTTTGCGCAGAAATTTTTGGCGGAAACAGTTGCACTTTATCTAGACATGTTCACTTCATCATGCTTTTTTTCATTTGGTACATGTTGATAAAGCGCTTAGGATATTTGCTTGACTACTGAGATTATGATGAAGATCATAATAGTGGGACATATGTAGTTTATAAGCATATCCTTGAAATGTTCCTAGTCATGGGTGTATCGAGACGGGGCATCGATATTCCAGTGTAGACTAGCGTATATCATTCTTGTCCCATATGATGGGCGATAGATGATCCCATATCCATCTGGTGTGGTGACACCAAAGACTGTATACGGGTGCTCAGTGTGACTGGGTACACTGAACGGACTCGCCGAGAACTCCTATGTGTTATTATTTCTTACGTCGGATAGCAGTTCTCAGGAGACACTGGTACAAGTTAGTCTATAGACCCGAGATCGCCATAGAGTCTTGTGTGTCCTCCCACTGTATTTTGATCTCCACCCTACCACTGCTCTACATAGTCGTTCAAACAGGTGGATTTTGGGTACAGTCCCGAGGCACATGGAGGCAATGAGCGATAGGAGGGATTTCGTCTCTCCCGGTATTGGTGGTTGATGTTGTGCAATGTTTGATTGGCTATAACAGGAAGTCCCTGGCCAGGGCTACTGAGATTTACTGATAAGTGTTATCAGTAGTTTCTCGATCTGTTATTAGCTATATACCGACATGACTTATTGAGTTATTAGGGTCAACGTTACCATCCCTAGGCTCGATATGCAACATATCTGACGAAGAGACCAGACTGTAATGTAAGTGTTACCAGTTGGCTCGACGGAAGTTTTGACAGGTTTGCTTGTTCTTCTTCTAATCGTTCAATACCGGGGTGGCCGTTACGTTTAGCTGACCGCTTGTGGCTTGTGGTTGTTTAATATGATCATCACCTACTGCCGGCGTATTGACAAGTCTTAGAGTCCCACACAGAAGTTTCCTAGCCCAGACGAAACGATGTGGTATGCATATGAGATATGCACGGGAGCTCGATTAAATGCGAGTATGTGATACCGTATTTTAATCGGTCGTTTTCTATTGGTCGGGTTGTATGAGATATGCCCGGTTTATTAAATCAAGTGTTGATTTATTATTAACATTTATCTCATTTATAATAAACATTTTCTTTATGATGCATGCTTGGTTGTATATGTACATATTGATATGCATGCACACATACATACATACATTTGTATCATGGTTGTTGATACATAGAAGATGGTAATGGAAGACTCACATGGTGTATAAATATCTTCATATTTATTTGATTTTGAGAAAAAGGAAAAAGATTTAAATCATGGTTGACTATTCAAAGCTTTACCCGTAGTTTCAACCATGGTTTCATTTCATTTGTTACTTACTCAAATACAAAATATCTAGATATTTATTAACCCTAGTTTGGCATGAGACATATATCTTGGATATTATTCATTTCTATTCTCATTCTCATTATCATTTTATCTCTCATGAGCTCAAGGTTGCCATCTTCTTCTTCCTCATCTCTCATGCTCTCTTGATTATTCTAGTGAGTGTGTGAGTTAAAAAGAAAGGGGTTTTGAGTGAGAAAACAAACTACACAATCATTCGATACTAGTTTAGCCTATTAGTTTAGAGTGTTAGCATCACTTCCTCATTCATCAAGTGAAGCAAGGAGCTTGGGCAAAGGAGCTTCGGGTGGATCATCGTGAACTTGGAGGAAGCATGATCATGCTGGTTCCAACTCGAGGAAATCCAAAGAGTCAAGTAGGGAAGTCTACAAAGGTTGTATCGCTTAACCCTTAGTGTAGATTTCTTCTAGTATGTGATGCTAGTTAATTGTTACCCTAAATTTTCAAGTTAGATTCATGGTTAGTTTTCTTAGCACCCCCTTTAATTTTTGTTATGGCATATGTGATGCTTCCAAACCCTAGGTAAGGTTCTAAGGAAACCCTACATTGAGGTGGCCGGAGATTGAGCTCTTTGCAACCATCAAGGAGCCTAGGAGTTGGAACAAAGAGAAGACCCGAAGGACCGGTACTTTAGGTATAGCACACTTTCATAGTAGATTGATCTCTTGTTAAGTTTGCTAGTTAAGGTTTAAGCTCTAATCTTGGTTTATGTGGGTGTTGCATGCAAGAAAATAATTGTTTATCGCTTCCGCCTGCTCACAAGTGTTGTGAGGGTGTGCAACATCTACTAACATGGTATCAGAGCCTATCTTGAACCTTAAATAGCTTGTAGCGACGTTAGAATTCCGCCTTTTTCGTCGTGCAAAAACTGCCGAAAAATAGTTTTGAAAATCGAAGTTTTGAGATATTTGTACACCCTGCGGGCTCACGGTTTAAACCAAGAATCGGCGGTATGGAGCACGCGCATCCCAGGGACACCCTGGGGAGGACCGAATGGCTGGGCCCACTCCCCAAGACCACCACAAGGTGGTCTTGGCGGTAGGGACCCAAAACTGCCCCACCATAGGCAGTTTCGGGTCTGCCTCACCTCCTGGCCACCTCGTGGTGGCCTCGAGGGTGGGGTACCCCCTTTAGGCCCCCCATTCGACCGTTAATGTGTTGTTCTTCGCCTCCGCGATGTTCGGGCGGGTTTCGAGTTTGTTTCGACTCCCGGATTGGCTCAAAAGTTCGGTTTTTAAAAGGTTGCTCACTGGATTTTTTCAAGAGTTGGAAAATGATTAGTTTGCTAATCTCATGCAGAATTCTAATGCCGTAGTTACTTTACAAGCTTAGTGATGTGTATGTGTGTTATGGAAACGTCGACTAATTGCAATATGTCGATTAGTCGGGGTTGCATACATCGATATTGATAACATGCGATGGTATGTGTATATGAATATGTTGGATCGTCGTGATGAATTGCCGGGGTTATGAGAACAGCATTTTTCTTTCATTCATGTAATTTGTAAAAAGCAATGTAATGTTATTTTGTGGGGCACATCCGGGATGAGCTTGTAACCACCATTGTATAATTTCTTTTTACTGTTTTTGCTTCTAGGATAGACCTAAGGTGGGGTGCACAAACTACCGGGTTCTCGAAGTGCCGAGAGGCCTACTCACTTTTTTGAGGGAGGTTGCTTCACTTTGGGAATTTGGCGGGTGGTTTCCCGCACCCATAGGGGTCTTGTAACGTTTTAGAAATCGTTATGCGAATTTTTCCGTTTTAGGGTAAAATAGTTGGTGTTTCCCGTAATAACCCGGAGGTGATCAAATTTCAGTACAGACTTGACTGCACCTAATTTAACTAGAATTGTGTTAGCTTACGGGCTTTAGGGGTCAATTGAAAATTTTGGTTCATATAGATTTTTTTCCTAATTAAAATATTATTTTAAGTTGTTAATTATGCACTTAATTAGTGGTAATTACATTTTTGGTTTGGATTAATTACTTCTAATGCGAATCTATGCTAATCTAATCACTAGATTAAGCTTAATCCATCCTTGCATAATATCTAGATATTTGTGTTTAAAGGAGAAATATTTTAAAAGAATAGAATGAGGTGGCTTTGGATATTTATTGCATTTATGAGCATTTAATGGTGTTTTTAGCTAGAAAATTCATCGCATTTCACAAAACCCCCTTCATTTCTCGACAAGGCTGAGCCTAATCTTATGCTGCCCACTTATTTTTCCTTGCTCATTTTCATCTTCTCCTAGCTAAAATAATTCTTCACAAATCCTTAAATAATCCCACAAACACATAAACAAATCACTACCCATCATTTTTCATCACTAAACTAGCATAGATCATCAAGAAAGACATCATTTTTTAGGCTAAAATTATGAGTTTAGTTTCTAATTTGTGTTCTTGAGGAGGTATAAATTCTAACCCTAATCTTTATTTGTTGTGTTAAAATCATTAAGCTAGCTATTTAAATGTTTAATATAGGTTTAATTGCATATTTAGATGATTCTTGATAATTTTTGTGAAGATCAAGTTAGGGTTTAAGTTGATGATATGGTTAATTGATAAGTATAGATTTGGAACACTTAACCTAGTGGATAAAAGTTATTGTTAAGTTCCAAGTTTGTCTAATTGAGGTTTTTAGCAAACTAAGTTTTAACAAAACATATTTGGGTGAGATTAAAATTGTGGTAATGGTTTGGAGAACTTAGTTAAGCTACTTTGCGATGTTTGTGATCGCTAGAATTATGTTGGCTTTAGACTCGTGCTAAATTGCGATAAAGTTGCTTACTAGGTTTTGGTAAAAGTTGGACATAGGTTCTAATGGGCATTGCGATATTATGCATATTATCTTCCTCGCGATATATTGTGTTGTGAATGTGTGATCGGTACGATCGGGGTCTAGACTTATTGTTGCGTAGTTTAGTGATCCTAGCTAGGGTTGTGCCGATGTCATATACGTTGTGTGCACTAGGTGCACAGTGTAATTTTCTGGGCGCTATCCTTGCGTTTCGTTATCTTTTTGTCGGCGTAGGATATTTATCTTTATGTGATGTGTTTGTGAAATTTTAGGATCGCAAGCGGGGACACCGGACACTGCGAAGAAAGGGAAGCAGGTGGTCGGATTTGTTAGTGTATATGCCCGAGAGGCCATTATTATATCATACTGGCTTGTATATTGCTAATGGAAGCTTGGGATATTCACTGTTGTATTGACAGTTTTGCTAAAAATGGTAGTATGCTACTTGGTTTGTTTCTACTCAGATATATGCATTTTTTTCTTTTAGCATATTGCTTATACATATTAGTAGAGCCCTTAGGATCTTTGCTTGATTACCAGCGTTTTGATGGCAGCCACACTAGTAGGGGCTGGGTAGTCTATAAGCACATCCTTATACAGGTCCCTGGTCATTGGATTATCGAGACGGAGCATCGATACTCCGGAGTAGACTAGTGTATACGTTTCTCATCCCAGGTCGGGAGATGGTGTGTCCAACAGCAATTAGTACATCGTACTGGAGATAGTACGCAAGTGCTCGTTAGGTTACGAGTACACTGGACATGACTCGCCGGAAACTGCTGATGGTTATTATACCTATCATCAGGTAGCAGTTCCCAGGTGACATGAGTACAGCTTAGTCCATCGACTTGATACTGGTACTTCGCCTCGAATGTGTTCCTACTGTACTTTGATCACTACCCTACCACGACTCAAAGGTGTCGTGCAAACAGGTAGTAGTTGGGTACAGTCCCGAAGCACTTGGAGGCAGTGGCGGTTAGTCAGGATTCGTCTCTCTCGGTATTTGTGGTTGATATCGCGCTGTGTTGGAGAGCTATTACACAAAGGTTCGTGTCAACGATAAGTGAGATTTACTGGTAGGTGTTCTAGTAGATTCTCAGGGTGTTTTGGGCTACACTCCGACACGACTTATACCTCTTTTAGGGGTCTGACGTTCACCATCCCCTAGGCCCGATATGCGATACTCTTAGACGAACAGACCAGACTGTATGGAGATTGTCACATACAGGCTCAGTAGGAGTTCGGATGAGTTACCTCATCGGCCTTCTTATCGACATCTACCTGGGGACCGGTATGTACAGCTAGTACCGCATGCGGCCTATGGTTAAACCCACTGCCAGCGTAGTGTAAAGTTTTTAGAGTCCCAAATAGAGAGTTTCCCTGCACCGGGCAAAAGGTGTAGAGGCCGTATCGTTTTACGGCAGGGCTGCGATCACTTACGTACAATTGTGCACGTAATGTGACCGGGCAGATAATACTAGTGGGCTTTGGTTTAAGCAAGATTCTAGTATTATACTGATGGATTTATTTAGTCTCAGATTATCCATGTTTTTCGTAAATACGGATGGGAGGTGCAGTCTCGTAATTTGTCGGGAAACTTCTAGAAAAAGATGACTTATTAGGGTTTATTTCTTTTTGGATTAAACACAAATGAGGTGGAGAAATGAGGTGTAGGTTTTCATTAAATGAACCATGACTCATGAGGTGATTCACCCTTTGAATTAAATTAAGCTTACAAGATATTTCTAGATATTTATCAAGAGATATTTGTATGCTTCATGATAATTGAAGCATGAGAATAATTCATATCATTATCACAAACACTTTCTCTCTCCTCAAGTCTTCATCTTCTTCCTCAAACCCTAAAAGCTCTCATGTGTTGAGGATCCTAGGGTTTGAAGTGACAAAGTAATCCATCTAAATATTTTACACCATCTAGGACTTCTAGATTAGCAAACTAGAAGCCGTAGTTATCTCATATTCGAGATAGGAGCTCGGACTACAGACTCTTGGGTGGATCGTCTTTGACTCGAGGTGGCCGTCGAGATAGCCGCGATCCGTTACGATCCTTGGAGCCGACGACGACTAGAGGACAGTGATGAAGACCCTAAGGACTTATATCGTGAGGTATAACTTCAAATCCGAGTAGTTAAACCTCAAGCTACGGTTTGTGTTCGATCCCTAGTTTGAGTCGGTGTTGCGAAGCTCGTAAAAATCATTTTTAGCTATTTCCGCCTCCCCTCGGACACGTGGGGTGCATGACATCGACTTACAGCGGTATCAGAGCCTTTCATAAACCTTAGATAGCTTGTAGCGATATTAGAATTCCAGCGTTTTTGTTACCGGAAAACTGTCGATAAAAACAGTTTTGAAAAGTGAGGTTTTGAGTTTTTTGCACACCGCGCGGGCTCACGGATTGAACCGAGAAGCTGGGGGATGAAGTGTGCTTACCCTGTGGACACCCTGGGGGGACCAATGGCCGGGAACACCCCCCAAGACCACTAATTGGTGGCCTTGGGGACTGTTGACCTGAGAGACCAGAAACTGGTGCTCTCAGGTCTGTCCTCCTTTGGAGGCCACCTCATGGTGGCCCCCAGGGGTGGGCACCCCCCGAGGCCCTCCACTCGACGTATTATCATGTGCCTTCGCCTCCGCGGAGATTCGAGCGGGTTTCGAGTTCGTTTCGACTCCCGGATTGACTCAAAACTTTCAATTTTTGAAATTTAGCTCACTTGATTTTCGGGTCATGGAAAATTGGATGTGTTTGCTAATTGCGTGCGGGATTCTAATGTCGTTGTTACTTTACAAGCTTGGTGATGTTTATATGTGTTTGTAAACATCGACTAATTGCTATACGACATTTAGTCGGGGTTGCACATATCTGTGATGTTGGAATATATCGGTTTGTGTATATGTGTAGGGTTCCTATCGACGACAGTAAGGTTTCAGGAGGCATCGTCCATGCCATTTTCAAAATTTTTCCGTTTCAAGGATCTCTAAACTAGAATCGTTAACTAGAAAATAAGACGGAAACGAAAGTAAACCATTTTACAGCTAAGTGAAAAGGAAATACAACCATTGTATATCGGTCCTTCACTTCATAAGCTCCTCGTAGTACTCCCTTCGCTGCGATCATCGAACTCCCGCACTCTTGGACGGCTTCATTAGAAGAAGGCAACGGTCTTGCTTGAAATCTTCGAGGCCGAAGATGATCTACATCGAGGGAATACTAGCTCAAGCTTCCACTTCACCAAAGTGAAGCAAACAACCTATACTTAAGTGTAAATCTAGTAGAGGATGATGAAATAGGAAGTGGGCTCACTTTAGAATTTCTTTTCTCACAATATTTCCCCACTTGGATCAAACCATAGAAAGCCTTTTCTTTTGGAGGAAGAAGATGAAGAAAGTAGAAGAGAATGAAATTAATCTAAAGTTAGATATGTAACCATGGGTGAGTGGGTATCATATACTAACTCATGTAGAGACATAACCATGGCTAATTATAGTAGTTAGGTTAATAAATATCCTAAGTAAAACAAAATGGGTGTACTTTGTCAAAGCACTCACAAGTTTCTACAAGCTTCATGCTTTCAACAACTTTTCCATAAATTTTGTATTTACTTCGAATATTAAAACTCCACCAATATAATTATTATGGTGTATGTCTTATACACCCATGTAGTGTGTATCAACAACCATGACACACACAAAAACAATGCACATCAATATATATCACATATATATTACATGTACATACAAGTGAGAAAAGAATGCTTAAGTGAGCTAATGTTAGTTAATGTAAATTAGTATATCAAATATACAATTATACACTAAATTACTAAATCAACACTTGATTTAATAATCCGGCTATATCACATATAACCGACTAACACTAAATGTACCAACTTATCGAATCAACACTTGATTCGATAAGCCGGCTATATCACATATAACCGACCGATACAAAAGTCGCGCTAATAGAATACGGTATCACATACATGCATTATTCACGGTCCCGCACATATCACATATGCGCTCCTATTTCTTTTTGCCTGAGCCTGTAAAACCACTATGTAGGAATCTAAAGACTCGTCAATATGCCGGCAGTAGGTAATGATCACCTCAAGAACCCACAAGCCGTCAGCGGTACTAGCTGAACGTAACGGCTACCCGGATATTGAGCAATCAAAAGATCAGCAAGTAAGCCTTTTCCAACTCCTCCAAAAGCCTGACAGTGACAGTACCGTACAGTCCGGTCTCCTCGTCTAATATGTCGCATATCAAGTCTAGGGGTGGTAAACGTCAAACCCCAATAAACGATAAGTCATGCCGAACACTTACCAGTAAATCTCTAAACCAGCCGTGACTAGAGACTTCCCTGTTATGGCCGAACGAGTACAGCGCAACATTAACCCCCAATACCGGGAGAGACGAAACCCTTCCTATCGCTCATTGCCTCAATGTGACTCGGGATTGTACCTAAAAACCACCGTTTTCCATGCCCTCTTGGACGTGGTAAGGTGGAAATCAAAGCACAGTGGGAATCACACAAGACTCTATGATGATCTCGGGTCTACAGACTAACCTGTACAAGTGTCACCAGAGAACTGCCATCTGACGTGAAGTATAATACCATCTGGGAGTTCTCAGCGAGTCCGTCCAGTATACCCAGTCAACCCTGAGCACCCGTAAATCATCTCTGAAGTCAAACACCAATGGATATGGGATCATCCATCGCCCATCTATATGGGTCGAGAAGCTATACGCTAGTCTACTCTGGTATATCGATGCCCCGTCTCGATACACCCACGACTAGGGACCTTAAAGGATGTACTTATGGACTACCATGGCCCCACAAGTATGATCTGCATCATAGACCTGGTAGTCAAGTACACATCATAAGGGCTTAACCAACTAGTAACAGAGTGATAATCAGTGTACACGTTAAGGTAAAGAGTAACCAGATAGCATACTATCATATCGAGCAAGAAAGTCCTCCCTATATATGTCCAAGCATCCCATACAGTATACATCTCATGTATAGTAATGGCCTCTAGGGCATACATAAAACTAACAATCTCCCATTTGCACTAGGGCCATCCGATAGCAGTGGTTGTAGTATAACATACTCAACCATCCCATAAAAGCCTCTTTCTGGGAAAAGGGCTTTGTGAGTGGATCCGCCGTGTTGTCCTCTGAGTCTACTCACCTAACCTTGATCCCCTGGAGATCAACCATCTCCATGATCAGGTGATACTGTCTTAGAATATGTCTGGATCACTGATGGAATGGGCGTTCCTAGGCATAATTCACAACCCCATTGTCACACAATGGTTGGAACGAAGTTCATCTCATGGACTAATATACACCCAGACTGCCTCTTTGGTAGCATCTTTGGTAGCGATGTATTAAGCCTTTATCGTCTAGTATGCCACGGTATCTAGCTTGGAACACTTCCAACATATTGTCCCTTCCACTGAGGGTAAAGATAATGCCTGTCACTCACATTCAGTCGACCTTATCACTCTAGAAGCTTTCCAGTGATTCTCCCCAGGATCGTTTGATACCATCTCACTACACCTAGTGAGAATCCTAATATCCACTTAGATCTATCTCATAGATCCCAAACCCAGGATTTAGGAGATATCACCTTGATCCTTTATGGAGAATCAATGTGATAAGAGGATATTGACCGAGTGTAGCATAGGAAACTCCTTCCCTATCAAGAGTATGTCATCCACGTACAATACGAGGATCATTACCACACTCTCTAGTACCTTTTTGTATATATAAGGTTCATCTACCATTTTGATGAAGTCAAACTCTTTGACTACCACATCAAAACAGATGTTCCAACTCCGCGATGCCTGCTTTATCCTGTAAAGAAACTAGTACACGTTTCCGCTGCTCCCACTGTCTACGAAGCCCTCTGGTTGTGTACTTCTAGACGCTCTCTTATAAATCATTATTTAGAAAAGCAGTCATGACACCCAACCACCAGATATCGTAGTCAGGGTATGTAGCAATGGCAAGTAGGATCCGGATGGACTTAAGTATAGCCACTGGAGAAAAGGTTTCATCATCATCCACGCCTGGTCAATGACGAGAACCTTTTACAATAATTCTAGCTTTGAAAGTCTCAACTTTTCCATCCACACCAAGTAATCTTCTCAAGATATACTTGCTCCTGATGTGGATTTAACCCTTCAGATATAGCAACCAAAGTCCATACTTTGTTGGTGTATATAGATTCCATCTCAGATCACTTAGCATCCAGCCGTTTTTACAGAGTCCCCACTCATGATGGCTTTCTCGAAACTAGTTGGGTCATCATATCCATGATGCAATCCTCACTCCCACTGTCATCGAGAAACCTAACTGTCTCTCAGGTGGATGAGGAACCTTACTAGATCGGCGGAGAGGCTGAGGTTCGTTGGGAGCTACTGAATCCTCCGGTTCTACCAAATCATCAGCTGTAGTTTTTATAGCTGGAACTCCATCCATTTCTACCTCATGACCATAAATTTCTTTCCAAAATGAATTCGTTTTTCTAAAAAGGTGACATGCCGAGAAATAAAACACCTTTTGTTCCTCGGTGTGGTAGAAGATATTCCCTTCCAAATGCTTGGGATATCCAACTAACTTCCACAAAACCGACCTTGCCTCGAGCTTGTTCGGATTTTGCTTTTAGACATAGGCCCAACAACCCTAAATCTTAACTTACTTAAGACATGGGCTCTTCCCATACCATATCCCATATGGAGTGGTTGGCACTGATTTGATTGGAACCCAATGAAATAGGTATGCAACTTCACAAGTTCAAAACCCCAAAAGGAAATAGGCAACTCAGTAGTACTCATCATAGATCACACCATATCACATAGGGTGCGATTGCTCCACCCCGATACACTGACGTGCTGTGGTGTATATGGAGGAGTAATGCTGAGAGAGAATCCTATTCTCCTTTAGAATAGTCCAGGATCAGTGCTCAAGTATTCTCATTCCTGATCTCATCAAAGGACATAATACTTATACCCATTTTAGTTCTCTACTTCTAACTTATAATATTTGAATATCTCAAAAGATTCAGACTTGTGTTTCATCAGGAACATATGTCCGAATCTTGAGATATCATCAGTGAATGTATTAAGTACAAAGAACCGGTCCTGGCATGTGTAGACAGGGGAATTACATACATCATCATATATCATTCCCAAGAGTTCATTAACTCTTTCTCTGTTTCCAATAAACAAAGCTATGGTCATCTTATCTTTGTGACATGACTGGCAAATTTCACAAGATGTAAATTCAAACTGATTTAAATATGCATCTAAATGTAACTTAGCTAGTTGAGTCTCATTGGTATGACCTAGTCTACAATGCCTCAAGAAGGATTTGTTCATATCTGAACTCTTCCCCTTATGTGTGTTTTGTACATTAAGAACTGAAGTTTGATTTAGAACGTATATGCTTTTAGATAACGTACCTGAACCGATCAACTATTGATATAGGAAATGTTCAAAACATTATCCAACAATACAAAATTATATCCTTCTTTACTAAATAAAGAGACCGATATGATGTTGCATATCAGGTTCGGTATCTAATAACATTCGTTCAGAATCAATGTATTTTGTAATACAGGGTGATAACTGCCAACATCTTGGCTGCAACAATTGCACCGTTTCCAACTCTTGAAACAATGCCACGACCCAAAATATTAGCTCGTGACCAGCACTTGAATCACGCCACGTCTAAAGGCATAACGGAATTCAAGTAAGCAGAAACCCAGAAATCTAAACCTTTTTAAGAAAATAAAGGAGGTGGATTTTTTGAAATAAAGGTATAATAAAATCAAGTGTGCTTAATGCATAGAAAGAAACATGATTGATGTAAATGAAATTTTCTAGTTTGAAAACATGTTTCGTCTTTTGAAAAAAATTTGGCAACACCTCCATTGTATATTTGATCCAAAACCACAAATACATAGCAAGAATAATGGCATCCCCAAGCGGGAGCTAGCTCTTCGCCAAACGGCGGATCACAACCACGCAATACAATATAAATGAGTATACGACGCCCAACGGCGAAGTTCACCATAAAAAGATAAAGAAAAGAGCAAGATATAACCCCCAAAGGGGAAAATAAAACCCATCGCTCAAATCTCGCAACTATAAGTCTCACTAAGTCTCATCACTTATACAAATTACTAATTTTGATTGATTGATGGAGTTAACTAGATACAATATGAAATATAATACAAGAGTGGGTACGATACAATGTCCCACCTACAAATGCAAAACAACCCAAAAAAAAGCGGTGTGCCAGCGAATCCGCTACTGATACAAGCGGTCAACCTGCAAGAACTGTGGCACAACGGGGGTGAGTTGCCAACTCATGAATAGAAATATATCTACAGGTAGAAATCGAATAAACAACGACTCCTAGGTCAACTATATCATCTGGTAATACTATGATATCTAGGGTGACCGGGTCGTATATGTGCCAACAAGGTAGTCAATATCTATATGCATGTGGATAGCATCCAACAGTAATAATCAATGCATGTATATGGGTTTCGTCCAAACATAATCAAGATATGTATGCACGTAAATATCATAAAGGAGTGTTCATGAAAGTATGAGGATATATATATATCAACGGTGTCCCTCCCGACACATCAAAATCATGGAACCTGAGTGTCTAGCATCGACACTCGAAAACATCATGAAAACCATGCCAAGCATCGACACGTAATTCCTCATATATCGGGCATCCGTCAGTCCGGGTCAGTCCATGGGCTCCGTCTGCGGTATCGGCCCTCGGCCCCGGCAGTACGAGTCGTCCCGTATCCATCCATCGACTCTGATCAGTATCCTCCGGAAAACCGCCAGGCCCAACCAATAACCGGTAGGTATTGGTCCTACTGCCAGGCTCATCGCCTACTGTGCGACAGATCCGTTCTCGCCCCGGGGTACCATACCGGGTCCACCATGTACCCGCAATCGGCCTCGTCCACTCCTCGAATCGGGTTCCACATGTCATACGTCTCAGAACCGAGAAAACACATGGTGGACGCACTCAAATATCATATCAAGAGAAACCGGGTTTTTTAAACAACACATAATCTCTTTTAAAATATCCACGGTTCTCAAATCCGGAAATTTCATGAAAACAGCATATCTCAATACGCAAAATAATAGAGCATGATGTATGCGACATGGAAAAAGAAATGCGAGCATATCCGTGTATTATGCAACATGGAATAGTGATATGACATATTAAGGGGAAAACCGCTCTTTTAAAATGATTCCAGTTTTTAAAATATAACTTGTGGTTCCCAACTTCCTAATAAAACCAGTTATCTATATAGGTACAATATGCATATGCGCAAGTATAGATGTACCATGTATGTGTGCACAAATATGAATATACAAAGTGTATGTGCACAAGTATGGGTGTATCAAAGTATATGTTCACCAATATGGATATATGAATGTGTATATCCGCAAGTATGAATGTATCTATGTATATGTGCGCGAATATGGATATACAAATGCGTATATCCGCAAGTATGAATATATCAATATATATGTCATGATGCAACAACCCTACTGTGTAGTGACATGGCAATTATCGATGATGAAGTGTGTGAGCCGGCAAATATGTGTACGTGTAACATACGCATCATCGATAATGGTGCAGGTGTACTATCACAGGAATATGCGATGCAATAATAATATCATAAATGCAGCAAGTAAATCATCAGCTAACAGCTATAAGGTATACATAACCATCATATGTCCGAGTCGGTGAATCTATCAATCGGCATCTAGCTCAATAACACCGCGTACGGTATAATCCATCGTACGGCAACCTCTAGTCAAGGGTAAGGATCAGTCATCAAGTCAACTCATCACGCACGGAATATCATCGTGCGGCGGCATTATACAAAGAGAGATCCTAACATCCTATACGACAAATGAGGGTACGGCCTAATATCACATACGGCCTATCATCCATGATTCACAACATTCTATATATATAACCCTATATACCTATCTCCCAGGTCGCATCTGCAATAATCTCATATCAGGGGACCGGCAGGGTATAAATCATCTCAATCGACTCGCATCCGTATACCATCATAACATATCATCATCTCATCATATCATCAAATTCGTCTTGTATTCTTCATCGCATTTATGTCTCATATCATGTTGAATTTACATAAACATGCTAATCTCTACTAAATATAAGTATCTAATCTAACAAACACACCCGAACCATACAATCAGATTTTGAAGAAGTGAATCGTAGTTTTGAAAACAGGGGTTACAACGTTTTTAAGAAAAAGATATCATTTGAAAATCCGTAACATCCCTCAAGATATACATTTAAAAGATACATACGATTATTTAGTTTATAAAAAGGTATGGTTCGGATGGCACATCTACATCGACTATCTAGTCCTACAGAACCCTAAGCGGTAATATCGCTAAACGTCATCCTAAGGTAATAGTAGGCTATCACACTTAACTATCCTCTAGTTTCTAATATGACTACATAGATATCTATATTCTAACCCTAGTTTCCTAATCTAGGTTTCCTAACCATATTCTATAAATCGGTTTTCCATCAGAAGTTTGCGGCGGTGCTATACGCCATCCACCCGATTTCCCCAGTAGATATAGATCGACTCACCTGGTCTTCGCTCGCCCAAATCGATGACACCATGCTTCTTCACCTCGGAATCCGTGCGAGGGTACCTACAATAATAACTAATCGAAATACGTATTAAAATCGATGCAGAAAACCGATACATCGCACAGTGTGCTCACATGTTAGAACCTATGGCCTAAACATGCAAATCAATCAAACAACCTCTGTTGTCGATGTACAAACACCCGACAACCAAATACAAATCCAAATATCAAGAAAATGCATTTTAAAATATGGAAAACATAGCCTAAAGCACACCAAAATGCTTCCAGATTTTCCGCAGATGACAATTAGCCAAAACTGCACATAGGAGGGGTCTAATTTAGTGCAAAAAGAGCCATGGACCAAATCTGGGACATTTCTACCCTACTCTGGCCGGAAATTGCGGCCAGAATTAATATATCTGTGGCCATAGGTTTGAATTAGGGTCTCTGGTCTCAGTGGTAGCTTCCTAGGTGCCTGCACGACTCCCAGTAATTCCAAAATAATTTCTAGTGTCCCCGGGTTGCTCCAGATTCCAAAATACCATCACAGATCACACATTTATCCGATGTCAGGTTTCTAAATCCGTCTTTTGGGGTTTCTAATGTCTGGTCTAGGTCATTAAACAGCACCTAAGTTTAGTTAACAGCTACTAGGCATCACCCAATTCAAACCAACACTCAATCTTCACTAGGGTTTCCCAATGTTCACTACCTCCACAATATCACATCTAAACATATATAAATACTTAAGTAAATGGAAAACTACCCAATTAGTGAAGGGATTACCTCATGAAGCACCCATGAATCCCCCAAGATCATCAAAAATGAATTTTTTCTTGGTCCCATGTGTAGAGGTTGAAGAAGGGATTAATATTTGTGAAGGGTGTGTAGGGTTTTGAGGCATGATTGGAGATGGATCTAGGGATTTTTGTGGATGGTTGTGGAGTTGAGGAGATGAAGGAGAGAAGAAGAAAAAATATGGTGCAATGAATGGGCAGCAGCCCCCTTCCCTCTCTCACTAATTCACACTCTCTTTCTTTCTCCAAAGCTCACCTAACTTAATCATTATGTCTCCTTGACTTTTCCCTTTTTCTTTTTCTCTTTTCTATCCACCAAAAACCGTAATATAAAGCCCAAATGTAATGAAACATGTAACAAAATGAACAAGTCATGGTGCACCAACCATGGAAATTGTAAAAACGCGGATTTGACTTAATCGCGATTAGCAATGCACTAATCGGGTTTTTATCGAAACTGCATATAATAAATTTTAAAATTGCCAAATCCTTTAAATATATTTTTAAGTGAATAAATCATTTTAATTTCTATTTATTTCATAATTATTGGTATATATTTATACCCTTTTTCGAAACCCCAATTTCGCAAATCGACAGTTTTCGGGAAATATATTATTTTAATATTAAATTCCCAAAAATAATATTTTATATTTTCTGAAATGTTACGATCTTCCCCCCTTAAATAAATTCGGTCCCCGAATTTAAATTTAAACCCCCAAAATCTAAAACATTTCAATAATCGGCTCAAATCACGGGGCTCCGAAATCATGGAAATTGTAGAAATAACACAGCGCGTCAAGTGCGCATAAAAACGAGTAAAAACTCAAAACCGAACTCCGTCAAGCGTCACGCAAATCATCGGATTTGCATACATATCCTCGGAGTTACGAATAGAGATACAGATCTCGAAATCCACTACTGAAATCCAATATACACTAGTCAAATACTATAATACGTGTATAATACGCATCCTTGAAAACTCCAAAATCTGAATAAAACACATGCGAAATCTTTTCTAAATCGCCGCGTGAATGCGTAACTCCCGGCATAACTGATGGACGCTCATTTTAAAATAATAATATATGTCCATATATGTTTTCTTAAATACACGTTCTGTCGTTTTCAAAATATGCCAAAAGTTTTTCCTTTAACAAAGTTCGTGTCGCTCACGGACACTTAAGAAAATAGCGAGACAATAGCTCCTCTTGAAAACCCTTTGGTGATCCTTTAATGCATGCAAAGTACTCAGGTACTGTCCTCAGATCAGTCCTGTTTGGCTACTACTCAATATAGTGCCCAACATGAAAACAAAGTGCTCAAAAGCAAAATCAGCCTCAAAAGGGCGTATCCAAAAA
The DNA here is from genome assembly GCA_030015575.1 of Agapanthus africanus. Taxonomy (NCBI): domain Eukaryota; kingdom Viridiplantae; phylum Streptophyta; class Magnoliopsida; order Asparagales; family Amaryllidaceae; genus Agapanthus; species Agapanthus africanus. The sequence continues at coordinate 328,004,058 of CM057337.1, forward strand.
TCACATGCGTCTGGTGCGCATGGAAATCAAAACCAAATATAGGTGCTATAATACACTCAAGCAAAACATCTGTCCAGTGCAACGGGTATGCACAAAACATCTGTCCAGTGCAACGGGTGTGCACGACAACAACATCAAGTGCATCTAAAATGCACAAAAATCTCAATCCAGTGCATCCGGTGTGCACAGAATCGCATCTCATATCATGCGCCCAACATGCGCGAAAATCCAACCAAAGCGCGTTGGGTCCGTAAAAGCATATAGTGCAGTAACATGCACGAAAACGAACGGCAAGTGCCTGTAAGTCCATGCTACCTCTCCCGGTACTTTCGGGCATGCGGAATTTGATAAAAAACAATTTTCTTAGAGGTGGTAACATGGACTTAAAACCCGGATCTTTGTTAAACATCTAACTAACAACCTAACCACGAGTTGCTAACTACTCGGTTAGGAGGTTATACCTTTCTTTTTCTCGAACTCCTTCGTCTTCAAGCTTCGATGGTCGCCCAAATCGGCTTCTCCCCGTCGTCTCCTTGCGCCGAAGATAGATCCACCTGAAAGCTTCAACCTTTGGCTCCTTCTTCGAACTTTGAAGAAACTAGTTCACTCGGTTTGCTAAACCTTGTGAACTAGAGTGAGTAGAGAAGAGTTTGTATGGGATTTTATCTATGGTTCTTGGTTCTCAACTCATGAGACAAGTGAACCATAGAGTCAAGAGAGGGAGAGCAAGAGGAGGAAGATGAGAGCTCAAGAACAAGAGAGAGAATGAGAGAAGACTTTTTTCATTTGGCTCTCATAATCCAAAACAATCATAACAGCTCATATCAATCAAGTATTATGTGATGGATTAAGCAACCATAGCCATATCATTTCATGCACTCATTTTGCACAAAAGAGCAAGCAAGCAAAATTCTTTGCCATGAAATGATAGCTATAGTTATCATGATGGTCAACTAGTCAAGCCTAGTCAACCGGTCGACAAAGTCAATAAGTCAACAAGTCAACAAAGTCAATCCTTCAACAACCATGTCACCATAATACTTAATTAATATAATTGTTAATCACATATCATATTCTCATTAGGGTTGAGCAAAAAGTCAATAGACAACGGTCAACGGTCAACAACCCTAATGAGAATCCTCTGCCTCTGTCTCTCCGTCAACTGTGCATACACACCCGCATCCGCGTTCCGAGGAACACGAATGCATACTGGATAAAACCAATCCCAAAAGGTACACTAGGATCTGGCTTAAACCAAAGCCCGCTAGTGTGAACTGTCCGGACACTGTACGTGCACAAGTGCACGGATGTGACCGAACCCTGTCGCAAAACCATGCGACCTCTACTCTTTTGCCTAAAGGCGAATAGCTTTCTGTGTGGGACTCTAAATACTCGACACTACGCTGGCAGTGGGTTTAACCATAGACCGCAAGCGGCACTAGCTGTGCGTAACGGTCCCCAGGTAGATGCCGACAAGAAGACTGACGAGGCGAAACCCATCTGAACTCCTACTGAGCCTGAATGTGACATTCTCCGTACAGTCCGGTCTGTTCGTCTGATACATCGCATGGCGGGCCTAGGGGCGGTAAACGCCAGTCCTCCAATAGCGGTACAAGTCGTGTCGAAGTGAAGCCCAAAACACCCTGAGATAACACTAGAAGCCTACCAGTATATCTCGTTTGCCCTGGCCAGGGACTACTCGTGTAATGGCTCTCCTAGACACAGCGCGATGTCAACCCCCAATACCGGGAGAGACGAATCTTGTCTAACCGTCACTGCCTCCAAGTGCTTCGGGACTGCACCCAACTACCACCTGTTTGCACGACTCCTTTGAGCCATGGTAGGGTAGTAATCAAAGTACAGTGGGAACACACTCGAGGCGAAGTGACAGTGTCAAGTCAGCGGACTAAGCTGTACTCATGTCACCTGGGAACTGACAACTGACGATAAGCATAATACCAACTAGTCAGTTCCCGACGAGTCCTGTCCAGTGTACTCGTAACCCAACGAGCACCCGCATACTATCTCAAATACGACGTACCGACGGCTGTGGGACAGACCGTCTCCCACACTGGGATGAGAAGCGCATGCGCTAGTCTACTCCGGAGTATCGATGCCCTGTCTCGATAGTCCTGCGACTAGGGACCTGCATAAGGATGTGCTTATAGATTACCAGCCCCACTAGTGTGACTGCCATCACAACGGTGGTAATCAAGCAAAGATCCTAAGGGCTCCACTAATGTGTATAGGCGATATACTAAAATAAACACATGTACACATTGAAGTAGAAAACAAACCAAGTAGCATACTACTATTTTGAGCAAGATTGCATATACAAGGTGAATATCCCAAGCTTCCATTAAGTAATATACAAACTAGTATGATACAGTAATGGCCTCTAGGGCATATACATTAACAATCTCCCACTTGCACTAAGGCCATGTACTGGCGTATCTAAGACCTATCATCTCGATCAGCCGCTCGAACTGAGTCGGGGCAAGGCCTTGGTGAATGGATCTGCAGTGTTATCTTCTGAAGAAACCCTCCGAACCTCGATCTCCTGGCGATCCACGATCTCCCTGATCAGGTGATACCGCCTCAAGATGTGTCTGGATCTCTGATGGGACCTGGGTTCCTTCGCTAAAGCTATAGCCCCGTTGTTGTCGCAATACAGAGGTATTGGATCAACAATGGACGGAACCACCTGAAGCTCTTTCAAGAACTTCCTCATCCAGACAGCTTCTTTTGCTGCATCAGATGCAGCGATGTATTCCGCTTCCATCGTCGAGTCTGCAACGGTTTCCTGTTTGGAACTCTTCTAACACACCGCCCCTCCATTGAGGGTAAAGACAAAACCCGACATGGACTTGGAATCATCCTTGTCACTCTGGAAGCTGGAGTCAGCAAAGGCCTCGATCTGGAGGTCTTTTCCGCCATACACCAAGAACATCTCCTTAGTCCTTCTGAAGTACTTGAGAATGTTCTTTACTGCTATCCAGTGTTTCTCCCCAGGGTTTGACTGATACCGGCTTACCACACTCAGTGCATAAGCTACATCCGGTCTGGTACACAACATCGCATACATTATGGAGCCTACCGCAGAAGCGTAGGGTATAATAGACATGCGATCCCTCTCCAAATCAGTCTTGGGAGACATCTCTTTAGAGAGGGTGATCCCGTGACAAGCCGGTAGGTTACCGCGCTTGGAATCTTCCATACTGAATCTTTTCAGTATGGTGTCGATGTACCTGGACTGTGAAAGTCCTAATATCCTCTTGGATCTATCACGATGGATCCGGATCCCCAGGATGTATGAGGCATCACCCAGGTCTTTCATGGAGAACCTGTGTGACAAGAACCCCTTAACAGATTATAGCATAGGAATGTCATTTCCTATTAAGAGAATGTCATCCACATACAAAACGAGGAATACTACAGTTCTCGCTACAAATCTACAATAGATGCATAGTTCATCTGGATTTTTGATAAAGCCAAATTCCTTGACCGTCTCATCAAAACAGATGTTCCAACTCCCGATGCCTGCTTTAGTCCATAGATGGATTTAAGCAACTTGCACACCTTTCCGCTGCTCCCACTCTGAATGAAACCCTCTGGTTGGTCCATATAAACACACTCCTCTAAATTTCCATTTAGAAAAGCGGTCTTTACGTCCATTTGCCAGATCTCAAAATCGTGGAAGGCAGCAATGGCAAGAAGGATCCGAATGGATTTCAGCATATCCACTGGAGAAAAGGTTTCGTCATAGTCCAAGCCAGTTCTTTGACGGAAACCCTTTGCAACAAGTCTAGCTTTATAGGTCTCAACCTGTCCATCTACACCAATCTTCCTTTTGAAGATCCACTTGCATCCTACGGGTTTTACCCCGTCTGGAGCAATGTCCAACGTCCATACTTTGTTGGTGTACATGGACTCCATTTCGGTCCGCATTGCATCCAGCCATTTTACTGAGTCAACGCTCTGAACGGCCTGCTGGAAGCTAGTAGGCTCATCATAATCTATGATGCAATCCTCTCTATCCCCGTCTATGAGAAAACCGTAGTATCTCTCGGGCGGATGAGACTGCCTACTACTCCTGCGGAGCGGCGTAGGAATGTCCTGTTCTTTTGAACCCTCTGGTTCCACTAAGCTTTCAGTAATAGCTCGTGGTTTTGGAATTTCTTCCAGTTCTACTGCGCTCCCACTAATTTCCTTTTCTAAGAACTGGTGTTCTAGAAAGTGGCATTACGAGAAACAAGGACTTTTTGTTCCTCTGCGTGGTAGAAAAGATACCTTCTGGTGTTCTTTCGGTATCCCACAAACTTGCACAGTACTGAGCGTGCCTCGAGTTTGTCCGCATGCTGCTTTTTGACAAAAGCTGGACATCCCCAGATCTTCAGATATTGAAGATAGGGTTTCTTCCCACTCCATAACTCATAAGGTGTGGTAGGCACAGTCTTAGTGGGAACTCGGTTCAAAAGGTATGCAGCTGATTCTAGCGCATACCCCCAGAATGATCGCGGTAACTCAGCGTTACTCATCATGGACCGTACCATATCCAATAGAGTTCGGTTCCGTCTCTCCGATACACCATTATGTTGTGGAGTGTATGGAGGAGTAAGCTGAGAGAGAATTCCGTTCTCTTTTAAATAGTCTAGGAACTCGGCACTCAAGTATTCACCACCTCGATCCGATCTTAGAATCTTGATGCTTTTGCCGGTTTGTTTTTTTACTTCATTCTTATATTCCTGGAATTTTCCAAAGGCTTCGGACTTATGTTTTATTAAGAAGACATAACCGTACCTTGAAAAGTGATCCGTAAAAGTAATGAAGTAAGAAAAACCGCTTCGCGCATGTGTAGACATTGGACCGCACACGTCGCTGTGTACGAGTCCCAAGAGCTCGCTCGCTCTTACTCCGTGTCTAGTGAACGAAGACTTTGTCATCTTTCCTTTGAGACAGGATTGACAAGTGGCATACGATTGATATTCGAACGGATTCAAATATCTTTCTGTATGTAACTTTGTCAACCTTCTCTCATTGATGTGACCCAGTCTACAATCCATAAGAAAGTCTGATTTATTTCCGGAGACTTTCTTTTGTATATATTCTGGACATTGAAAATCTGTGGTTGGTTTAATACGTATATACCATTGCTCAATATACCTGACCCAATCAGAACTTGATTAAGGTGAATGTTTACAACATTGCTTACAAACGAAAATTCATAACCTTCTTTAGAAACCAAAGATACAGAAATGATATTACAAGTTGCGTTGGGTACAAAAAAGCAATTACGCAAAACCAAAACATGTTCATCTGACATTCCCAGGTGATAGTCCCCCACGGCTTTAGCATCCATGCTAGCTCCGTTCGCAACTCTGAGGGTCATGTCACCTGCTTTCAAAACACTACGGTTTCTCAACGCCTGCAAAGAATTACAAATATGAGATCTTGATCCGGTATCCAATACCCAGGAAGTAGGGTTTATTGAAAGACAGTTTTCAATAACATACACACCTGGAGCTGAAGCTGCAACCTGCTTTAATTCCTGTGTTCTGGCCTTCCAGGCCCTGCAATCATTCTTCCAGTGTCCTTTCTTATGACAATAGAAGCATTCTTCCTTATCCACAAGCTTCCCCGCTTTCTTTGTTGCTTTATCTTTTCCCTTCTTATCCACTTTACTAACACCGCCTCTTGGTTAGGCGGGGGCTTTCTTCTTCTTTCCCTTGGCTTTCGCCTTGGACCTAGAAGAAGATGATCCTCCTACAAACAAAGTGGATGTTTCCCTACCTTTCTGTAGGGTGCCCTCTGCGCTCCTCAGCATGTTGAGGAGCTCTGAAAGTTCAACTTCTTTTTCTTGTAAGTTGAAGTTCAGTATAAACTGGGCGTAAATGGAAGGAAGGGACTGGAGAACTAAGTCCGTATAGAGCTCACTCTCCAATGTGGTCCCTAGGTCCGTGAGCTCCTCAATGTAGCCGATCATCTTAAGCACGTGTTCTGCTACTGATGATCCGACGACCATCCTTGCCGAAAATAACTTTTTCGACGCTTCGTATCTTGCGATACGAGATTGCTCTCCATACAGTTCTTTTGTATGAAGAAATATGGATTCCAAGTCCATATTCTCGTGCCTCCTCTGATGTTCATTGTCCATAGAGGCAAGTACGAGGCACTTGGCCTTCGCGCTATCAATCTCCCAAGTCTTACGGATTTCCTTATCCGCGACGCTGGAAGTGGGACCAGGGACAGGGGGAGCTTTGGTGGTAAGAAGATACCCCAGCTTGTCGTAAGTGATTGCCATCTTGACATTCCTGAGCCAATCTTTGTACTTTGGCCCTGTCAGTATGTTTTTATCTAGGAGTAACTTAAGTCCAGTCATGTCAATTGGTCGCTGCAATTAGGAGAGAGAAGAAACACTCAGCATGATGCTCTTGCAAGTTTAGAATGGTTTTTAGTTTGTCTAAACAGGATGGCTCCCACTGTTTCTCGAATCCCTCCTCAAACCAAAAAAGAAGAATTAGTCAGGATCAATCTCACCGTACAATACTTGCTTAACCGTTCAGCCAGGCCAGTGTCGGTACTTCGAGGGAGGTTTTCCAACGCCTTCACGAAGTTCCTTAATTAAATAACCTCTTTTCCCTGGGGCCGTAGCCCCGCTAACACCTTTCTAGACACCTACTAGGTCTATAGCATTGATCGTTTAGTGAGAAATTTCCCGAGGAGTACCATATACTCACAGTAGGATCGGGATCCAAATATCATCGCGTGATGAAACCGAAGGAATCCTACCAGAATCATCACACTCTAAATGGTATGCAACACTAGCAAGTTTCAGTTCTTTTGAAACTCCCGATGTGGATTTTTTCCCCATGCTCTTATGACCTTGGCGTGAGGTCAAAATGTCATAAGTCACATGTCAAGTTCTTCCCATCATTATCCAGGTTAATTTGAATCCACCCGTACCTACCCTTGACGTAGGCCAAAATGGTAGTACGGCTGTCCCAAACCAACGCATTCTATCTATGCAACAGATAAATATCCGGCAGCTACCAATCACTATGCCTTGGCGTGAGGTCAAAATACATAGCTTGAATACTACCAAATATTTAACTGAAATGATGGAGGGCTATGAATGGTTTTGGCAAAACCGTGAACGTAGTGAACTTGATATAATCGATGGAACGAGATAGCTTTTAAAAGGAGTGGCTCAAGCTCCGCATTTAAAAGTTAGTTTTTGAAAAGAACCGAGTGGTTTTCCGAAAGTGTTCCAACGATTTTAACTTGGTTTATTTTCTTGCATTAGTTCTTTTAATGCGTGATATTCTTGCATTAGTTCTTTTAATGCGTCCCATCATTTAATCCTACCATTGCAGAAAACAACCAAAATATGACGTACGCTTATGCCATTCGCATTCGCCACGGGGCCCCGTCATTACCCGTTAGGTTACTTAACTAACGACAGAGCGGGGGCTGGGCTAGCGCGACTGTAAAACATAAGCAACGCCTAAATAAATATCATATATAGATATATTGCAATGATAGCCATTTCAGATCACAGATGAACACATTGGATATACTAGGAATCCGCAATTCGTACGAGCCTGTAACGAAAAGCAGATTACACGGTCGCGGTGAATAGCCGATACCCCACCCAAGACCCCTACGGGTGCGGCAAACTACCCGCTAAGTACCCGAAGCGAAGCAACCTCCCTCAACTCCATGAGTAGGCCACTCGGCACTTCGGCATACCCGGTAGTTTGTGCACCCCCTCCATGGGTCTATCCTAGGAGCAAAAACAGTAAAAAGAAATTATACAATGACGGCTACAACCCCGACCCGGTTGTGCGGCCATACAAATAATTATTACATCAATTTGCAAATTTACATGAATTGAAAGAAAAGATAACTCTCGTCTCACAACCCCCGGCTATTCACCCGCGACAATCCAATGAATTCATATACACATTCCAACAAAATTACAGATCACAGATTTGTATAACCCCCACTAATCGACATATAGCGATTAGCAGACGTTCAATACAAATATCACATTACAGAAAAACCCGTCAGCTAAAGTCTTTTAGAAATTCGATCAAAAATACGGATTTTTAGGACCCCAAAAATAAAATTTTCGTTCTGGAAAATCTGGGATGAAAATACATATACCAAAATTCCCAAAATAACCCCATAAGCACACTGTAGCAAAGAACAACCAGAGAGGAGCCAGGACGGCCGCGGAACCGCGGCAACAGAAAGCTATTGCTGCGTTTCCGCGGCGCAATGAAGAGATCAGGTGATCACTTTTCTAAAGTACATTTTAAAAACCCTGAGTCGATTTTTGATGCATGATTTATCAATTTTACAGGACATAAAAAATCGACAGCAAGTTTGAAAACGGGGTTCATTTCGGGACTTTTTCTTTGATCGATCTTCTAGCTACTTTGCTAACATGTCAGATAGAGTTTAACTAGGCTCTGATACCACTGTAAGTCCATGCTACCTCTCCCGGTACTTTCGGGCATGCGGAATTTGATAAAAAACAATTTTCTTAGAGGTGGTAACATGGACTTAAAACCCGGATCTTTATTAAACATCTAACTAACAACCTAACTACAAGTTGCTAACTACTCGGTTAGGGGGTTATACCTTTCTTTTTCTCGGACTCCTTCGTCTTCAAGCTTCGATGGTCATCCGAATCGGCTTCTCCCCGTCGTCTCCTTGCGCCGAAGATAGATCCACCTGAAAGCTTCAACCTTTGGCTCCTTCTTCGAACTTTGAAGAAACTAGTTCACTCGGTTTGCTAAACCTTGTGAACTAGAGTGAGTAGAGAAGAGTTTGTATGGGATTTTATCTATGGTTCTTGGTTCTCAACTCATGAGACAAGTGAACCATAGAGTCAAGAGAGGGAGAGCAAGAGGAGGAAGATGAGAGCTCAAGAACAAGAGAGAGAATGAGCATGAAAGAATGAGAGAAGACTTTTTTCATTTGGCTCTCATAATCCAAAACAATCATAACACCTCATATCAATCAAGTATTATGTGATGGTTTAAGCAACCATAGCCATATCATTTCATGCACTCATTTTGCACAAAAGAGCAAGCAAGCAAAAGTCTTTGCCATGAAATGATAGCTATAGTTATCATGATGGTCAACTAGTCAAGCCTAGTCAACCGGTCAACAAAGTCAACAAGTCAACAAAAGTCAACAAGTCAACAAAGTCAATCCCTCAACAACCATGTCACCATAATACTTAATTAATATAATTGTTAATCACATATCATATTCTCATTAGGGTTGAGCAAAAAGTCAATAGTCAACGGTCAACGGTCAACAACCCTAATGAGAATCCTCTGCCTCTGTCTCTCCGTCAACTGTGCATACACACCCGCATCCGCGTTCCGAGGAACACGAATGCATACTGGATAAAACCAATCCCAAAAGGTACACCAGGATCTGGTTTAAACCAAAGCCCGCTAGTGTGAACTGTCCGGACACTGTACGTGCACAAGTGCACGGATGTGACCGAACCCTGTCGCAAAACCAAGCGACCTGTCGCAAAACCATGCGACCTCTACTCTTTTGCCTAAAGGCGAATAGCTTTCTGTGTGGGACTCTAAAGACTCGACACTACGCTGGCAGTGGGTTTAACCACAGACCGCAAGCGGCACTAGCTGTGCGTAACGGTCCCCAGGTAGATGCCGACAAGAAGACTGACGAGGCAAAACCCATCTGAACTCCTACTGAGCCTGAATGTGACATTCTCCGTACAGTCCGGTCTGTTCGTATGATACATCGCATGGCGGGCCTAGGGGGCGGTAAACGTCAGTCCCCCAATAGCGGTACAAGTCGTGTCGGAGTGAAGCCCGAAACACCCTAAGATAACACTGGAAGCCTACCAGTATATCTCGTTTTCCCTGGCCAGGGACTACTCGTGTAATGGCTCTCCTAGATACAGCGCGATGTCAACCCCCAATACCGGGATAGACGAATCCTGTCTAACCATCACTGCCTCCAAGTGCTTCGGGACTGCACCCAACTACCACCTGTTTGCATGACTCTTTTGAGACGTGGTAGGGTAGTAATCAAAGTACAGTGGGAACACACTCGAGGCGAAGTGACAGTGTCAAGTCAGTGGACTAAGCTGTATTCATGTCACCTGGGAACTGATAACTGACGATAGGCATAATACCAACTAGTCAGTTCCTGACGAGTCCTATCCAGTGTACTCGTAACCCAACGAGCACCCGCATACTATCTCAAGTACGACGTACCGACGGCTGTAGGACAGAACGTCTCCCACACTGGGATGAGAAGCGCATGCGCTAGTCTACTCCGGAGTATCGATGCCCTGTATCGATAGTCCTGCGACCAGGGACCTGCATAAGGATGTGCTTATAGATTACCCAGCCCCACTAGTGTGACTGCCATCACAACGCTGGTAATCAAGCAAAGATCCTAAGGGCTCCACTAATGTGTATAGGCGATATACTAAAATAAACACATGTACACATTGAAGTAGAAAACAAACCAAGTAGCATACTACTATTTTGAGCAAGATTGTATATACAAGGTGAATATCCCAAGCTTCCATTAAGTAATATACAAACTAGTATGATACAGTAATGGCCTCTAGGGCATATACACTAACAGTGCCAACGCGCACGAAAATACAAATCTAGTAAAACGATTGCTCTAGGATATAAATCGGATGCAACCTCGGTATGGGGTATAAATCCAGCGCGACAACGCATAAATACCCGTCCGGTGCAACAAATGCAGAATACAATCTAGTGCATAAAATACAAATATAGTGCATCCAGTGCACGAAATACCGATCAATAACTCAAATGCATAAACAGCAACACCGAGTACACCAAGGTGTATAAAATCGTAAACGTGTGCAACTGCGTGCACAAAATGCATATCAATGCACTACAAGCACATATAAGCTATACCGAGTGCAAAAATTAAATCATCCATATGAAATCCACGAAATCATAGACATGTGCAACCAAGGCACAAAACCGATATCAAGTGCGATAAACATGCACAAAATGTAAATACTCAGTAGGTGCAACCATGGTGCACGAAATCAATATCAGGAAACTCGTCATAAAAACTCAAATCCAAGCGATATAAGCGTGATACTCAGATCATAAACGCAAATCGCGACAAAGGACATCGAGGTACACCTCCTACAATGTCGAGAAATAAATCGGTGCTCCTAGAAACTGGCAGAACAAGAACATCCGCTTGCCTTCTGCTCACGGTCTGGCATCCTCGGTCTCTGGGTCCCTATCTTCTCTACGGATTACCAATCTCGCAATCTATCGGCTCATCGGCCCTGTAAGGAGTGCTAAAGGGGACGATTCCTCTCTAGCACTTCTCTGGTCATCTCTCGGTCAATCATCATGACCATTCATAAAGCAGCATGTTGCTGGCGTCAGCCTCTGGTCCTCTGACTGTACGTGGCACATCTCATTGCAGCAGAGTCCTAGAAGGAATCCTGCTTAAGGTCTCTTCCGATCTCGCCTATACCGAACTATACGGAGGCTGGTATTCTTATATAGTCTTTTCTCGTTTTCTGGACATCCGCATGTGCCGCACACATTTCCTCGGAAACTGGCCGTATCCCAACGTCTCTATAAGCATATCAGGTCTCTGATCTCGATAGGGAGTAATAACAGCTCGTCAGCGTCTCGCACGAACTTTTGGTTCCACTCGTCTTTATCATCTCTCACTATGACGTCACGCCATGATATCTGCGCACTGTAACTGTTCTTGGCAACGGTCAATCCGACGTCTCTCGCACGGACTCAAATTCGCGTACTCTGTAGCTTCATCACTCTGCAGAAGATATCTGGCCGATCATGTTCTCGGGAACTCGTCCCAACCATAGGAGGAATACTCAACACTAGCCCGCTCCTGATCAATTCACAACGCATCTGGGTAAGGTCCACTGTCCGAACCTGGTCAACTATCTCGTCGACGATGCCGAACCCTGGCCTGCTGGGTGTGCGCAATATGACCACTACTGGGTCTAGGTCTTCTCATATAGAATTCTAGAAAGGTCCTGTCGAGGTCTCTCTCAAATCTCGTTTCTGCATAATTGCCCGGAAGTTATTATCTTTCCTATACCTGTTTCTTGTTCCGGAACGGCTGCATACTCCTCGTGACTCCTTCTGGAAGGTATATCCATATACAACGCCTCTGCATGTGTATCGCATCTCTGATGTCAGCGGAGTGGCACGTCACCTCGTCGAATTCTCATATGAACTCTTCACTTCACTCGGCTCTAATGTCGACTGATTCGGACTCGTCTTCTCATGGCTGCATGGACTGCGCTCCAATGGCTATGCTCGTATCTGGAGTCTCCTAAGCAATGTATCCCATCATAAGATATCCGAATGATGTCGAACCATCCGATCGATATGTCAAAACCTCATAATCCCTCAAGAGATCAACATCTTGGGTACAGTTTAATAGTATCGAGTACATGCCACAGCATCAGTGATCCAGCCGTAGAAGGGCAAACCCAAGCCTCACTAATGGCGCCGTGGAACTGCCATAAACCCTAAGGTTCAAAGGCTTTCACACGGTTATTATGTCGAGTTAGGGTTTCATTCTTCTAGAGGGTCCATAGAATTGCTTGCATGTCTTTCCGAATACTTTAAACTTGGAATATGGTGTCCTGACATTCGATCGTCTCTATCGACTCTCAACGAATCTACGTGAAGTCGTCTCTAGCTGGAATCAATCTATCTGATGACCTCGCATCGGGTAGAGAACGAACCACATGTCCTAGTACTTCACCCTTGAGTGGCTAGCGACCTTCCATCATATCTCTAAGTATATACATATGCTGCAGTAGCTCCAACCTCTGGGCGATACCTCATCATTGCAGCAACAACTGGCTCATTCGTCTATACGCTGAACAGCACCTCAATCCTCCAGGAAAGGTGATACATTGGCGGTCATCTCTAAATCGGTCTGCTCTAGATCCGAGTAAGACTCTCCATACTAGAAATCTTCAATTCAACTGGGCCTGCTCCGGCGCATAAATTGGACGAATCACCTTCGTCTCTCAAATCGGGGTAGACTAGCTATCATCTGTCTTATATCTGCCTGGAAGCTCCGGCGATCTCAGCTCGTAAGCTCCGAAAGCGACATCGTATCAATCTCAGCAACAGCTGGGTCATCTTTCTGCACGGTAGGCGACATCATAATCTCTGAGATATGCTGTACATCAACAGTCCTCTCTTAACTGGCAGCTCTAGCAATGGCCCGATCATCCGGTGTAAAACCAAGCACTCACCTCCATAAGAGGTCACAATCATCAATACTAACTCGAGACGTTCCCATGTCACCAGGAAATACAATGGTCGGCCCTCGTACCGGACGAGCTCGCCCTGGCCGTAACACTAGCAGCAGCTCAAACTGTTCCCAAACAATGGTGACAGGAACCTCAATCGAGTATCGAAGAGAGCAGATCAATGGCAAGAAAGAAAACAACAAATCTGGAATGGATACATGATCACGAAAAGGAACAGCATCAATGAAAGTATGATCATGGAAACAAATAGAATCGAGGATCTCCAATGGATGTATAATCATGGATACAAGAGAATCACTTGTCTCAAAAATATGTATATCATAAGGTTTCTTAAGTGGAGTATCGTATCGTAAATATGCCACGGAACATACATACGGCACGTTACTCTACTCAAGCTACCTACTCCATCAATCAGGGTCAGCCTATGAAACGAATGTTCGGGTCTAATACCCCCCCCGTCCAAGTCTAAGTTCCGTAAGGTCAACCCTAGGTTCCGAAATACATAACCGCCCTAGACTCCGCATAGTCAAACATAGACTCGAATAAAGGTTAAACCTAGCGCTCTGATACCAACTTTGTCACGACCCAAAATATTAGCTCGTGACCAGCACTTGAATCACGCTACGTCTAAAGGCGTAACGGAATTCAAGTAAGCTGAAACCCAGAAATCTAGACCTTTTTAAGAAAATAAAGGAGGTGGAGTTTTTGAAATAAAGGTATAATAAAATCAAGTGTGCTTAATGCATAGAAAGAAACATGAATGATGCAAATGAAATTTTCTAGTTTGAAAACATGTTTCGTCTTTTGAAAAAAAGTTGGCAGCACCTCCTTTGTATATTTGATCCAAAACCATAAATACATAGCAAGAATAATGGCATCCCCAAGAGGGAGCTAGCTCTTCGCCAAACGGCGGATCACAACCACGCAATACAATATAAATGAGTATACGACGCCCAACGGCGAAGTTCACCAAAAAAAGATAAAGAAAAGAGCAAGATATAACCCCAAAGGGGAAAATAAAACCCATCGCTCAAATCTCGCAACTACAAGTCTCATTAAGTCTCATCACTTATACAAATTACTAATTTTGATTGATTGATGGAGTTAACTAGATACAATATGAAATATAATACAAGAGTGGGTACGATACAATGTCCCACCTACCAATGTAAAGCACCCAAAAAAAAGCGGTGTGCCAGCGAATTTGCTACTGATCCAAGCGGTCAACTTGCAAGAACTGTGGCAGAACGGGTGTGAGTTGCCAACCCGTGAATAGAAATATATCAACAAGTAGAAATCGAATAAACAACGACTCCTAGGTCAACTATATCATCAGGTAATACTATGATATTTAGGGTGACCGGGTCGTATATGTGCCCACAAGGTAGTCAATATCTATATGCATGTGGATAGCATCCAACAGTAATAATCAATGCATGTATATGGGTCTCGTCCAACCATAATCAAGATATGTATACACGTAAATATCATAAAGGAGTGTGCAGGAAAGTATGAGGATATATATATATATATCAACGGTGTCCCTCCCGACACATCAAAATCATGGAACCTGAGTGCCTAGCATCGACACTCGAAAACATCATGAAAACCATGCCCAGCATCGACACGTAAATCCTCATATATCGGGCATCCGTCAGTTCGGGTCAGCCCACGGGCTCTGTCTGCGGTATCGGCCCTCGGCCCCGGCAGTACTAGTCGTCCCGTATCCATCCATAGACTCTGGTCAGTATCCTTCGGATAACCGCCAGGTCCAACCAATCACCGGTAGGTAGTGGTCCCACTGCCGGGCTCATCGCCTACTGCGCGACAGATCCGTTCTCACCCCGGGGTACCATACCGGGTCCACCATGTACCCGCAATCAGACTCGTCCACTCCTCGAATCGGGATCCACATGTCATACGTCTCAGAACCGAGAAAACACATGGTGGACGCACTGAAATATCATATCAAGAGAAAACCGGGTTTTTTAAACAACACATAATCACTTTTGATATATCCACGGTTCTCAAATCCAGAAATTTCATGATAACAGCATATCTCAATGCGTAAAATAATAGAGCATGATGTATGCGACATGGAAAAAGAAATGCGAGCATATCCGTGTATCATGCAACATGGAATAATGATATGATATATTAAGGGGAAAACCGTTCTTTTAAAATGATTCCAGTTTTTAAAATATAACTTGCGGTTCCTAACTTCCCAATAAAACGAGTTATCTATATAGGTACAATATGTATATGCGCAACTATAGATGTACCATGTATGTGTGCACAAATATGAATATACAATGTGTATGTGCACAAGTATGGGTGTATCAAGGTATATGTTCACCAATATGGATATACGAATGTGTATATCCGCAAGTATGAATATATCTATGTATATGTGCACGAATATGGATATACAAATGCATATATCCGCAAGTATGAATGTATCAATATATATGTCATGATGCAACAACCCTACTGTGTAGTGACATGGCAATTATCGATGATGAAGTGTGCGAGCCGGCAAATATGTGTACGTGTAACATACGCATCATCGATAATGGTGCAGGTGTACTATCACAGGTATATGTGATGCAATAATAATATCATGAATGCAGTAAGTAAATCATCAGCTAACAGCTATAAGGTATACATAACCATCATATGTCCGAGTCGGTGCATCTATCAATCGGCATCTAGCCCAATAACACCGCGTACGGTATAATCCATCGTACGGCAACCTCCAGTCGAGGGTAAGGATCAGTCATCAAGTCAACTCATCACGCACGGAATATCATCGTGCGGCGGCATTATACTATGAGGGATCCTAACATCCTATACGACAAATGAGGGTATGGCCTAATATCACATATGGCCTATCATCCATGATTCATAACATTCTATATATATAACCCTATATACCTATGTCCCAGGTCGCATCAGCAATAATCTCATATCAGGGGACTGGCAGGGTATAAATCATCTCGATCGACTCGCATCCGTATACCATCATATCATATCATCATCTCATCATATCATCAAATTCGTCTTGTACTCTTTCATCGCATTTATGTCTCATATCATGTTGAATTTACATAAACATGCTAATCTCTACTAAATATAAGTATCTAATCTAACAAACACACCCGAACCATACAATCAGATTTTAAAGAAGTGAATCGTAGTTTTGAAAACAGGGGTTACGGCGTTTTTAAGAAAAAGATATCATTTGAAAATCCATAACATCTCTCAAGATATACATTTAAAAGATACATATGATTCTTTGGTTTAGAAAAAGATATGGTTCGGATGATGCATCTACATCGACTATCTAGTCCTACAGAACCCTAAGCGGTAATATCGCTAAACGTCATCCTAGGGTAGTAGTAGCCTATTACACTTAACTATCCTCTAGTTTCTAATATGACTACATAGTTATCTATATTCTAACCCTAGTTTCCTAATCTAGGTTTCCTAACCATATTCTATAAATTGGTTTTCCATCAGAAGTTTGCGGGGGTGCTATACGCCATCCACCCGACATCCCCGGTAGATATAGATCTACTCACCTGGTCATCGCTCGCCCAAATCGATGACACCATGCTTCTTCGCCTCGGAATCCATGCGAGGGTACCTACAATAATAACCAATCGCAATACGTATTAAAATCGATGCAGAAAACCGATACAGCACACAGTGTGCTCACAGGTTAGAACCTATGGCCTAAACGTGAAAATCAATCAAACAACCTCTGTTGTCGATGTACAAACACCCGACAACAAAATACAAATCCAAATATCAAGAAAATGCATTTTAAAATACGGAAAACATAGCCTAAAACACACCAAAATGCTTCCAGATTTTCCACAGATGACAATTAGCCAAAACTGCACATAGAAGGGGTCTAATTTAGTGCAAAAAGAGCCATGGACCAAATCTGGGACATTTCTACCCTACTCTGGCCGTAAATTGCCGCCAGAATTAATATATCTGCGGCCATAGGTTTGAATTAGGGGCTCGGGTCTCAGTGGTAGCTTCCTAGGTTCTTGCACGACTCCTAGTAATTCCAAAATAATTTCTAGTGTCCACGGGTTGCTCCAGATTCCAAAATACCATCACAGATCACACATTTATCCGATGTCGGGTTTCTAAATCTGTGTTTTGGGGTTTCTAAGGTCTGTTCTAGGTCACTAAACAGCACCTAAGTTTAGTTAACAGCTACTAGGCATCACCCAATTCAAACCAACACTCAATCTTCACTAGGGTTTCCCAATGTTCACTACCTCCACAATATCACATCTAAACACATATAAATACTTAAGTAAATGGAAAACTACCCAATTAGTGAAGGAATTACCTCATAAAGCACCCATCAGTCCCCCAAGATCATCAAAACTGAATTTTTTTCTTGGTCCCATGTGTAGAGCTTGAAGAGGGGATTAATATTTGTGAAGGGTGTATAGGGTTTTGGGGCATGGTTGGAGATGGATCAAGGGATTTTTGTGGAGGGTTGTGGAGTTGAGGAGATGAAGGAGAGAAGAAGAAAAAATATAGGCCAATGAATGGGCAGCAGCCCCTTTCCCTCTCTCACTAATTCACACTCTCTTTCTCTCTCCAAAGCTCACCTAACCTAATCATTATGTCTCCTTGACTTTCCCCTTTTTCTTTTTCTCTTTTCTATCCACCAAAAACCATAATATAAAGCCCAAATGAAATGAAACATGTGACAAAATGAACATGTCATGGTGCACCAACCATGGAAATTGTAAAAACGCGGATTTGGCTTAATCGCGATTAGCAGTGCACTAATCGGGTTTTTATCGAAACTGCATATAATAAATTTTAAAATTGCCAAATCCATTAAATATATTTTTAAGTGAATAAATCATTTTAATTTCTATTTATTTCATAATTATTGTTATATATTTATACCCTTTTTCGAAAACCCCGATTTCGC
This sequence comes from Agapanthus africanus, assembly GCA_030015575.1. Taxonomy (NCBI): domain Eukaryota; kingdom Viridiplantae; phylum Streptophyta; class Magnoliopsida; order Asparagales; family Amaryllidaceae; genus Agapanthus; species Agapanthus africanus. The sequence goes on from CM057337.1 coordinate 328,022,360, forward strand.
AAATCGGCAGTTTTCGGGAAATATATTATTTTAATATTAAATTCCCAAAAATAATATTTTATATTTTATGAAATGTTACAAACATATCACCCGTTCTCAGTTCTCTACCTGTCTGTAGCCCATGTAACAGATTAATTATTTGGGTTCCTGATCCGGTATCTCATACTCAGGATGTAGAGGATACTGAGAAACAGTTCTTTGTAATGAACACACCCGAAGAAGACGCATCATCATGCACTTTCTTCGTTTGGGCGGCACGGGAATCCTAGTAATCCCCTATTTCCTTCTCGGTCTTATAACAATTATAAGTTGGAGCGGGACCAACGTTCCCATCACAGTATAACAAGCGGGTTCGATCAATACATCTATATTATTATCTTGATTAAGGCGTGACATGGTCACTACCTGGAAAGAGAGAGAGAAGAAAACACTCTGCGTGCGCTCTTGCAAGATCAGATTGGTTATTTTTTTGTCTAATCAGGATGGCTTCCACTGTTTTTATCAAATCTTCCTTCAAACCCTAAAAGGAAAGATTAGCCGGGATTAATTGCACCCTACAAGTTCGCCAATCTTTCAGCCAGGCCAGTGCCGGTACTTTGAGGGAGGTTCCCCATGCTTTCATACAGACCTAATTAAAATAAACCTCGTTTTCCCAAGGGCGAAACGCCGTTGACATCTTTCTAGACATCTACTTGATCGGCTAATTGTAAAGTGTAAAACTCTCCCAGGAGCAACAATTACTCTCAGTTGGTATCAGGATCCAACTATCTCATAAAAGGTATGCAATCTTATTGCAAATTTCAACACTTGAAATTCCCGATAATTTTGCCCCTAGCGTCCCATGACCTTGACACAGGACAACAAACCATAGTGCGCTAGTCAAGTTCAATCCGTCAATTCTTGATTAAATTAAACCCATCCGCACAACCCTTGACGCAAGCCAACAATGTCGCACGACTACCCTAATCCAATCTGCATCATAAGCATAAACAAATAAATACTAGTCAGCTACCGCACACTACGCCTTGACGCAGGCCAACAAACGTAGCACAAATACTAAGTAGGACTTATCTGAAATGACGGAGGGCTACGACAGGTTTTTAGAAAATCTTTTGCGTAATGAACTTGATGTCGTTGTTGAATCAAATGATTTGAAATGGAGTGTTTTTTAGGCCTTTGCTAGTTTTGCTAAAGAGGTCACTCCAGGTGAAGGGATCTCGGCTCATTCCTCGTCGAATGAGGTGCAGGATATTCACAATACCACTATGCAAAGCAAAAACTAGAAAATCAATCAAAAGACAAAACCGAGGGTTGTATCATTTGCCAGTTATTGCTAAAGAGGTCACTCCCGGTGAAGGGATCTCGGCTCTTTCCTTATCGAATAAGGTGCAGGATTTCTACAAGGAACACCACTATGCAAAGCAAGAACTGTAGCTACCTGTTTTTGAAAATTCGATTCCACAACATCATTAGGTTTACTTTCTTTCATTAATCACATTAATGAAGTCCCATCATTTAAGTCACCTAAACATCACAGATAAATACGACGTACGCTTATGCCATCCGCATTCGCCTCGATGTCCTGTCATGCACCGTTAGGTTAGGTAACTAATAGCAGAGCGGGGCAGGGCTAGTGCGGGTGTAAAACAAAAGTAACGTCTATATAATATATCACAGATACTATACATAGTATCTATCTCAACATATCAAAAGATCACATCACAAATATCGCAGCAGAAGAAACCTTTGAAATAATGGATTTACTAGGATGTCCGTATTTTATTTTGAGACTCTATAAAACACGGATTCTACGGTCACGATGAATAGCCAAACCCACATCCGTAGACCCCTACGAGAGCGGCAAGCAACCCTACCAATTCTAGAGTTAGAAGACCCGGACTCGACTCCTCAAGTTGGTCACCCACTGGACTCTAGAACCCGGTTACTTGTGCCCTCCTCCTTGGGTCTATACTAATGCAGAAGAGTAAATAATATACAATAATGGTGACATCATCCTCAACCCGGAAGTGCCCCAATAAAATAATATTATATACATTGAATTTTACATGAATGAAATTGAAAAACTCTCATATCACATAAAACCCCCGGCTATTCAAACACGATGATCCAATATAACATATACAGCAACACATAACATCACATGTCATCAACGTAAGTAAATATGCGTATCCCAAATGTCGTTGACATATAACAACGAAACCGGCGACACACCACATATTACACTTACGGTCGCAGAAAAACTAGACGATGTTAAACATTCCGACCGAATCAACGAACACCCAAGATTACCTAAAAAGCTCAACACTTGAGCGTAGTTTAATGTTATTCAGCACATGCAACAGTACCAATGGACCAGCCGTAGAAGTGCAAACCTAAGCCTCATTTGTGGCGCCACTAACTATGGTAAACCCTAAGGTTTAGTCGCAGTTCCGTGGTCACATCTAGAGTTAGGGTTTCATTCTTCTAGAGGGTCCATCGAATAACTTGCATGATCTTTGAAAACTTATTAACTACGGGAAAAATCCAACACTTGGAAAATTTCCCGGCAAGGGTTAAAGCGGGTATTTGACATCCGATTGAACTTTTTAACAACGTCTAAAGTAACCCGAAAACATTTAAAATTACGACTACGAAACACTCCGAGTTGCCTTTGCATTGAGTTAATCATCACATGAAAAAGTAGCAAAAATAAACAACACCTGAAATACCAAAACCCAGAGACCAAAATATGGAAAAAATTTAGGACCATAATTCCTTACTGGGGCCGGCCTCCCCGGTTTTCTAGCCCATTTGCTCGGTCAAAATCTGAGCACATGGTCTCAACTTTCTGCCATGTTCATTGTTTAGCACATAGATGATTTTGTACATGTTTGCAAAATATTTGGAGCTCATTTGAAAATCGACAGAATGAAGGTTTTAGTATTTCATGTTTCGGAGTTCGTTTCGTTTTCGTAATCCAACAATATCGGGATAATTTACTAGCTAGGCTATGATACCACTGTAGGGTTCCTATCGACGAACAGCAAGGTTTCGGGAGGCATCGTCCATGCCATTTTCAAAATTTTGCCATTTCAAGTTACTCCAAACTAGAATTGTTAACTAGAAAATAATACGGAAACAAATGTAAACCATTTTACATCTAAGTGAAAAGGAAATACAACCTTTGTAGATCGGTCGTTCACTTCATAAGCTCCTTGTAGTAGTCCCTTCGCTGCGATCATTGAACTCCCGGACTCTTGGACGGCTCCATGAGAAGAAGGCAACGGTCTTGCTTGAAGTCATCGAGGCCGAAGATGATCTACGTTGAGGGAATACTAGCTCAAGCTTCTACTTCACCAAAGTGAAGCAAAAACCCTATACTAAAGTGCTAATCTAGTAAAGGTTGATGAAATAGGAAGTGGGCTCACTTTAGAATTTCTTTTCTCACAATATTTCCTCACTTGGATCAAACCCTAGAAAGCCTTTTCTTTTGGAGGAAGAAGATGAAGAAAGAAGAACAGAATGAAATTAATCTAAAGTGAGATATGTAACCATGGGTGAGTGGGTATCATATACTAACTCATGTAGAGACATAACCATGGCTAATTATAGTGGTTAGGTAAATAAATATCCCAAGTAAAACAAAATGGGTGGACTTTGTCAAAGCACTCACAAGCTTCTACAAGCTTCATGCTTTCAACAACTTTTCCACTAATTTTTTTATTTACTTTGAATATTAAAACCCCACCAATATAATTATTATGGTGTATGTCTTATACACCCATGTAGTGTGTATCAACAACCATGACACACAAAAACAATGCACATCAATATATATCATATATATATTACATGTACATACAAGTGAGAAAAGAATGCTTACGTGAGCTAATGTTAGTTAATGTAAATTAGTATATCAAATATACAATTATACACTAAATTATTAAATCAACACTTGATTTAATAATCCGTCTATATCACATATAACCGACTAACACAAAATGTACCAACTTATCGAATCAACACTTGATTCGATAACCCGGCTATATCACATATAACCGACCGATACAAAAGTCGCGAGAATAGAATACGGTATCATATACACGCATTATTCTCGGTCCCGTATATATCACATATGTGCTCCTATTTCGTTCTGCCTGAGCCAGTAAAACCTCTATGTAGGACTCTAAAGACTCGTCAATACGCCAGTAGTTGGTGATGATCACATCAAACACCCACAAGCCGTCAGCGGTACTTGCTGGACGTAATGGCTACCCGAATATTGAGGGATCAGAAGATCAGCAAGCAAGCCCGATCCAACTCTAGCAAAAGCTTGATAGTGACACTACCGTACAGTCGGGTCTCCTCGTCTGATATGTCGCATACTAAGTCTAAGGATGGTAAACGTCAGACCCCAATAACCGATAAGTCATGCCGATACGAGGCTCATAACGGGTCGAGAAAACTACTGGTAACACTTACCAGTAAATTTCTAAACCATCCCTGGCCAGGACTTCCCTATAATGGCCAATCGAGCACTGCGCAATATCAACCCCCAATACCAGGAGAGACGAAACCCCTCCTATCGCTCATTGCCTCCATGTGACTCAGGACTGTACCTAAAAACCACCGTTTTTCACGCCCTCTTGGACGTAGTAAGGTGGAAATCAAAGCACAGTGGGAATCATACAAGACTCTATGACGATCTCGGGTCTATAGACTAACCTGTATAAGTGTCACTAGAGAACTGCCATCTGATGTGAGGTATAATATCATCTGGGTGTTCTCGGTGAGTCCGTCCAGTGTACCCAGTCTCCACTGAGCCCCCGTATATCATTTCTGATGTCAAACACCAATGGATATTGGATCATCCATCGCACATAAATATGGGTCGAGAAGCTATACTCTAGTCTACTCTGGTATATCGATGCCCCGTCTCAATACACCCACGACTAGGGTCCTTAAAGGATGTACTTATGGACTACCATGGCCCTACTAGTATGATCTGCATCGTAGTCCTGGGACTCAAGTACACATCCTAAGGGCTTTACCAACATTTAACAGAGAGACAATCAGTGTACACGTTATGGTAAAGAGTAACCAGATAGTATACTATTATGTCGAGCAAGAAAGTCCTCCCTATATATGTCCAAGCATCCACTACAATATACATCTCATGTATAGTAATGGCCTCTAGGGCATACATATAACTAACAATCTCCCACTTGCACTAGGGCCATCTGATAGCAGTGGTTGTAGTATCACATACTCAACCATCCCATAAAAGTCTCTCTCTGGGAAAATGCCTTTGTGAGTGGATCCGCCGTGTTGTCCTCTAAGTCTACTCTCCTAACCTTGATCCCCTGGAGATCAACCATCTCCACGATCATGTGATACTGCCTTAGAATATGTCTGGATCACTGATGGGACGGACGTTCCTAGGTATAAGCCACAACCCCATTGTCACACAATGGTAGGAACGAAGTTCATCTCATGAACTAATATATACCTAGACTGCATCTTTGGTAGCGATGTGTCAAGCCTTTATTGTCTTATATGCCATGGTATCTAGCTTGGAACTCTTCCAACATATTGTCCCTTCCACTTAAGGAAAAGACAATGCTTGTGACTGACATTCAGTCGACCTTATCACTATGGAAGCTTTTCAGTGATTCTCCCCAGGATCGATTGATACCATCTCACTATACCTAGTGACAATCCTAATATCCACTTGATCTATCTCATAGATCCAAAACCCAGGATTTAGGAGGTATCAACTTGATCCTTTATGAAGAATCAATGTGATAAGAGGAGATTGACCGAGTGTAGCATAGGAAACTCCTTCCTTATCAAGAGTATGTCATCCACGTACAATACGAGGATCATTACCACACTCTCTACATCCTTTTTGTATATACAAGGTTCATCTACCATTTTGATGAAGTCAAACTCTTTGATTACCACATCAAAACAAATGTTCCAACTCCGTGATGCCTGCTTTAACCTGTAAAGCAACTTGCACACGTTTCCGCTGCTCCCACTGTCTATGAAGCCCTCTGGCTGTGTACTTAAAGATGCTTTCTTCTAAATCACTATTTAGAAAAGCAGTCATGACACCCAACAGCTAGATATCGTAGTCATGGTATGTAGCAATGGCAAGTAGGATCCGGATGGAGTTAAGCATAGCTACCAGAGAAAAGGTTTCATCTTAAACCAAACCTGGTCGATGACGAGAACCTTTTACAACAAGTCTAGCTTTGAAAGTCACAACATTTCCATCCACACCAAGTAATCTTCTCAAGATATACTTGCTCCTAATGGGGATTTAACCCTTTAGATATAGCAACCAAAGTCCATACTTCGTTGGTGTACATAGATTCCATCTCAGATCACATAGCATCCAGCCATTCTTATAAAGTCCCCACTCTTGATGGCCTGCTTGAAACTAGTTGGGTCATCATCTTATGATGCAATCTTCGCTCCTACTGTCATAGAGAAACCAAAGTATCTCTCAGGAGGGTGAGGAACCCTACCAGATCGGCAGAGAGGCTGAGGTTCGTTGGGATCTATTGAATCTTCCGGTTCTACCAAATCATCAGCTGTAGTTTTTATTGCTGGAACTCCATCCAGTTCTACCTCATGACCACAAATTTCTTTACAAAATAAATTCCTTTTCTAAAAAGGTGCCATGCCGAGAAATAAAACACCTTTTGTTCCTCGGCATGGTAAAAGATATTCCCTAGCAAATGCTTGGGATATCCAACAAACTTCCACAGAACTGACCTTGCCTCGATCTTGTCCGGAATTTGATTTTAGACATAGGCCGGATAACCCCAAATCTTAACTTACTTAAGACATGGGCTCTTCCCATACCATATCTCATATGGAGTGGTAGGCACTAATTTGATTGTAACCCAATTCAATAAGTATGCGGCTTCACAAGTCCATAACCCAAAAAGGAAATAGGCAACTCAGTAGTACTCATCATAGATCACACCATATCACATAGGGTGTGATTGCTCCACCCCGATACACTGACGTGTTGTGGTGTTTACGGAGGAGTAATGCTGAGAGAGAATCTCATTCTCCTTTAGAATAGTCTAGGAACCGTGCTAAAGTATTCTCCTCCCTGATCTCATCAAAGGACATAATACTTATACCCGTTTTGGTTCTCTACTTCTAACTTATATTCTTTGAATATCTAAAAAGGTTCAGACTTGTGTTTCATCAGGAACATATGTCCGAATCTTGAGAGATCATCAGTGAATATAATGAAGTACAAAGAACCGGTCCTGGCATGTGTAGACAGGGGACTTACATACATCATCATGTATCATTCCGAAGAGTTCATTAACTCTTTCTCTGTTTCCAGTAAACAGATCTATGGTCATCTTATCTTTGTGACATGACTAGCAAGTTTCACAAGATGTAAATTCAAACTGATTTAAATACGTATCTAAATATAACTTAGCTAGTCGGGTCGCATTGAGATGAGCTAGTCTACAATGCCCAAGAAGGATTTGTTCATATCTGAACTCTTCCTCTTGTGTGCGTTTTGTACGTTAAGAACTATAGTTTGATCTAGAACACATATGCTTTTAGATAACATGCCTGAACCGATCAACTCTTGATATACGAAATGTTCAAAATATTATCCAACAATACAAAATTATATCCTTCTTTATTAAATAAAGAGACTGATATGATGTTGTATATCAGGTTCGGTATCTAATAACATTCGTTCAGAATCAATGTATTTTGTAATACAGGGTGATAACTGCCAACATCTTGGCTGCAACAATTGCACCGTTTCTAACTCTTGAAACTTATCACTGTTGGTACGTGTTGCATGCTCCCACAACTCTTGTGAGGCGGCGGAAGCGATAAACAAAAATTTTCTTTGCATACAACACGCACTTTTCAAAAGATCTTGTCTAAACCATAACTAGAAAACCCTAACTAGAGATCTTATCTACTATGTTAGAGATTATACCTTGATGATACGGTCCTTCGGGTCTTCTCTTTGGTGCAACTCCTTTGCTCTTTGCCTTCTCTTTTGATGAACTCCTTAGCTCCTTTGGATGTTGCCGATGTCCTCGATCTTCGGCCACCTCAAGACCTAGATGATCCACGCGAGAGTTGTCGTGCAAGCTAAAACCCTTCTCAAGAGCTAAATCTAGAGATCAAGTTTGCTAAAAATGGTCACTGGGATGATGTAAAGATTAGTGTATTGGATTATCTTTGATCCTTGGCTTTTGATTCACATCTCATGTGAGTGTTAAAACAAGGAAGAAGAAGGAGGAGAGATGAAGGAGAGAGAAAGAGTTTTTCATAATGAGAAGAAAATCAACCATTATAAAGGATATGGCACAAATGAAATAACTGAAGCATGCATTATAAAATTAGCACAATGCTTCAATAGTAACTCCAAAACAATAAAATATAATACAATCCATTCTTACAACCATGGTTAGACTTTCTTAATTTCCACCTCATTTATTCATTTTCACAAAATAAATAATGTATTATGAGGTGGCATCTTCTAGAAGGTATTCTTGTAACAATTACAAGAATACCCCTCCTCCGTATATCGTATCCCGTATACCGTATACCCGTATCCAAATTCCAAAAAATACGAATACCAATAATCCAATAATATAATACCGGTATCCGGCTTAAACCAAACCTTACCAGTATTATCGTTCCGATTATTATTCCTGTAACTATTACACGAACATAATCGAAACCCTGCCGCAACTCCTTACGGCTGCCGTAACAACTTACGGCCTCTACATCTTTCGCCTGAACGAGGGAACCCTCTGTGTGGGACTTCAAAAACTCGATAGTACGCTGGTGGTGGATTTAACCACAAGCACGTCAGCGGCACTAGCTGTGCGTAACGGCTACCCAGGTACATGACGAAAAGGTGGCCGACGAGCGAACTCATCACAACCCTAACGAGCCTGCAAGCAACACTTACCATACAGTCCGGTCTGTTCGTCTGATACTTCGCATATGAAGTCTAGGGGTGGCATATGTCAGACCCCAGTAACTTTATAAGTCATGCTGATTTGAGGCTCATAACAGGTCGAGAAACTACTGATAACACTTATCAGTAGATCGCCATATCAGCCCTGGCCAAGGACTTCCAGTTATTGCCAATCGAGCATAGCGCAACATCAACCCCGAATACCGGGAGAGACGAAACCCCTCCTATTGCTCATTGCCTCCATACGACTCGGGACTGTAACCAAAATCCACCTGTTTGCATGACTCCTCTTGAGCGTGGTAAGGAGGAAATCAAAGCACAGTGGGAGTCGCATAAGACTCTATGACGATCTCGGGTCTATAGACTAAACTGTATCAGTGTCACCAGAGGACTGCTATCTGACGATAGGTATACTACCATATAGGAGTCCTTGGTAAGTCATGTTCAGTGTACCCAGTCTCCACTGAGCACCCGTATACCATTTCTGATGTCAAACACCAATGGATGTGGGATCATCCATCGCCCATCATATAGGTCAAAAGGCGTATACGCTAGTCTACTCTGAAATATCGTTGCCCTGTCTCGATATTCCATCGACTAGGAACAATTGAAGGATGTACTTGTGAACTACCCTGGCCCCACTAGTATGATCTGCATCATATTCCTGGTAGTCAAGTACATATCCTAAGGGCTTTATCAATATGTGAGATAAAGGTAACCAGATAGCATACTATCATGTCGAGCAAGAAAGTCTTCTCTGTATATAAATATCCAAGTATCCACTATCATATACATCATATGTACAATAATGGCCTCTAGGGCATACACATAACTAACAATCTCCCACTTGCACTAAGGCCATGTGTTCTAGTATCTCATACCCAAAATCCCAAAAAGTCTCTTAAATTGCGTCTAAGGGAGGGCCATCGTGAGTGGATCCTCTACGTTGTCCTTCGTATCAACTCTCCTGACCTCGATCTCTCGGTGATCTACTATCTCCCGGATTAGGTGATACCGCCTCAGAATATGTCTGGATTTCTGATGGGACCGGGGTTCCTTGGCTAAAGCCACCGCTCCATTGTTATCACAATACACAGGTATTGGATGCTCAATGGATGGAACCACACCAAGCTCAGCAATGAACTTCTTCATCCAGACAGCTTCTTTGGCAGCATCGTTGGCAGTGTTGTATTCAGCCTCAATCATCGAGTCTGCAATGGTGTCTTGCTTGGAACTCTTCCAACACACCGCCCCTCCGTTAAGGGTAAAGACAAAACCCGAGACCGACTTACTGTCGTCCTTATCACTTTGGAAACTTGAACTTGAGTCGGTAAAGGACTCCACTTGGAGTTCACCGTTATCGTACACCAAGAATATCTCCTTAGTCCTTCTCAAGTACTTGAGAATGTTCTTTACAGCTGTCCAGTGATTCTCTCCCGGATCTTCTTCATACCTACTCACTACACTTAGTGAGTACGCTACATCGGGTCTGGTACATAACATTGCATACATGATATAGCCTACCGCCGAAGCATAGGGTATCCCATGCATGCGAGTTCTCTCCAAATCAGTCTTGGGAGACATCTCTTTAGAGAGAGTGAGTCCAGAGTGTTGGAGATAGTGCCCTCAGAGTCAATTATTAGGTCACAGGTACGTGATTGCAATGATTGATGGAGGACCTATCCCGGTAGGACAGTCTTACTCGAGATGATAGTATGCTATCTGGTTTACGTTTATCATCGTGTACTGTTTTAAGTGACCTGACACGTCGCTATTACACGTTGATAGAGCCCCTAGGATTCTTGCTTGACCACCAGCAGTATGAGGGCGATCATATAAGTGGGAGCTGGGGGTCTATAAGCTTATCCTTAAAAGGTCCCTAGTCATGGGAGTTTCGAGACTGGGCATCGATACTCCATTAGTAGACTAGTGTATACAGTCGAGACCCCGACGAGGGGCGGTGGCCGGTCTCACAAGCCACTGGTGTCAGTTGGATCACCTAAGATGTATACAGGTGCTCATTGGGTTATGAGTACACCGGACAGGACTCGCCGGGAACATGCTAGTTGGTCATATACCAGACGTCAGATGGCAGTTCCCTGGTGACATGTGTGCAGGTTAGTTCATCGACTTGGGGATCGTCATTTGTCTCGTGTGAGTTCCCACTGTACTTTGATTACTACCCTACCACGGCTCAAAGGAGTCGTGCAAACAGGTTTTAGTTGGGTACAGTCCCGAGCCACATGGAGGCAGTGAGCGTATCTTCAGGGGTTCGTCTCTCCCGGTATTGGGGGTGAGGTCGTGCTGTGTCTAGGAGAGCCATTACACGAAGCCCTCGGCCGAGGCAAGGAGATTTACTGGTAGGTATTCCAGTAGTATCTCAGGGTGTTCTGGGCTACACTCCGACACGACTTGTACCGCTTTTGGGGGTCTGACTTTTACCAACCCCCTAGGCCCGCCATGCGATACTCATAGACGAACGGACCGGACTGTAAGGATATTGTCACTGACAGGCTCAGTAGGGAGTCAGGCTGAGTTCGCTCACAGACGTCCCTTTTGGTCAATACCTGGTAGCCCGTTACGTATTGGCTTATACCTCTGACGTGCTAGTGGTTAAATCCACGACCAAGGTGTTGACGAGTCTTTAGAGTCCCCCACATTCAGTTACTCAGCTTTTGGGCGAAAGGTTGTAGAGGCCGTATGGAGATATGGCAAGGTCCGATCAGATACGTGCGGTATTGCACGGATCAGGATCGGACAGTCTGTACTATAGGCCGTATGGTTATATGGCAGGGTTCGATCAGATACGTGCGGTATTGCACGGATCAGGATCGAACGGATATTACTAGCCGGCTTTGGTTTAAGCCGGATCCTAGTATAGTACAGTGTAGATTTTGTCTCATTGCTTTTGTATTTCGGTCGAAATACAGATGCGGGTGTGTATGCACAGTATCGGGGTTTTCCTGTAATTTATTACGGGACCAGTTTCCTGGAGTTGCCAGTTTGCTTTTAGTTTCGGCCGATTTCCTTTGTTCCGTTCATTGGCCGAAGATTGGTGGAGGAGGGTTTATTTGCATTGTTGCAAATAAGTATTTGGAAGGGGGTCCTTTGCATATTATTTGTATCATGATGGTTTTCATGATGAGCACCATCACTTGACTTCTTCTTCTCATGATGGCTTGACTTTTTGAAGCCATCATGCATGAGATGATGGTTGCCTTGGAGTGTTGGATTTGTTGTGATCATTCCCTTTTGCATGATAGCCTTCTCTCTCTCTCCTTTGTATTATTGAGAATGGCTCCCATTATTTTTGTGACTCTCCCTCATTCTCACACTCCCTCTCCTCTAGTGATGGCCGGCCACCATGAGGGTGGGTTGCCCATTTTTTGTAGTGGGGATTTTTGCTCTCTTGATGCTAGAAAAATCCCCGAGTTCCTCCACAAAAGTTCATACCTCATTTCCTCCACCAAAATGGCACCTCCATAAACCCCAAATGAGACACTAGTTCTACTATTTTCTACAGCGAATCTTGGGCACGTCGAGTAGCCGGCTTCGTACCCGAGTTGCCTCGGCATTGAGGTGGGAGCCCGTAAAAGAAGTAGGCGATGTGGTGCACTTCCGGCGACGAGGAGGAGACGGGACATTCCGCAGGTGATCGGGACGATGACGAGAAGACCGGAGGACTTGGATCGTCGGTATATCTCTATTCCCTTTCTTGTAGATAGCTAGGACTAATTAATGGTTCGATCCGGGTATTAGTGCGCGGCGGTTTGCCAGTTCAAGAAAAATTTAAGTTTATCACCGCTTCCGCGTTTGGCCGTCGGATTGACGGCCGGGGCGCCGCCGTGCACTTACAGTGGTATCAGAGCCTCGCCATTAACTTAGTCTAGCTTGATTAATGTGCTTGCATTTCCGATCGATCAAAAAGTTCCAAAACCGTGTTTTTCCTTTCGACAGTTTTCTGTTGAAAATTTTTGGTCTCGAAAAATTTTTCAGGTTGTAAAATATTGATGTACTGGAAAATATAAGAGCACTGTAAAAATTCGATGAAGTGACTCCACTATGGGAGCGCGGAACCGCCGCGAAAACCCCCTTCCCGCCGCTGTTCCGCCGCACACTGTGGAGATCACTGCACCAAATTTCTACAGTGTCTTTGTGGGCTTAAAATTGGGGTTTTGGAATATTAACATTGGGCCCAGAATTTCTTTAACTGCTACAGTATTGCTTGGGGGCCCACTTGTTAAAATTTGATTGATCGGATATTTTAAACACATTATTTCACAGTATTTACATTATATCTGCGACCGTGAATGTCACTTGATCGGTAAATCTGGTCTAACTGCTATAGCCCGGTTAGACGGATTTGCGAACGTGACTTTCACGTTGATGTTCTGTTTTTGCTGTGATGTTGCGGATCGGTCGTGGGGGATAGCCTGGATGCAATGCTAGTACAGTTGTGATTGTATTATGTACATTTGATATTGCGGGGAGAGCGTCCGACATGTGGACTGCCGTCACTGCCTGTTTGTATTATTATTTTGGGGCACGACCTGGTTGCGGTCGATGTACCCGTTGTATGTATATTTTACTTTCTGTACTAGGATTGCCCCGCGGAGGGGTGCACGGATAGCCGGGTTCTGGAGGGCAACAAGCCCGCATCTCATGGCATTGAGCAGGAGGGGGCTTCACTCTAGGATTGGCGGGCTATTCGCCGCACTCGTAGGGGGTACAGGTTGACCCAGGAGGGGTGCCCAAGTTACCGGATTCCGTGAAGTGCTGGGTGGTCCATTCACGGCACTGAAGGGGGCTGCCTCGCTTCAGGTTTTGGCGGGTGACTTGCCGCGCCCGTAGGGGTCTAGGTTCTCATTGCACAGGCTATCCACACGACCAGGCGAACGTCGGGTTTCAGCGGCTCTGTGAAACCCGGGGATCCCAGATATCTGTATTGTTCTGTGATGCTGTACATTTCTGTGATGTTGCATTTTATTCACGCCTTGAGCGAAATATAATATATTGGTATATATATTAGTAGATGTTGTATATGTTTTACATCCGCGCTAGTCCAGTCCCCGCTCTGTCGTTAGTTAGCTAACCTAACGGGTAATGACGGGACCCAGTGGCGAATGCGGATGGCATATACGTACATCAGTATATTTTCGTTCTTTGTGGTGTGATCAATTGATGGGACTGCGTTGATTCGGATCAATGCAAGTTAAAAACAAACCTAATCTGATGTTGTTGGAACACTTTTCAAAAAGCTGTTATTGCAAGGACGTTCACTTTTGTTTTGCATCGCGGTATTCATTTAGAATATCCTGCTCCTCAGTCGACGAGGCAAGGGCCGAGATCCCTTCACCGGGAGTGACCCCTTGGACAAAAAGTTTGCGTCAGGGCAATGACTTCACTATAGCCGATTACTTTTGCTTTGCATCGCGGTATTCAGTTGGAATATCCTGCACCTCATTCTACGGGGAAAGAGCCGAGATCCCTTCACCGGGAGTGACCTCTTTAGCAACGGTTTTCGTCACTATATTTTCAAAAAGCTATCAGTTCCTTCAACGATATCAAGTTCTTTACGTTAAAGGTTTTCGCCAGAAACCATTCGTAGCCCTCCGTCGTTTCAGACGGGTAGCACGTAGTATTCATGCTGTGTTTGTTGACCTTCGTCAAGGCATAGTGTATGGTAGCTGCTTGTTACCTTTCTGCTGCATAGATAGATGCGTTGGTTTGGGACAGTCGTATAGCCTTGTTGACCTTCGTCAAGGGCTTGTACGGGTGGATTCAAATTAACCTGGATAATGACGGGTAGAACTTGACATGTGACTTATGATTTGTTGACCTTCGCCAAGGTCATAAGAGCATGGGGCAGAAATCACATCGGGAGTTTCAAAAGAACTGAAACTTGCCAGATATGCGCATACCTTCTGGAGTGTGATTGCGTGAGCGGATTCCGTCACGTTATCATGCGGTGATAGTTGGATCCCGATTCCCACTGATGAGTTAGTTTACTCCTCGGGTGACTCCGACTAATTCTTCTTTCAGGTTTGGAGGAGAATTTGAGGTACAGTGGGAGGATTCCAGATTAGATAAATTGGTAACCATTCTGATCTAGGTTAGAGTGCACGCTGAGTGTTTCTTTTCTCTCTCTCTTTGGCAGCGACCATTGACCCGACCCTAAGACTATGACTCGGTGACCAAGTTGACCGAACCTTCTTAAACACCGGCTTTTGGATTGTCAGAGTTGCAAACCTCATTGCCACTCCTACTTTTACCCTTTTCTCCAGGACACCCCGTTTTACTACGAACGTCCACTTCCATTGGACAAAACCATCGTATGGTTAGATACGAACTCGAAAGAATTTATTCGAGGATGGTTTCCGGTTCTGGAGAAAACGGATAGGATTATTCGGTTGTCTTTTCCTTTTACCCTCTCTCAGGTTACGAGTACTCCTTGGTTTAGGGGTAGTACACCTATTACGCAAATTGGATTGTCTTCTTCCAAACCTTAGGCTGGTGCCGACCGGTAGGGAATGAAGAAAACCAATTAGCATAACGATGGTGTGCAGAAGGTATTAAGTTCAGACAAAGCAAGGGATTAGTAAGAGGGCAAAGTAAATTGCAACAGATATTCACGACCAAACCAAATATTTCGTTACCACTCCCACATCACCTTTGTATTTCTCCAGGACACTCCGTATCACTACGAAGATCCACAGTTTATTTGGATACTCCATCGTATGGTTATATACGAACTCGAATGGAACTGGTTCCAGTTCGGGGATGGATTCTGGTTCAGGAGAAATAGGAATAAGGTTTATTCGGTTGTCTTTTATCTTCACCTTCTCTCGCATTGCGAGTATTCCTAGGATTGGGACAGTACACCCATTATGCTTATTGGATAGTCTTCTTCCAAACCATAGGCTGGTGCCGAACGGTAGGAAAGGAAGAAAACCATTTGGCCTAAAGGGGTGTGCAGAAGGTAAAGACTAAAGACATATGAAGGGATTTGGAGAGGTGGCAAAGAACTATACGGTTACAGTTGTGAATCTGGAAGAGGCAATACTAGGAATACCAGAATACCCCATCGGAACATTTCAATGTTTCAGTTTCACTGTGTAATGTTAAAGGAAAACTGATTTCCCGATTAGATACTTACTCCAGGGTATGTATTTACCAGGTACGATTCTCACATCTGTATGGTTTTACAGATGATGAGTGGGAGTAAGTTATTAGGGAATTGGGTGATTATCCTAATTATATCGGGATTCGTTGTAATCGGTGATATTTGAGGAAATCACCTGGGCTGTTTGCCGGTCGGCAAATATTTGGTTTTGAATATCCGCTGTTATGCACCAATTTCAAATTGATATATCTGTACGTCTATTTTCATAGAGTGAGATATACCTTTCTGAAATTATGTCTACGACATTTACCTATATCAGTGGATGGTTAGGTAAGGAGCATTAAACAACGGTGTAATTCTTCTTAACCATAAGTACAGTTTTCAACCTACGACACACAGTGAATAAGTTATCAGACTCAAGGGACTTATACAGAGTATTGTATGTTGTCCAGGGTCCATCAGGACAGAGGGGTTGGTTCTCGTACTATATTCGGTTTACTTATGACTTCTCTAGTTTTTAGACAAGTGTTTCGTGGAAACACAGGGTCCGAATTTGGAGAAGTTATAGGTATTTGAATAGAGTAGAGAACCAGGTGTAGCAAGTATCGGGATTCTTCAAAGTGATCGAAGATGTAGATACTTGTATGTGGTATTCAGTTGATAGTAGTGATTAAGAGAAATTGCTTCTCTTTCAGGTTACTCATAATTGGAAGCATTCCTAAGTTGAGTAACGCTGATCGGCCTCCTTCCATTTAGTTGACATGCACTGGAGACAGCTGCATGATTTGAATCTGGTTCAATTAAATCAGTGCCTCTGGTTCTATATTGGATATAGAACAGTTCATATCTTAACGATGTTTAAGGTACGGGGAGTTGTCCGGTTTATGATTAAAACCAGACACTGGACAACTCAAGGCACGTTTCTCTAATGGCTGTTTGTGGGTTGACCCAGGCTATGACGAGGGTTGACTTTCTACCATCTGGATGAACAATAGCGATATTGTTCTAGACTCGCCACAGTTTTATTAAAAATGGATTTTTTTTCCAGAAAACAGTAGTGGGAGTATGGTAGAACTGGAAGTGATTCCAGAACCACAAACGATTACTGAAGATTTGACAAGGAACCTAAAGATTCAATCTGGATTAACATTCCATTGGCCACTCCGCAGATACGGTGGGTAACTTCAGGCACCCGAGGGGTACTCCGGTAGCCTCAAGGACGGTGACAGGGAAGTTCTTGTTTACCCACATTTGCCATTGCTGTTGTTCCAGGTTGCGAGACCCGGCGGGAGGATGAGTATAGCGTCGTTCTAAACTAGCTTTAGAAGTGTACGTGTATATGACTCTGCCAGAGGGTTGTCGTAGTCAGTGGGAGCAGCGGAAGCATTGGTGGACAGGTAGCTTATGTCTATTTATAGACTAAAGCACCAGTAACGGAGATAGATCATCTATTTCTGACGTGACAGTCATGGGTTTGACTTCATCAGAATAGGGGATGGATCTGTTGAGAAGGTAGTAGGGTGTGATATCCTGGTATATGGATGACATACACAGAATAGGAAAAGAAACTCCTATACTACAATCGGTTATACTTTGGTCGTCACACAGTGTTTTCTCCACAAAGGAAATGGATTTTGTATCAGACATACTGGTTACTAGATCTATGGTTTTAGATCTAGATTTGGGTGGTCTCCCAATCTGGGTACTTAGACAGCATTCTAAGGGTATTTAGAATGGACGACTCCATGCACGGTAGTGTACCTGCAGAAGATGGAGTCACCCTCTCTAAAGGTGTCTTATAGACTAAAGGGGAGAGGGATGTGCATGATTGGCAGATCACTTGCTCAGGCAATTGAGTCAATCATGAGATGTCAAGTACCACACCAGATGTTGTTCTTGCACTAGATGCAATAAGTTGACATTGATCCAATCCTGGAGAAACAGTCGGAAGCAGTTTTAGAACATAAGTGGATGTTCTAGGGATATGATAACGACAGCCTCATTCGGGAGACAGTTATCATTCCAGGCTTCCAAGGTGACCTGGACGACAAGGACGTTGTCAGAGTTATAGTTTTCCCTTATGACGAGGGGCAGTATTTTGGACAGGTGATCCAAGGCAATACTGAGGGAGGCATGGCGCAGGACACTGATTAAGTTCAGTAGTCGATACAGTCTAAGAAGTTTGGATTTGGAGTTCATTTATGAGCTATGTCCCATCAGACATCCAGACACATTCTGAGACAGGTATTGCTCATTTCGGGAGATGGGTTTCTCCGCGAAATTGAGATATAGAGAGACATGGAAAGAGACAACAAAGCGGATCCACTCATTGAGGCTATTCCTCGAACGCAATAGTTTCGCAAGCGAGCTTTGTGAGACTGACTAGTAGAGGAGTTGGGTGTTCGGTATCACACGGGCTGTGAGTATGCGACATCGCAATAATTAGCCTTGAGTGCAAGTGGGAGATTGTTGGAGATAGTGCCCTCAGAGTCAATTATTAGGTCACAGGTACGTGATTGCAATGATTGATGGAGGACCTATCCCGGTAGGACAGTCTTACTCGAGATGATAGTATGCTATCTGGTTTACCTTTATCATCGTGTACTGTTTTAAGTGACCTGACACGTCGCTATTACACGTTGATAGAGCCCCTAGGATTCTTGCTTGACCACCAGCAGTATGAGGGCGATCATATAAGTGGGAGCTGGGGGTCTATAAGCTTATCCTTAAAAGGTCCCTAGTCGTGGGAGTTTCGAGACTGGGCATCAATACTCCATTAGTAGACTAGTGTATACAGTCGAGACCCCGACGACGGGCGGTGGCCGGTCTCACAAGCCACTGGTGTCAGTTGGATCACCTAAGATGTATACAGGTGCTCATTGGGTTATGAGTACACCGGACAGGACTCGCCGGGAACATGCTAGTTGGTCATATACCAGACGTCGGATGGCAGTTCCCTGGTGACATGTGTGCAGGTTAGTTCATCGACCTGGGGATCGTCATTTGTCTCGTGTGAGTTCCCACTGTACTTTGATTACTACCCTACCACGGCTCAAAGGAGTCGTGCAAACAGGTTTTAGTTGGGTACAGTCCCGAGCCACATGGAGGCAGTGAGCGTATCTTCAGGGGTTCGTCTCTCCCGGTATTGGGGGTGAGGTCGTGCTGTGTCTAGGAGAGCCATTACACGAAGCCCTCGGCCGAGGCAAGGAGATTTACTGGTAGGTATTCCAGTAGTATCTCAGGGTGTTCTGGGCTACACTCCGACACGACTTGTACCGCTTTTGGGGGTCTGACTTTTACCAACCCCCTAGGCCCGCCATGCGATACTCATAGACGAACGGACCGGACTGTAAGGATATTGTCACTGACAGGCTCAGTAGGGAGTCAGGCTGAGTTCGCTCACAGACGTCCCTTTTGGTCAATACCTGGTAGCCCATTACGTATTGGCTTATACCTCTGACGTGCTAGTGGTTAAATCCACGACCAAGGTGTTGACGAGTCTTTAGAGTCCCCCACATTCAGTTACTCAGCTTTCGGGCGAAAGGTTGTAGAGGCCGTATGGAGATATGGCAAGGTCCGATCAGATACGTACGGTATTGCACGGATCAGGATCGGACAGTCTATACTATAGGCCGTATGGTTATATGGCAGGGTTCGATCAGATACGTGCGGTATTGCACGGATCAGGATCGAACGGATATTACTAGCCGGCTTTGGTTTAAGCCGGATCCTAGTATAGTACAGTGTAGATTTTGTCTCATTGCTTTTGTATTTCGGTCGAAATACAGATGCGGGTGTGTATGCACAGTATCGGGGTTTTCCTGTAATTTATTACGGGACCAGTTTCCTGGAGTTGCCAGTTTGCTTTTAGTTTCGGCCGATTTCCTTTGTTCCGTTCATTGGCCGAAGATTGGTGGAGGAGGGTTTATTTGCATTGTTGCAAATAAGTATTTGGAAGGGGGTCCTTTGCATATTATTTGTATCATGATGGTTTTCATGATGAGCACCATCACTTGACTTCTTCTTCTCATGATGGCTTGACTTTTTGAAGCCATCATGCATGAGATGATGGTTGCCTTGGAGTGTTGGATTTGTTGTGATCATTCCCTTTTGCATGATAGCCTTCTCTCTCTCTCCTTTGTATTATTGAGAATGGCTCCCATTATTTTTGTGACTCTCCCTCATTCTCACACTCCCTCTCCTCTAGTGATGGCCGGCCACCATGAGGGTGGGTTGCCCATTTTTTGTAGTGGGGATTTTTGCTCTCTTGATGCTAGAAAAATCCCCGAGTTCCTCCACAAAAGTTCATACCTCATTTCCTCCACCAAAATGGCACCTCCATAAACCCCAAATGAGACACTAGTTCTACTATTTTCTACAGCGAATCTTGGGCACGTCGAGTAGCCGGCTTCGTGCCCGAGTTGCCTCGGCATTGAGGTGGGAGCCCGTAAAAGAAGTAGGCGATGTGGTGCACTTCCGGCGACGAGGAGGAGACGGGACATTCCGCAGGTGATCGGGACGATGACGAGAAGACCGGAGGACTTGGATCGTCGGTATATCTCTATTCCCTTTCTTGTAGATAGCTAGGACTAATTAATGGTTCGATCCGGGTATTAGTGCGCGGCGGTTTTCCAGTTCAAGAAAAATTTAAGTTTATCACCGCTTCCGTGTTTGGCCGTCGGATTGACGGCCGGGGCACCGCCGTGCACTTACACAGAGATCGTGGGTACATTACCAGGCTTAGACTCTTCCATACTAAACCTCTTTAGTACGGTGTCTATGTACCTAGATTGGGACAATCCCAGTATCCGTTTAGATCTATCTCTATAGATCTTAATCCCTAAGATGTAGGAGGCATCACCTAGATCTTTCGTTGAGAATCTGTGTGATAAGAAGAGCTTGACCGAGTGCAGCATAGGAACATCATTTCCTATCAAGCGTATGTCATCCACGTACAATACGAGGAAGACGACCTTACTCTCTACAACCTTCTTGTATATACAAGGTTTATCTATATTTTTGATCAAGTCAAACTCCTTGACTGCCTCATCAAAACAGATGTTCCAACTCCGCGATGCCTGCTTTATCCCGTAAATGGATTTGTGCAGCTTGCACACCTTTCCACTACTCCCACTTTCTACGAAGCCATCCGGCTGAGTGATGTATACGCTCTCTTCTAAATCACCATTTAGAAAGGCGGTCTTAACATCCATTTCCCAGATTTCATAGTCATGGTATGCAGTGATGGCAAGAAGGATCCGGATGGACTTAAGCATAACTACTGGAGAAAAGGTTTCATCATAATCCAAACCTGGTCGTTGAAGAAAACCTTTTGCAACAAGTCTAGCTTTGAAAGTCTCAACTTTTCCATCTACACCAAGTTTCTTCTTAAAGATCCATTTGCTCCCAATGGGTTTTACCCCTTAAGGAGCAACTTCCAAAGTCCATACTTTGTTGGTGTACATGGATTCCATCTCAAAATTCATCGCATCCAGCCATTTCACAGAGTCCCCACTCGTGATGGCCTGCTCGAAGCTAGTTTGGTCATCATCTTCCATGATGCAATCCTCGCTCCCACCATCAATGAAAAAACCGTAGTATCTCTCAGGTGGATGAGGAACACTACTAGAACGGCGGACAGGCTGGGGTTCGTCGGGAAATACTGAATCCTCTGGCTCTACCAAATCTTCTATTGCAGTTTGTGCAGCTGGAACTTCTTCCAGTTCTACCTCCTTGCCACTAATTTCTTTCGCAAGAAATTCCTTTTCTAAAAAGGTGGCATGCCGAGAAACAAGCACCTTTTGTTGTTCGGTGTGGTAGAAGATATACCCTTGTGAATTTTTGGGATATCCTACAAACTTGCATAGAACCGACCTTGCCTCGAGCTTGTCCGGATTATGCCTTTTGACATAGGCCGGACAACCCCATATCTTCACATAGTTAAGATGTGGTCTCTTCCCCTTCCATATCTCATATGGATTGGTAAGCACTAATTTGGTAGGAACCATATTCAATAGATGTATGGTTGTCTCAAGCGCATACCCCCAAAAGGAAACAGGTAACTCAGTAGTGCTCATCATAGAGTGCACCATATCTAATAGGGTGCGATTCCTCCGCTCCGATACACTGTTGTGATGTGGTGTATATGGAGGAGTAAGCTGAGAGAGAATCCCATTCTTTTTAAAATATTCAAGGAATTCTGTGCTCAAGTATTCTCCTTCCCGATCTGATCGAAGGATTTTAATACTTCTACCTGTTTGGTTCTCGACTTCGGATTTATATTCCTTGAATTTCTCAAAACCTTCAGATTTGTGTTTTAACAGGAACACATGTCCGTATCTTGAGAGATCGTCAGTGAATGTAATGAAGTACGAGGAACCATTCCTGGCATGTATAGACATGGGACCACATACATCACTATGTATCAGTCCCAAGAGTTCCGTAACCCTTTCTCCGTGTCCACTAAACGGAGTTTTGATCATTTTGCCTTTGAGACATGACTGGCAACTGTCATAAGGCGAAAACTTGAACGGATTCAAATATCCATCTTTATGCAACTTAGCTAGTCGTGTCACATTGATATGACCCAGTCTACAATGCCATAAGAAGAATTCGTTAATTTCTGAACTCTTCCTCTTGTGTGTGTTTTGTACGTTAAGAACTGTGTTTTGATTTAGAACGTACAATCCGTTACATAACGCACCAAACCCAATCAACACTTGATTATCTAAATGTTCATAACATTATTCTATACTACAAAGTTATATCCTTCTTTATCTAATAAAGAGATTGATATTAAATTGCATATCATAGAGCGTACGTAGTAACAGTCGTTCAGGATCAATGTATTCCCTGTTGGTAATACAAGGTGATATTCACCAATTGCTTTGGCTGCAACATTTGCACAATTCCCTACTTTTAGGGAATGATCACCTTTTCCTAGTTCTCTGCCTTTCCTTAGCCCATGCAACATATTGCATATGTGGGATCCCGATCCGGTATTTAATACCCAGGACGTAGAGTGTACTGAGAAGAAGTTCTTTGTAACTAACATACCTGAAGAAGATGCATCTACATGCTTATTCTTTGTTTGGGTGGCATGGGAATCCGGATATGTTCCTATCCCCTGCTCAGACTTATAACACTTATAAGTTGGAGCGGGACCAACGTTCCCCTGCTCAGTATAACAAGCGGGTTCGGTCAATACATCCATATTATTATCTTGATTAAGGAGTGACATTGGTTACTGCCTGGAGAAAGATAGAAGGAAACGCGTTAGCGTGCGCTCTTTGCAAGATTAGATTGGTTATTATCTTATCTAATCAGGAAGTCTTCAACTGTTTTTATCAAATCTTCCTTCAAACCGTAAAAGGTAAGATTAGCCGGGATTAATTACACCTTACAAGTTCGCCAATCTTTCAGCCAGGCCAGTGTTGGTACTTTGAGGGAGGTTCCCCGTGCTTTCAAACGGACCTAATTAGAGTAAACCTCGGTTTCCCAGGGACGTAACCCCGTTAACATCTTTCTAGACACCTACTTGATTGACTAATTGTTATGTGTTAAATTCTCTCAGGAGTAACTCTTACTCACAGTGGGTATCGGGATCCAACTATCTCATAGAAAGTATGCAATCTCATTGCAAATTTCAACACTTGAAATTCCCGATAATATTTTTACCCCCAGCATCCTATAACCTTGACGAAAGCCAACAAACCAAAAGACGCTAGTCAAGCTCAACCCGTTACATTTCTTGATTGAATTAAATCCACCCGTACGACCCTTGACGAAAGCCAACAAAGTCGTACGACTACCCTAATCCAATCGCATCTCATGCTTTAGCAGATAAGCACTAATTAGCTACCGCACACTACGCCTTGACGAAAGCCAACAAACGTAGCACGAATACTAAATAGTACCTATCTGAAATGACGGAGGGCTACGCAGGTTATTCAGAAAAGCCATGAGCGTAATGATCTTGATATCGTTGTAGAAACTAGTGATTTTGAAAAGGAGTGTTTTTGAGGCTTTTCTAGTTTCGCTAAAGAGGTCACTCCCGGTGAAGGGATCTCGGCTCTTTCCTTATTGAATAAGGTGCTGGATATTCTACAAGGAATACCGCTATGCAAAGCAAGAACTATAGAAGCAATCAAAAACTAAACCAAGTGATTTGTAGCATTTGCTAGTTTTTCTAAAGAGGTCACTTCCGGTGAAGGGATCTCGGCTCTTTCCTTATCGAATAAGGTGCTGGATATTCTATAAGGAATACCGCTATGCAAAGCAAAAACTAGAGCTACCCTTTTGAAAATTTGATTCTACAACATCTTTGGGTTTCTTTTTCTTGACATTAATCAAATTAATGTTGTCCCATCATTTACGTTTCCTAAACATCACAGAAAAGAAACGAAAATAGAACGTACGCTTATACCATCCGCATTCGCCACGGGGTCCCGTCATTCACCGTTAGGTTACTTAACTAACGGCAGAGCGGGGGCTGGACTAGCGCGGGTGCAAAACATAAGCAACGTTTATTATATATCTCATATATAAATATAGCCATTACAGATCACAGATGAATACATTGGATATACTAGGAATTCCACATTTCATTCAAACCTTAAAGAATGACGGGTTTCACGGTCGTGATGAATATGTTGGAGATAGTGCCCTCAGAGTCAATTATTGGATCACAGGCACGTGATTGCAATGATTGAGGGAGGACCTATCCCGGTAGGACAGTCTTACTCGAAATGATAGTATGCTATCTGGTTTACCTTTATCATCGTGTACTGCTTTAGGTGACCTGACATGTCGCTATTACACGTTGATAGAGCCCCTAGGATTCTTGCTTGACTGCCGGCGGTATGATGGCGATCATATACGTGGGAGCTGGTAGTCTATAAGCACATCCTTAAAAGGTCCCTAGTCGTAGGAGTTTCGAGACAGGGCATCGATACTCCATTAGTAGACTAGTGTATACAGTCGAGACCCCGACGAGGGGCGGTGGCCGGTCTCACAAGCCACTGGTGTCAGTTGGTTCACCTAAGATGTATACAGGTGCTCATTGGGTTATGAGTACACCGGACAGGACTCGCCGGGAACCTGCTAGTTGGTCTTATACCAGACGTCAGATAGCAGTTCCCAGGTGACATGTGTACAGGTTAGTTCATCGACCTGAGATCGTCATTTGTCTCGTGTGAGTTCCCACTGTGCTTTGATTACTACCCTACCACGGCTCAAAGGAGTCGTGCAAACAGGTTTTAGTTGGGTACAGTCCCGAGCCACATGGAGGCAGTGAGCAGATCTTCAGGGGTTCGTCTCTCCCGGTATTGGGGGTGAGGTCGCGCTGTGTCTAGGAGAGCCATTACGCAAAGCCCTCGGCCGAGGCAGGAGATTTACTGGTAGGTATTCCAGTAGTATCTCAGGGCGTTCTGTGCTACACTCCGACACGACTTGTACCGCTTTTGGGGGTCTGACTTTTACCAACCCCCTAGGCCCGCAATGCGATACTCATAGACGAACGGACCGGACTGTACGGATATTGTCACTGACAGGCTCAGTAGGGTGTCGGGGTGAGCTTCCTCATCGACGTCCCTTTTGGTCAATAGCTGGTGGCCCGTCACGTATTGGCTTATACCTCTGACGTGCTAGTGGTTAAATCCACAGCCATAGTATTGACGAGTCTTTAGAGTCCACCACACTTACAGTTACTCAAGCTTTCGGGCGAAACGCTGTAGAGGCCGTATGGAGATATGGCAGGGTCCGATCAGATACGTGCGGTATTGCACGGATCAGGATCGGACAGTTTGTACTAGTGGCCGTATAGTTATATGGCAAGGTTTGATCTGATACGTGCGGTATTGCACGGATCAGGATCGAACGGATTTTACTAGCCGGCTTTGGCTTAAGCCGGTCCTAGTTTAGTACTGTGTAGATTTTGTCTCATTGCATTTGTATCCGGTCGGAATACAGATGCGGGTGTGTATGCACAGTATCGGGGTTTTCCTGTAATTTATTACGGGACCAGTTTTCTGGAGTTGCCAGTTTGTATTCCGTTCCGGCCTGTTTTCCTTTGTTCTTTCCCGGCCGGACTTTTCCGATGGAAGGGGGTTATTTGCAGTTTTGCAAATAACACTTAGTGGAGGTTTTTCTTGCAAATGTATTTATCATGATAACTTATTTAGATACCATTCCTTTCATTCTTCTTTTCATGCTTTATGGAGATTAGAAGTGATGAGATAGGATTTGATCTTTGATTAGAATTGTGATGATGAGGTTTGGATATGGTCACCTTTCTTTTGCTCCTACACTCACCTCCCTTTGCATTATGTTTCATTCCTCCACCATTCTCATTCTAACTTGATGAAATAGATGATAAGTTTTTGATGAGAGGAAAAAGAAAGAGAGAAGAAGAAGAAGAGAGAGCTTCATTCTTGAGAGTTTCTTTCTTGATCTCATTTTCATGCTAGAAAAATGCAAGCACCATTTTTCTAATCCTTGTTTCCTCCATCATCCTCAATGGCAACAACATAACCCCAAAGAGACAAGCATCTTCTACACTACATTCTACAGCACATTTTGAGCATGTCGAGTTGCCGGCTTCATGCTCGAGTTGCCTCGGTATTGAGGCGGGAGCCCGTAAAAGACGCAGGCGATGTGGTGCCCTTTCCGGCGAGGAGGCGACGATGTGGAGGCAAGACTTTCCGCGGGAGATCGGGACGATGACGAGAAGACCGGAGGACTCGGATCACTCGGTATACTTCTCACCCTCTCTCTTGATTGCTAGCATTAGGTTAATGGTAAACGATCCGGGTTTTCATTGTCCGCGGTAGCGCCGGTTTCCGAGTAAGGAAAATTTTTAATTCCGCATTTTGGCCTCGAGTACGAGGCCGGGGCGCTGCCGTGGCGCAACATGGTATCAGAGCCACGCCATTAACCTTACCTAGCTTCGTTTGATGTGTTTGCGTCTCCGATCGACCGAAATTTCCAAAAACCGTATTTTTCTAGCACATCAGTTTCTGTCGAAATTTTTTGAAGTCCAAAAATTTTTCAGGTGGTCTCAGAATGATATGCAGGGAGTTCTAAGAACACTGACAAAATTTGGTGACACGATTCCTCCGTACGACCGCGGAAGGGCGGCCAAAACACCCTTTTGGCCGCGCTTCCGCCGCAGGAGTGTGGGGTCGTGTGATTATTTTTTTGCAGTGGGCTTATGGGCTTAAATTAGGGGTTTTGGAATATTAAAATTGGGCCCAGGTTTTCTGTGAGTGCTACAGTTTTGATTTGGGGCCCACTTGTTAATTTTTGGTCAATCGGAAAATTTTAAACACATTTTTCACAGTATTTACATTATATCTGCGACCGTGAATGTCACTCGATCGGTAAATCCGGTCTAACTGCTATAGCCCGGTTAGACGGATTTGCGAACGTGACTTTCACGTTGATGTTCTATGTTTATGCTGTGTTGTTGCGGATCGGTCGGTGGGGATAGCCTGGATGCAATGCTAGTACAGTTTTGTTGTATTATGTACATTTGATATTGCGGGGCGAGCGTCCGACATGTGGACTGCCGTCACTGCCTGATTGTATTATTCTTTTGGGGCACGACCTGGTTGCGGTCGATGTACCCGGTGTATGTATATTTTACTTTCTGTACTAGGATTACCCCGCGGTGGGGTGCACGGATGGCCGGGTTCTAGAGGGCAACGGGCCCGCATCTCATGGCATTGAGACGGAGGGGGCTTCACTCTAGGATTGGCGGGCTATTCGTCGCACTCGTAGGGGGTACAGGTTGACCCAGGAGGGGTGCCCAAGTTACCGGATTCCGTGAAGTGCTGGGTGGTCCATTCACGGTGCTGAAGGGGGCTGCCTCGCTTCAGGTTTTGGCGGGTGACTTGCCGCGCCCGTAGGGGTCTAGGATTTCATTGCACAGGCTATCCACACGACCAGGGGAACGTCGGGTTTCAGCAGCGGCTCTGTGAAACCCGGGGTTTCCAGATATCTGTATTGTTCTGTGATGCTGTACATTTCTGTGATGTTGCATTTTATTCACGCCTTGAGCGAAATACTATATATTGGTATATATATTAGTAGATGTTGTATATGTTTTTCATCCGCGCTAGTCCAGTCCCCGCTCTGCCGTTAGTTAGCTAACCTAACGGGTGATGACGGGACCCAGTGGCGAATGCGGATGGCATATACGTACGTCAGTATATTTTCGTTCTTTGTGGTGTGATTAATTGATGGGACTGCGTTGATTCGGATCAATGCAAGATAAACAAACCTAATCTGATGTTGTTGGAACATTTTTTTTAAAAAAAAAGGCTGTTATTGCAAGGACGTTCACTTTTGTTTTGCATCGTGGTATTCATTTGGAATATCCTGCTCCTCAGTCGACGAGGCAAGGGCCGAGATCCCTTCACCGGGAATGACCCCTTGGACAGAAGTTTGCGTCAGGGCATTAACTTCACTATAGCCGATTACTTTTGCTTTGCATCGTGGTATTCAGTTGGAATATCCTGCACCTCATTCTACGGGGAAAGAGCCGAGATCCCTTCACCGGGAGTGACCTCTTTAGTAAAGGTTTTCGTCACTATATTTTCTAAAAAGTTATCCAGTTCCTTCAACGATATCAAGTTCATTACGTTAAAGGTTTTTCGCCAAAAACCATCCGTAGCCCTCCGTCATTTCAGATTAGTATTGCTTAGTATTCGTGCTACGTATGTCGTGCATTGCCGAGGCGTAGTGTTCGGTAGCTGTGTAATACTTTTCTGTCGCATGGATAAGTGGATTGGTTAGGACAGTCGTACAGTTATGTTGGCATTGTCAAGGACTCGTACGGGTGGGTTTAATGCAATCAAGATAATGACGGGCTGAACTTGACTAGGACTCTTTGATATGTTGGTATTGTCAAGGTCACTTGGGTCCTAGGGGTAAAAATCACATCGGGAGTTTCAAAAGAACTGAAACTTGCCAAGCATGCGCATACCTTCTGGAGTGTGGTGACTTGAGTGGATTCCGTCAAGTTATCATGCGATGATAGTTGGATCCCGATTCCCACTGATGAGTTGGTTCACTCCTCGGGTGATCCCGACTAATTCTTCTTTCAGGTTTGGAGGAGAATTTGAGGTACAGTGGGAGGTTTCCTGATTAGATAAATTGGTAACCATTCTGATCTAGGTTAGAGTGCACGCTGAGTGTTTCTTTTCTCTCTCTCTCTGGCAGCGACCATTGACCCGACCCTAAGACTATGACTCAGTGACCAAGTTGACCGAACCTTCTTAACACTGGCTTTTGGATTGTCAGAGTTGCAGACCTCATTGCCACTCCTACTTTTACCCTTTTCTCCAGGACACCCCGTATTACTACGAACGTCCACTTCCATTGGACAAAACCATCGTATGGTTAGATACGAACTCGAAGGACTTCGAGGATGGTTTCTGGTTCTGGAGAAAACGGATAGGATTATTCAGTTGTCTTTTCTTTTTCACCTTCTCTTATTACGAGTACTCCTTGGTTTAGGAGTAGTACACATATTACGCAAATTGGATAGTCTTCTTCCAAACCTTAGGCTGGTGCCGACCGGTAGGGAATGAAGAAAACCAATTAGCATAACGATGGTGTGCAGAAGGTATTAAGTTAAGACAAAGCAAGGGATTAGTAGGAGGGCAAAGTAAATTGCGACTGATATTCACGACCAAACCAAGTATTTCTTCGCCAATCCTAAATCACCTTTGTATTTCTCCAGGACACTCCGTATCACTACGAAGATCCCATTTTATTGGATAATCCATCGTATGGTTATATACGAACTCGAAAGAAACTTGTTCCAGTTCGGGGATGGATTCTGGTTCAGGAGAAATAGGAATAAAGTACATTCAGGTGTCTTTTATCTTCACCTTCTCTCGCGATGCGAGTGCTCCTAGGATTAGGACAGCACACCCTTTATGCTTATTGGATAGTCTTCTTCCAAACCATAGGCTGGTGCCGAACGGTAGGGAAGGAAGAAAACCAATTGGCCTAAAGGGGTGTGCAGACGGTAATGACTAAAGACATATAAAGGGATTTGGACAGATGGCAAAGAGATATGCGGTTACAGTTGTGAATCTGGACAATGGAAGAGGCATTACTAGGAATACCAGGATACCCTGACGAAATACTTCAATGTTTCAGTTTCACCGTGTACTGTTAATGGAAAACTGATTTCCCGATTAGACACTTACTCCAGGGTATGTATTTGCCAGGTATGATTCTCACATCTGTATGGTTTTACAGATGATGAGTGGGAGTAAGTTATTGGGAATTGGGTGATCATCCTCATTATATCGGGATTCGTTGTAATCAGTGATATTTGAGGAAGTCACCTGGGTTGTTTGCCGGTCGGCAAATATTTGGTTTTGAATATCCGTTGTTGTGCATCAATTTCAAATTGATATATCTGTACGTCTATTTTCATAGAGTGAGATATACCTTTTGATATTATGTCGATGACATTTACCTATATCAGTGGATGGTTAGGTAAGGAGCATTAAACAGCGGTGTAATTCTTCTTAACCATAAGTACAGTTTTCAACCTACGACGCACAGTGAAAGAGTTGTTAGTCTCAGCGGACTTATACAGAGTATTGTATGTTGTCCAGTGTCCATTAGGACAGAGGGGTTGGTCCTCATACTATATTCTACTTACTTTTAACTTCTCTAGTTCTTAGACATGTGTTTCGTAGAAACGCAGGGTCTAAGTTTTGAGGAGTTATAGGTATTTGAATAGAGTAGAGAACCAGGTGTAGCAAGTATCGGGATTCTTCAAAGAGATCGAAGATGTAGATACTTGTGTATGGTATTCAGTTGATAGTAATGATGAAGACAGATTGCTTCTCTTTCAGGTTACTCATAATTGGAAGCATTCCTAAGTTGAGTAACGCTGATCGACCTCCTTCCATTTAGTTGACATGCACTGGAGATAGATGCATGATTTGAATCTGGTTAAATTAAATCAGTGCCTCTGTTCCTATATTGGATATAGAACAGTTCATATCTTAACGATGTTAAGGTACGGGGAGTTGTCCGGCTTATGCTTAAAACCAGACACTGGACAACTCAAGGCACGTTTCTGTAATGGCTGTTTGTGGGTTGACCCAGGCTATGACGAGGGTTGATTTTCTACCATCTGGATGAACAGTAGAAATATTGTTCTAAACTCGCCACAGTTTTATTAAAAATGGATTTTTTCAGAAAACAGTAGTGGGAGTATGGTAGAACTGGAAGTAATTCCAGAACCACAAACGATTACTGAAGATTTGATAAGGAACCAAAAGATTCAATCTGATTTGACATTCCATTGGCCACTCCGCAGATTAGGTGGGTAACTTCAGGCACCCGAGAGGTACCACGGTAGCCTCAAGGACGGTGATAAGGAAGTTCTTGTTTACCCACACTTGCCATTGCTGTTGTTCCAGGCTGCGAGACCCGGCAGGAGGATGAGTATAGCGTCGTTCTAAACTAGCTTTGGAAGTGCACGTCTATATGACTCTGCCAGAGGGTTGTCGTAGTCAGTGGGAGCAGCGGAAGCATTGGTGGACATCAGCCTTATGCCTATTTATAGACTAAAGCAGATGTAGCGGAGATAGATCATCCATTTCTGATGTGACAGTCATAGGTTTGACGTCATCAGAATAGGGGATGGATCTGTTGAGAAGGTAGTAGGAAGTGATATTCCTATACTACGATCGGTTATACTTTGGTCGTCACACAGTGGTTTCTCCACAAGGGACTTGGATATTATATCAGACATACTGGTTACTAGATCTATGATTTTAGATCTAGATTTGGGTGGTTTCCCAATCTGGGTACCTTGACAGCATTCTATGAGTATTTAGAATGGACGACTCCTGACACGGTAGTGCACCTGCAGTTGATGGAGTCACCCTCTCTAAAGGTGTCTTTTAGACTAAAGGGGAGAGGGATACTCATGATTGGCAGATCACTTGCTTAGGCAATTGAGTCAATCATGAGATGTCAAGTACCACACCAGATGTTGTTCTTGCACTAGATGCAATAAGTTGATATTGATCCAATCCTGGAGGAGCAGTCGGAAGCAGTTTTAGAACATAAGTGAATGTTCTAGGGATATGATAACGGCAGCCTCCTTTAGGAGACGGTTATCACTCCAGGCTTCCAAGGTGACATGGATGGCAGAGTGGCTGTCAGAGTTATAGTTCTCCTTCTGACAAGGGGCAGTATTTTGGACAGGTGGTCCAAGGCAATACTGAGGGAGGCATGGCGCTGGGTACTGATTAAGTTCAGTCATCGATACAGTCTATGAAGTTTGGATTTGGAGTTCATTTATGAGCTAAGTCCCATCAGACATCCAGACATTCTAAGACAGGTATTGCTCATTTCGGGAGATGGTATTCTCCGCGAACTTGAGATATAGAGAGACATAGAAAGAAACATCACAACGGATCCACTCACTGAGGCTATTCCTCGAACGCAATAGTTTCGCAAACGGGTTTTGTGAGACTGACTAGTAGAGGAGTTGGGTGTTCGGTATCACACGGGCTGTGAGTATGCGACATCGCAATAATTAGCCTTGAGTGCAAGTGGGAGATTGTTGGAGATAGTGCCCTCAGAGTCAATTATTAGATCACAGGCACGTGATTGCAATGATTGAGGGAGGACCTATCCCGGTAGGACAGTCTTACTCGAAATGATAGTATGCTATCTGGTTTACCTTTATCATCGTGTACTGCTTTAGGTGACCTGACATGTCGCTATTACACGTTGATAGAGCCCCTAGGATTCTTGCTTGACTGCCGGCGGTATGATGGCGATCATATACGTGGGAGCTGGTAGTCTATAAGCACATCCTTAAAAGGTCCCTAGTCGTAGGAGTTTCGAGACAGGGCATCGATACTCCATTAGTAGACTAGTGTATACAGTCGAGACCCCGACGAGGGGCGGTGGCCGGTCTCACAAGCCACTGGTGTCAGTTGGTTCACCTAAGATGTATACAGGTGCTCATTGGGTTATGAGTACACCGGACAGGACTCGCCGGGAACCTGCTAGTTGGTCTTATACCAGACGTCAGATAGCAGTTCCCAGGTGACATGTGTACAGGTTAGTTCATCGACCTGAGATCGTCATTTGTCTCGTGTGAGTTCCCACTGTGCTTTGATTACTACCCTACCACGGCTCAAAGGAGTCGTGCAAACAGGTTTTAGTTGGGTACAGTCCCGAGCCACATGGAGGCAGTGAGCGGATCTTCAGGGGTTCGTCTCTCCCGGTATTGGGGGTGAGGTCGCGCTGTGTCTAGGAGAGCCATTACGCAAAGCCCTCGGCCGAGGCAGGAGATTTACTGGTAGGTATTCCAGTAGTATCTCAGGGCGTTCTGTGCTACACTCCGACACGACTTGTACCGCTTTTGGGGGTCTGACTTTTACCAACCCCCTAGGCCCGCCATGCGATACTCATAGACGAACGGACCGGACTGTACGGATATTGTCACTGACAGGCTCAATAGGGTGTCGGGGTGAGCTTCCTCATCGACGTCCCTTTTGGTCAATAGCTGGTGGCCCGTCACGTATTGGCTTATACCTCTGACGTGCTAGTGGTTAAATCCACAGCCATAGTATTGACGAGTCTTTAGAGTCCACCACACTTACAGTTACTCAAGCTTTCGGGCGAAACGCTGTAGAGGCCGTATGGAGATATGGCAGGGTCCGATCAGATACGTGCGGTATTGCACGGATCAGGATCGGACAGTTTGTACTAGTGGCCGTATAGTTATATGGCAAGGTTTGATCAGATACGTGCGGTATTGCACGGATCAGGATCGAACGGATTTTACTAGCCGGCTTTGGCTTAAGCCGGTCCTAGTTTAGTACTGTGTAGATTTTGTCTCATTGCATTTGTATCCGGTCGGAATACAGATGCGGGTGTGTATGCACAGTATCGGGGTTTTCCTGTAATTTATTACGGGACCAGTTTTCTGGAGTTACCAGTTTGTATTCCGTTCCGGCCTGTTTTCCTTTGTTCTTTCCCGGCCGGACTTTTCCGATGGAAGGGGGTTATTTGCAGTTTTGCAAATAACACTTAGTGGAGGTTTTTCTTGCAAATGTATTTATCATGATAACTTATTTAGATACCATTCCTTTCATTCTTCTTTTCATGCTTTATGGAGATTAGAAGTGATGAGATAGGATTTGATCTTTGATTAGAATTGTGATGATGAGGTTTGGATATGGTTACCTTTCTTTTGCTCCTACACTCACCTCCCTTTGCATTATGTTTCATTCCTCCACCATTCTCATTCTAACTTGATGAAATAGATGATAAGTTTTTGATGAGAGGAAAAAGAAAGAGAGAAGAAGAAGAAGAGAGAGCTTCATTCTTGAGAGTTTCTTTCTTGATCTCATTTTCATGCTAGAAAAATGCAAGCACCATTTTTCTAATCCTTGTTTCCTCCATCATCCTCAATGGCAACAACATAACCCCAAAGAGACAAGCATCTTCTACACTACATTCTACAGCACATCTTGAGCATGTCGAGTTGCCGGCTTCATGCTCGAGTTGCCTCGGTATTGAGGCGGGAGCCCGTAAAAGACGCAGGCGATGTGGTGCCCTTTCCGGCGAGGAGGCGACGATGTGGAGGCAAGACTTTCCGCGGGAGATCGGGACGATGACGAGAAGACCGGAGGACTCGGATCACTCGGTATACTTCTCACCCTATCTCTTGATTGCTAGCATTAGGTTAATGGTAAACGATCCGGGTTTTCATTGTCCGCGGTAGCGCCGGTTTCCGAGTAAGGAAAATTTTTAATTCCGCATTTTGGCCTCGAGTACGAGGCCGGGGCGCTGCCGTGGCGCAACAGAATAGCCAAAACCCCACCCTAGACCCCTGCGGGTGCGGCAAACTACCCGCCAAATTCCCGAAGTGGAGCAACCTCCCTCAACAAAGTCAGTAGGCCACTTGGCACTTCGAAAACCCGGTAGTTTGTGCACCCCACCTTGGGTCTATCTTAGGAGCAAAAACAGTAAAAAGAAATTATACAACGGTGGCTACAACCTCATCCCGGATGTACCCCGCAAAATAATATTACATTGCTTTTTACAAATTACATTGAATGAAATAAAAGAAAAACGCTTTTCTCACCTCTCCGGCCATTCATCACGACGATCCAACACATTCATATACACATACCATCTCATGATATCATTACAGAAGTGTGCAACCCCGACTAATTGACTTATAGCAATTAGTCGACGTTTTAAACACACATAAGAAATAACTGAAAACCCGATTAGCCAAGCACTTTAGAATTTCGATCGATAATTTTAAACCATGACAACACTTGTCATCTTCCAGTGCACAAACAACTTTGTGAAAATTCCAGATGTCCCAGAAATACTATTTCCTTAATCTAAGTAAATTGCTGAAAAATGGGTCAACTCGGCCATGACTCGGCCGCCGATCGGCGACCAAACACTGAGTTTGGCTACGGATCCACGGCGTTCCTGGCGAGTTAGAGTCTCGTTTTTCTACAGTGTGCTTAGAAAACCCTGCATGTATTTTTAAGGCCACTGAAATGATTTTTTGAACACTTTAAAAAATTGACAGCAGCAGGGACAAAAAACGTGTTTTTCGGGAATAAATGCGTCGGTCGAAGTTCTAACTTTTGGCTAACAATCTAATTATGGTTTAGTTAGGCTCTGATACCATGTTGGTACGTGTTGCATGGTCCCACAACTCTTATGAGGCGGCGGAAGCGATAAACGAAAATTTTCTTTGCATAAAACACGC
Source organism: Agapanthus africanus (assembly GCA_030015575.1). Taxonomy (NCBI): domain Eukaryota; kingdom Viridiplantae; phylum Streptophyta; class Magnoliopsida; order Asparagales; family Amaryllidaceae; genus Agapanthus; species Agapanthus africanus. The sequence continues at coordinate 328,058,267 of CM057337.1, forward strand.
ACTTTTCAAAAGATCTTGTCTAAACCATAACTAGAAAACCCTAACTAGAGATCTTATCTACTATGTTAGGGATTATACCTTGATGATACGGTCCTTCGGGTCTTCTCTTTGGTGCAACTCCTTTGCTCCTTGCCTTCTCTTTTGATGAACTCCTTAGCTCCTTTGGATGTTGCCGATGTCCTCGATCTCCGGCCACCTCAAGACCTAGATGATCCAAGCGAGAGTTGTCATGCAAGCTAAAACCCTTCTCAAGAGCTAAACCTAGAGATCAAGTTTGCTAAAAATGGTCACTAGGATGATGTAGAGATTAGTGAATTGGATTATCTTTGATCCTTGGCTTTTGATTCACATCTCATGTGAGTGTTAAAGCAAGGAAGAAGGAGGGAGAGAGAGAGTTTTTCATAATGAGAAGAAAATCAAGCATGATGAAGGATATGGCACAAATGAAATAATTGAAGCATGCATTATAAAATTAGCACCATGCTTCAATAGTAACTCCAAAACAATAAAATATAATACAAGCCATTCTTACAACCATACTTAGACTTTCTTAATTTCCACCTCATTTATTCATTTTCACAAAATAAATAATGTATTATGAGTTGGCGTCTTCTAGAAGGTATTCTTGTAACAATTACAAGAATACCCCTCCTCCGTATACCGTATCCTGAATACTGTATACCCGTACCCGAATTCCGAAAAAATACGAAAACCAATAATCCAATAATATAATACCGGTATCCGGCTTAAACCAAACCCTACCAGTATTATCGTTCCGATTATTATTCCTGTAACTATTACACGAACATAATCGAAACCCTACCGCAACACCTTGCGGTTGTGGTAACAACTTACGGACTCTACATCTTTCGCCTGAACGACGGAACCCTCCGTGTGGGACTCTAAAGACTCGACAGTATGCTGGCAGTGGGTTTAACCACAAGCACGTCAGCGGCACTAGCTGTGCGTAACTGCTACCCAGGTACATGACGAAAAGGTGGCCGACGAGCGAACTCATCACAACCACAACGAGCCTGCAAGCAACACTTACCGTACAGTCCGGTCTGTTTGACTGATACGTCGCATATGAAGTCTAGGGGTTGTATATGTCAGACCCCAGTAACTTTATAAGTCATGCTGATTTGAGGCTCATAACAGGTCGAGAAACTACTGATAACACTTATCAGTAGATCTCCATATCAGCCCTGGCCAGGGACTTCTAGTTATTGCCAATCGAGCATAGCGCAACATCAACCCCCAATACCGGGAGAGACGAAACCCCTCCTATCGCTCATTGTCTCCATACGACTCGGGACTGTACCCAAAATCCACCTGTTTACACGACTCCTCTTGAGCGTGGTAGGGAGGAAATCAAAACATAGTGGGAGTCGCATAAGACTCTATGACGATCTCTGGTATACAGACTAACCTGTACCAGTGTCACCAGAGGACTGCTATCTGACGATAGGTATACTACCATATAGGAGTCCTCGGTGAGTCCTGTTCTGTGTACCCAGTCTCCACTGAGCACCCGTATACCATCTCTGATGTCAAACACCAATGTATGTGGGATCATCCATCGCCCATCATATGGGTCAAGAGGCGTATATGCTAGTCTACTCTGGAATATCGATGCCCTGTCTCGATATTCCCTCGACTAGGAACAATTGAAGGATGTACTTATGAACTACCCTGGCCCCACTAATATGATCTGCATCATATTCCTGGTAGTCAAGTACATATCCTAAGGGCTTTATCAATATGTGAGATAAAGGTAACCAGATAGAATACTATCATGTCGAGCAAGAAAGTCTTCTCTGTATATAAATATCCAAGCATCCACTATCATATACATCATATGTACAATAATGGCCTCTAGTGCATACACATAATTAACAATCACCTGTTCTCAGTTCTCTACCTGTCTGTAGCCCATGTAACAGATTACTTATTTGGGATCTTGATCCGGTATCTCATACCCAGGACGTAGATGATATTGAGAAACAGTTCTTTGTAATGAACACACCCGAAGAAGATGCATCATCATGCACTTTCTTCGTTTGGATGGCACGGGAATCCTTGTAATCCCCTATTTCCAGCTCGGTCTTATAACAATTATAAGTTGGAGCGGGACCAACGTTCCCAGCACAATATACAAGTGGGTTCGATTAATACATCCATATTATTATCTTGATTAAGGCGTGACATGGTCTCTACCTGGAGAGAGAGAGAGAGAAGAAAACACTCTGCGTGCGCTCTTGCAAGATCAGATTGGTTATTATTTTATCTAATCAGGATGGCTCCCACTGTTTATCAAATCTTCTTTCAAACCCTAAAGGAAAGACTAGCCGGGATTAATTACACCCTACAAGTTCGCCAATCATTCAGCCAGGCCAGTGCCGGTACTTTTAGGGAGGTTCCCCGTGCTTTCGTACGGACCTAATTAAAATAAATCTCGTTTCCCGAGGGGCGAAACCCCGTTGATATCTTTCTAGACACCTACTTGATCAGCTAATTTTAAAGTGTAAAACTCTCCTAGGAATAACAATTACTCGCAGTGGATATCGGGATCTAACTATCTCTTAGAATGTATGCAATCTCATTGCAAATTTCAACACTTGAAATTTCCGATAATTTTGCCCCTAGCGTCCCATGACCTTGACGCAGGCCAACAAACCATAGTGCCCTAGTCAAGTTCAACCCGCAATTTCTTGATTGAATTAAACCCACCCGCACAACCCTTGACGCTGTCCAAAAAGTCGCATGACTACCCTAATCCAATCTGCATCATATGCATAAACATATAGATACTAGTCAGCTACCGCATACTACGCCTTGATGCAGGCCAACAAACGTAGCACGAATACTAAGTAGGACTTATCTGAAATGACGGAGGGCTACGACAGGTTTTTAAGAAAACCTTTTACGTAATGAACTTGATATCATTGTAGAATCAAATGATTTGAAATGGAGTGTTTTTGAGGCCTTTGCTAGTTTTGCTAAAGAGGTAACTCCCGGTGAAGGGATCTCGGCTCATTCCTCGTGGAATGAGGTGCAGGATATTCATAATATCACTATGCAAAGCAAGAAATAGAAATGCAATCAAAAGACAAAACCGATGGTTGTAGCATCTGCCAGTTATTACTAAAGGGGTCACTCCCGGTGAAGGGATCTCGACACTTTCCTTTTCGAATAAGGTGCAGGATGTTCTACAAGGAACACCGCTATGCAAAGCAAGAATAGTAGCTACCTGTTTTTGAAAATTCGATTCCAAAACATCATTATGTTTACTATGTTTCATTAATCACATTAATGAAGTCCCATCATTTAAGTCACCTAAACATCACAGATAAATACGACGTACGCTTATGCCATCCGCATTCGCCTCGATGTCCCGTCATGCACCGTTAGGTTAGGTAACTAACGGCAGAGTGGGGCAGGGCCAACGCCGGTGTAAAACATACGTAACGTCTATATAATATATCATATATACAATACACAGTATCTATCTACACATATCAAATGATCACATCATAAATATCGCAGCAGAAGAAACATATGAAATAATGGATATACTAGGAGGTCCGTGTTTCATTTTGAGCCTCTATAAAACACGGATTCTACGGTCGCGGTGAATAGCCAAACCCACATCCCTAGACCCCTACGAGAGCGACAAGCAACTCTACCAATTCTAAAGTTACAAGACCCGGACTCGACTCCTCGAGTTGGTCTCCCACTGGACTCTAGAACCCGGTTACTTATGCTCTCCTCCTTGGGTCTATCCTAATGCGGAAGAGTAAATAATATACAATAATGGTGACATCATCCTCAACCCGGAAGTGCTCCAATAAAAGAATATTACATACATTGAATTTTACATGAATGAAAATGAAAAACTCTCATCTCACATAAAACCCCCGGCTATTCAAACACGATGATCCAATATAACATATACAGCAACACATAACATCACATGTCATCAACGTAAGTAATTATTCGTCTCAATTGTCGTTAACATATAGCAACGAAACCGGCGATACACCACATATTACACCTACGGTCGCAGAAAAACAAGACGATATTAAACATTCCGATCGAATCAACGAACACCCAAGATTACCGTAAAAGCTCAACACTTGAGCGTAGTTTAAAGTTATTCAGCACAAGCCACAGTACCAATGGACCAGCCGTAGAAGGGAAAACCTAAGCCTCACTTGTGGCGCCACTAACTACGGTAAACCCTAAGGTTTAGTCGCTGTTCCGTGGTTACATCTCGAGTTAGGGTTTCATTCTTCTAGAGGGTCCATCGAATAACTTGCATGATCTTTGAAAAATTATTAACTACGGGAAAAATCCAACAATTGGAAAATTTCCCGGCAAAGGTTAAAGCGGGTATTTGACATCCGATTGAACATTTTAACAACGTCTAAATGAACCCAAAAACAGTTAAAATTACGACTATGAAACACTCCGAGTTACCTTTGCCTTGAGTTAATCATCACATGAAAAAGTGTCACGACCCGAAATTGGCACATGACGGCCCTAATAATATCCAACGTCTACAGGCGTAACGTAGTAAAAGAAAGCCAAAACCCAGCAATCTAAACCATCAAAAGTAGTTAGAAAGTGATAATATTATTTTCAAAACCTTTGAAATCACAACCCAAATTCTTTAAAGTCCTAATTTTATTCCTTTAAAATTTTGACAGCACCTCCTTTGTAAAACAAGCCCCCAAAAATAGGTATAACATAATATAAGTAAAATCATCCAAAACGGGAGCAAAAATCCACGCCCAAGGGCGGAAATCAACCACCACACAGATATACGACGCCGTAGCGAAGAAAGAGACGATATACATAAAATTGCATAAAAACCTCCAAGTCACAAAATAATATACAATATCGTTCTCTCATCAAGTCTTTAAGTCATACAAGATAATGGTAGATGCAGAGTACATGATACAACGAATATACAACAAGCTACATCGGATAACCGCAAACCTACCAAAGTAAAACTGCACACTGTCAGGCGAAGCGGTATCCGAAGCAAAAGATGATACGATGGATGGAAATAGCCCTGCCTCTGACTATCCTGAGGACTACCTGCGAAACACCGTGGCAAAACGGGGGTGATTTGCCAACTCGTGAATAGTAAATAACATATTCAGGTAATCGCGAGTATGAACGTACAACGCGAATCTAACATATGCGAACTATCAGCAGTAAATGGTCATATGTAATGCATCGGTCGTGAAAAGTACACTAGCAGGTACTACTAATACATGAAGAAAAATATGACAATCTGTATGCGATAATCATGTAAGGTACACTATCAGGTACAAATAATACATGAAACAATGCTTATAATAGTATGTAATTGCAACAGTCATGGAAAGTACTCTATCAGGTACAACTACTACATGAAGCAGTGCATAAACAATAAATGTGGAGTATGGAATAAAACATGTCTTTCCCACCGAAATCCTAACCTCGTGGTAGGACCACAATCCAATTCCCAATTTCCACAAATCGGCCCCCCGAAATTGGCTCTCATATCATGTAGATCTCATATATCCTTTATGTACCACATCAGTATATCTCACATATCCTGTATATCCAATATCAGTATATCTCACATATCCTGTATATCCAATATAAGGTGAATGTACAGTATCGACACCCAAAAATATCATGAAACAAGTGTCTAGCAACGACACATAAATACAGGTTTATACGTCCTCGAATCTTAAGTGCCAAACACCGACACTCTCGATCCTCGTATCGGTAATATACGTCCTCTAATCTTAAGTGCCAAACACCGACACTCTCGATCCTCGTATCGGTAATATACGTCCTCGAATCTTAAGTGCCAAACACCGACACTCTCGATCCCCTTATCGGTAATATACGTCATCGAAAACACCGACACTCTCGATCCCCGTATCGATAATATACGTCCTCGAATCTTAAGTACCAAACACCGACACTCTCGATCCCCGTATCGGTATAAAACAAATCTCAAGTGGATCCATCCAATATCAAGTAAAGAATAAGAATACTTACGAAATTCCATGAAACCACCATGGTCCTCAAATCCAGAAAAGATCAAATAGTGAATACGTATGAATGCAGGAATCAGTACACAGATATTAGCGTCCCATTCCACTAATATATGTGTATAGGCATATATAACAGTGTCCCATTCTACTGTTATAAATACATAGGAGTAAAAATATCAAAGAATATCATATGAAATTCATGAATGTAATATATGCAACATGAAACAGTAATATGAGCATATAAAGGAAAACAGCTATTTAACTACAAAAAGTTACTAAAAATATCACGCGGTTCCTGATTTCCCTGAAATCAGATGCAACATCATAGAGCGGTGATCATGTAGCCATAACAAGGTATGCGTAAACATGTCGGCATAGCAAGATTTGTGTGTCCATATGTAAGTATGTATGATGTCAAAGTAGCTGTAGCAAGGTATATGTCTATACCTATCACAATGGTACAATACGATATAGGTATATGGGTAACTAGCATGTAAGCATGTCAGGGCATATGCGTGAGCATGTAGGTATACAAGTACGCTATATGTCATACGCACAAGGAAATATGAATCAATGTCTCAATGTCCCTAACCAAACAATATTATATCTATAAGGGTATTGTGCGTGTCATGGCAATTATTGACGGTGTGTGTGGCATATAATCAGTGCTCGTGCAACATAAGCCGTCAATAATAGTGCAGTGTCCTAAGGATACTAGCCCAAGCACAACAATAACCAAGTAGTAATGTGTATGCGCAACTCTATATATGCAGTAGAATATGCGACAAAACATAACGGTTCTAGCCCAGACGCATAACGCAATGCGGGCGATTCCCTTGTAGATGTTAAATCTACTCACCAACCGTCCTGGCTAAGTAAAGCCAACCACCTGTTTCCCCTTCTTCACAGCGTCCGAAGTCCCCGCCTGCGAAACTAAAACAACAAAACTATAACACAAGTGTATATTAGCAAACGACTAAAATCACGAACAAACTACATTTTAACGACACGCCAAGTCCAAACATACTCCCAAGTGTTCGTATTGTGGCTAACGTACGTAGCGACACGACGAAACCAACTCAAGAGCAAAACCAGCACGAGGTGCACGGACCGTGTCGGATAACGTATCGCGCGTAGTCATGTCACTAAAAACTATCTATGTGATCCCAAATTTTTCATACTGAAAAAACTCAACAACTAAACAAGACCAAACATACCTAAACCACTGCAGACACCTATTTAACACTAATTTGAGAGTTTTATTTCCAGTGTTTAACCCTGTTTATTTCTAGTGTTTAACACTAATTTAAGAATTTTATTTCTAGTGTTTAACAATAATTTGAGAGAACAACAGTGTTAAACAACACCTACCCACAAAATACCCAACATCCATCTCCCCTCCAAAACCGGCATCGCCGGAATTCCTTCTTGGGTCGCCGGCCAAAGCCAGTGGGGTGGGTCTCGTGTTTCAGGTGGGGTCTTAGGTTCACTAGCACATCACTACAATCTTGTTTGGTCACTCAGTAAAAAACCCAGATCACAGCAGATCACAGAGACTCAAAAAGACACTAAAAACACGATATTGCACTAATTGATACTTTAAGTGTTCTACGCAACAACCAACGAGCTATATATCATAAAAACTCCTATTTAACAGATTAGGGATTTTACCTATCAATACTTGCTCACAAGATCCAAGCTTTCCTAGCTCCAAGTGATCATGAAGGCAAAAACTCAATACCTGAAGTAATTTTGGAGATTTATTGATTTGGAATTGTTGCAAATGGAAAATAATGAGTCAAGGGAAGATGAAGGAAGGAGGAGCTCGGCCAAGTGATGAGGTGGAGGTTTTGTGTGGAATTTCCTAGCTAATTCTAGTGATAAATGCTCATAAATGCACACATAAATGCAAATTCATGCATGAAGCCACCTCATTCCAATTCTTTTCTTTTCTTTTTAAAACTTAATTCCCTTATCTCAAAAGATCTAGATATTATGTGGCGTTTTGGTTTTACTTAAACTTGATTTGTTTGAAAAGATACAAATTTTGGAGAATTTTCCCAAACCCAAAATGTAAATACCTCATTAAAATAATATTTGAATTGGAAAAAATCTTTTTGAACCAAAACGTCCTATATACCCCCAAAGCTTGCGCACTTGCTTTATTTTAGCTAAACTAGGTGCTGGCAAATTTATAAGGACGTTTGATCACATACGGGTTAAAACGGAAAATACCGACAATTTTACCCTAAAACGGAAAAATTCGCATAACGATTTTCTAAAACGTTACAATCTCCCCCCTTATATAAATTCATCACCGAATTTAAAATTCTCACCAAGGGTACCTTCAAAGAAAAGAGTACAAAACTCCCAAATCTCGCTCGCAGCCTCCCAAGTGATCATCTCACTATACGGCTACATCTAAAAAAAACCTCCACAGATAGGATGACCCTTGACCGAAGTTTCTCCACCTGCCGAGCCACTAACACATATGGCTGCCGGTGAACGAAAAAATCGCGTCCAAGCTAAATGGTCTGGTGCTGAATCCTGTGAGAAAGGTCATGAAGGTATTTGCAAAGTATCGACACAAGGAATACGGGGTGAATACTCAATAATCTGGACGGAAGTGCCAAATCAAAGGCAACGGAACTAACTCGCTTTAAGGATCTAAAAAGGACCTACAATCCTGGGATAAGCTCCCCAAAACTCAACACGTCATTCATCGGAAAATCCTTAGGAATACATGATCACCCACTGCGAACTCAAGTCTGCGACCACCATGGTCGGCATAAGACCTCTGTCCGCACTGGACTACTCTCATCCTGACCTGAACCAACTGGGTCATCTCCGAAGTCTCTAGACTAGCTGGGGTCTAAAAATCCTACTTACGCAGAGTCAGAAAAATAGACTAGTGATCGACACGACCTAACCCCTAAACCTAAAGGTTGCTAATTGGAGTGACTCCTGATAACAGCTATCGAAATAGAACCCTAACAATGGCAAGTGACGATCCCAACTGCCAACAACACTTAGTATGTACGCACATGCATATCTTCCAGATTCTATATAGTCCGCTCAACTGACCACCGTCCCACAGACCAAAAAGCGGAGCTAAAGCTCCACCAGTACCTAAGGCTTCCTGAAGCTTCTGCCAACTACGGCTAGCGAACAGGGTGCCCCCAATTGGATACAACGCATGAAGGAACTCCGTGCAACGCACAAACTTAAGAAAGAACAACCGAGAAAACAGAGAATAACCGGACAACAAACACCCCAAATGGAGTCACACTCTGACTAAACCTGGTTAGACGCCACAACGAAAATTCATGGAGATCTGCTCCCATTCCCTCTCCGGAACGGTTAAAGGTTGCAACTCTCCAGCCGGTCTCAAATGCACAACCCTAGCTCATAACAAAACAGACACCTTTAACGAAATCCGAAACTTCACTTTTTCATCCTGACCACCAGTAACTAACTCTCAAGTCACGTCACATCTTGGCGGCACTTGGATAAACACAGAAAGCTGACCGATGTACCTGCTCTGGGACCTCGCGTCTCTAACTATCAGTATCAGGTGCACACTAACGAGTCTGGAATGTAGCACACCATAGTCACAATTCAAGGATTCCGAATCTTTACCCTGCCGAACGTGCTCAAGTATCACAGACAACGAGCATCGGTGGGCTGTGCCTTACGAAAACGATTAAGGAAAAGTGGTCGGGCGCGGACATGAGCAAGCTGTCCCCTCAGTAGAGGCGAACCTAGCTATACTCAACGATCACACAAGAACTGTAAATCTGCAGAAGACTGTCTCTAAACTGCATACCACTAGAACAAGCTAACACCGGGCCTACGACTTAAGCATCAGCTACCACAATCGCCTTGCCACGGGTAACCAAAGGATCTCACAAACACAATCCTCCACACGTTCCATCCAACGGCGCTGTCTCAATAATCAAAATCCGCTGCAGGAAGATATACATTAAGCTCTGGTGGTCCGTGAAAATCTGACACGACTCTCCACATAAGTAGTGTCCTCGGATCTTCAACGCAAGACCACCTTAGCCATCTCCAGATCATGAGTGGGATATCCTGCTCGTTCTTCCTCCAACTGTCGGGAAGCAAAAGCGATAACTCTATAGTGCCACATCAACGCAAAATCGAGCCCCACTCACGACACATCACAGTTAAACAACAAAGTCGCCCGAACCAGAAAACAAGAAAGAATTGGTGCAGTTGTCAACCGAATCCCCAACTGCTGAAAACTCCGCACACAAGCCTCATTCCACAGAAAAAGAATCTCCATCCCGATCAGTTTAGTCAATGGTGTAGCGATACACAACAATCCTGCATGAAACGACAGTAAAAACCTGCTAAGCCTAAAATCTGCGGACCACTGTCCCGGATATAAGCATGGGCCAAAGCTGTACGACATCGATCCTCCTCGGGTCCATACGAAAACCATCTCCAGTAACTACTAGACCTTGGAGTCAACACAAACAAGCCTGAAGGAACACTCCGCGAATTTAGCAAACTGCTGGGGCTCTCCCAATGTCTGCAAAACAAATCCTCAAGTGCTGTTCCTGTTCCTCACGACACATTGGAAAAGACCAGAATGTCATCAATGACACAACAATAAACTGGTCGAGGAACGGCCTGAAGAAATCTGGTTCATCACATCCACAAATACCGCTAGGGCACTGATGAGTCCAACGACACCACCAAAAACTCATGCTACCCATAGCGCACACAAGCAGTCTTCAGAATGTCATCACTCCGAACCCGCAATAATGATGACCTGATTCAAAACAAACTTAGGAAAAGTCTCGCACTCTAAAGGAAGTTGAACAAATCGTCAACGCGAGGTAAAGGATACCCATCAGCACCGTAATTCGGTTCAATTGACGATCAATCAACACCAACCTCAAACTGCCGTCTTCTCCCTGACGAACAGAAATGGAGCTCCCCAAAGCGAAACACTCGGACGCACAAGTCCCCCAACAACAACTCTGCAACTGATCCTTAAGCTCCGCCGGCTCATCTGGAACAATGTCGGAAAACTGTCACACGATAATATCCAGAAGAAACTGCTGACCATCCTGGGAATAAGAGCTGAACGACTGTCCTCGTCCCTAGCCTCTGCTCACCTACGACGGTAACGAAATCTGTCTCGACGCCTAGGCCTCGGTCTCTGGGCTGGTACACCTGTACGAGCCCTCCTCTGTTCCGGAACTTCCAAAGTCTCGGAAAAATGCTCATCGTCAAAACGGGCTGCGTCCACTGGTGCTGTATAAGTAACACGAGGCTAAGTGCTGATTGCAACGAACAACTGGGTAACAGGGGTGACAACCTCCTGTCGCTGCGATCGGATGGCCCCAACCAAAGAACTCATCGCCAGGCGTAAATCCTGCATCTCTGCCACAAGCCTATCAAGATGAACTATCGAAAGCGGATCCATATAGTCCGATGCAACGAGCATGCCATCCTGGTCAGTCCTCATCCCACGCGAGTCAACTCTGACCTCGGCTCTCGCTGCATCACTCAAGTCCTCATAGTCATCAGTGACAAAGGCTATAAATGGAAAAAGGATTCGATATGAACACGGAAATCGAATCACAAGGATATGTATCATCAAGGAAGGAATTTCAAGCAATTTGTACTTAGGTCACTTTAGGCGAAGTACCGCGTCGTGAGTATGCCGCGGACATACACACACTACGTTACTCGGCTTTAAGCTACCTACTCCATCATACCAAGGTCATCCTACACTCCGAATGGTAAACACCTAGCGCTTTGATACCAATTTTGTCACGACCCGAAATTGGCACGTGACGGCCCTAATACTATGCAACGTCTACAGGCGTAACGTAGTAAAAGAAAGACAAAACCCAGCAATCTAAACCATCAAAAGTTGTAAGAAAGTGATAATATTATTTTCAAAACCTTTGAAATCACAACCCAAATTCTTTAAAGTCCAACTTTTATTCTTTTAAAATTTTGACAGTACCTCCTTTGTAAAACAAGCCCCCAAAAATGGGTACAACATAATATAAGTTAAATCATCACAAACGGGAGAAAAAATCCACGCCCAACGGCGGAAAACAACCACCACACAGATATACGACGCCGTAGCGAAGAAAAATACGATATACATAAAACTGTATAAAAACCTCCAAGTCACAAAATAATATACAATATTGTCCTCTAATCAAGTCACTAAGTCATACAAGAAAATGATAGATGGAGAGAACAGGATACAACGAATATACAACAAGCAACATCGGATAAACGCAAATCTACCTAAGCAAAAATGCATACTGTCAGGCGAAGCGGTATCCGCAGCAAAAGATGATACGATGGATAGAAATAGCCCTGCCTCTGACTATCCTGAGGAACACCTGCAAAATACTGTGGCACAACGGGGGTGAGTTGCGAACTCGTGAATAGTAAATAACATATGCAGGTAATCGCAAGTATGCACGTACAGCGCGAATCTAATATATGCGAACTATCAGCAGTAAATGGTCATATGTAATGCATCAGTCGTGAAAGGTATACTAGCAGGTACTACTAATACATGAAGCAAAATATGGCAATCTGTATGCGATAATCATGTAAGGTACTCTATCGGGTACAAATAATACATGAAACAATGCATATAATTGTATGTAATTGCAACAGTCATGGAAAGTACTCTATCAGGTACAACTACTACATAAAGCAGTGCATAAACAATAAATGTGGAGTATGGAATAAAACATGTCTTTCCCACGGAAATTCTAACCTCGTGGTAGGACCACAATCCAACAAGACAATCCAATTCCCAATTTCCACAAATCAGCCCCCCAAATTGGCTCTCATATCATGTAGATCTCATATATCCTGTATGCACCACATCTGTATATCTCACATATCCTGTATATCCAGTATCAGTATATCTCACATATCCTGTATGTCCAATATAAGGTGAATGTACAGTATCGACACCCAAAAACATCATGAAACAAGTGTCTAGCATCGACATATAAATACATATTTATACGTCCTCGAATCTTAAGTGCCAAACATCGACACTCTCGATCCCCATATCGGTAATATACGTCCTCGAATCTTAAGTGCCAAACACCGACACTCTCGATCCCCGTATCGGTAATATACGTCATCGAATCTTAAGTGCCAAACCCCGACACTCTCGATCCCCGTATCGGTAATATACGTCCTCGAATCTTAAGTGCCAAACACCGACACTCTCGATCCCCGTATCGGTATAAACCAAATCTCAAGTGGATCCATCTAATATCAAGTAAAGATTATGAATACTTACGAAATTCCAGAAACCACCATGGTCCTCAAATCCAGGAAACATCAAATAGTGAATACGTATGAATGCATGAATCAATACACAGTTATTAGCGTCCCATTCCACTAATATATGTGTATAGGCATATATAACAGCGTCATATTCCACTGTTATATATACATAGGAGTAAAAATATCAAAGAACATCATATGAAATCCATGAATGTAATATATGCAACATGAAACAGTAATATGATCATATAAAGGAAAACATCTATTTAACTACAACAAGTTACTAAATATATCACGCGGTTCCTGATTTCCCCAAAATCAGATGCAACATCATAGACAGGTGAACATGTAGCTATAATAAGGTATGCGTTACCATGTCGGTACAGCAAGATATGTGTGTCCATATGTAAGTATGTATGATGTCAAAGTAGCTGTAGCAAGGTATATGTCTATACCTATCACAATGGTACAATACCATATAGGTATATGGGTAACTAGCATGTAAGCATGTCAGGGCATATGCGTGAGCATGTAGGTATACATGTATGCTATATGTTATACGCACAAGAAAATATGAATCAATGTCTCAATATCCCTAACCAAACAATATTATATCTATAAGGCTATTGTGCGTGTCAAGGCAATTATTAACGGTGTGTGTGGCATATAATCAGTGCTCGTGCAACATAGGCCGTCAATAATAGTGAAGTGTCCTAAGGATTCTAGCCCAAGCACAACAATAACCAAGTAGTAATGTGTATGCGCAACTTTATATATGTAATAAAATATGCGACAAAACATAACAGTTCTAGCCCAGACGCATAACGCCATGCGGGTGATTCCCCTGTAGATGTTAAATCTACTCACCAGCCGTCCTGACTAAGTAAAGCCAACCACCTGTTTCCCCTTCTTCGCAGCGTCCGAAGTCCCCACCTGTGAACCTAAAACAACAAAATGATAACACAAGTGTATATTAGCAAACGACTAAAAACATGAACAAACTACGTTTTAACGATACGCCAAGTCCAAACCTACTCCCAAGTGTTCGTATTATGGCTAACGTACGTAGCGACACGACGAAACCAACTCAAGAGCAAAACCAGCACGAGGTGCACGGACCTTGTCGTATAACGTATCGCGCGTAGTCAATTAACTAAAAACTATCTATGTGATCCCATATTTTTCATACAGAGAAAACTCAACAACGAAACAAGACCAAACATACCTAAACCACTGCAGACACCTACCCACAAAATACCCAACATCCATCTCCCCTCCAAAACCGGCGTCGCCGGAATTCCTTCTTGGGTCACCGGCTAAAGCCGGTGAGGTGGGTCTCGTGTCTCAGGTGGGGTCTTAGGTTCACTAGCACATCACTACAATCTTGTTTGGTCACTCAGTAAAAATCCCAGATCACAGACGATCACAGAGACTCAAAAAGACACTAAAAACACAATATTGCACTAATCGATACTTTAAGTGTTCTACGCAACAACCAACGAGCTATATATCATAAAAACTCATATTTAACAAATTAAGGATTTTACCTATCACTACTTACTCACAAGATCCAAGCTTTCTAAGCTCCAAGTGATCATGAAGGCAAAAACTCAAGACTTGAAGTAATTTTGGAGATTTATTGATTTGGAATTATTGCAAATGGAAAAGAATGAGTCAAGGGCAGATGAAGGAAGGAGGAGCTCGGCCAAGTGATGAGGTGGGGGGTTTTGTGTGGAATTTCCTAGCTAATTCTAGTGATAAATGCTCATAAATGTACATTCATGCATGAAGCCATCTCATTCCAATTCTTTTCTTTTCTTTTTAAAACTTAATTCCCTTTTCTCAAAAGATCTAGATATTATGTAGGGTTTTGGTTTTACTTAAACTTGATTTGTTTGAAAAGATACAAATTTTGGAGAATTTTCCCAAACCCGAAATGTAAATACCACATTAAAATAATATTTAAATTGGAAAAAATCTTTTTGAACCAAAACGTCCCATATACCCCCAAAGCTTGCGCACTAGCTTTATTTTAGTGAAACTAGGTGCCAGCAAGTTTATATGGACGTATGATCACAGACGGGTTAAAACGGGAAATACCGACAATTTTACACTAAAACGGAAAATTTCGCATAACGATTTTCTAAAACGTTACAAAAAGTAGCAAAAATAAACAACTCCTGGAATACCAAAACCCAGAGACCAAAACATGGAAAAAAATTAGGACCTTAATTCTTTACTGAGGCCAGCCTCCCCGGCTTTCTAGCCTATGTGATCCGTCCAAATCCGAGCACACGGTCCCAACTTTCTCCCATGTTCATTGTTTAGTTCATAGATGATTCTGTACATGTTTGCAAAATTTTTGGAGGTCATTTGAAAATCGACAGAATGCAGGTTTTAGTATTTCAAGTTTCGGAGTTCGTTTCGTTTTCGTAATCTAAAAATATCCGTATAATTTACTAGCTAGGCTCTGATACCACTGTATGGTTCCTATCGACGGCAGCAAGGTTTCGAGAGGCATCGTCCATGCCATTTTCAAAAATTTTCCGTTTCAAGGAACTCTAAACTAGAATCGTTAACTTGAAAATAATACAGAAACGAATGTAAACCATTTTACATCTAAGTGAAAAGGAAATACAAACATTGTAGATCGGTCCTTCACTTCATAAGCTCCTTGTAGTAGTCCCTTCGCTGCGATAATCGAACTCCCAGACTCTTGGACAGCTCGATGAGAAGAAGGCAACGTTCTTTCTTGAAGTCTTCGAGGCCGAAGATGATCTACGTCGAGGGAGTACTAGCTCAAGCTTCTACTTCACCAAAGTGAAGCAAACACCATATACTAAAGTGCTAATCTAGTAATGGAAGATGAAATAAGAAGTGGGCTCACTTTAGAATTTCTTTTCTCACAATATTTCCTTACTTGGATCAAACCGTAGAAAGCCATTTCTTTTGGAGGAAGAAGCTGAAGAAAGAAGAAGAGAATGAAATTAATCCGAAGTGAGATATGTAACCATGGGTGAGTGGGTATCATATACTAACTCATGTAGAGACATAACCATGGCTAATTATAGTGGTTAGGTCAATAAATATCCTAAGTAAAACAAAATGGGTGGACATTGTCTAAGCACTCACAAGCTTCTACAAGCTTCATGCTTTCATGAAGTTTTCCACTAATTTTGTATTTACTCTGAATATTAAAACCCCACCAATATAATTATTATGGTGTATGTCTTATACACCATGGAGTGTGTATCAACAACCATGACACACACAAAAACAATGCACATCAATATATATCACATATATATTACATGCACATACAAGTGAGAAAAGAATGCTTACGTGAGCTAATGTTAGTTAATGTAAATTAGTATATCAAATATATAATTATACACTAAATTATTAAATCAACACTTGATTTAATAATCCGGTTATATCATATATAACCGACTAACACTAAATGTACCAACTTATCGAATCAACATTTGATTCGATGACCCGGCTATATCACATATAACCGACCGATACAAAAGTCGCGAGAATAGAATACGGTATCACATACACACATTATTCTCAGTCCTGCACATATCACATATGCGCTCCTATTTCATTTTGCCTGAGCCAGTAAAACCTCTATGTAGGACTCTAAAGACTCGTCAATACGCCGGCAGTAGGTGATGATCACATCAAGCACCCACAAGCCGTCAGCGGTACAAGCTGGACGTAACGGCTACCCGAATATTGTGCGATCAGAAGATCGGCAAGCAAGCCCGCTCCAACTCCTGCAAAAGCCTGACAGTGACATTACCGTACAGTCCGGTCTCCTCGTCTGATATGTCGTATATCAAGTCTAGGGGTGGTAAATGTCAGACCCCAATAACCGATAAATCATGCCGATACGAGGCTTATAACGGGTCGAGAAAATTACTGGTAACACTTACCAGTAAATCTCTAAACCATCCCAACATCAACCCCCAATACCGGGAGAGACGAAACCCCTCCTGTCGCTCATTGCCTCCATGTGACTCGGGACTGTACCCAAAAACCACCGTTTTGCATGCCCTCTTGGACGTGGTAAGGTGGAAATCAAAGCACAGTGGGAATCGTACAACACTCTATGAGGATCTCGGGTCTACAGACTAACCTGTACCAGTGTCACCAGAGAACTGCCATCTGACATGAGGTATAATATCATCTGGGAGTTCTCGACGAGTCCGTCCAGTGTACCCAGTCTCCATTGAACACACATATATCATCTCTGATGTCAAACACCAATGGATATGGGATCATCCATCGCCCATCTATATATGTCGAGAAGCTATACGCCAGTCTACTCTGGTATATCGATGCCCCGTCTCGATACACCCACGACTAGGGACCTTAAAGGATGTACTTATGGTCTACCATGGTCCCACTAGTATGATCTGCATCATAGTCCTGGTAGTCAAGTACACATCCTAAGGTCTTTACCAACATGTAACAGAGAGACAATCAGTGTACACGTTAAGGTAAAGAGTAACCAGATAGCATACTATCATGTCGAGCAAGAAAGTCCTCCCTATATATGTCCAAGCATCCACTACAATATACATCTCATATATAGTAATGGCCTCTAGGGCATACATATAACTAGCAATATGAACTTGTTAGATTGTCGTGGATGAATAGCCGGGAATGTGAGATGAGAGTTTTTATCTTTCATTCGATATAAATTGTAATTTGTTTTAATATTATTTCGCGGGGCACATCCGGGTTGAGCTTGTAGCCAGCGTTGTATTATTTCATTTACTATTTATTGCTCCTAGGATAGACCCAAGGTGGGGTGCACAAACTACCTGATACTTTGAAGTGCCGGGTGACCTATTCAATTTGTTGAGGGAGGTTGTTCAACTTCGGGTATTTGACGGGTAGTTTGTCGCACCCGTAAGGGTCTAGGGTGGGGTTTGGCTATTCATCACGACCGTGGAAACCATCTTTTGTTGCAGGTTGAATTGAAATGGTGACTTCCTAATATATCCAATGTGTTCATCTGTGATCTGGAATGCCTATTATTGCGTCAGACGAATGTACATATCTATACATGATATCTAGTAGACGTTGCTTATGTTTTGCATCCGCGCTAGTCCAGCCCCCGCTCTGTCGTTAGTTAAGTAACCTAACGGGTGATGACGGGTCCCAGTAGCGAATGCTGATGCCATAAGCCTATGTTGTATTTTCGTTGTTTTCTGCAATGATAGGTTTAAATGATGGGACTGCATTAGATTAATGCAAAGCAAATAAGCCAAAGTTGAATCGTTGGAACAAAGTTTAAAAACCACTCGATTATTTTAAAACAACAGTTTTTAATTGCGGAGCTTAAACCACTCCTTTTAAAAAGATATCAGGTTCATTCGATTATATCAAGTTCACTACGTTCACGGTTTCGCCAAAACCAGTCGTAGCCCTCCGTCTTTTCATATGAATATTCAGTAGTATTCAAGCTATGTATTTTGACCAACGCCAAGGCATAGTGATTGGTAGCTACTGGATATTCATCTGTTGCATAGATAGATCCGTTGGTTTGGGATAAACGTACTACCATTTTGGCAAACGTCAAGGATATGTACAGGTGAGTTCAAATTAACCTGGATAATGATGGGTAGAACTTGACATATGACATATGACATTTTGGCCAATGTCAAGGTCATAAGAGCATGGGGCAAAAATCCACATCGGGAGTTTCTGAAGAAACTGAAACTTTCTATTGCTGCATACCATTTGGAGTTTGATAATGTTGGTAGGATTCCTTCAGCATTATCACACGATTATATTTGGGTCTCGATCTTACTGTGAGTATATGCTACTCTTCGGGAGATTTTCACTTAACGATCAATGCTATAAACCAAGTAGGTATCTAGAACAGTGTTAGCGGGGTCACGCCTCTACGGAAAAGAGGTTATTTCATTAAAGAACTTCACGAAAGCGTCATAAAACCTCCCTCGAAGTACCAAAACTAACCCGGCTGAACGGTTAAGCAAGTATTGTACGGTGAGATTAGTCCTGACTAGTTCATCTTTTATGGTTTGAGGAAGGATTTGAGAAACAGTGGGCGCCATCCTGTTTAGATAAATTAAAAACCAATCTAAACTTGCAAGGGCATCGTGCTAAGTGTTTTCTTCTCTCTCTCTTAATTGCAGCGACCCTATGACCGAGACTAGGTTACATCTAGATAATGAATTGTCTGAATCTGACTATAATGACTGGCAAAAGTTTGTCCAGATGTCCATTGCCTATGACAAGCTGGCCCACATCATTACTACTCAAAATCCCGCCGTCCCAGGTCCAGTTTCCACCATCGCGGATATGGATATCCGTAAGACAAGGGAAAAAGAATGTGCGAATGCCAAGTGCCTCGTGACAGCCTCAGTTGATGGTGTATACCAGAGGCGGCACGAGAAGATGGACTTAGTTTCTATCTTTCTCCATAACAAAGTCTTATATTAAGAAAAATCTCATATCACAAGATATAAGACCTCGAAAGAATTGTTTCAAGCGAGGTTGGTTGTCGGGTCATCTGTAGGGGACAGCGTCCTTACGATGACTAGCTATATTGATGAGCTCACGGACATGGAGATCATGTTGAGAAACGGGTCACATGCTGACTTGATTTTATAGTCCCTACCTCCTACTTACGCCAGGGGATGAAAGTTATACTTCCAGATAAGGGCACCTTGAAGGAACCCAGGGTGACACCCGCTCTACTTATTGGAGAATCTTTCTCTTCTGGATCCATGGCGGAAGCCGAGGGTGAGAAGGAGAAAACCTCCACAAAGCTGAATTGCGGTGTTAGTAAGGTAGAAGGATAGGGAAGGGCAAAAGTTTCAGGGTTAACAGTGTGGAAGGAGGGTTGTTCCTGTTGTTATGGGAAGGGGCATTGGCAGAGGGATTGCAGGGCTTGGAAAGCCAGAATCCAGGATCCGAAGTATGTTGTGGCTTCGACTTCGGGTGTGTTTGTGATTGAAAACTGTATGTCAATTAACTCTGCTTCCTGGGTACTAGATACCGGATCAGGATCTCATATCTGTAACTCGTTACAGGCTTTGAGAAACCGTAGAGTTATCAGGGTAGGTAATATGTCTCTCAGAGTTGCGAACGGAATGAGCGTGGATGCTGAATTCGTGGGGGAATATCATCTAGGACTGACAAGTGGGCAGAAATTGATTCTATGTAATTGTTTGTATGTACCTAGTTTGACTTGTAATATCATATCAGTATCCCTGCTTTCAAAAGATGGATATGATTTTACATTTGTAAGCGATGTCATGCACATCCACCTAAATCAAGTTCTGATTGGGTCCGGTAGATTAGTAGACGGTATATACGTATTGAATCAAGCTCAGGTTTTCAGTGTCCAGAACACACTTAAAAGAAAGTCTCCAGAAACAAATCAAGCTTTCTTGTGGCATTGTAGACTGGGTCACATCAATGAAAGACGGTTGACGAAGTAACATAGAGAAGGATATTTGAATCCGTTCGAATATCAGTCTTATGCCACTTGTCAATCTTGTCTCATGTGAAAGATGACAAAGACTCCGTTCACTCGACACGGAGTAAGAGCGGGCGAGCACTCAGGACTCATACACAGCGTTGTATGTGGCCCAATGTCTACACATGCGTGAAATGGTTATTCCTATTTCATTACTTTTTAAGGATGATTTCTCTAGGTATGGATATGTCTTCTTGATGAAGCACAAATCCGAGGCCTTTAAGAAATTCCGAGAAAACAAGAATGAAATGTAAAACCAAACAGGCAAAAGTATCAAGACACTAAGATCTGATCGAGGTGGTGAATACTTAAGTGCCGAGTTCCTGGGTTATCTAAAAGAGAATGGAATTCTCTCTCAGCTTACTCCTCCATACACGCCACAACACAATGGTGTATCGGAAAGGTGGAATCGAACCCTATTGGATATGATTCGTTCCATAATGAGTAAGGCTGAGTTACCAAGATCCTTCTTGGGTTATGCGCTAGAATCAGCATCATATCTTTTGAACCAGGTTCCAACAAAGACTGTGTCTACCACACCATATTAGACGTGTAGTGGGAAGAAACCCTGTCTTAAGTACCTTAAGTCATGGGGGTGTCCAGCTTTTGTAAAAAAGCAGCATGCAGACAAGTTCGAGGCACACTCATTACAGTGTAAGTTTGTGGGATACCCAAAGAACTCCAAGGGGTATTTTTTCTGTTACGCAGAGGAGCAAAAGGTATTTGTTTCTTGTCATGCCCACTTCTTGGAAGCTGAATTTTTAGAAAATCAGAAGAGTGGGAGCGCAATAGAACTGGAAGAAATTCTAGAACCACAAGTTATTACTGAAAGCTTGGTAGAACCAGAAGTTTCAGAAGAAAGGGACATCCCAGCGCCAATCTGCAGAAGTAGTAGGCAGTCTCATCCGCCCAAGAGATACTACAGTTTTCTCATAGACGGGGATCGAGAGAATTACATCATTTATAAGGATGACCCAACTAGCGTCCAACAAGCCATTCAGAGTGGCGACTCGGGAAAATGGCTGGATGCAATGCGGACCGAAATGGAGTCCATGTACACCAACAAAGTATGGACTTTGGACATTGCTCCAGAAGGGGTAAAACCTATATGATGCAAATGAATCTTCAGAAAGAGGATGAGTGTAGATGGAAAGGTTGAAACCTATAAGGCTAGACCTGTTGCAAAGGGTTTTCGTCAAAGACCTGGTTTAGACTATGACGAAACCCTTTCTCCAGTGGCTATGCTCAAATCCATTTGGATCCTTCTTGCCATTGCTACCTTCCACGGTTATGAGATCTGGAAGATGGACGTAAAGACGGCTTTTCTAAATTGTAGCATTTTGAAAATCGTTTCGGTTAAATTTCGGAAAATCGGTAAAAAAGTGGGTTTTCTGTAAAAAGTCAAAATACAAATATCTTATTATAAAAATTAAATATACATATTCTATCTATATAATTGGTAGTATTTGGTGTTTATTGAGCCACTGGTGAAATTTCAAATTTTCAGAAAAAAAATTATTTTATTATTATTTTAAGCCGTCACTAATACATTTAATTTGGGAAAATTACAAACTGGAATGGGTTGAAACAAATTTTTTGCATCATAACACATTAAATAAAATTTTATCATGTGGTTTTTGAAATGAAATGGCTTGCCAAAATGGTTTAGAAAATATCGAAGAAAAAGTCTTTTTTCGGTGAAATTAGTGTAATGGAAGTGGGTTACTACACTTATCTCTTTTTCTCACCCAAACAAAACCCACACCCATTCCCCCAACATGCTCTGGCTGGCCCCTTGATCAGCCCAACATTCTTGGGCCTCCCATTTCACACAATAAAGCAAAGAAAAGAAAAGGAAATGAAAGAAATTAGATAATGAGGTATGGGCTTAGTTGACTTTGACCATTCCATTGACCCACACAACACATTCTCTCTCTCCCCCTCCCCATACCAGCCGAAACCTACTGCCCCCCCTCAACAGCAGCCCCTCCCCTTGCTTCTTGCTCTTTCTTTTTCAAAGAAAACCCTAAATTTCCATCCAAAATCCAAAGAAAAACACACAAAATCAAACCATAATCAAAATCCACCTCCTACCCATTTTTCCTTGGCTACTTTAGCATGGATCTAGGGATCAAGATTTCAATTTGGGAGGCTAAGTGTGCTTGTGGGATCTTCAAATTAATTGGGTATAAATTCTAACCTTTTTGCTTAATGTGTTGTTAATTGTTTTAAGTTAGCTTAATTCAGTGTTTAATTAGGTTTTTAATTGGTTCAAATTGCATGATTTTAAAATTCAAGAGAGGGGTTGAATTCAAATTGGGGTTTTGTGTTATGAGATTATGGTTATGTGATGTAATTGACATATTAATGTTATGCTAAAACTAATTTAGTTGCTAGTTGCAAAGGGTTAAATTTAAATTGTAGTAATTTTAAGAAATTGCAAACTAGGTTTTAGTGAAATACATATATAATTGAGATTAAAATGTAATTAAGTTTTTCATGACATCATTAACATTATTATGAGTGGTTTAATATCTTAGGTTATGCAAAACCAAGCTTAATTGTTGAATTGTGAATTTTGCTTTAAATGGTGTTAAAAATTGATATTTTTGCAAACTAGGATTATGGAATTTTTGCAAATTGATGAGAATAAATTATAGGAATGGTTTATATGACTTTGTTATGATATTTAGTGGATATTGTGGCCGCTAGATTCGTTTATACATCGAGTTTTGTACTAAAACGGTTAATTTTGCTTGCTAGATTTCGGAAAAATAGTATTTAAAGTGAGTTTGAGGTTTTTGTGAATTGCAACCTAATTCATATTATAATTAGTGTTTGTGAATGTGTAAATGGGTGTGTTTGTGTTTTTCTCGATGGTTTGACGTTTGTACATCGACATCGAGGGTTGGTTTAGCTATTCTTGCATGCGTTGACGATAGCTTTTGACCTATGCGTGATACGCGTGCCGAATTGGTTTTCGTATACCGTTTCGATTTCGGATTTGGTTTTTATGCGATACGATACGTTGTGATATGTAGGTACCCCCATGTGGACTTCGAGACGACAAGCAAGCGCATGGCGACGTCGGCACCGCCGAGCGAGGACCAGGTGAGTAGACTTATATCTACGGGGAGAAGTCGGGTTAATGGCGTATAGCACCCCCGCGGTCCGTAGTATAGTTCATATATATATGTTTATATAAGTGTTTTATGATACGAGAATGTTTATTCATGATATGATTATGTGTTCATGGATTAGCTTTGGGTTAGTTGCGAAACCCTAGAGTAGTTGTTATACCCACATACGCACACGCAGACTTGCATACATTACTTTCTTGTGCGTAGATGGGATGTGTATATATGTATATATGCGTGGGCATGGGACTATGCATATATACATTCATATACACATGCATGGATGGTGATGATAGTACTTGGCATTTAAGATGAGTCGATGAGATTTTATTTGAGGCCGTGAGATCGGTGATATGGAAGGGTTCGTATTTGAGATACGACATGACGTTGTAGCGGGTCCTTGACGTAGTGTTTCACACAAGTGCATGCATACTTAGGCGGTATCAGTATTGTACTAGACGGAGATCGGTATCCCGATCATGATATTTGATAAAGAGGATACCAGATGAATAGTATGATGAATGTGATATTGACCCGTACCCTGATTTGGGATGCCATACGACGGATTTACGTACGAGCTATATATTGATGATTGATCCACACTCTTGACTTGGGATGTCTGATTATAGATATGGTATCGGATATGATATTATTGAGGCGGGATCACCGACTATACATATACAGGTATGTATATGTATCGACTCAGATTATAGGCGGTTTCCTTACCTGTAGTTCAGCTTGTTAGTTCAGCCGTATAGTTTAGTGTAGTTGTTAGATTAGATTAGACTCCTACCTATTTCAAAACTAGCGGATCATGGGTATTATAAAAGACAGGTCAAGGGATCTACGGATATTTCAAAAGACGTATCCTTTCTTAAAACCACCGTAGCCCTTATTTTCAAAACCCCACGATTCGTGTTATTTCAAATGGCATCATTGTTTAATATTTAGCTCCCGCTCATTTTGGTTGCTCGCTCCGCATCGCATATTTACATTGTTATTTCATATTGCATTGTTGACATTATGCTGTTAGGACACCAGCACCATTACCGATGATTCGTATGTACCACGTACACTTACTTGCCGGCTCACACACATCTTCATCGGTAATTGCCATGTCACGTACACCTTAGAAAATATTACTGCTTAACTTAGCTTGATAGCTAGTAGTTTGACATAATATTAGTGTACTTACCTTATATGCCAGTTTAGATATTGTAGTTATTACTTATCATTTCATGCATACTGTTATTCATTGTTATGCCGTATTCATGAATTCTCATGCCTATATTCATGGGTTACATGCTATTGATGATTTGGATTCGGATTTCCATGAGATTTTCTGGATTTGAGGGAAAACCGCAAAACTTGTATAAGCTTCTTTCCTCTCTTTTAAATAAAAAGTGCGGTTTTCCCATGATGTTTGAGTCGTCTACCATGAGTTTGCTGATGGATTTCGAGACCCGATTCGAGGAGATGGATGAACCGTTTCGGGTACATGGTGGGCCCGGTGTGGCACCCCTGGGCAAGAAGATCGTGTTGTTGACATTGAGCCTGTGCAGGGGAGCATGGCCGACCGGTGATTTTACCCGACGCGTCGGATATCCGGAGGATACCGTCGTGGTCATGAGATGGATGGTAGGGGCCGGCCTGGACTGACGGCACCCTAGTCATTGTGATTGAGACATTGAGATTTCGAGATATTGAGGTACAGAGACTGTGATACAGAGATATCGAGATATTGGGATTACGTTTTGTGCCGATGCTAGGCACTGTTTTATGCTGATTTCATTATGATACCTCATTTTAAAAATACAGAAATCTCACTAATTTATGAAAGCAGTTTTCTTCAGTACATGCATTCTGTTTCATGCATTCATACATTATCCATACGATATATTGCTACCTGAGGCACTGACACGGGCATATGGGATTACACTTGGGTTAGATATTTACCCTAATCATTGTTATGGACTGCTGGTTATATTTGAGGATTATATATTATGATCGTATGACCTAGGATTGCGTCATACATGTGATTTCTATTCGTAGATGTTTTTCTATTCACGAGTTGGCAACTCACCCCCGTTGTGCCCCAGTTTCTTGCAGGTTTGCTGTACAGGTTTCATTACGGCTTTGCGGGCACAGTTTCGTTCGGGTGACTTGCTAGTAGGTGGTTTTTTTTTTTTGGTATCATACCCATCATATTACCTTATATAATATTATTCAGTTGTATCTAGTAAATTCCATCAACCAAACATGTATTTATTTCAGATAGAGACCAGTGATGTTTATTCTTTTGACCTTAGAGTCGCGCGTTGTATTTCTTTGGATTTCTTGCTGTTTTGAGTTTTGCTTTTGAGTTTTGATCCTCGCCCTTGGCGTTGTATATTATATTGCGTGTGTGGTTGTGACCGTCGATTGACAAAGAGCTAGCTCCCGCTTGGGGATGCCTTTTTATTGATTTCGTATACTATTCATGTTGTATCCCGTTTGGGGGCCGGTATTTACAAAGGAGACTCTGCCGAAATTTTCAGAAAATACTTGATGTTTTTAAACAAAACGTATAATTCGGCTTATGCTTTTAAAACTACTTGTTTTAAGTTGGTTTTTCTTCACTCTACTACTTTCTTGGTTTGGATTTCTGGGTTTTCGGCTTACTTAGAATACGTACGCCTCGAGACGTTTCGTAGTTTAAGTGCCGGTCATGTTCCGTACTTTCGGGACGTGACATAAATGGTAATTTGTACGAGTGCGTCTATATGGATCAGCCAGAGGGTTTCATTCAGAGTGGGAGCAGCGGGAAAGTGTGCAGGTTGCTTCAGTCCATTTATGGACTAAAGCAGGCATCATGGAGTTGGAACATCTGTTTTGATTATACTGTTAAAGAATTCAACTTTATCAAAAATCCAGATGAACCATGCATTTAAAGTAAGATTGTAGGGAGAATTATAGTATTCCTCGTTTTGTACGTGGATGACATTCTCTTAATAGGAAATGATATTCCTATGCTACAGTCAGTCAAAGGATTCTTGTCATAGAAGTTCTCTATGAAGGACCTGGGTGATGCCTCCTACATTCTGTGGATCCAGATCTATCGTGATCGATCTAAACGGATAGTTAGACTTTCACAGTCAAGGTACATAGACACCATACTGAAAAGATTCAGTATAGAAGATTCTAAGCGCGATAATCTGCCGGCTTGTCACAGAATCACCATCTCCAAAGAGATGTCTCCAAAGACTGATTTGGAAAGGGCTCGCATGTCATCTATACCCTACGCGTTAGCGGTAGGCTCTATAACGTATGCGATGTTATGTACCAGACCAGATGTAGCCTACATATTGAGCGTTGTAAGCCGGTATCATTCGAACCCATGGAAGAGGCACTGTATAGCAGTAAAGAACATTCTGAAGTACCTAAGAAGGACTAAGGATATGTTCTTGGTGTATGGCGGAAAAGACCTCCAGATTGAGGCGTTTGCTGACTCCAGCTTCT
Organism: Agapanthus africanus; assembly: GCA_030015575.1. Classification (NCBI taxonomy): domain Eukaryota; kingdom Viridiplantae; phylum Streptophyta; class Magnoliopsida; order Asparagales; family Amaryllidaceae; genus Agapanthus; species Agapanthus africanus. The sequence goes on from CM057337.1 coordinate 328,085,797, forward strand.
ATAGTGACAAGGAAGACTCCATGTCCATGTCGGGTTATGTCTTTACCCTCAATGGAGGGGCGGTCTGTTGGAAGAGCTCCAAGCAGGACACCGTTGCTAACTTGACGTTGGAAACAGAGTAGTTAGTTGCATAAAGACACCGCAAAAGAGGAAGTCTGGATATGGAAGTTCTTAACTGAACTTCAGCCAGTTCTTTCTAATTGTTGGTCCAATACTTTAATATTGTGATGACATACGGCGCTATAGCTTTAGTGAAGGAACCCAGGTCCCATCAGAAGTCCAGACACATCTTAAGGCGGTATCACCTCATCAGTAAGATCGTAGATCGCCAAGAGATCGAGGTGAGAAGAGTAGATACAGAGGATAACACCGCTGATCCACTTATGAAGGTCATCCCCTCAGACGCAGTTCGGGCGGCTAATCGAGCTGATAGGTCTGCGATACGCCAGTACATGGCCCTAGTGCAAATGGGAGATTGTTAGTGTATATTCCCTAGAGGGCATTATTGTATCATACTGGCTTGTATATTACTAATGGAAGCTTGGGATATTCACTGTTGTATTGACAGTCTTGCTAAAAAGGGTAGTATGCTACTTGGTTTATTTCTACTCAGATATGTGCGTATGTTTCTTTTAGCATATCACTTATACATATTAGTAGAGCCCTTAGGATATTTGCTTGATTACCAGCGTTGTGATGGCAGTGACACTAGTGGGGACTGGGTAGTCTATAAGCACATCCTTATACAGGTCTCTGGTAGTTGGATTATCGAGACGGGGCATCGATACTCCGGAGGAGACTGGTGTATACGTTTCTCATTCCAGGTCGGGAGATGGTTTGTCCCATAGCCATCAGTACGTCGTACTGGAGATAGTATGCAAGTGCTCATTAGGTTACGAGTACACTTGAAAGGACTCGCCGGGAACTACTGATGGTTATTATACCTGTCGTCAGGTAGCAATTCCCAGATGATATGAGTACAGCTTATTCCGTCGACTTGATACTGCTACTTCGCCTCGAGTGTGTTCCTACTGTACTTTGATCACTACCCTACCATGACTCAAAGGAGTCGTGCAAACAGGTAGTAGTTGGGTACAGTCCCGAAGCACTTAGAGGAAGTGGCGGTTAGACAGGATTCGTCTCTCCCGGTATTGGAGGTTGAAATCGCGCTGTGTTGGAGACCCATTACACAAAGGTTCGTGGTAACGGCAAGTAAGATTTACTGGTAGGTGTTCCAGTAGATTCTCAGAGTGTTTTGGGCTACACTCCAACACGACTTATACTGCTTTTAGGGGTCTAATGTTCACCATCCCCTAGGCCCGATATGCGATACTCTTAGACGAACAGACTGGACTGTACGGAGATTGTCACATACAGGCTCAGTAGGAGTTTGGATGAGTTACCTCATCGGCCTTCTTATCGACATCTACCTGGGGACCGTTACATACAGCTAGTACCGCTTGCGGCCTATGGTTAAACCCACTGCCAATATAGTGTCGAGTCTTTAGAGTACCACACAGAGAGTTTCCCTGCACTGGGTAAAAAGTGTAGAGGTCGTATGGTTTTACGGCAAGGCCGTGATCACTTACGTATACTTGTGCACGTAATGTGATCGGGCAGATAATACTAGTGGGCTTTGGTTCAAGCCAGATTCTAGTATTATACTGATGGATTTATTTAGTCTCAGATTATCCATGTTTTTAGTAAATACGGATGGAGGGGCAGTATCGTAATTTGTCGGGAAGCTTCTAGAAGAAGATGACTCATTAAGGTTTATTTCTTTTTGGATTAAACACAAATGAGGTGGAGAAATGAGGTGTAGGTTTTTATTAAATGAACCATGACTCATGAAGGGATTCACCCTTTGAATTAAATGAAGCTTACAAGATATTTCTAGATATTTATCAAGAGATATTTGTATGCTTCATGATAATTCAAGCATGAGAATAATTCATATCATTATCGCAAACACTTTCTCTCTCCTTAAGTCTTCATCTTCTTTCTCAAACCCTAAAATCTCTCATATGTTGAGGATCCTAGGGTTTGAAGTGACAAACTAATCCATCTAAATACTCCGCACCATCTAGGACTTCTCGATTAGCAAACTGGAAGCCATAGTTATCTCATATTCGAGATAGGAGCTCGGACTATAGACTCTCGGGTGGATTATCTTTGACTCGAGGTGGCTGTCGAGGTAGCCGCGATCCGTTACGATCCTTGGAGCCGACTACGAGTAGAGGACAGCGATGAAGACCCGAAGGACTTGTATCATGAGGTATAACTTCAAATCCGAGTAGTTAATCCTCGAGTAGTTTGGAGCTACGGTTTATGTTCGATCCTTGGTTTGAGTCGGTGTTGCGAAGCTCGTAAAAATCATTTTTTGCTATTTCCGCCTCCCCGCGGACACGTGGGGTGCGTGACATCGAATTACAGGATTTTTGTAGCTCGAGATCATCGGTGAGTAGATTTAACATCTACGGGGAAATCGCCCGTATGGCGTTATGCGTCAGGGCTGGATATGATATGATAGCTATATGTTATTTGCATATGAGTTGAATGCGCATGTGCATCATTACATATTATTACCTGTTGTACATTGACTTATACCTTTTGGACACAACACCATTACTGACGGTTCATGTTTCATGAGCACTAATTTATATGCTACATACACACCGTCGGTAGTTGCCATGACACGCACAACCCATACACATACGTGATATTGTAATGGATAGGGATAAATTGAGATAGTGAATCTTATTCCATTTAACGTATACCTTGCTATAGATACATGTACATTATGCATACATACTGACATGTACACCCACATAACATGCTATAGCTGCATATACCCCTAAGTGGTATTGTATTGACATGTGATATTGAGACGTTGATTTTTGTGTTATTGCGCTTATAAAATACATCATACATACTTGCTTACATGTAGATACTTATATCTTGCTATAGTTACATGTACACCTCATATGATGCTGCACTTGATTTCTGAGGATTTGGGGACTGCATGATATATTTTAAAAGCTAGATTCATTTAAAAGAGCGGTTTTCCCTTAATGTGCTCATATTGCTGTTTTATGTTGCATATATCAGTTTTCATGGATTTACGCATTGAGATATGGATTTCATGTGATTTATGGATTTGAGAACTATGGGGGTGTTTCAAGAAACTATATATTGTTGGAATACCCGGTTTCTCTTGATATGATATTTCAGTGCGTCCAGTATGAGTTTTCTCTGTTCTAAGACTTGTGTTATATACCCGATTCGAGGAGCGGATAAGTACCGTCTACGGGTACATGGTGGACCCAGTACGGTTCCCCGGGGCAAGATATGTTTTTCGTGGTATATACGATGAGACTGGCTGGCAGGGAAAGTACCTACCGGTGATAGTATTTGGACTCGGCGGTTATCGTAGGGATACCGACCGGAGTGATGTACGGACATGACATCAGGGCCAGTCGTGGTGACGGCGCCTGAGTTATGAGGATTTATGTGTCGATGATGGACATGGATTTCATTATGTTTCGAGTGTCGGTGTTAGACACTCAGGTTTCCATGATTTTTACGTATCGTCGCTGGACATACGTGGTTGATATCCGTATACATACATACATACATATATATATATATATAGACACACACACACACACATACAGGTATATGTTTTCATGATGTTTCTGGTGTCATTGTTTGACACTCAGGTTACTTGAGACTTAAAGGATATGAGGGCCGATCTGAAGATGCGGTACCTGAGGATTTTGGGATTTGATGTGTCAGTGAGGGACACTGGGTTTTTCCATGCTGATGATCTTTGCATGAGGTTTTATTATATCATCACACACCCAGGATTATTTTTATATGCATTGCTTCATGTAGTTGTAGTACCCTGATGATGTACCTTTACATGATTGTTGCATATTCATATTACCATACTTATGCTATCAAATTACATGTGATAGATTTATCGCGGTTCGTGCATACTTGCGATTACAGTATGATGTTATTTACTTTACACGAGTTGGTAACTCACCCCCGTTGTGCCATAGTGTTTTGCAGGACTTAACCTCAGAGTAGTCGCGGCAGGGCGCCTTTTTATCACTACTTTTGCGGATACCGCTACGGTTGGCTGTGAGGCCTTTGCTATTAGGTGGGTTCTCGGTTATCCGTTTATGTACGTTGTATAAATTTTTGTTGGATCTAGTACTCTCCATCTAGCACTTCATGTATTTGACTTAGAGATGAGTTGTGAGGATCGGTGTTGTATATATTTTTGGTGACTTTGGGTGCCGTGCTTGTGGGAGCCGACCTTGTTGTAAAGTTTTACCTCCTTATGCTATTTTCGTTTATATTTCTTCTCTATGGCATCGTATATATGTGTTAGTATATATGTCCTAGGGGCCATTATTGTATCATACTGGTTTGTATACTACTTAATGGAAGCTTGGGATATTCACAGTTGTAGAGACAGTCTTGCTCAAAATGGTAGTATGCTACTTGGTTTGTTTCTGCTTCAATATGTGCATATATTTCTTTTAGCATATCGCTTATACATATTAGTGGAGCCCTTAGGATCTTTGCTTGATTACCAGCGTTGTTATGGCATTCACACTAGTGGGGGCCGGGTAATCTACAAGCACATCCTTATACAGGTCCTTAGTCGTAGGATTATCGAGACGGGGCATCGAAACTCCGGAGTAGACTAGCGTATACGCTTCTCATCCCAGCAGGGGAGATGGTCTGTCACACAGCAATTAGCACGTCATACTGGAGATAGTATGCGGGTGCTCGTTAGGTTACGAGTACACTGGATAGGACTCGTCAGGAACTGTTGGTTGGTACTATACCTATCGTCGGATAACAGTTTCCAGGTGACAGGAGTACAGCTTAGTTCGTCGAATTGACACTGCCACTTCGCCTCGAGTGTGTTCCTACTGTAATTTGATTACTACCCTGCCGCGGATCAAAAGAGTTGTGCAAACAGGTAGTAGTTGGGTGCAGTTCCGAAGCACTTGGAGGCAATAGCGGTTAGACATGATTCGTCTCTCCCGGTATTGGGGGTTGATATCGCGCTGTGTCTAGGAGAGCCATTACACAAAGTCCCTGGCCAGGGCATGCGAGATTTACTGGTAGTGTTTCCAGTAGTTTCTCATGGTGTTCTGGGCTACACTCCGGCACGACTTGTCCTGCAATTAGGGGTCTGACATTTACCGCCCCCTAGGCCCGACATGCGATACTCTTTGACGAACAGACCGGACTGTATGGAGATTGTCATATTCAGGCTCAGTAGGAGTTCGGATGGGTTTACCTCATCGGCCTTTTTATCGATATCTACCTGGGGACCGTTACGTACAGCTAGTGCCGCTTGCGGTTTGTGGTTAAACCCACAGCCAGCGTAGTGTCGAGTCTTTAGAGTCCCACACAGAGAGTTTCCTTGCACTGGGAAAAAGGTATAGAGGCCGTATGGTTTTACGGAAGAGCTATGATCACTTACGTGCACTTGTGCGCGTATGATGTTCGGGCGGACAATACTATTGGGCTTTGGTTTAAGCCGGATCCTAGTATTGTATAGATGGATTAGTTTTGTCTTCTGTGCATTCGTATTCTAAGGAATGCGGATGCGGGTGTGTATGCACGGTTGTGAGGAGCGAAGAAGGAGGTGCCTCCTTAGGGTTTTGATCGTTGACTTGGTCAAAACCATTATGAGGTGGAGGGAAATGTTTACTTATCTTTTTTAATTATAATTGTGTTATGTCTAATTGGTTTGACCATTTGACCATGCTTGACCATTTGACCTAGTTGACTATTGTTGACTTAGATATTTTGTGAGCACTAGATTCTTCTTTTGTTTTGGATTTATCTTAAGATGATAATGGTCAAATCAAGTGTAGCCATCACATATTATCATGATAAAAGATTAGTAAATATATTTTTCTCTTGATCATTATCTCTTGCTTATTCTCTCTCATCAAAAGAGAGCTCCCACGGTTCTTCTTGTTCCTCCACACTAGAAATTTCTATAGCTCTTATGTGTTGAGAAAAATAGAATCTAAATAGGCAAACAAATCCATCTTCTTCCTCTACATCACCTAGGACATCAAGCATAGCAAACTTGTTGCCCTAGTTATCTCGGCTTGAGGTGGAGCTCGGACTATAGACTCTCGGGTGGATCGTCTTCAACTCTAGGAGGCCGCGGAGGTGACCAAGATCCGGATCGAACCTTAGAGCTCACATGGACGAGGAGGACAGCGGAGAAAAGAACCGAAGGACTAGTTTCATGAGGTATAATCGTCTATCACAATAGATTATACCTCCCGTAGTTTCGTTAGATATGGTTAGGCAAAGATCCTTGGCTTAGTCTATGTTGCTTTTTGTAAGAATGTTTTGATTTTTACTTGTTCCTCCTCCTCGCTAGCTTGCCGGGTGAGCGACCTAGACTTACAATGGTATCAGAGCCTCGCTAGACCATAACTAACAGTTTAAACGACGAGTTAAACTACAAAACCGAAACAGCCCGAAAACAACGAACCCAAAACATAAGTTTCTGTCGTTTTTTCATTGAACTCTGAAAATTATTTAAACAAGTACGGAGTGTTATTTGAGCAGTAAAAAGTGCACATAAAAAAATTGAGCATTTCATCGAAGTTTAAGCCGTCCACATTGGTGGTAAAACCGGCGAGCTCGGTTTGGTATTGGAGGAAATGTTTCATTTTTGTGGTGTGGCTTTTTGACTTATATCTTAGGTTTCAGGAGTTGTTTGCTTTCGCCGATTTTGATTTAACTAAAAGTTATTCACTGTGGCACTGCGGGTGTTTCAAAGTCATAACTTTAAAGTCGTTTAATGTTTCTGAGTTTGTGAAATGATATATGTACTGAATGTCTACTAATCGCTATACGTCGGTTAGTGGGGGTTGTGCATATCTGTGATCTATGATGTTGATGGTTTGTGTATATGAACTTGTTGGATTATCGTGATGAATAGCCGAGGGTGTGAGATGAGACTTTTCATTTTTCATTCAATGTAATATTTGTAATTTGAAGTAATATTATTTTATGGTCGCACATCCGGTTTGAGGTTATAGCCACCATTGTATATTATTTCTTTTACTGTTTTTGCTCCTAGGATAGACCCAAGGTGGGGTACACAAACGACCGGGTACATTGAAGTGCCGAGTGGCCTACTCACGTTGTTGAGGGAGGTTGCTTCACTTCGGGTATTTGGCAGGTAGTTTGCCGCACCCGTAGGGGTCTAGGGTAGGGTTTGGCTATTCATCGCGACTGTGTAATCCGTCTTTCGTTGCAGGCTCAAAACGAAATGCGGATTCCTAGCATATCCAATGTGTTCATCTGTGATCTGGAATGGCTATTATTGCATCTGATGGATGTATATATCTATATATGATATCTAGTAGGCGTTGCTTATGTTTTATATCCGTGCTAGTCCAGCCCCCGCTCCGTCGTTAGTTAAGTAACCTAACGGGTGATGACGGGGCCCAGTGGCGAATGCCGATGGCATAAGAGTACGTCATATTTTCGTTGTTTTCTGCAATGGTGGGTTTAATTGATGGGACACATTACATTATGCAAAGAAAACCGTGAACGTAATACCGTGTTGACCTTCGTCAAGGGTATATACGGGTGGGTTCAAATCAACCTGCATAATGATGGGTAGAACTTGACATGTGACTTATGATTTATTGACCTTCGTCAAGGTCATAAGAGCATGGGGCAAAAATCCACATCGGGAGTTTCTAAGGAAATTGAAACTTTCTAGTCCTACATACCATTTAGAGTTTGTTAATGTTGGTAGGATTCCTTCAGCATTATCACACAATGATATTTGGATCCCGATCCTACTATGAGTATCCGCTACTCCTCGGGAGATTTTTTCACTTAACGATCAATGCTATTGTAACGCCTTAGATTTCGGTTAGTGTTCGTTTAGACGTTAATGCGGGTTTACTGTAAAAAGTTTACCAATTCGGATTCCTCATATTTTATAACATTTAATTAATAATTTATTATTATTTGTTATAAGCATGCACGCATGTGTGCACGTAAATGTGAGATTTGTTTTTGCTAATCTAGTTTTAGCAACCATGACACTTAACCTAATCTATTGCTTTATCCAAATCTTTGCTTTAATCCTTAACCATTTCATTGATCATTTGTGAGAAAGAGAGTGAGATAATTCTTTTGGAGTGAGGTATGGTGCATTCAATGTGAGGCATGGCTAGCAATTAATGCTATGGTTGAACTCACCTCTCACCTCACCCTCCACTCACCTCCCTCTCTCATTTCCTTACACCCTCTCTCTTTTCTCTATCTCTTTCTCATTTCATCATCTCATTCTCTTTCAAACTGAACACTCTCAAATATTCACACAAATCCATCACAAAATTCACAAACTTCATCAAAATCACATCTTTGATCACTATTCTCCTCTTAGATGCCATGGAGTGTGCAAAGCTTGGATCTTTGAGTTCTTTGGTGTAGGTAATGATCTCTTTCTGTTGTTTATGTAGTTTTTGTGCTTTGTAGCTAGTTAGTTTCAGTTTAGATAGTGTAAAGTTTAGTTTGGTGCATAATATCATATTTTTAGTGCCTATTTGTGACATATGGGATTTGCTGTGACCCGAAGAGTGTACTAGAAAACCAAACAATGTAGTTGTGTTGACCAGTGACCATAGGACCACACCTGAGATACGAGACCCACCCCACCGGCCATGGACGGCGACGTCAGAAGGTAATTCCGGCGACCTCGGCTTGGTGGGAGAGTTGGGGTGTGGGTTTTTGAGGGTAGGTCTATGCTGTAGTTTGGGTATTTTTGGTCTTGTTTGTTTGTTGAGTTTTCTCTGTATACGAAATCTGGGATCACTTAGGTAGTTTATAGTGTTTCGTTTAAGCGCGATACGTTATACGAGACGGATCGTGCACTTTGTGTGGTTTTGCTCTTCGGTTAGTTTCGTCGTGTCGCTACACATGTTAGCCACAATACGAACACTTGAGAGTATTTTTGTGTTGTTGCGTCGGTCTAATGTAGTTTGTACGCATTGTTGATCTATTATTAATATATATTTGCGTTATTGTTTTAATGTTGCAGGTTCGAAGGCGAGGACTTTGGACACTGCTACAAAGGGAAAACAGGTGGTAGGCTTCACTTAGCCAGGAGCGTTGGTGATTAGATTTAACATCTACAGGAGAATCGCCCGCATGGCGTTATGCGTCTGATCTAGAGATGTTAATTCTGTCGCATATTCTATATCATATTTAGAATTGCGCATTTACCCTACTGCTTAGTTAGTGTTGTGCTTGGACTAATATCCTTAGGACACTGCACCTTTATTGACGATTCATGTTGCACGAGCACTGATTGTATGTCACACACACCGTCAATAATTGCTATATCACGCACAACCCACTTATAGATATGATATTGCTTGGTTAGGGACATTGGCAATTTGATTCTTATTTATTATCGCATATGACATATAGCATACCTGTATATCAATATGCTTACACTTATGCCTTCATATACTTATATGCTAGTTACCTGCATACCTATAGAGTATTGTACCATTAGTGATAGGTACATTCATACTTTATGACATAGCTACAGGTATACCTTGCACACATACTTCACTTATACCCAGGGTGTATATTACATCATTACTTATAGGTAGATACATATACCTTGCTATACCTTTATGTTTACACATATATCAGTTATAGCTACATGTTTACCTTTACTTGATGTTATTTAGACTTGGATAAATTAGGAACCGCATGATATTTTTATATTAACTTATTGCAGTTAATTAACGGCTTTTCCTTTATATGCTTTCATTACAGTTTTATGTTGCATATATTATATTCATGGATTTTCGCATTGAGATATGGATTTTTCATGATGTTTTCTGGATTTGGGGACCGTGGGAGTTCATGAAATTATGGATTATTTGAAAAACCCGGTTTCCCTTGATATAATATTTCAGCATCCACCATGAGATTTATCGGTTTTGATATATATATATACCCCTACGAGGAGGCGTTGAGGCCGTATGAGGGTACATGGTGGGGCCCGGAGGTACCCCAGGACAAGACGATTGATGGATCTTGCCGATTGAGCCTGGCAGGGGAACTATACACTCCGGTGACATTACCTATGACTCGGCGGTTATCATGGGGATACCGACGGGAGTCATGTACGTATAGATACGTCGAAAGGCGAGGGTCAGAGCTAGGCACTCGTGCTTTCGGTATAGCGTATGATACGTACCTATCAGGGTGCCAGTCTTGGTGACAGCACCTGATAGATCAGCATTTCTGTATCGATGCTTGACACATTGGTTTCATGATATTTCTTTTACTCCTATGTATATATAACAGTGGAATGGGACGCTGTTATATATGCCTTTACACCAATATTAGTAGAATGAGACGCTAATATATATGTATCGATATCAATTCATATACTTCATCATATTTATTCATGCAAATATACCTAGGTTATAAGAGATTCACTTGATATTGGATTTAGGACATATGACATTTACTTGATATTGTACATAAAGGATATATGAGATTCACTTGATTTTGTACATTCAGGATATAGGAGATTTATTCGATATTGTACATTAAGGATTTGTGAGACTTATATGATATGAGAGCCAATTTAGGGGCTGATTTGAGGAAATTGGGATTTGGATTGTCTTGATGGATTTTGATCCTACCACGATGTTAGGATTCCGTGGAAATGACATATTTCATTCCATACTCCACATTTATTGTTTATGCACTGCTTCATGTATTAGTAGTACCTGTTAGTGTACCTTTCATGACTGTTGCATTTACATACCTTTACTTATATGCATTGCTTCATGTGTAGTTGTACCTGTTAGTGTACCTTGTTAGTGTATATGCCCTAGAGGCCATTACTGTATCATACTAGTTTGTATATTACTTAATGGAAGCTTGGGATATTCACAGTTGTATATACAATCTTGCTCGAAATGGTAGTATGCTACTTGGTTTGTCTCTGCTTTAATATGTGCATGTGTTTCTTTTAGCATATTGCTGGTATACATATTAGTAGAGCCCTTAGGATCTTTGCTTGATTACCAGCGTTGTGATGGCGCTCGCACTCGTGGGAGCTGGGTAATCTATAAGCACATCCTTATACAGGTCCCTGGTCGTTGGACTATCGAGACAGGGCATCGATACTCCGGAGTAGACTAGCGTATGCGCTTCTCATCCCAGTGTGGGAGACGGTCTGTCCCACAGCCGTTAGTACATCGTACTTGGGATAGTATGCGGGTGCTCGTTAGGTTACGAGTACAATGGACAGGACTCGTCGGGAACTGTTGGTTGGTAATATACCTATCGTCAGTTATCAGTTCCCAGGTGACATGAGTACAGCTTAGTCCGCTGACTTGACACTGTCACTTCGCCTCGAGTGTGTTCCCACTGCACTTTGATTACTACCCTACCACGGCTCAAAGGAGCTGTGCAAACAGGTAGTTTTTGGGTGCAGTCCCGAAGCACTTGGAGGCAGTGACGGTTAGACAGGATTCGTCTCTCCCGGTATTGGGGGTTGACATCGCGCTGTGTCCAGGAGAGCCATTACACGAGTAGTCCCTGGCCAGGGCAAGCGAGATATACTGGTAGGCTTCCAGTGTTATCTCAGGGTGTTCTGGGCTTCACTCCGACACGACTTGTACCGCTATTAGGGGACTGACGTTCACCGCCCCCCTAGGCCCGCCATGCGATGTATCAGACGAACAGACCGGACTGTACGGAGACTGTCACATACAGGCTCAGTAGGAGTGCAGATGGGGTTCACCTCGTCAGTCTTCTTATCGACATCTACCTGGGGACCGTTACGTACAGCTAGTGCCGCTTGCGGTCTGTGGTTAAACCCACTGCCAGCGTAGTGCCGAGTCTTTAGAGTCCCACACAGAGAGCTATTCGCCTTTAGGCAAAATGAGTAGAGGTCGCATGGTTTTGCGACAGGGTTCGTTCGCATCCGCGCACTTGTGCACGTTTGCTGTCCGGACAGTTTATACTAGCGGGCTTTGGTTTAAGCCGGATCCTAGTATATGATTTGAGATTGGTTTTTCTCATTGTGTTCGTGTTCCTCGGTTCACGAATGCGGGTGCGTATGCACGGTTGCTTGAGATTGAGGGAGAGGACCTTGTTTAGGGTTAATGACTATTGTCATTTTATTAACCCTATTGTTTTTGTGTGTATTATTGTTAATTAATAATTAGCTTAATTATTGTGCATGGTTGTTGTTGTTGACACTTTGACTTTGTTGACTTGTTGACCAAGTTGACAATTTGACCATGATCATTTCATTTGGAAGATGCTCTTTGATTCTTGCAATTTGCATTAATAATGAAATGATAATGGTCACCTCTTGATTAAACCATGACAATTTTCTTGCTAATTGATTAATTAAAATAACTCACACATATTAGTGAGAATGGCTCACTATTATTCTCATTCTCTCATTTCTTTTCTCTCTCTTGCTCATCCTCTCCCTCAAGCTCTCTCCCTCTCATGTGTTGAGAAACAAAAAGCTTGAGAAAAACCCTCTCTTGATCTTCTCTACTCACTTCTAGGGTTCAAGTCTTAGCATTTCTTGCACTCTAGTTACTCCTAGCTTGGAGTTGAATCTAAAGGTGGTGGCTTTCGGGTGGATCCTTCTTTGACGGGAGAAGACAAGCAAGGTGATCCTTTTCTACCATACCTAGGAGCAAGGAGAGAAGGACTAAAGACCAAAGGTATAACCTTTCTTCACTTAGCTACTTTGTAGTTAGGGTTAGCTAGTTTATGTTTAGCAAAGATCCTCACAAGCATAGTCCATGTTGCCTAAGTCATTAAAAATCCGATTTTTATTATGTTTTCCTCCTCCCCGTAAGCACCGGGGTGGGCAACACGGACTTACAGTGGTATCAGAGCCTAACTAAACTCAAACTAGCTAGGTAGTGAAGTGTAACGAAGTTTCGAAACCGAAAATCCAAAAACCGAACTTTTGAAAAACCCTAGTTTCTGTTGAAATTTTTTCTGCTCAAAATAGAAAACTTTATATTTGTAAATTCATCTCAGGGTTTTTTATGAACACCCATGAAAAACGACACAGAGATTCGTTCAAACCGCCGCCCTTCCGCCGCACGAGGTAGGCTCGTGCCGCGGAACCGCCGCGGTTTGATGTCCTCTCTGCATCGTTTTTCGTGCAGTGTCTGTATGTGTTGATTTTGGGATTTTTAGGATATATAATATATGCCCAGATTTTCCAGAACTAAAATTTACTTTTGGGGGCCTATAAATCCGTATTTTTCGGAACTTCACTACACTTTAACTACATCGGTTATATCTGTAATGCTTGCATGTATTGAACGTCGGCTAATCGCTATAAGACGATTAGTCGGGGTTATACATGATCTGTGATTGTTATTGGTTTGTGGATATGAATGGATTGGATTGTCGCGGGTGAATGGCCGGGGTGGATGTGAGATGAGCGTTGTTTTTCTTTCATTCATTTGTAACATGTAAATTGATGTAATAATATTCTTTGTATGGCCGCACAACCGGGTCGGGGTTGTAGCCGTCATTGTATAATTCTTTTTACTGTTTTTGCTCCTAGGATAGACCCATGGAGGGGGTGCACAAACTACCGGGTATCTCGAAGTGCCGAGTGGCCTACTCACGGTGGTGAGGGAGGTTGTTTCGCTTCGGGTGCTTGGCGGGTAGTTTGCCGCACCCGTAGGGGTCTTGGGTGGGGTATTGGCTATTCACCGCGACCGTGTAATCCGCTTTGCGTTGCAGGCTCGAACGCATTGCGGATTCCTAGTATATCCAATGTATTCATCTGTGATCTGTAATGTCTATCATTGCTATATATTTATATATAATAACTATTTAGGCGTTGCTTATGTTTTACAGCCGCGCTAGCCCAGCCCCCGCTCTGTCGTTAGTTAAGTAACCTAACGGGTGATGACGGGGCCCCGTGGCGAATGCGAATGGCATAAGCGTACGTCATATTTTGGTTGTTTTCTGCAATGGTAGGATTAAATGATGGGACGCATTAAAAGAACTAATGCAAGAAATAAACCAAGTAAAAGTCGATTGGAACACTTTGAAAACCACTCGGTTCTTTTTCAAAAACTAAACTTTTAAACGCGGAGCTTGAACCACTCCTTTTAAAAGCTATCTCGTTCCATCGATTATATCAAGTTCATTACGTTCACGGTTTCGCCAAAACCATCCGTAGCCCTCCATCATTTCGGTTAAATATTCGGTAGTATTCAAGCTATGTATTTTGACCTCACGCCAAGGCATAGTGATTGGTAGCTGCCGGATATTTATCCGTTGCATAGATAGAATGCGTTGATTTGAGACAGTCGTACTGCCGTTTTGGCCTACGTCAAGGGTAGGTACGGGTGGGTTCAAATTAACCAGGATAATGATGGGAAGAACTTGACATGTGACTTATGACATTTTGACCTCACGCCAAGGTCATAAGAGCATGGGGCAAAAATCCACATCGGGAGTTTCATAAGTACTGAAACTTGCTAGCGCTGCATACCATTTGGAGTGTGATGATTCTGGTAGGATTCCTTCGGTTTTATCACGCGATGATATTTGGATCCCGATCCTACTGTGAGTATATGCTACTCCTCGGGAAAACTCTCACTTAACGATCAATGCTATAAACCTAGTAGGTGCCTAGAAAGGTGTTAGCGGGGCTACGCCCACAGGGAAAAGAGGTTACTTAATTAAGGAACTTCGCGAAAGCGTTGGAAAACCTCCCTCGAAGTACCGACACTGGCCTGGCTGAACGGTTAAGCAAGTATTGTACGGTGAGAATGATCCCGGCTAATCCTTTTCTTTACGGTTTGAGAAGGGATTCGAGAGACAGTGGGAGCCATCCAGTTTAGACAAACTAAAAACCACTCTAAACTTGCAAGAGCATCATGCTAAAGTGTTTCTTTTCTCTCTCCTAATTGCAGCGACCATTCAAGATGACCGGACTTAAGTTACTATTAGATAAAAACATATTGACAGGGCCAAACTACAAAGATTGGCTCAGGAATGTCAAGATGGCTATCACTTATGACAAGCTGGGGTATATACTTACCACCAAAGCTCCCCCTGTCCCAGGTCCCACCTCCAGCGTCGCGGATGTTGAAATCCGTAAGACATGGGAGATAGATTGCGCGAGGGCCAGATGCCTCGTACTAGCCTCGATGGACAATGACCATCAGAGGAGGCACGAGAATATGGACCTAGAGTCCATATTTCTCCATACAAAAGAACTGTATGGAGAGCAGTCTCGTATCGCAAGATACGAAGTGTCGAAGAAGCTCTTTTCGGCAAGGTTGGCCGTCGGATCATCGGTAGCGGACCACGTGCTTAAGATGATCGGCTACATAGAGGAGCTCGCGGACCTTGGGACCACGTTGGAGAATGAACTCTATACTGATCTGATTCTCCAGTCCCTTCCTTCCACTTACGCCCAGTTCATTCTTAACTTCAACATGCAAGGAAAGGAGGTAGAACTTGCCGAGCTTCTGAACATGTTGAGGACTGCTGAGGGCACCCTACAGAAGGGTAGGGAGACATCCACTTTGTTTGTAGGAGGATCTTCCTCTTCTAGGTCCAGGGCGAAAGCCAAGGGCAAGAAGAAGAAAGCCCCCGCCAAACCAAGAGGCGGTGTCGGTAAAGTGGATACGAAGGGAAAGGGTAAAGCAACAAAGGTAGCGGGGAAGCTGGTGGGGAAGGAAGAATGCTTCTATTGTCACAAAAGTGGCCACTGGAAACAAGATTGCAAGGCTTGGAAAGCCAGAACACAGGATTTGAAGCGAGTTGCAGCTTCAGCTTCAGGTGTGTATGTTATTGAAAATTGTCTATCAATAAACTCTACATCCTGGGTATTGGATACCGGATCAGGATCTCATATCTGTAATTCTTTGCAGGCGTTGAGAAAGCGTAGAGTTTTGAAGGCAGGTGACATGACCCTCAGAGTTGCGAACGGTGCTAGCATGGATGCAGAGGCCGTGGGGGACTATCACCTGGGATTATCAGATGGACACTTTTTGGTTTTGCGTAGTTGTTATTATGTACCAAATGCAACCTGTAATATCATTTCTGTATCTTTATTATCTAAAGAAGGTTATGAATTTGCATTTGTAAGTAATGTAGTGAACATTCACCTTAATCAAGTTTTGATTGGGTCAGGTACATTAAACAACGGTATTTACGTTTTAAACCAACCACAGGTTTTCAATATCCAGAATACACACAAAAGAAAGTCTCCAGAAATTAATAAAACTTTCTTATGGCATTGTAGACTGGGTCACATCAATGAGAGAAGATTGACTAAGTTACATACTGAAGGATATTTGGATCCGTTCGAATATCAATCGTATGCAACTTGTCAATCCTGTCTCAAAGGAAAGATGACAAAGGCTCCGTTTTCTGGACACGGAGAAAGAGCGAGCGAGCTCTTGGGACTCGTACACAGTGACGTGTGCGGTCCAATGTCTACACATGCGCGAAGCGGTTTTTCTTACTTCATAACTTTTACGGATGATTTCTCAAGATTCGGACATGTCTTCTTAATGAAGCATAAATCCGAAGCTTTTGAAAAGTTCCAGGAATATAAGAGTGAAGTAGAGAAACAAACCGGCAAAAGTATCAAGATCCTAAGATCGGATCGAGGAGGAGAATACTTAAGTGCCGAATTCCTGAATTACTTAAAAGAGAATGGAATTCTCTCTCAGCTTACTCCTCCATACACCCCGCAACATAACGGTGTATCGGAGAGACGGAACCGAACCCTATTGGATATGGTACGGTCCATGATGAGTAATGCTGAGTTACCGCGATCTTTCTGGGGATATGCTCTAGAAACAGCTGCATATCTTTTGAACCGTGTTCCCACTAAGACTGTGCCTACCACACCATATGAGTTATGGAGTGGGAAGAAACCCTATCTTCAATACTTGAAGATTTGGGGATGTCCAGCTTATGTCAAAAAGCAGCATACGGACAAACTCGAGGCACGCTCAGTACTGTGCAAGTTTGTGGGATACCCAAAGAACTCCAGGGGGTATCTTTTCTATTACGCAGAGGAACAAAAAGTCCTTGTTTCTCGCAATGCCCACTTTCTGGAACATCAGTTCATAGAAAAAGAAATAAGTGGGAGCGCAATAGAACTGGAAGAAATTCCAGAACCACAAACTATTACTGAAAGTTTAGTGGAACCAGAAGGTTCAAAAGAACAGGACATTCCTACGCCGCTCCGCAGGAGTAGTAGGCAGTCTCATCCGCCCGAGAGATACTACGGTTTTCTCATTGACGGGGATAGAGAGGACTGCATCCTAGATTGTGATGAGCCTACTAGCTTCCAGCAAGCCATTCAGAGCGTCGACTCGGTAAAATGGCTGGATGCAATGCGGACCGAGATGGAGTCCATGTACACCAACAAAGTATGGACGTTGGACATTGCTCCAGACGGGATAAAACCCGTAGGATGCAAGTGGATCTTCAAAAGGAAGATTGGTGTAGATGGACAGGTTGAGACCTATAAAGCTAGACTGGTAGCAAAGGGTTTTCGTCAACGACCTGGTTTGGACTATGACGAAACCTTTTCTCCAGTAGCTATGCTGAAATCCATTCGGATCCTTCTTGCCATCGCTGCTTTCCACGATTATGAGATTTGGCAGATGGACGTAAAGACAGCTTTTCTAAATGGTCATTTAGAGGAGTGTGTCTATATGGACCAGCCAGAGGGTTTCATTCAGGGTGGGAGCAGCGGAAAGGTGTGCAAGTTGCTCAAGTCCATTTATGGACTCAAGCAGGCATCGCGGAGTTGGAACATCTGTTTTGATGAGACGGTCAAAGAATTTGGCTTTATCAAAAATCCAGATGAACCATGCATCTATTGTAGATTTGTAGCGAGAACTGTAGTATTCTTCGTTTTATACGTGGATGACATTCTCTTAATAGGAAATGACATTCCTATGCTACAATCTGTCAAGGGGTTCTTGTCACACAGGTTCTCCATGAAAGACCTAGGTGATGCCTCCTACATTCTGGGTATCCGGATCTACCGTGACAGATCCAAGAGGATATTAGGACTCTCGCAGTCCAGGTACATCGACACCATACTGAAGAGATTCAGTATGGAAGATTCCAAGCGCGGTAATCTACCGGCTTGTCACGGGATCACCCTCTCCAAAGAGATGTCTCCCAAGACTGATTTGGAGAGGGATCGCATGTCTATTATACCCTACGCTTCTGCGGTAGGCTCTATAATGTATGCGATGTTATGTACCAGACCGGATGTGGCTTATGCACTGAGTGTGGTAAGCAGGTATCAGTCAAACCCAGGGGAGAAACATTGGATAGCAGTAAAGAACATTCTCAAGTACCTGAGAAGGACTAAGGAGATGTTCTTGGTGTATGGCGGAAAAGACCTGCAGATTGAGGCCTTTGCTGACTCCAGCTTCCAGAGTGACAAGGATGATTCCAAGTCCATGTCGGGTTTTGTCTTTACCCTCAATGGAGGGGCGGTGTGTTGGAAGAGCTCCAAACAGGAAACCGTTGCTGACTCGACTATGGAAGCGGAATACATCGCTGCATCTGATGCCGCAAAAGAAGCTGTCTGGATGAGGAAGTTCTTGAAAGAACTTCAGGTGGTTCCGTCCATTGTTGACCCAATACCTCTGTATTGCGACAACAACGGGGCTATAGCTTTAGCGAAGGAACCCAGGTCCCATCAGAAATCCAGACACATCTTAAGGCGGTATCACCTGATCAGGGAGATCGTAGATCGCCAGGAGATCGAGGTCCGGAGAGTTGCATCAGAGGATAACACAGCAGATCCATTCACGAAGGCCCTACCCCAGACTCAGTTCGAGCGGCTGATCGAGATGATAGGTCTTCGATACGCCAGTACATGGCCTTAGTGCAAGTGGGAGATTGTTAGTGTATATGCCCTAGAGGCCATTACTGTATCATACTAGTTTGTATATTACTTAATGGAAGCTTGGGATATTCACAGTTGTATATACAATCTTGCTCGAAATGGTAGTATGCTACTTGGTTTGTCTCTGCTTTAATATGTGCATGTGTTTCTTTTAGCATATTGCTGGTATACATATTAGTAGAGCCCTTAGGATCTTTGCTTGATTACCAGCGTTGTGATGGCGCTCGCACTCGTGGGAGCTGGGTAATCTATAAGCACATCCTTATACAGGTCCCTGGTCGTTGGACTATCGAGACAGGGCATCGATACTCCGGAGTAGACTAGCGTATGCGCTTCTCATCCCAGTGTGGGAGACGGTCTGTCCCACAGCCGTTAGTACGTCGTACTTGGGATAGTATGCGGGTGCTCGTTAGGTTACGAGTATACTGGATAGGACTCGTCGGGAACTGTTGGTTGGTAATATACCTATCGTCAGTTATCAGTTCCCAGGTGACATGAGTACAGCTTAGTCCGCTGACTTGACACTGTCACTTCGCCTCGAGTGTGTTCCCACTGCACTTTGATTACTACCCTACCACGGCTCAAAGGAGCTGTGCAAACAGGTAGTTTTTGGGTGCAGTCCCGAAGCACTTGGAGGCAGTGACGGTTAGACAGGATTCGTCTCTCCCGGTATTGGGGGTTGACATCGCGCTGTGTCCAGGAGAGCCATTACACGAGTAGTCCCTGGCCAGGGCAAGCGAGATATACTGGTAGGCTTCCAGTGTTATCTCAGGGTGTTCTGGGCTTCACTCCGACACGACTTGTACCGCTATTAGGGGACTGACGTTCACCGCCCCCCTAGGCCCGCCATGCGATGTATCAGACGAACAGACCGGACTGTACGGAGACTGTCACATACAGGCTCAGTAGGAGTGCAGATGGGGTTCACCTCGTCAGTCTTCTTATCGACATCTACCTGGGGACCGTTACGTACAGCTAGTGCCGCTTGCGGTCTGTGGTTAAACCCACTGCCAGCGTAGTGTCGAGTCTTTAGAGTCCCACACAGAGAGCTATTCGCCTTTAGGCAAAATGAGTAGAGGTCGCATGGTTTTGCGACAGGGTTCGTTCGCATCCGCGCACTTGTGCACGTTTGCTGTCCGGACAGTTTATACTAGCGGGCTTTGGTTTAAGCCGGATCCTAGTATATGATTTGAGATTGGTTTTTCTCATTGTGTTCGTGTTCCTCGGTTCACGAATGCGGGTGCGTATGCACGGTTGCTTGAGATTGAGGGAGAGGACCTTGTTTAGGGTTAATGACTATTGTCATTTTATTAACCCTATTGTTTTTGTGTGTATTATTGTTAATTAATAATTAGCTTAATTATTGTGCATGGTTGTTGTTGTTGACACTTTGACTTTGTTGACTTGTTGACCAAGTTGACAATTTGACCATGATCATTTCATTTGGAAGATGCTCTTTGATTCTTGCAATTTGCATTAATAATGAAATGATAATGGTCACCTCTTGATTAAACCATGACAATTTTCTTGCTAATTGATTAATTAAAATAACTCACACATATTAGTGAGAATGGCTCACTATTATTCTCATTCTCTCATTTCTTTTCTCTCTCTTGCTCATCCTCTCCCTCAAGCTCTCTCCCTCTCATGTGTTGAGAAACAAAAAGCTTGAGAAAAACCCTCTCTTGATCTTCTCTACTCACTTCTAGGGTTCAAGTCTTAGCATTTCTTGCACTCTAGTTACTCCTAGCTTGGAGTTGAAGCTAAAGGTGGTGGCTTTCGGGTGGATCCTTCTTTGACGGGAGAAGACAAGCAAGGTGATCCTTTTCTACCATACCTAGGAGCAAGGAGAGAAGGACTAAAGACCAAAGGTATAACCTTTCTTCACTTAGCTACTTTGTAGTTAGGGTTAGCTAGTTTATGTTTAGCAAAGATCCTCACAAGCATAGTCCATGTTGCCTAAGTCATTAAAAATCCGATTTTTATTATGTTTTCCGCCTCCCCGTAAGCACCGGGGTGGGCAACACGGACTTACATACCTTTCATAATTGTTGCATGTATACATTTTCATATCATTATTGCATGATTATTGCATACTGATTGTCATATTATTATTGCTTCATGTATTAGTTGTACCTACTAGTGTACTTTTCATGATTATTGCATTCATATGACCTTTTATTGCTATAAATTGCATATGTTAGATTCACGCTGTACGTGCATACTTGCGATTACCCGTATATGTTATTTACTATTCACGAGTTGGCAACTCACACCCGTTGTGCCACAGTTGTTTTGCAGGGTGTTCCCCAGAGTAGTCGAGGCAGGCTATTCATCTATCTGATCATCTTTTGCTACGGGTACCGCATCAGCTCATAGTGTGCAGTTTTGCTTAGGTGGGTTTTGTGGTTATCCGTATTGTTGAATTGTATATTCGTTGTATCCTTGTACTCTCCATCTACTATATTTTCTTGTTGACTTAGAGACTTGGTGAGGACGATATTGTATATTTTTGTGACTTGTTGTCTTTTATACATTTTTCTTTCTATCGTATTCTATTTCTTCGCTTCGGCGTCTTATATTTGTTGTGGTGTTTGTTTTCCGCCTTTGGGCGTGTGTTTGCTCCTATTTGGGGATGCTTTGCTTTTATTTATGTTGTACCCATTTTTGGGGCTAGTTTTTATAAACGAAGTGCTGCCAAAATTTTAAAGAAAGAAAAGTTGGACTTTTAAAGAATTTGGGTAGTGATTTCAAATGTTTCAAAGAATTTTAAAAATGTTTCTTATCTTATCTAGTTTTTTATTGGTTTAGATTTCTGGGTTTTAGCTTTCTCTTACAGCGTTACGCCTGTAGACGTTGCGTAGTATTAGGGCCGTCACGTGCCAATTTTCGGGTCGTGACAGCTATAAACCAAATAGGTGTCTAGAACAGTGTTAGCAGGGCTACGCCTTAAGGGAAAAGAGGTTATTTAATTAAGGAACTTCACGAAAGCGTCGTAAAACCTCCCTCGAAGTACCGACACTAGACTGGCTGAACGGTTAAGCAAGTATTGTACGGTGAGATTAATCCTGAATAATTCTTCTTTTATGGTTTGAGGAAGGATTCGAGAAACAGCGGGGGCCATCCTGTTTAGATAAACTAAAAACCAATCTAAACTTACAAGAGCATCATGCTAAGTGTTTTCTTCTCTCTCTCTTAATTTCACCGACCCAGAGACAAGACATAGGTTACATCTAGATAATAAAATGACTGAATCTGACTCTATTGACTGGCAAAGGTATGTCCAGATGTCCATTACCCATGACAAACTGGGACACCTCTTCACTAATCAAACCTCTGCCGTCTCAGGACCAGTTTCCATCGTCACGGATACTGATATCCGTAAGACATCGAAAAAAGACCGTGCGAATGCCAAGTGCCTCATGTTGGCCTCAGTTGATGGTGCATACCAGAGGCAGCACGAGAAGATGGACTTAGTTTCTGTCTTCGTCCATAAAAAAAATTTAAATGGAGAGCAATCTCGTATCGCAAGATATGAGACCTCGAACGAATTGCTTCAAGCGAGGTTGGCTGTCGGGTCATCTGTAGGGGACAACGTCCCTACAGTGACTGGCTATATTGATGAGCTCACAGACCTGAGGACCACGTTGAAGAACGAGTCACATACTGACATGATTCTACAGTCTCTACCTTCTACTGTCACCCTGAAGGAAACCAGGAAGGTAGAAGGAAAGGGAAGGGAAAAAGTTTCGGGACTAGATGTGGTGAAGGAGGGACATTCCTATTTGTTAGTTATATGTATGCCCTAGAGGCCATTACTGTACATAGGATGTATATTGTAGTGGATGCTGGGACATATATAGGAAGGACTTTCTTGCTCGACATGATAGTATGCTATCTGGTTGCTCTTTACCTTAACGTGTATACCGATTGTCTCTCTGTTACATGTTGGTAAAGCCCTTAGGATGTGTACTTGACTACCTGGACTATGATGCGGATCATACTAGTGGGGACATGGTAGTCCATAAGTACATCCTTCAAAGTCCCTAGTCGTGGGTGTATCGAGACGAGGCATCGATATACCAGAGTAGACTAGCGTGTACCTTCTCGACCCATATAGATGGGCGATGGATGATCCCATATCCATTGGTGTTTGACATCAGAGATGATATACGGGTGCTCAGTAGAGACTGGGTACACTGGACGGACTCGCCGAGAACTCCTAGATGGTATTATACCTCACGTCAGATGGCAGTTCTCTGGTGACACTGGTACAGA
The DNA here is from genome assembly GCA_030015575.1 of Agapanthus africanus. Classification (NCBI taxonomy): domain Eukaryota; kingdom Viridiplantae; phylum Streptophyta; class Magnoliopsida; order Asparagales; family Amaryllidaceae; genus Agapanthus; species Agapanthus africanus. Next base: position 328,109,087 of record CM057337.1, read on the forward strand.
GTAGTCTGTTGACCCGAGATCGTCATAGAGTCTTGTGTGGTTCCCACTGTGCTTTGATTTCCATCTTACCACGTCCAAGAGGGCGTGCAAAAACGGTGGTTTTTGGGTACAGTCCCGAATCACATGGAGGCAATGAGCGATAGGAGGGGATTCGTCTCTCCCGGTATAGGGGGTTGATGTTGCGCTGTGTTCGATTGGCTATAACAGGAAATCCCTGGCCAAGGTTGCTGAGATTTACTGGTAAGTGTTACCAGTAGTTTCTCGAATAGTTATAGACCTCATATCGACACGACTTATCGAGCTATTGGGGTCTGACGTTTACCACCCCTAGGCGAGATATGCGACATATCAGACGATCAGACCGGACTGTACGGTAGTGTTACTGGTCGGATTCACTGGAGTATGAGCGGGCTTGCTCGTCGATCTTCAGATCGCTCAATACCCGGGTGGCCGTTACGTTTGGCAGACCGCTTGCGGCTTGTGGATGTTTGATATGATCATCATCCGCTGCCGGCGTATTGACGAGTCTTTAGAGTCCTACACAGAGGTTTCCTGGCTCAAGCGAAACGAAATAGGAGCGCATATGAGATATGTGCGGGACCGAGAATAATGCGTGTATGTGATACCGTATTCCATTCTCGCGATGAATGTGTCGAATGGTTGTATGCGATATAACCTAGTTATCGAATCAAGGATTGATTCGATAAATCGATACATTGGATATTAGCCGGTTATATGCGATATGACCGGATCGTTAAATCAAGTGTTGATTTAATGATTTAATGTATAATTATATATTTGATATATTACTTTGCATTAACTAATATTGGTTCACTTTAGATGGATTTTCTCACTCGGATGTGCGCAATATATATGTGATATGATTTTGTGCATTTGCTTGTATCATGTTTGATGATACATGCTTTTTGGTTTGTGTAAAGATTAAACCATGGTTATTTAAATGGTTAGGGTTTTGTTTTTCATATCTATTTATTCATTTATTTATTTATTTTCTTTTTGGAAAAAGAAATGAGAAGAATGGTGGCTTTCTTTGTTTGTAGTTGAAGATTCATGAACCTTTGACTTTGTCCACCATTCTTATCTCATGCTTAACCTAACCATTTGATTTAACCCTAGTTTAATCTCTACACTTGACCATGGTTTAGATTATGATAAGTTTTGATTTTTCTTTTCTTTTTTAATTAACTTATCATAACTATTTCCTTCTTCTTCTTCATTTTCTTCAAGTGAAGAAAGCTTGCCTCCATCAATGGCAAGTGATGAAAAAGAGTGAGAAATCCAAATCTAAAGTTTACCCACTTCCTATTTCTTCATTCTCTACCTCTTGCCAAGTAGTAGAGTGTGTTTACTTCACAAGTTTCATGACTTGGTGAAGTTGTGAGCTTGATCTAGCGATGCCTCGACGTAGATCATCTTCGGCATGGACATCGAGGACCTCGTTGCGGAGCTATGGAGGTGGAGCACCGGATCTACAAAGGTTGTATTTCCGTATCTTGTAGTTAAGTGTTAACTAGTTAGCTTTTTCGCCTAGTTTTCTAGCAAACGATCCGTAGTCGGGTCTCTCAGCACCTAGAATTGTTGAATTTGGCATGTTCGATGCCTTGTGAGACCTCACTATTGTGCCTAGGAACCCTACAGTGGTATCAGAGCCTAGCTAGAGTCTTAGGCGAAGTCTAGATGGAATTTGAAGCCCGAACGAACCCAAAACCAACCCGGAAAATGCTCTCTGGTCGTTTTCTGAAAACGTGGATTTTTCCAAATTAAAAATTGCTAAAAAATTCAGCAGGAAAAAATAAGAATTACGATGCAAAATTTTACTGATGAACAGTACAAACCGCGGCGGAACCGCGGCAGAAGCCTGGCTTCTGCGGCGGAATGATGACGTCATCGTACACTGTTTGCACAGTAACTCCTATTATTTTATGCTGGATTTTCTGGGTATTTTTAAAATTTATTCAAGAGTTGAATTTTCTGCAGTTGTTTTGGGGATTCGGTGTTTCGATCGGGATATCAGATTTTGTCTATTTGGCTTTCCGGATAAATTTTAGAATATGTTAAAAAGTTCGACCGGATATAAATACCCAATTTTTCCCCTGTCGGGAAATTTCCAAGTGTTGGATTTTTCCGTTGTTTAACGACGTTCTAAGTAGTGCAAGTAACGCAATGGTCCCTCTAGAAGACAACAAACCTTAACTCGATTATGTGACCGTCTTGAACTGCCCTTTGAACCTTCGGGTTTGGGGCGGTACGGCGTGCCACATGTGAGGCGTTGGCTTGACCCTTCTACGGCTGGACCGTTGCTACTGAGGCACGAACTGAATGCTGTTAGACTTATTTCATGTGTTGATCTGTATCGGGAAAACTTGGGTGTTCGAATGTTCAATCGGAAAGTTTAACATTTTCTAATTATCTGGAATGGGATACAATAATTGGAATTCGCAAATAGTTATGAGATAACTAAATGAATGTTATAAACATAGCACTTTAGTCTCACTTGATCGGTTGCCACGGAATTTTGATGCGATCAAAAGTCCGTCGCAATCACGTAGCGTACGCGGATATTCGCCGGACAAACTTAATAGACAGCTACATCCTATAGCCCCGACCAAGTGACTGTAGGAGAACCCCGTCGCCGAAAGCATCCGTCCGGGTGCTCGCGGTAGCGGTGTTCCGCCTTGGTGCACTTCGTCGACGGTATCGGGGGTGCGGCTGCCTACTGAAGTTTGCGACGAGCATTCGATCAGGATGTCGGGAATCTTGTTGAATTGCCCGACTTGATATTGAAAAGAGTTTTCGATTTTGAGACTAAAATGCGGGGTTTATAATTGTTAGGCATGCGATGTCTAAGTAATTCATTTGGTCAGGCATGCGATGTCTGAGGTGGTTGCGGATTCCAACTGTTGTAGTTTTACACTTTCTTTACTGTGACCGTAAGTGTAATATGTGATATCGCCGGTTTCGTTGCTATATGTCAACGACAATTGGGATGCGCATATTTACTTACGATGATGACATGTGATGTTATGTGTTGCTGGATATGTTATATTGGATCGTCGTGTTTGAATAGCCGGGTTTTTTATGTGAGATGAGTGTTTTTCATTTTCATTCATGTAAAAACTTGTATGTAATATTCTTTTATTTGGGGCACTTTCAGGTTGCGGAAGATGTCACCTTTTGTATATTATTTACTTTTCCGCACTAGGATAGACCCAAGGAGGAGAGCACAAGTAACCGGGTTCTGGAGTCCAGTGGGAGACCAACTCGAGGAGTTGAGTCCGGGTCTCCTAACTCTAGAATTGGTAGGGTTGCTTGCCGCTCTCGTAGGGGTCTAGGGGTGTGGGTTTGGCTATTCATCGCGACCGTGGAATCCGTGTTTTATACTGGCTCGTATTGAAAACACGGACGTCCTAGTATATCCAATATTTCATATGATTCTTCTGCTGCGATATCTGTGATGTGATCATGTGATGTTCTGTGATAGATACAGTATATAGTATATATGATATATTATATAGACGTTACTTATGTTTTACACCAGCGCTAGCCCTGCCCCGCTCTGTCGTTAGTTACCTAACCTAACGGTGCACGAGGGGACATCGAGGCGAATGCAGATGGCATAAGTGTACGTCGTATTTATCTGTGATGTTTAGGTAATTAAATGATGGGACTTCATTAATGTGATTAATGAAAATAAAAGAAACCTAAGATGTTGTAGAATCGAATTTCAAAATAAAACAGGTAGCTACAGTTCTTGCTTTGCACAGCGGTATATGTGATATATCCTGCACCTTATTCGATGAGGAAAGGACCGAGATCCCTTCACCGGGAGTGACTCCTTTAGCAATAACTGGCAGATGCTACACACTCGGTTTGTCTTTTGATTGCTTTTAAGTGTTTTTGCTTTGCACAGTGATATATATGATATATCCCGCACCTCATTCGACGAGGAAAGGACCGACGATCCCTTCACCGGGAGTGACTCCTTTAGCAAAACTAGAAAAGCCTAAAAAACACTCCATTTCAAAATTCATTCGATCCTACAACGATATCAAGTTCATTACGCAATAGGTTTTCAGAAAAACCTGTCGTAGCCCTCCGTCATTTCAGATAAGTAGTAGTTAGTATTCGTGCTGCGTTTGTTGGCCTTTGTCAAGGCGCAGTGTGCGGTAGCTAACTGGTGCTTATCTGCTTATGCATATGATGCAGATTGAGTTAGGGTAGTCGTGCGACCTTGTTGGCCTTTGTCAAGGGCCGTGCGGGTGGGTTTAATTCAATCAGGAAATGACTGGTTGAACTTGACTAGCATCCTATGGTTTGTTGGCCTTTGTCAAGGTCATAGGAGGTTAGGGGCAAAATATTATCGGGAATTTCAAGTGTTGAAATTTGCAATGAGATTGCATACCTTCTATGAGATAGTTGGATCCCGATACCCGCTGCGAGTAAGAGTTACTCCTGGGAGAGTTTTACATATTACAATTAGCCGATCAAGTAGGTGACTAGAAAGGTGTTAACGAGGTTAAGCCTCTGGGAAAACGAGGTTTACATTAATTAGGTTCGTGCGAAAGCACGGGGGACCTCCCTCAAAGTACCGACACTGGCCTGGCTGAAAGATTGGCGAACTTGTAGTGTGTAATTAATCCCGGCTAGTCTTTCCTTTTAGGGTTTGAAGAAAGATTTGATAAAAAGCAGTGGGAGCCATCCTGATTAGATAAAATAAAAACCAATCTATTCTTGACAGAGCGCACGCTGAGTGTTTTCTTCTCTCTCTCTCCAGATAGCGACCATATCACGCCTTAATCAAGATAATAAAACGGATTATTGACCGAACCCGCTTGTTATACTGAGCTGGGGAACGTTGGTCCCGCTCCAACTTATAATTGTTATAAGACAGAGCAGGAAATTGGGGAATACCAGATTTCCCGTGCCGCCCAAACGAAGAGAGTGCATGCTGATGCATCATCTTCGGGTGTGTTCGTTACAAAGAACTGTTTCTCTGTATCCTTTACGTCCTGGGTATGTGATACCAGATCAGGATCCCAGATATGTAATCTGTTATATAGGGCTACAGATAGGTAGAGAACTGAGAACGGGTGATAAGTTTCATGAGGCAGAAAACGGGGCAAGAGTTGCAGCCAAGTCTGTCGGTCACTGTCATCCTGTATTCCAAATACATTGATTCTGAACGAATGTTATTAGATACCGAACCTGATATACAAAATCATATCACTCTCTTTATTAGTAAAGAAAGGATATAATTTTGTATTGTTGGATAATGTTTTGGACATTTCCTATATCAAAAGTTGATCGGTTCAGGCACGTCATCTAAAAGCATTGATGTTCTAAATCAAACTACAGTTCTTAGTATATGGAACACACACAAGAGGAAGAGTTCAGAAATGAACGGATTCTTCTTGAGGCATTGTAGACTAGGTCATATCAATGCGACCCGACTAGCTAGAGTTACATAAAGATGCATATTTAAATCAGTTTGAATTTACATCTTGTGAAACTCGCCAGTCATGTCACAAAGATAAGATGACCAAAGCTCCGTTTATTGGAAACAGAGAAAGAGTTAGTGAACTCTTGGGATGATACATGTTGATGTATGTAGGTCCCCAGTCTACAAATGCCAGGACTGGTTCTTTGTACTTCATTACATTCTCTGATAATCTCTCAAGATTCAGACATATGTTCCTGTTGAAACATGAGTCCGAGCCTTTTGAGATATTCACAGAATATAAGCGAGAAGTAGAGAACCAAAACGGGTATAAGTATTATGTCCTTTGATGTGATCAAGGAGGAGAATACTTGAGCACGGAAATCCTGGACTATTCTAAAGGAAAATGAGATTCTCTCTCAGCATTACTCCCCCGAATACACCATAGCACGTTGGTATATCGGGGCGGAGCAGATACACTCTATTTGATATGGTGTGCTCTATGATGAGTACTACTGAGTTACCTGTTTCCTTTTGGGAGTTATGCACTTATGAAGTTGCATACCTATTGAATAGGGTTCGAATCAAATCAGTTGCCTACCACTCCATATGAGATATGGAAAGGGAAGAGCCCATGTCTTAAGTTAGTTAAGATTTGGGGTTGTCCGGCCTATGTTTAAAAGCAAAATCCGGACAAGCTCGAGGCAAGGTCTGTTATGTACAACTGGAAAGGTTCCAGCTATACAAGCTACAGCAGATGATTTGGTACAACCAAAGGATTCAGTAGATTCCAACGAACCTCAGCCTCTCCGCCGATCTAGTAGGGTTCCTCACCCACCTGAGAGATACTTCGGTTTCTCTATGACAGTGGGAGCGAGGATTGCATCATGAGATGATGACCCAACTAGTTTCGAGCTGGCCATCAGGAGTAAGACTCTATAAGAATGGCTGGATGCTTAGTGATCTGAGATGGAATCCTTATACACCAACAAAGTATGGACTTTGGTTGCTGTATCTGAAGGGTTAAATCCCCATCAGGAGCAAGTATATCTTGAGAAGATTACTTGGTGTACATGGAAAAGTTGAGACTTTCAAAGCTAGACTTGTTAAAAGTGTGCATCATTGACCAGGTATGGATAATGATGAAACCTTTTTCAAGTAGCTATGCTTAAGTCCATCCAGATCCTACTTGTCACGGCTACATACCATGACTATGATATCTGGTGGTTGGGTGTCATGACTGCTTTTCTAAATGATGTTTTAGAAGAGTGCATCTATAAGTACACAGCCAGAGGGCTTCGTAGACAGTGGGAGCAGCGGAAACGTGTACAAGATGCTTTATAGGATTAAAGCAGGCATCGCGGAGTTGGAACATCTGTTTTGATGGATTAGTCAAAGAGTTTGACATCATCAAAATGGTAGATGAACCTTGTATAAACAAAAAGGTAGTAGGGAGTATGGTGACGATCCTCGTAGAGTACGTGGATGACATACTCTTGAGAGGGAAGGAGTTTCCTATGCTACGCTCGATCAATCTCCGCTTATCACAATGACTCTCCACATAGGATCAAAGTGATACCGACTAAATCCTGGATTTTGGATCTATGAGATAGATCTAAATGGATGTTAGGATTCTCACTAGTTGTAGTGAGACGGTATCAATCGATCCTGGGGAGAATCACTGGAAGTGTTCCAGGGTGATAAAGACGACTGAATGTCAGTCGCAGGCATTGTCTTTACCCTCAGTAAAGGGACGGTATGTTGGAAGAGTTCCAAGCTAGATACCGTGGCATACTAGACGATAAAGGCAGGATACATCGCTACTTAAGATGCTACCAAAGAGGCTGTTTGGGTGTATATTGGTTCATGAGATGAACTATGTTCCTCCCATTGTGTGACAATGGAGTTGTGGCTTATGCCAAGGAACGTCCGTCCCATCAGTGATCCAGACATATTCTAAGGCAGTATCACTTGATCATGGAGATAGTTGATCTCCAGGGAGATCGAGTTTTGGAGAGTAGACTTAGAGGACAACACAGCGGATCCACTCACAAAGGCCTGTTCCCAGAGAGAGACTGTTATGGGATGGTTGAGTATGAGATACTACAACCACTGCTATCAGATGGCCCTAGTGCAAGTGGGCGATTGTTAGTTATATGTATGCCCTAGAGGCCATTACTGTACATAGGATGTATATTATAGTGGATGCTGGGACATATATAGGGAGGACTTTCTTGCTCGACATGATAGTATGCTATCTGGTTGCTCTTTACCTTAACGTGTATACCGATTGTCTCTCTGTTACATGTTGGTAAAGCCCTTAGGATGTGTACTTGACTACCTGGACTATGATGCGGATCATACTAGTGGGGACATGGTAGTCCATAAGTACATCCTTCAAAGTCCCTAGTCATGGGTGTATCGAGACGGGGCATCGATATACCAGAGTAGACTAGCGTGTACCTTCTCGACCCATACAGATGGGCGATGGATGATCCCATATCCATTGGTGTTTGACATCAGAGATGATATACGGGTGCTCAGTAGAGACTGGGTACACTGGACGGACTCGCCGAGAACTCCCAGATGGTATTATACCTCACGTCAGATGGCAGTTCTCTGGTGACACTGGTACAGAGTAGTCTGTTGACCCGAGATCGTCATAGAGTCTTGTGTGGTTCCCACTGTGCTTTGATTTCCATCTTACCACGTCCAAGAAGGCGTGCAAAAACGATGGTTTTTGGGTACAGTCCCGAATCACATGGAGGCAATGAGCGATAGGAGGGGATTCGTCTCTCCCGGTATAGGGGGTTGATGTTGCGCTGTGTTCAATTGGCTATAACAGGAAATCCCTGGCCAGGGTTGCTGAGATTTACTGGTAAGTGTTACCAGTAGTTTCTCGAATAGTTATAGACCTCATATCGACACGACTTATCGAGCTATTGGGGTCTGACGTTTACCACCCCTAGGCGAGATATGCGACATATCAGACGATCAGACCGGACTGTACGGTAGTGTTACTGGTCGGATTCACTGGAGTGTGAGCGGGCTTGCTCGTCGATCTTCAGATCGCTCAATACCCGGGTGGCCGTTATGTTTGGCAGACCGCTTGCGGCTTGTGGATGTTTGATATGATCATCATCCGCTGCCGGCGTATTGACGAGTCTTTAGAGTCCTACACAGAGGTTTCCTGGCTCAAGCGAAACGAAATAGGAGCGCATATGAGATATGTGCGGGACCGAGAATAATGCGTGTATGTGATACCGTATTCCATTCTCGCGATGAATGTGTCGAATGGTTGTATGCGATATAACCTAGTTATCGAATCAAGGATTGATTCGATAAATCGATACATTGGATATTAGCCGGTTATATGCGATATGACCGGATCGTTAAATCAAGTGTTGATTTAATGATTTAATGTATAATTATATATTTGATATATTACTTTGCATTAACTAATATTGGTTCACTTTAGATGGATTTTCTCACTCGGATGTGTGCAATATATATGTGATATGATTTTGTGCATTTGCTTGTATCATGTTTGATGATACATGCTTTTTGGTTTGTGTAAAGATTAAACCATGGTTATTTAAATGGTTAGGGTTTTGTTTTTCATATCTATTTATTCATTTATTTATTTATTTTCTTTTTGGAAAAAGAAATGAGAAGAATGGTGGCTTTCTTTGTTTGTAGTTGAAGATTCATGAACCTTTGACTTTGTCCACCATTCTTATCTCATGCTTAACCTAACCATTTGATTTAACCCTAGTTTAATCTCTACACTAGACCATGGTTTAGATTATGATAAGTTTTGATTTTTCTTTTCTTTTTTAATTAACTTATCATAACTATTTCCTTCTTCTTCTTCATTTTCTTCAAGTGAAGAAAGCTTGCCTCCATCAATGGCAAGTGATGAAAAAGAGTGAGAAATCCAAATCTAAAGTTTACCCACTTCCTATTTCTTCATTCTCTATCTCTTGCCAAGTAGTAGAGTGTGTTTACTTCACAAGTTTCATGACTTGGTGAAGTTGTGAGCTTGATCTAGCGATGCCTCGACGTAGATCATCTTCGGCATGGACATCGAGGACCTCGTTGCGGAGCTATGGAGGTGGAGCACCGGATCTACAAAGGTTGTATTTCCGTATCTTGTAGTTAAGTGTTAACTAGTTAGCTTTTTCGCCTAGTTTTCTAGCAAACGATCCGTAGTCGGGTCTCTCGGCACCTAGAATTGTTGAATTTGGCATGTTCGATGCCTTGTGAGACCTCACTAGTGTGCCTAGGAACCCTACACTATTGTTACGGGAAAGGACATTGGCAGAGGGATTGCTGGGCTAGCAAAGCCAGTAGCCAGGATTCGAAGTATGTTGTGGCTTCAGTATCGGGTGTGTTTGTAATAGAAAAATATTTGTCAATTAACTCTACTTCCTGGGTACTAGATACCGGATCAGGATCTCAAATCTGTAATTCAAGCTTTGAGAAACCGTAGAGTTATCAGGTTAGGTGATATAACTCTAAGGGTTGTTAACGGAATGAGCGTGGACGCTGAATCCGTAGGGGAATATCACCTTGGATTGACAAGTGGGCAGTATTGATTTTACGTAACTGTTTATATGTACCTAGTATAGCTTGTAATATCATATCTGTATCCTTACTTTCTAAGGAAGGATATGATTTTACTTTTGTAAGCGATGTGTTCCGCATCCACTTAAATCAAGTTCTGATTGGGTCAGGTACATTAGAGAACGGAATATACGTATTAAATCAAGCTCAGGTTTTCAGTGTCCAGAACACACTTAAAAGAAAGTCTCCGGAAACAAATCAGGCTTTCTTATGGCATTGTAGACTAGGTCACATCAATGAGACACGGTTGACGAAGTTATATAAAGAGGGATATTTGAATCCGTTCGAATATCAGTCTTATGCTACTTGTGAATCTTGTCTCATGGGAAAGATGACAAAAACTCCGTTCACTGAACACAGAGTAAGAGTGAGCGAGCTCTTGGGACTCATACACAGCGATGTATGTGGTCCAATGTCTACACATGCGCGATGTGGTTATTCCTATTTCATTACTTTTATAGACGATTTCTATAGGTATGGACATATCTTCTTGATGAAGTATAAATCCGAGGCCTTTGAGAAATTCCGGGAATACAAGAATGAAGTGGAAAAACAAACAGGCAAAATTATCAAGACACTGAGATCTGATCGAGGTGATGAATACTTGAGTGCCGAGTTCCTGGGCTACTTAAAAGAGAATGGAATTCTCTCTCAGCTTACTCCTCCATACACACCACAACACAATGGTGTATCAGAAAGGTGGAATCGAACCTATTGGATATGGTTCGTTCCATGATGAGTAAGGCTGAGTTACTGCAATCTTTCTGGGGTTATGCACTAGAAACAGCTGCATATCTTTTGAACAAGGATCCAACCAAGACTGTGCCTAACACACCATATCAGATGTGGAGTGGGAAGAAACCCTGTCTTAAGTATCTTAAGAAATGGGGATGTCTAGCTTTTGTAAAAAGGCAGCATGCGGACAAGCTCGAGGCACGCTCAGTACTGTGTAAGTTTGTGGGATACCCCAAGAACTCCAGGGGATATCTTTTCTATTCCGCAGAGGAACAAATGGTTTTTGTTTCTCAGCATACCTGTAGGGTTACTGGGCACACTCAGGAGGTTCCACAAGGCATCAACCATGCCAAATTAAAATTTTACGGTGCCGAGAAACACTAATATAGATCGCTAACTAGAAGTTAAGGCGAAAGAACATGCAAGTTAACAACTTAACTACAAGTGAAAGGGATTACAACCTTTGTAGATCCGGTCCTCCACCTCTTTAGCTCCGTGTTGACGTCCCTCAGCTGCGATCATCGGGATCCCGGACTCTAGCAATGGTTTTGTCGGAGAAATGATCGGGCTAGGTCATTGACTTCGAGGCCGAAGATGATCTACGTCGGGGAGACTCAAACTCAAGCTATTCCTTCACTTGGTCAAGAACTTTGTGAAGAGAACACGCTCTACTAAATGGCAAGTAGTAGAGGATGATAAAATAGGAAGGTTGCTCACATTAAAATTGATTTTCTCACATTTTTCCTCAAGGCACCATTAGAGCTAGAAAGCTTTTCAAGGAGCTTGATGAAGATGAAGAAGAAGAAGAAGAAAAGAATCATATCAATTAAAAGAATAATATCAATACTTATCCTTTTAATCATGGCACCATGGTTCAGTTAAGCCCTCATGCTTAACTCATGTAGAGATTTAACAAAACCATTAGGTTAAAGGTTGGGTTAATTAATATCTTTAAACATATGACAAAAGAGTTGACTTTGTCAATGTTTATCAAGCTTCATGAAGCTTGATAACTTTGACCAGAGTCACTCTCTTTTGTTATATGCTTAGGGAAAATAGTAAACCCTAATCTAACCTTGATTTGGTTCAAGTCTCACACACACAACTTGTTTGTATCATCAAGCATGATACAAACATGTACACTTGCATATATCACATATAAACAATGTGCACATTCAAGTGAGAAAATCAATCTTAAGTGAACCAATACTAGTTAATGTAAAGTAATATATCAAATATATAATTATACATTAAATCATTAAATCAACACTTGATTTAACGATCCGGTCATATCGCATATAACCGACTAATATCAATAGTAACAACTTATTGAATCATGACTTGATCCGATAACCCGGCTATATCGCATACAACCGATCAATGTCACAAATCACGAGAATAGAATACAGTATCACATGCTGGTATTATTCTCGGTCCCGCACATATCTCATATGCGCTCCTATTTCGTTTCGCTTGAGCCAGGAAACCCCTGTGTATGACTCTAAACACTCGTCAATACGCCGGCAGTAGGTGATGATCATATCAAACACCCACAAGCCGCAAGCGGTCTGCTAAACGTAACGGCCACCCGGGTATTGAGGGATCAGAAGATCAACGAGCAAGCCCACTCACACTCCTATGAATCCAACCGTAACACTACCGTACAGTCCGTTCTGTTCGTCTGATATGTCGCATATCTCGTCTAGGGGTGGTAAACGTCAGACCCCAATAACTCGATAAGTCGTGTCGATATGAGGCTCATAAGGGGTCGAGAATCTACTGGTAACACTTACCAGTAAATCCCTAAAGCAGCCTTGGCCAAGGACATCCTGTTATAGCCAATCGAGCACTGCGCAACATCAACTCCCTATACCGGGAGAGACGAAACCTCTCCTATCGCTCATTGCCTCCATGTGATTCGGGACTGTACCCAAAAGCCACCTTTTTGCACGCGCTCTTGGACATGGTATGATGGAAATCAAAGCACAGTGGGAATCACACAAGACTCTATGACGATCTCGGGTCTACAGACTAACCTGTACCAGTGTCACCAGAGAACTGCCATCTGACGTAAGGTATAATACCATCTGGGAGTTCTTGGCGAGTCCGTCCAGTGTACCCAGTCTCCATTGAGCACCCGTATATCATTTCTGATGTCAAACACCAATGGATATGGGATCATCCATCGCCCATCTATATGGGTCGAGAAGGTACACGCTGGTCTACTCTGGTATATCGATGCCCCGTCTCGATACACCCACGACTAGGGACTTTGAAGGATGTACTTATGAACTACCACGTCCCCACTAGTATGATCCACATCATAGTCGAGGTAGTCAAGTACACATCCTAAGGGCTTTACCAACATGTAACAGAGAGACAATCAGTGTACACGTTAAGGTAAAGAGTAACCAGATAGCATACTATCATATCGAGCAAGAAAGTCATCCCTATATATGTCCAAGCGTCCACTACAATATACATCCTATGTATAGTAATGGCTTCTAGGGCATACATATAACTAACAATCTCCCACTTGCACTAGGGCCATCTGATAGCAGTGGTTGTAGTATCTCATACTCAACCATCCCATAAAAGTTTCTCTTTGGGAAAAGGCATTTCGTGAGTGGATCCGCCGTGTTGTCCTCTGAGTCTACTCTCCTAACCTCGATCCCCTGGAGATCAACCATCTTCATGATCAGGTGATACTGCCTAAGAATATGTCTAGATATCTGATGGGACGGGCGTTCCTTGGCATAAGCCACAACTCCAATGTCACACAATGGGAGGAACGAAGTTCATCTTATGAACTAATATACACCCGGAATTCCTCTTTGGTAGCATCTTTGGTAGCGATGTATCTAGCCTTTATCGTCTAGTATGCCACGGTATCTAGCTTGGAACTCTTCCAACATACCGCCCCTTTACTGTGGGTAAAGACAATGCCTGCGACTGACGTTCAGTCATCTTTATCACCCAGGAACCTTTCCAGTGATTCTCCCCAGGATCAATTGATACCTTCTCACTACAACTAGTGAGTGTCCTAACATCCAATTAGATCTATCTCATAGATCCAAAATCCAGGATTCAGGAGGTATCATTATGATCCTATATGGAGAATCCTTGTGATAAGCGAAGATTGACCGAGCGTAGCATAGGAAACTCCTTCCCTATCAAGAGTATGTCATCCACGTACTCTACGAGGATCACCAGTATACTCCCTACTACCTTTTTGTATATACAAGGTTCAACTACCATTTTGATGATGTCAAACTCTTTGACTAACTCATCAAAACAGATGTTCCAACTCCGCGATGCCTGCTTTATCATATAAAACATCTTGCACACGTTTCCGCTGCTCCCACTGTCTATGAAGCCCTCTGACTATGTACTTATAGACCCTCTCTTCTAAATCATTATTTAGAAAAGCAGTCATGACACCCAACCGCCAGATATCGTAGTCATGGTATGTAGCCATGGCAAGTGGGATTTGGATGGACTTAATCATAGTTACTTAGAAAAGGTTTCATCATAATCCATACCTGGTCAATGATGCAAACTTTTAACAAGTCTAGCTTTGAAAGTCTCAACTTTTCCATGCACACCAAGTAATCTTCTCAAGATATAATTGCTACTGATGGGGATTTAACCCTTCAGATAAAGCAACCAAAGTCCATACTTTGTTGGTGTATAAGGATTCCATCTCAGATCGATAAGCATCCAGCCATTCTTACAGAGTCCTACTCCTGATGGCCAGCCCGAAACTAGTTGGGTCATCTTCTCTTGATGCAATCCTTGCTCCCACTGTCATAGAGAAACCGAAGTATCTCTCAGGTGGGTGAGGAACCCTACTAGATCGGAGGAGAGGCTGAGGTTCGTTGGTTGCTATTGAATCCTTTGGTTCTACCAAATCATCAGCTGCAGTTTGTATAGCTGGAACCTTTTCCAGTTCTACTTCATAACCAATAATTTCTTCACAAGAAATTCCCTTTCATAAAGGTGGCATGCTGAGAAACAAAACATTTTCGTTCCTCGGTTTGGTAGAAGATATTCCCTTACGTATGCTTGGGATATTCAACAAACTTCTACAGATCTGGCTTTGCCTCGAGCTTGTCCGGATTTTGCTTTTAGACATAGGCCGGACAACCCCAAATCTTAACTAACTTAAGAGATGGGCTCTTCCCTTTCCATATCTCATATGAAATGGTAGGCATCTGATTTGATCGGAACCCTATTCAATAGGTATGCAACTTCATAAGTGCATTACTCCCTAAAAGGAAATAGGAAACTCAGTAGTACACATCATAGAGCACACCATATCACATAGGGTGCTGTTGCTCCGCCCCGATATACCATCGTGCTATGGTGTATATGGAGGAGTAATGCTTAGAGAGAATCTCATTCTCCTTTAGAATAATCCAGGAATTCCGTGCTCAAGTATTCTCCTCCTTGATCACATCAAAGGACATAATACTTTACCCGTATTTTGGTTCACTACTTCTAACTTATATTCTATGAATATCTCAAAAGGTCCGGATTTGTGTTTCAACAGGAACATAAGTTTGAATCTTAAGAGATTATCAGAGAATGTAATGAAGTACAAAGAACCGGTCTTGGCATGTGTAGACAGGGGACATTCATACATCAGCATGTATCAATCCCAAGAGTTCACTAACTCTTTCTCTGTTACCAATAAACAGAGCTATGATCATCTTATCTCTGTGACATGACTGGAAAGTTTCACAAGATGTAAATTCAAACTAAATTTAAATATACATCTAAATGTTACTTCAGCCAGTCAGGTCGCATTGATATGACCCAGTCTACAATGCCTCAAGAAGGATTCGTTCATTTCTGAACTCTTCCTCTTATGTGTTTTCTGTATACTAGGAACTGTAGTTTGATTTAGAACGTCATTACTTTTAGATAACGTGCCTGAACCGATCAACTATTGATATAGGAAATGTTCAAAACATTATCCAACAATACAAAATTGTATCCTTCTTTAATAAATAAAGAGATTGATATGATTTTGTATATCAGGTTCGGTATCTAATAGCATTTGTTCAGAATCAATGTATTCTGGTAATACAGGGTGACAGTGACCAACAGACTTGGCTGCAACACTTGCACCATTTTCTGCCTCATGAAACTTATCACCCGTTCTCAGTTCTCTACCTTTCTGTAGCCCATGTAACAAATTACATATGCTGGATCCTAATCTGGTATCACATACCCAGGACGTAAAGGATACTGAGAAACAGTTCTCTGTAATGAACACACCCGAAGATGATGCATCAACATGCACTCTCTTCGTTTGGGCAGTACGGGAATTCTGGTAATCCCTAATTTCCTGCTTTGTCTTATAACAATTATAAGTTGGAGCAGGACCAACATTCCCCAGCTCAGTATAACAAGCGGGTTCGGTCAATGTATCCGTATTATTATCTTGATTAAGGCATGACATGGTCGCTACCTGGAGAGAGAGAGAAGAAAACACTCTGCGTGCGCTCTTGCAAGATCAGATTGGTTATTATTTTATCTAATCAGGATGACTCCCACTGTTTTTATCAAATCTTCCTTCAAACCCTAAAAGGAAAGACTAGCCGGGATTAATTACACTCTACAAGTTCGCCAATCTTTCAGCCAGGTCAGTGTCGGTACTTTAAGGAAGGTTTCCCGTGCTTTCGCACGGACCTAATTACAGTAAACCTCGTTTTCCCAGAGGCGTAACCCTGTTGACACCTTTCTAGACACCTACGTGATCGGCTAATTGTAAAGTGCAAAACTCTCGCAGGAGTAACAATTACTCGCAGTGGGTATCGGGATCCAACTATCATATAGAAGGTATGAAATCTCATTGCAAATTTCAACACTTGAAACTCCCGATAGTGGTTTTTACCCCTAGCACTTATGACCTTGGCTAAGGTCAACAAATCATAACCACTAGTCAAGTTCTACCAGTCATTTCATGATTAATTAGACCCACCCACATGACCCTTGGCTAAGGTCAACAATGCCACATGACTGTCCTAACTAATCGCATCATATGCGGTATAGGAAAACATCACTTAGCTACCGTACACTACGCCTCGGCTATGGTCGACAAACGTAGCACGAATACTAAGTACTCTACTTCCTAAAATGACGGAGGGTTGCGGATGTTTTTTAAGAAAACCTTTAACGCTTTGAACTTGATCTCGTTGCGGAATCAAATGTTTTTAAATGGAGTGTTTTTGAGGCTTTTCTAGTTTTGCTAAAGGGGTCACTCCCGGTTAAGGGATCGTCGGCCCATTCCTCATCGAATAAGGTGCAGCATATATCATATATACTGCTGTGCAAAGCAGAAATTATAGAAGCAATCAAAAGACAAACCGAGGGTTGTAGCATCTGCCAGTTATTGCTAAAGGGGTCACTCCCGGTGAAGGGATCGTCGGCCCTTTCCTCATCAAATAAGGTGCAGGATATATCATATATATCGCTGTGCAAAGCAAGAACTGTAGCTACCTGTTTTATTTTGAAATTCGATTCCACAACATCTTTTAGTTTTATTTTCTTTCTTTAATCTCATTAATGAATGTCCCATCATTTAAGTCCACCTAAGCATCACAGATAAATACGACGTACACTTATGACATCCGCATTCGCCTCGATGTCCCCTCGTGCACCGTTAGGTTAGGTAACTAACGGCAGAGTGGGGCAGTGTTCATATCAGAAAATTGCATTCTAATACCGCTCATTCATTATCTAATTGTTGTATTTATCGGTATTATTGACCAGTGTCTGCTCAGTATTACAGACTGCAGGTATCCATACTGGAAATGCATCCAACAGCACGGATATATCACTTGAGAGAAGACACTGCGACCAGAAACGCTAACCGACCGATACTTCAGGAGTTCCTTTACCCAACAAGTTGTGTACACATTTTTTTCAAAATGGTCCAACACAACAAGTGTGTACACAAAACTTTTAAGCACATGTGGATATGATTTTATATGCAATCAAGGATATGATTCTATATGCAATCAAGGACATGATTCTATATGCAATCAAGGATATGATTTTATATGCATATGATATTATATGCATTCAAGACTAAAAAGCATGTGTTCAAATCAAATGCAATCAAACAAATCAGCATGAGCCATAATGGGGCAGATATGAATATTTCTTTCTGAGCCTATAAATAGAGACCAGAGGCAAGAGGAAAGGGTAGCTTTTTCTTTAGTTCTATCTTAGAATTCTTGTAATTTTTCTTTTCATTCTTGAGCTCTTGCCCCTTTGTCTTGACCTTACAACTTCTCATTTAGAACTTGCAAGCTTAAGGCTTAGGTTCTTGACTTTAAGATCTCTTGTAACAAGTTTGTTCTTCAATAAAAGTTCGTATTTTTATTACATGTCTTGTTCCACTTTACATGATTTCAATTATAAAATTCATGCTTTGCTTTGATCTTGCAACCTCTTAAGTGAGCTTGCAACCTTAAAGCTTGGTATTTGGATCTCACACGTTGCCGGGGATTGAACACTGGGAGATAAAACGCTTGAACTCATCGGTTCTCTTTTCCTCTTTATTTCATTGCATGTTTTTATGTATCTTCTCTTTTCTTTCTTGTTAATTTTTAAATATGTGTGAGTAATCTTTTCACTTGTTAAGGGTGTAATATGTTAGATCGTATTCGAAGATTTTCTTTGTCCAAACTTTAAAATCTATAACTTGCCTATTGAAACTTCATGCAAATCACCCGCAACTCCGCTCACTAGGCATCCTATCCTACCCCGATAGTGATGATTCCTAATCATGACCGGATTGCCCGTGGTTTGCCGAAGGCTAAAATCAAGAGATAACAACGGAAGGACAAGGGACAAGGAAAACGGATTTAGCGAAATACCGCAAATACCGTACTTCAAGTTCCCTAATCCGCGTTGTTACCTATTGCTTTAGTATCAATACCAAGTCGGGGCTATAAGGAATTGGCAAACATCACCTTCATACAATCTAACTTATTACTACCCTTAACAAGTCCTTTTTATTCATATCTTTGTTACGACAATTAGTTAACCAACAAATCAAAACACGGTATTAACTCGTTAAAACAAGCAATAAGAAACTTACCATCTCCCTGCGGACGACCCGTATTCATCGCGGCTTGCTACAAGCGATACCGTTTTGATTGCGGTAATTTCAGAATTCTCTTTAAACACGACACAGTTAGATCATGACAATCAAATGGCGCCGTTGCCGAGGAGATGGTAATGCTTTTTATACTTGTATTCTCGGGTTAAATTTGTGCATATTCTGTATAAAACTAACTTCTAACACATTCAAACAAATAACCATTCTTTTTGAAACCAACCACAAACACAAATAAAATTCTTTTCTTCTCTGGATTTGAATTCTGCTAACACTCTGATGCTAAAGAAATAAATCAAGTAATAAAATTGGAATGACATTTCTTCATTGAGACAACACACAAAATTTGAGCCAATTTCCTGACACAAACAACCGGCGACATACCCTAAAAAACCGAGCTCGCCGGCCTTGGTGTGGCCTTTTCACTTTTGTTTTTCTGTGTTGCTTCCAGTGTTTTGATATAAATTCCATTTTTATTATTTGATTTTCTTAATTATTTGTGTTCAGAATTGTGGTTGTTAATATTGCTTTTTGGCTCAAATATCCGTATTTTTCCAATATATGCAGATTTGACGGATTTTGAGCAGCGATCATACGGAACAAAGGGGCATTTTCAAGTGCAAAGGAGGGTGAACACTCAGTGCCAAAGATCCGGGTAGTTAGACCCGTGCAAGCGAACCATTCGACCACTCGGAGGCAATATCGACACGAGTTTCTGAAACTCGATACTTTTTGGTACGTATTTTTCTAAACTTCCCCTCTCAAACCCGACGCTCCAATATTCTTGTCTTTACAGGATTCTTAGCAAAAATCGCCGCAAAAAGCCAAAAAAAGAAACTAACCGTATTTGTTGCAGCGCCGCATTAAAAGTAAAAAACGATAACTGATTGCTTGAAAACAAAACTTGGTTGAATTTTGCGCATTGCATCATTTAATACGGACTTAAGGGGCTCTAACACCAATCCAGATTGGGTGGGGATTTCATCACCCTTCCTAAGACCCCGGAAATCACTAATTGCATAAGTGTCATCTCAAGTTTAATAAAAAATATCTAGACTCAGCCCACTAAGGACTTGTCGCGCTCAATAGGACAAAAGAAGATTGTGGGCATTCAATCGTTTATCTAATCATGACTCTTGTGGTGCCTAGGCAAGATAAGTGAGGAGGTAACTTTAAAAGGCCCGTCTCACGGTGATTCGTGAGCGGATCCCTCCATACCTCACTTGTGCTTACCTGGCCACAACTGGCTGTGAAGAGGCGATTTGAGGGTTATCTCACAATTTGTCGCTTTGGAACAGTTAGGAGTAGACTTAGAGGACCTTAGTCTAGGTATTGATTGTGCATTTGTGACTGTGCATTTGTGATTGTGTTTGTTGAACAGTCGTTTCATTTTCCCATTCTTTTGAAACAAACACAAAAAAATTGCCATTTTTACCACTATCACCCAATTTTTCTCCACTTTCGTTTTCTTACCCTCACATTCTACGCTTTGACTACACTAAACTCGTTTAGTGTATGTCCGCTTGGACTAGGAACCCTAGTTCCCGTTTAGTCCGCATTTCGTTAGTCCCTACGGACTACGCAATCGACTCCAACGCCGAAAATCCCTCCACCCTTTTATCACCTTTACCTTTGCTGGTCAACTCCGACGTTGACTGAGATTCTGTTCATACATCTTCACCTTCTTTATCACCAAATTCTTCTGAGATGTCAGGATTTAATCCTAACATCTCTCCACCTGCCCAGGGACTGACTCCACCTAATCTGGGTGCAAATAACCCGAATCAACCGCCTGTTGAAGCGCCCACACGAGTCGCGCTCCAGGATCTCTTCTAACCTGTCCGCACCTCTTTACCTACCTGTCTTTCACCCCCACCGGCAAATGGGGACAATTTTGAAATAAAACCCCACTTCATCAATATGCTGCCAAAATTTCATGGATTGGAATCAGAAGATGCGTATATTTTGATCAATAAATTCCAAAATGTTTGCGCTATGATGAAAACAACGCAATTAAGTGATGACGCTATAAGGCTAAGGGTCATTCCTTTCACCTTATTTAACCTAACCGAGAAGTGGCTATACAGCATCGCATCACATTCAATTAGAAATTGAGACGAGTTTGTGAAAGCTTTTCTTAAAAAGTTCTATCCTCATCACAAAACTGCTAGAATCCGTAATGAGATTATACAATTTTCACAGCTTCCTTCCGAACCATTTTGGAAGTGTTTTGAAAGATTCAAAGACCTACTCGTTCAATGCCCTCACCATGGGATCGAAAGTTAGCAACTTTGCCAAACATTATACGAGGGATTGAACCCGGCAACGAAGCAGTTGCTAGAAACCATTTGTCAAGGTCACTTTCTATCCAAATCTAGTGAGGAAGCGTGGCAGTTCCTTGAGGACCTCAGTGAACACACAATTCAGTGGGAGAGCACCAAGACCATATCATATTTTTCTAGTGGTCAGTCTAGGGCAGGCATACATCAATTAGAGATGTCGATTACTATGAAGGCCGAGATGGCCGCTCTTACGAAAAAGCTAGAAGCGATTGAGACCAAAATCTCATCGCCTTCTCCTGGCCCTGTTGTGCCTCCACGAACTGTTTGTGCTTGCTGTTCGGATCCATCACATCTCACCGAAGAGTGTCCTTACAATGCATCTACTCAAGGACATGATCAAGTCAATGCTGTCTTTCAGAAACGACAAAGAAACGATCCATATTCTTCTACATACAATCCGGGTTGGAGGAGTCACCCAAATTTCGCTTGGAACCAAAATCAACAATTCCAAGGAAATAACAATTTTCAAAGGCCTCCTCCTCCACAACAACAAGCACCTCCACAAACTCAATTTCAACAACCTTTCCAACAGCAACCTTACCCTAATCAAGTGAACAATTTTGTGCCTAACACTGCTTACCCGCCAAACAATTTTGTTCAACCTAATAATGACAAGGTTAGCTCGCTCGAAAGAAGTCTAGATGCGTTCCTAAAGCAATCTACACAATCTACAGCAAGATTAGAGACTTCTATTCAATCTTTGGTGCAAAACAGTGCCTCACACGATCAAAGCATCAAATCTATTGAGGCACAAATTGCACAACTCAATGCAGCATTGAGCGAGCGAGAAAAAGGAAAGCTCCCATCTCAACCACTGCCAAATCCCGGTCATGCACATGCTGCATATCAACAGCAAAATCATAACCTAAATGCTGTGACCACGTTGAGATCAGGAAAAGTGTTGCAAAACAAGATGGGTATTAACAATGACACCCCTGCTGGTGGCCCTTCTTCATCTTCTTCACCTTCTTCTTCTTCTTCGTTAGAGCCTATTCTTCATCCTTCACACGGCTCTACCTCTTCTAGCTCGAACGGACCCACTTCTCACAACATGAACACATCTACACGGGGTTCCATTCCAACTCAACAATCTGATCCGCAAAAATTGGACTCAACAACTTTTCAAAACGTTCCTTTTCCAAACCGGTTGAGATCCAATAAACCAACTCCACAAATGGAGAAGATTGTCGAGTTGCTCAAACAGGTTAGCATAAATATCCCTCTTTTGGATTCAATCCAACAAGTTCCTTCATATTCAAAAATCTTAAAGGCCTTATGCACCAAAAAGAGAAAGTCACAAGTACCAAAGAAAGTTTTCGTGGCTAGTGCTATTAGTAATGCTCTTGTCAATTCTTTACCCCCAAAGCAAAAGGACCCCGGTTATCCTACTATTTCGATAATAATTGGGGACAAGAACATCAATAGAGCACTATTAGATCTTGGTGCTAGTGTCAATTTGCTACCTTATTCTGTGTACGAGCAATTAGGCGTTGGAGAGCTTAAGCTCACTCACTGTACTCTCCAAATGGCCGACCGATCAATCACCCATCCTAGGGCAGAGTTGGAGGATGTGTTAATTAGAGTAGGGGATTTCATTTTCCCCGTTGACTTTATTGTTATGGATACACAACCTGTCGCTAACCCCGGAGTCAAATTCCGGTGATACTTGGTCGACCATTCCTTGCGACCTTCAACGCAGTGATCAATTGTCGTAACGGTTCAATGAATCTATCTTTTGGCAATATGACAATTGAACTCAACATTTTTAAGTTGGGAAATCAGCCTGCCGAGCCTAATTCTAGCGTACTTGATGTTTGCTCGATCAATGAGATCGCGGAGGAGGACTGTGAATTGAAAATTTCACGTTCGATCACAGCAGTGTTGACGCCACTAGTGCGTTCCTCCTAGAATCCGACACAGCTTTCACGGCGGACAACGATTATGAGTGTTTCACCTTTGTTGACGATTTTGAAGACTCACCACCCGAGTGTGAGTCTTTTGCTTTTTCGGATGAGTTAGTTGAACCATCCGACTCGGTTGCGTACACTCGATTTGAACCTTTGATGGAATCCTTCGAGTTTGAAACAGTTACTCCATTGTTACCATCTATTGTTTCACCTCCTAAACTCGAACTAAAGCTTTTACCGTCGCACCTAAAATATGCTTATCTAGGTAATAATGAGACCTTACCCGTTATCATATCGGCCTCTCTATCTCTTGAGCAAGAGAAGGCCCTTTTAATGGTCTTACAAAAAAATCGGCAAGCTTTTGGCTGGTCTATGGCGGACATCAAGGGGATTAGTCCCCTCATAGTCTAACATCATATACACTTGATGGATGATGCCAAGCCGGTAAGGGATCCACAAAGACGCCTCAACCCCATTATGAAAGAGGCTGTCAAGAAGGAGATTGTTAAATGTCTTGATAGTGGTATCATTTACCCTATCTCGGATAGCCAATGGGTTAGCCCTATTCATGTTGTGCCAAAGAAATCGGGCATCACGGTCATTACCAATGAGGCAAATGAGTTAATTCCCACTCGCACCCAAACTGGGTGGCGAGTTTGCATCGACTATAGAAAACTCAATGCCGCGACAAGGAAAGACCACTTTCCTTTACCTTTCATTGACCAAATGCTAGAACGATTGGCTGGGCACGAGTTCTATTGCTTTTTAGATGGCTACTCCGGCTATAACCAAGTCCCCATAGCCAAAGAGGATCACGACAAGACTACATTTACTTGTCCTTTTGGCACTTTTGCTTATCGTCGCATGCCCTTTGGGTTATGCAATGCGCCCGCTACATTTCAGCGGTGTATGATGGGGATCTTTTCAGACATGGTTGAAAAGTTTTTGGAGATCTTTATGGATGATTTCTCCATTTTTGGTGACTCCTTCGACGAGTGTTTGCTACACCTTGACGCAGTTCTTACCCGCTGTAGGGATAAGAATCTAACTTTGAATTGGGAGAAGTGCCACTTTATGGTACGGGAAGGTATTGTCTTAGGACATGTCATCTCGTAAAACTGCATAGTGGTTGATAGAGCCAAAATTGAAGTCATTTCTAATCTTCCTCCTCCTAAATGCGTCAAAGACATTCGAGCTTTCCTTGGCCATGCCGGTTTTTATAGACGGTTCATCAAGGATTTTAGCAAGATTGCTATACCTTTGACTCTCTTATTGGCCAAGGACACAACATTTGATTTTGACTCAACTTGCATGGAAGCGTTCGAGTCATTGAAACACTCTCTTATTTCTGTGCCCATTCTTTCATCTCCAGACTGGACGCACCCATTCGAAATTATGTGCGACGCATCGGATTTTGCCATTGGTGCTGTTCTTGGACAGCACATTAATAAAATGCCGCACGTGATTTATTACGCTAGCCGTACATTAAATGAGGCCCAACTATACTACACAACAACAGAAAAAGAGTTCTTAGCAGTTGTGTTTGCACTTGAAAAATTTCGGCCTTATTTAATCGGCTCTCCAGTCATTGTCTATACGGACCATTCAGCTCTTCGCCACCTTGTTGCGAAGAAAGATGCTAAATCTCGGCTAATACGTTGGATTCTCTTACTTCAAGAGTTTGACCTTGTCATCAAGGACAAAAGAGGATGTTAAAACGTGGTCGCCGACCATCTCTCACGACTTCCTTCTTCGTCGTCGCTTCAAATTCCGATCAACGATATTTTTCCGGATGAACAACTCTTGACGGTATCTTGCGAACCCTGGTTCGCAGATATTGTGAACTATTTGGCCACAGGACTACTACCGACTGAATGGTCAAGTCAGGACAGACTTCGATTCTTATCCCAAGTGAAACACTTTTACTGGGATGAACCCTATCTGTTTAAGTACTGTCCCGACCAGATTATTCGTCGCTGTGTCCCTGACAATCAAGTCAAGAGTGTGCTGTCGTTTTGCCACGATCAAGCATGTGGCGGGCATTTTGGCCCCAGAAAGACAGCCGAGAAGATCTTGCTGTGTGGCTTCTACTGGCCAAAACTCTTCAAAGACACTCATGATTACGGCAAGACTTGCTCCCGGTGCCAACACTTGGGCCGGATATCCAGGAGAAACGAGATGCCGCTCCAACCAATCTTGGTTGTGGAGATTTTCGATGTTTGGGGAATTGATTTCATGGGGACGTTTCCCAGCTCTTTTGGGAACTTGTACATCCTTCTAGCTGTTGATTATGTCTCTAAGTGGGTCGAGGCTGTGCCCAGCAGGACTAACGACAACAAGGTTGTCGTTAGATTTCTTAAGGAAAACATTTTCTCCCGGTTTGGGCACCCCCGTGCGATCATTTGCGACAATGGAACTCATTTCTGCAATAAAACGTTCGAGGCCTTGACGCGGAAATATTCCATTAATCATAAGCTATCTACGCCCTACCACCCCCAAACCTGTGGGCAAGCCGAAGTTTCAAATCGGCAAATCAAGCAGATACTGGAGAAGACGGTTTCCAAGAACCGTAAGGATTGGTCGGTAAAACTCAATGATGCCCTTTGGGCATTTCGAGCTGCTTATAAGACCGATCTCGGCATGTCTTCTTATCGACTTGTTTACGGAAAGGCTTGCCACCTTCCAGTCGAAATAGAGCATCGCGCATTTTGGGCGATTAAGGAGCTGAATCTATCTCTCAAAGATGCGGGCAGCTATCAAAACCTGCAGCTGAACGAATTGAACGAGCTTCGGGATGAAGCCTACGACAACGTGGTTATTGTAAAGAACCGAACGAAGGTGTTTCATGATAAAGACCTCACGCGCAAAACTTTCACACCTGGACAGCAGGTGCTTCTTTATGACACCCGACTGCATTTTCATCCCGGCAAGCTCAGATCTCGCTGGAAGGGACCATTTGTTGTGCGGACTGTATATCCGCACGGCGCGGTGGATTTGGAAAATCCAAAGGACGGTTTGCTTTTCAAAGTAAATGAACACAGACTGAAACCGTACCTTAGCGCTGAACCATCAGACGAGCTCCTGCTCTTGCAGGAGCCGGTTTACCGTGCATAATCTTCCTCTGTCTACCACCAAACTTCGGTTATCCAGCCAAAACAGTGGACGCTGTTTCAAATAAGTTTGGGGGTATGTATATACAATTTTCCTTTGTATATATGTTAAATATATATATATATATAAATAAAAAAATAATAATTTTTTTTTGTATATCTAATCTTCAGTATTTTTGCCCTTTTAATGTACAATGACAGTGAGGGCACTGTCAAGTTTAAGTTTGGGGGTACGCTTGGTACGCATTTCTAACCTTCGTATTCATTTGTATATTCTGCATTTTCATACTTATTTAAATATAAAAAAAACCCATAAAAATCAGAAAATTTTCTAAAAACATAAAAACTTTGTCACCAAGTTAGCTAGTGAAAGAACTTAGATTCAATATTTCAACGGTTTTGTTTAATAAGATAGGAACAACTAAATCCTATTTTTAGATTTTGAAAACCTGAAAAATAACTCTCCTTTGAAGTTAACTAATGTTGTTATATGTCTTTATATCACACTACACGTGTCGTGAGTTTTTGAGAAATTAGATGACAAGTCTATTATGTCTGAAATATTTTTTTGATAAACTATTTTCTGAGGATCAAATATGTTTGTTCTGAAATAAGTAATATCAAGAATAGTTTATGAAGTGAAACGAATATGAAGGGATGTTATTGAAGCCTTGATAAGAACTAATTCTGAAAAATAACCCATCTGGAACTTGATTGGAATGATTACACACCTGACCCACTAGACACGTCTTTTATCCAAAAAATAATTGAACTACCGATTATATCTCTGTTCACATTAAATCGTTATGATTTTCATGCCAAAATTGTCTTTTGTTTTTGGGCCTAGCTAACTTGAGTAATTAAGTCCGCTGGGGTGTCTCTACACCTAATGCCCTAAAGCCAACTGGTTTGGGAGCATTGGCCCAAAGCTCGCTAAGAAGCCTAGAAAGTCCAGATTAAAACAAAGTCATGCAAGTGTTCTCTCCGAGTTAAAATTTCTAACGGTTCTTTGTGTGAGCATAATCTTGAGAAAAGACAGGTTTTTATATAAAAAAAAGTATTTCTAACGGAGATATGAAGGTTTTATTCTATGATAAAGACTATTGCACGTTCACAAAGGTGTGTATGAAATGAAAACAAGAAAGAGGTGGAGTGAAAAATAAGACCTAGTTTCCTGTTAAGGAAGATAGAAATTCTGAATTTGAAACCTAACTAGAAAACGAAACTTGAGAAATACTTAACTCTTTATAAAACTTATGTGATCCTCTTTAAATTTTTATCTGGGCTTTATTTTGTGACATGACAACTTTAATCGATCCTTCTGAAACTTAACGACACTATTTACACCGCACGTAAAGACATATAAAATCTTAAGTTAAATGAGAAGCGAGGTGTGAAAAATAAAGGTTCGATAGTCTAGAATTAGGATAATAGAATTGCTATTTTTGAAAACAAAACTTTAGGGTTTGAATTATAGTTAATTCGCAAAACTAGCTTGACGGGATTTTGTGGGTAGTATCCGCTGAAAACGCTCAGGAGACAACACTCCTCCTACTAGGGACACCTAGAGGTTAAACGGCTTGTTGCACATGCTCAGTGCAATCGCGTTCCCTGCGAAAGTGCGGTTAGGATTTTCTTTTGTGAATAAATGGTTTTGCTCGGGACAAGCAATAGATAAGTTTGGGGGTATTTGTTCATATCAGAAAATTGCATTCTAATACCGCTCATTCATTATCTCATTGTTGTATTTATCGGTATTATTGACCAGTGTCTGCTCAGTATTACAGATTACAGGTATCCATACTGGAAATGCATCCAACAGCACGGATATATCACTTGAGGGAAGACACTGCGACCAGAAACGCTAACCGACCGATAATTCAGGAGTTCCTTTAACCAACAAGTTGTGTACACATTTTTTTTCTAAATGGTCCAACACAACAAGTGTGTACACAAGACTTTTAAGCACATGTGGATATGATTTTATATGCAATCAAGGATAAGATTCTATATGCAATCAAGGATATGATTCTATATACAATCAAGGATATGATTCTATATGCAATCATCAAGGATATGATTTTATATGCAATCAAGGATATGATTTTATATGCATATGATATTATATGCATTCAAGACTAAAAAGCATGTGTTCAAATCAAAGGCAATCAAACAAATCAGCATGAGCCATAATGGGGCAGAGATGAATATTTCTTTCTGAGCCTATAAATAGAGACCAGAGGTAAGAGGAAAGGGTAGATTTTTCTTTAGTTCTATCTTAGAATTCTTGAAATTTCTCTTTTCATTCTTGAGCTCTTGCCCCTTTGTCTTGACCTTGCAACTTCTCATTTAGAACTTGCAAGCTTAAGGCTTAGGTTCTTGACTTCAAGATCTCTTGTAACAAATTTGTTCTTCAATAAAAGTTCGTATTTTTATTACATGTCTTGTTCCAGTTTACATGATTTCAATTGTGAAATTCATGCTTTGCTTTGATCTTGCAACCTCTTAAGTGAGCTTGCAACCTTAAAGCTTGGTATTTGGATCTCACACGTTGCCGGGGATTGAACACAGGGAGATAAAACGCTTGAACTCATCGGTTCTCTTTTCCTCTTTATTTCATTACATGTTTTTATCTATCTCTCTTTTCTTTCTTGTTAATTTTTAAATATGTGTGAGTAATCTTTTCACTTGTTAAGGGTGTAATATGTTAGATCGTATTCGAAGATTTTCTTTGTCCAAACTTTAAAACCTAAAACTTGCCTATTGAAACTTCATGCAAATCACCCGCAACTCCGCTCACTAGGCATCCTATCCTACCCCGATAGTGATGATTCCTAATCATGACCGGATTGCCCGTGGTTTGCCGAAGGCTAAAATCAAGAGATAACAATGGATGGACAAGGGACAAGGAAAAAGGATTTAGCGAAATACCACAAATACCGTATTTCAAGTTCCCTAATCCGCGTTGTTACCTATTGCTTTAGTATCAATACCAAGTCGGGGCTATAAGGAATTGGCAAACATCACCTTTATACAATCTAACTTATTACTACCCTTAACAAGTCTTTTTTATTCATATCTTTGTTACGACAATTAGTTAACCAACAAATCAAAACACGGTATTAACTCGTTAAAACAAGGAATAAGAAACTTACCATCTCCCTGCGGACGACCTGTATTC
Organism: Agapanthus africanus; assembly: GCA_030015575.1. Classification (NCBI taxonomy): domain Eukaryota; kingdom Viridiplantae; phylum Streptophyta; class Magnoliopsida; order Asparagales; family Amaryllidaceae; genus Agapanthus; species Agapanthus africanus. The sequence goes on from CM057337.1 coordinate 328,138,580, forward strand.
ATCGCGGCTTGCTACAAGCGACACCGTTTTGATTGCGGTAATTTCAGAATTCTCTTAAACACGACACAGTTAGATCGTGACAATCAGGCAGGCTAGCGCGGGTGTAAAACATAAGTAACGTCTATATAATATATCATATATACTGTATACTGTATTTATCACAGAACATCACATGATCACATCACAGATATCGCAGCAGAAGAAACATATGAAACATTGGATATACTAGGACGTCCGTGTTTTCAATACGAGCCTGGATAAAACACGGATTCCACGGTCACGATGAATAGCCAAACCCACACCCCTAGACCCCTACGAGAGCGGCAAGCAACCCCACCAATTCTAGAATTAGGAGACCCGGACTCGACTCCTCGAGATGGTCTCCCACTGGACCCTAGAACCCGGTTACTTGTGCCCTCCTTCTTGGGTCCATCCTAGTGCGGAAAAGTAAATAATATACAAAGGTGACATCTTCCGCTCCCTGGAAGTGCCCCAATAAAAGAATATTACATACAAGTTATTTACATGAATGAAAATGAAAAACACTCATCTCACATAAAAAAAACCCCGGCTATTCAACGCGCGACGATCCAATATAACATATCCAGCAACACATAACATCACATGTCATCAATGTAAGTAAATGTGCGCATCCCAATTGTCGTTGACATATAGCAACGAATCCGGCGATATCACATATTACACTTACGGTCGCAAAAAAGAAAGTGTAAAACTACAACAGTTGGAATCCGCAAACTCATTAGACATCACATGCCTAATCAAATGAATTCCTTAGACATCACATGCCTAACAATTATAAACCCCGCATTTTAGTCTCTATATCGAAAACTCTTTTCAATATTTAGTCGGGCAAATCAACAAGATTCCCGATAAACTGATCGAATGCTCGTCGTAAACTTCAGTAGACGGCCCCACCCCCGGATGCCGTCGTCGAAGTGCACTAAGGTGGAACACTGTTGCCGCGAGCACCCGAACGGATGCTTTTGGCTACAGGGTTCTCCTACAGTCACTTGGTCGGGGCTATGGGGCATGGCTGTCTATTAAGTTTACCCGGCGAGTATCCGCGTACGCTACGTGATTGCGACGGACTTTTGATCGCATCAAAATTCCATGGCAACCGATCAATTGAGACTAAAGTGCTATGTTTATAACATCCAAATCAGTTATCTCATAACTATTTGTGGAATCCAAATATTGTATCACATTCCAGATAAATAGAAAATGTTAAACTTTCCGATCGAATATTCAAACACCCAAGTTTTCCCGAAACAGCTCAACTCTTGAAATAAGTTCAAAAACATCCAGTTCATGCCTCAGTACCAACGGTCCAGCCGTAGAAGGGTCAAGCCAACGCCTCATGTGTGGCACGCCGTACTGCCCCAAACCCTAAGGTTCAAAGGGCAGTTCAAGACGGTCACATAATCGAGTTAAGGTTTGTTGTCTTCTAGAGGGACCATCGCTTTACTTGCACTACTTAGAACGTTATTAAACTTTGGAAAAATCCAACATTTGGAAATTTCCCGGCAGGGAAAAAAGTGGGTATTTATATCCGGTCGAACTTTTTAACATGTTCTAAAAAAATCCGGAAAACATAACAAAATTAAATTCTCCGATCGAATCGACGATTACAAAATAAACCCCCAGAAAACTCAACACTTGAGTCAGTTTAAAATTACCCATAAAATAGCACTTAAATATAGAAGAATTACCGTGCAAACAAAATGACCCAATCCCTCAGTACGGCCGCGGATCCGCGGCCCAAGCACGGTATGGCCACAGTTCCGCGGCGGTTTGGAAGTGTTAGGTGCTCGTTTTTCACTACAATTCTTATATTTCCCTGCTTGATTTTTCAGGTATTTTTAATTCAGAAAATACACAGTTTTGAAAAATTGTACAGAGAGGGGGTAAACTTGGACGTACCGGGTTCGTTCGGAGTTTTAACTTCGTTAACACATCGTCTAAAGCTCTAGTTAGGCTCTGATACCACTATAGGGTTACTAGACACACTCAAAAGGTTCCACAAAGCATCAACCATACCAAATTAAAATTTTACGGTGCCGAGAAACCCTAATATAGATCGTTAACTAGAAGTTAAGGAGAAAGAACATGCAAGTTAACAACTTAACTACAAGTGAAAGGGATTACAACCTTTGTAGATCCGGTCCTCCACCTCTTTAGCTCCGTGTTGACGCGGCGATCATCGGGATCCCGGACTCTAGCAATGGTTTTGTCGGAGAAATGATCGGGCTAGGTCATTGACTTCGAGGCCGAAGATGATCTACGTCAGGGAGACTCAAACTCAAGCTATTCCTTCACTTGGTCAAGAACTTTGTGAAGAGAACACCCTCTACTAAATAGCAAGTAGTAGAGGATGATGAAGTAGGAAGGTTGCTCACATTAAAATTGATTTTCTCACATTTTTCCTCAAGGCACCATTAGAGCTAGAAAGCTTTTCAAGGAGCTTGATGAAGATGAAGAAGAAGAAAAGAATCATATCAATTAAAAGAATAATATCAATACTTATCCTTTTAATCATGGCACCATGATTGAGTTAAGCCCTCATGCTTAACGCATGTAGAGATTTAACCAAACCATTAGGTTAAAGGTTGGGTTAACTAATATCTTTAAACATATGACAAAAGAGTTGACTTTGTCAATGTTTATCAAGCTTCATGAAGCTTGATAACTTTGACCAAAGTCACACTCTTTTGTTATATGCTTAGGAAAATAGTAAACCCTAATCTAACCTTGATTTGGTTCAAGTCTCATACACACAACTTGTTTGTATCATCAAGCATGATACAAACATATACACTTGCATATATCACATATAAACAATGTGCACATTCAAGTGAGAAAATCAATCTTAAGTGAACCAATACTAGTTAATGTAAAATAATATATCAAATATATAATTATACATTAAATCATTAAATCAACACTTGATTTAACGATCCGGTCATATCGCATATAACCGACTCATATCAATAGTAACAACTTATCGAATCAACACTTGATCCGATAACCCGGCTATATCGCATACAACCGATCAATGTCACAAATCGCGAGAATAGAATACAGTATCACATACTGGTATTATTCTCGGTCCCGCACATATCTCATATGCGGTCCTATTTCGTTTCGCTTGAGCCAGGAAACCCCGGTGTAGGACTCTAAAGACTCGTCAATACGCCGGCAGTAGGTGATGATCATATCAAACACCCACAAGCCGCAAGCGGTCTGCTAAACGTAACGGCCACCCGGTTATTGAGCGATCAGAAGATTAATGAGCAAGCCCGCTCACACTCCTGTGAATCCAACCAGTAACACTACCGTACAGTCCGGTCTGTTCGTCTGATATGTCGCATATCTCGTCTAGGGGTGGTAAACGTCAGACCCCAATAACTCGATAAGTCGTGTCGATATGAGGCTTATAACGGGTCGAGAAACTACTGGTAACACTTACCAATAAATCCCTAAAGCAGCCTTGGCCAAGGACATCCAGTTATAGCCAATCGAGCACTGCGCAACATCAACTCCCTATACCGGGAGAGACGAAACCCCTCCTATCGCTCATTGCCTCCATGTGATTCGGTACTGTACCCAAAAGCCACCTTTTTGTAAGCTCTCTTGGACGTGGTATGATGGAAATCAAAGCACAATGGAATCACACAAGACTCTATGACGATCTCAGATCTACAGACTAACATATACTAGTGTCACTAGAAAACTGCCATCTGACGTAAGGTATAATACCATCTGGGAGTTCTCGACGAGTCCGTCCAGTGTACCCAGTCTCCACTGAGCACCCGTATATCATCTCTGATGTCAAACACCAATGGATATGGGATCATCCATCGCTCATCTATATGGGTCGAGAAGGTACACGCTAGTCTACTCTGGGATATCGATGCCCCGTCTCGATACACCCACGACTAGGGACTTTGAAGGATGTACTTATGGACTACTACGTCCCCATTAGTATGATCTGCATCATAGTCCAGGTAGTCAAGTACACATCCTAAGGGCTTTACCAAAATGTAACAGAGAGATAATCAGTGTACACGTTAAGGTAAAGAGTAACCAGATAGCATACTATCATATCGAGCAAGAAAGTCATCCCTATATATGTCCAAGCATCCTCTATAATATACATCCTATGTATAGTAATGGCCTCTAGGGCATACATATAACTAACAATACCCACTTCTTGGAAACTGAATTTTTAGAAAATCAGATAAGTGGGAGCGCAATAGAACTGGAAGAAATTTCAGAACCACAAGCAATTACTGAAAGCTTGGTAGAACCATAGGTTTTAGGAGAACCGGACATCCCAGTGCCACTCTGCAGGAGTAGCAGGCAGTCTCATCCGCCCGAGAGATAATACAGTTTTCTCATAGACGGGGATCGAGAGGATTGTATCGTTGAAAATGATGAGCCTACTAGCTTCCAGCAAGACAGTCAGAGCGGCGACTCGGTAAAATGGCTGGATGCAATGCGGACCGAAATGGAGTCCATGTACACCAACAATGTTTGGACTTTGGACATTGCTCCAGAAGGGGTAAAACCCGTAAGATGCAAATGGATCTTCAGAAAGAAGATTGGTATTGATGGACAGGTTGAAACATATAAGGCTAGACTTGTTGCAAAAGGTTTTTGTCAAAGACCTGGTTTGGACTATGACGAAACCTTTTCTCCAGTGGCTATGGTCAAATCCATTCGGATCCTTCTTGCCATTGCTGCCTTCCACGATTATGAGATCTGGTAGATGGACGTAAAGACGGCTTTTATAAATGGTAATTTGGAAGAGCACGCCTATATGGATCAGCCGGAGGGTTTCATTCAGGGTGGGTGCAGCGGTAAAGTGTGCAAGTTACTTAAGTCCATTTATGGACTAAAGAAGGCATCGCGGAGTTAGAACATCTGTTTTGATGATACTGTCAAAGAATTCGACTTTATCAAAATCCCAGATGAACCATGCATTTACAGTAAGATTGTAGGGAGAACTGTGGTATTCCTCGTCTTGTACATAGATGGCATTCTCTTAATAGGAAATGACATTCATATGCTACAGTCAGTCAAAGGATTCTTGTCACAGAGGTTCTCCATGAAGGACCTGTGTGATGCCAACTACATTCTGGGGAACTAGATCTATCGTGATAGATCTAAGAGTATGTTGGGACTTTCGCAGTCCAGGTATATCGACACCATACTGAAACGATTCAGTATGAAAGAATCCAAGCGTGGTAACCTACCGGCTTATCACGGAATCACTCTCTCCAAAGAGATGTCTCAAAACACTGATTTGGAAAGGGCTCGCATGTCATCTATACCCTACGCATCAGCGGTAGGCTCTTTAATGCATGCAATGTTGTGTATCAGACCAGATGTAGCATACGCATTGAGCGTTGTAAGCCGGTATCAGTCGGACCCAGGGAAGAAACAATGGATAGTAGTAAAGAACATTCTCATGTACCTGAGAAGGACTAAGGAGATGTTCTTGGTGTATGGTGTAAAAGACCTCCAGATCGAGGCCTTTGCTGACTCCAGCTTCCAGAGTGACAAGGATGACTACAAGTCCATGTCAGGTTATGTCTTTACCCTCAATGGAGGGGCGGTTTGTTGGAAGAGCTCCAAGCAGGAAACCGTTGCTGACTCAACGATGGAAGCGGAGTACATAGCTGCTTGCGATGCTGCAAAAGAAGCTGTCTGGATGAAGAAGTTCCTTACGGAGCTTCAGGTGGTTCCTACCATTGTTGATCCAATACCGCTGTATTGCAACAACAACGGCGCTATAGATTTAGCAAAGGAACCCGAGTCCCATCAGAAGTCCAGACACATTTTGAGGCGGTACCACCCGATCAAGGAGATCGTAGATCGCCGGGAGATCGTAGATCGCCGGTAGATCGAGGTGAAGAGAGTAGATTCGGAGAATAACACTGCAGATCCACTCACGAAGGCCATACCCCAGACTCAGTTCGAGCGGTTGATCGAGATGATAGGTCTTCGATACGCCAGTCCATGGCCCTAGTGCAAGTGGGAGATTGTTAGTGTATATGCCTTAGGGGCCATTATTGTATCATACTAGTTTGTATACTATTTAATAGAAGCTTGGGATATTCAAAGTTGTATAGACAGTCTTGCTCAAAATGGTAGTATGCTACTCGGTTTGTTTCTGCTTCAATATGTGCATATATTTCTTTTAGCATATCGCTTATACATATTAGTGGAGCCTTTAGGATATTTGCTTGATTACCAGCATTGTGATGGCAGTCACACTAGTGGGGGCTAGGTAATCTACAAGCACATCCTTATACAGGTCCCTAATCGTAGGATTATCGAGACGATGCATCGATACTCCGGAGTAGACTAGCGTATACGCTTCTCATCGCAGCAGGGGAGATGGTCTGTCCCACAGCCATTAGTACGTCGTACTGGGGATAGTATGCGGGTGCTCGTTAGGTTACGAGTACACTGGACAGGACTCATAGGGAACTGTTGGTTGGTACTATACCTATCGTCAGATAACAGTTCCCAGGTGATAGGAGTACAGCTTAGTCCGTCGACTTGACACTGCTGCTTCGCCTCGAGTGTGTTCCAACTGTACTTTAATTACTACCCTACCACGGCTCAAAGGAGTCGTGCAAACAGGTAGTAGTTGGGTGCAGTCCCAAAGCACTTGGAGGCAGTAGCGGTTACACAGGATTCGTCTCTCCCGGTATTGGGGGTTGATATCGCGCTGTGTCTAGGAGAGCCATTACACAAAGTCCCTGACCAGGGAAAGCAAGATTTACTGGTAGTGTTTCCAACAGTTTCTCAGGGTGTTCTGGGCTACACTCCGACATGACATGTACCGCTATTAGGGGTCTGACGTTTACCGCCCCCTAGGCTGACATGCGATACTCTTAGACAAACAAACCAGACTGTATGGAGATTGTCACTTTCAGGCTCAGTAGGAGTTCGGATAGGTTTACCTCATCGGCCTTCTTATCGACATCTACTTGGGGACCGTTACGTACAGCTAGTGCCGCTTGTGGTCTGTGGTTAAACCCACTGCCACCGTAGTGTCGAGTCTTTAGTGTCCCACACAGAGAGTTTCCCTGCACTGGGCAAAAGTTATAGAGGCCGTATGGTTTTACGGCAAGGCTATGATCACTTACGTGCACTTGTGCGCGTATGATGTTCGGGCAGACAATACTAGTGGGTTTTGGTTTAAGCCGAATCCTAGTATTGTATATATGGATTAGTTTTGTCTTCTGTGTATTGTATTCTACGGAATGCGGATGCGGGTGTGTATGCACGTTGTGAGGAGCGAAGATGGAGGTGCCTCATTAGGGTTGTGACCATTGACTTGCTCAAAACCGTTATGAGGTGGAGGGAAATGTTTGCTTATCTTTTTTAATGATAATTGTGTTATGGCTAATTGGTTTGACCATTTGACCATGCTTGACCATTTGACCTAGTTGATTATTGTTGACTTAGATATTTTGTGAGGACTATATTCTTCTTTTGTTTTGGATTTATCTTGAGATGATAATGGTCACATCAAGTCTAGCCATCACATATTTTGATGATAAAAGATTAGTAAATATATTTTTCTCTTAATCATTATCTCTTGCTCATTCTCTCTCATCAAAAGAGAGCTCCCATGGTTCTTCTTCTTCCTCCTCACTAGAAATTTCTATAGCTCTCATGTGTTGAGAAAAATAGAATCTAAATAGACAAACAAATCTATTTTCTTCCTCTACATCACCTAGAACATCAAGCATAGCAAACTTGTTGCCTTAGTTACCTCGGCTTGAGGTGGAGCTCGGACTATAGACTCTCGGGTGGATCGTCTTCGACTCTAGGAGGCCACAGAGGTGAGCAAGATCCGGATCGATCCTCGGAGCTCACATGGACGAGGAGGACAGCGGAGAAAAGAACCGAAGGACTTTTTTGTGAGGTATAATCGTCTATCACAGTAGATTAAACCTCCCATAGTTTCGTTAGATATGGTTTGGCAAAGATCCTTGGCTTAGTCTATGTTGCTTTTTGTAAGAATGTTTTGATTTTTACTTGTTCCGCCTCCTCGCTTGCTTGCTGGGTGAGCGACATAGACTTACAATATGCTTGTGGTGGTTGTCTCCGCCGTTGGGCGTGATTTGCTCCCGTTTGGGATACTTTATTTATATTCTATGTTGTACCCGTTTTCGGGGCTAGTTTTTACAAAGGAGGTGCTGCCGAAATTTTTAAGAAAGTAAACTAAAGTTAAAAATTTTACTTGAGATTTTCCGAATGTTTTAAACTATGTTTTTCTCCACTTATCCATTTTTGGGTGGTTTAGATTTCTGGGTTTCGGCTTACTTAAATTTCCTACGCCTGTTGACGTTACGTGGTTTAAGTGCCGGTCATGTGCTTAAATTTGGGTCATGACAGGTCTAGGGTGGGGTTTGGCTATTCATCACGCCGATGGAACCCGTTTTTCATTAAAGGCTCAAATGAAGTACAGAATTCCTAGTATATCCAATGTATTCATCCGTGATCTGGAATGTTTATAAATGCATGTGAAGAATGGCTATTTATATATGAGATATATAATGAACGTTGCTTATGTTTTGCACCCGCGCTAGTCCAGCCCCAGCTCTGTCGTTAGTTAAGTAACCTAACGGTGCATGACGGGGCCCCGTGGCGAAAGCAGATGGCATAAGCGTACGTTCTATTTTCGTTTCTTTTCTGTGATGTTTAGGAAATTTAAATGACGGGACATCATTAATGTGATTAATGTTAAGAAAAAGAAACCTAAAGATGTTGTAGAATAAAACTTTTTAAAATGGGTAACTCTAGTTTTTGCTTTGCATAGTGGTATTTCTTGATGAATATCCGGCACCTCATTCGATGAGGAAAGGGCCGAGATCCCTTCACCGGGAGTGACCCCTTAAGCGAAACTAGCAAATGTTACAAAGCACTCGATTGTTTTTATAGTTGATCTAACTTTTGCTTTGCATTGTGGTATTCATAAATATCCAGCACCTTATTCGATAAGGAAAAAGCCGAGATCCCTTCACCGAGAGTGAACTCTTTAGCAAAATTAGAAAGATACTCCAAAACCATTCGACTTTTTAAATTGGAGCTTAAACCACTCCTTTCATCATTTTCTACAACAATATCAAGTTCAAAATGTTAATGGTTTTCATAAAAACCATCCATTGCCTTTCACCATTTTAGGAAGCAGGGTACTTAGTATTCGTTCCACGTTTGTTGACTATAGTTAAGGCGTGGTGTACGATAGCTAAGTGATGTCTTCCTATAAAGCATTTGATGCGATCGACTAGGACATTCGTATAACTTTCTTGACCATAGTTAAGGGTCTTGCGAGTGGGTCTAAATCGATCACGAAATGGCGGGTAGAACTTGACTAGTGCTTATGATTTGTTGAACATAGTTAAGGTCATAAGACACCAGCGGCAAAAATCATATCGAGAATTTTAAGAGTTGAAATTTGCAATGAGATTGCATACCTTCTATTTGATAGTTGCATCCCGATCCCACTGTGAATAAAAGTTACTCCCGGGAGAGTTTTGCACTTTACAATTAGCTGATCCAGTAGGTGTCTAGAAAGGTGTCAACGGGGTTACGCCTCTAGGAAAACGAGCTCTATTTTAATTAGGTCCGTGCGAAAGCACGGGGAACCTCCCTCGGAGTACCGACACTGGCCTGGCTGACCGGTTAGCAAACTTGTAGATTGCAATTAATCCTAGCTAATTTTCTTTTTAAGGTTTGAAGGAAAATTGGATAAAAAGTTGTACGGGACATCGATTAGATAAGATTAATAACCAATCTAATTATGCAAGAGCAATCGCTGAGTGTCTTCTTTTCTCTCTCCAAATGGCAGATACCTATGACGGGACTTAAGCTTTTATTAGACAATAATAAACTCACGGTGCCGAATTACAAAGATTGGCTAAGGAACGTAAATATTGCCCTGACCTATGATAAGGTCGGATACGTCCTGACTACTCCAGCCTCTCCTTACCCAGGCCCTGATTCTTCAGTTGTGGATAAAGAAATCCGCAAGACATGGGATATAGACCGCGCAACAGCCAAGTGCATCACGCTTGCTTCTATGAACAATGAACATCAGAAGCAGCACGAGAAGATGGATGTACAATCTATCTTTCTCCATACAAAGGAGTTGTATGGAGAGCAATCTCGTACTCTCCAATATGAGGCATCTTGAAAGTTGTTTCAGATGCGGATAGCTGCTGGCACATCTGTAGGTGACCATGTATTGAAGATGATTGGACTTATAGAAGAACTTGAGGACCTGGGTTGGACCATGGAGAATGAACAGTATATTGATATTGTTCTACAGTTGCTTCCCCCTGCCTTTGCTCAGTTCATTGTAAACTTCAACATGCACAACATAGAGAAGTCATCACCTGAACTCCTCAATATGTTGAGGACTGCAGAGAGCACGCTAAAGGTAGCGAAAACTCCCGCTCTAATTGCTGGGCCATCTTCCTCTTCCGTCCCGAAAGCCAAGGCCAAGGGAAAGAAGAAGAAGAATCCCATCAAGCCGAGATACGGAATGAAAAAGGCACTGGGAAAGGACAAGAAAGGGGCTGCTACGACAGGACGAGGGGAATGCTTCCACTACTACTAGACTAGGCACTGGAAGAGAAACTTCGTTGGATACCTGGCCGGCCTCAAGAAGAAGAAGCATGGTGATGCTTCCACTTCAGGTGTGTTTGTAACAGAAAACTGTTTTTCAATTAACTCTGCTTCCTGGGCATTAGATACCGGGTCAGGATCTCACATCTGCAATTGTGTGCAGGGGCTGAGAAGTAGCAGGTTTTTAAAGAAAGGTTATCACACTCTCCGGGTTGGAAATGATTCCTCAGTACATGCTTCAGCAGTGGGAGACTATCACCTTAGTTTGCCGTCGGGTTGTATATTGGTTTTGAACCCATGTTATTTTGTACCTTTGATGTTATGCAATATTATATCTGTATCATTGTTGGACAATGCTGGATATAATTTTGTATTATAATCTAATGTTATGAACATTAACCATAATCAAGAGTTGATTAGGTCTGGTACATTAAATAACAGGATATACGTCCTAAACTAGCACACAGTTTTCCATATACAACGCACAAATAAAAGAAAGGTTTCCGACATAAATGAAGCTTTCATTTGGCATCGTAGACTTGGTCATATTAACGAAACAAGACTAACCAAGCTACATAAGGATGGATATTTAAACCCGTTTGAATATAAATCTTATGCGACTTACCGGTATTGTATCAAAGGTAAAATGAACAAAACTCCGTTTAGTGGACACGGAGAGAGAACTACTGAACTCTTAGGCCTCATACATAGTGATGTATGTAGACCAATGACTACACATGCGAGAGGTGGTTTTTCTTACTTCATAACTTTTACTAATGATTTCTTAAGATTCGGACACGTGTTCTTGTTGAAACATAAGTCTGAAGCCTTCGAAAATTTCAAGGAGTATAAATCTGAAGTAGAAAAACAAACATGCTTGAGTATCAAGAAACTTCGATCAGATCGAGGAGGTGAGTAACTAAGCTCAGAGTTTCTAGATTTCCTAAAAGAGAATGAGATTCTCTCTCTGCTCACTCCTCCGTACACACCACAACACAACGGTGTGTCGGAACACAGAAATCATACCCTATTAGATATGGTACGATCTATGATGAGTGATGCTAAGTTACCAATATCATTCTAGGGGCACGCATTGGAGACTACTGAATAGGGTTCCGACTAAAACCGTGTCAACCACTCCATATGAGATATGGTATGGGAAGAGGCCATCTCTTAAAAGAGTTAGGATATGGGGTTGTCTGGTTTTTGTGAAAAAAGCTGAATCCGGACAAACTCAAGACACGATCGGTTTTATGTAAATTTGTGGGATATCCAAAACACTGTATGGATATCTTTTCTACCAAAAGGAGGAAAAAATGGTGTTTGGTTCTCAGTATGTCACATTTTTAGAAGATGAATTTTTTACAAATGATATTGTTGGCAATGCGGTAGAACTGAAAGAAATTATAGATACACAAAGAATTACCGATGATTTGGTCGAAACTGTGGTTTCAGTAGAACCTAACGAACCTCAGCCACTCCATAGATCTTGTAGGACTTCTCGCCCAGCTGATAGATACTACGGTTTTCTAATTGATGGTGATAAAGAAGATTGCATCATGGATGATGATGATCCTACTATTTTTCAGCAAGCTATCACGAGTGGTGACTCTGTGAAGTGGCTGGATGCCATGAGATCCGAAATGGAATCCATGCACACCAACAAAGTATGGACTTTGGAGGTTGCACCTTCTGGAGTAAAACCCATACGGTGCAAATGGATCTTTAAGAGAAAAATCGGTGTGGATGGTCAGGTGGAGACCTATAAAGCTAGGCTGGTCGCAAAAGGATTTCATCAAAGACAAGACTTGGACTATGATAAAACCTTTTCACCAAGCGCAATGCTCAAATCCATTCAGATCCTGTTTGCTATAGCTGCTCACTATGATTATGATAATTGGCAGATGGATGTTAAAATGGCATTTTAAATGGTGATTTAGAAGAATGCGTTTTTATGGATCAGCCAGAAGGCTTCATTGATAGTGGGAGCAGCGGAAAAGCATGCATGTTGCTTAAATCCATCTATGGATTAAAGCAGACATCACAGAGTTGGAACATCTGCTTTGATGATACAATCAAAGAGTTTGGGTTTATCAAAAATGTAGATGAACCATGTATTTATAAAAGGATTGTAGAGAGTACTGTTACATTCCTTGTATTGTACGTGGACGATATTCTCATGATAGGAAATAATGTTCCTATGCTACAATCGGTCAAAATTATTCTTATCGCAGGGTTTGTATTTACCCTAAATGAAAGGGCGGTATGTTGGAAGAGTTCCAAGCAAGATACCGTCATGGACTCCATGATGGAAGCTGAGTATATTGCTGCTAATGATGCTGCAAAAGAGGCAGTCTTGATGAGGAAGTTCATTTCTGAACTTCAGGTGGTTCCATCCATTGCTAATCTAATACCTCTGTATTGTGACAACAATGGATCCATGGCTTTGTCAATGGATGTTGGGATTCTTCAGCACCTAGCCTAGGGTTTGCAAGCATCACTCATGCCACAACGAAAATTTTAGGGGGTGCTAAGCAATCAACCTAAAGATCGAACTAGAAAACTAGGGTAGCAAAACTTGTAAACTAACATTACAAAGAGAAGTGAATGAAAATACAACATTTGTAGATCCGGTCCTTCACTTCTAAAGCTCCGTGTTGACGTCCCTTCACTGCGATCATCGTAGTCCCGAACTCTAGAATGGATTTCCCCGAAGAAATGATCAAGCTAGCTTGTTGACTTCGAGGCCGAAGATGATCTAGGTAGAGGTGACTCAAACTCAAGCTCCATTTTTACTAGGTCAAGAACTTTTTGAAGAGAACACCCTAAACTAAATGGTAAGTAGTAGAGGATGATGAAATAGGAAATGGGTTCACTTTAGATTTTGATTTCTCACTTGTTTTCATCACATAGTAAAATCTAGCAAAGGTTTTCTTTTGGATGAAGAAGAAGAAGAAAAAGAAAATGAGAATAGAATAATGATCATTATGCAACCATGGGTGATATTATAATCCACTAACCTCTGTAGAGACATAACCATGGTTAATTATAATGGTTTGGTTAATAAATATCTTAATCAAGATAAAATGAGTGGACTTTTTCAAAGATGCTTTAAGCTTCATGAAGCTTTGAGCCATGAAAAAATAAGCCACCATTTTGAATAATTAAGATAAATAAAAACCTAAATTATAATTAGCATGGTGTATGTCACACACCCATCCATGTTTGCATGTATCATCAAGCATGATACAATCATTTACACAAACATATATCACATATACATCATGTGCATATCAAGTGAGAAAATAATCTTAAGTGAATCAATACTAGTTAATGTAAAGTAATATATCAAATATATAATTATATATTAAATCGTTAAATCAACACTTGATTTAATGATTCGGTCATATCGCATATAACTGACTAATATCTAGTGTATCAATATATCGAATCAACACTTGATTCGGTAACCCGGCTATATCGCATATAACCGACTGATGATACAAATCGGGAGAATAGAATAAAGTATCACATACTGGTATTATTCTCGGTTCAGCACATATCTCATATGCGCTCCTATTTCGTTTCGCTTGAGCCAGGAAACCTCTGTGTAGGACTCTAAAGACTCGTCAATACGTCGGCAGTAGGTGGTGATCATATCAGTCACCCACAAACTGCAAGCGGTCTGCTAAACGTAACGGCCACCCGGGTATTGAGCGATCATAAGATCAACGAGCAAGCCTGCTCAAACTCCTGCGAATCCAATCAGTAACACTTACCGCACAGTCCGGTCTGTTCGTCTGATATGTCGCATATCTTTCCTAGGGGTGGTAAACGTGAGACCCTGGTATCTTGATAAGTCATACCGATGTAAGGTCCATAACGAGTAAGAAACAACTGATAATACTTACCAGTAAATCACATCAACCCTGGCCAGGGATTTCCAGTTATGGCCAATCTAACATAGCGCAACATCACCCCCCAATACCGGGAGAGACGAATCCCCTCCTATCGCTTATTGCCTCCATGTGACTCGGGACTGTACCCAAAAACCACCTGTTTGCATAACTCAGTAGAGCCGTGGCAGGGTGGAAATCAAAGCACAGTGGGAGACACACAAGACTCTATGACGATCTCGGGTCAATAGACTAAGCTGTACCAGTGTCACCAGAGAACTGCCATCTGACGTGAGGTACAATACCATCTGGGAGTTCTCGGCGAGTACGTTCAGTGTACCCAGTCTCCACTGAGCACCCGCATACCATCTCTGATGTCAAACATCAATGGATATGGGATCATCCATCGCCCATCACATGGGTCGAGAAGATATACGCTAGTCTACTCTGGAATATCGATGCCCCGTCTCGATATTCCCACGACTAGGAACATTGAAGGATGTACTCATGGACCACCCAGGCCCCACTAGTATGATCTGCATCATAATCCTGGAAGTCGAGTACACATCCTAAGGGCTTTATCAATACGTAACACAGAGACAATAAGTATACATGTTAAGATTGTTAGTGTATATGCCCTAGAGGCCATTACTGTATCATACTAGTTTGTATATTACTTAATGGAAGCTTGGGATATTCACAGTTGTATAGAAAATCTTGCTCAAAATAGTAGTATGCTACTTGGTTTGTTTCTACTTTAATGTGTACATGTATTTCTTATAGTATAACACCTATACACATTAGTGGAGCCTTTAGGATCTTTGCTTGATTACCAGCGTTGGGATGGCAGTCACACTCGTGGGGGCTGGGTAATCCAGAAGCACATCCTTATACAGGTCCATAGTCGTAGGACTATCGAGACAGGGCATCGATACTCCGGAGTATTCTCATCCCAGCATGGGAGACGGTCTGTCCCACAGCCGTCAGTACGTCGTACTTAAGATAGTATGCGGGTGCTCGTTAGGTTACGAGTACACTGGACAGGACTCGTCGGGAACTGTTGGTTGGTACTATATTTATCATCAGTTATCAGTTCCCAGGTGACATGAGTATAACTTAGTCCGCTGACTTGACACTGTCACTTCGCCTCGAGTGTGTTCCCACAGTACTTTGATTACTACCCTACCACGGCTCAAAGGAGTCGTGCAAACAGGTAGTAATTAGGTGCAGTCCCGAAGCACTTGGAGGCAGTGATGGTTAGACAGGATTCGTCTCTCCCGGTATTGGGGGTTGATATCGTGCTGTGTCTAGGAGAGCCATTACACAAAGTCCCTGGCCAAGGCAAGCGAGATATACTGGTAGGTTTCCAGTGTTATCTCAGGGTGTTCTAGGCTACACTCCGACACGACTTGTACCGCTATTAGGGGACTAACATTTACCGCCCCCTAGGCCCGCCATGCGATATTCTCAGACGAACGGACCGGACTGTACGGAGATTGTCACATTCAGGCTCAGTAGGAGTTCAGATGGGTTTCACTTCGTCCGTCTTCTTATCGGCATCTACCTGGGGTCCGTTACGCACGGCTAGTGCCGCTTGCAGTATGTGGTTAAACCCACTGCCAGCGTAGTGTTGAGTCTTTAGAATCCCACACAGAGAGCTATTCGCCTTTAGGCAAAAGAGTAGAAGTCGCATGGTTTTGCGACAGGGTTCGGTCACATCCGCGCACTTGTGCACGTTTGGTGTCCGGGCAGTTATCACTAGCGGGCTTTGGTTTAAGCCAGATCCTAGTGTACGTTTTGGGATTGGTTTTATCTCGTTTGTATTCGTGTTCCTCGGAACGCGGATGCGGTTGTGTATACACGGTTGACAGAGACAGAGGCAGAGGATTCTCATTAGGGTTGTTGACTGTTGACTTTTGCTAAACCCTAATGAGAATTAGAAATATGATTAACAATAATATTAATTAAGTATTATTGTGACATGGTTGGGTTGAAAGGTTGACTTTGTTGACTTGTTGACTTTGTTGACCGGTTGACTAGGTTGGACTTGTTGACCACCATCATGACAATGCCTATCATTTCATGGCATTGACCTTTGCTTGCTTATTTGTTCACACATTGCATTTAATGCATGAAATGATATTGCCATTTGATATGATAACAACCATTACATAATACTCAATTATTATTATGTGTTATGATGATTTTGGATTATGAGAGCAAGGATGAGAAAAGTCTTGCTCATTCGTTCATTTGCTTTCTCTCATGAAAGCTCTCTCATCCTCAAGCTCTCCCTCTTCCTCTTGCTCTCTCTCTAGTTCAAGGCAAACACCTCTCATGTGTTGAGAATCATTTGCCTTGGAGATAAAAACCCAAAACACTTCTCTACTCATCCTAGCACACAAAGTCTAGCAAGCCAAGTGTTCTAGTTTCCTCTAGTTTGAGGTTGAAGCCAAAGGTAAAAGCTTTCAGGTGGATCCATCTTAGGCACAATGAGACGACGAGGAGAGAACCATCCGACCACCACAAGGAGTCGAAGAGAAGGAGTTCAAGTTAAGGTATAACCCCCTAACCGAGTAGGTAAAGCTCCTAGTTAAGTTGTTAGATAGTTGTTTAACAAAGATCCGTATTTTGAGTCCATGTTACCACCAAAAGAAAAATCGTTTTTCATCATCTCCGCAAGCCCGAAAAAACCGGGAGAGGTTACGTGGACTTACAGTGGTATCAGAGCCTAGTTAAACACTATCTAACATGTTAGCAAAGTAACTAGAAGTTCGATCGGAGAAAAAGTCGCGAAACATGCCCGTAATATCAAGTTTCTGCCGATTCTGTTTTCTGTTCAAAAAATAATTAATCTTGCACTAAAAATCGGCTCAGGCTATTTAAAACCCACACAAGAAAATTGGTCCACCGACTCGGTCAAAGCGCCGCAGAAACGCGGCAGGAGCATGCTCCCGCCGCGGATCCGCGGCCGAGTTGACTCGGTCGTGGCACAATTTTCCTGCGTTATTTTTCTAGGGGTGTTTTAGGATTTTTACAATATGTTTTTTCTGCCCAGATTTTACAGAATGCAAAATTTGTTTTTGGGGTTTAAAAATCCTTATTATGATCGAACTTCTAAAGACTTAAGCTAACGGGTTATATCTGTGATGTGATATATGTATTGGACGTCTGCTAATCGCTATACATCGATTAGTGGGGGTTATAAATATCTGTGATCTGTAATGTTGATGGTATGTGTATATGAATTCATTGATTGTCGCGGATGAATAGCCGGGGGGATGTGAGATGAGAGTTTTCTTTTTCTTTCAATTCATGTAATTTATAATTGATGTAATATTATTTATACGGCCGCACAACCGGCATGGGGTTGTAGCCGTCATTGTATAATTTCTTTTACTGTTTTTGCTCCTAGGATAGACCCAAGGTAGGATGCACAAACTACCGGGTATCTTGAAGTGCCGAGTGGCCTACTCATGGTGTTGAGGGAGGTTGCTTCTCTTCGGGTACTTGGCGGGTAGTTTGCCACACCCGTAGGGGTCTAGGGCGGGGTCTTGGCTATTCATCGCGACCGTGTAATCCGCTCTTCATTACAGGCTCGTACGGAATGCAGATTCCTAGTATATCCAATATGTTCATCTGTGATCTGGAATGGCTATCATTGCATGTGAAGAATGTGTATATCTATATATGATATCTATTTAGGCGTTGCTTATGTTTTGCATCCACGCTAGCCCAGCCCCCGCTCTGTCGTTAGTTAAGTAACCCTAGTGGGTAATGACGGGGCCCCGTGGCGAATGCGGATGGCATAAGCGTACGTCATATTTTCGTTGTTTTCTGCAATGGTAGGATTAAATGATAGGACATATTAAAATTAATGCAAGAAAATAAACCAAGTAAAAGTCGTTGGAACAATTTCAAAAACCACTCGGTTTCTTTTCAAATACAACTTTTAAACGCGGAGCTTAAGCCACTCCTTTTAAAAGCTATCAAGGTTCCTTCGATTATATCAAGTTCACTACGTTCACGGTTTTGCCAAAACCATTCGTAGCTGTTCATATCAGATTTTTGCATTTTCATACCGCCCAATTTTTATCACATTGCATATCGGTAGGTACTCTTGAGCCGTGTTTGCTAGTCAATTGCAGGATACAGGTTCTCGGCTCTAAACGGTGAAATTCATAGAAAAACACGACAAAATCCGGGTTCCTGCCATTCACAGATAAAACACGGATCTCCGCTCTTTATCCGTCTGTTGCCACACACCAGTTTAAGAGGCAAAATGGCAAATCAATGTCATTTTCATGCACAAGGCTCAATGGCAACACAAGATCCAAGAAATCTATACGGAGCTCGAGGAAATCATGACAAAAAGATCCACATCAAATCATCTTTTGATCAACAGAAATTCTGGAAAAATCGTGAAGAAATTATGAGAAAAATCATATACCAGAATAAAGATCACAGCTGACCAAAGAACGCCACCAAATTTGAAGGCCCAACTGCCTACTATGACCGCGGAACCGTGGCCTAAGCATACTTAGGCCGCGGAACCGCGGCCGTACGGTGTCGGCAGTGGGTAGGGTTTTAGGGGCAGTTTTGTCATTTCATGAAGGATCAGAATTTTGCCATAGATTTCCATCTCCCTGCCTATAAATAGCCCAGAACCTTGTGAAGCCAAGGGTGCTTAATCTTGTATTTTTTTGGGTTTAGAATACTTGTTTTTCTTCCTCTTCTCATCTCTTCTCCATTGAAAAACTTGTGGTGAGCTTTTGTGAGTGAAGAATGATGACTAAAGAAGTTCATTTTATTATTATACTTGTCTTGCTCTTTTTATGTTAATCGCTTGTAATCATTAATTGATAAGTAGTTGTTGTTATTTATGGTTGTTTCTTTCTTTTCTCTTTTTCTTTATCCTTAAAACAACCATGATGCTTACGCTTGATCCTTGCCAAGGTGAGGTCGCAAATAGCTAGTTGTTATCTTCTAATCTCTTTCTTTCTATCTTCCTCTTTGTTTTATTTTCTTTTCATTATGATGTGTGAGTAGTTTCCATACTTGTTAGGGTAGGATAAAGGAAGTTTAAAAGAAGGAGATCTCTCTCACTCTTTCCTTGCCCAACATCCTAAATCAACTCCCGTTAATTGAACCACAATCCGCACCCTATGGCACCCTATCCTACATGATAGCGGTGATTCCGTAGTGAGACCGGTTGTGGTTGAATTAACCGGAGGTTATGGCTAAGAGCCAAGAACGGACGGACAAGCACCAAAAGGAAGAACTTAAGCATTGGAAAGCCTAGCTTATACTCGCAAGTTCCTTCCTAGTCGTGCTAATCCCCGTTGTTGCCGATTACCGTAACACCGATTTTAAGAGTGGCAACGAAAGAAGTGAGCGACTCCTAACTCGAACTAACCTAATCCTAACCCTAACAAGCTCTCTTTAAATAACATTTTAACACTTAGATAATCACAAACAAATCTGGAAAATTGGACTTAACTCGTTAAAGCACATAGAAAAAGATTCCCATCTCCCTGCGGACGACCCGTACTCAACCGGCTAGCTACACGCGAAACCGTTTCGATTGCGGTAATTAACTAAACTTAAACACGCAGAATCTCTACCAATCAAATGGCGCCGTTGCCGGGGAGACGGTAGTTTATTTGTTTGCGTAATTTCGGGTTAACTTGTGAATATAAATATAACCAAAAAACAAAACAACAAAAAAATATACTTTGTAAAGAAAAATCATCTTGTTATTTTTGATTAGTTTTTGTGCAAGTGTGCAGGATAATACGTAGTTCGAGTTCAGTGCCAAAGACGTGGGAAGATAGACCCACATTTCGCGGCTACACCGCGACGGATCAAAACGAAGCAAACGGTCTACTGTAAAAATCTGGAGCAGATACAGTAAGCAAGTCATAATTCAGCACATCCAGACAAGCAGAGCACACCCAACAGAGCACACCCAAAAATTTCAGAAGCCCAACTCCACCCTACTGCCGCGGAACCGCGGCATAAGCTGGCTTAGGCCGCGGATCCACGGCCGTTTGGTGGCCTCAGGGTGCCAAAATCCCTGTAAGTGTTTCTCTCTTCTCCCCCACTCCTTTGGACTCCAATAAACTGTGTTTTCTGCAGCATTCTTTGCGCAAATTCTCTTCCCCCTTCCAATAAACTGTTCTTGTGCAGAATTCTTTGCGCCGCGCTAAAAATAAAAATTGTTTGCAGTTGATTTGTTACAGCTTTGCATTCATTAATACGGACTTAAGGGGCTTGAAACCAATTCAGATTGGGTGGGGATTTCATCACCCTTCCCAGTGTAGGGTTCCTGGGCATACTAATGAGGTCTCACAAGGCATCAACCATGCCAATTTCAAAAATTACAAGTGCCGAGAAACCCTAATACGGATCGTTAACTAGATTTTAGGCGAAATATGCAACTAGTTAACAACTTAACTAAGTGAACGGAAATACAACCTTTGTAGATCCGGTTCTCCACCTCCTTGGCTCCATGATTAAGTCTCCTTGCTGTACAAATCAGATCCCGGACTCTAGCATCGGCTTCATCGGAGAAATGGGCGGGCTAGGTCATCGACTACAATGCCGAAGATGATCTACGTCGAGGCATCACAAGATCAAGCTCCCACTTCACCAAGTCATGAAACTTGTGAAGAAAACACCATATACTACTTGGCAAGAGGTAGAGGATGAAGAAATAGGGGGTGGGTTCACTTTAGAATTGGATTTCTCACTCATTTCATCAAATCACCATTGATGGAATCAAGCTTCTTCATCTTGAAGAAGAAGAAGAAGAAGATCATGTTATGATAAGAATAATAAAATAGAAAAGAAAATGAATTCTTATCATATACAAACCATGGTTAAGTGTAGAGAATGAATCATGGTTAAGTGGAATGGTTAGGGTTAAGCATGAGACAAAAGTGGTCAAACTTTCAACACTTCATGAAGCTTCATGAAAGATACAAAGAAAGCCACCATATCAATTTATCCTTTTAATTCCCAAAAAGAATAAATAAATAAATGAATGAATAAGCAAAACCCTAATCATCAATTTAACCATGATTTAGTTGTGTACACTTAACCAAATAAGCATGTATCATCAAACATGATACAATCATGTGCACAAAAGTATATCACATATACAACTTGCACAATTCAAGTGAGAAAATCCATTTAAAGTGAACCAATACTAGTTAATGCAAAGTAATATATCAAATATATAATTATACATTAAATCATTAAATCAACACTTGATTTAACGATCCGGTCATATCGCATATAACCGACTAGTATCCTAAGTATCGGCTTACCGAATCAATCCTTGATTCGATAACTAGGTTATATCGCATACAACCTTTCGATACATTCATCGCGAGAATGGAATACGGTATCACATACACGCATTATTCTCGGTCCTGCACATATCTCATATGCGCTCCTATTTCGTTTCGCTTGATCCAGGAAACCTCTGTGTAGGACTCTAAAGACTCGTCAATACGCCGGCATCAGGTGATGATCATATCAAACACCCACAAGCCGCAAGCGGTTTGCTAAACGTAACGGCCACCCGGGTATTGAGCGATCAGAAGATCGACGAGCAAGCCCACTCACACTCCTGTGAATACAACCAGTAACACTTACCGTACAGTCCGGTCTCGTCGTCTGATATGTCGCATATCTTGCCTATGGGTGGTAAACGTCAGACCCCAGTAGCTCGATAAGTCGTGTCGATATGAGGTCTATAACAGTTCAAGAAACTACTGGTAACACTTTCCAGTAAATCTCAGCAACCCTGGCCAGGGATTTCCGGTTATAGCCAATCGAACACAGCGCAACATCAATCCCCTATACCGGGAGAGACGAATCCCCTCCTATCGCTCATTGCCTCCATGTGATTCAGGACTGTACCCAAAAGCCACCGTTTTGCACGCCCTCTTGGACGTGGTAAGGTGGAAATCAAAGCACAGTGGGAATCACACAAGACTCTATGACGATCTCGGGTCTACAGACTAACCTGTACCAGTGTCACCAGAGAACTGCCATCTGACGTGAGGTATAATACCATCTGGGAGTTCTCGGCGAGTCCGTCCAGTGTACCCAGTCTCCACTGAGCACCCGTATATCATCTCTGATGTCAAACACCAATGGATATGGGATCATCCATCGCCCATCTGTATGGGTCGAGAAGATATATGCTAGTCTACTCTGGTATATCGATGCCCCGTCTCGATGCACCCACGACTAGGGACCTTGAAAGATGTACTTATGGACTACCATGTCCCCACTAGTATGATCCGCATCATAGTCCAGGTAGTCAAGTACACACCCTAAGGGCTTTACCAACATGTAACAGAGAGACAATCAGTATACACGTTAAGGTAAAGAGTAACCAGATAGCATACTATCATGTCGAGCAAGAAAGTCCTCCCTATATATGTCCAAGCATCCACTACAATATACATCCTATGTATAGTAATGGCCTCTAGGGCATACATATAACTAACAATCTCCCACTTGCACTAGGGCCATCTGATAGCAGTGGTTGTAGTATCTCATACTCAACCATCCCATAAAAGTCTCTCTCTGGGAAAAGGCCTTTGTGAGTGGATCCGCCGTGTTGTCCTCTGAGTCTGCTCTCTTTACCTTGATCCCCTAGGAGATCAACCATCTCCATGATCAGGTGATACTGCCTTAGAATATGTCTGGATCACTGATGGGACGGACGTTCCTTGGCATAAGCCACATCTCCATTGTCACACAATGGGAGGAACTAAGTTCATCTCATGAACAAATATACATCCAGACTGCCTCTTTGGTAGCATCATAAGCAGCGATGTATCTTGCCTTTAATCGTCTAGTTAGTCATGGTATTTAGCTTGGAACTCTTCCAACATACCGTCCCTTTTGTGAGGGTAAAGACAAAGCCTGTGACTGACATTCAGTCGTCCTTATCACCCTGGAACACTTCCAGTGATTCTCCCCAGGACCAATTGATACCATCTCACTACAACTAGTGAGAATCCTAACATCCAATTAGATCTATTTCATAGATCCAAAACTCAGGATTTAGGAGGTATCACTTTGATCCTATATGGAGAATCATTGTAATAAGCGGAGATTGACCGAGCGTAGCATAGGAAACTCCTTTCTTATCAAGAGTATGTCATCCATGTACTCTACAAGGATCATCACCATACTCCCTACTACCTTTTTGTATATACAAGGTTCATCTACCATTTTGATGACGTCAAACTGTTTGACTACTACATCAAAACAGATGTTCCAACTCCACGATACCTGCTTTATCCTATAAAGCATCTTGTATACGTTTCCGCTGCTCCCACTGTCTACGAAGCCCTCTGGCTGTGTACTTATAGACGTTCTCTTCTAAAACTTCATTTAGAAAAGGAGTCATGGCACCCAACCGCCAGATATCGTAGTCATGGTATGTAGCCGTGGCAAGTAGGATCTGGATGGACTTAAGCATAGCCACTTGAAAAGGTTTCATCATTATCCATGCCTGGTCGATGACGAAAACCTTTAACAAGTCTAGCTTTGAAAGTCTCAACTTTTCCATCTACACCAAGTAATCTTCTCAAGATATACTTGCTCCTGATGGGGATTTAACCCTTCAGATATAGCAACCAAAGTCCATACTTTGTTGGTGTATAAGGATTCCATCTCAGATCACTAAGCATCCAGCCATTCTTACAGAGTCACACTCCTGATGGCCAGCTCGAAACTAGTTGGGTCATCATCTCATGATGCAATCCTCGCTTCCACTGTCATAGAGAAACTGAAGTATCTCTCAGGTGGGTGAGGAACCCTACTAGATCGGCGGAGAGGCTGAGGTTCGTTGGTAACTATTGAATCATTTGGTTTTATCAAATCATCTGCTGTAGTTTGTATAGCTGGAACTTTTCCAGTTCTACATAACTGACCTTACCTCGAGCTTGTCCGGATTTTGCTTTTAGACATATGCCGGACAACCCCAAATCTTAACTAACTTAAGATATGGGCTCTTCCCTTTCCATATCACATATGAAGTGGTAGGCAACTGATTTGATCAGAACCCTATTCAATAGGTATGCAACTTCATAAGTGCATAACTCCCAAAAGGAAATAGGAAACTCAGTAGTACTCATCATAGAGCACACCATATCACATAAGGTGTTATCTACTCCGCCCCGATATACCATCATGCCATGGTGTATATGGAGGAGTAATGCTGAGAGAGAATCTCATTCTCCTTTAGAATAGTCCAGGAATTCCGTGCTCAAGTATTCTCCTCCTTGATCTCATCAAAGGACATAATACTTATACCCTTATTTGTTCTCTACTTCTAACTTATATTCTGTGAATACCTCAAAAGGTTCTGACTTGTGTTTCAACGGGAACATATGTCTAAATCTTAAGAGATCATCAGAGAATGTAATGAAGTACAAAGAACCAGTCCTGGCATATGTAGACAGGGGACCTTGCATACATCAACATGTATCATCCCAAGAGTTTACCAACTTTTTCTCTATTTCCAGTAAACAGAGCTATGGTCATCGTATCTTTATGACATGACTGGCAAGTTTCATAAGATGTAAATTCAAACAGATTTAAATATGCATCTAAATGTAACTTCAGCTTGTCAGGTCGCATTGATATGACCTAGTCTACAATACCTCAAGAAGGATTCGTTCAGTTCTGAACTCTTCCTCTTGTTTGTGTTCTGTACACTAAGAACTGTAGTTTGATTTAGAACATTAATGCTTTTAGATAACGTGCCTGAACCGATCAACTTTTGATATAGGAAATGTTCAAAACATTATCCAACAATACAAAATTATATCTTTTCTTTACTAATAAAGAGACTGATATGATTTTGTATATCAGGTTCGGTATCTAATAACATTCGTTCAGAATCAATGTATTGGTAATACAGGGTGACAGTGACCAACAGATTTGGCTGCAACACTTGCCCCGTTTTCTGCCTCATGAAACTTATCACCCGTTCTCAGTTCTCTACCTTTCTGTAGCCCTATGTAACAGATTACATATCTGGGATCCTGATCTGGTATCACATACCCAGGACGTAAAGGATACTGAGAAACAGTTCTCTGTAATGAACACACCCGAAGATGATGCATCAGCATGCACTCTCTTCGTTTGGGCGGCACGGGAAATCTGGTATTCCCCAATTTCCAGCTCTGTCTTATAACAATTATAAGTTGGAGCGGGACCAACGTTTCCCAGCTCAGTATAACAAGCGGGTTCGGTCAATAATCCGTATTATTATCTTGATTAAGGCGTGATATGGTCGCTACCTGGAGAGAGAGAGAAGAAAACACTCAGCGTGCGCTCTTGCAAAAATAGATTGGTTTTTATTTTATCTAATCAGGATGGCTCCCACTATTTTTATCAAATCTTCCTTAAAACCTTAAAAGGAAAGACTAGCCGGGATTAATTACACACTACAAGTTCGCCAATCTTTCAGCCAGGCCAGTGTCGGTACTTTGAGGGAGGTCCCCCGTGCTTTCGCACGAACCTAATTAATGTAAACCTCGTTTTCCCAGAGGCGTAACCCCGTTGACACCTTTCTAGACACCTACTTGATCGGCTAATTGTAATGTGTAAAACTCTCCCAGGAGTAACTCTTACTCGCAGTGGCTATCGGGATCCAACTATCTCATAGAAGGTATGCAATCTCATTGCAAATTTCAACACTTGAAATTCCCGATAATATTTCGCCCCTAGCAGCTATATGACCTTAACATAGTCAACAAATCATAAGTGCTAGTCAAGTTCAACCCGTCATTTCCTGATTGAATTAAACCCACCCGCACGACCCTTAACATAGTCAACAAAGTCGCACGACTACCCTAATCCAATCGCATCATTTGCTTATACAGATAAACACCAATCAGCTACCGCACACTACGCCTTAACATAGTCAACAAATGTAGCACGAATACTAACTAGTACTTATCTGAAATGACGGAGGGCTACGACAGGTTTTTCTGAAAACCTATTGCGTAATGAACTTGATATCGTTGTAGAATCAAATACAGTTTTGAAATGGAGTGATTTTGAGGCTTTTCTAGTTTTGCTAAAGGGGTCACTCCCGGTGAAGGGATTGTCGGCCCTTTCCTCATCGAATGAGGTGCGGGATATATCATATATATCACTGTGCAAAGCAAAAACTCTTAAAAGCAATCAAAATACAAACCGAGTGTGTAGCATCTGCCAGTTATTGCTAAAGGAGTCACTCCTGGTGAAGGGATCTCGAACCTTTCCCCATCGAATAAGGTGCAGGATATATCACATATATCTCTGTGCAAAGCAAGAACTGTAGCTGCCTATTTTATTTTTGAAATTCGATTCTACAACATCTTTAGGTTTCTTTTATTTCATTAATCTCATTAATGAAGTCCCATCATTTAAGTACCTAAACATCGCAGATAAATACGACGTACACTTATGCCATCTGCATTCGCCTCGATGTCCCCTCGTGCACCGTTAGGTTAGGTAACTAACGGCAGAGCGGGGCAGGGCTAGCGCGGGTGTAAAACATAAGTAACGCCTATATAATATATCATATATATACTATATAATGTATCCATCACAGAACATATCACATGATCACATCACAGATATCGCAGCAGAAGAATGATATGAAATATTAGATATACTAGGACGTCCGTGTTTTCAATACGAGCCAGTATAAAACACGGATTCCACGGTCGCAATGAATAGCCAAACCCACACCCCTAGACCTGTCACGACCCGAAAGAGCACGTGACTGGCCCTTGAACCATACGAAGTCTATAGGACCCCATCTGATCCAAGTAAGCCAAAAGCCCAGAAATCTAAAACCATTTTTAAGAATAAGTAAAGAACTGGTTTAAAGAAGTGAAGAAAAACATGTTTGAAATCAAGGTTTTTAAATAACTAAGCCGAATATGCATTTTTAAAACAGTACAGTCTTTTCTAAAAATTTCGGCAGAGTTTCTTTTGTAAAACTGGCCCCGAATGGGGTACAACAAGGATAACAATATATACAATGATAAGGGCATCCCCAAGCGGGAGCTAGCTCTTCGTCAAATGACGGTCACAACCACACAAGCAACAATGATATGATATACAACGCCAAGTGGCGAGGATCAAATCCAAAAGAAAGCTCAAAAGCAATAAGAAAACCGCAATACTACTAAGCGCGACTCTATAGTCGAATAATACATCACTAGTCTAGGTCTGAAACAATATACAAGTTTTGGTTGATGGAAATTCTAGATACAATGAAATAAATAAATACAATGGTGGTTCTTGATGCGAAAGAATCCACCTACCAAAAGCAAACCACCCGCAAGAAAGTAGTGTGCCAGAAATGCCGCAATGAAACCTGTACGGCAGAACCTGCAAGAACTGTGGCACAACGGGGGTGAGTTGCCAACTCGTGAATAGAAACATCTACAAGCAGAAACCGAATGCAAGACATAAACCTAAGCCAACAATCAGTAATATAATCCACAAGAGTACATCTGAAGTATGATAAGATGGCAAGGTAACATCTAAACAGGTATGTGGTGCCAAGTACTCAGGTAATAACATGTCATCAGTATAAGGTATGTCTGCATGAAGTAAATATGATGAAGTATCAATGATATCAATACACATATATTAGCGTCCCATACCACTAATATTGGTGTAAGGGTATATATAACAGCGCCCTCATACCCTGTTATATATACAAATGAAGTATGATCAGTGTAAATCCAGTCTGTATATGATCCATGTCTGTATATGATCCATGTCTGTATATGATCTATGTCAGTATATACGTGGAACCCGTCCACCCGTCACCCAATGACAATAAACGTGGAACCCGTCCACCCGTCAACCAATGACAATAAGCATCATGTATGCAATATGAGGATATAAACAAAATCATGGAAAAACATCATGAAACCCGTGCCTAGCATCGACACGTAAATCCTCGTCCATATGGGGCTCCGTCTGCGGTATCGGCCCTCGGCCCCCGGCAGTACGGGTCAACCCATGTCCATCTCTGGGCTCCGTCTGCGGTATCGGCCCTCGGCCCCGGCAGTACGGGTCAGCCCATATCCATCTCTCAACTCGGGTCGGCATCCTCCAGATATCCGCCGAGCTCCAATACAATCACCGGTAGGTAGTAGTCCCTCCGCCGGGCTCACCGTCTACTACACAGCGAAACCGTTCTCGCCCCGGGGTACCATACCGGGTCCACCATGTACCCGTAATCGGCCTCAACCGCCTCCTCGATTCGGGTTTTCATATATCACTCTAGCACCGAGAAAACACATGGTGGACGCACCGAAATATCATATCAAGGGAACCGGGTTTTTAAATGATTACATATTTGCAATAGCCACGGTTCCCAAATCCAGAAATCATATGTAATCCAAACCAGAAATGCAAGTCAATGATCCGATATGATATGTGCGTCAAATATAAATGTCATGTCAAGTCACATATAGATGAGCTACAATATGATGATCAGATGTGATATAAGTATCAAGTATGAGTAGTATGTCAAGTCACATATAGATGAGCTACAATATGATGATCAGATGTGATAAAAGTATCAAGTATGAGTAGCATGTCAAGTCACATATAGATGAGCTACAATATGATGATCAGATGTGATATAAGTATCAAGTATGAGTAGCATGTCAAGTCACATATAGATGAGCTACAATATGATGATCAGATGTGATATAAGTATCAAGTATGAGTAGCATGTCAAGTCACATATAGATGAGCTATAATATGATGATCAGATGTGATATAAGTATCAAGTATGAGTAGCATGTCAAGTCACATATAGATGAGCTACAATATGATGATCAGATGTGATATAAGTATCAAGTATGAGTAGCATGTCCAGTCACATATAGATGAGCTACAATATGATGATCAGATGTGATATAAGTATCAAGTATGAGTATCAAGTCATGTCACATATAAATGAGCTACAATATTATGATGCGATGTGACATATGTATCAGGTATGAATATCAAGTCAAAATCATATATGTTTGTGTACAGGTCTATGTGTACACTATGCCATGCGGAAATCATATCATGAATGCAGCAGTACTACAGTGTAGTGACATAGCAATTATCGATGATGAAGTGTGTGAGCCGGCAAATAGTGTACGTGAAACATACATATCATCGATAATGGTGCTGGTGTCCTAACAGCATGATAATAATATAACAATGAACATATGCCAGTAATGCGAATAGCATGAAAATGCAGAAATCTAGTAGTCAACACCACAGTGAAGTATCTACTATGTAAACTACATCTAAATATCAGGTCAATCAGGAGGGGTAGGTGTGGAAACCACCTAAATCTGAGTCGATATATATATAGATATAATAGTCGGTGATCCCGCCTCAATAGTATCGCGTACGATACAGTATATCATATGACATCCTCAAGTCATGAGCGCAGATCTATCATCAATATCGGCTCGTACGGTAAATCATCGTACGGCATCCCCAAAAGCTGGGTAGGGGCCAACATCTCACAATCTCGTCACATAACAGGTATCACTATCATCAGATCATATAATCTGGGGTACTACTCTATGTCTAGTACAAATCGATACCATCAATAAAGTTTGCATGCGGGGGTAAACACATATCCCAAGCCCGCAAGAAATCATAAGTCATATCCCACATATGAATCCTATCAAATCACCGATCTTGCGGCACAAAGCCACATCATCGACTCACCTCCAAAGTCATCCCATATCATCAAGCACAGTGCAGGTATAAGTAATATGTAAGGGTGTGTGTGTAGGTGTAATTCTATCCTAGGGTTCGCGACTATGAACTACACTAGTCACTTCTAACCCTACACTATCCATAATACACCTAACTATCAATATAAACTACATAATAATCTATCTACGGACTGCGGGGGTGCTATACGCCATCCACCCGACTTCCCCCTGTAGATATAATCTACTCACCTTGCATCATCATTTGCGGACATCACCATGCATCTGCTTGTCGTTCCGAAGTCCTCATAGGTACCTACACATCAACATATCGTATATGCGCATTAAAACCAAATCCAAGCTACAACGGCGCATGAAATCCAAAACGATACAATAAGGGGCCTATAGGTGAGAACCTATGGCACGCCTTCAAAACCATCAATAAATCCTCTATATCGTCGTATAAACGACAAATAGTCGAGGCAAAACACAATACACCAATGCAGAAATGAAAATACGGAATACGGAAACTAAGATCCAAAACAGCAACTCATGAAATGTGTTCCAGATTTTACCCCAGGTCACTTTATACAAATCTATATATACCAGGGGCCTAAACTAACAATGTAGGAGCTACAGAACCAATACGAGCCAAGAAGGTGGGACCCAGGCCGCAAATTGCGGCCAATTGGGAGAAATTGGCGGCCGTACGGATGAGTTGGAGGCTACGGTTTGGGGTGTTGGTTCAATGGTGCCTGCACATCTCACTGTCCACTCAATATTCTTTTAGGAGTCTCAGGGTGACAGCAGATTCAATAAACACTACACAGATTTCACATTTTCCTCGATATCGGTTTCTAAAATCCGTATTCTGTGGTTAAGCCTCAGGTTTTGGGTTCCAATTCATACACTAGGGTGTTGGTGTATCCTCTACTGACCTCAATCTCCCAATACAACACAAGTTTCCTCAAACCCTAACTTGATTATCACCAAGTCCATAATATCACACAATATCGGTTAAATCTTAACATGGGGTTATAGGAAATGCAAGAATTAAGCTAAAGGTCCAGAATTTACCTCACTTGGCAACTCAAGAATTTTCTTGAGTTGCCCCTAGTGGTCAAAATCCACGCTTTCTTGATCCATCTTGAAGGTCTCGGGCTCGTGCACATTTTTAATGAAACGGACATTGGATTTTGGTGTAGTTTTAGAGGTGTTTTTGGGCTTTGAAGAGGGGAGGGAAGGAGGTGCAGGAGCAGCAGCAGAAGAAGAGAGAAGAGGGAGGGAAATGAGGGGAAAATGGCTAAGGGTTAATGGTCAAATGCAACCCATACCCCTCTCTCACCAACCCCATTCTTTATTCTTTTTCTTTTCTTTTCCTTTTCTTTTTAACCCTAATCCTTCTCACAAGAATAGTAAACCCAAATATCATGAAAGAAAATGCACAAGTGTGAGAAAAAGTGATATGTGCAAGTTTTGCACAAAATTGCCAAAAAGTCCGATTAGCGATTTTTAATCGCGATTAGCACTAAATTAGAGTCAAACTAATCACAAAAACTTTAAAATGTCATAATTCTCTAATTTACCCTATTTTAGAATTTTCCATAATTTTTCATAATTTTTCTAACATTTTTCCTAATTATTTGCATTTAATTATATATTTAATATTAAAATAATCAATAAAATAATATTAAATTATAAAAATTCCCAAAATTAATATTTTATATTTTTGAAAGTGTTACAATCTACCCCCCTTAAAGAAATTCGGTCCCCGAATTTAAATTTAAACCCCCAATACTAAAGCAAATTTCAGTAATAATCCAATTTGTCGGGGTTCCGAAAACATCAATACATAGAGAATATCATAAAAAGAAAATGTACTGCTCTACTAGAAATCAATCCCCAAAATGCATACATAAGAATATCCTATGCGTCTGGTGCGCAAGGAATCAAAATCCATATATGTGTCAAACAGGTGTACAAAACAACATTTAGGTGCAACGGGTGTGCACGAAACATCTGTCGTAGGCAACGGGTGTGCCTGACAGAAAAAATCAGGTGCATGTGACATGCACGAAGAATCCCGATTCAGTGCATCTGGTGTGCACCAGGATCGTGTACCAAAACACTAAAGGTGCATGAAAACTATGCTGGAAGTATAAATCAAATCACTAAATACAGTAGGCATGAAATCTCAATCAATATCTCAAATGTAATAACTCAGCGCAAAATATATAAATATCCAGTGGGTGCATGAAACCAATATCATGAAACTCAGTCATCAAAACTAAATCATGCAAACAGAACGCCCAAAATACTGAAATCCAAAATGACGGATACGTGATAATCAAATCACAAAATCACAAATCATAAATACCGTCGTCGGTAGTTCCTCCTTCGAGGTCGAGAAGGAGTCGGTGCAATCCACTGCTAGCAGCGCAGGATATTTACTTACCTCTTGCTCACGGTCTGGCGTCTTCTGACTCTGGGTCCTTATTTTCCTTGCGGATTTCCTATCTCGCGGTCAATCGGCTCATCGGCCCTGTCAGGTGCGCTAACGGGGTCGATTCCGTTCTGGCACTTCTCTGGTCACCTCTCGGTCAATCCTCACGACCACTCGTAAGGTAGCATATCACTGGCGTCGGCCTCTGGCTCTCTGAATGCACGTCACCCATCTGATCCTGGGTGCAAACATCATTGCAGCAATGTCCTGGAAGGTCTCTTCCAATCATGCCTATGCCGATCTGTACAGAGGCTGGCCCTCTTACATGACCTCTTTACACTGGAGAGACATCTGTGTCCTCAACACAATATTTTCTCGGAAACTGGTCACATCCCAACGTCTCTGTAAGCATATCAGATTTCTAGTCTCGACGGGAAGTAATGGCAGCTCGTCAGTGTCTCGCACGAACCTCTTGTTCCGCTTGTCTGTATCGTCGTCCACTATGACGTCACGCCAAGCTATCTACGCACTGCACTGTTCTCGGCCACGGCCAATCTGAAGTCTCTCGCACGGACTCGAAATCGCGTACTCTGTAGCTTCACTATTCTGTAGAAGATGTCAGGCCGAACAGATCCTCGGGAACACGTCCCAACCATCGGAGGAATACTCGTCACTCGTCCGCCCTTGATCAATTCGCAACGTATCTGGGTAAGTTCCTTTATCCGAACCTGGTCAACTACCTCGTCGACAATGCCGAACTCTGTCCTGCTGGGTGTGCGCAATACGACCACTCCCGGGTCTAGGTCTTCTCATATCGTACTCCAGAAGGGTCCTGTCGAGGTTCCTCTCTCAGATCTCAATCCTGCCGAATTGCCCGGAAGTCACCATCCAATGCTGAAGCTAAAGCTTATTCCGGAATGGCTGCATACTCATCGCGCTTCTTTCTGGAAGATATATCCATATACCACGCCTCTGGGTGCGTATCACATCTCTAATGTCAGCGGAGTGGGACGTCATCTCGTCGAAATCTCATACGAACTCTTTTCTTCACTCTGCTCAAATGTCGGCTGATGCGGACTTATCTCATCGTGGCTACACGAACTGCGCTCCGACGGCTACGCTCGCATCTGGAGTCTCCCAAGCAGTGTCCCATCACGATATCCGAAAGATGTCGAACCGTCCGATCGACTCGTCAGATCCTCATAATCCCCCAAGAGCTCACATCTCGGGTACAGTTTAATAGTATCGAGTACATGCCACAGCGTCGGTGGTCCAGCCGTAGAAGGGCAAACCCAAGCCTCACTAATGGTGCCGCGGAACTGCCGCAAACCCTAAGGTTCAAAGGCTTTCACACGGTCATTAAGTCGAGTTAGGGTTTCATTCTTCTAGAGGGTCCATAGAATCACCTGCATGTCTTTCCGTATACTTTAAACTTGGAAAATGGGCTCCTGACATTCGATCGTCTCAATCGACTCTCAACGAATCTGCGTGAGGTCGTCTCTAGCTGGAAACAATCTATCTGATGACCTCGCATCGGTAAACGAACGAACCGCATGTCCTAGTCATTCGTCCTCAGGTGACTAGCGACCGCTATCATCTCTCTAAGTATATGCTCACGCTGCAGTAGCTCCAACCATCTGGGCGACATCTCGTCATTTGCAGCAGCAACTGGCTCATTCGCCTGTACGCCGAACAGCGCCTCAATCCTCCAGGAAAGGCGACACAGTGGCGGTCATCTCTGAATCGGTCTGCTCTAGATCTGAGTAAGACTCTCCACACTGGAAATCTTCACTCACTGGGCACGCTCTGGCGCAAAATCGGACGAATCACCTTCGTCTCTCAATCGGGTAGACTAGCTATCATCTGTCTCATATCTGCCTGAAAGCTACGGCAATCTCAGCTCGTAAGCTTCGGAAGCGACATCCTGTCAATCTCAGCAATAGCTGGTCCATCTGTCTGCACGGTAGGCGACATCACAATCTCTGAGGTATGCTGTACATCAACAGTCCTCTCTCAACTGGCAGCTCTAACAATGGCCCGATCATCCGGTGCAAGACCAAGCACTCGCCTCCATTAGAGGTCACAATCACCAACACTAACTCGAGACGTTCCCATGTCACCAGAAAACACAATGGTCGGCCCTCGTACCAAACGAGCTCACACCGGCCGTAACCCTAGCAGCAGCCCAAACTGCGCTCAAACATGGTGACAGGAACCTCAGTCGAGTATCAAAAAGAGCACATCGATGGCAAGAAAGGAAACAACAGATCCAAAATGGATACATGATCATAGGAAGGAACAGCATCAATGAAGGTATGATCATGAAACTAATAGAATCGAGGATCTCAAATGGATGTATAATCATGGATACGAAGAGAATCACTGATCTCGAAAATATGTACATCCTAAGGTTCCTTAAGCGGAGTGGCGTGTCGTAAGTATGCCGCGGAACATACCAACGGTACGTCACTCTACTTTAGTCACCTATTCCATCAACCAAGGGTCATCCTAATACGACGGAAGTTCGGGTCTAATACCCCCTCGACCAAGTCTAAGTTCCGTAAGGTCAAGCCTAAGTTCCGTATATATATAACTCCCTAGGCTCCACATAGTCAAACTTAGACTCGAACCAAGGTCAACCTAGCGCTCTGATACCAACTTTGTCACGACCCGAAAGAGCACGTGACTGGCCCTTGAACCATACGAAGTCTATAGGATCCCATCTGATCCAAGTAAGCCAAAAGCCCAGAAATCTAAAACCATTTTTAAGAATAAGTAAAGAACTGGTTTAAAGAAGTGAAGAAAAACATGTTTGAAATCAAGGTTTTTAAATAACTAAGCCGAATATGCATTTTAAAAACAGTACAGTCTCTTCTAAAAATTTCGGCAGAGTTTCTTTTGTAAAACTGGCCCCGAATGGGGTACAACAAGGATAACAATATATACAATGATAAGGGCATCCCCAAGCGGGAGCTAGCTCTTCGTCAAATGACGGTCACAACCACACAAGCAACAATGATATGATATACAACGCCAAGTGGCGAGGATCAAATCCAAAAGAAAGCTCAAAAGCAATAAGAAAACCGCAATACTACTAAGCGTGACTCTATGGTCGAATAATACATCACTAGTCTAGGTCTGAAACAATATACAAGTTTTGGTTGATGGAAATTCTAGATACAATGAAATAAATAAATACAATGGTGGTTCTTGATGCGAAAGAATCCACCTACCAAAAGCAAACCACCCGCAAGAAAGTAGTGTGCCAGAAATGCCGCAATGAAACCTGTACGGCAGAACCAGCAAGAACTGTGGCACAACGGGGGTGTGTTGCCAACTCGTGAATAGAAACATCTACAAGCAGAAACCGAATGCAAGACATAAACCTAAGCCAACAATCAGTAATATAATCCACAAGAGTACATCTGAAGTATGATAAGGTGGCAAGGTAACATCTAAACAGGTATGTGGTGCCAAGTACTCAGGTAATAACATGTCATCAGTATAAGGTATGTCTGCATGAAGTAAATATGATGAAGTATCAATGATATCAATACACATATATTAGCGTCCCATACCACTAATATTGGTGTAAGGGTATATATAACAGCGCCCTCATACCCTGTTATATATACAAATGAAGTATGATCAGTGTAAATCCAGTCTGTATATGATCCATGTCTGTATATGATCCATGTCTGTATATGATCTATGTCAGTATATACGTGGAACCCGTCCACCCGTCACCCAATGACAATAAACGTGGAACCCGTCCACCCGTCAACCAATGACAATAAGCATCATGTATGCAATATGAGGATATAAACAAAATCATGGAAAAACATCATGAAACCCGTGCCTAGCATCGACACGTAAATCCTCGTCCATATGGGGCTCCGTCTGCGGTATCGGCCCTCGAACCCCGGCAGTACGGGTCAACCCATGTCCATCTCTGGGCTCCGTCTGCGTTATCGGCCCTCGGCCCCGGCAGTACGGGTCAGCCCATATCCATCTCTCAACTCGGGTCGGCATCCTCCAGATATCCGCCGAGCTCCAATACAATCACCGGTAGGTAGTAGTCCCTCCGCCGGGCTCACCGTCTACTACACAGCGAAACCGTTCTCGCCCCGGGGTACCATACCGGGTCCACCATATACCCGTAATTGGCCTCAACCGCCTCCTCGATTCGGGTTTTCATATATCACTCTAGCACCGAGAAAACACATGGTGGACGCACCGAAATATCATATCAAGGGAACCGGGTTTTTAAATGATTACATATTTGCAATAGCCACGGTTCCCAAATCCAGAAATCACATGTAATCCAAACCAGAAATGCAAGTCAATGATCCGATATGATATGTGCGTCAAATATAAATGTCATGTCAAGTCACATATAGATGAGCTACAATATGATGATCAGATGTGATATAAGTATCAAGTATGAGTAGCATGTCAAGTCACATATAGATGAGCTACAATATGATGATCAGATGTGATATAAGTATCAAGTATGAGTAGCATGTCAAGTCACATATAGATGAGCTACAATATGATGATCAGATGTGATATAAGTATCAAGTATGAGTAGCATGTCAAGTCACATATAGATGAGCTACAATATGATGATCAGATGTGATATAAGTATCAAGTATGAGTAGCATGTCCAGTCACATATAGATGAGCTACAATATGATGATCAGATGTGATATAAGTATCAAGTATGAGTATCAAGTCATGTCACATATACATGAGCTACAATATTATGATGATCAGATGTGATATATGTATCAGGTATGAATATCAAGTCAAAATCATATATGTTTGTGTACAGGTCTATGTGTACACTATGCCATGCGGAAATCATATCATGAATGCAGCAGTACTACAGTGTAGTGGCATAGCAATTATCGATGATGAAGTGTGTGAGCCGGCAAATAGTGTACGTGAAACATACGCATCATCGATAATGGTGCTGGTGTCCTAACAGCATGATAATAATATAACAATGAACATATGCCAGTAATGCGAATAGCATGAAAATGCAGAAATCTAGTAGTCAACACCACAGTGAAGTATCTACTATGTAAACTACATCTAAATATCAGGTCAATCAGGAGGGGTAGGTGTGGAAACCACCTAAATCTGAGTCGATATATATATAGATATAATAGTCGGTGATCCCACCTCAATAGTATCGTGTACGATACAGTATATCATATGACATCCTCAAGTCATGAGCGCGGATCTATCATCAATATCGGCTCGTACGGTAAATCATCGTACGGCATCCCCAAAAGCTGGGTAGGGGCCAACATCTCACAATCTCGTCACATAACAGGTATCACTATCATCAGATCATATAATCTGGGGTACTACTCTATGTCTAGTACAAATCGATACCATCGATAAAGTATGCATGCGGGGGTAAACACATATCCCAAGCCCGCAAGAAATCACAAGTCATATCCCACATATGAATCCTATCAAATCACCGATCTTGCGGCACAAGGCCACATCATCGACTCACCTCCAAAGTCATCCCATATCATCAAGCACAGTGCAGGTATAAGTAATATGTAAGGGTGTGTGTGTAGGTGTAATTCTATCCTAGGGTTCGCGACTATGAACTACACTAGTCACTTCTAACCCTACACTATCCATAATACACCTAACTATCAATATAAACTACATAATAATCTATCTACGGACTGCGGGGGTGCTATACGCCATCCACCCGACTTCCCCCTTTAGATATAATCTACTCACCTTGCATCATCATTTGCGGACATCACCATGCATCTGCTTGTCGTTCCGAAGTCCTCATAGGTACCTACACATCAACATATCGTATATGCGCATTAAAACCAAATCCAAGCTACAACGGCGCATGAAATCCAAAACGATACGATAAGGGGCCTATAGGTGAGAACCTATGGCACGCCTTCAAAACCATCAATAAATCCTCTATATCGTCGTATAAACGACAAATAGTCGAGGCAAAACACAATACACCAATGCAGAAATGAAAATACGGAATACGGAAACTAAGATCCAAAACAGCAACTCATGAAATGTGTTCCAGATTTTACCCCAGGTCACTTTATACAAATCTATATATACTAGGGGCCTAAACTAACAATGTAGGAGCTACAGAACCAATACGAGCCAAGAAGGTGGGACACAGGCCGCAAATTGCGGCCAATTGGGAGAAATTGGCGGCCGTACGGATGAGTTGGGGGCTAGGGTTTGGGGTGTTGGTTCAATGGTGCCTGCACATCTCATTGTCCACTCAATATTCTTTTAGGAGTCTCGGGGTGACAGCAGATTCAATAAACACTACACAGATTTCACATTTTCCCCGATATCGGTTTCTAAAATCCGTATTCTGTGGTTAAGCCTCAGGTTTTGGGTTCCAATTCATACACTAGGGTGTTGGTGTATCCTCTACTGACCTCAATCTCCCAATACAACACAAGTTTCCTCAAACCCTAACTTGATTATCACCAAGTCCATAATATCACACAATATCGGTTAAATCTTAACATGGGGTTATAGGAAATGCAAGAATTAAGCTAAAGGTCCAGAATTTACCTCACTTGGCAACTCAAGAATTTTCTTGAGTTGCCCCTAGTGGTCAAAATCCACGCTTTCTTGATCCATCTTGAAGGTCTCGGGCTCGTGCACATTTTTAATGAAACGGACATTGGATTTTGGTGTAGTTTTAGAGGTGT
Organism: Agapanthus africanus; assembly: GCA_030015575.1. Classification (NCBI taxonomy): domain Eukaryota; kingdom Viridiplantae; phylum Streptophyta; class Magnoliopsida; order Asparagales; family Amaryllidaceae; genus Agapanthus; species Agapanthus africanus. Next base: position 328,178,106 of record CM057337.1, read on the forward strand.
TTTTGGGCTTTGAAGAGTGGAGGGAAGGAGGTGCAGGAGCAGCAGCAGAAGAAGAGAGAAGAGGGAGGGAAATGAGGGGAAAATGGCTAAGGGTTAATGGTCAAATGCAACCCATACCCCTCTCTCACCAACCCCATTCTTTATTCTTTTTCTTTTCTTTTCCTTTTCTTTTTAACCCTAATCCTTCTCACAAGAATAGTAAACCCAAATATCATGAAAGAAAATGCACAAGTGTGAGAAAAAGTGATATGTGCAAGTTTTGCACAAAATTGCCAAAAAGTCCGATTAGCGATTTTTAATCGCGATTAGCACTAAATTAGTGTCAAACTAATCAGAAAAACTTTAAAATGTCATAATTCTCTAATTTACCCTATTTTAGAATTTTCCATAATTTTTCATAATTTTTCTAACATTTTTCCTAATTATTTGCATTTAATTATATATTTAATATTAAAATAATCAATAAAATAATATTAAATTATAAAAATTCCCAAAATTAATATTTTATATTTTTGAAAGTGTTACAATCTACCCCCCTTAAAGAAATTCGGTCCCCGAATTTAAATTTAAACCCCCAATACTAAAGCAAATTTCAGTAATAATCATAGGGTGACATCTTTCGCAACCTGGAAGTGCCCAAATAAAAGAATATTACATACAAGTTTTTACATGAATGAAAATGAAAAACTCTCATCTCACATAAAAAACCCCGGCTATTCAAACACGACGATCTAATATAACATATCCAGCAACACATAACATCACATGTCATCAACGTAAGTAAATATGCGCATCCCAATTGTCGTTGACATATAGCAACGAAACCGGCGATATCACATATTACACTTACGGTCACAGAAAAGAAAGTGTAAAACTACAACAGTTGGAATCCGTAACCGCCTTAGACATCGCATGCCTAAACCAATGAATTCCTCAGACATCACATGCCTAACAATTATAAACCCCGCATTTTAGTCACAAAATTGAAAACTCTTTTCAACATCAAGTCGGGCAATTCAACAAGATTCCCGACATCATGATCGAATGCTCGTCGTAAACTTTAGTAGGCGGCCGCACCCCCGATACCGTCGACGAAGTGCACCAAGGCGGAACACCGCTACCGCGAGCACCCAAACGGATGCTTTCGGCGACGGGGTTCTCCTACAGTCACTTGGTCGGGGCTATGGAGCGAGGCTGTCTATTAAGTTTACCCGGCGAGTATCCGCGTACGCTACGTGATTGCGACGGACTTTTGATCGCATCAAAATTCCGTGGCAACCGATCAAGTGAGACTAAACTGCTATGTTTATAACATTCATTCAGTTATCTCATAACTTCTTGTGAATTCCAATTGTTGTATCCCATTCCAGATAAATAGAAAATGATAAACTTTCTGATCGAACATCCAAACACCCAAGTTTTCCCGATAACAGCACAACTCTTGTAATAAGTTTAAAAACATTCACTTCGTGCCTCAGTACCAACGGTCCAGCTGTAGAAGGGTCAAGCCAACGCCTCACATGTGGCACGCCGTACTGCCCCAAACCCGAAGGTTCAAAGGGCAGTTCAAGACGGTCACATAATCGAGTTAAGGTTTGTTTTCTTCTAGAGGGACCATCGCGTTACTTGCACTACTTAGAACGTCTTTAAACCGCGGAAAAATCCAACACTTAAAAATTTTCCGCCAGGGGAAAAATTGGGTATTTATATCCGGTCGAACTTTTTAACATATTCAATAATTATCCGGAAAACACACAGACAAAATTAGACAATCCGATCGAAGTACCGAGTCCCCAATACAACCCAGAAATTTCAACTCTATTATAAATATTAAAAATTCCCAGGAAAACCAGCACTGCAAAGTAAGAATTACTGTGCCAAATTCTATGCAAGATAAGACAAAACGGCCGCGGAACCGCCGCACGAGCCATGCTCGTGCCGCGGAACCGCGGCGGTTTGATGGGATTAGGGTATCGAACTTCACAGTAACTCTTAGATATTTCTGCTGGTTTTTCTGCATATTTTTAATATAGAAAAATCCACATTTTTCAAAAATGTACAGAGAGCAATTTTTGGGCTAAGGTTTCGGTTCGATCGGACTTCTAACTCCGTCTACGCGTCGTCTAAGGCTCTAGCTAGGCTCTGATACTACTGTAGGGTTCCTGGGCATACTAATGAGGTCTCACAAGGCATCAACAATGCCAATTTCAAAAATTACAAGTGCTGAGAAACCCCAATACGGATCGTTAACTAGATTTTAGGCGAAATATGCAACTAGTTAACAACTTAACTAAGTGAACGGAAATACAACCTTTGTAGATCCGGTTCTCCACCTCCTTGGCTCCATGATTAAGTCTCCTTGCTGTACAAATCGGATCCCGGACTCTAGCATCGGCTTCATCGGAGAAATGGGCGGGCTAGGTCATCGACTACGATGCCGAAGATGATCTACGTCGAGGCATCGCAAGATCAAGCTCCCACTTCACCAAGTCATGAAACTTGTGAAGAAAACACCCTATACTACTTGGCAAGAGGTAGAGAATGAAGAAATAGGGGGTGGGTTCACTTTAGAATTGGATTTCTCACTCATTTCATCAAATCACCATTGATGGAATCAAGCTTCTTCATCTTGAAGAAGAAGAAGAAGAAGATCATGTTATGATAAGAATAATAAAATAGAAAAGAAAATGAATTCTTATCATATACAAACCATGGTTAAGTGTAGAGAATGAATCATGGTTAAGTGGAATGGTTAGGGTTAAGCATGAGACAAAAGTGGTCAAACTTTCAACACTTCATGAAGCTTCATGAAAGATACAAAGAAAGCCACCATATCAATTTATCCTTTTAATTTCCAAAAAGAATAAATAAATAAATGAATGAATAAGCAAAATCCTAATCATCAATTTAACCATGGTTTAGTTCTTTACACTTAACCAAATAAGCATGTATCATCAAACATGATACAATCATGTGCACAAAAGTATATCACATATACAACTTGCACAATTCAAGTGAGAAAATCCATTTAAAGTGAACCAATACTAGTTAATGCAAAGTAATATATCAAATATATAATTATACATTAAATCATTAAATCAACACTTGATTTAACGATCCGGTCATATCGCATATAACCGACTAGTATCCTATGTATCGGCTTACCGAATCAATCCTTGATTCGATAACTAGGTTATATCGCATACAACCTTTAGATACATTCATCGCGAGAATGGAATACGGTATCACATACACGCATTATTCTCGGTCCTGCACATATCTCATATGCGCTCCTTTTTCGTTTCGCTTGAGCCAGAAAACCTCTTTGTAGGACTCTAAAGACTCGTCAATACGCCGGCAGCAGGTGATGATCATATCAAACACCCACAAGCCGCAAGCGGTCTGCTAAACGTAACGGCCACCCGGGTATTGAGCGATCAGAAGATCGACGAGCAAGCCCGCTCACACTCCTGATAATCCAACCAGTAACACTTACCGTACAGTCCGGTCTCGTCGTCTGATATGTCGCATATCTTGTCTAGGGGTGGTAAACGTCAGACCCCAGTAGCTCGATAAGTCGTGTCGATATGAGGTCTATAACAGTTCGAAAAACTACTGGCAACACTTACCAGTAAATCTCAGCAACCCTGGCCTGGGATTTCCGGTTATAGCCAATCGAACACAGCGCAACATCAACCCCCTATACCGGGAGAGACGAATCCCCTCCTATCGCTCATTGCCTCCATGTGATTCGGGACTGCACCCAAAAGCCACCATTTTGCACGCCCTCTTGGACGTGGTAAGGTGGAAATCAAAGCACAGTGGGAATCACACAAGACTCTATGACGATCTCGGGTCTACAGACTAACCTGTACCAGTGTCACCAGAGAACTGCCATCTGACGTGAGGTATAATGCCATCTGGGAGTTCTCGGCGAGTCCGTCCAGTGTACCCAGTCTCCACTGAGCACTCGTATATCATCTCTAATGTCAAACACCAATGGATATGGGATCATCCATCGCCCATCTGTATGGGTCGAGAAGGTATATGCTAGTCTACTCTGGTATATCGATGCCCCGTCTCGATACACCCACGACTAGGGACCTTGAAGGATGTACTTATGGACTACCATGTCCACACTAGTATGATCCGCATCATAGTCCCGGTAGTTAAGTACACACCCTAAGGTCTTTACCAACATGTAACAGAGAGACACGTTAAGGTAAAGAGTAACCAGATAGCATACTATCATGTCGAGCAAGAAAGTCCTCCCTATATATGTCCAAGCATCCACTACAATATACATCCTATGTATAGTAATGACTCTAGGGCATACATATAACTAACACCAGGACCCCAGAAATTACAAAAAGCATAAGCATTGACCATTGTTAAATTAAAAAATACTAGACTCAGCCCTAAGGACTTCGCGCTCAATAGGACAGAGGACTAGTTACAGGCATCGGCCGTTTATCCTATCTGACTTTTGCGGTGTCTAGGCAAGTGTGTCAAAGGCAAGTGGTTATTTAATTAAGGAACTTCGCGAAAGCGTTGGACAACCTCCCACTTACCTGTCACTTACCTGGTCGCAATCGACGGAGAAGAGGCGGTTTGAGGTCCTATTTCTAACCCTCTGGAACAGTTAGGAGCTGTCTAGCAGACCTAGGTGACCCTAGATCTAGGTGTGATTGTGCATATCTTGTTTGTGATTGCTTAAAACCGTAAGTCCGTACATATTTCTGTAAAGCTCTTTCTAAAAAAATAAAAAAAAAAGGGAAAAAAATCAAAAACTTTTATAAAAACTTGCCCTTTGTCGCCAAAATCCATTTTTTCACTCACCACCCATCGCCTTTCTCCATTGACGTTTTCTTACCCTCACCTTCTTTGCTTTTACCATACTAAACGCGTTTAGTGTATGTCCGCTTGGACTCGGAACACTAGCGCCCGCCTAGTCCGCGTTACGTTAGTCGCCACCGACTACGCGATCGACTCAGACGTCGAAACTCCGTCCATTCCTCTTTCACCTTTACCTTTGCCGGCCAACTCCGACGTTGACCGGAATTCTGTTCATACAACTTCACCTTCACCATCAGCAACCTCTTCCTCCGCGATGTCAGGATTTAATTCGAACATCTCTTTGACTACCCCTGGATTGGCTCCACCTCCTACGGAGACCAATAACCCACCACCGCCGCCTGTTGTAGCGCCGCAGCGAATTACGCTCTAGGATCGTTTCTATCCCACCCGTTCTGCACTTCCCACCTGCCTTTCTCTTCCACCGGCCAATGGGGATAATTTTGAAATTAAGCCCCACTTCATCAACATGCTTCCACGATTTCATGGGCTTGAATCTGAAGATGCCTATATCTTCATCAATAAATTTCAAAACGTTTGTGCCATGATGAAAACTACCCAACTGTCGGACGATGCTATACGTCTACGGGTCATTCCGTTCACTTTATGCGATCTTGCTGAAAAATGGCTGTATAGCACCGCTTCCCACTCCGTAACCAGTTGGGACGAGTTTGTTAAAGCGTTTCTCAAAAAGTTCTATCCGAATCATAAAACTGCAAGGATTCGCAATGAAATCAACCAATTCTCTCAGCTTCCTTCTGAACCCTTCTGGAAGTGCTTTGACCGGTACAAAGACCTTCTTGTTCAGTGTCCTCACCACGGTATAGAGGAATGGCAACTTTGCCAAACTTTATACGAGGGCCTGAACCCAGCAATGAAGCAGTTGTTGGAAACCATCTGTCAGGGCCACTTCCTATCAGAATCTGACGAGGAAGCGTGGCAATTCTTCGACGACCTTGCGGAGCAAACGCTACAATGGGAGAGCACCAGACCGACTTCTTCTTCTTCTACCTCCACTTCTACCGGTCAATCTAGGGTAGGAATTCACCAACTTGATGTCTCTATTGCGATGAAAGCTGAAATGGCTGCAATAACGAGAAAGCTTGAAGCCATAGAGAGTAAATTTTCTTCTCTTGCTCCTGCCCCTGCTCTTCCCGTTCGTACCATCTGCGCTTGTTGTTCCGATCCCTCTCACTTAACTGAAGAGTGTCCTTACAATCCACCATCGCAAGGACAGGATCAGGTTAATGCTGCATTCCAGCAAAGACCGAGGAATGATCCATACTCTTCCACCTATAATCCCGGTTGGAGGAACCACCCCATTTTCGCCTGGAATCAGAATCAGAATCAATTCCAAGGCAACAATTTCCAAAGGCCGTCCGCCGCAACAACAAGCGCAACAACAAACTCAACATCAATTTCAGCAGCCCTTCCAACCCCAACCTTTTCAAAATCAGACGAACAACTTTGCACCCAACAATTCTTTTCCACCAAACAACTTTGTTCCGTCAAACAACGATAAGGTTTCCTCGCTCGAACGAAGTCTGGAGGCGTTCGTTAAACAATCGACACAATCCACTGCCAACATCCAGTCTTCCATTCAGTCCTTAGTGCAACACACTGCAGCACACGGGCAAAGCATCAAAACCATCGAGGCCCAGATTGCACAGCTGAATGTGGCCTTAAGCGAGCGAGAGAAGGGGAATCTCCCGTCCCAGCCACTCCCAAATCCCGGTCACCCACAGAATGTACATGTTGCTCTTGAACAACAGAACCATAATGTGAGTGCCGTGACCACATTGAGATCGGGAAGGATGCTGCAAAACAACATTGGCATACGGATCAACGATGACACCCCGGCCGCTTCTTCTTCTTCTTCTCCTGCTTCTTCGTCTTCTGAGCCTATTCTCCATTCTTCAAAAGGCTCTCCTTCTTCTTCTTCTTCTTCTTCTTCTTCTTCTTCTTCTTCTTCTTCTGCTCTGAACGGACCCACTTCTCACTCCACGAAAACACCTGTTTTAGGATCCGTTCCAACTCCACAATCTCCTCCACAAGCATTAGACTCAACCAATTTTAAAAACGTCCCATTTCCAAACCGGTTGAGGTCTAATAAACAAAATCCTCAAATGGAGAAGATTCTGGAGTTATTTAAGCAGGTTAACATTAACATTCCTCTTTTAGATGTCGTCCAACAAGTCCATCCTATGCGAAAATCTTAAAGGACTTGTGCACGAAAAAGAGGAAGTCTCAGGTACCAAAGAAAGTTTTCTTGGCTAGTGCTGTGAGTGATGCTCTTACCCAATCTTTACCACAAAAACGGAAGGACCCTGGCTGTCCTATGATTTCTATTACCATTGGGGATAAGAACATCAACCGCGCACTATTAGATCTTGGTGCCAGTGTTAACCTTCTTCCGTACTCAGTATACGAGCAATTAGGCGTAGGAGTGCTGAAACCCACACATTGTACTATCCAAATGGCCGACCGATCGATCACCCATCCTAGGGGTGAGCTAGAGGATGTGTTAATCAAAGTCGAGGACTTCATATTCCCCGTTGTCTTCATTGTATTAGACACACAGCCTGTAACTAACCCCCGGAATCAAATTCCGGTGATACTCGGTCGCCCATTCCTTGCAACCTCAAATGCTGTGATCAATTGTCGCAATGGTTCGATGAACCTCTCTTTTGGAAACATGACAATTGAACTCAACATTTTTAGGTTGGGGAATCAGCCTTCCGAACCTAATGCTCATATACTGGACGTCTGCTCAATCCAGGAGATCACCCCTGAAGAGTGTGAATTCGAGGAGTTTCTGTTCGATCATGCTAACCTTAACGCCACTAGTGCGTTCCTCCTCGAACCTGCTGCTGTTTCTGCGCCCGACAACGACTACGAGTGTTTCACGTTCTTAAACGATCTTAGCCGCTCGCAACCCGAGTTTGAATCCTTCGAATTTCCGGATGAGTTACCTGAACCATCCGACTCGGTCGCTTACACTCGTTTTGAACCTTTGCTGGAGTCCTTTGAGTTTGAGACCTCTGCACCAATCTTGCCTTCAATCGTTTCACCTCCGACGCTCGAACTCAAGCCTTTGCCGTCTCACATTAAGTAGGCTTACTTAGGTGAGAACGATACCCTCCCTGTCATCATCTCGGCTTCTCTAGCTCCAGAGCAAGAGAAGGCCCTTCTCGCGGTCTTGCACAGCAACAGGCAAGCTTTTGGCGGGTCCATGGCGGACATCAAGGGGATTAGTCCCCTGATCGTTGAACATCACATTCATCTGATGGATGATGCTAAACCATCCCGGGATCCACAAAGACGTCTCAATCCAGTCATGAAAGAGGCTGTGAAGAAGGAGATCGTAAAATGTCTAGATAGTGGTATCATTTACCCTATCTCTGATAGCCAGTGGGTTAGCCCCATTCACGTTGTCCCCAAGAAATCAGGTATAACGGTCATCACTAACGAGGCGAACGAGTTAATCCCTACTCGCACCCAAACTGGGTGGCGAGTATGCATCGATTACAGAAAACTCAACGCCGCAACGCGGAAGGACCACTTTCCGCTACCTTTCATTGACCAAATGCTTGAATGATTTTCCGGACACGAGTACTACTGCTTTCTTGATGAGTACTCCGGCTATAATCAGATTCCCATCACCGAAAAAGACCAGGACAAGACCACATTCACTTGTCCTTTCGGCACATTTGCATATCGTCGCATGCCCTTTGGGTTATGCAATGCGCCCGCTACCTTCCAGCGGTGTATGATGGGGATCTTTTCTGACATGGTGGAAAAATTTCTGGAGATCTTCATGGATGATTTCTCCATCTTCGGCGATTCCTTCAACGAGTGTTTGCTGCATCTTGACGCTGTCCTTACCCGATGTAAGGACAAGAATCTCACTTTGAATTGGGAGAAGTGCCACTTCATGGTGCGCGAAGGTATTGTCTTAGGACATATCATCTCGCAAAATGGCATAGAGGTTGACAAAGCGAAGATTGAGGTCATTTCCAATCTCCCTCCTCCCCGATGCGTCAGAGATATCCGAGCCTTCCTTGGCCATGCCAGTTTCTATAGACGGTTCATCAAGGACTTTAGCAAGATTGCTAGGCCCTTGATTCTTTTGCTGGCCAACGATACGCCATTCGACTTCAACTCGAGCTATGTGACTGCATTCGAGTCATTGAAAAGCTCACTCACTTCTGCTTCCGTTCTTTCTTCGCCTGACTGGACGCACCCATTTGAGATTATGTGCGATGCATCCGACTTTGCCATTGGTGCTGTCCTTGGACAACACATAAACAAGTTGCCGCACGTAATCTATTATGCGAGCCGAACCCTGAACGATGCCCAACTCAATTATACAATAATTGAGAAGGAATTCTTAGCTGTTGTATTTTCTTTAGAGAAGTTCAGGCCCTACCTCATCGGCTCTCCAGTCATTGTCTACACAGACCATTCTGCTCTGCGCCATCTTTTTGCGAAGAAAGATGCAAAATCTCGGCTAATACGTTGGATCCTCTTGCTTCAAGAGTTTGACCTTGTCATTAAGGATAAACGAGGATATGAAAACGTAGTTGCCGACCATCTCTCACGACTTCCTTCTTCGCCTTCGCTTCCAATTCCGACCAACGACGTTTTCCCGGATGAACAGCTCTTGACAGTATCTTGCGAACCCTGGTTCGCAGATATTGTGAACTATTTGGCCACGGGATTACTACCAACTGAATGGTCAAGTCAGGACAGACTTCCCTTCTTATCCCAAGTAAAACACTTTTACTGGGACGAACCCTATCTGTTCAAGTACTGTCCCGACCAGATTATTCGTCGGTGTGTCCCTGACGATGAATTCAAGAGTGTGCTGTCATTTTGCCACGATCAAGCGTGTGGCGGGCATTTTAGCCCCAGAAAGACAGCTGAGAAGATCTTGCAATGTGGTTTCTACTGGCCACAACTCTTCAAAGACGCTCATGATTATTGCAAGACTTGCTCCCGGTGCCAACACTTGGGCCGGATATCCCGGAGGAACGAGATGCCGCTCCAACCAATCTTGGTTATGGAGATTTTCGATGTTTAGGGGATAGATTTCATGGGACCGTTTCCCAGCTCTTTCGGGAACTTGTACATTCTTCTCGCTGTTGATTACGTCTCTAAATGGGTTGAGGCTGTGCCCAGCCGGACGAACGACAACAAAGTTGTCGTTAGGTTTCTTAAAGAACACATTTTCTCCCGTTTTGGGCACCCCCGAGCGATCATTAGCGACAATGGAAGCCATTTCTGCAACAAGACTTTCGAGTCCTTGATGCTGAAATATTCCATTAATCATAAGCTCTCTACGCCCTACCATCCCCAAACCTGCGGGCAGGCCAAAGTTTCAAATCGGCAAATCAAGCAGATACTGGAGAAGACGGTTTCCAAAAACCGTAAGGATTGGTCGTTGAAACTCACGGATGCCCTTTGGGCCTTTCGAACCGCTTATAAGACCGATCTTGGCATGTCTCCCTATCGGCTTGTGTACGGAAAAGCTTGCCACCTACCAGTCGAAATAGAGCATCGCGCATTTTGGACGATAAAGGAGCTGAATCTGTCTCTCGAAGATGCGGGCAGCCATTGGAAGCTGCAGTTGAACGAATTAAGCGAGCTTAGGGATGAGGCATACGATAACGCGGTTGTTGTTAAGAATCAAACGAAGGTGTTTCACGATAAACACCTTTTGCGCAAAACTTTCGTACCTGGTCAACAGGTACTGCTTTACGACACCAGACTACACTTCCATCCAGGAAAGCTCAGATCTCGCTGGAAAGGGCCGTATTTTGTGCGGAATGTGTATCCGCATGGCGCTGTGGATTTGGAGAATCCAAAGGATGGTTCATTTTTCAAAGTGAACGGACACCGACTAAAACTGTACCTTAGCGCCGAACCAACAGAGGAGCTCCTGGTCTTACAGGAGCCGGTTTACCCTGCATAATCTTCCTCTGCCTACCTCCAAATTTCGGTTATCCAGCCAAGAACAAATGGACACTGTTCCAAATAAGTTTGGGGGTATGTATATACCATTTTTGTACATTTTTGTGGATATTCTTTTCAGTTATTGCTTTTCTTTTCTTTTCTTTAAAAAAAAAATGTGTGTATAGCTAACCGACATTTTTGACCCTTCAAATGATCTCTTCATGCAATGACAGTGAGGACACTGTCCAGTTTAACTTTGGGGGTACGCTCGGTACGCATTTCTTACCTTCGCATTCATATGTATATTTTGCATCTGCAAATTAAAATCCATAAAATCCATAAAAATCTGAAAATTTTCTAAAAACTTTCTAAAAACATAAAAACTTTTTGTCAAGTTAGCTAGTGGGAGGACTCTGATTCAATATTTCGACGGTTTTGTTTGATAAAATAAGAATAACTAAATCTTATTTTTAGATTTTGAAAAGCTGAAAGATAACTCTCCTTTGAAGTTAACTATAGCTGATATACGTCTTTACATCACACTACACGTGTCGTGAGTTTTGGAAATTAGATAACAAGTCTTTTATGTCTAAAAACTTTTAAATGGATAAATGGTTTTCTGAGGATCAAATAGGTTTGTTCTGAAATAAGTAATATCAAGAATAGTTTATGAAGTGAAGTGAATATGAAGGGATATTATTGATGCCTTAATTGGAACTAAGTCTGAAAAATAACCCATCTGAAACTTGATTGGAATGATTACACACCGAACCCACTAAACACGTCCTTTATCCAAAAAATAATTGAACTGCCGGTTATGTCTCCGTTCGTATTGAATCATCATGATTTTCACGCCAAACTGTCTTTTGTTTTTAGACCAAGGTAACTTGAGTAATTAAGTCCGCTGGGGTGTTTTTACACCTAATGCCCTAAAGCCAACTGGTTTGGGAGCATTGGCCCAAAGTTTGCTAAGAAGCCTAGAAAGTCCAGATTAAAACAAGTCAAGCAAGTGTTCTCTCCGAGTTAAAATTCCTAACGGTTCTTTGTGTGAGAATAATCTTGATAAAAGACAGGCTTTTATCAAAATTTTAGCGGAGATATGAAGGTTTTATTCTATGATAAAGACTATTGCACGTTCACAGAGGTGTGTATGAAATGAAAACAAGAAAAAGGTGGAGTGAAATATAAGACTAGTTTCCTGTTACGGAAAATAGAAATTCTAAAGTTGAAACTTTACTGGAAAACGAAACTTGAAAAATGCTTAACTCTTTATAAAACTTATGTGATCCTTTCAAAAATTTTATCTCGGCTTTATTGTGTGACATGATGACGTAAATCGATCCTTCTGGAAACTTAACGACACTATTTGCACTACACGTAAAGACATATAAAATCTGTAGTTAAATAAGAAGCGAGGTGTGAAAAATAAGGGTTTGATAATCTAGACTTGGGATCATAGAATTGTTATTTTCTGAAACAAAACTTTAGGGTTTGAATCATAGTTATTTTGCAAAACTAGCTTGACTGGATTTTGTGGGTAGTATCCGCTGAAAACCCTCAGGAGACAACACTCCTCCTACTAGGGACACCTAGAGGTTTAACGGCTTGTTGCACATACTCAATGTAATCGCGTTCCCTGCAAAAGTGAGGTTAGGAAATTTTTTGTGAATAAATTGGCTTTGCTCGGGATGAGCAAATAATAAGTTTGGGGGTATTTGTTCATATCAGATTTTTGCATTTTCATACCGCCCAATTTTTATCACATTGCATATCGGTAGGTACTCTTGAGCCGTGTTTGCTAGTCAATTGCAGGATACAGGTTCTCGGCTCTAAACGGTGAAATTCATGGAAAAACATGACAAAATCCGGGTTCCTGCCATTCACAGATAAAACACGGATCTCCGCTCTTTATCCGTCTGTTGCCACACACCAGTTTAAGAGACAAAATGGCAAATCAATGTCATTTTTATGCACAAGGCTCAATGGCAACACAAGATCCAAGAAATCTACACGGAGCTCGAGGAAATCATGACAAAAAGATCCACATCAAATCATCTTTTGATCAACAGAAATTTTGGAAAAATCGTTAAGAAATTATGAGAAAAATCATATACCAGAATAAAGATCACAGCTGACCAAAGAAAGCCACCAAATTTGAAGGCCCAACTGCCTACTATGGCCGCGGAACCGCGGCCGTACGGTGTCAGCAGTGGGTAGGGTTTTAGGGGCAGTTTTTTCATTTCATGAAGGATCAGAATTTTGCCCTAGATTTCCATCTCCCTGCCTATAAATAGTCCAGAACCTTGTGAAGGCAAAGGTGCTTAATCTTGTATTTTTTAGGGTTTAGAATACTTGTTCTTCTTCCTCTTCTCATCTCTTCTCCATTGAAAAACTTGTAGTGAGCTTTTGTGAGTGAAGAATGATGAATAAAGAAGTTCATTTTATTATTATACTTGTCTTGCTCTTTTTATGTTAATCGCTTGTAATCATTAATTGATAAGTAGTTATTGTTATTTGTTGTTGTTTCTTTCTTTTCTCTTTTTCTTTATCCTTAAAACAACCATGATGCTTACGCTTGATCCTTGCCAAGGTGAGGTCGCAAATAGCTAGTTGTTATCTTCTAATCTCTTTCTTTCTATCTTCCTCTTTGTTTTATTTTCTTTTCATTATGATGTGTGAGTAGTTTCCATACTTGTTAGGGTAGGATAAGGGAAGTTTGAGAGAAGGAGATCTCTCTCACTCTTTCCTTGCCCAACATCTTAAATCAACTCCCGTTAATTAAACCACAATCCGCTCCCTACGGCACCCTATCCTACATGATAGCGGTGATTCTGTAGTGAGACCGGTTGTGGTTGAATTAACCGGAGGTTATGGCTAAGAGCCAAGAACGGACGGACAAGCACCAAAAGGAAGAACTTAAGCGTTGGAAAGCCTAGCTTATACTCGCAAGTTCCTTCCTAGTCGCGCTAATCCCCGTTGTTGCCGATTACCGTAACACCGATATTAAGAGTGGGAACGAAAGAAGTGAGCGACTCCTAACTCAAACTAACTTAATCCTAACCCTAACAAGCTCTCTTTACATATCATTTTAACACTTAGATAATCACAAACAAATCTAGAAAATTGGACTTAACTCCTTAAAGCACATAGAAAAAGATTCCCATCTCCCTGCGGACGACCCGTACTCAACCGGCTAGCTACAAGCGAAACCGTTTTGATTGCGGTAATTAACTAAACTTAAACACGCAGAATCTCTACCAATCAGTAGCCCTCCGTCTTTTCGTATGAATATTCAATAGTATTCAAGCTATGTTTGTTGACCTTCGTCAAGGCATAGTGATTGGTAGCTGTTGGGTATTCATATGTAGCATAGATAGATGCGTTGGTTTGGGATAGTCATATTACCTTGTTGACCTTCGTCAAGGGTATATACGGATGGGTTCAAATTAACCTGGACAATGACGGGTAGAACTTGACATGTGACGTATGATTTGTTGACCTTCGTCAAGGTCATAAGAGCATGGGGAAAAAATCCACATCGGGAGTTTCTAAAGAAACTGAAACTTGCTAGCGCTGCATACCATTTGGAGTGTGATGATTCTGGTAGGATTCCTTCAGTTTTGTCACGCGATGATATTTGGATCCCGATCCTACTGTGAGTATATGCTACTCCTCGGGAACTTTCTCACTTAACGATCAATGCTATAAACCAAGTAGGTGTCAAGAAAGGTGTTAGCGGGGCTACGCCTCCAGGGAAAAGAGGTTATTTAATTAAGGAACTTCGCGAAAGCGTTGGAAAACCTCCCTCGAAGTACCGACACTAGCCTGGCTGAACGGTTAAGCAAGTATTGTACGGTGAGATTGATCCTGACTAATTCTTCCTTTTTGGTTTGAGGAGGGATTCGAGAAACAGTGGGAGCCATCCTGTTTAGATAAATTAAAAACCAATCTAAACTTGCATGAGCATCATGCTGAGTGTTTTCTTCTCTCTCTCATAATTGCAGCGATCCAGTGACCACACATAGGTTACATCTAGATAATAAAATGACTGAACCTGACTGTTATGATTGACAAAGGTCTGTCCAGATGTCCATTACCCATGACAAGCTGGGACACCTCTTAACTAATCGAACCCCAGCCGTCTCAGGACCAGTTTCCCCTGTCATAGACATTGACATCCGTATGACATTGGAAAAGGACTGTGCGAAAGCCAAGTGCCTCGTGTTAGCCTCAGTTGATGGTGCAAACCAGAGGCAGCACGAGAAGATGGACTCAGTTTCTATCTTCCTCCATAACAAAGATTTATATGGAGAGCAATCTCGTATCGCAAGATATGAGACCTCGAATGAATTGCTTCAAGCGAGGTTGGCTGTCGGGTCATCTATAGGGGGAAACGTCCTTACAGAGACCAGCTATTTTGGGCTCACGGACCTGAAGACCACGTTGGAGAACAGGTCAAATACTGACTTGATTCTACAGTGCCTGCCCTCTGCTTATACCCTGAAGGAAACCAGGGAAGAAGAAGGAAAGGGAAAGGCAAAAGTTTCGGGACTGGATGTAGTAAAAATGGGACGTTCCTATTGTTACGGGAATGAACATTGGCAGAAGGATTGCAGGGCTAGCAAAGCCAGTAGACAGAATTCGAAGCATGTTGTGGCTTCGGCTTCGGGTGTGTTTGTAGTAGAGAACTGTATGTCAATTAACCCTACTTCCTGGGTATTGGATACCGGATCAGAATCTCACATCTGTAACTCGTTACAGGCTCTGAGAAACCGTAGGGTTATCAAGAAAGGTGATATGACTCTCAGGGTTGCTAACGGAATGAGCATGGATGCTGACTCCGTAGGGGAATATCATCTTGGACTGACAACTGGGCAGATATTGATTCTGCGTAACTGTTTGTATGTACCAGGTGCGACTTGTAACATCATATCTGTATCCTTACTTTCTAAGGAAGGATATGATTTTACTTTTGTAAGCGATGTAGTCCACATCCACCTAAATCAAGTTCTGATTGGGTCAGGTGCATTAGAAAACGGGATATACGTATTAAATCAAGCTCAGATTTTCAGTGTCCAGAACACACTTAAAAGAAAGTCTCCGGAAACAAATCAGGCTTTCTTATGGCATTGTAGACTGGGTCACATTAATGAGACACGATTAACTAAGTTACATAAAGAGGGATACTTGAATCCGTTCGAGTATCAGTCTTATGCCACTTGTGAATCTTGTCTCATGGGAAAGATGACAAAGACTCCGTTCACTGGACACGGAGTAAGAGCGAGCGAGCTCTTGGGACTCATACACAGTGATGTGTGTGGTCCAATGTCTACACATGCGCGAAGTGGTTATTCATACTTCATTACTTTCACAGATGATTTCTCTAGGTATGAAGATGTCTTCTTAATGAAGCACAAATCCGAGGCCTTTGAGAAATTTCGGGAATACAAGAATGAAGTTGAAAAACAAACTGGCAAAAGTATAAAGACACTGAGATCTGATCGAGGTGGTGAATACTCGAGTGCCGAGTTTCTGGACTACCTAAAAGAGAATGGAATTCTCTCTCAGCGTACTCCTCCATACACACCACAACACAACCGTGTATCTGAAAGGCGAAATCGAACCCTATTGGATATGGTTCGTTCCATGATGTGTAAGGCTGAGTTACCGCAATCTTTCTGGGGTTATGCACAAGAAACAGCTGCATATCTCTTGAACAAGGCTCCAATCAAGACTGTGCCTACCACTCCATATCAGATGTGGAGTGGGAAGAAACCCTGTCTTAAGTATCTTAAGACATGGGGATGTCCAGCTTTTCTAAAGAAGCAGCATGCGGACAAGCTCGAGGCACGCTCGGTACTGTGTAAGTTTGTGGGATACCCAAAGAACTCCAGGGGGTATCTTTTCTATTCCGCAGAAGAACAAAAAGTTTTTGTTTCTCCGCATGCCCACTTCTTGGAAACTGAATTTTTGGAAAATCAGATAAGTGGGAGCGCAATAGAACTGGAAGAAATTCCAGAACCACAAGCTATTACTGAAAGCTTAGAAGAACCAGAAGTTTCAGGAGAACCAGACATTCCTGTGCCGCTCCGCAGGAGTAATAGGCAGTCTCATCCGCCCAAGAGATACTACGGTTTTCTCATAGACGGAGATAGTGAGGATTGCACTATTGATTATGATGAGCCTGCTAGCTTCCAGCAAGTCATTCAGAGTGGTGACTCGGTAAAATGGCTGGATGCAATGCGGAAAGAGATGGAGTCCATATACACCAACAAAGTTTGGACTTTGGACTTTGCTCCAGAAGGGGTAAAACCCAGAGGCTGCAAATGAATCTTCATAAAGAAGATTAGTGTAGATGGGCAGGTCGAAACCTATAAAGCTAGGCTTGTTGCAAAGGGTTTTCGTCAAAGACCTGGTTTGGACTATGAAGAGATCTTTTCTCCGGTAGCTATGCTCAAATCCATTCGGATCCTTCTTGCCATTGCTACCTTCCACGATTATGAAATCTGGCAGATGGACGTAAAGACGGCTTTCCTGAATGGAAATTTGGAAGAGTGCATCTATATGGATCAGCCAGAGGCATTCATTCAGAGTGGGAGCAGCGCTAAAGTGTGCAAGTTGCTCAAGTCCATCTATGGACTGAAGCAGGCATTGCGGAGTTGGAACATCTGCTTTGATGATACTGTCAAAGAATTCGACTTTATCAAAAACCCAGATGAACCATGCATTTACAGTAAGATTGTAGGGAGAAATGTGGCATTCCTTGTCTTGTACGTCGATGACATTCTCCTAATAGGAAATGATATTCCTATGCTACAGTCAGTGAAAGGATTCTTGTCACAGAGGTTCTCCATGAAGGACCTGGGCGATGCCTACTACATTCCGGGGATCCAGATCTATTGTGATAGATCTAAAAGGATGTTGCGACTTTCACAGTCCAGGTACATTGACACCATACTGAAACGATTCAGTATGGAAGATTCCAAGCGCGGTAATCTACCGGCTTGTCACGGAATCACCCTCTTCAAAGAGATATCTCCCAAGACTGATTTAGAAAGGGCTCTCTTGTCATCAATACCCTACGCATCTGCGGTAGGCTCTATTATGTATGCGATATTGTGTACCAGACCAAATGTAGCATACGTATTGAGCGTTTTAAGCCGGTATCAGTCGGACCCATGGGAGAAGCACTGGATAGCGGTAAAGAACATTCTCAAGTACCTGAGAAGAACTAAGGACATGTTCTTGGTGTATGGCGGAAAAGACCTCCAGATCGAGGACTTTGTTAACTCCAGCTTCCAGAGTGACAAAGATGACTCCAAGTCCATGTCGGGTTATGTCTTTAACCTCAATGGAGGGACGGTTTGCTGGAAGAGCTCCAAGCAGGAAACCGTTGCTGACTCAACTACGAAAGCGGAATACATAGCTGCTTGCGATGCCGCAAAGGAAGCTGTCTGGATGAAGAAGTTCCTCACGGAGCTTCAGGTTGTTCCTACCAGTGTTGATCCAATACCGCTGTATTGTAACAACAACGGCGCTATAGCTTTAGCGAAGGAACCCAGGTCCCATCAGAATTCCTGGCACATTTTGAGGCGGTACCACCTGATCAGGAAGATCGTAGATCGCCGGGAGATCGAGGTGAAGAGAGTAAATACGGAAGATAACACTGCTGATCCACTCACGAAGGCCTTACCCCAGACTCAGTTCGAGCGGCTGATCTAGATGACAGGTCTTCGATACGCCAGTACATGGCCATAGTGCAAGTGGGAGATTGTTAGTGTATATGCCCTAGAGGACATTACTGTATCATACTAGTTTGTATATTACTTAATGGAAGCTTGGGATATTCACAGTTGTATAGACAATCTTGCTCAAAATGGTAGTATGCTACTTGGTTTGTTTCTACTTTAATGTGTACATGTGTTTCTTATAGTCTATCACCTATACACATTAGTGGAGTTCTTAGGATCTTTGCTTGATTACCAGCGTTGGGATGGCAGTCACACACGTGGGGGCTGGGTAATCCACAAGCACATCCTTATACAGGTCCCTAGTCGTAGGACTATCGAGACAGGGCATCGATACTCCAGAGTAGACTAGCGTATGCGCTTCTCATCCCAGCATGGGGGACGGTCTGTCCCTCAGCCGTCAGTACGTTGTACTTGAGATAGTATGCGGGTGCTCGTTAGGTTACGAGTACACTGGACAGGACTCGTCGGGAACTGTTGGTTGGAACTATACCTATCGTCAGTTATCAGTTCCCAGGTGACATGAGTATAGCTTACTCCGCTGACTTGACACTGTCACTTTGCCTCGAGTGTGTTCCCACTGTACTTTGATTATGTCATGACCCGAAATTGGCACGTGACGGCCCTAATACTACGCAACGTCTACAGGCATAACACAGTAAAAGAAAGCCAAAACCCAGAAATCTAAACCAGTTAAAAGACAAGAAAAGATAGAAACATTGTTTAAAAGTCATTGAAATCACAACCCAAATTCTTTAAAAGTCCAACTTTATTTCCTTTAAAATTTTGGCAGCACCTCCTTTGTAAAAGCTAGCCCTAAAAATGGGTACAATATAAATATAAAGTAAAGCATCCCCAAATGGGAGCAAATACACGCCCAAAGGCGGAAAACAACCACCATAACAAATATACGCCGCCGTAGCGAAGAAATAAAAGACGGTAGAAAGGATACTTTATAAAAGACAACAAGTCACAAATAATATACAACATCATCCTCACCAAGTCTCAAAGTCAATATGAAAACAGTAGATGGAGAGTACAGGGATACAACGAATATACAATACAATGAATAACCACAAAACCCACCTAAACAAACTGCACACTGTGAGCTGATGCGGTATCCGTAGCAAAAGATGATAAGATGTATGATAATAGCCTGCCTCCGACTATCCTGAGGAATACCTGCAAACACTGTGGCACAACGGGGGTGAGTTGCCAACTCGTGAATAGTAAATAACATATGTAGGTAATCGCGAGTATGCATGTACAGCGCGAATCTAACATGTGCAATTAATAGCAATAAAAAAGTCATATGAATGCAATAATCATGAAAGGTACACTAGTAGGTACAACTAATACATGAAGCAATACATATAAATAAAGGTATGTAAATGCAACAATCATGAAAGGTACTCTAACAGGTACTACTAATACATGAAGCAGTGCATAAACAATAAATGTGAAGTATGGAATGAAATATGTCATTTCCACGGAATCCTGACATCGTGGTAGGATCACAATCCATCAAGACAAATCTGAATCCCAATTCCTCAAATCAGCCCCCAAATTGGCTCTCATATCATATAAGTCTCACAAATCCTGAATGTACAATATCGAATAAAACTCATATATCCTGAATGTACAAATCAGCAATCTCATAAATATCCTGTATCCAATATCAAATGAATCACCTATATCCCAAATCAAACTATCAAGTAAAAATTTAACATCCTAAATATATTTGCATGAATAAATATGATGATGTATATAATTTAATGTCAATACACATATATTAGCGTCCCATTCCACTAATATTGGTGTAAGGGCATATATAACAGCGGCCTAAACCCCTGTTATATATACAAAGGAGTAAAAAGAAATATCATGAAACCAATGTGTCAAGTATCGACACAGAAATGCAGGTCTATCAGGTGCTGTCACCACGACTGGCACCCTGATAGGTACGTATCATATGCTATCCTGAAGGCTCGAGTGCCTAGCTCTGACCCTCGCTTCTCGACGTATTTATACGTACATGACTCCCGTCGGTATCCCCATGATAACCGTCGAGTCATTGGTAAAGTTACCGGATGGTATGGTTCCCCCACTAACTCATCGTCTACTCCACGACTCTTGCCCCGGGGTACCTCCGGGCCCCACCATGTACCCGCACATGGACCCCTCCTTTCCTGGCATGGGGTATATATATATCAGAACCGATAAATCTCATGGTGGCTGCTGAAATATCAAATCAAGGGAAACCGGGTTTTTCAAATAATGCATAATTTCATGAACTCCCACGGTCCCCAAATCAAGAAAACATCATGAAAAATCCATATCACAATGCGAAAATCCATGAATATAATATATGCAACATAAACGGAAATGTAAGCATATAAAGGAAAAGCCGCTAATTAATTGCAACAAGTTAATATAAATATCATGCGGTTCCCAATTTTCTCCAATTCTAAAATAACATCAGGTAAAGATAAACATGTAGCTATAACCAGATGTATATGAAAACATAAAGATATAGAAAGATATATGTATCTACCTATAAGTAATGATGTAGTATACCCCGTGGGTATAAGTGAAATAGGTGTACAAGGTATACCTGTAGCTATGTCATAAAGTGTGCATGTAGCTATCACTAATGGTACAATACTCTATATGTATACAGGTAACTAGCATGTACGTATGTCAGAGCATATGTGTAAGCATGTAGGTATACAGGTATGCTATAAGTCAATGCGTAAAGAAATATGAATCAAACTCTCAATGTCCCTAACCAAGCAATATGATATCTATAAGTGGGTTGTGCGTGACATGGCAATTATTGACGGTGTGTGTAGCATACAATCAGTGCTCGTGCAACATGAATCGTCAAAAATATGTGCAGTGTCCTAAGGATACTAGTCCAAGCACAATAATATCTGAGTAATTTGGTAAATGCGCAATTCTAAATATGACATAGAATATACGACAGAAATAACATCTCTAGCCCAGACGCATAACGCCATGCGGGCGATTCCCCTGTAGATGTTAAATCTACTCACCAACGCTCCTGGCTAAGTGGTGCCTACCACCTGTTTTCCCTTGTCGTAGCGTCCGAAGTCCCCGCTTGCGAACCTAAAATTTCATAAACACATCATATAAGCTAAAATCCTACAATGACGAAAAGACAACGAAACGCGATGAAAACGCCCGGAAAATTACACTGCGCGCTTAGCGCATCTATCACGCACGACATCGGCCAAAAACTCTAATTGGGGTCGCTAAATTACAAAACACCAAGTCTGGACCCCGATCGCCCCGATCGCACAACACAACACAAGAATTACGAGGAATACAATAGATATAACCTCGCAACGACCAATCGAACCCACGTCGGAAAAACCCCGAAATCTAATAAGCAACCTATCGCAATATTTCGCACTAGTTTCAAGCTAACGCATATGTAGCGATTAAAAACACCTTAAAATAGCTTAACTAAAGTATCTAAACCATTCCTATATTTTTAACACTTGCTAAATAAATTTAAGGAAAAACGCAGTACGCAAAATTGCATAATTAAACAAAGTGTTCATTAGCAAAAATTAATATTTTCTACTAAGTTAATTTTCTCCAAAACACAAAATAACACTTCAAATGAACATTAAACACATAAATCAAGTTTTACCCTAACTATATTATCAAAAAAATCAAGTCTTGAATTTCAAACATGAAATTAAAAGCTTAAATAAACAATTAATATACTAATTAGAAATTTAGAAACAACAAAAAGGATTAGGGTTAGGGTTTTATACTTCCACAAAATATCAAAACCAAGAAACCAAACCCATCATCTTTTCCTCCAAAATGATGTTTTGAATGAAGATCCCTGCAAATTTTGTGAAGAAGAATGAAGGAAAATGATTATATTTGAATTTTTGTGATTTTATTTGGATTTTTCATGATTTATTTGATGCAAAATGAGTTGAAAAAGTGTGGGAATGATGGAGGGTAGCAAGGGGAAGGGAAGGGCCGGCCAAGGGGGTGAGGGGGGTGTTTTTGTGAATTTTTGTGAAGAAATTGCTAGGAAAAAGAGTAATAAATGCACTTTGCCACCTTTACACAATTTCTTTTCTTTTTAAAATAAAACCTTTTGCACTCCAAAAGATATCTAGATATTTAAAAAGAAGTTTCCAAAATATTCTAGTGACAAAAAATAATTTATTCTTAAGAAAAGAAATTTCCCGATTTACGTGCACCAAATACCGCTTAAAATAATATTTTATTTGGGAAAAATTCTATCTGAACCAAAACCTCCCAAATACCCCTAAAGTTCGCAAACAATCTTTATTTTAGCTAAAAAAAGATGCCGATAAGTTTTTACGGAAGTTTGATCGAAATCGGGTTAGAACGGAAAATACCGACAATTTTGCCTCAAAACGGAAAAACTCGCAAAACGATTTCTAAAACGTTACAATCTTCCCCCCTTAAAGAAATTCGGTCCCCGAATTAAAATGCATCTATGCGTACCTTCAAGAAGATGAGTACAAAACTCCCAAATCTCGCTCGCAGCTTGCCAAGTGGTCACCTCACTATACAGCTACGCCAAAGAACCCTCACTGATGGCAAGACCCTTGACCGAAGTTCCTCCACTTGCTGATCCACTATAACTAGCGGCTGCTGGTGAACGAAAGATCGCGTCCAAGCTAATTGGTCTGATGCTGAATCAAGTGAGAAAGGTCATGAAGGTAATTGCAAAGTATCGACACAAGGAATATAGGGTGAATACTCAATAATCTGGGCGGAAGTGCCAAATTAAAGGCAACGGAACTAACTCGCTTTAGGGATCTCGAAAGGACCTACAATTGTGGGTAAGCTTCCCAAAACTCAACACGTCATTCATCAGAAAAATCCGTAGGAATACATGATCTCCCACTGCGAACTCGAGCCTGCGATCACCGTGGTCGGCATAAGACATCTGTCCGCACAGGACTGTCATCATCCTCACCTGAAACAGCTGGATCATTTTCGAAGTATCTAGACTAGCTGGGGTCAAAAAATCATACTACGCAGAGTCAGAAAAACATACTGGAGATCGACATCACCTAACAAACAAAACTTAAAGGTTGCCAATTGGAATGTCTCCTGATAACTGCTATCGAAGGAGAGTCCTAACAATGGCAAGTGACGATCGCAACTGCCGACAACAATTAGTACGTATGCACGAGTATAATCTCTAGAGTCGGTATAGCCCTCTCTCACAAAACCATCATCCTGCGGATGGAAAGACGGAGCTAAAGCTCAACCAGTACCCAAGGCTTCCTGAAGCTCCTGCCCAGGACGGCAAGCGAACAGGGTGCCTTCATTGGATACGACCCTCAAAGAAACTCCATGCAACGCACAAACTTAACAAAGAACAACTGAGCAGACTGAGAAAAACCGGACAATAAGCATCCGAATGGAGTCACACCCTGACTAAACCTGGGTAGACACCATAACGAATTTCATGGAGATCTCCTCCCATTCCCACTTCGGAACAGTTAAAGTTTGCAACTCTCCAGCCGGTCTCAGATGTACAACCTTAGCTCACAACAACACAGACACCTTGAAACGAAACCCGAAATTTCTCTTTACATCCTGGCCTACCCGTAACTATTTCACAAGTCACGTCAAATGCTGGTGGAACTTGAATGAGTACCGAGAATTGACAGATGTGCCAGCTCTAAGATTTCACGTCTCTACCCGATAATATTAGGTACACAAATGCGTCCCTAACTTAGCATAATATTGTCACAAATCAAGGACTCTGTATCATTACCCAGCCGAGTATGCTCAAGTATCTCTAACGAACGAGCGTCGGTAGGCAGTGTCTCGCGAAAACGATTAGGGAAAAGTGGTCGGGCGCGGACATGAGCAAGCCGTCCCCTCAATATAGGCGAACCTAAGCTGTACTCCACGATCACACAAGAACTGTAAATCTGCAGAAGACTGTCTCTGACTGCGCACAACTGGAACAAACTAACCCCGGGCCTACGACTCCAGCATCAGCTACCATAATCGCCTTGCCAAGGGTAATAAAGGATCTCACAAACACAATCCTCCACACGTTCCATCCAACGGCGCTGTCTCAACAATCAAAACCCGCTGCAGGAAGATATACATTAAGCTCTGGTGGTCCGTGAAAATCTGACCCGACTCTCGAACAAGTAGTGTCTCCAATCAACAACGCACTACCACCGCGGCCATCTCCAGATCTTGAGTGGGATATCCTGCTCGTACTTCCTCCAAATGAAGGGAAGCAAAAGCGATAACTCTATAGTGTCACCTCAGTACACATTCGAGCCCCACTCATGAAACATCACAGTTAAAAAAACAAAGTCGCCCGAACCAAAAAGCAAGAAAGAACTGGTGCAGTTGTTACTCCAACTTCTGAAAAAATCCGCACGCATGCCTCAGTCCAAAGAAAAGAAACCTCCTTTCAGGTCAGTCCAGTCAATGGTGCAGCACTACACTAGCAATCCTGCACAAAACGGCGGTAAAAACCTGCTAAGCCCAAAAATCTGCGGACTTCCGTCCGAACACAAGCCTGGGACTAAGCTATACGGCCACGATCATCCTCGGGACCATACAAACCCGTCTCCCATGACTACAAGACCTAGGAGTCAACACAAATAAGCCTGAAGGAACACTCCGAGAATCTAATAAACAGCTGGCACTCTCCCAGCATCTGCATAACAAATCCTCAAGTGCTACTCCTGTCCCTCAAGACACAAAGAATAGACCAGAATGTCATCAATAACACAACAATAACTGGTCGAGGAACGGCCTGAAGAAATCCGGTTCATCATATCTACGAATGCTGCTAGGGCATTGGTGAGTCCGACGACACCACCAAAACACACAAAGCCCGTCGCACGCTCAAGGCAGTCTTCGGAATGTCATCACTCCGAACCCGCAGCAATGATGACCTGATCCCGAACAAACTTAGAAAATGTCTCGCACTCTGGAGCCGATCGAAGAAATCGTCAACGCGAGGTAAAGGATACCTATCCGCACTGTAAGCCGGTTCAATTGGCGATCCATCAATACACAACCTAAATTGTCGTCTTCCTCCTTGACGAACAGAAATAGGAGCTTCTCAATGTGAAACACTCAGACGCACTAGCCCCCCCAACAAACAACTCTGCAGCTGATCCTTAAGCTCCCTAAGCTCCGCCGGCTCATCTGGAACAACGTCGGAAAACTCTCGCACGATAAGAACCCGGTCCAACAAACCCACTGTGGCTCCGGTATCACGAATGAATGCTAAGAATCCTCGACATCCTCTCCTCAAAAGCCGACTAGCGAAAAAGGTTGAATTCGAGCTGTGAGAGACGGCACCACTGCCCCCCTGCACAACAAGAACTGACTTGCCAGGAAAAAAAACCTGACTGTTTCCTCGCGGTAGTCCATAGATGCCTAGCACGTAACTAACAAGTCTGTGCCCAGGAGAACGTCAAATCTAACATCTCTAGAAGGATCAAGTGACGGATGAATCTCCTAACCGATTGGCATACGACTGAAATACGTGTCGCGCAACAAAAGAATCACTGACATAAGTTAACACAACAAACAACTGATCTAGCTAACACGAATCCCCTCGTCCCAAACCTTTGCTACTCCCGCAACGGTCACGAAAGCTGTCTCGACGACTAAGCCTCTGTCTTTGAGCTGATACCCCGGTACGAGTCCTCCATGGTCCCGGAACTCCCGAAGTCTCTGGAATACGTGTCTCGTCAACTAAGACTGCATCTACTGGTGCTATATAAGTGACGGAAAGCTGTGTGCTGATTGCAAGGAACAACTGGGTAACAGGGGTGACAACCACTTGTCGTTGCGCTCGAATGGTCTCCACCAAAGAACTCATCGTCTGGCGCATGTCCTGCATCTCTGCCACAAGCTTAGCGATACAATCTGTCGAAGGCGGATCCGTCTACACCTGTGCAACGAGCGTGCCATCCTGGTCAGTCCTTGACCTACCCGAGTCAACTCTGACCTCGGCCCTCGCTGCACCTCACTGAGTCCCTATAGTCGTCGGCGGCAAAGGCTATAAATAGGGATAGGATTCGATATGAACACGGAAATCGAATCACAAAGATATGAATCATCAAGGAAGGAATTTCAAGTAATTGTACTTAGGTCACTTTAGGCGAAGTACTGCATCGTGAGTATGCTGCAGACATACACACAACACGTTACTCTGCTTAAGCTACCAACTCCATCATACCAAGGTCATCCTATATTCCATAAGGTAAAAACCTAGCGCTCTGATACCAACCTTGTCACGACCCGAAATTGGCACGTAACAGCCCTAATACTATGCAGTGTCTACAGGCGTAACGCAGTAAAAGAAAGCCAAAACCCAGAAATCTAAACCAGTTAAAAGAAAAGAAAATATAAGAAACATTGTTTAAAAGTCTTTGAAATCACAACACAAATTCTTTAAAAGTCCAACTTTATTTCCTTTAAAATTTTGGCAGCACCTCCTTTGTAATAGCTAGCCCCAAAAATGGGTACAACATAAATATAAAGTAAAGCATCCCCAAACGGTTGCAAATACACGCCCAAAGGTGGAAAACAACCACCATAACAAATATACGACGCCGTAACGAAGAAATAAAAAACGGTAGAAAGGAAACTGTATAAAAGACAACAAGTCACAAATAATATACAACATCGTCCTCACCAAGTCTCTAAGTCAATATGAAAATAGTAGATGGAGAGTACAGGGATACAACGAATATACAATATAACGAATAACCATAAAACCCACCTAAGCAAACTGCACACAGTGAGCAGATGTGGTATCCGTAGCAAAAGATGATAAGATGTGTGATAATAGCCTGCCTTTGACTATCCTGAGGAATACCTGCAAACACTGTGGCACAACGGGGGTGAGTTGCCAACTCGTGAATAGTAAATAACATATGCAGGTAATCACGAGTATGCATGTACAGCGCGAATCTAACATGTGCAATTAATAGCAATAAAAAAGTCATATGAATGCAATAATCATGAAAGGTACACTAGTAGGTACAACTAATACATGAAGCAATGCATATAAATAAAGGTATGTAAATGCAACAATCATGAAAGGTACTCTAACAGGTACTACTAATACATGAAGCAGTGCATAAACAATAAATGTGAAGTATGGAATGAAATATGTCATTTCCATGGAATCCTGACATCGTGGTTGGATCACAATCCATCAAGACAAATCCAAATCCCAATTCCTCAAATCAGCCCCCAAATTGGCTCTCATATCATATAAGTCTCACAAATCCTGAATGTACAATATCGAATAAATCTCATATATCCTGAATGTACAAATCAGCAATCTCATAAATATCCTATATCCAATATCGAATGAATCACCTATATCCCAAATCAAACTATCAAGTAAAAATCTAACATCCTAAATATATTTGCATGAATAAATATGATGATGTATATAATTTAATGTCAATACACATATATTAGCGTCCCATTCCACTAATATTGGTGTAAGAGCATATATAACAGCGGCCTAAACTCCTGTTATATATACAAAGGAGTAAAAAGAAATATCATGAAACCAATGTGTCAAGCATCGACACAGAAATGCAGGTCTATCAGGTGCTGTCACCACGACTGGCACCCTGATATGTACGTATCATACGCTATCCCGAAAGCTCGAGTGCTTAGCTCTGACCCTCGCCTCTCGACGTATTTATACGTACATGACTCCCGTCGGTATCCCCATGATAACCGCCGAGTCATTGGTAATGTCACCGGATGGTATGGTTCTCCCACTAACTCATCGTCTACTCCACGACGCTTGCCCCGGGTACCTTCGGGCCCCACCATGTACCCGCACACGGACCCCTCCTTTCCTCGCATGGGGTATATATATATCAGAACCGATAAATCTCAAGGTGGCTGCTGAAATATCAAATCAAGGGAAACCGGGTTTTTCAAATAATGCATAATTTCATGAACTCCCATGGTCCCCAAATCAAGAAAACATCATGAAAATTCCATATCACAATGCCAAAATCCATGAATATAATATATGCAACATAAACGGAAATGTAAGCATATAAAGGAAAAGCCGCTAATTAACTGCAACAAGTTAATATAAATATCATGCGGTTCCTAATTTTCTCCAATTCTAAAATAACATCAGGTAAAGATAAACATGTAGCTATAACCAGATGTATGTGAAAACATAAAGATATAGAAAGATATATGTATCTACCTATAAGTAATGATGTAGTATACCCCCTGGGTATAAGTTAAATAGGTGTACAAGGTATACCTGTAGCTATGTCATAAAGTGTGCATGTACCTATCACAAATGGTACAATACTCTATAAGTATACAGGCAACTAGTATGTAAGTATGTCAGAGCATATGTGTAAGCATGTAGGTATACAGGGATTCTATTAGTCAATGCGCAAATAAATATGAATCAAAGTCTCAATGTCCCTAACCAAGCAATATCATATCTATAAGTGGGTTGTGCGTGACATGGCAATTATTGACGGTGTGTGTAGCATACAATCAGTGCTCGTGCAACATGAATCGTCAAAAATATGTGCAGTGTCCTAAGGATACTAGTCCAAGCACAACAATATCTAAGTAATAGGGTAAATGCGCAATTCTAAATATGACATAGAATATGCGACAGAAATAACATCTCTAGCCCAGACGCATAACGCCTTGCGGGCGATTCCCCTGTAGATGTTAAATCTACTCACCAACGCTCCTGGCTAAGTGAAGCCTACCACCTGTTTTCCCTTGTCGTAGCGTCCGAAGTCCCCGCCTGCGAACCTAAAATTTAACAAACACATCACATAAGCTAAAATCCTACAATGACGAAAAGACAACGAAACACGATAAAAACGCCCGGAAAATTACACTGCGCGCTTAGCGCATCTATCGCGCACGACATCGGCCAAAAACCATAATTGGGGTCGCTAAACTACAAAATACCAAGTTTGGACCCCGATCGTCCTGATCGCGCAACACAACACAAGAATTACGAGGAATACAATAGATATAACCTCGCAACGACCAATCGAACCTACGTCGGAAAAACCCCGAAATCTAGTAAGCAACCTATCGCAATATTTCGCACTAGTTTCAAGCTAACGCATATGTAGCGATTACAAACACCTTAAAATAGCTTAACTAAAGTATCTAAACCATTCCTATATTTTTAACACATGCTAAATAAATTTTAGGAAAAACCTAGTAAGCAAAATTGCATAATTAAACAAAGTGTTCATTAGGAAAAATTAACATTTTCTACTAGGTTAATCTTCTCCAAAACACAAATTAACACTTCGAATGAACATTGAACACATAAATCAAGTTTTACCCTAACTATATTATCAAAAAAATCAAGTCTTAAATTTCAAACATGAAATTAAAAGCTTAAATAAACAATTAATATACTAATTAGAAATTTAGAAACAACAAAAAGGATTAGGGTTAGGGTTTTATACCTCCACAAAACATCAAAACCAAGAAACCAAACTCATCATCTTTTCCTCCAAAATGATATTTTGAATGAAGATCCATGCAACTTTTGTGAAGAAGAATGAAGGAAAATGATTATATTTGAATTTTTGTGATTTTATTTGGATTTTTCATAATTTATTTGATGCAAAATGAGTTGGAAAAGAGTGGGAATGATGGAGGGCAGCAAGGGGAACGGAAGGGCCGGCCAAGGGGGTGAGATGGGTGTTTTTGTGAATTTTTGTGAAGAAATTGCTAGGAAAAAGAGTAATAAATGCTTAATAAATGCACTTTGCCACCTTTACACATTTTCTTTTCTTTTTAAAATAAAACCTTTTGCACTACAAAAAATATCTAGATATTTAAGAAGAAGTTTCCAAAATATTCTAGTGACAAAAAATAATTTATTCTTAAGAAAAGAAATTTCCCGATTTACGTGCACCAAATACCGCTTAAAATAATATTCAATTTGGGAAAAATTCTATCTGAACCAAAACCTCCCAAATACCCCTAAAGTTCGCGCACAAGCTTTATTTTAGGTAAAAAAGATGCCGGTAAGTTTCTACGGAAGTTTGATCGAAATCGGGTTAAAACGGAAAATACCGACAATTTTGCCCTAAAACGTAAAAATTCGCAAAACGATTCCTAAAACGTTACAGATTACTACCCTACCATGGCTCAAAGGAGTCGTGCAAACAGGTAGTAGTTGGGTGCAGTCCCGAAGCACTTGGAGGCAGTGACGGTTAGACAGGATTCGTCTCTCCCGGTATTGGGGGTTGATATCGCGCTATGTGTAGGAGAGCTATTACACAAAGTCCCTGGCCAGGGCAAGCGAGATATACTGGTAGGTTTCCAGTATTATCTCAGGGTGTTCTGGGCTACACTCCGACAAGACTTGTACCGCTATTAGGGGACTGACGTTTACCGCCCGCTAGGCCCGCCATGCAATATTCTCAGACGAACAGACCGGACTATATGGAGATTGTCACATTCAGACTCAGTAGCAGATGGGTTTCACCTCGTCCGTCTTCTTATCGGCATCTACCTGGGGTCCGTTACGCACAGCTAGTGCCGCTTGCGGTCTGTGGTTAAACCCACTGCCAGCGTAGTGTCGAGTCTTTAGAGTCCCACACAGAGAGCTATTCGCTTTTAGGCAAAAGAGTAGAGGTCGCAAGGTTTTGCGACAGTGTTCGGTCATATCCGCGCACTTGTGCACGTTTGGTGTCCGGGCAGTTATCACTAACGAGCTTTGGTTTAAGCCAGATCCTAGTGTACGTTTTGGGATTGGTTTTATCTCGTTTGTATTAGTGTTCCTCGGAACGCGGATGCGGGTGTGTATGCACGGTTGACAGAGACAGAGGCAGAGGATTCTCATTAGGGTTGTTGACTGTTGACTTTTGCTAAACCCTAATGAGAATTAGAAATATAATTAACAATAATATTAATTAAGTATTATTGTGACATGGTTGGGTTGAAAGATTGACTTTGTTGACTTGTTGACTTTGTTGACCGGTTGACTAGGTTGGAATTCTTGACCACCATCATGACAATGGCTATCATTTCATGGCACTGACCTTTGCTTGCTTATTTGTTCACACATTGCATTTAATGCATGAAATGATATTGCCATTTGATATGATAACAACCATCACATAATACTCAATTATTATTATGTGTTATGATGATTTTGGATTATGAGAGCAAGGGTGAGAAAAGTCTTACTCATTCTTTCATTTGCTTTCTCTCTCATGAAAGCTCTCTCATGCTCAAGCTCTCTCTCTTCCTCTTTCTCTCTCTCTCTAGTTCAAGGCAAACACCTCTCATGTGTAGAGAATCATTTGCCTTGGAGATAAAAACCCAAAACACTTCTCTACTCATCCTAGTACACAAAGTCTAGCAAGCCAAGTATTCTAGTTTCCTCTAGTTTGAGGTTGAAGCCAAAGGTAGAAGCTTTCAGGTGGATCCATCTTCAGCACAAGGAGACGACGAGGAAAGAACCATCCGACCACCACAAGGAGTCGAAGAGAAAGAGTTCAAGTTAAGGTATAACCCCCTAACCGAGTAGGTAAAACTCCTACTTAGGTTGTTAGATAGTTGTTTAACAAAGATCCGTATTTTGAGTCCATGTTACCACCAAAAGAAAAATCGTTTTTCATCATTTCCGCAAGCCCGAAAGAACCGGGAGAGGTAACGTGGACTTACAAAGATAAAGAGTAACCAGATAGCGTACTATCATGTCGAGCAAGAAAGTCTTCCCTATATATGTCCCAGCATCCACTATAATATACATCTCATGTACAATGATGGCCTCTAGGGCATACATACAACTAGCAATCTCCCACTTGCCCTAGGGCCATCATATAGCAGTGGTTGTAGTATCTCATACTCAACCATCCCATAAAAGTCTCTCTTTGGGAAAAGGCCTTTGTGAGTGGATCCGCCGTGTTTTCCTCTGAGTCTACTCTCCTAATCTTGATCTCCCTGGAGATCAACTATCTCCATGATCAGGTGATACTGCCTTGGAATAGTTCTGGGTCACAGATGGGACCGGGGTTCCTGGGCCAAAGCCACACTTCCATTGTCACACAATGGTAGGAACCTAGTTCATCTCATGAACAAATATACACCCAGATTACCTCTTTGGTAGCATCTTTGGTAGCGATGTATCCAGCCTTTATCGTCTAGTTTGCCATGGTATTTATCTTGGAACTCATCCAACATAACGCCCCTCCACTGAGTGTAAAGACAAAGCCTGTGACTGACATTCAGTCGTCCTTACCATCCTGGAAGCTATCCAGTGATTCTCCCCAGGATCAATTGATACCATCTCACTACACCCAGTGAGAATCCTAACATCCATTTAGATCTATCTCATAGATCCAAAACCCAGGATTTAGGAGGTATCACCTAGATCCTACATAGAGAATCAATGTGATAAGTGGAGATTGACCGAGCGTAGCATAGGAAACTCCTTTCCTATCAAGAGTAAGTCATCCACATACAGTACGAGGAATGCCACCACACTCTCTACCACCTTTTTTGTATATACATGGTTCATATACCATTTTGATGAAGTCAAACTCTTTGACTGCCACATCAAAACAGATGTTCCAACTCCGTGATGCCTGCTTTAACTTTTGAAGAAACTTGCACACATTTCCACTGCTCCCACTGTCTACGAAGCCCTCTGGCTGTGTACTTATAGACGTTCTCTTATAAATCAATATTTAGAAAAGCAGTCCTGACACCCAACTACCAGATAACGTAGTCATGGTATGTAGCAATGGCAAGTAGGATCAGGATGGACTTAAGCACAGCCACTGGAAAAGGTTCCATCATTATCCATGCCTGGTCGATGACGAGAACATTTAACAACTCTAGCTTTGAAAGTCTCAACTTTTCCGTCTACACCAAGTAATCTTCTCAAGATATACTTTCTCCTGATAGGGATTTAACCCTTCAGATATAGAAATCAAAGTCCATACTTTGTTGGTGTATACAGATTCCATCTCAGATCTCTAACCACCCGGCCATTCTTAGAGAGTCCCCACTCTCGATGGCCAGCTTGAAACTAGTTTGGTCATCATCTCATGATGCAATCCTCGCTCCCACTGTCATCGAGAAACCGAAGTATCTCTCAAGTGGATGAGGAACCCTACCAGATCGGCGGAGAGACTGAGATTCATCCGGAACTATTGAATCCTTTGGTTCTACCAAATCATCAGCTGTAGTTAGTATAACTGGAACTCCTTCCAGTTCTACAGAACTGACCTTGCCTCGAGCTTGTCCGTATTTTTCTTTTATACATTGGCCGGACAACTCCAAATCATAACTTGCTTAAGAGATGGGCTCTTCCCAGACCATATCACATATAGAGTGGTAGGCACTGATTTGATTGGAACCAATTCAATAAGTATGCAGCTTCTCAAGTGCATAACTCCTAAAAGGAAACATGTAACTCAGTAGTACTCATCAAAGAGCGCACCATATCTCATAGGGTGCGATTGCTCCGCCTCGATACACCATTGTGCTGTAGTGTATACGGAGGAGTGATGCTGAGAGTGAATCTCATTCTCCTTTAGAATAGTCCAGGATCTCCATGCCTAAGTATTATCCACCTTGATCACATAAAAGGACATAATACTTACACCTATATTAGTTATCTACTTCTATCTTATATTCTTTGAAGTTCTCAAAAGCTTCATACATGTGTTTCAACAGGAACATGTGTCCGAATCTTGAAAGATCATCAGTGAATGTAAGGAAGTACAAAGAACCAGTCTTGGCATGTGTAGACAGGGGACCTACATACATCACTATGTATCTGTCCCAAGGGTTCACTCACCCTTTTTCTGTTTCAAGTAAACGGAGTTATGGTCATCTTATTTTTTTGACATGACTGGCAAGTTTCACAAGATGTAAATTCAAACTAATTTAAATATGCATCTAAATGTAACTTAGCTAGTCGGGTCGCATTGATATGACCTAGTCTACAATGCCTCAAGAAGAATTCGTTCATTTCTGAACTCTTCCTCTTGTGTGTGTTCTATATGTTAAGAACAGTGGTTTGATTTAAAATGTATATGCTTTTAGATAACGTTCCTGAACCGATAAACTCTTGATATAAGAAATGTTCAAAACATTATCCATCAATACAAAATTATATCCTTCTTTACTAAATAAAGAGATTGATATGATGTTGTATATCAGGTTCAGTATCTAATAACATTCGTTCAGAATCAATGTATTTAGTAATACATGGTGATAACTGCCAACATCTTGGCTGCAACAATTGCACCATTTTCATCTCTTGAAACTTATCACCCGTTCTCAGTTCTCTGCCTATCTATAGCCCATGTAACAGATTACATATCTGGGATCCTGATCCGGTATCACATACCCAGGACGTAGAGGATACTGAAAAACAGTTCTTTGTAATGAACACACTCGAAAGAGATGCATCAACATGCACTTTCTTCGTTTAGGCAGCATGGGATTCCTGGTATTCCCCTATTTCCCGCTCGGTCTTATAACAATTATAAGTGGGAGCGGGACCAACGTTCCCCAGCTCAGTATAACAAGCGGGTTTGGTCAATACATCCATATTATTATCTTGATTAAGGCGTGACATGGTCGCTACCTGGAGAGAGAGAGAGAAGAAAACACTCTGCGTGCGCTGTTGCAAGATTAGATTGGTTATATATTTTATCTAATCAGGATGGCTCCCACTGTTTTTATCAAATCTTCCTTCAAACCTTAAAAAGAAAGACTGGCCGGGATTAATTACACCCTACAAGTTCACCAATCTTTCAGCCAGGCCAGTGCCGGTACTTTGAGGGAGGTTGCACGTGCTTTCACACGAACCTAATTAAAAGAAACTTCGTTTTCCCAGGGGCGTAATCCCGTTGACACCTTTCTAGACACCTACTAGATCGGCTAATTTTAAAGTGCAAAACACTTACTCGCGGTGGGTATCAGGATCCAACTATCATATAGAAGGTATGCAATCTCATTGCAAATTTCAACACTTGAAACTCCCGATAATGGTTTTTACCCCTAGTACTTATGACCTTAACTATGGTCAACAAATCATAAGCACTAGTCAAGCTCTACCCGTCATTTCGTGATTAATTAGACCTACCCACATGACCCTTAACTAAGATCAACAAAGTCACATGACTGTCCTAACTAATCGCATCATATGCTATGTAGGAAGTCATCACTTAGCTACCGTACACTGTGCCTTTACTAAGGTCAACAAACAAAGCACGAATACTAAGTACTCTACTTCCTAAAATGACGGAGGGTTGTGGATGGTTTTTAAGAAAACCTTTAACTCTTTGAACTTGATCTCGTTGCAGAATCAAATGGTCATCACCGTGGCACCAGCGGGTCCCTCAGCAGCTACTTTTTACGCATGCCCCCTCACGAGGACTACAACCCGCCGGAACACCATCCGGTCTCGGGACACCCTGGGGGTAAGAGCCTATGCTTCACCATACTGTCACACAGTGAGAACCCCCCATAGGTCGACATCCAATGCCTAGTAGCTCATTGCCTCCATATGACTCGGGACTGTACTAAAAAACCACATGTTTGCACGACTCAGCAGAGCCGTGTTAGGGTGGAAATCAAAACACAATGGTAGACACACAAGACTCTATGATGATCTCGGGTCAACAGACTAAATTGTACCAGTGTCACCAGAGAACTGCCATCTGATATAAGGTATAATACCATCTAAGAGTTCTCGGCGAGTCCGTTCAGTGTACACAGTCTCCACTGAGCACCCGCATACCATCTCTGATGTCAAACACCAATGGATATGGGATCATGCATCGCCCATCACATGGATCGAGAAGATATACGCTAGGCTACTCTGGAATATCGATGGCCCGTCTCGATATTCCCACGACTTGGAACATTGAAGCATGTACTCATGGACTACCCCGGCCCCACTAGTATGATCTGCATCATAATCCTGGAAGTCGAGTACACATCCTAAGGGCTTTATCAACATGTAACAGAGAGACAGTAAGTATACATATTAAGATAAAGAGTAACCAGATAGCATACTATCATGTCGAGCAAGAAAGTCCTCCCTATATATGTCCCAGCATCCACTATAATATACATCTCACGTACAGTGATGGCCTTTAGGGCATACATACAACTAGCAATGGAACCGAGGTCCCATCAGAAATCCAGACATATCTTGAGGCGGTATCACCTTATCCTGGAGATAGTGGATCGCCAGGACATCGGGGTACGGAGAGTAGACACGAAAGACAACAAGTCAGATCCATTCACCAAGGCCATCCTTCAAGTCCAATTTGAGAAACTGTTCGAGCTGTTGGGCATACGGTACGCCGACAACTGGTTCTAGTATAGACAGTGGATACTTATTGCACCAACTACTGGCCTTAGTGCAAGTGGGAGATTGTTAGATATGTATGCCCTAGAGGCCTGTATTGTATAGGATGCTAGGCATGTATTTGTACAGAAATAATCTTTGCTCGAAATGATAGTATGCTATCTGGTTTATCTTCGTCTTAACATGTGATGTGTTGTATTTCATATCTTTATATACATTTTGATGAAGCCCTTAGGATTATGCTTGACCACCGGGATTATGATGTAGATCATACTAGTGGGGCCTAGGCAGTCTATAAGCATATCCTTTAATTGTTCCTAGTCGAGGGTATATCGAGACAAGGCATCGATATTACCAGAGTAGACTAGTGTATATGTTTCTTGACCCTGGGGGCGATGGTTGATCCCACAACCATTGGTGTTTGACATCAAAGATTGTACACAGGTGTTCATTGGAGAATGGGTACACTGAACAGGACTCGCCGAGAACTCCTAGATGGTATATATACCTATTGTCATATAGCAGTTTTCTGGTGACACTTGTACAGGTTAGTCTGTAGACCCGAGATCGTCATAGTGTCTTGTGTGATTCCCACTGTTCTTTGATTTCCTCCCTACCACGGCTCTACTGAGTCGTCCAAACAGGTGGATTTTGGGTACATTCCCGAATCGCATGGAGGCAGTGAGCGATAGGAGGGGTTTCGTCTTTCATGGTATAGGGAGTTGATGTCGCGCATTGCTTGATCGGCCATAACTGCAAATCCCTGGCCAGGGTTCTCGAGATTTACTGATAAGAGTTATCAGTAGTTTCTCGAACCGTTATGGGCCGTAAATCAGTATGACTTATAAAGTTACTGGTGTCTGACATTTACCACCCGTAGACTTCATATGCAATGTATCAGACGAAGAGACCGGACTGTACGGTAATTGTTGCTTACAGGCTCGTTAGGGTTGGGATGAGTTCGCTCGTCGGACACCTCTTTTTCGTCATGTACCTGGGTAGCCGTTACGTACAGCTAGTGCCGCTGACATGCTTATGATTAAACCCACTTCCAGCGTACTGTCGAGTCTTTAGAGTCCCACACAGAGAGTTCCCTGGTTCAGGCGAAAGATCTAGAGGCCGTAAGTTGTTACGACAGGGTTTTGATCAAGCTCGTGTAATCGTTACAGGAATAATAATTGGAATGTTAATACCGGTAGGCTTTAGTTTAAGCCGCATGCCGGTATTACATTATTGGATTATTTGTATTCGTATTTTTCGGAATTCGGATACGGGTATACTTATAAGGTATACGGTGGAGGGGTATTATTGTAATTGTTACAAGAATACCTTCTAGAAGAAGACACCTCATAAATGGATATTTATTTTGTCAAAATAAATAAATGTGGTGGAATTTTGGAAAGTCTAAGCATGTATGAAGGAATGGCTTCTTTCATATTTTATTCATTTGGAGTTACTATTGAAGCATGGCGCAATTTTTTATTACATGCTTCAATTATTTCATTTTGAGCCATATGGTATTTTTTGCATGCTTGAACTTTTCATTATCACTTTTACATTCTCTCTCTTCATTCTCTCCTTCTTCCTCCTCTTTGCTTTAACCTCACATGAGTTGTGAATCAAAAGCTTAGAGCAAAAATCATAATCCAATACTTAATCTCTACATCATCTTAGTGTCAATTCTAGAAAACTTGATCTCTAAGTTGAACTCTTGTGAAGAGTTTGTAGCTTGTTCGATAGCTCTCGGGTGGATCGTCTTGGTTCTTGAGGTGGCCGGAGATCGAGCTCTTTGCAACCATCAAGGAGCCTAGGAGTTGCAATAAAGAGGAGACCCGAAGGACCGGTTCCTTAGGTATAGCACACATTCATAGTAGATTAGATCTCTTGTTAAGTTTGCTAGTTATGGTTTAAGCACTAATCTTGGGTTATGTGGGTGTTGCATGCAAGAAAATTATTGTTTATCGCTTCCGCCTCCTCACAAGTGTTGTGAGGGTGTGCAACAGGAAAAACAAAATTGGTGGACTAAGTCTATGGTCATCTACAAGCTTCTCCAAGCTTCCAACCATGATAAAATTCCACTCAATTTTGAATTACTTAAATAAATAAAAACCTTAATATTATCTCATATATGGTGTATGTCTCATACACCCATGTTGCATATATAAACTAGCATGACACAAAAACATATATCACATATATATTTAGTGTGCAAAAAGTGAGGAAAAAGAATGCATATGTAATATTTCAGAAAAATAAAATATTATTTTCGGGAATTTTTATATTTAAATAATAAAATATTGAATATTTTAATAAGGCGGTACAATTAAATACCGATAAATTGGGAAATTTTTTGAAAATTATGGAAATTACTAAAAAGAGGGTGCTTTATGTGATTTATGCAAATTATGAAGTTTTACCATTTATTATACACTAATTTTGTGCTAATCGCGATTAAAAATCGCTAATCGGGCTTTAAGCGTGTTTTGTGCACATGACATGCACATGTCATTTTTACACTTGTTTCATTATTCCTACATGATTTTTGAGTGTATGGTTATTTGTTTTGGGTTTGCTATTGCGAAGAGAAGAAATGAAAAGAAAAGAAAAAGGGAAAACATTATTATATGATGCATGGGGATGAGAGAGAGGGGTGAGGGGTCAAAGTTAGGTCTTGGCCATTCCTTCTCTTCTCATTTTCTTCATCATCCTTGCCTCCTCCTCTCTCATGGCAGCACCCCATTTTCCCTCCTCTTCAAAACCCTTACTTCATCATCAAATCTCCACCAAAACCCCACTCCAACTTCACAAAAAGTGTGCACAAGCTCTCAAGCTACCCTTTGAACCAAGAAAGTTTGTGTTTTGGTGCTGTAGGGGGATTCATGAGTGCCAAATGAGGTAATCCCTTCACATATAATGTAGTATTTCATTTGCTTAAGCCTCTATTTAAGTTTAAAATCGATTGCGTGGTGTTTAGTGAACTTTGGAATCTCAAGTGTGAATTAGGGTTTGATTTGATTAAAAATGGTGTAATTAGGCTTTAGAGATGACCTTAAACCCCCATAGATGATAGAAACCCAGACCAAACCCAACTGAAACCCAAAATACGAGATTTCAGAACTTTTCATGTTAGTTTGTGAGAACTTATAGTGTGCAGGGAAATCTAGAATGACCTGGGTTAAGTACGAGTTAAGAAAACAATACCAGAGGACTAGAATTGACCCTACGAACCCCCCGTAGCAAGACGAATCCCAGTGGAGGACCCAGGGCCGGCGAGCTCGGATTCTAGAGGAGGGTGCTCGGCCACTTGGTGAGGGGGTGTGTAACACCTTAGAATGTGATTAGGGGTTATTATACTTTAATGTGGGGTTTTTAGTAAAAAGTTTACCAAAATGGTTTTCAAATATTTTATCTGGATTTTTGAATATTTTATTCGAATTTAATTTGGACTGCACACACTTGTGTATGTTAACTAGGGTTAAGCTTGGGGTTAAACCATGTTTAGATAACCATGGTGGACTAACCCATTTAATTAAGTTAATTTGATTTTAATTAAGTGTATTAGTTTTTCTAAATACAATTAGTTTTGTTTTGGAGTTGACTTGGGTTGGAGAGAGAGAGAGAGCATGATGGGTTGAGCGTGCTTGATAATTAATGAGAAGAGAGAAAGTGGGTTGACTCTCACCTCTCATTTCTTTTGATTCAAACTCTCTTTCTAACTCATACTCATATCTCTCTCCCTCTCACTTACATACCCACACACAGCAGCAGCTGCAGCAGAACCAACAGCAGCAGCAAGCAGCAACAGCAGCAGGCAGCAGCAGCAAGCAGCAACAGCAGCATCAGCATCAGCTCAGCAGCAACAACAACAACACAACAACAGCAACAGCAGTAGCAAGCAGCAACAGCAACAACAAGTTGCAGCAGCAGAAGAACCTCCTCCTCTTCTTCTTCTTCTTCTTCTTCTTCTTCTTCTTCCTGCATCCTTTGATCAAGTGAGGTATAATTTCTTAAACTCAACTCCTTTCCTTGCTAGCATGTAGTTATTTAGCTAAGTTAGTGTTTAATGTGGATTTTTTTGTGCTATTTTATGGTTTTAGTGGGGTTTAAGCTAAGTTGGGATTATTATGGCTTAATTGACTTAGGTAGATATTATTAGTGTTGTTTTAAGCTAGTAGTATCACTCATTTTCGCTAAATCAACTTAAAGTTGCAAAATTTGAAATTTAAAATATGGTTTAGAAGCAAACTGTAGGATATTTGAGATCTGCTACAACCATGTTAAGTTTAGTGTGCAGGCTTTTTAGAGTGGTGTGTAGGGCTTCGTGCCGGTTTTCCTCTCGAAAATCCGGCGACATTCCTTGTTTTTCCGGCGTCGCCAGCCCCCTAGTGAGTTGGGTTTTGGTGCTTGGGCTAGTGGTGTCTTTGAGTGGTTTCCAGTGTTTGGAATTGTTTGGGTATTGGGTTTTTGTTGTTGGAGAAATCTGGGAGAGTTTGGTTAGTTGTAGTGTTTTTGTGGACTTTGACGATATTTTGATGGTTTAGTTGGAGAATAGGGTAATCAGGGATTTTAAGGTTAGATTAGCTCTAATATATGCTGTTGGTATCACTAAATTCTTGTAAATTCACCTAATTTCACAAAATACCATAATGTTGCAAGCTAAGTGTTTTAAAACGTTTTTAAACTAAACTTTAAGATACGTAGAATCTGCTGTATCTAGGGTAGTAATTTTAGTAAGCAAACATATACATTAGGCAATACTTTGTGTTAGGAATATAGTGTAGAAACCTGGACCTTTTCTACCTATTTTTGGCCGATATCATGCCTATGGTGGCCGGCCCAATTTTGTAGGATTGTGTTGGATTTTTTCAGGTAGCTGTCTGTAGGCATTATAAGATGTTTGGTCTTGTTTATTTTTCTTATTTTTGCTCTAGATAAAATCTGGGACCTATTACCTATATTTAGCGTAGCGGGACTTGCGCGACATGTACGATACGAATCGAGTAGTGTGCTGTGTGTTACAGCGTGTCGCGTTGGGTTTTGACGTATGCACACACATTACGTATACGCACGCGTTTAGCTTGCGACGCTAATTTCTCGTATAATCTTGATATCGCGTTTTTGCAGGATTGTTCCTTATGTGTGTTGCTTGTGTAAATTCTAGGTCCGTAGGCGGGGACTTCGAGTGCCGCGGCGAAAGGAAAGTAGGTGGTCGGATACACCTAGCACCAGATCATGGGTGAGTAGATATAACATCTACGGGGGAAAATCGTTTGGATGGCGCAAGATGCCCGATAGTTCAGATAGTTTATAAACTTCTAATAGTACTAGTATCTATGAGTATAGTGTCTAGTTAATCATCTTGCTGCATTCACGATCCTATAAATTTACATACATGTGCAAACTCATTTCATAGGACACTTGCACCATTACCATGGTTTTATGCAGCACGAACACTATTCATGCGGACACACACGCCTTGGTAATTGCTATGCCACAACACTAGATAACTTGTATAACCTAAGATCTAGATCAATTTTACCATATATGATGCTTAAACCTGTGCTAATGCAATTAAATTCCTCAGGATGAACATGTAGGATTGCTAGTCATATGCATGTACCTCATTACATCATTCGTCCATGCCTAGCCTATTAGTCATACATTGCAGTTCGACTTGTTGTTACTATAGGCATTCATTATCATTGACATATGCACTTATGATGATTTTCTTGAGGATTTCAGCACTTGAGATTTATGATATCTTGGGGAAAAACCGCAAGGATTTAATAAACCTGATATTATTTTTAAAACATTGAAAGTTGCTGTTTTTCTCGTGATATGATACATGTGTCGTCCACCATGAGTTTTCTGTTGGTTTTCGAGACCAGTTTCGAGGAGTTGGATGAAGCGTCTCGGTTACATGGTGGGCCCGGTAAGGTACCCGGGGAAGGAATATCGAGGTGTAGATGATGAGCCTGGCAGGGGCAGACTACTTACCAGTAATTGTTGGTGCGGCGGATATCCAGAGGATACCGACCGTGGCTATGAGATGTTGAGATATTGATACCTTGAGATGGGTCAGCCGGACGGCTGGGCCCTGAAATACTGTGATATGGATACATGAGATTTGAGATAGTTGCTTGAGGTGTCGATGCTGGACACGAATTTATGTTGATTCTATTGATATTATGCTGATATTTCAAAAGAGATTTCTAAAGAAGAAAATACCGATTTCTTATATCTACGTATTCAGACCCCGAGTTGATTCATGTTGCATACGTACCTGCTAGCACTTCATGCCAGATTAGTATTGTATATTGATTCATGTTGCATACACATCTGCTACTATATCATGCCATATCAGTACTGTTGATGTTATGACACTTGTGTGCATGCTTATGATAGCCTCTATAGATGTTATTTATTACTCATGAGTTGGCAACTCACCCCCGTTGTTCAACAACCTTTTTGCAGGTCTGCTCCGTCAGCACAGTAGCGGCGGACGCACTTGCTCCTTTTGCTCCTTGTACCTGGAGTTGAGGATTTTGTTTGTAGGCGGGTTATGATATTTTTTTTTCCACCTTATATATTCATTGTATCTAGAGTACCGCATCTACTGTATCTACTGTACCTGCTATTTGTATTGATATATATTGACCTAGAGACGAGAAAGTGAGATTTGTGGACTTTTATGTTCTATGTTGGGGTCGAGCTCACTTGAGCCGACATGATGTTATTACTTGTGCCTTTATTGCTTATCTTGCACATTGATGATTTATATTGTGTGTGATTTGAGTCCACTTCAGCGAAGAGCTAGCTCCCGCTTGGGGATGCCTATTTTATCTTATTCATATATATTCCTGGTCTGTACCCGTTTTGGGGCCAGTTTTTACAAAGAAGACTCTGCCGAAATTTTCGGAAAATGGTTGTTGCTTTTAAAAAGCTTGATGTGACTTATTTGATTTAAATCGCTTTCAATAAATTGGTTTTTCCTTCACTCTATTGCTTGAATAGGTTTTGATTTCTGGGCTTTGGCTTACTTAGATTACGTACGCCTTGAGACGTTTCGTAATTTAAGTGCCAGTCGCGTTCCGTACCTTACGGCACGTGACAATGTTGGTATCAGAGCGATAGGTTTTACCTTTCTGAGTGTAGGATGACCCTTGGTAGATGGAGTAAGTGACTTAAGCAGGGTAACGCAGCGTGTGTATGTCAGCGGCATATTTGCGATACGGTATTCCGCCTATGTGACTTTAGGATATACTTGCTTGAAATTCCTTCTTCATATCCGTGTATCCTATGATTCTATTGCACTGTTCTTATTATCCTGTTTCCTGTACCAGACACTATGCCGCCGAAGGCTACGAGGGCACAGAGGGCTACCGCCCGAGATGAGATCCGAGCAGGCTCGACCAAGACGAGGACCATTCAGGACGGCATACCTACCCACAGGTACAGACTGATCCGCCTTCTCCAGGCCGTATGGATAGACTAGAGTCTGGTATGGAGGAGCTACGACAGATGATGGGAGGTATGCAGGAGTTACGACAGATGGAGGGATCCTTAGTAGTGGCCAGTCATGCACCGAGATCGGAGGACGTACCTACCACAGCACAGACTACCATAGTACCTGCTGCCCAGACAGTTGCTCCGACTACTACTACCGTGGCTATTCCAGTATCGCTACAGGATTTCATGAGGCTGAGACCCCCAGTCTTCACCGGTACAAATGCAGCGGAGGATCCGCAGACATTCCTCGGCAAATTAATTAGGATTTGCCATTCGCTCTGACGTTCTGACAATAGATGGGTGGGGCTTACGAGTTTCCGTCTAGAGGGACTTACGCAGACATGGTGTGAGTCGGTCGAGAGAGGTCGAGCTGCA
The DNA here is from genome assembly GCA_030015575.1 of Agapanthus africanus. Taxonomy (NCBI): domain Eukaryota; kingdom Viridiplantae; phylum Streptophyta; class Magnoliopsida; order Asparagales; family Amaryllidaceae; genus Agapanthus; species Agapanthus africanus. Next base: position 328,222,956 of record CM057337.1, read on the forward strand.
GGTTTACCTCCCATGACTAGGGCCGAGTTCACAGCAGTATTTCTAGCCTGTTTCCTTCCCGAGAGCGTTCGTGATGCTAGAGCTCATAGTTTTGAGGCTTTGCGCAAGACTCCAGGGATGACAGTGTCCGAGTATGATGTCCAGTTTATGCAGTTGTCCAGATATGCTCCGTACTTGGTTGATACTGAAGAGAAGAGGGTTAAGAGGTTTTTGCTGGGACTCAACACCCAGTTATTTCTTGCCATCGGCACCCAGCACTTTGACACTTATGCAGCTGTTATGGACATGGTCTTACAGATGGAGGTGCGCATTTCAGAGACTTCGGCCGTTTCTGGGCCGAAGAGGATTCGTACCGATATGCCAGCTCAGAGGCGTCGTGATAGATTCTTTCCGAGAGATGGTGGCGGCAGAGGAGTTGGACGGGGTCAGCTATTTGGTTCTTATCAATAGGGAAAGCAGGCGTCGCCAGGATGTTTTGGGTGCGGGAGTCCGCACCATCGTATCAGAGACTGTATAGTGAGACGACAGGGAGCGGCGACAGTTCCACACGTGACTTTACCACCTTCACCACCTCCTCAGAGAGCTCTACTTCCTACCCCCGGTGGTGCTCTACATCGGTTAGATAGCCCCTGAGGCCGTGGATGCGGCGGTCCTGTTTAGAGAGGACGAGGAGGTAGAGACCGAGGCAGAGGTCAGCCATCAATTGGTGGGGGACAGGCCCGAGTTTTCGCTATGACACCGCAGGATGCGCAGGCATCCAATGCCGTTGTGACAGGTACCTTGTCAGTATGTTCTTTCGACGTGCGAGTATTATTCGACCCAGGTTCCACACATTTGTATGTATCTACACACTTTGCACCGGTGTTGTGCTGTGAGTCATCATCGTTAGATCAGCCGCTTGTTGTTATTAGTCCTGTAGGCGAGTCGTTTGTCGCTCGTTTTGTGTTTCGTTTGTGTTCCGTTCGTATCGGGGAGAGGGATTCATCGGTTGATTTGATTCTCCTCGATATGTTGGACTTTGATGTGTTTATGGGCATGGACTGGCTAGCCACTTGTTATGCATCTGTGGACTGCCGTGAGAAGGCAGTCAGATTTAGCTTTCCGGGAGAGCTAGTCTTTGTTATTCAGGGAGACCGCAGTGTCACCCTTCCCTGCTTGATTTCGTCTCTTCGCACCGGTCAGCTCTTGCGGAAGGGTTGTCAGGGATTCATAGCATCTGTTTGTGATACTCGAGCTGCAGAGCTTCCGTTGGACCAGGTCCCGATTGTGTGTGAGTTCTCTGATGTTTTCCCTGATGAGCTGCCTGTGCTACCGCTTGAGCGCAATGTTGAGTTCTGCATTGAGTTGATTCCCGGCTCGGGGCCTATTTCCATACAACCTTATCGGATGGCCCCGGCGGAGCTTAGAGAGCTGAAGGATCAGTTACAGGATTTGTTGGATAAAGAGCTTATTCGACCAAGTGTTTCTCCGTGGGGTGCTCCTGTCCTGTTCGTCAAGAAGAAAGACGGCAGTTTGCGCTTGTGCATTGATTACCGCCAGCTGAACAGGGTTACCGTACGGAACAGATATCCCTTACCACGTATCGATGATTTGTTCGACCAGCTTCAGGGTGCGGGTTACTTTTCGAGGTTTGACTTGAGATCGGGTTACCATTAGTTGCGGGTGCGGCAGGAGGATATTCCGAGGACGGCTTTTCGCACGCGTTACGGACACTATGAGTTTTTGGTGATGTCGTTCAGAGTCACCAATGCACCAACCGCGTTAATTGATTTGATGAACCACATTTTCAGGCCGTATCTAGATCTGTTCATCATCGTGTTTATTGACGACATTTTGGTGTATTCCGAGAGCCGAGAGGAGCACAAGCAGCACCTGAGGATCACATTGCAGACTTTGAGGGAGCACCAGCTGTTCACGACATTCTCCAAGTGCACGTTTTGGCTTGACAACGTGGATTTCTTGGGTCACGTGATTACGAGAAATGGCATATGTGTGGACCCGAAGAAGATCGAGGTCGTTCAGCATTGGCCCAGACCGACATCATTTACGGAGATCTGAAGTTTCCTAGGCCTGGCTGGCTACTACTGACGATTTGTTCAGGACTTCTCCCGTATTGCTGCACTGTTGACCAGGTTGACCCGGAAGGGAGTTCCTTTTGTTTGGACCGAGGCGTACGAGCATAGCTTCCAGCAGCTGAAGACTTGTCTGACTACTGCACCAGTGTTGTCATTGCCTTCGGGATCGGGCGGATTCGTGGTTTATTGCGACTCTTCGCGAGTGGGACTAGGTTGCATGTTGATGCAGCACGACAGAGTTATCGCGTATGCTTCTCGGCAGCTAAAGACACATGAACAAAACTATCCTACGCATGATTTAGAGATGGCTGCAGTGGTGTTTGCACTCAAGATCTAGAGACATTACTTATACGGAGAGTCATGCCAGATATTCATGGACCACAAGAGCTTGAAGTACATATTTCAGTAGCGAGACCTGAATCTGAGACAGCGCCGTTGGATGGAACTGGTGAAAGGCTATGATTGCGAGATCCTCTACCATCCGGGCAAGGCGAACGTGGTGGAAGATGCTTTGAGTAGGAGGCCCGGAGGTAGTCTATCTTATTTGAGCGCCGTACAGAGACAGTCGTCAGCAGATTGGCAGATTTTATGCGACAGCCTAGTTGAGTTCGAGTTCACTCCGACAGGGGGCAGCTTGCGCATATTCGTGCACGTCCGCAGTTGCTTGACCGTATTCGCGACGCACAGCCCAGTGATGACCATCTTTCACAGATCATGGAGCAGATTAGGTAGGGCAGAGATTCCGAGTTCGTGATCGATGATTAGGGAGTACTGCGATTTGGGACTCGATTGTGCGTACCAGATTCTGAGGACTGCGGCGTGAGATTCTTGAGGAGGAGCATAAATCGATATTTAGCGTTCATCCAGGCGACACCAAGATGTACCGCGATCTAAGAGATGTCTATTGGTGGGACGAAATGAAGAGGGATGTCAGAGACTTCATGTCGAGATGCCTGTCTTGTCAGCAAGTCAAGGCCGAGCACCAGAGGCCTGTGAAAGAGTTACAGCCTTTACCCATTACGGAGTGGAAATAGGAGCAGATTTCTTTGAACTTCGTGGTGGGTCTACCCAGGACCAGTAGAGGGTATGACTCCATCTGGGTGATCGTGGATCGATTGATGAAAGCGGCTCACTTCCTGCCAGTGAAGACCACTTTCAGTTTTTCTCAGTATGCCCAGATTTACATCGACGAGATCGTACGGTTGCATGGCGTCCCAACTTGTATCGTGTCAGACCGAGGCACCCAGTTTACCGGCCGACTATGGCAGAGACTTCAGGAGGCGTTGGGCACCCGTTTGAGTTTCAGCATAGCATTTCAACCGCAGACCGACGGCCAGTCAGAGCGGACTATTCAGACTCTCGAGGACATGCTCCGAGCGTGCGTTTTAGACTTTGGTGGTAGCTGGGATCATCATTTACCCTTAGTAGAGTTCTCCAACAACAACAACTTCCATGTTACTATTGAAATGGCACATTCGAGGCCATGTATGGGAGGAGAAGTAGATCGCCCATCTGTTGGACTGAGCTTAGCAAGAGCAGTATTTTGGGGCCGCAGATCGTGCAGGAAACGACCGAGAAAGTACAGCTGATTCAAGATCGGATGAGAGCGGCTCAGAGCAGGAAGAAATCATATGCGGACAGGCGCCGTCGCAGACTAGAGTTCGCAGTTGGCGATCACGTTTTTCTGAGGGTCTCTCCGATGAAGGGCGTGATGAGATTTGGGCGAAAAGGAAAGCTTAATCCAAGATTTGTAGGTCCCTTCGAGATCCTCGAGCGTGTCGACGCAGTTGCATATCGTTTAGCTCTTCCACCCAGCTTTCCGAATGTTTAACCTATCTTCCATGTGTCGATGCTTCGCAGATATCTTCATGACCCTTCTCACATGATTCAACATCAGACCGTTCAGCATGAGCGCGATCTTTCGTTCACCGAGCAGCCAGTAGTGATATTGGATCGGCAAGTGAAGAAACTTCGATCAAAGGTCTCGCCGTCTGTGAAGGTCCTTTGGCGCAGCCCGAATGGTGAAGAGATCACTTGGGAGGCTGAGGGCGAGATGCGGAAGAAATTCCCTCATCTCTTTGAAGGTACGCGTAGCTATATTTTAAATTCGGGGACGAAATTTCTTTAAGGGGGAAGATTGTAACACCTTAGAATGTGATTAGGGGAAGGCCCAAAGGACTTGAGCCTTTTGTTCGTAGGTGGGTTATGATATTATTTTGTTTCCACCTTGTATATTCATTATATCTAGAGTACACCATCTACTGTATCTACTGTACCTACTGTACCTGCTATTTGTATTGATGTATATTGATCTAGAGACGAGACAGTGAGATTTGTGGACTTTTATGTTGTATGTTGGGGTCGAGCTCACTTGAGCCGACATGATGTTATTACTTGTGCCTTTATTGCTTATCTTGCACATTGATGATTTATATTGTGTGTGATTTGAGTCCGCTTCGGCGAAGAGCTAGCTCCCGCTTGGGGATGCCTTTTTTTATGTTATTCATATATATTCCTGTTTTGTACCCGTTTGGGGGCCAGTTTTTACAAAGGAGACTTTGCCGAAATTTTCGGAAAATGGATGTTGCTTTTAGAAAGCTTGATGTGACTTATTTGATTTAAACCGCTTTCAATAAATTGGTTTTTCCTTCACTCTATTGCTTAAATGGGTTTTGATTTCTGGGATTTGGGTTACTTAGATTGCGTACGCCTTGAGACGTTTCGTAATTTAAATGCCAGTCGCGTTCCGTACCTTTCGGCACATGACAGGGTGGGCCTAGGTTGCTTCAGTTGGTCCCACACACCCTATATATCACCCTAGTATTGTTTTTGAACATTGTTTTCACCCTAGACAAAATCTGCGACTAATTCCTTGTGTTGCTGCTTTAATTCGAGTTATGGTTTTGCGTATTTCAAATTCTGAATTTTAGTATTTGTGCTTTATCTCGATCGCGTGACTTTTGTACGTCTATATCGAGTGATATCGGGTTGATTTGCGGGAGTGGACCATAGGTTTTGACCTATGTGAGTTCCGCGCGTTGTTTTGGTTTCGATTTGGTTTTAATGTGATATGATACGTGTGACATGTAGGTACCCTCACGATGATTCGAGACGATGAAGAAGATGGTGGCGATATCGACATCGGCAAGAAAGATTAGGTGAGTAGAAATATATATATGGGGGAAGTCGAGTGGATGGCATATAGCACCCCTGCAGTTCGATGTACAGTATGCTATATATATACTATTTTTATATGATGTCTTTTATGTGAGATATGGATATTCAGGATATAGTTATGTGTTCATGGATTAGTTGTGTTACTTGCGAAACCCTAGAGTAGTTGTTGCACCCACACACGCACACATACTTGCATACATTAATTCCTTTACCAGTGCGTATATGGGGATATATTTATATACACACACACACACACATGGGTATGGGACTATGTATATATATATATATACGTATACATATACACGGATTATGGAGATAGTACTTGGGATTGGAGATGAGTCGATGAAATTGGGCTTGAGGCCGTGAGATTGGTGATGTGATATGGTTCGTATTTGAGATACGACGTGATGTTTTAGCGGGTCCTTTCGATGTGGTGTTTTCAGACAAACGCATGCATATACATATATGGTATCAGTTTTGTACTAGACGTGGGTCAGTACCCCCAATCATGATAATTGATAAAGTGGATACCAGATGAATAGTGTGATTGATGTGACATTGACCCGTACCCAGATTTGGGATGCCGTACGACAGATTTACCGTACGAGCTATATATTAATGATAGATCCGCACACTTGACTTGAGGATGTCATATTATAGATATTGTATCGTATGGGATACTTTTGAGGCGGGATCACCGACTGTTATATTTATATGTATATATGTATCGACTCAGATATTAGGCGGTTCCCTTACCTTTCGATCAGCCTTTTTGTTTAACCCTGCAGTTTACTTGTAAATGATTGATTAGATTCGAATCATACCTATTTCAAAACTAACGAATCATGAGTATTTTTAAAGACGGGCCAAGAGATTCTACGGATATTTCAAAGGACGTACATTTTCTTAAAAATACCGTAGTCCCTATTTTCTAAACACACAATTCGTATTATTTCAAATGACAAAACTGTACGACTCATACTTAGACATAAGTAGATTCGTTATCATTGCATTGGATATTCAGCTCCCGCATATTCTTGCTACTCGCATCGCATTGCATGCTTATATTGTGTTTTCATATGTTAATATTGAAATCGTGCGGTCAGGACACCAGCACCATTACCGATGATGCGTATGTTCCACATACACTTACTTACCGGCTCACACACATCATCATCGGTAATTGCTATGTCACGTACACTTTAGAGAGTATTATTTCATTGACATAGCTTGTTAGCTGATAGTTTCGACATGTTATTAGTGTACTTGCTTTATATGTCAGGTTAGACATTTCACTTATTACTTGCAAATTCATGCATATTATTATTCACTGTTATGTAGTATTATGGAGTTTTATGCCGATATTCACTGTTTATTTACTGTTGATTCTTGGATTTCGGATTTTATGAGATTCCCGGATTTGGGAGAAAACCGCAAGAATATATATAAACTTCTTTCTCTCTCTCTCTCTCTCTCTCTCTCTCTCTCTTTAAAATGAAAAGTGCGGCTCTCTCGGGATGTATGAGTCGTCCACCATGATGTTTTCTCGGTTATGAGATGGATTTGAAGACCCGATTTGAGGAGTTGGATGAACCGTCTGCGGGTACATGGTGGACCCAGTAAGATACCCCGGGGCAAGAACATCAAGGTGTAGACCATAAGCCCGGCAGGGGAAGACTTCCTACCGATGATTTTACCTGGCACGTCGGATATCCGGAGGATACCGTTCGTTGTCGTGTGACTGATGATAGGGGCCGATCGAGACTGACGGAGCGCTAGATAGTGAGGTTTGAGACACTGAGATTTTGAGATTTTGAGGTGTTGAGATTTGTTGATACAGGCCAGTTCGGATAGCCGGAGCCTGAGATTTTGAGATATTGGGATTTATGTTTTGTGTCAATGCTGGACACTGTTTATGTTGATTTCATTGATGATATCTCGTTTTAAATATATAGAAATCTCACTATGTTATGAAAGCAGTTTCTTCATGTACATGTATTCTGTTTTCATGCATTCATACCTCATCCATATGATATGTTGCTACCTGAGGCACTGACACGAGCACATGGGATTTCACTTATGTATAGATGTTTACCCTTGCCACCTTTTCATGCTTCAGACTTATCATTTAAGGTTATATATTTATTGTTGATCGTATTGACCTGGGATTGTGTCATAGATACGATTTCTGCTCGGTGATGTTTTCTACTCACGAGTTAGCAACTCACCCCCGTTGTGCCACAGTTTCTTACAGGTTTTGCCGTACAGGTTCCGTTACGGCTATGCTGGTACACTGCTTCCTTTCTGGGTGATTGCTTTGGTAGGTGGGTTCACTTGTATCGTGACCACTATTATACCTTTATTTTATTCAGTTGTATCTAGTGGCTCCATCAACCAAACTTGTATATTTATTCAGACTTTGAGACCATTGATGTATATTTTTTCGACCTTAGGGTCACGCGTTGTATTATTATGGATTTCATGTTGTTTTGAGTTTCCTTTTGAGTTTTGATCCTCGCCCTTCGGCGTTGTATATTATATTGCTTGCGTGGTTGTGGCCGTCGATTGACGAAGAGCTAGCTCCCGCTTAAGGATGCGTTTTATCATTGATGTATATATTTATCATGTTGTACCTCGTTCGGGGCCAGTATTTACAAATGAAAGTCTGTCGAAATTTTCAGAAAAGACTTGTGATTTTAAAAATGCATATTTCGGCTTATGTTGCTAAACTACTTGATTTAAATTTGTTTTTCCTTCACTCTACTGCTTTTCTTGGTTTTGATTTCTGGGTTTTGGCTTACATAAGTTACGTACGCCTCGAGACATTTCGTAATTTAAGTGTCGGTCATGTTCCGTACTTTTCGGGTCGTGACAAAGTTGGTATCAAAGCGTTAGGTTTTACCTCCTGAGTATAGGATGACCCTTGGTTGATGGAGTAGGTAGCTTGAGTAGAGTGACGTACCGTACGTATGTTCCGCGGCATATTTACGATACGATACTCCGCTTAAGAAGCCTTAGGATGTACATTTCTTTGCACAGTATTATATTCATTCCTATGATCTATCCTCATCAGTACCAGTTTATGGTTTTGCTGCCACGATTACGGGCAGAGAGAGTTACGGCTAGAGTTGCGGTCAGCACGAGCTCGTTACGGACGAGGACTGACCAGAGCGTGTTTCCAGAGACATACGATTGCATATAGATGTGTCGTTTTATTGTATTTTCACGCTATGAACGTTGATGGATGGCTTTTACGATATTTCTCGGACGTGCAGATCAGCACCAGAGGATTGAGCCATTGATAGAGGCCAGCCAGAATGTGATGACCATTGATGTATCGCTTATTCATGATGATTGAGGAACTGTTCAGCGTGCAGACTAATGAGCCAGTTCTTGCTGCGAACGACGAGATATCGTCCAGATGTTGGAGTTATTGCATTACTAGTTGTACTTAGAGATATGATAGAAGGTCGCTAGTCACCCGAGGATGAATGACTAGGACATGTGGTTCGTTTGCTTACCCTGATGCGAGGTCATCAGATAGATTGATTCCAGCTAGAGAAGACTTCACGTAGGTACGTTGGGAGTCGATAGAAACGATCGAATGTCAGAAACCCATTTTCCAAGTTTAAAGTGTTTGAAGAAAACATGCAAGTAACTCTACGGACCCTCTAGAAGAATGGAACTCTAACTCGACATAATGACCTTGTGAAAGCCTTTGAAACTTCGGGTTTGCGGCAGTTCCACGGTGCCATTAATGAGGCTTGGGTTTGCCCTTTTACGGTTGGTCCATAGGTGCTGTGGCATGTAATCGATATTATTAAACTGTACCCAAGATGTTGATCTCTTGGGGGATTATGAGGTTTTGATGAATCGATCGAATGGTTCAACTTCATTCGGATGCTATGTAGTGAGATGCATTTCTTGGGAGACTCCAGATACGAGTATAGCCGTTGGAGCACAGTCCATGCAGCCACGAAAAGACGAGTCTAGAGCAGTCGACATTAGATAAAAGTGGAGTAAGAGGTTCGTACGAGATCTTGATGAGATGACGTTCCACTCCGCCGAAATCAGAGATGTGATATGCATGCAGAGGCATTGTATATGGATATATTTTCTAGAAGGAGTCGCGATGAGTATGCAGCCGTTCCGGAACAAGAAACAGATTTAGTGAAGGGTGATATCTTCCGGGCAGTTCGGCAGAGACGAGATTTGGGAGAGACCTCGACATGAACTTTCTGGAATACTATACGAGAAGACTTGGACCCAGGAGCGGTCATATTGCGCATACCCAGCAGGCCAGAGTTCGGCATCGTCGACGAGATCTGTAGCGGATGTGCCAGAGCGGGACTATTTCCGTCGTCATTCTATATTGGGCCGTTGAGCCGAGGAGCTACATATCTAGCAATGCATAGTGGGAGACAAGAGCCTAAAAGCACCAGGCGCCAGAGCATGAACAGGAGGCAAGTAGATATCTTGCTCTGCTAGCATTGGATGCACGACCCTTTCTCGACTTTGAAGGAGGAAATATCGACGACGGTATTTATGATTTGTGATTTGGTGATTCGATCATCATGTATCCGTCACCTTGGATTTTGGTATTTTGGGCGATCTATTCGCATGATTTAGTCTTGATGACTGAGTTTCATGATACTTGTTTTCGTGCACCATGGTTGCACCTACTGGGTATTTGTATTTTGTGCGTAGTTATTGCACTAGAGATATGCTTTATATGTCGTTGCGTTGATTTATAATTTTTGCACAGTTATTGCACCTGATATTGTTTTTGTGCCTTGGCTGCACAAGCTTATGACTTCATGGATTTCATACAGTTGGGTTGATTTTGTGCATATGGTACGCACCCGATTTGATTTTGCACTCGGTATAGTTCATATATACTTGCAGTGCTGTGATACGTATTTTGTGTACTACAGTTGCACAGGACTTCGATTTGATGTTATTTGAGATATGGATTTTGATTTCATGCTTAGGGCATGCATATGATTTGGCTTATATTTTCGGCATGGTTTTCATGCAGCTTTAGTATTTGATTGATTTTGTGCATGCTGATGCACATGGTGGTGAGATTAGATACCACGGTATACCTGATTTGGATTTGGATTGAGATATGCCGTATACTGTCGATTTCGATTGTGATACTCGATAATTGTTTTGTGCACCTTGTGCACCTGATTAGATTCTTGCGCATATTTGACGCACTTAGATTGGATTTTGCACATGTTCGGCGCTTGACGTCTGATTTTGTGATTTCGTGTATGTTGGATGCACATGAGTTAGATTTTATTCGTGCATGATGGATGCACTTGATTTGGATTTTCGCGCATGTTGGGCGCATGATTTGAGATGCGATTTTGGTGCACACCAGATGCACTAAATCGAGATCCTTCGTGCATATCAGATGCACCTAATATTGTTGTCAGGCATACCTGTTGCCCTTGACAGATGTTTCGTGCACACCCGATGCACTTAGATTTTGTTCTGTGCACATGTATGGCACATTCATAGATTTTGATTTCCGTGCGCACCAGACGCACGCGACATTCTTATGCAAATTTTGGGATTGAGTTCTTATGGAGCAGTACATTTTTATGATGTTTACTTTTTGTTTTCGTACTGAGCAGGACTAGTCAGAGGACAGTACCTGGATATATTTTTTCATGCATTGATAGTTATCGAAGGGATTTCCAAAAAGGGAGCTATAGTCTCAGTATTTACCCACGTGTCTGAGATGACACGAAACGTTTAAAACAAGAAACCCTTCTAAATTGTTTTCAAAACGGCGGTACGTGCATGTAAACAAAGGATATATATAGAGAGAGTTATTTTCTTACTACAGATGTCCGCCACTGTGCAGTGTTATGCGCATCGCACAGCGACTTAAAACGGTTTGGCATGCATTTTCTTCAGGTGTTTATATGTATAGTATTGATGTATATCATGTTGATTTCATTTTGGATTTGACCTTGGTGTCTTCACCATGACTCCAATGATTGCGGAATGCTTGATGGAGTTTAGTTTTTGAGCTATCTGCTCATTGTTCATGCCCATACTTCGCGCTACTCTGCCTTATGTATTTATGATTTCGGAGCCCAGACGACTTGGACTTTTACTGAAATGTTTTAGTATTGATGAGTTTAAATTTAAATTCGGGGACCGAATTTCTTTAACGGGGGAAGACTGTAACATTTCAGTGAAATAAAATATTATTTTTGGGAATTTTTATATTTAAATAATAAAATATTGAATATTTTAATAAGGCGGTATAATTAAATACCGATAAATTGGGAAATTTTTTGAAAATTATGGAAATTACTAAAAAGAGGGTGCTTTATGAGATTTATGCAAATTATGAAGTTTTACAATTTATTATACACTAATTTTGTGCTGATCGCGATTAAAAATCGTTAATCGGGCTTTAAGCGTGTTTTGTGCACATGACATGCACATGTCATTTTTACACTTGTTACATTTTTCCTACATGATTTTTGGGTGTATGGTTATTTGTTATGGGTTTACTATTGCAAAGAGAAGAAAAGAAAAGAAAAGGAAAAGGGAAAACATTATTATATGAAGCAAGGGCATGAGAGAGAGAGGGTGAGGGGTCAAAGTTAGGTCTTGGCCATTCCTTCTCTTCACATTTTCTTCATCATCCTTTCCTCCTCCTCTCTGATGGCAGCACCCCATTTTCCCTCCTCTTCAAAACCCTCACTTCTGTAGGGTTGCTGGGCACGCGCACAAGGGTCTACGAGGCATCAACCATGCCCGATTAAAATTTTAGCCGTGCCGAACAACCCGAAGCCAGATCTTTAAACTAGGGTTTAGGCGAAAACATGCATGTTAAACTCTTTAACACTAAGTGAGAGGGATTACAACCTTTGTAGATCCTGTCCTTCACTTCTTAAGCTCCTTGTTGAGGTCCCTTCGCTGCGATCATCGTGTTCTGGACTCTCGAGAGGCTTCACGAAGAGAATGATGGAACCTTTGCTTCCGATCTTCGATACTAAGATGATCTACCTTGAAGTTTCATTAACACAAGCTAACACTCATAATTTGAAGTGAACACCCTCATCTAAATGGCAAGGATAGATGAGGATGATGAAGTAGGATTTTTGCTCTCATTTATAATCTTTTTCTCACTGATTTATCATCACTTAGAAAAAGCTAGAAAGCTTTTTCAATGAATAACTCAAGGAAGAAGATGATAGAATTCATTTGTGATGAATAATAAAAAGTTATCATAATCATTTATGCAACCATGGTTGTAGTAACCAATGTCGAGAGTTTACTAGGGTTAGGGTTAGGGTTTGGGTTGGGTTAAAGGGTGAGTCACAAAGAAATATCTTAGCAAATGACAAAGTAAAACCATCTAGAAACATCTAGAATACATTAACCCTAATCTTGTTTAAACTCCTCTAAACATGTTGCATTAATAATTATAACATGTTACAATATTATATATCACATATACAATATTTATTGTAACAAAATAAAATAATACATTTAACATATATCGCATATATATCAATGTATTACCCGAGTGAGAAAAAGAATCTTTTAGTCAGCAAATATTAATTAATGTAATTTAATATATCATATATATTATTATACATTAAATTATCCAATCAACACTTGATCCGACAATCCAGCTATATCGCATATAACCGACTAATATTTATCCGAACTGCTTCATCGAATCAACACTTGATCCGATGACCCGGCTGATATCAAATATCGCGAGAATAGAATACGGTATCTCATATCGTATTATCCTCGGTCCTGCACATATCACATATGTGCCCCTACTCCGTTTTGCCTTAGCCAAGAAACCTCTGTGTAGGACTCTAAAGAATCGTCAATACGCCGGCAGTAGGTGATGATCATATCAAACACCCATAAGCCGCAAGCGGTCAGCTAAACGTAACAGCCACCCAGGTATTGAGCGCTCAAAAGATCAACAAGCAAGCCTGTACATTCTTCTGTGAATCCAAACAGTAACACTCCCGTACAGTCCAGTCTCGTCGTCTAATATGTTGCATATCTCGCCTAGGGGTGGTAAACGTCAGACCCCAGTAGCTCGATAAGTCGTGTCGATAAGAGATCTATAACAGTTCGAGAAACTACTGATAACACTTACCAGTAGATCTCAGCAATCCTGGCCAGGTATTTCCGGTTATAGCCAATCGAACACAGCACAACATCAACTCCCTATACCGGGAGAGACGAATCCCCTCCTATCGCTCATTGCCTCCATGTGTTTGGGGACTGTACCTAAAAGCCACCTTTTTTCATCCCCTCTTGGACGTGGTATGATGGAAATCAAAGCACAGTGGGAATCACACAAGACTCTATGACGATCTCGGGTCAACAGACTACTCTATAACAGTGTCACCGGAGAACTGCCATCTGACGTAAGGTATAATACCATCTGAGAGTTCTCGGCGAGTCCGTCCAGTGTACCCAGTCTCTATTGAGCACCCGTACACCATCCTTGATGTCAAACACCGATGGATATGGGATCATCCATCGCCCATCATATGGGTCAAGATGCGTATACGCTAGTCTACTCTGGTGCATCGATGCCCTGTCTCGATACACCCTCGACTAGGAACAATTATAGGATGTACTCGTTGACTACCATGGCCCCACTAGTATGATCTCATCATAGTCCCAGTAGTCGAGTACATATCCTAAGGGCTTTATCAACATGTAACATAGAGACAATCAGAATGCATGTTAAGATAAAGTACAACCAGATAGCATACTATCATGTCGAGCAAGAAAGTCCTCCCTATATATGTCCAAGCATCAATTACAATATACATCGTATGTACAGTAATGGCCTCTAGGGCATACATATAACTAACAATCTCCCACTTGCACTAGGGCCATCTGTTGTTGTATCAATTACCCAACAATTAGCTGCGGTTGAAGTATCTCATACTCAACCATCCCATAAATGTCTCTACTGGGAAAAAGGCCTTTGTGAGTGGATCCACGCTGTCGTCCTCTTTGTCTACTCTGCTAACCTCGATCTCCCTGGAGATCAACCATCTCCATGATCAGGTGATACTGCCTAAGAATTATATCCGGATTTCTGATGGGACGGTAGTTCCTTGGCTAAAGCCACAACTCCATTGTCACACAATGGTAGGAACGAAGTTCATCTCATGAACTTATATATATCCAGACTGCCTCTTTGGTAGCATCTTTAGTAACGATGTATCTTGCCTTTAATCGTCTAGTATGTCACGGTATCTAGCTTGGAACTCATCCAACATACCATCCCTCTACTGAGGGTAAAGACTATGCCTGCGACTGACATTCAGTCTTCCTTATCACCCTGGAACCATTCCAGTGATTCTCCCCAGGATCGTTTGATACCATCTCACTACTACTAGTGAGAATCCTAACATCCAATCAGATCTATCTCATAGATCCAAAATCCAAGATTCAGGAGGTATCACTATGATCCTTTATGGAGAATCTTTGTGATAAGCGGAGATTAACCGAGCGTAGCATAGGAAACTCCTTCCCTATCAAGAGTATGTCATCCACGTACTCTACGAGGATCACCACCATACTCCCTACTACCTTTTTTGTACACACAAGGTTCATCTACCTTTTTGATGAAGTCAAACTCATTGACTACCACATCAAAACAGACGTTCCAACTCCGCGATGCCTGCTTTATCACATAAAACATCTTGCACACGTTTCCGCTGCTCCCACTGTCTACGAAGCCCTCTGGCTGTGTACTTATAGACGCTCTCTTCCAAATCAACATTTAAAAAAGCAGTCATGACACCCAACCGCCAGATATCGTAGTCATGGTATGTAGCCGTGGCAAGTAGGATCTGGATGGACTTAAGCATAGCTTTGAAAGTCTCAACTTTTCCATGTACACCAAGTAATCCTTAAGATATACTTGCTCCTGATGGGGATTTAACCTTTCAGATAAAGCAACCAAAGTCCATACTTTGTTGGTGTATAAGGATTCCATCTCAGATCGATAAGCATCCAGCCATTCTTACAGAGTCCCACTCCTGATGGCCAGCTCGAAACTAGTTGGGTCATCATCTCATGATGCAATCCTCGCTCCCACTGTCATAGAGAAACTGAAGTATCTCTCAGGTGGGTGAGGAACCCTGCTAGATCGGCGGAGAGGCTGAGGTTCGTTGGATACTATTGAATCCTTCGGTTCTACCAAATCATCTGCTGTAGTTTGTATAACTGGAACTCTTTACAGTTCTACCTCATGACCACTAATTTTTTCACAAGAAATTCACTTTCACAAAAGGTGGCATGTTGAGAAATAAAACACTTTTGTTTCTCTGTTTGGTAGAAGATATTGCCTTGTGAATGCTTGGGATATCCAAAAAACTTCCACAGATCTGACTTTAGCTCGAGTTTGTCCAGATTTTGCTTTTTAGACATTGACCGGACAACCCCAAATCTTAACATACTTAAGATATGGGCTCTTCCCATTCCATATCACATATGAAGTGGTAGGCAACTGATTTGATTTGAACCCTATTCAATAGGTATGCAGCTTCATAAGTGCATAATTCCCAAAAGGAAATAGGAAACTCAGTAGTACTCATCATAGAGCACACCATATCAAATAGGTTGTTATTGCTCCGTCCCGATATACCATCGTGCTATGGTGTATACGGAGGAGTAATGCTGAGAGAGAATCTCATTCTCCTTCAGAATAATCCAGGAATTCCGTGCTCAAGTATTCTCCTCCTTGATCTCATCAAAGGACATAATACTTATACCCATTTTTGGTTCTCTACTTCTAACTTATATTTCGTGAATATCTCAAAAGTTTCGGACTTGTGTTTCAACAGGAACATATGTCTGAATCTTGAGAGATCATCAGAGAATGTAATGAAGTACAAAGAACCGGTTTTGGCATGTGTAGACAGGGGACTTTCATACATCAGCATGTAACAATCCCAAGAGTTCATTAACTCTTTCTCTGTTTCCAATAAACAGAGCTATGGTCATCTTATCTCTGTGACATGACCGGCAAGTTTCACAAGATGTAAATTCAAACTAATTTAAATATGCATCTATATGTAACTTCAGTTAGTCGGGTCGCATTGATATGACCTAGTCTACAATACCTTAAGAAGGATTCGTTCATTTCTGAACTCTTCCTCTTGTGTGTGTTCCGTATATTAAGAACTTTAGTTTGATTTAGAACGTCTATACTTTTAGATAACGTGCCTGAACCGATCAACTCTTGATATAGGAAATGTTCAAAACATTATCCAACAATACAAAATTATATCCTTTCTTTACTAATAAAGAGACTGATATGATGTTGTATATCAGGTTCGGTATCTAATAACATTGGTTCAGAATCAATGTATTCTGGTAATACAGGGTGACAGTGACCAACAGACTTGGCTGCAACGCTTGCACCGTTTTCTGTCTCATGAAACTTATCACCCGTTCTCAGTTCTCTACCTATCTGTAGCCCATGTAACAGATTACATATGCGGGATCCTGATCCGGTATCTCATACCCAGGACGTAAAGGATACTGAGAAACAGTTCTGTGTAATGAACACACCCGAAGATGATGCATCAGCAAGCACGTTCTTCGTTTGGGCGGCACGAGAAATCTGGTATTCCCCAATTTCCTGCTCTGTCTTATAACAATTATAAGTTGGAGCGGGACTAACGTTCCCCAGCTCAGTATAACAAGCGGGTTCGGTCAATTCATCCATTTTATTATCTTGATTAAGGCGTGATATGGTCTCTACCTGGAGAGTGAGAGAAGAAAACGCTCAGCGTTGCTCTTGCAAGATTAGATTGGTTATCTAATATATCTAATCAGGATGTCTCCCACTGTTTTAATCAAATCTTCCTTCAAACCCTAAAAGGAAACACTAGCCGGGATTAATTACACGTTACAAGTTCGCCAATCTTTCAGCCAGGCCAGTGTCGGTACTTTGAGGGAGGTTCCCCGTGGTTTCGCACGGACCTAATTAAAGTAAACCTCATTTTCCCAGAGGCGTAACCCCGTTAACACCTTTCCAGACACTTACTTGATCGGCTAATTGTAATGTGTAAAAATCTCCTAGGAGTAACTCTTACTCGCAGCGGGTATCGGGATCCAACGATCTCATAGAAGGTATGCAATCGCATTGCAAATTTCAACACTTGAAATTCCCAATAATATTTTGCCCCAAGCGATCTATGACCTTGACTGAGTCAACAAACCATAGACCGCAAGTAAAGTTCAACCCGTCATTTCCTGATTGAATTAAACCCACCCGCACGACCCTTGACTGAGTCAACAAGGCCGCACGACTACCCTAATCCAATCGCATCATATGCTTTGCAGATAAGCACTAATCAGCTACCGCACACTACGCCTTGACTGAGTCAACAAACGCAGCACGAATACTAACTATTACTTATCTGAAATGACGGAGGGCTACGACAGGTTTTTAAGAAAACCCTTTGCGTAATGAACTTTTTATCGTTGTAGAATCGAGTGATTTTTAAATGGAGTGATTTTGAGGCTTTTCTAGTTTTGCTAAAGGGGTCACTCCCGGTGAAGGGATCGTCGGCCCTTTCCTCATCGAATAAGGTGCAGGATATTTCACAAATATCACTATGCAAAGCAAGAACTATAGAAGCAATCAAAAGACAAACCGAATTTGTAGCATCTGCTAGTTTCGCTAAAGAGGTCACTCCCGGTGCAGGGGTCTCGGCTCTTTCCTTATCGAATAAGGTGCTGGATGTTCTACAAGGAACACCGCTATGTAAAGCAAGAACTAGAGCTATCAGTTTTTAAACAAGTTTCTACAACATCTTTAGGTTTCTTTTATTTCATTAATCTCATTAATGAAGTCCCATTTTTATTGTGCTTCACAAGCATCATCATTTGAAACGAAATCTGCAATATATAACATATATCTCATATATATAATATAAACATTCATCTTAGGCAGTAATATGATCTCATCACAGAACATTGCAGCAGAAGAACATATATGAAATATTGGATATACTAGGACGTCCGTGTTTTCAATACGAGCCTGTAAAAAACACGGATTCCACGGTCGCGATGAATAGCCTAACCCACATCCCTAGACCCCTACGAGAGCGGCAAATAACACTGCCAATTCTAGGGTTAGGAGACCCGGTCTCGATTCCTCGAGATGGTCTCCCACTGGACCCTAGAACCCGGTTACTTGTGCTCCCCGCCTTGGGTCTACCTAATGCGGAAAAGTAAATAATATACAACGGTGACATCATCCTTATCCCGGAAGTGCCCCAATAAAAGAATATTACATACAAATGAATTTTACATGAATGAAAAAGAAAAACTCTCATCTTACATAAAACCCCCGGCTATTCAGAACGCGACGATCCAATATAACATATCATAGCAACACATAATATCTCATATCATCAACGTAAGCAAGTATGCGTATCCCGATTGTCGTTGATGTATAGCAACGAAGACGGCGATACACCACATACTACGCTTACGGTCACAGAAAAGAAAGTGTAAAACTACAACAGTTGGAATCCGCAACCTTCTTAGACATCCCATGCCTAACCAAATGAATTCCTTAGACATCTCATGCCTAACAATTATAAACCCCGCATTTTAGTCTCATTATCGAAAACACTTTTCAATATCAAGTAGGGCAATTCAACAAGATTCCCGATATTCTGATCGAATGCTCGTCGCAAACTTTAGTAGACGGCCGCCCCCCCAGATGCCGTCGACGAAGTGCACTAAGGCGGAACACCGCTGCCGCGAGCACCCGAACGGATGCTTTTGGCGACGGGGTTCTCCTACAGTCACTTGGTCGGGGCTATGGGGCGTGGCTTTCTGTTATGTTTACCCGGCGAGTATCCGCGTACGCTACGTGATTGCGACGGACTTTTGATCACATTAAAATTCCGTGGCAACCGATCATTTGAGACTGAACTGCTAGATTTATAACATTCAAATTAGTTATCTCATAACTACTTGTGGATTCCAAATATTGTATCACATTCCAGATAAAAAGACAGTGTTAAACTTTCCGAACGAATAATCAAACACCCAAGATTTCCCCAATCTATCTCAACACTTGAAATCAGTTTAAAAACATCCATCACATGCCACAGTACCAATGGTCCAGCCGTAGAAGGGTCAAGCCAACGCCTCACATGTGGCACTCCGTACTGCCCCAAACCCTAAGGTTCAAAAGGCAGTTCAAGACGGTCACATAATCAAGTTAAGGTTTGTTGTCTTCTAGAGGGTCCATCGCGTTACTTGCACGACTTAGAACGTTCTTAAACAACGGAAAAATCCAACACTTGGAAATTTTTTCGGGTCGGGAAAAAGTGAGTTATTGATATTCGGTCGAACTTTTTAACACGTTCTAAAATTATCCGGAAAAACAAAAACAAGGTTAAAATATCCGATCGAATCATTTAGTCCCTAATACAACCCAGAAAACTCAACACTTGAGTGAAAATAAAATTATCTTAAACCAATCAGTAAAGCAGTAAGGACATTACTGTGAAAAAAACTAACATTAATTAGCCTGTACGGCCGCGGAACCGCCTCGAGATCCATGATATTGCCGCTGTTCCGCGGCGCCCTAGGTGAATTACTATGTCATTTTTCACACGTGTCCCTTTAACTCCCTGCTGATTTTTTTAAGTATTTTTAGTTTGGAAAAATCACAGTTTTTGGAAAAAGTCCAGAGAAGGGTTCGGATTAGGGTTTCGTGTTTCGATCGGACTTTAAACTTCACTCAGACTTCGCCTAAAGCTCTAACTTGGCTCTGATACTACTGTAGGGTTGCCCGGCATGCGTACAAGGGTCTACGAGGCATCAACCATGCCCGATTAAAATTTTAGCCGTACCAAACAACCCGAAACCGGATCTTTAAACTAGGGTTTAGGCGAAAACATGCATGTTAAACTCTTTAACACTAAGTGAGAGGGATTACAACCTTTGGAGATCCTGTCCTTCACTTCTTAAGCTCCATGTTGAGGTCCCTTCGCTGCGATCATCGTGTTCTGGACTCTCGAGAGGCTTCACGAAGAGAATGATGCAACCTTTGCTTCCGATCTTCGATACTAAGATGATCTACTTTGAAGTTTCGTTAACACAAGCTAACACTCATAATATGAAGTGAACACCCTCATCTAAATGGCAAGGATATATAAGGATGATGAAGTAGGATTTTTTCTCTTATTTATAATCTTTTTCTCACTCATTTATCATCACTTAGAAAAAGCTAGAAAGCTTTTTCAATGAATAACTCAAGGAAGAAGATGATAGAATTCATTTGTGATGAATAATAAAAATTTATCATAATCATTTATGCAAGCATGGTTGTAGTAACCAATGTAGAGAGTTTACTGGGGTTAGGGTTTGGGTTGGGTTAAAGGGTGAGTCACAAAGAAATATCTTAGCAAATGACAAAGTAAAACCATCTAGAAACATCTAGAATACATTAACCCAAATCAAACCCTAATCTTGTTTAAACTCCTCTAAAAATGTTGCATTAATAATTATAACATGTTACAATATTATATATCACATATACAATATTTATTGTAACAAAATAAAATAATACATTTAACATATATCGCATATATATCAATGTATTACCCGAGTGATAAAAAGAATCTTTTAGTGAGCAAATATTAGTTAATGTAATTTAATATATCATATATATTATTATACATTAAATTATCGAATCAACACTTGATCCGACAATCCAGCTATATCGCATATATCCGACTAATATTTATCCGTACCGATTCATCGAATCAACACTTGATCCGATGACCCGGCTGATATCAAATATCGCGAGAATAGAATACGGTATCTCATATCGTATTATCCTCGGTCCCGCACATATCACATATGTGCCCCTACTCCGTTTTGCCTGAGCCAAGAAAGCTCTGTGTAGGACTCTAAAGAATCATCAATACGCCGGCAGTAGGTGATGATCATATCAAACACCCACAAGCTGCAAGCGGTCAGCTAAACGTAACAGCCACCCAGGTATTGAGCGCTCAGAAGATCAACAAGCAAGCCTGTAGATTCTCCTGTGAATCCAAACCGTAACACTCCCGTACAGTCCGGTCTCGTCATCTGATATGTTGCATATATCGCCTAGGGGTGGTAAACGTCAGACCACAGTAGCTCGATAAGTCGTGTCGATATGAGGTCTATAATTGTTCGAGAAACTACTGATAACACTTACCAGTAGATCTCAGCAACCCTGGCCAGGGATTTCCGGTTATAGCCAATCGAACACAGCACAACATCAACTCGCTATACCGGGAGAGACGAATCCCCTCATATCGCTCATTGCCTCCATGTGATTCGGGACTGTACCCAAACGCCACCTTTTTGCACGCCCTCTTGGACGTGGTATGATGGAAATCAAAGCACAGTGGGAATCACACAAGAATCTATGACGATCTCGGGTCAACAGACTACTCTGTACCAGTGTCACCGGAGAACTGCCATCTGACGTAAGGTATAATACCATCTGGGAGTTCTCGGCGAGTCCGTCCAATGTACCCAGTCTCTACTGAGAACCCGTACACCATCCTTGATGTCAAACACCGATGGATATTGGATCATCCATCGCCCATCATATGGGCCAAGATGCGTATACGCTAGTCTACTCTGGTGTATCGATGCCCTGTCTCGATACACCCTCGACTAGGAACAATTATAGGATGTACTCGTCGACTACCGTGGCCCCACTAGTATGATCTCATCATAGTCCCAGTAGTCGAGTACATATCGTAAGGGCTTTATCAACATGTAACATAGAGACAATCAGAGTGCATGTTAAGATAAAGTACAACCAGATAGCATACTATCATGTCGAGCAAGAAAGTCCTCCCTATATATGTCCAAGCATCCATTACAATATACATCATATGTACAGTAATGGCCTCTAGGGCATACATATAACTAACGAATTCATCATCAAATCTCCATCAAAACCCCACTCCCACTTCACAAAAAGTGTGCACAAGCTCTCAAGCTACCCTTTGGACCAAGAAAGTTTGTGTTTTGGTGCTGTAGGGGGATTCATGAGTGCCAAATGAGGTAATCCCTTCACATATAATGTTGTATTTCATTTTCCTTAAGCCTCTATTTAAGTTTAAAATCGATTTCGTGGTGTATAGTGAACTTTGGAATCTCAAGTGAGAATTAGGGTTTGATTTAATTAGAGATGGTGTAATTGGGCATTAGAGATGACTTTAAACCTCTATAGATGATAGAAACCCAGACCAAACCCAACTGAAACCCAAAATACGAGATTTCAGAACTTTTCATGTCGGTTTGTTAGAACTTAGAGTGTGCAAGGAAATCTGGAATGACCTGGGTTAAGTACGAGTTAAGAAAAAAATACCGAGGACTAAAATTGATCCTAGGAACCCCCTGTAGCAAGACGAACCCCAGTGGAGGACCCAGGGTAGGCGAGCTTAGATTCTAAGGAAGGGTGCTCGGCCACTTGGTGAGGGGGTAGGCCAAGGTTGCTTCAGTAGGTCACATACACCCTATAAACCACCCTAGTGTTGTTTGGAACATTATTTTCACCCTAGACAAAATCTAGGACTAATTCCTTGTGTTCTACTTTAATACGAGTTATGGTTTTGCGTATTTTAAATTCTGAATTTTAGTATTTGTACTTTATCTCGATCACGTGACGTTTGTACGTCTATATCGTATGATATCGGGTTGATTTACAGGAGTAGACCATAGGTTTTGACCTATGTGAGTTCTGTGTGTTGTTTTGGTTTCGATTTGGTTCTAATGCGATATGATACGTGTGATATGTAGGTACCCTCATGATGATTCGAGACGATGAAGAAGATGGTGGCGACATTGACATCGGCAAGCAAGATTAGGTGAGTAGATATATATCTACGAGGGAAGTCGGGTGGATGGCATATAGCACCCCCGCAGTTCGATGTACAGTATGCTATATATATACACTATTTTTATATAATGCCTTTTATGTGAGACATGGATATTAAGGATATGGTTATGTGTTCATGGATTAGTAGTGTTACTTGCGAAACCCAAGAGTAGTTGTTGCACCCACACACGCACACATACTTGCATACATTCATTCTTTTACCTGTGCGTATATAGGGATATGTATATATATATATATATACACACATGGGTATGGGACTGTGTGTGTGTGTGTGTGTGTGTGTGTATACATATACACATATACACATACACGGATTATGAGGATAGTACTTGGGATTGAAAATGAGTCGATGAGATTGGGCTTGAGGCCGTGAGGTTGGTGATGTGATATGGTTCGTATTTGAGATACGACGTGTTGTTTTAGCGGGTCCTTTCGACATGGTGTTTTCAGACACATGCATGCATATACATATGTGGTATTAGTATTGTACTAGACGTGGATCTGTACCCCCGATCATGATAATTGATAAATAGGATACCAGATGAATAGTGTGATTGATGTGACATTGAACCGTACCTAGATTTGTGATGCCGTACGACGGATTTACCGTACGAGCTATATATTGATGATAGATTCGCACTCTTGACTTGAGGATGTCATATTATAGATATTGTATCGTATGCGATACTTTTGAGGCGGGATCATCGACTGTTATATTTATATGTATATATATATATATATATCGACTCAGATGTTAGGCGGTTCTCTTACCTTTCGATCAGCCTTTTTGTTTAGCCCTGCAGTTTACTTGTAAATGATAGATTAGATTCGAGTCATACCTATTTCAAAACTAACGAATCATGAGTATTTTTAAAGACAGGCCAAGGGATTTTACAGATATTTGAAAGGACGTACATTTTCTTAAAAACACCGTAGTCCTTATTTTCTAAACACACGATTCGTATTATTTCAAATGGCAAAACTGTACGACTTATACTTAGACATATGTAGATTCGTTATCATTGCATTGGATATTCAGCTCCCGCATATTCTTGCTGCTTGCATTGCATTGCTTGCTTATATCGTGTTTTCATATGTTAATATTGAAATCATGCGGTCAGGACACCAGCACCATTACTGATGATGCGTATGTTCCACATACACTTACTTGCCGGCACACACACACCATCATCGGTAATTGCCATATCATGTCCACTTTAGAGAATATTATTTCATTGACATAGCTTGTTAGCTGATAGTTTCGACATGATATTAGTGTACTTGCTTTATATGTCAGGTTAGACATTTCACTTATTACTTGCAAATTCATGCATATTATTATTCACTGTTATGTAGTATTATGGGGTTTTATGCTGATATTCACTTTTTATTTACTGTCGATTCTTGGATTTCGGATTTTATAAGATTCCTGGATTTGGGAGAAAATCGCAAGAATATATAAAAAGTTCTTTCTCTCTCTCTTTTTTTAAAAATGAAAAGTGCAGTTTTCTCGTGATGTATGAGTCGTCCATCATGATGTTTTCTCAGTTATGAGATAGATTTCGAGACCCGATTCGAAGAGTTGGATGAACCGTCTGCGGGTACATGGTGGACCCGGTAAGGTACCCCGGTGCAAGAAGTCGAGGTGTAGACGATGAGCCCGGCAGGGGCAGACTGCCTACCGGTGATTTTACCTGGCGCATCGGATATCTGGAGGATACCGTTCGTGGTCGTGTGATTGATGATAGGGGCCGATCAGGACTGATGGAGCCCTAGATAGTGAGATTTAAGACACTGAGATTTTGAGATATTGAGGTATTGAGATTTGTTGATACAGGCCAGTCCGGATAGCCGGAGCCTGAGATGTTGAGATATTGGGATTTATGTTTTGTGTCGATGCTAGACACTGTTTATGTTGATTTCATTGATGATACCTCATTTTAAATATACAAAAATCTCACCAAGTTATGAAAGCAGTTTATTCATTTACATGTATTCTATTTTCATGCATTCATACCTCATCCATATGATATGTTGCTATCTGAGGCACTGACACGAGCACATAGGATTTCATCTATTTATAGATGTTTACCCTTGCCACCTTTTCATGCTTCAAACTTATCATTTGAGATTATATATATATTATTGATCGTATTGACCTAGGATTATATCATACATACGATTTCTGCTCGGTGATGTTTTCTACTCACGAGTTGGCAACTCACCCGCGTTGTGCCACAGTTTCTTGCAGGTTTTGCCGTACAGGTTCCGTTACGGCTTTGCTGGCACACTGCTTCCTTTCTGGGTGATTACTTTGGTAGGTGGGTTCACTTGTTTCGTGACCACTATTGTACCTTTATTTTTTTCAGTTGTATCTAGTGACTCCATCAACCAAACTTGTATATTTTTTCAGACTTAGAGACCAGTGATGTATATTCTTTCGACCTTAGGGTCACGCGTTATATTATTATGGATTTCATGTTGTTTTGAATTTCCTTTTGATTTTTGATCCTCGCCCTTCGGCTTTGTATATTATATTGCTTGCGTGGTTGTGGCCGTCGATTGACGAAGAGCTAGCTCCCGCTTGGGGATGCGTTTTATCATTGATGTATATATTTATCATGCTGTACCCTGTTCGGGGCCAGTATTTACAAAGGAAACTCTGCCGAAATTTTCAGAAAAGACTTGTGATTTTAAAAATGCATATTTCGGTTTATGTTGCCAAACTAGTTGAATTAAATTGGTTTTTCCATCACTCTACTGCTTTACATGGTTTTGATTTCTGGGTTTTAGCTTACTTAGAATACGTACGCCTCGAGACGTTTCGTAATTTAAGTGCCGGTCATGTTCCGTACTTTTCGGGTCGTGACAGCTTAAGTGAGCTAATATTAGTTAATGTAAATTAGTATATCACATATACAATTAAACTTTAAATTATCAAATCAACACATGATTTAATATTCCAGCTATATCAAATATAACCGAATAATATCATATGTATCTTCTTATCGAATCAACACTTGATTTGTTAAGCCGGTTATATCACATATAACCGACCGATACCAATAACGCGAGAATAGAATACGGTATCATATATGCGTATCAATCTCGGTCCCGCACATATCACATATGTGCTCCTACTTCGTTTCGCCTGAGCCAGGAAACCTCTGTGTTGGACTCTAAAGACTCGTCAATATGCCGGCAGTAGGTGATGATCATATCAAGCACCCACAAGCCGTCAACGGTACTAGCTGGATGTAACGGCTACCCGGGTATTGAGCGATCAGAAGATCAACAAGAAAGCCTGCTCATACTCCTGTAAAGCCTTTCGGTAACTCTACCATACAGTCCGATCTCTTCGTCTGATATGTCACATATCAAGTCTAGGGGTGGTAAATGTCAGACCCCAGTAACCGATAAGTTGTGCCGATGTGAGGCTCATAACGGGTCGAGAAACTACTGATAACACTTACTAGTAGATCTCCGTATCAGCCCTGGCCAGGGACTTCCTGTTATAGCCAATCGAGCATAGCTCAACATCAACCACCAATACCGAGAGAGACGAAACCCCTCCTATCGCTAATTGCCTCCATGTGATTCGAGACTGTACCCAAAAGCCCCCGTTTTGCAGGTTCTCTTGAACGTGGTAAGGTGGAAATCAAAGCACTGTGGGAATCACACAAGACTCTATGAAGATCTCGGGTCTACAGACTAACATGTACTAGTGTCACCAGAGAACTGCTATCTGATGATAGGTATAATACCAACTAGGAGTTCTCGGCGAGTCCCTTCAGTGTACCCAGTCTCTACTGAGCACCCGTATACCATCTTTGTTGTCAAACACCAATGGATGTGGGATCATCCATCGCCCATCATATGTGTCATGAAGCTTATGCGCTAGTTTACTCTGGGGTATCGATGCCCTGTCTCGATACACCCTCGACTAGGAACAATTAAAGGATGCACTTGTGGACTATCGTGTCCCCACTGGTATGATCTCCATCATAGTCTTAGTAGTCAAGTACACAAACTAAGGAATTTATCAACATGAGAGAGCAAGACGGTATCACAATACAAGTCAACATGTAAAGACAAAGAGCAACCGGATAGCATATTATCATGTCGAGCAAGAAAGTCCTCTTTATATATGTCCAAGCATCCACTATAATATACATCATTTGTACAATAATGGCTTCTAGGGCATATAGATAACTAACAATCTCCCACATGCACTAAGTCCAGTTTTTGTAGTATCTCATACCCAACATCCCGAAGAGTCTCAAATTGTATCTGGGGTATGGCCTTCATGAGTGGATCCACCGTGTTGTTCTTCGTGTCAACTCTCCTGACCTCGATCACCCGGCAATCAACTATCTCCCGGATCAGATGATACCGCCTCAGAATATGCCTGGATCTCTTTTGGGACCTGGGTTCCTTCGCTAAAGCCACCGCTCTATTATTATCACAATACAAAGGTATTGGATGCTCGATGTACGGAACCACTCCAAGTTCGTTTATGAACTTCTTCATCCAGACAGCCTCTATGGCAGCATCATTGGCAGCGATGTATTCAGCCTCCATCATCGAGTCTGCCACGGTTTCCTGTTTGGAACACTTCTAAAAAACCACCCTTCCATTGAGGGTAAAGACAAATCCCGAGACTGACTTAGATTCTTCCTTATCACTCTGGAAGCTCGAATCGGTAAAGGACTCCACTTGGAGTTCTCCGTTACCATACACCAGGAACATCTCTTTTGTCCTTCTCAAGTACTTGAGAATGTTCTTCACAGCTGTCCAGTGACTCTCTCCTGGATCTGCTTGATACCTACACACTACACTCAGTGAGTATGCTACATCGGGTCTGGTACATAGCATCGCGTACATGATAGAGCCTACTGCCGAAGCATAGGGTATACCTTGCATGCGAGCTCTCTCCAAATCAGTCTTGGGAGACATCTTTTTGGAGAGAGTGAGTCCAGAGATCGTGGGTAAATTCCCACACTTGGATTCTTCCATACTAAACCTCTTTAGTATGGTGTCAATGTACCTAGATTGGGACAAACCCAGTATCCGTTTAGATCTATCTCTAGATCTTAATTCCCAAGATGTAGGAGGCAACACGTAGACCATTCATTAAGAATCTTTGTGATAAGAAGAGCTTGACCGAGTGCAGCATAGGAACATCATTTCCTATCAAGAGTATGCCATCCACGTACAATACGAGGAAGACGACCTTGCTCTCTCCCACCTTCTTGAATATTCAAGGTTCATCTACATTTTTGATGAAGTGAAACTCGTTCACTACCACATCAAAACAGATGTTCTAACTCCGCGATGCCTGCTTTAACCCATAGATGGATTTAAGCAGCTTGCACACCGTTCCGCTGCTCCCACTGTCCACAAAGCCCTCTGGCTGAGTCATGTACACTCACTCTTCTAAATCACCATTTAGAAAGGCGGTCTTAACACCAATTTTTCAGATTTCGTAGTCAAGGTATGCGGCAATGGCAAGTAGGATCCGGATGGACTTAAGCATAGCCATTGGAGAAAAGGTTTCATCATAATCCACTTCTGGTCGTTGACGAAAACCCTTTGCAACAAATCTAGCTTTAAAAGTCTCAACTTTTCCATCTACACCAAGTTTCTTCTTAAAGATCCATTTTCTCCCAAAGGGTTTTACCCCTTCAGGAGCAACTTCCAAAGTCCATACTCTGTTGGTGTGCATGGATTCTATCTCAGATCGCATTGCATCCAGCCATTTCACAGAGTCCCCACTCATGATGGCCTGCTCGAAACTAGTTGGGTCATCATCTTCCGTGATGCAATCCTCTCTCCTACCATCAATAAGAAAACCGTAGTATCCCTCAGGTGGATGAGGAACCCTACTAGATCGGCGGAGCGGCTGAGGTTCGTCGGGAACTACTTAATCCTCTGGTTCCACCAAATCTTCTGTTGCAGTTTGTGTAGCTGGAACTTCTTCCAGTTCTACCTCATTGCCACTAATTTCTTTCATAAGAAAACCCTTTTTCTAAAAAGGTGGCATGTCGAGAAACAAACACCTTTTGTTCTTCGGAGTGGTAGAAGATATACTCTCGTAAATGTTTGGGATATCCAATAAGCTTGCAAAGAACAGACCTTGCCTCAAGCTTTTCCGAATTTTGTGTCTTCACATAGGCCGGACAACCCTATATCTGAACAAAATTAATATATGGCCACTTCCCATTCCATATGTCAAATGGAGTGGTAGGCACTGATTTGGTTGGAACTCTATTCAATAGGTATGCTGTTGTTTTAAGCATATAACCCTAAAAGGAAATAGGCAACTGAGCGGCGCTCTTCATAGAGCGCACCATATCTAATAGGGTGTGATTCCTCCGCTCCGATACACCGTAGTGCTGTGGTGTATACGGAGGAGTAAGCTGAGAGAGAATCCCATTCTCTTTTAGATAGTCCAGGAACTCATTGCTCAAGTATTCTCCTCCCCGATCAGATCGTAGGATTTTAATACTTTTACCCATTTGGTTCTCGACTTCGTGCTTATATTCTTTGAATTTCTCAAAAGCTTCAGACTTGTGATTCAACAAGAACACATGTCCGTATCTTGAGAGATCTTCGGTGAATGTAATGAAGTATGAGGAACCATTCCTGGCATGTGTAGACATGGGACCACATACATCACTATGTATCAGTCCCAAGAGTTCCGTAACTCTTTCTCCGTGTCCAGTAAACGGAGTTTTGGTCATCTTGCCTTTGAGACATGACTGGCAAGTGTCAAAAGATGAAAATTTGAACGGATTCAAATATCGATCCTTATGTAACTTAGCTAGTCATGTCGCATTGATATGACCTAGTCAACAATGCCACAAGAAGGATTCGTTCATTTGTGAACTCTTCCTCTTGTGTGTGTTTTGTACATTAAGAACTGTGGTTTGATTTAGAACGTATAGGCCATTATTTAACGAGCCTGATCCAATCAACTTTTGATTCAAGAAGATGTTCATGACACTATTATGTACTACAAAATTATATCTTTCTTTACTTAATAAAGAAACTGATATAAGATTGCATATCAGGGTCGGTATGTAATAGCATTTGTTCAGAATCAATGTATTACCATTTGGTAATACAAGGTGATATTCGCCAACTACTTTTGCTGCAACATTTTCACCATTCACTACTCTTACGGAATGATCACCCATTCCCAGTTCTCTAACTTTCCTTAGCCCATGCAACATATTACATATGTGGGATTCTGATCCGGTATCTAATACCCAGGACGTAAAGTGAACTGAGAAACAGTTCTCGGTAATTAACACACCCGAAGAAGATGCATCAACATACTTATTCTTCGTTTGGGAGGCGTGGGAATCCGGATATTCCCCTATTTCCTGCTCAGTCTTATAACAATTATAAGAAAGAACAGAACCAACGTTCCCCTGCTCAGTATAACAAGCGGGTTCAGTGAATACATCCTTATTATTATCTTTATCAAGGCCTGACATGGTCGCTACCTGGAGAGAGAGAGAAGAAAACACTATGCTCTTGCATGATTAGATTGGTTATTATCTTATCTAATCAGGATGGCTCCCACAGTTTTTATCAAATCTTCCTTCAAACCCTAAAAGGTAAGACTAGCTGGAATTATTTACACCCTACAAGTTCGCCAATCTTTCAGTCAGGCCAGTGTTGGTACTTTGAGGGAGGTTCCCCTTGGTTTCGCACGGACCTGATTAAAATAAACCTCGTTTTCCCAAGGCATAACCCCGTTAACACCTTTCTAGACACCTACTTGATCGGCTAATTGTGATGTGTAAAACTCTTCCAGGAATAACTCTTACTCGCAGTGGGTATCAGAATCCAACTATCTCATAGAAGGTATGCAATCTCATTACAAATTTTAACACTTGAAATTCCCGATAATACATTTTACCCCTAGCATCTTATGACCTTGACGGAGGCCAAACTATCCATAGGGCGCTAGTCATGTTCAACCCGTTCATTTCTTGATTGAATTAGACCCACCCGCACGACCCTTAACGGATGCCAAACAACGCCGTACGAGTACCCTAATCCAATCGCATCTCATGCTACAGATAAGTACTAATCAGCTACCATACACTACGCCTTGACGGAGGCCAAACTACCGTAGCACGAATACTAAATATTACTTATCTTGAATGACGGAGGACTACGACAGGTTTTAATGAAAACCTTTTGCGTAATGAACTTGATATCGTTGTAGAAATAAGTGATTTTGAAAAGGAGTGTTTTTTAGGCTTTTACTAGTTTCACTAAAGTGGTCACTCCCGGTGAAGGGATCTCGGCTCTGTCCTTATCGAATAAGATGCAGGATATTTCACAAATACAGCTATGCAAAGCAAGAACTATAGAAGCAATCAAAAACAAAACCGAGTGAGTTGTAGCGTCTGCTAGATTTTTCTAAAGCGGTCACTCCGTGTGAAGGGATCTCGGATCTTTCCTTATCGAATAAGGTGCTGGATATTCTACAGGGAATACCGCTATGCAAAGCAAAAACTAGAGCTACCCATTTTGAAAATTTTATTCTACAGCATCTTTTAGGTTTCTTTTCTTTCATTAATCTCATTAATGAAGTCACATCATTTATGCTTTCTAAGCATCTCATAAGAAACAAAAATACAGCATACGCTTACGCCATCCCCATTCGCCACAGTGTCCCGTTATGCACCGTTAGCTTAGTTAACTAACGGCATAGCGGCGAGGGACTAGCGCGGGTGCAAAACATAAGCAACGTTTATTATATATCATATATATAATTATAAAGCATTCGTCTCACACATATAAAGTGATCACATCACAGAATATCAGCAGCAGAAGATAACATATGAAATATTGGATATACAAGGAATTCTATGATTTAAATTAAGCCGGTATAAAACACGGATTCCACGGTCGCGATGAATAGCTAAACACACATCCCTAGACCCCAACAAGAGTGGCAAGCGACCCACCAATTCTATAATTAGGAGACCCGCTCTCGTCTCCACAAGACGGTCTCCCACTGGACTCTAGAACCCTGTTACTTGTGCTCCCCACCTTGGGTCTATTCTAATGCGGAAAAGTAAATAATATACAACAATTGTTACATCATCCTCATCCCTTAAGTGTGTAACGTTTTAGAAATCGTTTTGCGAATTTTCCGTTTTAAGGTAAAATAAATTTTATTTTCCGTAAAAAAAACCTAGAAGCGATCTTTTTGCAGTATAGAATAGAATTCACTGCACCTAGTTTAGCTTGAGTATTGCTAGTTTGCGGGTTTTTGTAAGCCACTGGTAAATTTTGTGCATTTTAATATTTTTCCTAATTAAAATATTATTTTAATCTTTTATTTGTGCACTTTATTAGTGGTAATTACTTTTTAGTTTGGGTTAATGTAACGCCTTAGATTTCGGTTAGTATTAGTTTAGACGTTAATGCGGGTTTACTGTAAAAAGTTTACCAATTCGGGTTCCTCACATTTTATAATATTTAATTAATAATTTATTAATATTTGTATGTCATGCACGCACGTGTGCACGTTAATATGAGAGTTTTTTTTGTGTTAATCTTGTTCTTAGAAACCAGGACACTTAACCATTTATCTAATTTTTGCTTTAATCCTTTCCCTAGATCTTTTGTTGTGAGAAGATATTTCTTTTGGAGTGAAGAGTGCAAGGTTACGAGGCACTGTCACAAGGGTCTACAAGGCATCAACCATGCCGAATTTAAAATTTTCAAGTGCCGAACAACCTAAAGCGAGGATCTTTGCTAAATAATTAGGGTTAACAAAGCATGTAAACATCTTTACATCTAAGAGAAAAGGATTACAACCTTTGTAGTCCGTTCCTTTGCTTCATAAGCTCCGAGAGGTAGTCCCTTCGCCGCGATCCATGATCTCCCAAACTCAAGAGAGGCTCCACAAGTCGAATGGTCCATTCTTGCTTGAAGTCTTCCTTTTCGAAAATGATCTACCTTGAAGAATCTTTAACTCAAGCTCTCACTTTTTTAATCAAGTATTAGTGAAGTGAACACCCTAATTTAAGTGGATAGAATAGATAAGGTTGATGATGTAGGAAATTAGCTCTCTTTTATTATCAATTTCTCACACTAAATCATCACAAAACCAAAATCTTGTAAGCTTTTCAAGGAGGAAGAAGAAGATGATGCCTTTTGTGATAAATAATGAAATTATTTCTATGGTTACAAATACAACCCTTGGTTAAGAAAGAAAGGTTTAACCATTGTAAAGAAATAACTAGGGTAAAGGGTTTGGGCTGGGTTAATAAATATCTCCACAAAATATCAACACAAAATATCTATGCTTAAAATATAAATAAAGCTTCTAGAAGCTTCATGAAAAAGCTAACCCAAATCAAACCCTAACCATGTTTAATCTCCACAAATCATATTGCATTTGTAATCATAACTTATTACAATATTACATATCACATATATAATATATATTTGTAACAAAAGAAAATAATACAATTAACATATATCGCATATATATCAATGTATTATCCGGTGAGAAAATGAATCAATAAAGCGAGCTTATATTAAATAATGTAATATAATATATCACATATATAATTATACATTAAATCATCACACCAACACTTGATCCGACAATCCGGCTATATCGCATATAACCGACTAATATAACATGTACCGATTCATCGAATCAACACTTGATCCGATGACCCAGCTATATCACATATACCCGGCCGATATCATATATCGCGAGAATAGAATACGGTATCACATATCGTATTATCCTCGGTCCTGCACATATCATATATGTGCTCCTACTCCGTTTTGCTGAGCCAAGAAACCTCTGTGTAGGACTCTAAAGAATCGTCAATACGCCGGCAGTGGGTGATGATCACATCAAACACCCACAAGCTGCAAGCGGTCAGCTAAACATAACAGCCACCCAGGTATTGAGCGATTAGAAGATCAACAAGCAAGCTTATACATTCTCCTGTGAATCCAATCAGTAACACTACCGTACGGTCCGGTCTCTTCGTCTGATATATCGCATATCTAGTCTAGGGGTGGTAAATGTCAGACCCCAGTAACCGATAAGTCGTGTCGATCCGAGGCTCATAACAGGTCGAGAACCTACAGATAACACTTATCAGTAGTACTCTATATCAGCCTTGTCCAGGGACTTCCAGTTATAGCCAATCGAACACAGCACAACATCAACTCCCTATACCGGGAGAGACGAAACCCCTCCTATCGCTCATTGCATCCATGTGATTCGGGACTGTACCCAAAAGCCACCGTTTGCCCGCCCTCTTGGACGTGGTAAGGTGGAAATCAAAGCACAGTGGGAATCAGACAAGACTCTATGACGATCTCGGGTCTATAGACTAACCTGTACCAGTGTCACCAGAGAACTGCCATCTGACTTGAGGTATAATACCATCTGGGAGTTCTCGGCGAGTCCGTTCAGTGTACCCAGTCTCCACTGAGCACCCATACACCATCTTTGATGTCAAACACCGATGGATATGGGATCATCCATCGCCCATCATATGGGTCAAGATGCGTATACGCTAGTCTAATCTGGTGTATCGATGACCTGTCTCGATACAGCCTCGACTAGGAACAGTTATAGGATGTACTCGTTGACTACCCTGGCCCCACTAGTATGATCTCATCATAGTCCCAGTAGTCGAGTACATATCCTAAGGGCTTTATCAACATGTGAGAATAAGACAGTAAACTAATATAAGTCAACATGTTAAGATAAGGTGAAACCTAAAAGCATACTTTCATGTCGAGCAAGAAAGTCCTCTCTATATATATCCAAGCATCCACTATAATATACATCATATGTACAATAATGGTCTCTAGGGCATATACATAACTAACAATCTCCCACTTGCACTAAGGCCAGCTGTTGTAGTATCTCATGCCCAGCAACCCGAAGAGTCTCTCAAATTGTATCTGGGGTATGGCCTTCGTGAGTGGATCCGCAGTGTTGTCCTTCGTATCAACTCTCTTGACCTTGATCTCCCGGCGATCAACTATCTCTCGGATCAGGTGATATCGCCTCAGAATATGTCTGGACTTCTGAAGGGACCTGGGTTCCTTGGCCAAAGCCACAACTCCATTGTTATCACAATACAAAGGTATTGGATGCTCAATGGATGGAACCACACCAAGTTCAGTAATGAACTTCTTCATCCAGACAGTCTCTTTGGCAGCATCGTTAGCAGCGATGTATTCAGCCTCCATCGTCGAGTCTGCAACGGTTTCATGTTTGGAACTCTTCCAACACACCGTCCCTCCATTGAGGGTAAAGACTGTTAGGTCCACGTTACCTCTCCCGGTACTTTCGGGGTTGCGGAAACGGTAAACAAAAATTTTTTCTAAGCTTTGTAGCATGGACCGTAAAAGCCGGATCTTTGCTAAACTATAAACTAGCAACCTAACAAGAGATGTATCTACTCGGTTAGGGGTTATACCTCAACTTGAACTCCTTCACTTTTAGTTGATGTTCTTCTATGATGTTCTTCTCTTCTTGTTGTTCTTTTCATGGCTTGCTCAAAGGTTGATCCGGACTTGGGTCACCTCCGCGGCCTCCTTGAGTCGAAGACGATCCACCCGAGAGATGTACGCCGAGCTCCACCTCAAGCCGAGGTAAATAGGGCAAGGAGATTGCTAATCTAGAAGCCCTAGGTGGTGTAGAGAGGATGTATGGATGTGTTTGTCAAGTGAAAACCTTTTTCTCTCAACACATGAGATCAAAGGAGAAAACAAGAGGAGGAAGAAGAAGGAGGTTTTTAGCAACCATGGAGCTTCTCTTTTCAAGAGAGAGAAAGAGAATGAAGTTATGATAAGCTTAACCAAGAGAAAAGCTAACCATAGTTGCAATAATGCAAAAACCACATCATTACTAATTCCATCAAGATAAAGTTGATGGCTACAATTGAAATGACCATTATCATAATCCAAAAGAAAATGGAAAAGAAAAGAAGAGTGTGGAATCCTCTTGAATGTCAATGGTCAACTCGGTCAACCGGTCAACAAAGTCAAGAGGGGTCAACGGGGTCAAATGGTCAATGCAATTAGCCATCAAAAGATTATCACTAATAGGATTAGTAAATGATGTCCGCTGCCCATAATGGTTTTGACCAAACGAACTGCCAAAACCCTAATGAGCCTGCCACATAATGGTTTTGGCCGAACCAACTGCCAAAACCCTAATGAGGCACCTCCTCCTTCATCGCTCCAGAAAACTGTGCATACACACCTGCATCCGTATTCCGTAGAATGCGGATGCACAGAAGACAAAACAAATCCATCCATACAATACTAGGATCCGGCTTAAACCAAAGCCCACTAGTATTGCCTGCCCGAACACCATACGCACACAAGTGTACGTAAGTGATCGCAGCCCTGCCGTAAAACCATACGGCCTCTACACGTTTCGCTCAGTGCAGGGAAACTCTCTGTGTGGGACTCTAAAGACTCGACACTACGCTGGCAGTGGGTTTAACCACAGACCGCAAGCGGCACTAGCTGTACGTAACGGTCCCCAGGTAGATGTCGATAAGAAGGCCGATGAGGTACACCCATCCGAACTCCTACTGAGCCTGTATGTGACAATCTCCGTACAGTCCGGTCTGTTCGTCTGATACATCGCATGGCGGGCCTAGGGGGGCGGTAAACGTCAGTCCCCTAATAGCGGTACAAGTCGTGTCGGAGTGAAGCCCAATACACCCTGAGATAACACTGGAAACCTACCAGTATATCTCGCTTTCCCTGGCCAGGGACTACTCGTGTAATGGCTCTCCTAGACACAGCGCGATGTCAACCCCCAATACCGGGAGAGACGAATCCTGTCTAACCGTCACTGCCTCCAAGTGCTTCGGGACTGCTCCCAACTACTACCTGTTTGCACGACTCAGTAGAGCCGTGGTAGGGTAGTAATCAAAGAACAGTGGGAACACACTCGAGGCGAAGTGACAGTGTCAAGTCAGCGGACTAAGCTGTACTCATGTCACCTGGGAACTGATAACTGACGATAGGTATAATACCAACCATCAGTTCCCGACGAGTCCTGTCCAGTGTACTCGTAACCTAACGAGCACCCGCATACTATCTCAAGTACGACGTACTGACGGCTGTGGGACAGACCGTCTCCCGTGCTGGGATGAGAAGCGCATACGCTAGTCTACTCTGGAGTATCGATGCCCTATCTCGATACTCCCACGACTAGGGACGTGTATAAGGATGTGCTTGTAGATTACCCAGCCCCCACGAGTGTGATCGCCATCACAACGCCGGTAATCAAGCAAAGATCCTAAGGGCTCTACTAATGCGTATAGGTGATATAATAAATAAACACACAAGTACACATTAAAGCAGAGACAAACCAAGTAGCATACTACTATATTGAGCAATATTGTCTGTACAACTGTGAATATCCCAAGCTTCCATCAAGTAATATACATACTAGTATGATACAGTAATGGCCTCTAGGGAATATACACCAACAATCTCCCACTTGCACTAAGGCCATGTACTGGCGTATCGAAGACCTATCATCTCGATCAGCCGCTCGAACTGAGTCTGGGGTAAAGCCTTCGTGAATGGGTCCGCAGTGTTGTCCTTTGTGTCCACTCTCCGCACCTCGATCTCCTGTCGATCAATGATCTCCCTGATCAGGTGATACCGCCTTAAGATGTGCCTGGATTTCTGATGGGACCTTGGTTCCTTCGCTAAAGCTATAGCCCCATTGTTATCGCAATACAAAGGTATTGGGTCAACAATGGACGGAACTACCTGAAGTTCACTAATGAACTTCTTAATCCAGACCGCCTCTTTTGCGGCATCGCTTGCAGCAATGTATTCAGCCTCCATCGTCGAGTCTGCGACGGTATCCTGCTTGGAACTCCTCCAACATACCGCCCCTCCGTTGAGGGTAAACACAAAACCCGAGACGGACTTGCTATCATCTTTGTCACTCTGGAAGCTTGAATCGGTAAAGGACTAGACCCTAAGGTCTCCATTACCGTAAACCAGGAACATCTCCTTAGTCCTTCTCAGGTACTTGAGAATGTTCTTCACTGCTGTCCAGTGGTCCTCCCCTGGGTCCGACTGATACCGGCTTACCGTGCTCAACGCGTAAGCTACATCTGGTCTTGTACATAGCATCGCATACATTATAGATCCTACCGCCGAAGCGTAGGGTATAGTGCTCATGCGAACCCTCTCCTCGTCAGTCTTAGGAGACATCTTCTTGGAGAGGGTAATTCCGTGCAATGCGGGTATGTTACCGCGCTTGGAATCCTCCATACTAAATCTCTTTAGTACGGTCTCTATGTACCTGGACTGCGAAAGTCCCAATAATTTCTTGGATCTATCTCTATAGATCTTAATCCCCAGAATGTACGAGGCATCACCCAGGTCCTTCATGGAGAACCTTTGTGACAAAAACAGCTTGACCGATTGTAGCATAGGAATGTCATTTCCTATCAAAAGAATGTCGTCCACGTACAAGACTAGGAATACGACAGTTCGTCCTACAATCTTCTTATATACACAGGGTTCATCTTCGTTCTTGATGAAATAAAATTCCTTGATTGCCTCATCAAAACAGATGTTCCAGCTCCGCGATGCCTGCTTTAATCCATAAATGGATTTAAGCAACTTGCACACCTTTCCGCTGCTCCCACTGTCTACGAAACCTTCTGGTTGATCCATGTAAACGCACTCTTCCAAACAACCGTTTAGGAAAGCCGTTTTAACATCCATCTGCCAGATTTCATAGTCATGGAAGGCAGCAATGGCAAGTAGGATCCGAATGGATTTGAGCATAGCCACCGGAGAAAAAGTTTCATCATAGTCCAAACCAGGTCTTTGACGAAAACCTTTTGCAACGAGTCTAGCTTTATAGGTTTCCACCTGCCCATCTACACCAAGTTTCCTTTTGTAGATCCATTTGCATCCAACGGGTTTTACCCCAGGTGGAGCAATATCCATGGTCCACACTTTATTGGCGTACATGGACTCCATTTCAGATTGCATTGCTTCCTGCCACTTATCAGAGTCCCTACTGATAATGGCCTGCCTGAAACTGGTAGGGTCATCTTCTTCCAAGATGCAATCCTCTCGATCCCCGTCAATGAGAAAACCGTAGTATCTCTCGGGCGGATGAGAAATCCTACCAGATCTGCGGAGTGGCTGAGGTTCGTCTGGGGTTATTGAATCCTGAGGTTCTGTCAAACTTTCAGTTTCAGTTTGTGGTCGCTGAATTTCTTCCAATTCTACCGTGCTCCCACTAATTTCTTTTGCAAGAAACTCCGTTTCCAAGAAAACGGCATGCTGAGCAACAAACACCTTCTGTTCCTCGGTGTGGTAGAATAGATATCCATAACCATTCTTTGGATATCCCACAAACTTACATAAAACTGACCGTGCCTCTAGTTTATCCGGTTTATGCTTTTTAACATAAGCCGGACAACCCCATATCTTAGATCTTTTAAGATATGGCCTCTTTCCATTCCATATCTCGAACGGAGTCTTAGGCACAGATTTAGACGGAACATCATTCAATAGGTATGCCGCTGTCTGAAGCGCATGTCCCCAAAATGAAAGAGGCAACTCAGCACTACTCATCATGGAGCGAACCATATCCAGTAGGGTACGATTCCTCCGCTCCGAAACACCGTTGTGCTGTGGTGTATAAGGAGGAGTAAGCTGAGAGAGAATACCATTCTCTTTTAAGTAATCTAGGAATTCCGTGCTTAAGTACTCCCCTCCCCTGTCAGACCGGAGGATCTTGATACTTTTGCCTGTCTGGTTCTCTACTTCGTTTCTGAATTCCTTGAATTTCTCAAAAGCTTCAGATTTGTGTTTCATCAGATACACATATCCGAACCTAGAGAGATCGTCAGTGAATGTGATGAAGTACGAGAACCCACCCCTTGCATGTATAGACATCGGACCACATACATCACTATGTACGAGTCCCAAGAGCTCTGCTGCTCTTTCTCCATGTCCGGTGAACGGAGATTTGGTCATCTTTCCTTTGAGACAAGACTGACAAGTTCCATAAGATGAAAACTCGAACGCATTCAAGAGTCCATCTTTATGCAACTTACTCAGTCTTTTCTCTCCGATATGACCGAGTCTACAATGCCACAAGTAGGATTCATTCGTATCTGAATTCTTCCTCTTGCGTGTGTTTTGTATGTTGAGAACTGTATTCTGATTTAGAACGTAGATACCATTAAACAGTGTACCCTCTGCAACCAGTACCTTATCAAGGTAAATGTTCATGATATTCTTTTCAAGAACAAAGTTATATCCATCTTTATCGAGTAAAGAAACTGATATGATGTTGCAAACCATGGAGGGTACATAGTAGCAATCGTTCAAAATCATAGTCTTGCCATTTGGCAATACTAGGTGATATTCACCGACGGCTGCCGCATTAACTTGTGCTCCGTTCGCTACTCTGAGCGACATATCACCCGGTGCAACTTTCCTACTTTTTCTCAGTCCCTGCAATAAATTACAGATATGAGATCCTGATCCGGTATCAAGTACCCAGG
Source organism: Agapanthus africanus (assembly GCA_030015575.1). Lineage (NCBI taxonomy): Eukaryota > Viridiplantae > Streptophyta > Magnoliopsida > Asparagales > Amaryllidaceae > Agapanthus > Agapanthus africanus. Next base: position 328,263,767 of record CM057337.1, read on the forward strand.
AGGTAGGGCTGACCGTAAAACAGTTCTCAATTACAAGAACACCTGAAGTAGATGCAAAACCATGCTTCTTCTTCAACTGGGTATCCTGGAAATCCATACTTTCCTCTTTCCCATTCTCATACTCATGACTGTTGTCACAAGTTAGAGCTGAACCATCTTTCCCCAGTCTCGAATAAGAATTCGGATCGGTCAAGCGATACATTTTATTATCTTGATTAGGGCGTGAAAAGGTTGCTGCCTGGAGAGAGAGAAAAGAAACACTCAGCGTATGCTCTTGCAAGATTAGATTGGTTTATTAATTTATCTAACCAGGATGTCTCCCACTGTTTCCTCAAATTCTTCTTAAAACCCTTTTTTAAAAGAAGAACTAGCCGGGTTTTAATTCACGTCACAATACTTGCTTAACCTTTCAGCCAGGCTAGTGTCGGTACTTCGAGGGAGGTTTTCCAACGCTTTCGCGAAGTTCCTTAATTAAAGAACCTCTTTTCCCTGGGGGCGTAACCCCGCTAACACCTTTCTAGACACCTACTAGGTTTATAGCATTGATCGTTAAGTGAAATAATCTCCCGAGAGTAAACCAACTCATCAGTGGGATCGGGATCCAACTGTCATTGTGTGATAACCTAGATGGAATCCACTCTAGTCACCACACTCCAGAAGGTATGCTAAATCTGCAAGTTTCAGTTCTTTTGAAACTCCCGATGTGGTTTTTGCCCCTAACTGTTCATGACCTTGACTAGGTCAACAAGCCACAAACTGTTAGACAAGTTCTACCCGTCATAATCCTGATTGCATTAGACCCACCCGTACGTGCCCTTGACTAGGTCAACAAGGCCGCACGACTGTCCTAACCAATCACATTTGCAATCCACAGAAAAATATTATTTAGCTACCGTTCACTACGCCTTGACTAGGTCAACAAACGCAGCACGAATACTGAATAATATTAATCCGAAACGACGGAGGGCTACGGCTGGGTTTTTGGCGAAAAACCCGTTAACGTAATGAACTTGATATCGTTGAAGGAACCTGATTGCACCCTTTTGAAAATCATAGTGGCGAAAACTTTTGCTAAAGAGGTCACTCCCTGCGAAGGGATCTCGGCTCTTTCCTCGTCGAGTGAGGTGCTGGGCATTCGTAAGATGAATACCTCGATGCAAAGCAAGAATAATCGACTATGGTGAAGTTATTACCCTGACGCAAAGTTTTGTCCAAGGGGTCACTCCCGGTGAAGGGATCTCGGCCCTTGCCTCGTCGACTGAGGTGCTGGGCATTCATAACCGAATACCGCGATGCAAAACAAAAATGAACGTCCTTGCAATAACAGCTTTTTTTGAAAAATTGTTCCAACAACGTCTTTTAGGTTTATTTTCTTGCATTAGTTCTTTTAATGCGTCCCATCATTTAAATCCTACCATTGCAGAAAACAACCAAAATATGACGTACGCTTATGCCATTCGCATTCGCCACGGGGCCCCGTCATCATCCGTTAGGTTACTTAACTAACGACAGAGCGGGGGCTGGGCTAGCGCGGCTGTAAAACATAAGCAACGCCTAAATAGTTATTATATATAGCAATATAGCAATGATAGCCAATCCAGATCACAGATGAACACTTTGGATATACTAGGAACCCGCAATTCGTTCGAGCCTGCAACGAAAAACGGATTACACGGTCGCGATGAATAGCCAAAACCCTACCCAAGACCCCTACGGGTGCGGCAAACTACCCGCCAAGTACCCGAAGCGAAGCAACCTCCCTCAATGCCATGAGTAGGCCACTCGGCACTTCGAGCTACCCGGTAGTTTGTGCACCCCCTCCATGGGTCTATCCTAGGAGCAAAAACAGTAAAAAGAATTATACAATGACGGCTACAACCCCGACCCGGTTGTGCGGCCAAACAAATAATATTACATCAATTTACAAATTTATTACATGAATGAAAGAAAAAGAAACTCTCATCTCACATCCACCCCGGCTATTCATCCGCGACAATCCAACGAGTTCATATACACAAACCATCAACAACAATCACAGATCACAGATATGTATAACCCCGACTAATCGACATATAGCGATTAGCCGACGTTCAATACATAAGAACATCACAGATATAACCTTTATAGTCAAAGTATATTGAAGTTCGAAAAAAAAATACGGAATTATAGGCCCCCAAAAACAAATTTGTGTTCTGGAAAATCTGGGCACATATAATATATCTGAAAAATCCTAAAACCATGTCAGAAACACACTGCACCAAAAACGAGACAGCAACTCTACCAGAGTGCGGCGCTTCCGCGGCAATAGCAAGCTATTGCCGCGGAAGCGCGGCCGATCTGGTGAGTTACTGTGTCGTTTTTGGTGGGTTTCTTCTAAAAAGCCTGAGATAATTTTTGGGATATAACAAATTTTGTTTTGACCAGAAAAAGTTTTAACAGAAACTCAGATTTTTTATAACTTGGTTTTTTTTCGATTTTTCCGTTTCGAACTTCGATACACTTTACTACCAAGCTAGTTTATGTTTAGTTAGGCTCTGATACCACTGTTAGGTCCACGTTACCTCTCCCGGTACTTTCGGGGTTGCGGAAACGGTAAACAAAAATTTTTTCTAAGCTTTGTAGCATGGACCGTAAAAGCCGGATCTTTGCTAAACTATAAACTAGCAACCTAACAAGAGATGTATCTACTCGGTTAGGGGTTATACCTCAACTTGAACTCCTTCACTTTTAGTTGATGTTCTTCTATGATGTTCTTCTCTTCTTGTTGTTCTTTTCATGGCTTGCTCAAAGGTTGATCCGGACTTGGGTCACCTCCGCGGCCTCCTTGAGTCGAAGACGATCCACCCGAGAGATGTACGCCGAGCTCCACCTCAAGCCGAGGTAAATAGGGCAAGGAGATTGCTAATCTAGAAGCCCTAGGTGGTGTAGAGAGGATGTATGGATGTGTTTGTCAAGTGAAAACCTTTTTCTCTCAACACATGAGATCAAAGGAGAAAACAAGAGGAGGAAGAAGAAGGAGGTTTTTAGCAACCATGGAGCTTCTCTTTTCAAGAGAGAGAAAGAGAATGAAGTTATGATAAGCTTAACCAAGAGAAAAGCTAACCATAGTTGCAATAATGCAAAAACCACATCATTACTAATTCCATCAAGATAAAGTTGATGGCTACAATTGAAATGACCATTATCATAATCCAAAAGAAAATGGAAAAGAAAAGAAGAGTGTGGAATCCTCTTGAATGTCAATGGTCAACTCGGTCAACCGGTCAACAAAGTCAAGAGGGGTCAACGGGGTCAAATGGTCAATGCAATTAGCCATCAAAAGATTATCACTAATAGGATTAGTAAATGATGTCCGCTGCCCATAATGGTTTTGACCAAACGAACTGCCAAAACCCTAATGAGCCTGCCACATAATGGTTTTGGCCGAACCAACTGCCAAAACCCTAATGAGGCACCTCCTCCTTCATCGCTCCAGAAAACTGTGCATACACACCTGCATCCGTATTCCGTAGAATGCGGATGCACAGAAGACAAAACAAATCCATCCATACAATACTAGGATCCGGCTTAAACCAAAGCCTACTAGTATTGCCTGCCCGAACACCATACGCACACAAGTGTACGTAAGTGATCGCAGCCCTGCCGTAAAACCATACGGCCTCTACACGTTTCGCTCAGTGCAGGGAAACTCTCTGTGTGGGACTCTAAAGACTCGACACTACGCTGGCAGTGGGTTTAACCACAGACCGCAAGCGGCACTAGCTGTACGTAACGGTCCCCAGGTAGATGTCGATAAGAAGGCCGATGAGGTACACCCATCCGAACTCCTACTGAGCCTGTATGTGACAATCTCCGTACAGTCCGGTCTGTTCGTCTGATACATCGCATGGCGGGCCTAGGGGGGCGGTAAACGTCAGTCCCCTAATAGCGGTACAAGTCGTGTCGGAGTGAAGCCCAATACACCCTGAGATAACACTGGAAACCTACCAGTATATCTCGCTTGCCCTGGCCAGGGACTACTCGTGTAATGGCTCTCCTAGACACAGCGCGATGTCAACCCCCAATACCGGGAGAGACGAATCCTGTCTAACCGTCACTGCCTCCAAGTGCTTCGGGACTGCTCCCAACTACTACCTGTTTGCACGACTCAGTAGAGCCGTGGTAGGGTAGTAATCAAAGAACAGTGGGAACACACTCGAGGCGAAGTGACAGTGTCAAGTCAGCGGACTAAGCTGTACTCATGTCACCTGGGAACTGATAACTGACGATAGGTATAATACCAACCATCAGTTCCCGACGAGTCCTGTCCAGTGTACTCGTAACCTAACGAGCACCCGCATACTATCTCAAGTACGACGTACTGACGGCTGTGGGACAGACCGTCTCCCGTGCTGGGATGAGAAGCGCATACGCTAGTCTACTCTGGAGTATCGATGCCCTATCTCGATACTCCCACGACTAGGGACGTGTATAAGGATGTGCTTGTAGATTACCCAGCCCCCACGAGTGTGATCGCCATCACAACGCCGGTAATCAAGCAAAGATCCTAAGGGCTCTACTAATGCGTATAGGTGATATAATAAATAAACACACAAGTACACATTAAAGCAGAGACAAACCAAGTAGCATACTACTATATTGAGCAAGATTGTCTGTACAACTGTGAATATCCCAAGCTTCCATCAAGTAATATACATACTAGTATGATACAGTAATGGCCTCTAGGGCATATACACCAACAAAGACAAATCCCTAGTGCTACTTAGAATCGTCCTTATCACTTTGGAAGCTCGAATCGGTAAAGGACTCCACCTGGAGTTCTCCGTTACCATATACCAAGAACATCTCTTTCGTCCTTCTCAAGTACTTGAGAATGTTCTTCACAGCTATCCAGTGACTCTCTCTAGGATCTGCTTGATACCTACTCACTACATTTAGTGAGTATGCTACATCGGGTCTGGTACAGAGCATCACATACATGATAGAGCCTACTGCCGAAGCATAGGGTATCCCTTGCATGCGAGCTCTCTCCAAATTAGTCTTTGGAGACTTCTCTTTGGAGAGAGTGAGTCCAAAGATCGTGAATTGGTTCCCACGCTTAGATTCTTCCATACTAAACCTCTTTAGTATGGTGTCAATGTACCTGGATTAGGACAATCCCAGTATCCTTTTAGATCTATCTCTATAGATCATAATTCCCAGTATGCAGGAGGCATCACCAAGATCTTTCATTGAGAATCTTTGTGATTAGAAGAGCTTGACCGATTGCAGCATAGGAACATCATTTCCTCTCAAGAGTATGTCATCCACGTACAATACGAGGAAGACAACCTTACTCTCTGTAACCTTCTTGTATATACAAGGTTCATCTACGTTCTTGATAAAGTCAAACTCTTTGACTACAACATCAAAACAGATGTTCCAACTCCACGATACTTGCTTTAACCCATAGATGGATTTAAGCAGCTTGCACACCTTTCCGCTGCACCCACTGTCTACGAAGCCCTCTGGCTGAGTCATGTACACGCTCTCTTCTAAATCACCATTTAGATAGGCGGTCTTAACATCCATCTGCCAGATTTCGTAGTCATGGTATGCAGCAATGGCAAGTAGGATCTGGATGGACTTAAGCATAGCCACTGGAGAAAAGGTTTCATCATAATCCACACATGGTCATTGACGAAAACCCTTTGCAACAAGTCTAGCTTTGAAAGTCTCAACTTTTCCATCTACACCAAGTTTCTTCTTAAAGATCCATTTTCTCCCAATGGGTTTAACCCCTTCAGGAGAAACATCAAAAGTCCATACTTTGTTGGTATACATGGATTCCATCTCAGATCGCATTGCATCCAGCCATTTCATAGAGCCCTCACTCGTGATGGCCTTCTCGAAGCTAGTTGGGTCATCATCTTCCATGATGCAATCCTCACTGCCACCATCAACGAGAAAATCATAGTATCTCTCAGGTGGATGAGAAACCCCTACTAGATCCGTGGAGAGGCTGGGGTTCGTTGGGTAATACTGAATCCTCCGGTTCCAATAAATCATCAATTGTAGTTTGTGGTGCTTGAACTTCTTCCAGCTCTACCTCTTTGCCACTAATTTCTTTTATAAGAAATTTCCTTTCTAAAAAGGTGGCATGCTGAGCAACAAACACCTTTTGTTGTTCACCATGGTAGAATAGATATCCATTTGAATGTTTAGGATATCCTATAAACTTACAAAGAACTGATCGTGCCTCGAGTTTGTCCGGATTTTGCCTTTTGACATAGGTCGGGCAACCCCATATCTTAACTCGTTTAAGACATGGTCTCTTCCCACTCCATATCTCATATGGTGTGGTAGGTACAGATTTTGATGGAACCTGATTCAATAGGTATGCTGCTGCTTCAAGCGCATAACCCCAAAAGAAATAGGCAACTCAGCAGTGCTCATCATAGAGTACACCATATCTAATAGGGTGCGATTCCTCCGCTCCGATACACCGTTGTGCTGTGCTGTATAGGGAGGAGTAAGCTGAGAGAGAATCCCGTTCTCTTTTAGATAGTCCAGGAACTCATTGCTCAAGCATTCTCCTCCTCGATCAGATCGTAGGATCTTAATGCTTTTACCCGTTTGGTTCTCTACTTCGTGCTTATATTTTCTGAATTTCTCAAAAGCTTCAGACTTGTGTTTCAACAGGAACACATGTCCGTATCTTGAGAGATCGTCAGTGAATGTAATGAAGTAGGAAGAACTGTTCCTGGCATGTGTAGACATGGGTCCACATACATCCTTATGTATCAGCCCCAAGAGTTCTGTAACTCTAACTCCGTGTCCACTAAACGGAGTTTTGGTCATTTTGCCTTTGAGACATTACTGGCAAGTATCATAAGATGATAATTTGAACGGATTCAAATATCCATCCTTATGCAATTTAGCTAGCCGTGTTATATTGATATGACCTAGTCTATAATGCCACAAGAAGGATTCGTTCATTTCTAAACTTTTCCTCTTGTTTGTGTTCTGTACATTAAGAATTGTAGTTTGATTTAGAACGTACATGGCATTATTTAACGATCCTGATCCTATCAACTTTTTATTCAGGAATAGGTTCATAACATTATCCTGTATTACAAAATTATATCCTTCTTTATTCAATAATGAAACTGATATAATATTGTATATCAAGGTCGGAATGTAATAGCATTCGTTCAGAATCAATGTATTACCTTTTGGTAACACAAGGTGATATTCGCCAACAGCCTTGGCTGAAACATCTGCACCATTCCCTACTCTTACGGAATGATCACCCATTCCCAGTTCTCTACCTTTATGTAGCCCACATAACATATTACATATATAGGATCCTGATCCGGTATCTAATTCCCAGTACGTATTGTGAACTGAGAAACAGTTCTCAATAACTAACACTTCCGAAGAAGATGCATCATAATGTTTGTCCTTCGTTTGGGCGGCGTGAGAATCCAGATATTCTCCTATTCCCAGCTCAGTCTCATAACACTTATAAGAAAGAACGGGACCAACGTTCCCCTGCTCAGTATAATAAGCGGGTTCAGTCAATACATCCATATTATTATCTTGATTATAGCCTGACATGATCGCTTCCTGGAGAGAGAGAGAAGAAAACACTTTAGCGTATGCTCTTGCAAGATTAGATTGGTTATTATCTTATCTAATCAGGATGTCTCGCACTGTATTTATCAAATCTTCCTTCAAACCCTAAAAGGAAAGACTAGCCGGGATTAATTGCACCTTACAAGTTCGCCAATCTTTCAGCCAGATCAGTGTTGGTACTTTGAGGGAGGTTCCCCGTGCTTTCGCACGGACCTAATTAAAATAAATCTCATTTTCCCAGAGGCATAACCCCGTTAACACCTTTCTAGACACCTACTTGATCGGCTAATTGTCCTGTGTAAAATTCTCCCAGGAGTAACTCTTACTCGTAGTGGGTATCAGGATCCATCTATCTCATAGAAGGTATGCAATCTCATTGAAATTTCAACACTTGAAATTCCCAATAATACTTTTTCCCCTAGTGTGCTATGACCTTGACAGAGGTCAACAAAGCATAGTGCACTAGTCAAGTTCAAACCGTCATTTCTTGATTGAATCAAACCTACTCGCATGACCCTTGACAGAGGTCAACAAGGTCGTCCGACTACCCTAATCTAATCGCATCACATGCTTTACAGATAATTACTAATCAGCTATCGCACACTATGCCTTGACAGAGGTCAACAAACGCAGCACGGATATTAAATAGTCTTTATCTGAAATGACGGAGGCCTACGCAGGTTTTTCAGAAAACCATGAGCGTAGTTAACTTGATATCGTTGTAGAAACAAGTGGTTTTGAAAAGGAGTGTTTTTTTAGGCTTTTTCTAGTTTCTCTAACGAAGTCACTCCCGGTGAAGGGATCTCAGCTCTTTCCATATCGAATAAGGTGCAGGATATTTCACAAATACCGCTGTGCAAAGCAAGAACTATAGAAGCATTTAAAAACTAAACTGTGAGTTTGTAGCATCTGCCAGTTTTTCTAAAGTGGTCACGCCCGGTGAAGGGATCTCAGCTCTTTCCTCATCGAATAAGGTGCAGGGTATATCATATATGCCGCTGTGCAAAGCAAGACTGTAGCTACCCTTTTTATAAAGTTTTGATTCTACAACATCTTTTAGGTTTCTTTTCTTTTATTAATCTCATTAATAAAACCAATCATTTAATGCTTTCTAAGCATCACAGAAGAAACGAAAGCAGTAATATTTATATATCATCATATATATAGTATAAGCATTCGTCTCAGGCAATAATATGATCTCATCACAGAACATTGCAGCAGAAGATAACATATGAAATATTGGATATACTAGGACTTCCGTGTTTTATTTTGAGCCTGTAAAAAACACAGATTCCACGGTCGCGATGAATAGCCAAACCCACATCCCTAGACCCCTATGAGAGCGGCAAGTAACACCGCCAATTCTAGGGTTAGGAGACCTGGTCTCGACTCCTCGAGATGGCCTTCCACTGGACCCTAGAACCCGGTTATTTGTGCTCCCCTCCTCGGGTCTACCTAATACGGAGAAGTAAATAATATACAATGGTGACATCAATCTCAACCCGGAAGTGCCCCAATAAAAGAATATTACATACATATGAATTCTACATGAATGAAAATAAAAACCCTCATCTCACATAAAACCCCCGGCTAATCAGAACACGACTATCCAATATAACATATCACAGCAACACATAATATCTCATATCACCAACGTAAGCAAGTATGCGTATCCCGATTGTCGTTGATGTATAGCAACGAAATCGGCGATACACCACATACTACACTTACGGTCACAGAAAAGAAAGTGTAAAACTACAACATTTGGAATCCACAATCACTTTAGACATTTTAAGTCCGAAATATCACATACTTCGCATTTCATGCCTAACTATATGAATTCCATATATTGTATCACATTCTAGATAAATAGACAATGTTAAACTTTCTGATCGAATAATCAAACACCCAAGATTTCCTAAATAGCTCAACACTTGAGCGGAGTTCAAAAATCCCAGAACATGTCACAGCCCCAATGAACCAGCCATAGAAGGGTCAAACCATTGCCTCACATGTGGCAACGCTAAACTACCACAAACCCTAGGGTTCAGTGGCAGTTTTGACGGTCACATAATCAAGTTAAGGTTACGTTCTTCTAGAGGGTCCACGGATATGCTTGCATGTTTTTCCGAAAGTTTCAAACTCGAGAAAAATTCAACACTTGAAAGTTTTCCGTCATGAAAAAAATGAGTTATTGATATCCGTTCGAATCTTTTAACACTCTCTAAATTACCCGAAAAACTAAACGATGTTAAACTTTCCAATCGAATCAATGAATTATATAGATCTCCAAAAAATTCAATACTTGAGTAATATTAAAAAATCCCAGAAGCATGTAGTAATACATACGGATGAACCCAAGAAATTACTTTCCCTGACAACCAAGTACGGCCGCGGAACCGCCGCGCAAAGCATGGTATTGCTGCGGTTCCGCGGTGACTTATGGGAGTTAGGAGCTCGTATTTCACAGTTATCCATAGAATCGCCTGCTTAATTTTCTGAGTATTTTTAATAGAGAAAAAACACCTTTTTAAAAAATTTCCAGAGAGGGAGTCAAAATTGACATTTCGGGGTTCGATCGGACTTTTAACTTCGTATACACGTCGCCTAATGCTCTAGCTAGGCTCTGATACAACTGTAAGGTTACGAGGCACTGTCACAAGGGTCTACAAGGCATCAACCACGCCAAATTTAAAATTTTCAAGTGCCGAACAACCTAAAGCGAGGATCTTTGCTAGATAATTAGGGTTAACAAAGCATGTAAACATCTTTACATCAAAGAGAAAGGGATTACAACCTTTGTAGTCCATTCCTTCGCTTCATAAGCTCTGAGTAGTAGTCCCTTCACCGCGATCCATGATCTCCCGGAATCAAGAGAGGCTCCACAAGTTGAATAATCCATTCTTACTTGAAGTCTTCCTTTTCGAAGATGATCTACCTTGAAGAATCTTTAAATCAAGCTCTCACTTTTCTAATCAAGTATTAGTGAAGTGAACACCCTAATCTAAGTGGCTAGAATAGATAAGGATGATGAAGTAGGAATTTAGCTCTCTTTTATTATCAATTTCTCATACTAAATCATCACAAAACCAAAAGCTAGTAAGCTTTTCAAGGAGGAAGAAGAAGATGATGTCTTTTGTGATGAATAATGAAATTATTTCTATGGTTACAAATACAACCCTTTGTTAAGAAAGAAAGGTTTAACCATTGTAGAGAATTAACTAGGGTAAAGGGTTTGGGTTGGGTTAATATATATCTCCACAAAATATCAACACAAAATATATATGCTTAAAACAAAAATAAAACTTCTAGAAGCTTCATGAAAATGCTAACCCAAATCAAACCCTAACCATGTTTAATCTCCACAAATCATGTTGCATTTGTAATCATAACTTGTTACAATATAATATATATTTGTATCAAAAGAAAATAATACAATTAACATATATCGCATATATAATATATATTTGTAACAAAAGAAAATAATACAATTAACATATATCGCATATATATCAATGTATTATCCGGTGAGAAAATGAATCAATAAAGCGAGCTTATATTAGATAATGTAATGTAATATATCACATATATAATTATACATTAAATTATCGAATCAACAGTTGATCCGACAATCCGGCTATATCGCATATAACCGACTAATATAACATGTACAGATTCATCGAATCAACACTTGATCCGATGACCCGGCTATATCACATATACCTGGCCGATAACATATATCGCGAGAATAGAATACGGTATCTCATATCGTATTATCCTCGGTCCTGTACATATCACATATGTGCTCCTACTCCATTTTGCTTGAGTCAAGAAACCTCTGTGTAGGACTCTAAAGAATCGTCAATACGCCGACAGTGGGTGATGATCACATCAAACACCCATAAGATGCAAGCAGTAAGCTAAACGTAACAGCCACCCAGGTATTGAGCGATCAGAAGATTAACAAGCAAGCCTGTACATTTGCCTGTGAATCCAATTAGTAACAATACCGTATAGTCCGGTCTCTTCGTCTGATATGTCGCATATCTAGTCTAGGTGTGGCAAACGTCAGACCCCAGTAACCGATAAGTCGTGTCGATTTGAGGCTCATAATAGGTCGAGAACCTACTGATAACACTTACCAGTAGTACTCTATATCAGCCATGGCCAAGGACTTCCAGTTATAGCCAATCGAACACAGCACAACATCAACTCCCTATACTGGGAGAGACAAAACCCCTCCTATCGCTCATTGCCTCCATGTGATTCGGGACTGTACCCAAAAGCCACCGTTTTGCCCGCCCTCTTGGACATGGTAAGGTGGAATGCAAAGCACAGTAGGAATCACACAAGACTCTATGACGATCTCGGGTCTACAGACTAACATGTACCAGTGTCACCAGAGAACTGCCATCTGACGTGAGGTATAATACCATCTGGGAATTCTCGGCGAGTCCATTCAGTGTACCCAGTCTCCACTGAGCACCCGTACACCATCTTTGATGTCAGACACCGATGGATATGGGATCATCCTGTTAGTTATATGTATGCCCTAGAGGCCATTACTGTACATGAGATGTATATTGTAGTGGATGCTGGGACATATATAGGTAGGACTTTCTTGCTCGACATGATAGTGCGCTATCTGGTTGCTCTTTATCTCAACATGTATACTTACTGTCTCTCTGTTACATGTTGATAAAGCCCTTAGGATGTGTACTCGACTTGCAGGACTATGATGTAGATCATACTAGTAGGGCCTGGGTAGTCCATGAGTACATCCTTCAATGTTCCTAGTCGTGGGAATATCGAGACGGGGCATCGATATTCCAGAGTAGACAAACGTATATCTTCTCGACCCATGTGATGGATGATGGATGATCCCATATCCATTGGTGTTTGACATCAGAGATGGTATGCGGGTTGTAACATTTCAAAATAATAAAATATTATTTTTGGGAATTTTTATAATTTAATATTATTTTATTGAATATTTTAATAATTCGGTATAATTAAATACAAATAAATGGGGGGAAATTTTGGAAAATTATGGAAAATTCTAAAATAGGGTAATTTAGAGAATTATGCCATTTCTAAGTTTTTACGATTAGTTATATAATAATTTGGTGCTAATCGCGATTAAAAAATCGTTAATCGGCTTTTAAGCAATTTTGTGCAAAACATGCACATATCCTTTTTTCTACACTTGTGCATTTTCACCATGGTTTGTTTTGGGGTTACCATTTATGTGAGAAGGATTTTGAATGAGAAAAAGAAAAGATAAGAAATGGGAAAGAATAAAATATTGAAGTATGGTGAGAGAGAGAGAGAGGTATGGTTTTCTTTGACCTTGGACTTAGCCATTCTTTTCATTCTTCTTTCAATTTCCCTCCCTCTTTCTCCTTTGCTGCTGCTGCTCCTGCTCCTCATTCTCCTTCCCCTCTTCAAACTCCTCAAATCACCATGAAAACAACTCCAAAACCCTACTTTCATTTCATTAAAAGTTTGCACAAGCTCAAGATCTACACATTGGACCAAGGAAGCAAAGATTTTGGCCACTAGGGGCAACTCAAGAAAATTCTTGAGTTGCCAAATGAGGTATTTACTGAACCTTTAGCTTAGGTTTAGTATTACTTATACCCCATGTTTAGTTTAGAACCGATATTGTTTGATTTTGTGGACTTGAGGAAAACCTAGTTAGAGTTTGAGGGAACATGAGTTATAATGTGAAATTGAGCTCAGTAGAGGTTAGATAAACACCCTAGTGCATGAATGGAGACCCAAACCTGAGACTTAAGGCCCGGAATACGGATTTAGAAATCGATATCGGAAAGTTTATGGAATCTGTGAAGGTTATTTAGGATCTGCTATCAACCCGAGACTCTGAAAATTATTTTGGTTGGACAGTGACATGTGCAGGCACCCTGGAAGCTAATCCCAAGACCCTAGCCCCTAACTCCTAGACCCGGCCGCAGATTTATCCAGTTTGGCCGCAATTTGCGGCCAGACCTGCCCCATTTTGGTTCGTCTTGGTTTTAGTGTTCCCTCATCAGTAGATTAGGCCTCTAGTATGTGTAGATTTGTATAGTTTGACCTAGGGTGAAATCTGGAGCCTATTTCCTTAGTTGCTGTTTTGGATTCGTGTTTCCGTATTCCGCATTTTTTAGATCTGAAATTATGTATTGTGATTTACCTCGACTATTTGGCGTTTATACGACGATATCGAGGATTGATTGATGGTTTTGAAAACGTGCCCATAGGTTCTAACATATAGGCCCCTTATCGTATCGTTTTGAGATTCGTATGCCGTTTTAGTTCGGAATTGGTTTTGATACGCATTTACGATACTTTGAAGTATAGGTACCCTATGAAGACTTCTGGATGACAAGCACGCACGTGGAGACGTCGACAAATGAAAACGCAAGGTGAGTAGATTATATCTACTGGGAAAAGTCGGGTGGATGGCGTATATCACCCCCGCAGTCCGTAGTTGATACTATATATTATGTTTGGTAGTTATAATGTGTCATGGATATGGTGTTAGGTGTATTATGGATAGCTTAGGGTTAGAAGTAAACTAGTATAGTTCATAGTCGCGAACCCTAGAATAGGTTTACACCCACACGCGCACCATTGCATATTCACTATACTTACACTGTGTTGATGATGATATGGGATGACATTGGAGATGAGTCGATGATTTTGGGCATTGTGCTGTGAGATCGGTGATGTGATGTGATTCGTACTTGCGATACGACAAGTGATCTTAGCGGGCCGTTGGGCATGTGTTTTACCCCCGCTTTCATACTTATATAGATGGTATTGATTTGTACTAGAATTAGATCTGTACCCCAGATTATGTGATATGATGATAATGATACCTGATATTTGATGAGAGGAATATAATACTGACCCGTACCCAGCTATTGGGATGCCGTACGACGATTTACCGTACGAGCTTTATATTGATAATAGATCCGCACTCATGACTTGAGGATGTCATATGATATACTGTATCGTATGCGATACTATTGAGGCGGGATCACCGACTATTATATCTATATATCGACTCAGATTTAGGTGGTTTCCATACCCCTCCCGATTGACTTGATACTTAGATCTGTAGTTTGTATAGTAGATGTTAGACTAGACCCGAGTCATTCTTATTTCAAATGGCATAACTGCATTACATATACATATGGGTGTAGATTCTTTGCTGTTGCGTTGATTATTCGATTTCCGCATATTCATGCTATTCACATTGCTTTGCATATGTTTATTGCTATATTACTATCATGTTGCTAGGGCACCAGCACCATTATCGATGATGCGTATGTTCCATATACACTTGCTTGCCGGCTCACATACTTCATCATCGATAATTGCCATGTCACTATACAGTAGTATTATTGCATCATGATATGACCTTGTATGTGCATACTATTATTCCATGTTGCTTGATATACTGTTATACTTGCATTTCATTTATATGTCACATACATTGTGCGTATGATTATGCTCATTGAGACATTTGTTGTTTCTATGATATTTCTGGATTTGGGAACCGTGGATAATTTCAAAGGAAAGTATGTACTTATTTGGAAAACCCGGTTTCCTTGATATGATATTTGGGTTGACCCGGACTGACGGATGCCTGATATATTAGAGAGTGGGCTGACCCGGACTGACGGATGCCCGATATATTAAAGAGTGGGCTGACCCGGACTGACGGATGCCCGATATATGAGAGAGTGGGCTGACCCGGACTGACGGATGCCCGATATATGAGGATTTACGTGCCGATGCTAGGCACAGGTTTCATGATGTTTTCCATGATTTTGATTATATTCTCATATTTGCATGTATGATGCTTATTGACATTGGGTGACAGGTGGACGGGATCCACGCATATGTATACAGACATTGATTACATACAGACTTTGACTACATTGATCACACTTCATTTCTATATATATATATAAGAGGGTACGAGGGCGCTGTTATATATACCCTTACACCAATATTAGTGGAATGGGACGCTAATATATGTGTATTGATATCCATTTGATACTTCATCATGTTTACTTCATGCAGACATACCTTACATTATGACATTTTATTATCTGAGGCACTGGCACGAGTACTTAGCACTACCTACATGATTAGATGTTACACTGCCACATTTTCATGCTTCAGACTTACTCTTGAGGGTTATATTATATACTGATCGCATTGACCTTGGATTATTTCTTGCATTCGATTTCTGCTTGTAGATATTTTCTATTCACGAGTTGGCAACTCACCCCCGTTGTGCCACAATTCTTGCAGGGTTTTGCCGTACAGGTTCCGTAGCGGCATTTCTGGCACACTGCTTCCATATGGGGGACTTGCTTGGGTAGGTGGGTTCTTTTGTATCAGGACCACCCTTGTTGATGTATTATTCTTTTGTATCTAGAAATTCCATCAACCAAAACTTGTATATTGTTTCAGACTTAGACACTAGTGATGTATCATTTCGACCTTAGAGTCGCGCTCAGTAGTATTACGATTTTCTTGCTTATTGGAGATTCTCTTGGGTTTTGATCCTCGCCCTTCGGCGTTGTATATTATATTGCTTGAGTGGGTTGTGCTCTTTGTAGGGTTCCTAGGCACACACAAGAGGTTCCACAAGGCATCAACCTTGCCAAATTCAAATTTTCTATGTGCCGAACAACCCTTAGCAAGATCGTTAACTAGAGTTTAGGCGAGACTACAAGCAAGTAAACAACTTTATTGCAAAGTGAATGGAAATACAACCTTTGTATATCCGGTCCTCCACTTCTTTAGCTCCGTGATGAAGTCCCTTCGCTGCTATCACCGGGATCCCGGACTCTAGCGATGGTTTCGTCGGAGAAATGAGCGGGCTAGGTCGTTAACTTCGATGCCGAAGATGATCTACGTCGAGGCAACTCTAACTCAAGCTCCAACTTCACCAGCTCATGAAACTTGTGAAGAAAAGACCCTATACAACATGGCAAGTGGTAGAGGATGAAGAAATAGGAACTGTGTTCACTTTGGATTTGGATTTCTCACTAGGTTTCAACACTTGAAAATTTTCTAGCAATGGTTTTCTTTCTTCTTCTTGAAGAAGAAGAAGAAGAAAGAAAAAGAATGAATTATTCTCAAAAGAAAATTCAAGTGGATACTTATCATTTAGCAACCATAGGTGAGTGTAACAAGTGTAGAGAATAAACTATGGTTAGGATGTAATGGTTGGGTTAAGGAAAAAACAAAATGGTCAAGACTTTCAAAGATGCTATGAAGTTTCATGAAGCAAAGAAAGAAACCATTTTGTTTTTGCCAAAAAAATAAATAAAATGAATAAGTAAATAATTTAAAACCCTAACCATTAACCTAAACAGGGTTTAAAGTAAACACACACCTAAGTTTGCATGTATCATCAAGCATGATACAAACAAGTGCACAAACATATATCATATATACAATGTGCACAATCAGGTGAGAAAATAATCTTAAGTGAACCAATACTAGTTAATGTAAAGTAATATATCAAATATATAATTATACATTAAATCATTAAATCAACACTTGATTTAATGATCCGGTCATACTGCATATAACCGACTAATATCATGTGTATCAATGTATCGAATCAACACTTGTTTCGGTAACCCGGCTATATCATATATAACCGTCCAATGATAAAAATCGCGAGAATAGAATACAGTATCACATACTGGTATTATTCTCGGTCCCGCACATATCTCATATGCGCTCCTATTTCGTTTCGCTTGAGCCAGGAAACCTCTGTGTAGGACTCTAAAGACTCGTCAATACGCCGGCAGCAGGTGATAATCATATCAAGCACCCACAAGCCGCAAGCGGTCTGCTAAACGTAACGGCCACCCGGGTATTGAGCGATCAGAAGATCAACGAGCAAGCCCGCTCACACTCCTGTGAATCCAACCAGTAACACTTACCGTACAGTCCGGTCTGTTCTTCTGATATGTCGCATATCTCGCCTAGGGGTGGTAAACGTCAGACCCCAATAGCTCGATAAGTCATGTCGATACGAGGTTTATAACAGTTCGAGAAACTACAGGTAACACTTACCAGTAAATCTCAGCAACCCTGTCCAGGGATTTCCGGTTATAGCCAATCGAACACAGCGCAACATCAACTCCCTATACCGGGAGAGACGAATCCCCTCCTATCGCTCATCGCCTCCATGTGATTCGGGACTGTACCCAAAAGCCACCGTTTTGCATGCCCTCTTGGACGTGGTAAGGTGGAAATCAAAGCACAGTGGGAATCACACAAGACTCTATGACGATCTCGGGTCTACAGACTAACCTGTACCAGTGTCACTAGAGAACTGCCATCTGACGTAAGGTATAATACCATCTGGGAGTTCTCGGCGAGTCCGTCCAGTGTACCCAGTCTCCACTGAGCACCCGTATATCATCTCTGATGTCAAACACCAATGGATATAGGATCATCCATCGCCCATCTGTATGGGTCGAGAAGGTATACGCTAGTCTACTCTGGTATATCGATGCCCCGTCTCGATACACCCACGACTAGGGACCTTGAAGGATGTACTTATGGACTACCATGTCCCCAATAGTATGATCCGCATCATAGTCCAGGTAGTCAAGTGCACATCCTAAGGGCTTTACCAACATGTAACAGAGAGACAATCAGTGTACACGTTAAGATAAAAAGCAACCAGAGAGCATACTATCATGTCGAGCGAGAAAGTCCTCCCTTTATATGTCCCAGCATCCACTACAATATGCATACTATGTACAGTAATGGCCTCTAGGGCATACATATAACTAACAATCTCCCACTTGCACTAGGGCCAACTATAGCAGTGGTTGCAGTATCTCATACTCAACCATCCTATAAAAGTCTCTCTCTGGGAAAAGGCCTTTGTGAGTGAGTCCGCCGTGTTGTCCTCTGAGTCTACTCTCCTAACCTTGATCCCGTGGAGATCAACCATCTCCATGATCTGGTGATACTGCCTTAGAATATGTCTGGATCACTGATGGGACGGACGTTCCTTGGCATAAGCCACAACTCCATTGTCACACAATGGGAGGAACTAAGTTCATCTCATGAACAAATATACACCCAGACTTCCTCTTTGGTAGCATCTTAAGTAGCGATGTATCCAGCCTTTATCGTCTAGTATGCCACAGTATCTAGCTTGGAACTCTTCCAACATACCGTCCCTTTACTGAGGGTAAAGACAATGCCTGTGACTGACATTCAGTCGTCCTTATCACCCTGGAACCTTTCCAGTGATTCTTCCCAGGATCGATTGATACCATCTCACTACAACTAGTGAGAATCCTAACATCCAATTACTTCTATCTCATAGATTAAAAATCAGGATTTAGGAGGTATCACTTTCATCCTATATGGAGAATCCTTGTGATAAGCGGAGATTGACCGAGCGTAGCATAGGAAACTCCTTCCTCATCAAGAGTATGTCATCCATGTACTCTACGAGGATCACCACCATACTCCCTACTACCTTTTTGTTTATACAAGATTCATCTACCATTTTGATGATGTCAAACTCTTTGACTAACACATTAAAACAAACGTTCCAACTCCGCGATGCCTGCTTTATCACATAAAACATCTTGCACACGTTTTCGCTGCTCCCATTGTCTACGAAGCCCTCTGACTATGTACTTACGGACTCTCTCTTCTAAAACATCATTTAGAAAAGAAGTCATGATACCCAACCGCCAGATATTGTTGTCATGGTATGTAGCCGTGGCAAGTAGGATCTGGATGGACTTAAGCGTAGCTACTTAGAAAAGCTTTCATCATAATCCATACCTGGTCAATGATGCAAACTTTTAACAAGTCTAGCTTTGAAAGTCTCAACTTTTCCATGTACACCAAGTAATCTTCTCAAGATATACTTGCTCCTGATAAGGATTTAACCCTTCAGATCAAGCAACCAAAGCCCATACTTTGTTGGTGTATAAGGATTCCATCTCAGATCGCTAAGCATCCAGCCATTCTTATAGAGTCCCACTCCTGATGGCCAGTTCGAAACTAGTTGGGTCATCATCTCACGATGCAAACCTTGCTCCCACTATCATAGAGAAACCAAAGTATCTCTCAGGTGGGTGAGGAACCCTACTAGATCGGCGGAGAGGCTAAGGTTCGTTGGAAACTATTGAACCCTTTGGTTCTACCAAATCATCAGCTGCAGTTTGTATAGCTGGAACCTTTCCAGTTCTACATAACAGAGCTTGCCTCGAGCTTGTCCGGATTTTGCTTTTTAGACATAGGCTGGACAACCCCAAATCTTAACAAACTTAAGATATGGGCTCTTCCCTTTCCATATCATATATGAAGCGGTAGGCAACTGTTTTGATTTGAACACTATTCAATAGGTATGCAGCTTCTCAAGCGCATAACTCCCAAAAGGAAATATGAAACTCAGTAGTACTCAACATAGAGCACACCATATCACATAGGATGCTATTTCTCCGCTCCGATATACCATCGTGCTATGTTGTATACGGAGGAGTAATGCTGAGAGAGAATCTCATTCTCTATTAGAATAGTCCAGGATTTCCTGTGCTCAAATATTCTCCTCCTCGATCAGATCAAAGGACATAATACTTATACCCGTATATTGGTTCTCTACTTCTAACTTATATTCTGTGAATATCTCAAAAGGTTCGGACTTGTGTTTCAACAGGAACATATGTCTGAATCTAAAGAGATCATCAGAGAATGCAATGAAGTACAAAGAATCGGTCCTGGCATGTGCAGACAGGGGACCTTATATACATCATTATGTATCAGTCCCAAGAGTTTACTAACTCTTTCTCTGTTTCCAATAAACAGAGCTATGGTCATCTAATCTTTGTGACATGACTGGCAATGTTTCACAGGATGTAAATTCAAACAGATTTAAATATGCATCTAAATGTAACTTTAGCCAGTCGGGTCGCATTGATATGACCTAGTCTACAATACATCAAGAAGGATTCGTTCATTTCTGAACTCGTCCTCTTGTGTGTGTTCCGTATACTAAGAACTGTAGTTTGATTTAGAACATCAATGCTTTTGGATAACGTGCCTGAGCCGATCAACTTTTGATATAGGAAATGTTCAAAACATTATCCAACAATACAAAATTTTATCATTTCTTTACTAATAAAGAGACTGATATGATTTTGTTTATGAGGTTCGGTATCTAATAACATTCGTTCAGAATCAATGTATTTGAAATACAGGGTGACAGTGACCAACAGACTTGGCTGCAACACTTGCACCATTTTCTGTCTCATGAAACTTATCACCCGTTCTCAGTTCTCTACCTTTCTGTAGCCTAATATAACAGATTACATATCTGGGATCCTGATTCGGTATCAAATACCTAGGACGTAGAGGATACAGAGAAACAGTTCTTTATAATGAACACACCCGAAGGAGATGCATCATATGCACTTTCTTCGTTTGGGCGGCATAGGAATTCAGGTATTCCTCTATTTCCTGCTCTGTCTTATAACAATTATAAGTTGGAGCGGGACCAACGTTCCCCAGCTCAGTATAACAAGTGGGTTCGGTCAATACATCCGTATTATTATCTTGATTAAGGCGTGATATGGTCGCTACCTGGAGAGAGAGGGAAGAAAACACTCAGCGTATGCTCTTTCAAGATTAGATTTGTTATATATTTTATCTAATCAGGATGGCTTCCACTGTTTTTATCAAATCTTCCTTCAAACCCTAAAACGAAAGACTAGCCGGGATTAATTACACGCTACAAGTTCGCCAATCTTTCAGCCAGGCCAGTGTCGGTACTTTGAGGGAGGTTCCCCGTGCTATCGCACGGACCTAATTACAGTAAACCTCGTTTTCCCAGACGCGTAACCCCGTTGACACCTTTCTAGACACCTACTTGATCGGCTAATTGTAATGTGTAAAACTCTCCCAGGAGTAACAATTACTCGCAGTGGGTATCGGGATCCAACTATCTCATAGAAGGTATGCAATCTCATTGCAAATTTCAACACTTGAAATTCTCGATAATTTTGCCCCTAGCGTCCTATGACCTTGACGCAGGCCAACAAACCATAGTGCGCTAGTCAAGTTCAACCCGTCATTTCCTGATTGAATTAAACCCACCCGCACGACCCTTGACGCAGGCCAAAAAAGTCGCACGACTACCCTAATCCAATCTGCATCATATGCATAAGCAGATAAATACTAGTTAGCTACCGCACACTTCGCCTTGATGCAGGCCAACAAACGTAGCACGAATACTAACTACTACTTATCTGAAATGACGGAGGGCTACGATAGGTTTTTCTGAAAACCTATTGTGTAATGAACTTGATATCGTTGTAGAATCAAATGATTTTAAAATGGAGTGCTTTTGAGGATTTTCTAGTTTTGCTAAAGGGGTCACTCCCAGTGAAGGGATCGTCGGCCCATTCCTCATCGAATAAGGTGCAGGATATATCATATATACCGCTGTACAAAGCAAAAACTATAGAACCATTCAAAAGACAAACCGAGGGGTGTAGCATCTGCCAGTTATTGCTAAAGGGGTCACTCCCGGTGAAGGGATCTCGGCCCTTTCCTTATCGAATAAGATGCAGGATATATCATATATACCGTTGTGCAAAGTAAGAACTGTAGCTACCTGTTTTTGAAAATTCGATTCCATAACATCTTAGGTTTCTTTTATTTCATTAATCATATTAATGAAGTCACATCATTTAAATCACCTAAACATCACAGATAAATATAACGTACGCTTATGCCATCCGCATTCGCCTCGATGTCCCGTCTGCACCGTTAGGTTGGTAACTAACGCCAGAATGAGGCAGGGCTAGCGCGGGTGTAAAACATAAGCAACGTCTATATAATATATCATATATACTATATATAATATCTATCTGAACATATCACATGATCACATCACAGATAACGTAGCAGAAAAAATCATATGAAATATTGGATATACTAGGACGTCCGTGTTTTCAATACGAGCCAGTATAAAACACGGATTCCACGGTCGCGATGAATAACCAAACCCACACCCCTAGACCCCTATGAGAGCGGCAAGCAACCCTACCAATTTTAGAGTTAGGAGACCCGGACTCGACTCCTCGAGTTGGTCTCCCACTGGACTCCAGAACCCGGTTACTTGTGCCCTCCTCCTTGGGTCTATCCTAGTGCGGAGAAGTAAATAATATACAAAAGGTGACATCTTCCGCAACCTGGAAGTGCCCCAATAAAAGAATATTACATACAAGTTTTTACATGAATGAAAATGAAAAACACTCATCTCACATAAAAAAAACCCGGCTATTCAAACACGACGATCCAATATAACATATCCAGCAACACATAACATCACATGTCATCAACGTAAGTAAATATGCCCATCCCAATTGTCGTTGACATATAGCAACGAAACCGGCGATATCACATATTACACTTACGGTCACAGAAAAGAAAGCGTAAAACTACAACAGTTGGAATTCGTAATTCTTTAGACATCGCATGACTAACCAAATGAATTCCTTAGACATCACATGCCTAACAATTATAAACCCAGCATTTTAGTCTCATCATCGAAAACTCATTTCAATATCTAGTCGGGCAATTCAACAAGATTCCCGACAAGTGATCGAATGCTCGTCGCAAACTTTAGTAGACGGCCGCACCCCCGATGCCGTCGACGAAGTGCACCAAGGCGGAACACCGCTGCCGCGAGCACCTGAACGGATGCTTTTAGCGACGGGGTTCTTCTATAGTCACTTGGTTGGGGCTAAGGGGTGTAGCTGTCTATTAAGTTTATCCGGCGGGTAGCCGCGTACGCTACGTGATTGCGACGGACTTTAGATCACATCAAAATTCCGTGGCAACCGATCAAGTGAGACTAAACTGCTATGTTTATAACATTCATATTAGTTATCTCATAACTACTTGTGGATTCCAAATATTGTATCGCATTCCAGACAAATAGAAAATGTTAAACTTTCCGATCGAACAATCAAACACCCAAGTTTTCCCGAAACAACTCAACACATGAAATAAGTTTAAAAACATTCACTTCATGCCTCAGTACTAACGGTCCAGCCGTAGAAGGGTCAAGCCAACGCCTCACATGTGGCACGCCGTACTGCCCCAAACCCTAAGGTTCAAAGGGCAGTTCAAGATGGTCACATAATCGAGTTAAGGTTTGTTGTCTTCTAGAGGGTCCATCGCGTTACTTGCACTACTTCGAACGTTCTCAAACTACGGAAAAATCCAACACTTGGAAATTTTCCGGCAGGGAAAAAATTGGGTATTTATATCCGGTCGAACCTTTTAACATATTCAAAAATTATCCGGAAAAACACGTAGACGAAGTTAAACTTTCCGATCGAAACATCGAGTCCCCAATACACCCCAGAAAACTGAACTGTTGAGTATAAATTAAAAATATCCAGAAGAATCAGGAATGACATAAGAATATTACTGTGCAAAACAGAAATTAATGAAGCAACTACATGGCCGCGGAACCGCCGCACTAGCCATGCTCGTGCCGCGGTTCCGCGGCGCTTTAGTCGACTTATGCCCACGTGCTGCACAGTAACTCTTAGAAAACCCTGCTTATTTTTCAGCATATTTTTAATTCAAAAAATCCCAGCTTTGAAAAATTGCACAGAGAAGGGTTTTGGATTAGGGTTTCGGGTTCGATCGGACTTCTAACATCGTCTACACTTCGCCTAAAACTCTAGCTAGGCTCTGATACCACTGTAGGGTTCCTAGGCACACACAAGAGGTTCCACAAGGCATCAACCATGCCAAATTCAAATTTTCTATGTGCCGAACAACCCTTAGCAAGATCGTTAACTAGAGTTTAGGCGAGACTACAAGCAAGTAAACAACTTTATTGCTAAGTGAATGGAAATACAACCTTTTTAGATCTGGTCCTCCACTTCTTTAGCTCCGTGATGACGTCCCTTCGCTGCGATCACCGGGATCCCGGACTCTAGCGATGGTTTCGTCGGAGAAATGAGCGGGCTAGGTCGTTGACTTCGATGCCGAAGATGATCTACGTCGAGGCAACTCTAACTCAAGCTCCATCTTCACTAGCTCATGAAACTTGTGAAGAAAACACCCTATACAACATGGCAAGTGGTAGAGGATGAAGAAATAGGAAGTGGGTTCACTTTGGATTAGGATTTCTCACTAGGTTTCAACACTTGAAAATTTTCTAGCAATGGTTTTCTTTCTTCTTCTTGAAGAAGAAGAAGAAGAAAGAAAAAGAATGAATTATTCTCAAAAGAAAATTCAAGTGGAGACTTATCATTTAGCAACCATGGGTGAGTGTAACAAGTGTAGAGAATAAACTATGGTTAGGATGTAATGGTTGGGTTAAGGAAAAAACAAAATGGTCAAGACTTTCCAAGATGCTATGAAGTTTCATGAAGCAAAGAAAGAAACCATTTTGTTTTTGCCAAAAAAATAAATAAAATGAATAAGTAAATAATTTAAAACCCTAACCATTAACCTAAACATGGTTTAAAGTAAACACACACCCAAGTTTGCATGTATCATCAAACATGATACAAACTAGTGCACAAACATAAATCATATATACAATGTGCACAATCAAGTGAGAAAATAATCTTAAGTGAACCAATACTAGTTAATGTAAAGTAATATATCAAATATATAATTATACATTAAATCATTAAATCAACACTTGATTTAATAATTCGGTCATACTGCATATAACCGACTAATATCATGTGTATCAATGTATCGAATCAAAACTTGATTCGGTAACCCGGCTATATCATATATAACCGTCCAATGATACAAATCGCGAGAATAGAATACAGTATCACATACTGGAATTATTCTCGGTCCCGCACATATCTCATATGCGCTCCTATTTCGTTTCGCTTGAGCCAGGAAACCTCTGTGTAGGACTCTAAAGACTCGTCAATACGCCGGCAGCAGGTGATGATCATATCAAGCACCCACAAGCCGCAAGCGGTCTGCTAAACGTAACGGCCACCCGGGTATTGAGCGATCAGAAGATCAACGAGCAAGCCCGCTCACACTCCTGTGAATCCAGCCAGTAACACTTACCGTACAGTCCGGTCTGTTCGTCTCATATGTCGCATATCTCGCCTAGGGGTGGTAAACGTCAGACCCCAATAGCTCGATAAGTCGTGTCGATATGAGGTCTATAACAGTTCGAGAAACTACAGGTAACACTTATCAGTAAATCTCAGCAACCCTGGCTAGGGATTTCCGGCTATAGCCAATCGAACACAGCGCAACATCAACTCCCTATACCGGAAGAGACGAATCCCCTCCTATCGCTCATCGCCTCCATGTGATTCGGGACTGTACCCAAAAGCCACCATTTTGCACGCCCTCTTGGACGTGGTAGGATGGAAATCAATGCACAGTGGGTATCACATAAGACACTATGACGATCTCGGGTCTACAGACTAACCTGTACCAGTGTCACCAGAGAACTGCCATCTGACGTAAGGTATAATACCATTTGGGAGTTATCGGTGAGTCCGTCCAGTGTACCCAGTCTCCACTGAGCACCCGTATATCATCTCTGATGTCAAACACCAATGGATATGGGATCATCCATCGCCCATCTGTATGGGTGGAGAAGGTATACGCTAGTCTACTCTGGTATATCGATGCCCCGTCTCGATACACCCACGACTAGGGACCTTGAAGGATGTACTTATGGACTACCATATCCCCACTAGTATGATCTGCATCATAGTCCAGGTAGTCAAGTGCACATCCTAAGGGCTTTACCAACATGTAACAGAGAGACAATCAGTGTACACGTTAAGATAAAGTGCAACCAGATAGCATACTATCATGTCGAGCAAGAAAGTCCTCCCTATATATGTCCCAGCATCCACTACAATATACATCCTATGTACAGTAATGGCCTCTAGGGCATACATATAACTAACACTCTTTGTTTATGCGTAGTAAGTGTTTGATAAAATGCCTCAATGGAAAATAAATTTACAAAATATGTTTCTTTACTCTTAAAATGATTTTAGATTTCTGGGCTTTTTGGCTTACTTGGATCAGATAGAGTCCTATAGACTTCATATGGTTCAAGGGCCAGTCACGTGCTCTTTCGGGTCGTGACAAAGTTGGTATCAGAGCGCTAGGTTAACCTTGGTTCGAGTCTAAGTTTGACTATGTGGAGCCTAGGGCGTCTATATATATACTGAACTTAGTCTTGATCTTACGAAACTTAGACTTAGTCGAGGGGGTATTAGACCCGAACTTTTGTCGCGTAGGATGACCCTTGGTTGATGGAATGGGTGATTAAAGTAGAGTGACGTACCGTGGGTATGTTCTGTGGCATGCATACGACACGCCACTCCGCTTAAGGAACCTTAGGATGTACATATTTTCGAGATCAGTGATTCTCTTCATATCCATGATCATGCATCCATTTGAGATCCTCGATGCTATTAGTTCCATGATCATACCTTCATTGATGCTGTTCCTTCTTATGATCATGTATCTACTCTGGATCTGTTGTTCTCTTTCTTGCCATTGATCTGCTCTCTTCGATACTCGATTGAGGTTCCTGTCGCCATGTTTGAGCACAGTTTGGGCTGCTGCTAGGGTTACGGTCAGTGCGAGCTCGTCTGGTACGAGGGCCGACCATTATGTTTTCTGGTGACATGGGAACGCCTCGAGTTGGTATTGGTGATTGTGACCTCTAGTGGAGACGAGTGCTTGGTTTTGTACCGGATGATCGGGCCATTGTTAGAGCTGCCAGTTGAGAGAGGACTGTTAATGTACAGCATACCCCAGAGATTATGATGTCGCCTACCGTGCAGACAGATGGATCAGCTGTTGCTGAGATTCATAGGATGTCGCTTCCGGAGCTTACGAGCTGAGATCGCCGGAGCTTCCAGGCGGATATGAGACAAATGATAGCTAGTCTACCCGATTTGAGAGACGAAGGTGATTCGTTCGATTTATGCGCTAGAGCAGGCCCAGTTGAGTTGAAGATTTCCAGTGCGGAGAGTCTTACTCAGATCTAGAGCAGACCGATTTAGAGATGACCGCCAATGTATCGCCTTTCCTGAAGTATTGAGGAGCTGTTCACCGTACAGACGATGAGCCAGTTGTTGCTGCAAATGACGAAATATCGCCCAGATGATTGGAGCTACTGCAGCATGAGTATACACTTAGAGAAATGATGGAAGGTCGCTAGTCACTAAGGATGAAGGACTAGGACGTATGGTTCGTTCGCTTACCGATGCGAGGTCATCAGATAGATTGCTTCCAGCTAGAGACGACTTCACGCGGAGACGTTGAGAGTCGACGGAGACGATCGAATGTCAGAAACCTGCTATTCCAAGTTTAAAGTATTCGTAAAGACATGCAGGCAATTCTATAGACCCTCTATGAGAATGAAACCCTAACTCGACTTAATGACCGTGTGAAAGCCTTTGAACCTTAGGGTTTGCGGCAGTTCCGCGGCGCCATTAGTGAGGCTTGGGTTTGCCCTTCTACGGCTGGACCACCGACGCAGTGGCATGTACTCGATACTATTAAACTGTACTCAAGATGTTGATCTCTTGGGGGATTATGAGGTTCTGACGAGTCGATTGAATGATTCGACATCATTCGGATATCATGTGATGGGATGCTTTGCTTGGGAGATTCCAGATACGAGTATAGCCGTTGGAGCACAGTCCATGCAGCCACGATGAGATGAGTTCGAATCAGTCGACATTGAAGCAGAGTGAAGTAAAGTGTTCGCAAGAGATTTCGACGAGATGACGTCCCACTCCGCTGACATCAGAGATGCGATACGCACGCAGAGGCCTTGTGTATGGATATATCTTCCAGAAAGAGGCGCAATGAGTATGAAGCCGTTCCGGAATAAGAATTAGCTTTAGCAATGGATGATGACTTCCGGGCAATTCGGCAGGAATAAGATTTGAGAGAGAGACCTCGACAGGACCTTTCTGGAATACGATACGAGAAGACCTAGACCCAGGAGTGGTCAGGTTGCGCACACCCGGCTGGCCTGAGTTCGGCATCGTTGACGAGGTAGTTTACCAGGTTCGGATAAAGGACCTCACCCAGATGCATTATGAATTGATCGAGGACGGACGAGTATTGAGTATTTCTCCGATGGTTGGGACGCGTTCCCAAGGACCTGTTCGGCCACACATCTTCTACCGAATGATGAAGCTACAGAGTATGCGATTTTGAGTCCGTGCGAGAGACTTCAGATTGACCATGGCTGAGAACAGTGCAGTGCGTAGATAGCATGGCGTGACGTCATGGTGGACGACGATAGAGACAAGTGGAGCCAGAGGTTCGTGCGAGGCGCTGATGAGCTGTCATTACTTTCTGTCGAGCCTAGAAACCTGATATGCTTACAGAGGCGTTGGGATGCGACCAATTTCCGAGAAAATGTAGTGCTGAGGACACAGATGTCCATCGAGTGAGAAGAGATTATACAAGAGAGCCAGCCTCCGTACAGTTCGGCATAGGCATGATCGGAAGAGACCATGAGCAGGATTCCTTCCAGGACACTGCTGCAATGATATTTGCACCCAGTATCGGACGTGTGATGTGTGATCAGAATGCCAGAGGCCGACGCCAGTGACATGCTGCTTTATGAGTGGTCGTGAGGATTGACCGAGAGATGACCAGAGAAGTGCCATAACGGAATCGTCCCCGTTAGCACACCTGACAGGGCCGATGAGCCGATCGATTGTGAGATTGGTAATCCGCAGAGAAAATAAGGACCCCAAAGATAGAGGACGCCAGACCTTGAGCAAGAGGAAAGTAGATATCTTGCGCTGGTAGCATTGGATGCACCCTTAGTGTTTTGAGGTACGATTTTGGTGCACACCAGATGCACTAAATCGGATTTCCTTGTGCATGTCAGATGCACCTGGTTTTGCTATCAGGCACACACGTTGCCTATGACAGATGTTGTGTGCACACCCGTTGCACCTGAATGGTACTTATGTGGATTCTGTTTTTCGTGCGCACCTGACGCACGGGGTATTCTTATATACGCCTTAGGATTGATGTTTGTGGAGCCCCGACAATTTGGACTTTTGCTGAAATGTTTTAGTACTTGGGGGTATAAATTTAAATTCGGGGACCGAATTTATTTAAGGGGTAGATTGTAACATTTCAAAATAATAAAATATTATTTTTGGGAATTTTTATAATTTAATATTATTTTATTGAATATTTTAATAATTCGGTATAATTAAATACAAATAAATGGGGGGAAATTTTGGAAAATTATGGAAAATTCTAAAATAGGGTAATTTAGAGAATTATGCCATTTCTAAGTTTTTTCTGATTAGTTATATAATAATTTGGTGCTAATCGCGATTAAAAAATCGCTAATCGGCTTTTAAGCAATTTTGTGCAAAACATGCACATATCCTTTTTTCTACACTTGTGCATTTTCACCATGGTTTGTTTTGGGGTTACTATTTATGTGAGAAGGATTTTGAATGAGAAAAAGAAAAGAGAATAAAATATTGAGGTATGGTGAGAGAGGGAGAGAGGTATGGTTTTCTTTGATCTTGGACTTAGCCATTCTTTTCATTCTTCTTTCATTTTCCTTCCCTCTTTCTCCCTTGCTGCTGCTGCTCCTGCTCCTCATTCTCCCCCCCTCTTCAAACTCCTCAAATCACCATGAAAACAACTGTAAAACCCCACTTTCATTTCATTAAAAGTGTGCACAAGCTCAAGATCTACACATTGGACCAAGGAAGCAAAGATTTTGGCCACTAGAGACAACTCAAGAAAATTCTTGAGTTGCCAAATGAGGTATTTACTGAACCCTTAGCTTAGTTTTAGTATTACTTATACCCCATGTTTAGTTTAGAACCGATATTGTTTGATTTTGTGGACTTGAGGAAAACCTACTTAGGGTTTGAGGGAAATTGAGTTATAATGTGAAATTAAGCTCAGTAGAGGTTAGATAAACACCCTAGTACATGAATTGAGACCGAAACCTGAGACTTAAGGCCCGGAATACGGATTTAGAAACCGATATCGGAAAGTTTGTGGAATCTGTGAAGGTTATTTGGAATCTGCTATCAACCCGAAACTCTGAAAATAATTTTGGTTGGACAGTGACATGTGCAGGCACCCAGAAAGCTAATCCCAAGACCCTAGCCCATAACTCCTAGACCTGGCCGCAGATTTATCCTGTTTGGCCAGAATTTGCGGCCATACCTGCCCCATTGTGGTTCGTCTTGGTTTTGGTGTTCCCTCATCAGTAGATTAGGCCCCTGGTATGTGTAGATTTGTCTAGTTTGACCTAGGGTGAAATCTGGAACCTATTTCCTTAGTTGCTGTTTTGGATTCGTGTTTCCGTATTCCGTATTTTTTAGTTCTGAAATTGTGTATTGTGATTTACCTCGACTATTTGGCATTTATACGACGATATCGAGGATTGGTTGATGGTTTTGAAGGCGTGCCTATAGGTTCTAAGCTATAGGCCCCTTATCGTATCGTTTTGAGACTCGTATGCCGTTTTAGTTCGGAATTGGTTTTGATACGCATTTACGATACTTTGAAGTATAGGTACCCCAAGAAGACTTCGGGATGACAAGCAAGCGCGTGGAGGCGTCGACAAATGAAGACACATGGTGAGTAGATTATATCTACTGGGAAAAGTCGGGTGGATGGCGTATAGCACCCCCACAGTCTGTAGTTGATACTATATATTATGTTTGATAGTTATAGTGTGTCATGGATATGGTGCTAGGTGTATTATGGATAGCTTAGGGTTAGAAGTAAACTAGTATAGTTCATAGCCGTGAACCCTAGAATAGGTTTACACCCACACGCGCACCCTTGCATATTCACTATACTTACACTGTGTTGTAGGGTTCCTAGGCACACCCATGAGGATCTACAACCGATCAACCATGCCAAAATCAAAAATTTCCATGTGCCAAAGAACCCTATACTAGATCGTTAACTAGAGGTAAGGCGAAAGAAAGCAAGTTAACAACTTTAACTAAAAGGAAAGTGACTACAACCTTTGTAGATCCGGTCCTCCACTTCTCTAGCTCCATGTTGATGTCCCTCCGCTGCGATCATCGAATCCTGGACTCTAGCGTCGGTTTCATCGGAGAAATGGGCGGGCTAGGTCGTCGACTTCGATGCCGAAGATGATCTACGTCGAGACAACTCAAGATCAAGCTCCATCTTCACTTGGTCATAGAACTTGGGAAGATAACACACTCTACTACATGGCAAGTGTTAGAGGATGAAGAAATAGGAAGTGGGTTCACTTTGGATTTGGATTTCTCACTTGGATTCATCACTTGTAATTTTCTACTAAGCTTTCTTCACCTCTTGAAGAAGATGAAGAAGAAGAAAGAAAATGAATTATGAATTATTTCAAAAAGAAAATCCAAGTGATTCTTATCATAATGCAACCATGGGTGAGGGTAACTAGTGCAGAGACTAAATTAGGGTTTAGGTGAATGGTTAGGTTAAGGAAAGAAACAAAATAGTCAAAGCTCCATGAAATTTCAAGTAAAAAAACAAAAGAAGCCACCATTTAATTTCTTGCCCAAAAATAAATAAAGAAAATAAATAATTAAGAAAAGATAACAAAACCCTAACTATTAACCTAAATATGGTTTAAAGTAAACACACACCCAAGTTTGCATGTATCATCAAACATGATACAAACTAGTGCACAAAACTATATCATATATACAATGTGCACATCAAGTGAGAAAATCAATGTTAAGTGAACAAATATTAGTTAATGTAAAGTAATATATCAAATATATAATTATACATTAAATCATTAAATCAACACTTGATTTAACGATCCGGTCATAACCGACTAATATCATGTGTATCAATGTATCGAATCAACACTTGATTCGGTAACCCGGCTATATCTTATATAACCGTCCGATGATACATATCGCGAGAATAGAATTCAGTATCACATACTGGTATTATTCTCAGTCCCGCACATATCTCATATGCGCTCCTATTTCATTTCGCTTGAGCCAGGAAACCTCTGTGTAGGACTCTAAAGACTCGTCAATACGCCGGCAGTAGGTGATGATCATATCAAACACCCACAAGCCGCAAGCAGTCTGCTAAACGTAACGGCCACCCGGGTATTGAGCGATCAGAAGATCAAAGAGGAATCCCGCTCACACTCCTGTGAATCCAACCCGCAACACTTACCATACAGTCCGGTCTGTTCGTCTGATATGTCGCATATCTCGCCTAGGGGTGGTAAACGTCAGACCCCTGTAGCTCGATAAGTCATGCCGATGTAAGGTCCATAACAAGTGTGAAACTACTGATAACTCTTACCAGTAAATCACTGCAACCCTTTCCAGGGATTTCCAGTTATGGCCAGTCGAGCATAGCGCAACATCAACCCCCAATACCGGGAGAGACGAATCCCCTCCTATCGCTCATTGCCTCCATGTGAATCGGGACTGTACCCAAAAACCACCTGTTTGCACGACTCAGTAGAGCCGTGGTAGGGTGGAAATCAAAGCACAGTGGGAGACACACAAGACTCTATGACGATCTCGGGTTAACAGACTAAGCTGTACCAGTGTCACCACAGAACTGCCATCTGACGTGAGGTATAATACCATCTGGGAGTTCTCGGCGAGTCCGTTCAGTGTACCCAGTCTCGACTGAGCACCCGCATACCATCTCCGATGTCAAATACCAATGGATATGGGATCATCCATCGCCCATCACATGGGTCGAGAAGATATACGCTAGTCTACTCTGGAGTATCGATGCCCCGTCTCGATATCCCAATGACTAGGAACATTAAAGGATGTACTCATTGACTACCCAGGCCCCACTAGTATGGTCTACATCATAGTCCTGGAAGTCGAGTATACATCCTAAGGGCTTTATCAACATGTAACAGAGAGACAGAAAGTATACATGTTAATATAAAGAGCAACCAGATAGCGTACTATCATGTCGAGCAAGAAAGTCCTACCTATATATGTCCCAGCATCCACTACAATATACATCCAATGTACAGTAATGGCCTCTAGGGCATACATATAACTAACAATCTCCCACTTGCACTAGGGCCATCTGTTGCAGTGGTTGCAGTATCACATACTCAACCATCCCATATAAGTCTCTCTCTGGGAAAAGGCCTTTGTGAGTGGATCCGCCGTGTTGTCCTCTGAGTCTACTCTCCTAACCTTGATCACCCTGGAGATCAACTCTCCATGATCAGGTGATGCTGCCTCAGAATATGTCTGGGTCACTGATGGGACCAGGGTTCCTAGGCCAAAGCCACACTTCCATTGTCACACAATGGTAGGAACCTAGTTCATCTCATGAACCAATATACACCCAAACTGCCTCTTTAGTAGTATCTTTAATAGCAATGTTACCAGCCTTTATCGTCTAGTTTGCCACGGTATCTAGCTTGGAACTCTTCCAACATACTGTCCCTCTACTGAGGGTAAAGACAATGCCTGCGACTGACATTCAGTTGACCTTATCACCCTGGAACATTTCCAGTGATTCTCCCCGGGATCGATTGATACCATCTCGCTAAACCTAGTGAGAAGCCTAACATCCATTTAGATCTATCTCATAGATCCAAATCCCAGGATTTAGGAGGTATCACTTTGATCCTGTATGGAGAATCTTCGTGATAAGCGGAGATTGACCGTGTGTAGCATAAGAAACTCTTTTCCTATCAAGAGTATGTTGTCCACGTACAATACGAGGATAACCACCTTACTCTCTACTACCTTTTTGTATATACAAGGTTCGTCTACCATTTTGATGAAGTCAAACATTTCGACTATCACATCAACACAGACGTTCCAACTCCGCGATGTCTGCTTTATTCTGTAAAGCATTTTGCACACGTTTCCGCTGCTCCCACTGTTTACGAAGCCCTCTGGCCGTGTACTTATAGACGTTCTCTTCTAAATCAGTATTTAGAAAAGCAGTCATGACACCCAACCACCAGATATCGTAGTCATGGTATGTAGCCGTGGCAAGTAGGATCCGGATGGACTTAAGCATAGCCACTGGAAAAGGTTTCATCATTATCCATGCCTGGTCGATGACGAAAAACATTTAACAAGTCTAGCTTTGAAAGTCTCAACCTTTCCATCTACACCAAGTAATCTTCTCAAGATATACTTGCTCCTGATGGGGATTTAACCCTTCAGATATAACAACCAAATTCCATACTTTGTTGGTGTACATGGATTCCATCTTCGATCGCTAAGCATCCAACCATTCTTACAGAGTCCCTACTCTTGATGGCCTGCTCGAAACTAGTTGGGTCATCATCTCATGATGCAATCCTCGCTCCCACTGTCATCGAGAAACCGAAGTATCTCTCAGGCAGGTGAGGAACCCTGCTAGTTGGCGGAGAGGCTGAGGTTCGTCGGGGACTATTGAATCCTTGGTTCCGTCAAATCATCAGCTGCAGTTTGTATAGCTGGAACCTTTCCAGTTCTACAGGACTGACCTTGCCTCGATTTTGTCCGGATTTTGCTTTTGACATAGTACGAACAATCCTAAATCTTAACCAACTTAAGATATGGGCTCCTCCCTTTCCATATCACATATGAAGTGGTAGGCAACTGATTTGATTTGAACCCTATTCAATAGGTATGCAGCTTCCCAAGTGCATAACTCCCAAAAGGAAAAAGGTAACTCAGTAGTACTCATCATAGAGCACACCATATCTAATATGGTGCGATAGCTCCGCCCCGATACACCGTTGTGTTGTGGTATATTCAGAGGAGTAATACTGAGAGAGAATCTCATTCTGCTTTAGAATAGTCCAGGAATTCTATGCACAAGTATTCTCCTCCCTGATCTTATCATAGGAC